>OY728123.1:2042528604-2043910271 GCA_963277665.1 Viscum album
TGCATTATAATGTTTATCAATTTGTAATACACTACATGAAACATTTAATAAATAAATTTCAAGTTAAAAAATTTATAATATATTTTAATGGAAATTTTATTATCATAGGGAAGTGTTTAAATATCATTAAAATAATGAAATGATGATACTAAATGAGCACTAGAAGCCTATCAACTTCTAAAAGTGGATAACTATTTATGTATATATTGTTACATCCCGATATTTAAAAAAAGAAACACAATTCCACAACATGCTTAAATGAACCACTAAATACTATGTGAATTTTATAACCTAGCCGTTAAACAAAATTTTTCCACTTCTGTGTTTTGAATTTAAAAAAATGGGAATACACGGTTGCGATTAGTAAGTTATTTAGAGTCTCATAGAACCAACTTAATTTTTGGTGAATACTAACATACACTTATGAATAGTAATGTACCTTTATGAATAGTAATATGATCCTTATAAATAGTAAATCAGATAATTTAATAGTAACCTCACCCATGAGTGTATAAATAAAATATAAGAATATTATAAGTGACGATATGATCATAGTATAAGTGTTGGAATTTTTATAAGTCATAAATATTTAATTAAAATTTTATGATTAATTTAATAATTTAAATGAAAATATTTTTTTTAGAAAGTTTAATCATAAAATTATTATTTTATTGTGGTTATAAGATAAATTTATGAGTCCTTAATTGATTTTTATGGTGTTATAAAATCTGTTATTATTTTAAAATTATTTTTTTCGAATAAATTATTATTTTATTTAAAAAAAAATAAATTAATCATATTTAGAAAATTATTTTGATAAATTGGAGTTTTTTTAATTATAAACATTGAAAAAAATTTAGGGTTAATTTTTTGTATTTTTCTGAAATACTTGAATTTTTGTTGAATAGTGAAATTTGATAATTTATGAAATATGCTAAATAAATGAATTTTTGCCTCATTCTAGAGTCATGGATGATGTAAATGGCCATTGGTTTGAACTCACAGACACTTATTACTATTTTTGTCACAATAATAACGACTATGAATAGTCTTGAGAAAAAATATTAAACTAATGATTAAAATAATGGAAAACCTCTCCTCTCCTCCGCTATTAACCACATTCACCCCCCTCTTCCTCACACACCTATCAAGCTTTGAGAATTATCTAAATTCTGCAAAATATTCTTCCCAAGTCTCTTTCTCACGTCCAAGACCTACTGGTATCACCAAAAGGCCAAAAACAAAGACCTTAAGGAGTATCTCAAGGAGAAGAGATCAAGAGGTCAAAATCCTCTTTCATTTTCTTTTATTTTCATATCAATTATTTTTATTTTCTTATAATCTCCTCAACCCCAAAAATAAAAGATCAATGAAATATATATTATATTATATATACTGGATTTTTTTCATTTTTATGGAACAATTCATCATCATACCCCTTCTCCTCTCCCTCTTATTCTAAAAATAAAAACATCGTTTGTGATGAGTCGATTTACCGACATTGTGGACGATGTGTCTTTAATTTACTTTAATTCCTTAAAATATGGTTGTAAAACGATTTAAATGGTTGAAAAAGGTTTTAAATTTTATTATAAGACATCTCTTATGTTCTATAATTAAATTATGTACATAATATTAAAGGTAGATGATGAAACAAGTTTGTGATTATCGAAGAACTGCCAAAATGATCTAAACATCATTAATATTTTATCTAATGATTCATAATAATATACGATAAAAAATTATTAAAGGTATCATTTAATATTCTAGAAACATATTAATAACAACTCATTTCACTTCTGTGGATTATCTTCTATTTTACAACAAAATCTGTTGTGAACCCCCCATGTAAACCATGTAAAGAACTCACCCAATACAATTTAAATAACTAAATATTATTAACAAATGTGTGGAATGATGTTATAAAATGATCATGTAAGGTGTTATAAAAATCATTATTCTTCTATGAAGTATTAATAAAAAAAAATTAATCATTATACAGGTTTTTTAAATACTTTTTAAGTAAGACAAACTTGGGGTAAGGGAATTCTTAACCCAATTTCCATTCTTTGGGTTAACCTTATACTTTATTATTATGTGGTAGTAAGATCAGTTTTTTAATGAATTTTTGTTCATATTATATTTTATTATGTGTATTTATAGTTCATACACATACCCATTCCATTATATTTATTATAACTCCAATTATATTTGTAAGATACTTTCCTTTTAAAATCCTTTTAAAATTCTCTTTCATGAAATTCAAAACGATTGTTTTTTATAAATACGGAATGAGTGGTTACTCAAAAATCCCTTGATGCTTTATTACTATTATGTTTTCATTATATGTTGACATTTTAATTTTTTATGAATATTATTTCATTATTTTGTGCCTGTTTTTTATATTTTAAATGTGATCTATTTTATGAAAAATTGGTATTTTGAAAATATGAATGTGTTTTGCTCAAGGGTTAAAATGATTTATCAAGTGTTTCATTCATGATATGTTAATTGGACATAATTATGTTGGGTTTTATCCCTTTATAGCTCAATATATGATTGTTTGATCCCCATTATAGATCAATATATATTGGGTTGATCCCATTATAGCTCAATATATCTTGGGTTGAGCCCATTATAGATCAAGATATGATAGGTGAGCCCCATTATAGCTCTCTAATGCATTGGTTACTCCAGAGATGGAAGTTTACTAAATGGTTATTCCACGTGTAAGGGTTATTTTAAAAGTGATATGGTAAATATGTCAGAAGGATACTACATTATGTTTTTATGTATGCTAAGGAGTTTTTATGAAATGGTTTTTATTGGTTTTTATGTTATCACTTGAATAATGATTTATTCCTTCATATTCCTTACTGAAATTTTTGTGCTCATCCCAAGTTTTAAAATGTTTTTCACAGGATTCCTTATAAGTTCAAATGATAGTTAAGGTGCTAATGAAAATGAATCTAATTAGTGATTTTGTAATTATTTTTGTAATTATTCTTGTAAACTCTGATTCAATGTTTGTAATTTATTGTCTAAATCTTCAGAACCTAGACTGGAAAAGATCCTCATATGAATAATGTATTGTTTATTTTTTATTTTATCCATTATAAAAAAATAAACAACATATTTTATTACAGAATATGGAATTTTGGTTTTAGGGATTTACATTTGGTATCATAGGAATGGCCTAGACAACTTTGAAGATTAGACATCATCATTTTTTAAATAAAAATTAGTGATAGAATTTACTTTTTAATATATAGTTAATTAAGTACACATAGGAAAATATTTTTTATTAATTATCAATATGTAAATTCAAAATTATAAGTACAATGAATGAATTGTGAGGGCACAATTCATTTAAGGGGAGAGAATAAAAAATCCCAATATTTAAAAAAAAGAAACATGATGCCACATCATGCTTAAATAAAATACTAAATACTATTAGACCTTTATAAAAGAGTTTTTAAACATAATTTTGCTCCTTCTATGTTTTAAATTTCGAAAAATACACATACACGATTATGATCAGTATGTTATTTAGAGTCTGATAGAACCAACTTAATTTTTAGTGAATAATAACATGAACATATGAATATTAATGTACGTTTATGAATATTAATATGACCCTTGTATATAGTAAATCAACCAAATGAATTGTAACCTAGCCCATGAGTGTATAAATAAAATATAGGAATATTATAATTGACAATATGATCATATTATAAGTGTTGTTATTTTTATAAGTCATAAATATTTAATTAAAATTTTATAATTAATTTAATAATTTAAATAACAATGTTTTTTAATACATTGTAATCATAAAATTATTATTTTATTATGATCATAAGATAATTTTATGAGACCTTGATTAATTTTCAAAGTGTTATAAAATCAGTTATAGTTTTAAAATTGTTATTTTTCAAATAAATTATTATTTTATTTAAAAAATAAGTTAATAATATTTAGAAAATTATTTGGATAAATTTTAGTTCATTTTTGAATTATACAAGTCTATAAATGGTTAGAGTGAATTTTTAGAATTTTCTGAAATACTTGAATTTTTGTGAATAGAAAAATTAGATAATTTATGAAATATGTAAAATAAATGAATTTATGCATCATGCTTGAGTCATGGATGATGTAAATAGACATTGGTTTGAACTCACATGCAATTATTATTATTTTGGTCATAATAATCAAGAATATTTGTATTCTTGAGAAAAAATATTAAACTAATGATTAAAATAATGGAAAACCCCTCCTCTCCTCCAATATAAATATCACCCTCACTACCCTCTTCCTCACACACCTCTCAAGATTTGATCATTGTATAAATTATACCTAATATTCTTCCCAATTCTCTTCCCTATTTCCAATACCTTCCAGTCCCACCAAAAGGTCAAAACCAAAGGCCTTAAGGAGGATCTCAAGGAGGAGAGATCAAGAGATAAAAATCCTCCTTCATTTTCTTTTATTTTTATTTCAATTCATTTTATTTTCTTATACTCCCTTAACCTCATCATATACAAGAGTAATGAAATATCAATTATCTTATATATAATGTATTTTTATCATGTTTATGGAACAATTAATCATCATACTCTTTGTCCTCTCCCTCTTATTCTAAAAATAAAAACACGGCCTATGATGTGTCTATTTACTGACATCATGGACGATGTGCCTTCAAATACCTTTACTTATTTAAAAGATGGTTGTAAAATAATTTTAATTGTTTAAAATGGTTGTAATTTTTATTATATTCTCTCTCTTATGTTTTGGAATTAACTTATATACATAATATTAATGTTATATGATGAAACAAGTTTTTGATTATCAAGGAACTATCAAAATGATATAAACATCACTAATGTTTTATATAATGATTCATCATCATATATAATAACGAAATGATTAATGGTATAATTTAATATTATGGAAACATATTATTAATAACTCATTTCACTTCTATATATTTTACTCTATTCAACAATAAAATTTGTTATGAACCCACTATGGAAACTATGTAAAGAACACACCTGAAACAATGTAAATAAAAAAACATTATTAATAAATGTGTGTAATGATGTTATAAAATGATCATATAAGGTGTTATAAAAATTATTATTCTTATTTAAAGTTTTAATAAATCTCTTTTAACCATTATGTAGGAGGTTTAAATATTTTTGAAGTAAGGTGAACTCGAGGTAAGGGAATTCATAACCCAATTTTCATTCTTTTGGTTAAACTTGTACTTTATTAATTATGTGGTAGTTAGATTATTTTTTTGATTAATTTTTTTATATTATGTTGTATTCTGTTTATTTATAGTGTATACACATATTCATTCTATTTTATTAATCTGAACTCCAATTATAATTGTAAGGGACTTTCTTTTTAAAATCCTTTTAATAGTCTCTTTAATGAATTCAAAACGATTGTTTTTATATATATGGCATGAGTGGTTTCTCCTAATTTTATGATTCTATATTACTATGATGTTTCCATTATATTTGGACATTGTAATTTTTTATGAATATTATTTCATTATTGTTTGCATATTTTTTTATATTTTAAAAGTGTTGTGTTTTATGAAAAAAGTGTATTTTGAAAATATAAATGTGTTTTTCTCAATGGTTTAAATGAGTTAGTAAGTGTTTTATTCATGATATATTCCTCAGAAATAGTTATTTTGGGTTTATCCCATTATATCTCAATATATTATGGTTTGATCCCCATTATATCTCAAGATATTTTGGGTTGAGACCATTATGGCTCAAGATATGTTGGGATGTTCCCTTTAGAGCTCAAGATGTGATGGGTGAGCCCCATTATAACTCTCTAATGCATTGGTTACTCTGGAGATGGAAGTTGAATCAATATTTATTCCATGTGTAAGGGTTATTATAAGGTTGATATGGTAAATATGTCCCAAGTCAACTACGTGATGTTTTTATGCATGCTAATAAGTTTTTATGAAATGGGTTTTATTGGTTTTTATGTTATTGCCTGACTAATGATTTATTTCTTTATATACCTTACTAAGATTTTTGTGCTCATCCCATGTTTTAAAATTTTTTTCATAGGATTCCTTAGAATTTCAAAGGACAGTTAACGAGATAATGTAGATAAATCAAATTAGTTGTTTTGTAATTATTTTTGTAAACTCTTATTCAATGTGTGTAAATTCTTGTCTAAATCTCCAAAACCTAGAATGGAAAAGTTTCTCAGATGTATAATATACTATTTATTTTTTATGTTATCTCTTATAAAAAAATACACAACATATTTTAGTACTAAATACAAAAGTTTGGGTTTAGGGCTTTACAAATATAAGAATATTTCACAACCAAAACATATATCAAAACAAATTTCTTATTTTTATCTATTTTTATATGGTGTTTAGAAAAAACTTATGAGAGTGATTATGGTTATTAAATTTTCAAATTTATGAAATAAATCATATTACATAAAAAAACTAGCATCCCAAAAGATATATATCTAATGATAATTATAATTTTATTTAAAATATTTTTTAATCCTTTGTTTATTTATACTTTATCAGTACTACCAGGACTATCGAAAGTAATCATATTCAGAAGAGGAAATCGATTTTTTTAGAAATTAATGGGTAGAATACATAGTGTCAGAATTTATACATACATCATTAAAAGTTCACCTCCAACTACTTATTCAGTTAATTTCCTCATCATTTTATATATTATTTTTTAGTAAATTTCTTTATCATTTTTATATAATACTTATTTAGATAATTTTCATAGATATAATGATGGAATGAATTAGCAATGAATTTTTCTTATTTTATGGACTTCATATTATAATTTTGGAATTCATAATTTCTCTTTAACGATTTGTAACAACCCAGAAAAGAGAGAATATGTCCCTTTAAAATGGAAGAGGAAATTTCACACTGCTAGAAACGTGAATCGAATCGTAGAGATGCATTAACAAAATCAACTATCACACAAATTTTAATCAATTAATTTTAGAAAGATTATTTGTAGTTTAAAATGAATCTCTCATATACCAAGATAAATCCATAAAATACCTACAGAAGGTATACCTATTCAAGATCAAATAGGAAAAACTCACCTGGTGAACGGTAGCCACAGTTCATCTTCAAGAATTTTTTATTTTGAATCATTGATTCAATATTTTTATATAACCTATAATTTTAAATATATTAAAGAATAATAATCAACAAAACAACAATCTAAAACACAATTTGAACGGTATGACTCCAATTATGTGTTTTTATTTAAAATCACATTTTTGTTCAAAACAAACATGGAAACTCAGTAATGATAAAATGTATTCAGATTATTTTTAAACTTTAGGAAAATGATGCATAAGACATTTTTAATGTTTAATAATCAACCTCACCTTATTCTAATAAATGGTTTGCTCGGTATGAATTGAATTGTATGTTTTTAGTTTAAAATTGACCTTTTTTTTCAAAACACACATGACATACTAAAAACTAATATAACAAATCCAGATTTTTTTTAAACTTTAGAAAATGATCCATAATTAAATTTTTATATGAACGAATTATCCACACCACAATCTGATATATGGTGTTCTAGTATGACTATAAGTGTTTATATTTAGATTATAATTAAAACTTTAGTTGAAATTAGACATCACATACTCAAAACTAAGAAAACATGTTAATACTGTTTTGATGCATTATGATAATTTTACATAAGTCATTTGTGACATGTAGGAATATATTTAACCTTAATTCAGTGTATGGTGTGATCGGTATGAGTTAAAATTTACATTTTCAGTTTACATTTTAAATTTTAGTTAAAAACATGTGACAGTCACTGAAAACTGGTCAAACACACCTAGATTGTCTTGTTACTTTAGGTGAATGATCCATAATTTATTTGTGATTCTTGGGAATCAATATCACATCAATATACCGAAATATTTCACTGGTATAACTAAGGGTGTGTATTTTATTTTTAAATATTACATTTTATTTCAAAACATGTTTCCCTCACTAAAAATCATGAAAATGCACTTGGATTATCTTGAAACTTTAGTAAAACAATCCTTATGTCATCTGTGATGTATAGGAATAAAATAGACATCAATTACACACATGGTTTTACCGGTATTATTTAATGTGTTTTTTTTATTTAAAATTTAAATTTTAGTTCAAAACATATTCCACGTACTCAAAACTAAAAAAATACATTAATATTATTTGAATTCCATAAGAAAAATGATCTATAGGTCATTTTTTGTAGCACCCCAAACATTTTATGGTATGTTTCTCTTAAAAACACTTTATTCATTAGATCACCTATATTTCATGAATCATTCATCCTTTGTGGAACAAAACATGTTTAATTATAAGAGATAGCCAAAACATATCCATGAAACTTAACTTTTCTAACTCTGTGATTCGAATTTTAAAAATATGACATACACAGTTGTGTTCAGGATGATATTTAGAGTTTGACAGAATTAACTCAATTCTCGGTAAATAGTAACCTACCCTTATGAATATTAACCTACCCTTGTGAATATTAACTTAACCTTATGAATAGTAATATGACTCTTATGAATGGTATCCACACCCATGAATGTATAAACAAATTTAGGCACCTTAAAAATGAGGATGAATAATTTAAGTGTTTATATTTTTTGATTAAATAATGAATTTAATTGAATATTAAAACAATAATATTTAGAAATTTATTTTTGAAAAATGGACTTAATTTTTTAATTCTACACATCAAAAAATGGTTAGGTTTAATTTTTTGGATTTTTCTGAAATACGTGAATTTTTTATGAATAGTAAAATGCGATAATTTACGATAAATGCTAAATAAGGGATTTATGGAGTCCTTGATGATGATATGATGATGTAAGCCCCATTGGATATAAGTCACATGCATATATTACTGTTCTTGTTCATGGAATACCCACTATTTCTTGTCTTGAGAGGAAATAATAAATTAATAATTATAATATTAAGAAAACTTTTCTCCCCACCACTTTATAAACCACCCCTCACCCCCTCTTCCTCCCACACCACTCAGGCTTCAAGACTTGCCTAACGTCTACCAAATACTCTTCCCAAGCCCTCTCCCCACGTCCAAGACCTGATTGTCTCACCAAAAGGACAAAAACAAAGGGCTTATGGAGTTTCTCAAGGAGGAGTACTCAAGAGGTGAACCTCTCTTCTCTTTTCTCTCAGATTCTTTTACAAGTTTTATTATTTTTTTGATCTATTACCACATCACCTAATCCAAATGACATGATAATTATTTTACCTTAAATGTACTGGATTTTCATTATACTAATGGAATATTTCATCACAATCTCTCTTTTCCCCTCCTTTTATTCAATAAATGCAGACACTGTCCGAGATGTGTTAATTTATCACACTCAAGGAAGAAAAGTTTTCAATTTGCATTACTATCTTCAATATTGGTCACGAAACATTATAAATGGTTGAACCAGGCCATAATATATGTATTTTATCTAGATTAATGTTCGGGAATCCTTACACATTCATAATATGGAATAATAATACAAAACAATTTTATTGTGCACAAAACCGCCAAGCCAAATCCAAGCGTTTATTTTTAACTCATCGAATGAGTCATCCTCATGGTATATAACCAGAATAATTATAAGATAATTTATATATCTTTAATGTCACTAATAATATATATTAACATTTATATATGTTTAACCATATTTCAAACAAACATCCATTCATGAATACAAGTAAACGGGTCATGAAAATCAAAGAAGAAAATGCAACCAAAAAAATAAAATTGAATATCTTAAACCCATCAAAAATCCCATTAATGAACCAAATAAGGTCATATAATATCAATTAAATGTTGATTAGTTTTGGGAATTATTAATTAATGGATCTAAATTTGATTATTCGGGTCATTAAGAACAATGAGGAACACCTTCAAGCAAAAGGTAAGGGATCCTCTCTCTCACTAGTATTCAAGAATATCCCCTATGCTGTGCTCTTTTATTTTTAATACCTAATGATGAGGTATGTTTTCACACCTCCCTCATAATTACCTTATGATATATAATTAATGGGATACCCCTTTACCTCTCATTAATCCCTCACAAGAACACATGTTACCATGCCGAAATGTTTGTAAGGGGTTTTCTAATCTCACTCTGAATTCTGTGGGATTTCCATTGTTTGCCTCTTATTTCATATATGTGGTATATTTGTACTATAATTTGATATATATTGTCATTATTTTCTTTATATTCAAGTTATTCTATGATTTATTTGGTGGTTATTAACTTTTGGTCATATGACTCGATTGATTACAACGTGGTAACGATCTTTGTCTCAATTTTCACTTCATTGTGACTTACTTAGTATTGTGCACCTACTCTCTATTATGTGGTGTACCTAATGCCCAATTGAGATAACTTTTCAATTAAAATTATATTCCATTTAAATATCCATATTCTCATATCATGGATATGATTATTGTCTAAGTCGTATACCATTTTACTTATGGTATTTATTTTTAATGTTGATTTGACTATGGAAATATTGATGAATCTGTATCCTCTATTCTATAAAGATAATTTAAAGTCATGTTACTATTGTGTTGAATCCATTTATAAATAATTCTTTGGATTTATAGGTGGGTGGGGCCCGCTATATCCCCTCGATGCATCGGTAGGTCTCATGTGACAATCAGTTGGTGACAAACCCTTCGAGTTTGTTTCCAAAAACCAAATGGGTTTCTACCCACAGAACTAAACCGTTTTTATGATATTATGGTATCATGTGCTAGATACATGATGTCAAATTAATAATCATTCTCTTCATTCGTTATCAGTTATTACTATCCATGAGGTTTTCACTCTGACAAAATCTACAGATGCAGTTTTATTCTCAGTTTATTAATGGCATGAGTTTTTCATTTATTCACCATGCCATATAGATTATGTCAAATTGTTTACAATTCAGTTATTAATTATTCATTATTCAACTATTTTTAACCCTTACTGAGTGTTTGATCTCACCCATTTCATTGTTTACTTTTAATATGTGACAAAGAGGAAATCATTTATTGAGTTCTTGTGGATGCAGTTTTTAGTTTTTGTTATGTATTATATTTTGTAACCTTTTCCAATGTAATTTGAGTAACATCTTTGTATCTTGTTTCTTCAAGACTACTAAAATAATTTTTCCTTCAGGATTTTCAGTCCTTCTAACCATGACAATATAATTAGTAATGCACCGGCTCCAGTCTATAGGGGTCAGGGCATTGCAGTTGGTATCAGAGGAAGTTTAATATCAAAATTGGAGAGTGGATTAGAAAAAGTAGATTCAGGAACAAAGACCGAAGGTATTATTTGAGGAAAAAAAACAAGAACATCCTGAATTTTGTTAGGGAAAACATTATGTGAATCTTTCTATAAATACATGCATGTCTAGATACAAGCAGGTAGAGGTGGCTCTGGCACAGATGTACCTAAGAGTGAAATCTCTGACAATGAGTTTTGGGCTTGAACCGGGGTATCCTGGTACATGAAAATGAGCCTTACAACACTCTTGGTTATGAAACTCCTAATGGATATGCTTAGGATAATTCATATTTTCTTTACAAGCCATTATGAAGGATTGAAATGTAAATTATTCCTAAAAGAAACCATTTTTCTGATTATGGGATTATCCATGTGTAGGGTCTCAATTTATGATAAGTATTTTTTTAAGGTAAGATTATACATTATGAATCATACCCTAATACATTGTGTTCAATTATTTAAAAATGGCATCTAACGAAAAAAGGGGAATCAATACTCGTGGTCAAGGTAGAGATCTCCCCACTAAGCAAGTCAACACAGTCAATATTGGAGTATATCAGATCATCACTATATTAGGAAAACTTACTAAGGTTGTAACGAATAACCATTCTACACCTGTGTTGGATCGTTTCATGCGACAGAAGCCCCCATCTTTCAGTGGGACTACTAATCTAGTGGTTTTTGAGAAATAAATCATGTCCCTTGAAAAGGTATTCATGGCATTAATATGAAATGAAAATAAAATGGTAGTACTGGCAGTATATTTTCTCAAGGGAGATGCTGATTAATGGTGGTACTTGATTCAGAATACCACGGAGGAAGAAGAAATAGAAGATATGAAATGGAGGAATTT
The DNA here is from genome assembly GCA_963277665.1 of Viscum album. Lineage (NCBI taxonomy): Eukaryota > Viridiplantae > Streptophyta > Magnoliopsida > Santalales > Viscaceae > Viscum > Viscum album. The sequence goes on from OY728123.1 coordinate 2,042,540,813, forward strand.
TAAGGAAATATTATTCAAAAAATATTTACCTCTTGAGCAATGAACTGAAATAAAGAGTAAGTTCCTTGGATTAAAGAAAAGGGAAAAAGATAATGTTGTAGAGTAAGAGGCTACCTTCAAAAGGCTAGCCAGGTATTTCATATATTAAGTACGTGACTCGGCAAACAAGATTGATTATTTCCTTTAAGTTCTTAAGTAAAGTCTTCGAAGGGCACTAGCTTCTCAATCATTTTCATCATATGATGAAGTTTTATCAAGTGCCATCAAAATAGAGAAGGAATTTACTAGAACAAGTTTGTTCAAGGGAACCCAAGATAAAAAGTGGTACTATGATAACCAAGGGAAAGGTGAAGCACCAAAGAAGAATAAAGGAATGAAGAAATTCCCATTACGTGAGAACTGTAGAAAGAATAATCTCGAGAAATGCTTAAAAGGAATGAGAGTATGCTATAAGTGTGGAGAAAAGGGTCATCTATCTCATGAATTCAAGGGGAAGAAACAATTTGATGATGTTCAATGCTACAATTGTAGAGAGATGGGATACTATGCAAATGAGTTTCCAAAGCACCAAGGAAACATGATTCAGAAAAATCCAAGAGGGAAAGAGAGAGATTATGTGATTACAACCACTGAAGTTGAAGTTCCAAATGATGTGGTGGCAGGTACTTTAATTGTTTCCTCAAACATAGAAAACACTTTATTTGATTTTGGATCATTGCATTCATTTATATCTTCCCAGTTTTCCAAGAAAATTAGACATTTCCTATTTGATTTAACAATGGAGTTATCAGTCAAAACACCTAGGGGAAGCATCATTGAAACAAAGGCATGTCAACTAGTCCCCCTCATGACACATAAACATGATTTAGTTTCTAACCTTATCATCATACCAATGACGGAATTTGATATAATTTTCTGTATGAATTGATTGTCAAATTATGATGTGAAGATTTATTATAATAAAAAAGAAGTTACAATTTTTAAAAATGGTGTAGAATATCTTATATTTAGAGAATATACCTCTCCTTATGATTTTTATCTAGACCCACCCCCAGTATCTTTATTGAATGCAATTCTTGGAGAGGAAGAGAACCAAATATCTATGGGTGAGGAAAGAAATATTCAAACTGATGATGTTTATATAGTGAAATAATACATTGATATGTTTCTAGAGGATTTACATGGACATACTATAGGTTAGGAAATTGAATTTTCCATTGACTTAATTCTTGGTTCAAGACCTATATCAAAGACCCACTATAGAATGGCCACTGTGGAGTTAGTGGAGCTAAAGAAACAACTTGAGGAGTTGAGTGACAAAGTATTTTTCTGACCTAGTGTTTCTCTATGGGGAGCCTGATGTGATTAATATTTTAATTAATTATTAAATACTCCCTTCACTGATTTTATATGAATTGTGCATAATTTATGTGAAATATTAATTTTTTAATACTAAGTATAATTTTTGAGCATTTTTAGAAGTAGTCCAATTGAGTTAGTTTACTATTTTATTTATAACTATCAAAATATAGATCCACATTGTGTGTTTCTTGTTGTTTAGGATTCTTCTCTAAATATAAAAAATTTCATTAGAAGGTACCATGAGCAAATTCTACCATTTGAAGGGTCATATGGTCCTCACAAACAAGACCAAAGAAAATGTGAAGAAACTGAACAATTCATGAAGATTGATTTACTGGGATAAATAAAGAAGTCCAACTTCCATTATTCTCCACCATAATTTTGGTGACAATTTAAAGAGTCTAGGATAAAAATTCCAAGGACCAACTCCAACAACAAGGGGCCCAACATATGCTTTGAATTCCATCCCACTATTCTAGACGAGAAATAAAATTAGTACAGTATTCATGCCATATCTCATGATGTAAGCATTAAATAGAGATAAAATTTATCATTGTGAAAGATGAGATATATGTGGCCTACTTTTTTGAATAAATCATTCTGTTTTGAAGTCATTTTCTATTCAAAAACTCTTTCATATTTTGGACATCAAAAAGACTGGATTGAAATGGATAGATTAAAATTGTTTAATAATATGGCCATATCTTTGTCTACATAGGTCCAAATGACACCATATTTTGAGAGTGGTCGGACAACGTTATTATCTACAACTTTAAAGAATGATATTTCTTGAGATTCGGTTGTCTGAATAGACAAATCGGCGAGCCAAGTGGAGGGGTAACTATGGAATGCAAACAGTCCACCATCTTGGGCTATAAATACATCCCCTCCTCTCTTTTCAAAAGGGTTGGAATTTCAGAAGAAAGGAGATCATATTGGAAAGACCAAAGCCCTACCAAAGTCTTGGGAGGACCTTCCATACTCACGTTTTTACTTGAGAGATCTTTCCTCCTCTTTTTGTTTTCACTTACTTTCGTGTTCTTCGTTTTTGTAATCTTGTAAGTCTCTTTATTTGTAATTCTGTTTTAATGCAAGTTACTTCTTCAATATATCTTATTATCATCCACCTTCTATAGTTTAATATTTATTTTCTTAAAATAGTTTAAATACAGTTGAAACCCCTTCCCTTATTTTGCTTCCTCATTCAATCGAAAATCTGTTTTTAATTATCATCATTGTTCGTGTGTGTGTGTTAGACGTACCACTCTTTTCTAATCCCTTTCTTTTTCTTCTATTCTTAATTTATCATCATAATCATTATAACTGGACTATTAAACACCCAAATGTCTGAGTAAATATCTCATTTGGGAGAGTCAAAATTTAGTGACGTTAAGTGATTGAGAGTATTTTCTCGATGAGTATTCGTTAATTTAACATTGTGTATGTTGGACATAATATGTCATGGATTAATGACATGTTTTGTTTAACATGTGTTTTCAATGGATTATTGGAACCATAAATACACTACCATAAACAAGTACTGATTTATATTAGAACCCTAAGTTAAGTTAAGGCTTTGATTAAAGCCTCAAAACTTGGGAATTAAAATCAACATCAACTTGTGACATGGGTGTTAATTTAAATGCAATATAAAGCAAAGCTCAAGGATATCACAAGCCTAACTCCCTAATAATGAACTCGCCTCAATCCTTATCAATTTGTTAAATCAATTATAGTCAATCAATCATTTCAATTAAGCTCTGCAAATAAACCCCCCTAATTAAAATAAAATCAACTAAAAACAAACGACTATTAAAAAGTATCATCACCGACGATTCGATATGAGTGATGCTATACACATTAGCAGAGCACCGGAACTTTGACTGGTCGATAGGCGACAATCGGCCGTGCGTTTCAAATGGAATCGTTTCCGGGGATGGTGCTTTAAGTAGTCATTGGTTTCTAGTTATTATAATAAAAACCAAAAAAATTAAAAAAATATTGAAAAAAAACACAAAGAAAAACCCGTCTTCTCATAAAAATCATAAACAGAAAAAACACAAAGAAAACCCCATATTCCTTTTCCTTCCAAAATCTCTCTACCCTGAAATTGAGAGAACACTTCGCCAACTTAGGAGGAACATCAGAGATAATCAAATAATTCAAGAACCAGTCCTTGTCCAACCAGTTGAATTAGAAATGGACAATCCTAGGGAACAAACTCTTAAAGAACTCGCTGCCCCTGATATGAATTACCAACATCTTGGTATTCAATATCAAAACATAGAGGCTGACTTTGAACTCAAATTGGGTTTGATTCATATTCTCCCTCATTTCCATGGGCTAGCCGGTGAGGATCCACATCTCCACCTTAAAGAGTTTCAAGTAGTGTGCTCTACCATGAAATCTCAAGGGGTTTCTGAAGAACAAATCAAACTTCGAGCATTCCCTTTCTCCCTACCTAACACTGCTAATTCATGACTTTACTGCCTACCTCCGGGTTCCATAACCACATGGAATGACATGAAGTGACTCTTCTTAGAAAAATTCTTTCCTGCTTCTCGTACTGATTCTATCCGAAAGGAAATAAGGGTATTGGTCAGTTCCCAAGTGAATCACTCCATGAGTACTAGGAGAGGTTCAAAAATCTTGTTTCAACCTGCCCACATCACCAAATTCCTAACCAACTCTTGATCCAATACTTCCATGAGGGGTTATTGGCAATGGAGAGAACCCTCATTGATGCCACAAGTGGTTGTTCTCTTGTTGATAAAACTCCTGCAGTAGCAAGAGATCTCATAAGTAACATGGGTGAAAACACACAACAATTCCATACTCGAGCACATGATCAAGTCAAACAAGCCCAAGATAATCAATCATTTGAGCCGAACAAGATGACTGAGTGGATGAGTGGACTTACAGGTCTTGTGCGACAACTAGCTGTGGCATCCAAATTACCAACCTCGTCTTCTCCACAATCAATGTTTCACGGACCTATCAAAAACTTTGGAATCTGCAACTCTCCATCTCATCCAACTAACACATGTCCAAAACTTCAAGAGGATCAATCTGATTCATCTGGACCAATGGAGCTCAATGCAGCATATGCTTAGAAGAACACCAACCCTCAAAAATCAGGTCAGTTTGTTAGAAACTTCAACCAAACCCACTCTGAACCCTTCTCTTCTTCCTATAACCAAGGACATAGGTATGGTAATCCTATATCTCATCCTCCTTAATTCCCTCCTCAAAACCCAAACCAGTTTCAATATGGCCAAGGTGTTGGTAACTTCCCACAACCTTATCCTTTTATTCCTCAACCTCAAAGGAACAATCCTCCTCCTGGATTCCATTATCCAGGTGAGCCTTCCCAATTCCCAAACCAATACAATCGCTTTCCTAAGAACCAATATCTAGGCAATCCCAATCCGGGACAAGACTCTTCTTCCAAGCAACCATGGGAAAGTGCAGTTTAATATCTTTCCTCTTTCACCCGTTCCAGCCTTAAAAATATTGAAACCCAAATTGGTTAACTTGCATCCCACCTTATTTAGCAGCAACCATCTAATTCTTACCAACTCCAAGCTCAACCATTACCCAACCCCAAGGGTAATGTAAGTTCAATTGCACTTAGATCGGGAAAGCAAATTACTATGCCTCAAGATAAGTCCTCCAACCCTCCTTTTAATGTTGCCTAGAAAATGAAAAGAAAAAGAAACTTGAAAAGGAACCTGAAACCATTCCCTCACCTCCTTCAATTCCACTTAGTAATCCAATTCCTTTTCCTCAAGATGTTTTTAATCCAAAGAAGTCCTTTGAACCCAATACTGAAATGCTCAACATGTTTAGATGTGTTGAAGTCAAAATTCCCCTCTTAGATGCCATAAAACAAATTCCTAAGTATGCCAAGTTTCTCAAGGAATCGTACACCCACAAGAGGAAACTTAGGACCTTTGAAAATGTTTCCAACCAGCAGTCTATTCCCATAAAGTGAAAAGATCCAGGGACCTTTACGGTTCCATTCCAAATTGGAAGTTCTAACTTTGATGATGCACTCATAAACTTAAGAGCCTCAATTAACGTCATGCCCAAATCAATCTTCTCTAACCTTGGTCTAGGTCCCTTACGTCCAATGGGTGTTGTCATTCAGTGAGCCAATCGAAGCATAGCCAGTCTTGAGAGAATAATTGAGGATGTCCTTGTCCGAGTTAATGATCTTATCTTCGCTGCTAATTTCTATGTCCTTTACATGGAAGGTGAGACGAACTCTTCACAATCTCCCCTAATTCTAGGAAGACCATTTCTCATGACTACGAAAACCAAGATTGATGTCCATTCAGGTATCTTATCCATGGAATTTGGTGACCAACTGGTCAAGTTCAACATTTTTCAAGCCATGCGATACCCATATGAGGATCCCTCTGCATTCTCAATCCATGCTTCTGAGGACACTTCTAAGAGTCAATCGAACCCCAATCCACCATGTTCTTCATGTTATAATGACAAAGGATCTAGTGAAATCTGCACCATGATTAACCAAGTAATAAATGGTGAAGTTGATGTGGACCTCTCATTCATAGACTCCATCAATCTAGAGGAACTTGAAAACTCTCTTGAATCCCACATCAACTCTGATCTCTACTTCTCCACCTTGGATAGTATTAAAGAAAATGAATCTGAAGCAACTGAAGTCCCTTACTCCATTCCTAAGTTTCTTAACCCACAAATAAAAGTTTAGACTGATCTAGAACCTCTTCCTGAACACCTGAAATATGCTTTCCTTTTCCGTGATCACTCATATCCTGTCATTATCTCTACTTCACTTACTGAAACTGAAGAGTCCAAACTTGTTCAGGTGTTAGAGGAAAACAAAAAGGCCCTATGTTGGACCCTAGATGACATACCAAGAATCAACCCTGCCCTTTTCATGCATCACATCCATCTTGAGGAGTCATCCAAACCAATTAGACAACCACAAAGAAGACTCAATCCACTCATACTTGAGGTAGTTAGGGAAGATATCACCAAGATTCTTCAAGCTGTTATTATCTACATAATTTATGATAGTGAATGGGTTAGTCCAATTCAACTTGTACCTAAGAAGGGTGGGATAACTATTGTCACAAAATAACATGAAGAGGTAGTCACAAATCGAGTGAAGAACAAATGGCATGTGTGCATCGACTATAGGAAATTGAATGTTGAAACAAGAAAATATCACAAATCTCTTCCATTCCTTGATCAAATGCTGGAACGATTAGCTGGAAAGTCACACTATTGCTTTCTTGATGGATACACTAGCTACTTACAAATCCCAATCGCAACTCAGGACTAAGAAAAGACTACTTTCACATGCCCCTTTGAAACATATACTTATAGAAGAATGCCTTTTGGACTTTTCAATGCTCCTGCAACATTCCAGAGGCGTGTGATGAGTATTTTTTCCAAATTCATTGAACACTGCATGGAAGTCTTCATGGATGACTTCACCATTTATGGTGAGTCATTTGAATCTTATTTGAATTTACTCCCTCTAGTCCTTCAAAAGTTTGTCAAGTGTAACCTTGTGTTAAATTTTGAGAAATGTCACTTCATGGTTGCAAATGGGATTGCTCTAGGGCACATAGTTTCAAAAGATGGTATTGAAGTTGATCCTACCAAAATTGAAGTGATCCAATCACTTCTTGAACCCACTTCTGTTCGAGAAATCCATTCATTCCTCGGTCATGCCAGTTTCTATTGGAGATTCATCCATAAATTCAGTAGGATTGCCCTCCCACTCACTCAGTTACTACAAAATGATTTCACATTCCATTTTGATGAGTTTTTCAAGAGATCCTTCATTGAACTCAAAACTACTCTCACATCTGCCCCGATAATCCAACCCCCTGATTGGTTATTACCCTTTGAATTGTTGTGTGATGATTCTGATAGAGTTGTTGGGTCTATTCTTGGTCAAAGAAGAGAAATAATTGATCATGTAATATATTATGCCTCAAAAACATTGGATGAAACTCAATCTCACTACACTGTCACTGAAAAGGAACTTTTAGCAGTGGTTTTTACCTTAGATAAATTCTGGCCCTATCTCTTAGGTTCTAAAATCATCATCTTCACAGACCATTCTACTTTAAAGTTCTTACTCAAGAAAAGTGATTCCAAAATGAGGCTAATAAGATGGATCCTAATGCTCCAAGAGTTTGACCTTGAAATCAAAGATAGACTAGGAAAAGAAAACCCTATGGTTGATCACTTGAGTAGAATTTATAATTGTTCTCATTCTGAAATCATTGATCATGAATTCCCCATTGAGCACCTTTCATTTCTTACTCCAAAGTTACCATGGTATGCCCCGATTGTAAATTATTTGGTTTCAGGTGTTTTTCTTAAATATTTTTCAAAAGAACAAAAAATGAAGTTGAAAAGTGATTCAAAATACTATTTTTGGGAAGAAAATAAACTTCGGAAAATGGGGGCTAACATGGTTACAAGGAGATGTGTCGATGAAAATGAATATTCTTTCATATTAGAATTTTGTCACTCAATGCCTGGTGGTGGCCACTTTGGACCACAAAGGAAATCCCGAAAGGTCCTAGACTCTGGATTCTTCTGGCCTTCACCCTTCAAGGACTCACATGAGTTCTGTAAATCATGTCAAACTTTCCAAAAGTTTGGCACAATTTCCAAGAGAAATGAAATTCCCCAAAAAACTTTAATTTTCTGTGAGATCTTCGATGTTTGGGGCATCAATATCATGGGACCATTTCCCCCTTCCAATGGATTCTCATACATCCTTCTTGAGATTGATTATGTTTCTAGGTGGGTCGAGGACAAACCCACTAGAAAGGATGATTCACATACTATTAGTGAGTTCCTAAAGACACACATCTTCCACAGATTTGGCATGCCTAATGCCTTGATCAGTGACTTAAGAACCCATTTTTGTAATAAAACCATGGAATATCTTTTGAAAAAGAATGGGGTTTTACATAAAACTTCAACATCATATCACCCCAAAACAAATGGCATGGCTGAAATTTCTAATCGAGAAGTGAAAAGAGTGCTTGAGAGAATTGTAAAACCCACCAGAAAAGACTGGCCTAAAAGACTTGGTGAAGCACTTTGGGCTTATTGAACTGCCTATAAAACACCCATTGGGGTGTCTCCTTTTAGGCTAGTTTTTGGTAAATCATGTCATTTTCATGTTGAAATCCAACATAAGTCATTTTGGGCAGTGAAAACTTGTAATTTTGATCTTGAAAAATCCGGTGAAGAAAGAATGTTGCAATTGACTGAAATAGAGGAGCTTCGACTTGATTATTATGAGAATTCTAATCTCTACAAAGAAAAATCCAAGGCACTCCATGACAAACACATCCTAAGAAAGGTATTCCATGAAGGTGATAAGGTAATGCTCTTTAATTCTCGATTTTGGATTCACCCAGGTAAGCTTAATTCTCGTTGGGAAGGTCCTTTTATTATTACTAATGTTTACCCATTTGGTGCAGTGCATGTCCAAGACCCCTCTTCCAAAAGGACATTCAATGTTAATGGACATAGGTTAAAGCATCACCATGAGAGGACGTACAATCCTGAATCAACATCTACTTCCACTGGATCACCAACTTCTCCAGTCGACCTACCACTAGATGGATATGGCGACCCTCTAAATCCAAACAAGGGGGCACCTCTTTCCCTTTAACTCTCTCTCTATCTCTTCATCTCTCTACCTCTTTCTTCTTCTTCCTCTCTCTTTCATTTTTTTGCCACTTTCTTTATCAAAACCTTTCTTTTCACTTTCTCTTTTTTGTGGGTGTATATTTATAAAAAACAAAAACAAAAAAACCTAAAAAAAACTAAAAAATAATCACTTAAAAAAATACAAAAAAAATCAAGAGTCATGCTTACTAACCATCGAGTTTTCAAATTTTGCCCAAACATTTTGGGGAGTTAACAGACATGTTTTCATCTCAAAATTTTTTTGTTTTCATCGTGACTTTGGATAAAGAATTTTGTGTCAAAATTAACAAATTTTGAATGCTCAATTTTTTATTTGGATACTGATTTTCCCAAACCGTGAAGAACAACATTTGCTTTCATGCCAAGGCCACCTATGGCCATCTTTTTGAAATGTCTGTTTTCAGCCCCATTTGTGAGTCTTGAGTTTGTGGACCATCAATCTGAATTTCCTACTTTAGTGTGCATTAATATGACAGAGGCATTTTCTGAACCACATGAGAATCAAAATAGCCAAATAGCCTCCCATTTCCCATAGATTAATCCTCCTTTTTAAATCCCCTTCGAGCCTATGAAAACCTTTTCCTTGATAGCCATATTACAAGCCCAATACCTTTTCCCACCCAATGTCAATGTGGATTTTCATTGCATTTTTTTTTAAAATTTAAGTGTTGGGAGAATGAATTTCATTGTTTGGGTACCCTATTATTGATTTTCAACGAGTTATCATCTGCTTGAGGGAGAGCATCCATTTCAGTGTGGGGGAGCAGTTTTCATTGAGTGTGTTTTGGGGAATGTAAAGTACTTCCATTTATGTAATTTAGTAAATGTTATTGACAAGTGTTCAAAAAAATGATGAAAAAAAAATAAAATTAAAAAATTAAAAAATTGGGTTGTGTCTTGGGTAGGTCAAAAATCACTCTTCCTCATCCTTTAATCTTGTTATAACTATTACAATTAGTATTGTAAGGAGATCAAACATGGGTTATTATATGAGTGTGAGATCTATTTTAAGTTCAACTTTCTAAAAAAAGAAAAAAAGAAAGAAAGAAAAGAACACTTGCATTATATTCGTATTGGGAGAAGTTTTTTGTTTTGAAAATATTACATCTTCTCATTACCTTTGTATTTTCTTCCTCTATTGTGTCTTTATTTACACAATCATTCCCTTTTAAATATGTGTTTTCATTTCCTTCCATGTTTTATTTCAAAAAAATGTGAATTTCTTTTTCTATGTTGGTGTTTTAACCCTCTTATTCTCTCTCTTGGACATTATATTCCTACCATCCCATAGCCACATAAAAACCCCTTAAAAAGACCTCTTGATTCTTGTGCAATTTTTATAGGTATTGGAAGCAGAGAGCTCTTTCAAACTCAAAGATTTTCACTTTTGGTTGGTGAAAGATTGAACCTCCACAAATGAATTTTATCAACTTTAGAAGTGTGAGTTTTGTGTGTCCACATTTTCCATTTCTAAATTTGAGCATGGAAAAAATTAATTAGTTTTGGAACATTGTTTCTGTAAAAACTTGTTGTGGAATTCAAAATTGATGAGTAAAATAGTCTAAACCTCCCCTCATTGGAGAAAACAAAATTTTAATATTTTTTGGTGAGTGAAAATGATTTTTGTTATGTTTTTATATTTGTTGCACATGATGACATGCACAAGACTATGTGAGGGGGAGTTTATTTGATTAATATTTTCATGAATTATTAAATACTCCCTTCATTTATTTTATATGAAATGTTCATAATTTATGTGAAATATTAATGTTTTAATACTAAGTATAATTTTTTAGCATTTTTAGAAGTAGTTCAATTGAGTCAGTTTACTATTTTATTTATAACTATCACAATACTAATCCAAATTGTGTGATTATTGTTTTTTAGGATTATTATTTAAATATAAAACATTTCATTAGAAGGTACCATGATCCAATTCTTCGATTTGAAGGGTCATATGGTCCTCACAAACAAGACCAAAGAATCTGTGATGAAACTGGACTATTCATGAAGATTGATTTACTGGGATAAATAAAAAAATCCAAATTACATTCTTCTCCACCATAATTATGGGCACACTTTAAGGAGTCCATAATAAAAATTCCAAGGCCCAAATCCAACTAAAAAGGGGCCAAAATATGCTTTTAATTCCATCCCACCATTCTGGATGAGAAATAAGATCAGTACAGTATTCATGAAATATATCATGATATATTCATTAAATCGAGCTAATATTTTTTAGTGTGAAAGAAGAGATATAGGTGGAAAACATTTTTTAATAAATCATTTGGTTTTTAATGTATATTCCTATTCAAAAACTTTCACATTTTGGACATCAAAAAGACTGCATTGAAATGGACAGATTAAAAATGTTTAATCATCCGGCCATAAATTTGGCTAAATATGTCCAAATGACTCCAAATTTTTACAGTGGTCGGACAACATTATTATCTAAATATTTTAAGAAGGATATTTGTTGAGATTCGGTTGTCTGAATATCCAACATCGCGAGCCAAGTGGAGGGGTAATTCTGGAATGCAAACAGTCCACCATCTTGGTCTATAAATACATCCCCTCCTCTCCTTTCAAAAGGGTTGGCATTTAAGAAGAGAGGAGATCATATTGGAACGAACAAAGCCCTGTCAAAGGCTTGGGAGGACCTGACATACTCATGTTTTTACTTGAGAGACCTTTCCTCATCTCTTTGTTTTCACTTACTTTCGTGTTCTTCGTTTTTGTAATCTTGTAAGTCTCTTTCTTTATAATTCTGTTTTAATTAAAGTTACTTATTCAATATCACTTATTCTCATCCACCTTCTGTAGATTAATATCTATGTTCTTAAAATAGTTTAAATATAGTTGAAACCGCTTCACTTATTTTGCTTTCTCATTCAATCAAAAATCTGTTTTTAATTATCATCATTGTTCGTGTGTGTGTGTGTTCGACGTACCACTATTTTCTAATCCCTTTCTTTTTCTTCTATTCTTAATTTATCATCATAATCATTATAACCAGAATATTAAACACCCAAATGGATGAGTAAATATCTCATTGGTGAGAGTCAAAATTTATGGATGTTAAGTGATTGAGAGTATTTTCTCGATGAGTATTCGTTATTTTTACATTGTTTATGTTGGACTTAATATGTCATGGATTAATAACATGTTTTGTTTAACATGTGGTTTCCATGGATTATCGGAACCATAAATAAACTACCATAAACAAGTACTGATTGATATTAGAACCCTAAGTTATGTTAAGGCTTGGATTAAAGCCTTGACACTTGGGAATTCAAATCAACATCAACTTGTGACATGGGTGTTAATTTAAATGCAATAAAAACCAAAGCTCAAGGATATCACAAGATTAACTCTCTAATAATGAACTTGCCCCAATATTTATCAATTTGTTAAATCAATTATATTCAATGAATCATTTCAATTAATATCTACAAACAAACCCCCTAATCAAAATACAATCAACTAAAAATAAACGACTATTACAAAGTATCGTCGCTGAGGATTCAACCCGAGTGCTGCTATACACATTAGAAGAGCACCAGAACTTTGATCGGTCGATAGGCGACAATCGGCCATGTGTTTCAGAGCCCTGGTCTTGTTTATCAAGAAGAAATATGGATCCATGAGGCTATGTATTAATTATAGGTAAATCAATGCTATTACAATAAAGAATAAGTATCTTCTACCCCAGATTGATGATTTATTTGATCAAATTCATGGACCTCAATACTTTTCAAAGATTGACCTCCGATCCAGATATCATCAACTACGTGTGTGGAAGGTATATATTCTGAAGGCAATATTTCGAACCAGGTATGGGAATTATGAGTTTACTGTGATGCCTTTTGGATTGACTAATACACCCTCTATTTTCATGAATTTAATGAATTGAGTTTTCAGGGAGTATCTCGATAACTTTGTTGTGGTATTCATCGATGATATCCTGGTATACTCAAAAAGATATGAATACCATGAGGACCACTTGTATATTATTCTGAAAACACTTTGATGAAATGAATTATATGGGAAGTTTAGCAAGTGTGAATTCTGGATTCAATTAGTTTATTTTCTAGTTAATTTTAACTCTAAGGATGGAATCCTAGTTGATCCTATGAAGACAAAGGAAATCCATGATGGGACCACACCAACCAACATAACTGAGGTATGTAGTTTTATTGGATTTGTAGGTTACAATTTGCTTTTTGTTTAGAATTTTTCCCGACTTGCTAACCCTCTAACCAAGCTCACATGTAAAGGAGTTATGTTTGTGTAGACAAAAGAATGTACAAAATGCATCGAATAATTGAAAATAAGATTGTTAAATGATCCAATTGTTTACTCTTCAATTTGGAAGTGATGGATTTTTAATATACAGTGATGCATCAAAGAATTGTCTGGGTTACGTCCTTATGAAAATGATAAAGTTATTGCTTTTTTATCAAGACAGTTGAAGACTCATGAGGAAAATTATCAAACTCATGATCTTGAGTTAGCATCGGTAATATTTGATCTGAAAATATAGATACATTTTCTCTATGGATAAAGATGAGAGATTTATACAGACCACAAGAGTTTGAAATACATTTTCACACAAAAATAACTCAACATGAGGCAAAGTAGATGGCTCGAGTTACTCAAAGATTACGATTTTTCAACACACTACCACCCAAGAAAGGCGAATAAGGTGGCATATGCATTAAGCAGGAAAGATCATGGACTTATGACTCAAATGAGGGTTGAGAGAGATCCTATATTTTTTGATCTACTAAACATGGATATGGGATTTTTTAAGGAAAGGGAAACATCTTTTCTCTTTCAAATGATGGCTAAACCATCTTTATTAGAGAATATAAAATCTATCAATAGGATGATGAGAATATGCACAAGAAAATTAATGTTGTCAAGGATGGGAGATTGGAAGATTCATGTATGAGTAAGGAGTTCAGAAATTTGGGAAGAGGTTATGTGTTCCATCAGTACCTGAGCTAAAAAGGGAACTATTAGATGATGCTCATAGAAAAAATTTCTCTATGCACTCGGGTAACACCAAGATGTATAGAGATCTAAAGGAATATTTTTGGTGGGATAATATGAAGCGGGAAATTGCAGACTACGTGTCAAGGTGTCTAGTTTGTCAACAAGTGAAGGGAAAGAGACAAAATCCCAAAGTAGTGATGCAACCTCTCAATATTTCTATGTAGAAGTAGGATAACATTATGATGAATTTTGTCACCGAACTACCGAGGACACCTAGAAGGAATTATGCAATATGTGTAATTGTTGATCATCTCACAAAATCAACACATTTCCTTTAAATAAGATAGGATTTTCCACTTGAGTACCTAGAAAGACTTTATATTAATGAAGTTGTAAGACTTCATGGTGCACCTATATTGATTTTTTATGATCGAGATCCCTGGTTTACATCAAAATTCTGGAAAAGTATCCAGAAGGATTTGAATACTGAGCTCCGTATGAGTACTACTTATCACCCCCAAAACTGATGGATAGTCTGAAAGGACTATTCAAACTCTGGAAGACATGATAAGATCATGCTCTCTTGACTTCCAATGTATATGGGATCAATACTTTCCTTTTGTGGAAGTTTCCTACAATAATAGTTTCCATTCTAGTATTCAAATGGCTCCATATGAAGTGTTATTTGAAAAGAGATGTCGAACTCCAACTTGTTGGGACAAAGTTGGTGAGAGGAAACTTATTGGCTGAGAACTTATTGAAGAGACCACAAAAAAGGTTAAGACAATGAAATACCATATTAAACTAGCCTAGAGTAGGCAGAAGAGTTATGCTGACAACCAGAGAAAGGATTTGGAATTCCAAGTGGGAGATCGTGTCTTTTTGAAAGTTTCTCCAAGGAAGGGTGTCTTGAGGTTTGGTAAGAAAGGGAAATTGAGCCCCAGGTACATCGGACCATTTGAAATTTTGGAAAGAATAGGAATTGTATCTTATCATTTAGCAATTCCTCCAAGTCTCTCGAAAGTTCATGATGTGTTCCATGTGTCATTATTGAAGAAATACATGCCAAACCCAACGCATGTACTCACCTATGAAGAAATAGAACTGGAACCTGATTTTCCATACTGTGAAAAGCCTATCAGGATTATTGACATAATGGAGAAGGTATTGAGAAAATGGAAAACTCATCTAGTAAAGGTTTATTAGAGGAACCAAAATATGTAGGAATAAACATAGGAACATAAGGATTTTATGACGAAGAACCACCCACATCTTTTGGTGGACTTTATACATAAAATTTCAAGGATGAAATTTCTAAATGAGGGAATAATGTAGCACCCCAAACATTTTATGGTATGTTTCTCTTAAAAAAACTATATTCATTTGATAGCTTATATTTCACAAATCACTGAGTCTCTGTGGAACAAAACTTGGTTACGTATAGAAGATAGACAAAACCTATCCATTAAACTTATATTTTCCAGCTCTGTGATTCAAATTTAAAAAACATGTCATACACGGTTGTGTTCAGGATGATATTTAGAGTTTGATAGAATTAACTTAATTTGTAGTGAATAGTAACCTACCCTTATGAATAGTAACCTACCCTTATTAATAGTAACTTGACCTTATGAATAGTAATATGAATCTTATTAATGGTATCCAAAACCATGAATATATTAACAAATTTAGGCACCTTAAAAATGAAGATGAATAATTTAAGTGTTTATATTTTTAGATTAAATAATGAATTTAATTAAATATAAAAATAATCATATTTAGAAAATTATTTTTGAAAACTAGTGTTCATTTTTGGATTCTACAAGTTAAAAAATGGTTAGGATGAATTTTTGGGATTTTTCTGAAATACTTGAATTTTTTATGAATAGTAAAATGCCATAATTTATGATAAATGCTAAAGAAGGGACTTATTGAGTCATTGATGATGATATGATGAAGTAATCCCAATTGGTTCGAATTCAAATGAATATATTATTTTTCTTGGTCATGGAATACTCATTATTTCTTGCCTTGAGAGGAAATAATAAATTAATGATTAGAATATTAAGAAAACTCCTCTCTCCTCCACTATATGAACCACCCCTCACCCCCTCTTCCTCCCACACCACTCAAGCTTTAATAAGTGATTAAATTATTCCAAATAATCTTCCCAAGCCCTCTCCCCATGTCCAAGAACTTCTGGTCTCACCAAAGTCTAAAAACAAAGGTCTTAATGAGTTTCTCAAGGAGGAGTACTCATGAGGTGAACCTCTCTTCTCTTCTCTTTCAGATTCTTTTACAAGTTTTATTATTTTGTTGATCTCTTCCCACCTCACCTCATCCAAATGAAATTATAATTATATTACCTTACTTTTACTATATTTTCATTATTCTAATGGAATATTTCATCATAATATCTCTTTTTCCCTTCCTTTTATACAATAAATGCAAACATCGTCCGAGATGTGTTAATTTATCACACTCAAGGAAGACGGCTTTTCAATATGCATTACTGTATTCAATACTGATCATGAAACATTATAAATGGTTTAACCAAGTAATAATATATGTATTTTATCTTGATTAATGTTCTGGAATCCTTACACATTCATAATATGGAATAATAATACAAAACAAGTTTATTGTGCACAAAACCTCCAAGCCAAATCCAAGTGTTTATTTTTAACTCATAGAATAAGTCATCCTAATGGTATATAACCAGAATCATTATAAGATAATTTATATCTATTTAATTTCACTAATAATTAACATTAACAATTCTGGATGTTTAACCATATTTCAAAAAAACATCCATTCATGAAAACAAGTAAACGGACCATGAAAACCAAAGAAGAAAATGCTACCAAAACAATAAAATTGAATCTCTTAAACGCATAAAAAGTGCCATTAATTAACCTAATAAGGTCATAACATATCAATTACATGTTTATTGGGTTCTGGAATTATTAATTAATGAAGCTAAATTTGATCATTCTGGTCATTAAGAACAGTCAAGAACACCTTCATGCATAAGGTAAGGGATCCTCTCTCTCACTTTTGTTCAAGAATCTCCCCTATGTTGTGCTCTTTTATTTTCAATACCTAATGATGGGTTATGTTTTCACACCTAACTCATACTTCCCTTATTTATATAAGTAATGGTATACCCCTTTACCTCTCATTAAGACCTCGCAAGAACACCTGTTACCATGCTGAAATGTTTGTAAGGGGTTTTCTAATCTCACTCTCAATTTAGTGGGATTTCCATCGTTTGCCTATTATTTCTTATATGTGGTATATTTGTACAGCCATTTGATATATATTATAATTATTCTCTTTATATTCAGGGTATTCTATGATTTATTTGGTGGTTATTAACTTTTGGTCATTCGACTCGATTGATTACAACGTGGTAACGATCTTTGTCTCAATTTTCACTTCATTGTGACTTGCTAAGTATTGTGCACCTACTATTTCTTATGTGGTGTACCTAATGCCCATTTTAGATCACTTTTAAATTGAAATTATATTACATTTAAATATCTCTATTCTCATATCTTGGATATGATTATTTTCTATGACGTATACCATTTTACTTATGGTATTTATTTTGAATGTTGTTTTGACTATGGAAAAATTGATGAATCTGTATCCTATATTCTATACGGATAATGTAAAGTCATGTTTCTCTTGTTTTGAATCTATTTATAAATAATTCTTTAGATTTATAGGTCGTTGGGGCCTGCTACAGCCCCTCGATTCGTCAGTATGTCTCATGAAACAATCAGTTGGCGACAAACCGTTCGAGTATGTTTCCAAAAATCAGACGGGTTTCCACCCATAAACTAAACTATATTTACGGTATTATGGTATCATGTGCCAGATACATGACATACAATTAATAATAATTATATTTATTCATTATCAGTTATTACTATCCATGAGGTTTTCACTATGACAAAATCTATGGATGTAGTTTCATTCTAAGTTTATTAATGGCGTGAGTTTTTTATTTATTCACCTTTCCATATTGATTATATCAAATTGTTTACAATTCAGTTATTATTGATTCATGATTCCGCTATTTTTAACCCTTGCTGAGTGTTTGAGCTCACCCCTTTCATTTTTTACTTTCAATAGGTGAGAAAGAGGAAATCATTTATTGAGTTCTTGTGGATGTAGTTTTTAGTTTTTGTTAAGTTTTGTATTTTGTAACCTTTTCCAATTTAATTTGAGTAACATCTATGTATCTAGTTTCTTCAAGAATTATAAATTGATCATTCCTTCAGGATTTTCATTCCTTTTAACCATGCCAATGTAATTATTAATGCAACGACTCCAGTCTAGAGGGGTTGAGGCGTTACATTTGTGATGTGTAGGAATCAACCAAAGCTCAATCTGTTACACGGTGTGCCCAGTATGACTCCATGCATATATTTTTAGTTTAAAATTCACACTTTAATTCAAAACAAACATCACATACTCAAAAAATAATAAAACACCTTCATATTTTTTTTGATACTTTAGGATAACAATCCATAAGACATTTTTTATTTTTCAAAATCTGACACACCTAAATCTGATACACAGTGCGGCCAGTGTTACTTGAAATGTGTGTTTTATTTTTAAGATTGAAATTTTATTTAAAATCACTTGTCACTCAATGAAAACTAATAAAACATGCTCAAATTGTCTTGATAATTTATTGAAATGATCCATATGTCATTTTTGACATGTAGGAATCATCCAAACATCAACCTGACACATGATATGACTGGCATAACTTAACATGTGTGTTTTGAGTTAAAAATTAAATTTTAGTTAAAAACATGTGTCACTAACTAAAAACCTTACAAACATGCTTATATTGTCTTGATATTTTAGAAAAATAATCCTTAAGTCATTTGGTACATATAAGAAAAAATTGTATGTCAATCCCATACACAGTGTGACTAGTATGACACAAATTCCATGTTTTTATTTGAAATTTTCATTTTAGTTAAAAACACATACCACATACTCAAAACCAAATAAATTCATTCATTTTTTTGATACATTGGGAAAACGGTTCATATGTAATTTATGGATTTTATAAATCAAGAGAACCTCAATATAATACACGGTATTCTTGGTATGACTCAAAGTATATGTATTTAGTTTAAAATGGCATTTTAGTTAAAAACACGTATGACATACTCAAAACTAATGAAACACATTCATATTATTTTTATATATTAGAAAAATATCTATATGTTATTTTTGGCATATAGGAATCAACGACACCTCAATATAATACATAGTGTGCCTAGTATAACCTACACTGTATGTTTTTAGTTTAAAATTGACATTTATTTTGAAACACGCATGAAATATTCAAATCCAAGAAAACACTTTCATATAGATTTTATACTTTAAAAAAATGATCCATAATTAGTTTTTGATGTGTAAGAATTATCCACATCTCAATATGATAAATGGTGTGCCTGGTTTGACTCGATGTTTATATTTTTAGTATAAAATTGACACTTTAGTTCAAAACAAATATCACATACTCAAAACTGATCATACACATTCATATTGTTTTGATACATTAGTAAAATGATCCATATGTTAGTTGTGGCATGTAGGAATCAGTCGCACCTCAATATGATAAACAGTGTGACTACTACGACTCAAAATGTGTGGTTTCATTTTAAAAATGATATTTTATTAATGTGTTGTTCTATATTTATGTTTAATTAATATCTTTATATTATTAAAAATATAATAATTGTTTTATTATATAGGTTCACTGTTTCAAAAGTTGTGGTGGTTTTTTTGATAATTGTTAGTGTGATTGGGCTCTTTTGATGAGGGGTTGGGGCATAAAGGCAATAGAACATTGAATTTTTTTGATTTTTTGTGAAAATTTGTACATACTAATGTAATTTACAAAAAAAATATTTTAGATTTATATAATATCGTATTTTTTTATTTTATTTTTGATGGAAACTTTATTTGAATTAAATTCTGTATTTGTTACTCTAGTGTGTTGTAATTTTAATAGAACACTGTAGTAGTATGGATTTTATCAGTGAAATTTCTAGTGAGGATAATTTAAACCTTAATCAATTATATAAATAATGCAAATAAAGGCCCCTTTTTAGTACTATTTTTATCATAGATAATATGGACCCCCATTTTATCATCACTTAGAACACCCAAACAAATTATCACTGATAAAGGGATTCTCTGACACTGATAAAATGGGGATCATTAGTAGTTGTTTGAAATTTTTATAATCATTATATAGTGTTTTTTAAAATGATGTAAATTTAATTGAAATAAAATTTTCTATTTTCTGTTGGAGTGTGTTGTAATTTCACCATCATAATGTTGCAGCTTTGGTTTTATCCGTGAAATGAATAACAATAACAGAAGTTCACTTTATCAATGTCAAATACACACTAATAAATTAAACCCTTTATCAATGATAAAAAAATATCAAATAAAGGGACCCCTTTATCAGTGGTAACCAATCTCAAATAAAGGACCCCCTTAATTATCAATTTTTTAGAACTGATTACTAGCACTTTTATCCATGCTATTTTTAGTACAGATAAAAGTTGTAGACTATTAAAGTCTCTTACAATATTAACACTTATTGTGAAACACCATATCTGTTGTAGTGAATTTTAGTTCAAAATGGACATCCTAACAAATTTTAGATAATTACAATATGGTTTTTTATTAGTTATTAATAAAAAAGAAATTTTGATGGAAAATGTTCAGATGTATAAAAGATATTTATAGATAAATAGTCATGTGAAAAGAATAAAAACACTTCCCAAATCATTGGGGTCTCCATGATGCACTATTAGACTTGGATTACATTTATACTATGGTGAGTTATTTTCTCAACCCTCACCCATCACAAAAATGAACTTATAATCATTTTAGACTAGTCTCATTTTCAACCCCATCCTATTTACATTTGAGGGGTTGTACCTTTGAATATAAATTTTGAACATTCATGAATGTAAAAAAATCACCATACCACCAACAATGGAAGAAATTATGTCCCTTTCCCATTCTTTTATTTCTTCCCCACCACTTCTCTTCCTCCCTTTCTTCCACCAGCCTAAAATACAGTTCCTCCAATCACTCTAATGGTACTGTCACTACCCTCATCCACTAAATAGAGTGGTGTGCCCCCTTTATCATTTCCACTACCATCACCTTTACCAATCTACACTCCACCTTTTTCAGTGTCATTCTGTAACACCCCAAGATTTTAGGAGGTATATTATTTTATTTTATTTTATTTATCGTGTTTTACACTACATCAAGATTAGCTTTCACTATATGCAACATCGTTTTATCTTTCAGTATATGCAACACTATTCTTGGATTGTGTTGCACACAATTTCATGTTATTTAGATAGAATTCATTTCAAACAATACTGAGTATAGATTTTATTCAATATATAAATGAACTAAGTTTTGATTATTTTATTTGAAACACCAAAAAAATATTTCACTAAATGCAACACTAACATGTCTTGCGTTAAACACAAGAGCGACCTTCCTTGATAGCTTTTGCGGTACGCAATACCGAGTATAACTAAACAACGTTATTTTATTAAAATTTTATATAAACTATCCATTATGAATAGTGTTAACCACATTTTTAATTTTATATAACATTAGAATTCATTTTACACATGATATGTGAAAAAAGTCAATTTTTCAGATAAAAGAAGCTTTTTTAAAAAAAAATGCATTTTTAACACCTTTTGATGGCGCACCCATTCTAATTCTAGTTTTTGACACTTTTATAAGTTATATTTGACAAGATAAACTTATTATTTGGAATATAGACATAAAAATTTACTTTGGATAAATATTTGATATTTTTTGGATAACTTTAATACTTTGATGAATAGTGAAAATATGCAAAATTTTAATTGAAATAAACTTTTTTAATCGAAATAATTTATATTGTTAAAATATATTATTGAATGGATTTAATGTATAAATAGAATATATTTTTATAGTTTAAGAAAATTTAAGTCATTTTCATTAATTTTAAATTGAATTTATATGTAAAAACATTTCAATCTTTTGCAATGTTTTAAACAAAACCCCATTTTTTCGACAACAAGATTAATTTTAAATTAATTATTATAACTTTTGTGATTTGAATTTGGAAAAACAGATTCCATAAATGGAATCATAAGGTTCAAATTTTTTAAATAAGTATTTTTTATTTTTGTACATTAGGAATAGTAAATTCAATAATTATTTTATTTATCATGGTTAAATGGTAAATCTTGTAAATAAGGAAAACAAAATAGTATTATAATAATATTAAACTATCCTAACACATGCCCAAATCCTATTGGATGATATATGTCCGACCATGGGCATCCTTGGGTCGATTTTGGGACCTCATGGATTCACTTGGATGTGAAAATGACATTTTATAATAATTAATTTAAAGTAATGATAATTATAACCTAAACATATATCTTTTACTAAATCGATTATATAATAGTGTTATATTACAAATCTCTATGATTATAAATAGTAATTATAAATATAAAAATATTTCCTACATCATGGAATTTTATTTAAATTTTTTTGAGATTATATAAATAGTTTTATTTCTGACACAAATATGATGTAGTGATTACGTCATTAATGAAAGATTCAAATAAATGAATTTATAAATATTAAAAAATATATAATTGGTTATTTTGATGTCATCCAAGAATTTTTGGATAAAATTTACATATTTTATTTAATTTAATACCTTATTTTCTAAGGAATAAAGTTTTTATGAATTTTTAAAAAGTCAAGTATGTATAGTGTCCAAAATTGTCACAATTCATAACTTAAAACATAAAATAGTTTATTAAATTATATTAAATTTTTGAAAATATAATATTCGATAAAATGGTTAATATATGTCCAAATATGTCATAAATAACTTTTTTTGTGTCGTTTGACATGATATGGTAATTACATTAACCCACAATGTGTAAATAAAATGATATCATAGTAAGATTAAAAAGGGTAAAATAAGTGTAAAACCAAAAGGATAATGATAAAAAAATATTCAAAAATTTTAAAATATTATTGTAGGATGTGTATTCGAACCCAAATCATATTATATTATATAATAATAATTTTTGGACCATTTTAAATTGAAATTTAATTTATAATAAATTAATATTTTGGAACTTTCCTAAAGTGCCTCTATCTTCTCTTATAAATGGGAACCTCCTCCCTCTCCTCTTCACTCCATTTTGATCCTTCAACCTTAGAAAAACCCTAAAAATTTCTATTATAAACTTCTGTAGTTACATCCTATAGGTTCTATTTTTCTCAAAAACCAACTCCAGTGCCCTATGGGGAAATTTTAATGAGGCATGTTGAGGAAGAGGTAATCTCTTCTACTGATTCTTTCAAATTTATTTCTTCTTCTACTTCCCCTTATTTAGTTTTTTCATTATAAAGTAATAACATAATTATCACTCATATAATGATATATAATTATAAATATTAAACAACCCTATTTCACCTACTATCCATTCTATGAAAAACGAAATCACTGTGCATCTGTACGTACGGATTACCGTCTCCAAGTCGTGGAATAATATTTTTTTCACCACTACCTTACTTAGATGGGTATAATGGTGGAAATAATATCTATATATGATTATTATAACATGATAATAATTATAATATATTATACACCATCCAATTCAATACCATTCAACAACTATGGGAACGATATCGCCGCTCGTGCATACGTACCACTTACCATCTCCACAATGCAATGAGATTCATTCTCCACGTTAACCATTCAAGAATGATTATAAAGTATATATAATAAATAATCATGAAGTATATTACATAATAATTCCACTATATTTATGTATTTATATATATATATATATCATTTACTTACTTCCATTCAATTTAATAAGAAAATGAAAACAACGTTCATAAGTGCGTACAGCCTACTGTGTCCATGAACGATGCATTTCATTCTATTTATCGGTCTATTATATATATTTATATACTAAATATATATGATATATAAATCATTATTTACATTCTGGAATTAATTAAATCATGATCTATGTAATTATATGAATAATAACATGCCCAAACACGTACGATAAATTAAACGATTATTACCAAAAATGTTGCTTTATCATGGAATTGAAAAATGAATAGGTAATATAAAGTCATAAGTGAATAATATATGATATCATAAATATTATTATGGTTCTGTTATAGGTTAATAATATGTTTAAACCCACTATATAAGTTTTTTGGACACATAAAGGATAAATTGGACCTACGGTGAAAGATATTTTTGCAATCTCATTTTTATCTGAGATTGATTATTCGTCACTATTTACTAGGATATATTTATCATCCATGTCCATGTTTTCTAAAAAAAATCATAAAATTGTTATTATTCTCCAATGTATTTTTAAAGTTATTTTTACTCATTTTGACTTTTACTACACGGTATGGAAGGAATCTTTCTTTTGTTTACCCTACGAGGTACCTTTTTGACTTTTCCAGCAAAAGTATGAGGATAATTTTTTTGTTTAACTTATAAATCAGGAATTAATTTTTACAATTTCATGATGGCTTATTTCCATGAATCATACTCTAAACTATTTCAAGTTTATTTTAAACTAAATTTTTTTCTTTTAAAATTTTGCGTCATTTTAAGAAAAGAAAACATTCTTGAAGAAGAAAGGATATTTTCCTCAAGAACTAAGTTCAAGTTTTTTATCAAAATTATATATTTCATCTAATATGACATAGGGTTATGTTTCTATCCCTATTATTTATTTTTTTATTGAGTTTAGGATGGAATTATTTTTATTAAGTCCATTTATCTTTTATGGATTATGTTATGGTGACATTATGTTTAAGAATTCCATTTTATTTCATGGGTTATGCTATGATGAACGATTTATGTTTTTGTAGAACATGTAATAATGATTTAATTATGAGATGGGTGAGACCTATATCTCCCTCCAATGCATGGGGTAAATATTTATATCTCATGAGATCGACATGACTGGAATTGAAGGTAAATTTGATTCAGTAATACATGGCTAGAACGACAAGTAAACCTGGTTCAGTAATGGACTTTGTCCACTATAATGGTCTAGGAAACAATGCCTTGGCTACTATGGAAATAATTTTATGTGCTTAATGGTTTACCAAAATTTCCTTCTTTATTCCCATGCTCGTTTATCATGATTAATGATTATTTATAATCCATGCCTTACGTACTGCCAAGATTTATGTCATTACTAAAGCTTTTGATGTTTAAACTTTGGGTTCATGTTTTTACATTAAAATGGTTATGGTTTGATTTATGTTCTCCATGTTTACCCTTACTGAGCATTTGATCTCATACTTTCTATGTTTTATTTTCCCTAGTATATAAAGAAATTTCTTAGGATAGAAAACAAAAGGGGAAGATCTTTATAGGAGATGTTGAAGATCTTTCGCCATGATTAGAAGATTTTGTTCAAAGTTTCCAAAGACACTAAACTAATACAGTCTTTGGGCATCTATTTTTTGTCTTTTTTTAAGTATTCCACAAAATAAATGTAATGTCCATGTTCATCAAGCTTGGGTCTCTACAGTTGGTATCAGAGTAAAGGTTTATTCAACCTTTGGAAACTAGGATATGGAAAATTTAGTGAGGTCCCTATAGATATTTCTAATGTATGTCTAGGGATGTAATAAAAGTTAAGTATAACTATAGGTTATAGTATGAGAATTATGTTAACAATGATAAATAAGATAGGATGAAACCTAATATGTCAGAGATTTAAAGTACTCCCCCTTGATTACATTGTGTTCTTAGAATGATTTTTTCCTCTCACGTTATTATTTTTGTGTTTTAGTCAAATAGAGGGGAATATGTTATATCTTTGGGAAAAAGGGACATAGAGTGACGAATTGTTATGGAGCTCAATGTATCATCCGTGGAAAACATGGGCATTACCCAACTTAATTCTTGGACATAAGGATATACTTCTAAGACAAGGAAGTACTTATTACATTCCTACTATCAAAGTAGAAGGATTGAATTATTTATATATTTGAATCCATGAATGGTGAATGGTGAATTATATAAGAGTTATCAGTTTATGTTTTTCGCTAAGGATTTTCAAGAATATGTTGAATAGTTATAATGGATAAGAAAAGTTAGTGAAAAGGTGATATTCCTAAGAAACACATGATTAAGGGAAGGATAACCCTTAATATGATCATGATTTTGAGATAATGATATGTGTATAAAGTTATGCTGGATGATATTAGTTACCTTGGAACTGGTTAAGGATTTGTTGAAATGTGGGTTATGTTTTCACAGATGAAGTATACAACTTTTCAGGACTTAAGGAATATATCCAATAAGTTTTGGAATAAGGAAACATGGTTATTTTCAATAATGATATATGGTCATTTAGGTTATTACCATGACTCAAGAGAATTCATGATGAAGTCATTCAAATGTTTGGAATGTGGCCAACAAGATATAACTTATGATATATGGGGGATAAATGATGGTATTTATATTCTTGTTATATGAACTTTATGGAAATTATTTTATTTGTACTATGAGATTGGACAAAAGTATTTTGGATAAGCCTAAAGGTTGGAATGGATTAAGTTAGACATTAGACAATATTTTTTACAACTAGAACTTTTTTTATATTATTTTTGGAATGTTATAATAGTATAGTTTTAGAAAAAGGACAACCCACAGGATGGGCAAAAACTCATTACGTCGGACAAGGATGCAGGAATAAAACCCAAAACCGAAGTGAAATGGTCCTTTATTGCCTACCACTAGCCTACAGGAAGTCCCTAGTTTTTAGAAATTAGTTTTATTTTATTATGCGGTATGATATATGAATTATAAGTCCATTTTTTGAACCATATATGATTAATCTCACCCTAAATGGACTTAAGTATATTTAATAACTTATGCTAACATTTTTATGATAGAGACAGATGAAATAACCTAACATTCTATCGCATGATCTTCTAATACTTCAAGAATGACAAATTCAACTTAAATTATTTAATAAGAGTTGATGTGTAAATTATTCAGGGAATGATCAGTGGTACTGAAATCAAGTAAGTATTTCCTTATAATTATAAAATTATTTAACTTTAGGAAAAGGATCTTGAAAACAAAAAATGTTATCCTAGTACCTTATTATCTGATTAATTAGATGGTCCTTTAAATCATTACATATTTATGGCTTTCTAGTGGTTAACTTTCTCTAAACCTTATTCTCTATCACTATCCATCAGAACTTGATGGTTAGATTTATCCATGTTTTCACTTCCCACCTATGTTCTCCTATATGGAAACCCAGTGATGAGTTAATTTGGGAAACCATTTTTTTCTAACTTTATTTTTTAAAATGAAGTTTTAGTAATACTTTTTACTATGTGGGTTTCCATGAAAGAAACTTTCAAGTAGAAAACCATTTTTAACCCTGACAAATTTTGAGGGCGAAATTTATTTTAAGGGGGGAAGAATGTAACACCCAAAAATTTTATGTGATAGATTATTTTAATTTATTTGATGTATTGTGTTGTACACTACACCAATATTATCTTGTTCTATATGAAACACTGTATTAGCTTGTAGTATATGCAACACTATTCTTGGCATGTGTTGCACACAATTTCAAATTCTTTTGATAGAATTCATTTCACACAACACTGAGTATAGATTTTGTTCAATGTATAAATAAACTATATTCGTATTCTGTTATACACAACACCAAAGGAATCTTTCACTACACTAAACAATGACATGTCTTGCATTAAACGCAGGAGCGGCCATCCTTGATAGCGTGTGTGGTACGCAATACCAAGTTTCACTAAACAAAGATATATTATTAAAATATTATATAATCTAGCCATTATGAATAGTATTAACCCCATTTTTAATTTTATATAAAATTATAATTCATCTTACGCATGATATGAGAACAAAATCAATTTTTTTGGATAAAGAAGTTTTTAAAAAAATGCAGTTTTACCGCCTTTTGATGGTGCACCCATTTTAAATATATTTTTGGAAACTTTTATAAGTTATAGTTGACAATGTAAACTTCTTATTTGGAAGTAGAAAATAAAAATATACTTTGGATAATATTTTTATATTTTTCTGATAACTTTCATATTTTGATGAATAGTGAAAATACGCTAAATTTTAATTAAAAAAACTTCTTTCACAGAAATAACTTATATGGTTAAAATATATTATTTAATGGTTCTAAATTATAAATAGAATATATTTTTATATTTTAAGACAATTTAAGTCATTGTCATTAATTTTTCATTGAATTCATATGTAAAAACATTTCAATCTTTGGCAATGTTTTAAACAAAAACCTATTTTTTCGACAATGGGATTAACTTTAAATTAATTACTGTAACTTCTATGATTTGAATTTAGAAAAACGGATTCCATATTTTTAATCATATGTTTAAAATCATGTAAATAGGTATTTTTTATTTTTGGATATTATTAATAGTAACTTCAATAATTATTTTATTTACCATGGTTAAAAGGTAAATCTAGTAAATAAGGGTAAAAAATAATATTATAATAATAATAAACTACCCTAACAGATGACCTAATCCTATTTTATGAGATATTTAAAAACATGGTCATCCTTGGGTTGATTTTAGGACCCCATGTATTCACTTGGATATGAAAATGACATTTTATAATAATTAATTTAAAGTGATGATAATTATAACTTAAACCTATATCTTTTAATAAATAGATTTTAATGTAAGTTTATACAACAGATCTCTATGATTATAAATAGTAATTATAAATATAAAACTATTTCCTAAATAATGGTATTTTAATTATAATTTTTAAAGATTATATAAATAGTTTTAATTGTGAAACAAATATGATGTAGTGATTACCTCATTAATGAAACATTCAAATGGGTAAATTTATAAATATTAAAAAATATAAAATTTGGTGATTTTGATGTTATACAAGAATTTTTTGGATTAAATTGACATAATATATTTGATTTAATTCCTTATTTTTGAAGGAATAGAGTTTTCATGAATTTTTAAAAAGTCAAGTATCAATAGTGTCCAAAATTGATACAATTAATAACTTAAAACATAAAATAGTTTATTAAATGATATTATATTCAAAAAAATATAATATTTTGAAAAATGGTTAATATAAGTCAAAATATTTCATAAATAACTTTTTTTGGGTCTTTTTACATGATATGGTAATTACATTAACCCACAATGTCTAAATAACATGATATCATGGTAAGATTAAAAAGGGTAAAATAAGCATAAAACCAAAACGATAAGGATAAAAAATATTCAAAACTTGTAAAAATTTATTTTATTATATGTATTAGAACCAAAATCATATTATATAATAATATAATAATTTTTGTACAATTTTAAATAGAAATTTAATTTATAATAAATTAATATTTTGGAACTTTCCTAAAGTGCCCCTCTCCTCTCTTATAAAAGGGAACCTCCTCCCTCTCCTCTTCACTCCGTTTTTATCATTCAAGCTTGGAAAACCCTGACCATTTATCTTATCAAATTATATAGTTACATCCTAGAGGTTATGGTCTTCTAAAAACACTAACTATAGTGCCCTAAGGGGGAATTTAAAGGAGGCACATCGAGGAAGAGGTAATCTCTTCTACCGATTCGTTCAAATTTATTTCTTCTTCTACTTCCTCTTATTTAGTTTTTTCATTATAAAGTAATTAAATAAGTATCACTAATATAATTATTAGTTATTATAAATATTAAACCGCCCTTTTTTTCTTTTATCCATCCTATGAAAAACGAAATCACCATACGTGCATACGTACGGATTACCGTCTCCACACCGTGGTGTAATCTGTTTTCACCACCACCTTACATGGATTGGTATAATGGTGAAAATAATATCTATATATGATTATTATAACATGATACTAGTTCTGAGATATTATACACCATCCACTTCACTACCATTCAACAAATATGTGAACGATATTGTCGCTCGTGCGTATGTACTGCTTACTGTCTCCAAAACACGATTAGATTCATTGTCCATGTTAACCATTCAAGAATGATTATAAAGTATATATAATAAATAATCATGAAATATATGATATAATTTTGATACTATATTTATTTATTTATATATATTTCACTTAATTACTTCCATTCAATTTAATAATAAAACGAAAACAATTTTCATGCGTACGTATGGCCTTTCGTCTCCATGAACGGTGTATTTAATTCTATTGATCGATCTATTATATATATTTATATACTGAATATATATGATATATAAATCATGATTTACATTTTAGAAGTAATTAAATCATGATCTAATAAATCATATAAATAATAACATGTTCAAACATGTACGATAAATGAAATGATTATTACCCAAAACGTTGCTTTAATATGGAATTGACAAATGAACATGTAATATAAAGTCTTAAGTGAATCTTATAGGTTATCATAAATATTATTATGGTTCTATTAAAGGTTAATAATATGTTTAAACCCATTTTACAAGAGTTTTGGATACATATAGAATAAATTGGACCTAAGGTAACAGATAAATTTTCAATCTCATTTTTATCTGAGATTGTTTATTCATAAGTATTTACTGGGATATTTTATCATCCATGTCTATGTTTTCTGAAAATGTTTTCATAAAATGGTTATTATTCTCCAATGTTTTTTTAAAGTCGTTTTTACCCATTTTCTACTTTTACTACATGGTATGGAAGGAATTTTTCTTTTGTTTACCCTACGAGGTACCTTTTTGACTTTTCCAGAAAAAGTATGAGGAGATTGTTTTTGTTAAACTTATAAAGCATGAATGAATTTTTACAATTTCATGACTCCTTATTTCCATGAATCTTCTTCTAAACTGTTTCATGTTTATTTTCAACTAAATTATTTTCTTTTAAAATTTTGTGTCATTTTGAGAAAAGAAAACATTTTTGTAAAAGAAAGGATATTTTCCCCAAGAACTAAGTTCAAGTGTTTTATCAAAAATATTTTTTTTTCATTTAAGAAGAAATACAGTTATGTCTATATCCCTATTATTTTATTTTATTTTTTTATTTAATTTATGATGGAATTATTTTTATGAAGACCATTAATCTTATATGGATTATGTTATGATGACATGTTGTTTAAGAATCCCATTTTATTTCTTGGGTTATGCTATGATGAATGATTTATGTTTCTGTGGAACATGTAAGAATGATTTAATTATGAGATGGGTGGGACCGATATATCCCTCCAATGAATTGGGTAAATATTTATATCGCATGAGATAGACATGACTGGAATGGTGGGTAAATTCAGTTCAGTAATACCTAGCTGGAACGGCAAGTAAACCTGGTTCAGTAATGGACTATGTCCACTATAATGGTCTGGGAAACAATGCCTTAGATACTATGAAAATCATATTATGTTATTAATTGTTTTCCAAAATTCCATGTTTTATTCCCATTCTATTTTATCATGATTAATGTTCTTTTATGATCCACGCCTTACGTACTGCCCAGATTTATGGCATTGCTCAAGTTTTTGATGTTTAAACTTTAGGTTCATGTTTTTACGTTCAAATTTTTATGGTTTGATTTATGTTCTCCATGTTTACCCTTACTAAGAATTTGAAATCATCATTTCTATGTTTTATTTTCCCCAGGATATAAATAAATGTTTTATGAAGGAAAAAAAAGGGGTAATATCTTTATGGGTTATGTTTAAGATCTTCCACCATGATTAGAGGATTTTGTTACAAGTTTCCAAAGCCACTAAACTAATATAATCTTTGGGTATCTTTTTTATCTTGTATTAAGTATTCCTAAAAATGAATGTAATTTACATGTACATAAATATTGGGTCTCTACATGGTCCCCATCTAATGAAAACCATCTTGTCCTTGCCCATTCCTTCAGCTACACTCACTTCTACAGTTTGATTCGATTTATAGTTGTTGGAAAATAGGAAAAAAGACAAAGAAGATAAAGAAAATTTAGAATTATTGATTTGTGAAGGAAATTGATTGTCAAAAAGGGTTTGATCCACCCCAACTTTGTGGTGTAGGTTTATCAGTGGATATATCCCCTAAGGATTTTTCCTAGATTATGGGAATATCGAACATAAAATTTTGGAAGCCCAACAATATCGATGTTGGGGTAATATTTCTATAGATTTTTTTATTGAGGATATTGATTAATAAAATATCTCACCCTACACATATTTATTGATAAAAAATAGTGTGAATCACACCGATTTTATCTTTCCATTTTAATCAAAATATACATTGATTTGATCAAATCATTTAATATCTTGGTGAGGGGGGGGGGAACTCATTCAGATTTTAAAAAAATAAAATCCAATAGTTAAGACTAATCTCCCAATTTTTTATTTTTATAAAATAATTTTTTATTTTTATTTTTTTTATAATTATTTAAAATATATATAAAAAAGCATTTTACTAAAATATTTATTTTCAAATATAATAAAATAATTTAAGAAAATATATATTTTTATGGAAAACACTTCTCAAGGCCCCATTTTATATGGGAAGAGCATTGGGAAATTTATCCCCATAATCAAAATTCAATTCCGCAAGTTTTTCCACCTCATCAATCCAAACCAATTAATGTGGGTCCCAAATTCATTTAATTTTTATTATGAATAAAAATTATAACAACCCCTATTTTATTCCTAAATATTAACTCTACAAATCTCAAGGTAATTATTATATACAACAAAGGTATATTTCAATTTAAATGTTTACATAGTATCAAGATCTTAAAGTATTATCATATTTTACAAGTTGTTGAAACATTTAACTTGTTAATATTTAAGATAAAATGGATATATCATTCATACAATGATCTTTCAATAAAACACCTCATTTTTAAGAACTTGTATGGCCATATGTTTATATCCTATTCATGAACTCTTGAAGTATTAAACTAATTAAATCCTATAAGAAGTGAAACCACTTCTACATTCACATAAGAAAAAATATTATAGTTTGTTTTCATTATTTGAATACATAAATCATCAAGTATTAATATTTTTTAAGAGTTTATAACTCACCCTCTAGTCATAAAGGATGTAATTGACATCATGTTATTGGGGTTTTAATTTCCAATATCAACAACCATATTCATAACTTGTTTCGTTTCCATTAAAAACTTCGATTAGGATCTACTTAAATAATTTGTTAGGTTTACATTATAGAAATGATTTACTGTATGGGTTTTAATCCCATATATTTATTATTTGTATAAATGATCTCTCTTAGAATTGATTTTGTAAATGGATCTACAAGGTTTTTACATGATCTCACATAGAAAAATTTATGGTACCATATTGTAATAGTTGTCTCACATAATCATGTCTCAAATTTATATATATAATTTTCATTATACATTAAACTATATTCTTTTGGTAAATTTGATTCACCGTCATAGTTAATATATATATGAGTCACTAGACTAGGCCACAATATAATATCCAATAATATCCAAATCTATTCAACTTCCTTTCCATATGTTTCTAAGGTGATAAAATCTGACCCCATGGTCTATTGTGAAATTTATGTTTATTTCTAGCTAACCTAAGTAATAGAACAACCTTCAAAAGTAAACAACAATCCATATGTGGATTCATTATCACCAATACTGGTAGACCAACTAACATCGGTGTATCCTTCTAATACTTCTAGATAATCAATATAGAGACCCTTTCTTAAATACATTTACATCGCATCATTTTTTATGAACACTTAATAACTTACACAAATAGACTCCCAAAGGATGTACTGGTTTAGTACCTTTGGAAACATGGAAACATAAACACTAGTGCATAAGTGAGATAAATTGTCTCCAACTATGTTCTTTATGACTAGAACCCTTCTTAGACACATCATACATAATAAATATATTCATAACCTTCGAAAAGGAAACACAATAGGGGGTGAACTCAAATCATTAGTAAGGGTAAACATGGGAGATATATAATAATAAACGTGATCATAAGGGTATGAGAATGTGATCGTAATATTAGAAGAGCATACCCTGCATATCAAAGATCATACACATGAATCATGGAATAAAGATTTGTATTTCATAATACATGAATCATAAGGGAATCAAGATCTTATGTCTTGAAATCATAACACATTAATAACAAATGTAATTTTGGAAGACATATAAACATATAAAATGATTTTCATAGTAGTTAAGACATCGCTGCCAAGGAAATATTACTGGAATGGGTTCACTCTCCTGACCATTTTAGTTTTCAAGGTTCACTCCCAAGACCATATTCGAATACATAGTACTTACTAAATAGATTTCACTCCATGTTACAGCTATGTCTATCTCATGGTATATAAATATTTTCCCAATTCATTGGAGGGAGATATAGGTCCCACCCATCTTATAAATAAATCATACATATGTGTGACACTATATCATAACCATTCATCATATTGTAACCCCTGAAATGAAATGGGAATCATAAACATGTAATCATATCATAACTTGTGAAAAATATAAAGGATTCACAATCATTTCATCAAATCATAGCCTGTGAAAAGAAGCAGGTTTCATAAACATATAACTCAAGGAAAAGAAACAAGTTTCATAAATATCATTCCATCAAAATGTAAACCATTCAAAAAAAGAATATTAATTGGAAATTTAAATAATTTACCCAGAAATTCCTGATTAAAACTAACTGGTTTCATATTAGATGTAAAATAATTTTTAAAG
This sequence comes from Viscum album, assembly GCA_963277665.1. Taxonomy (NCBI): domain Eukaryota; kingdom Viridiplantae; phylum Streptophyta; class Magnoliopsida; order Santalales; family Viscaceae; genus Viscum; species Viscum album. The sequence goes on from OY728123.1 coordinate 2,042,575,789, forward strand.
GTCTTTTAAAAACATTTCTTGAGGAAAATGTCCTTTCTGGTTTGAAAAATTCATTCTAAAACATAAACCATTTTTAAAAACACTTTTCTTTGAAAATAGATTTAAAAACATATAAAGGAAGATTTTAAAACCATAAATCATTTATAAAATCCTTTTTCCTTGAAAATTAGTTTAATATGTAATTTTAAAAACATTTTTGAAAACATTTTTGAAAACATGATTTTTTTAATAAAACGGATTTTCGACTGAAGAGAGGAATAAGGTTAGATTTTTTTTAAAATAATTTTCTTAATTATCTTAAGTAAAAAAGATTGGAAAAATGGTACTAATACAAGAAAATAACATGAATAACCATAGTATATGAAAATTCAAGAGTTTTCTTGAGATATAGACTATAATATTTCATCAATGGATTCATAATAACAAATATTCCCGATAAATGATGAGATTGTTGTAATAAACTCTTACCACTTTGGTAACTTTGAATAAAACTCATCATGTAAGGAAATTACATTAAATGAAGCTTAAAATATCATTAAAATTATAATATTCATGATATAACATGTAAAATTGTATTATATAAATCTCTTAAAAGTATATAGGTTCATAACAAAACAAGTGTCTCAAAGAAGGAAAATTGAGACAAAACTAACTTACTGATTTGGTAACTTTTGAACTGTAATATACCATGAAATAGAGATCATGAAAGGGGTATGTAAATACACATAACATTAATTATTTTAATCATAGAAAAAAATTCATGGGAATTATATACACCAAACAAAAAAAACAAGTGGTGAATAAGGCATATATCTTACAGAAATAAAAGTGAGACTAGAAATCCCCTTACCTTATGTCTTGACTCTCATCATACTCTATAAAACCTCTTTTATAATAAATATAGGTTTATTAAAAATATATTATATTAAAATATTTATTTATAGAATACCATATATGATTTACTTATGAATTTATATCACTCATTTATTAACAATTTCCTGTTAAAGTTACGTTTTGTGTAATAACCGCTTTGTTTTTTGCATGTGTTTGATCTGTTATATTTTTGGTAATCATACTTATATAATGATCTCTAGAATGTAAAACATGATTTAAATATCAAATATATTCAGTATATATTTATTTATAATTATCTATAAAATATATAAACATAAAATTAAATACAATGTTCATGGAGACAGTATATAGTATATACGCATGAAAATTGTTTCCATTTCATGTCATATTGAAAAAGATAAAAGTAAATGAAAAATATATTGTAATTATAGTATCATTATTATTTAATATTTTTAATATATTAAAAATATCCTTTATACATTCCATGTAAATCATGAATGAATCACATCGCTTTAAGGAGGCGGTAGTCCACATGTCCACAAACGTTGTTATCTTATTCCCACCAAATGGAAAGAATAAAGTTATGTATTGCCTAATAATTATAGAATAATAAATAAATCATAAATAATATATATATATATAACATAAAACCATTAATTAAATCATTCTTCCTAACCTTTAATTGTGGTAATGGAATAATGAGTGACATCGGTTCGCGAGGTGGTAGTCCTCTATACACACAAACAATGATTGTGTATCCCATTTAATGGAAGTGAGTGTGAGTTTATATAAAACCCTTAACAGAAAAACATCTAATTATATTTATGATATTGAGGTTATTATATAATCATGTAATAAGAATATTGGAGTGGGTGGAGAATGAAAATAATACCAAAGATCTTGTGAAAGGATGTTACCTGTTCTATGGGTAAATCCTTTTGGTTTTCAACAAAGGGATTTTTTTTCTTAACTTTATTCCAAAATGGAGACTTTTGGGATGAAGGATGGTATTTGGGAAGATATTTTGGTAGGTTTTGGCCAATAGAAATGGCTTGAGATGTGTGAAGAAGTGTGGGGTGAGTTCCCTTATATAGTGGAGAAGGAGTGGTATTCTTGTAAATATAAAAAGGTAAACACTATTGAGAGGTATCCATTACATAATGTGCCACCAATAATTCTCCATTTTTTATCCAAGAAGTTACATTGTATAAATAGGTCCATAAAATGGTTTTTTTACATGTTTTCATGTTATTTACCCTTTAAATTAAAGTTTAACCACTAAGAAATCTTGTTTTCACCTTAATTGTTGTAATTAATTTTTATTAATTTTACTAATATTTTTAATAAAAAACTAATTTGGCCATAATATACATTATAACCTATGATTATTCAAAATATGGAATCTATCTTTCCAAATTATAATCACATAAGTGGTAGAAATTAAATTAAAATTAATCCCATAGGCATGTCACGACAGTGGATTTTAAAAGCTTAAAATGTTTTTATTATCAATTTGTTTTATTTACATAAAAATATTATAAATAATTTATAAAAATTAGTTATTACAATTCATATTACTATGTTTCATGACTATTTTATAACTATCTCATTTAAATAATAATAATAATAATAAATTGTTTTGTAGAAACTCAGTGTGTTCTGTAATGCATGTTAAGTCGTTATTTCATGTAGCACAATATTATATTGGTGTAGAGTAAAGAAAAATATTAACTTGGTATAGAGTGAAAATTTAAGACATAAAAAAGTTAATTTATTCAAAAAAATGGTTCATAAAAACTTGGGTTGTCACATTATACCGCACTTAAAATGAATTTCTCCCTCAAATTTCATCATTCTCATATAAAAAACTGAGAATATTTCTTCCTCATCATATCCTAAATTTCCCACATAGATTCCTATAACTAGTTCTTTCTCCACAAAATGTTGACCAGGTTAATGGTCTTGTTTCATATAACTATCTTTGTATGATCCATAATTTCATCTGGTTATTCCTCATAAGAAATATCTGACCTCAACGATATGACCTCTGAGTTCAGTACATGTGACGGTTAAGGTATGTAATTAATTAAGAGATAAACATGGAACACACCATGGAGTTGAGAGATTTTTGGAAGAAGTTCCAAGTGATGGAATATAGTCTTGTTATGATAAATAATCTCAAAGGGAATGGTATACCTAGGTATTAGTCTCCCTTTCTTCCTTAATCTTATAACCTTATTCCATAGAAAAACTCATAAAAATACCATCTCAACGACTTCGAATTCAAGATCACACCAATTGTTATCTGCATAAATTTTTTTCCAACTTTGAGCTTCCTTGATATGATACAGAATTCTTCTAACCTTCCTTTCCAGTTCTTCAGCAATTTCAGGTCCCAATAGCTTTATTTCCCAAACTTCATTCCAACGTGTTGGATCTCTAAACTTATTCCCATAGAGGTATTCATAAGGAGACATATTAATGCTTGAGTGAAACCTATTATTGTTATAAAACCCAACTAGAGGAAGGTAATTATCCTAACCACCTTTTAAATCCAACAAATAAGATTTCAACGTATCCTCTAGGTTTTGAATTGTTCTCTCAGGCTGAGAATTCATTATTGGATGATAAGTACTGCTAAAAATAAATTCTCTATCAAGGGATTGATGAATACTTTGTTATATCTTTAAGGTAAACCTCATATCCTGGTCAGATAAAATAGAATTTGGTACTCCATGCAACCTTACCACTTTTTAATGTATATCCTAACAATTTGATCCATAGAGAAGTATTTTATGATAGCAATGAAGTGTACTAACTTATTAAGGTGATCGACTAACACCCATATAGCATTAAAGACTTTAGAGTTTTGGGGGGGTCTAATAAAAAAACCGTAGTGATTTTCTCCTATTTCTATTTTGGTATGGGTAATGGATGAAACATTCCCTTATATTTTTTTTCTTTCATCCTTAACTTGTTGGCGTACCAATCACTAAGATAAAATATTTAGGATATCATTCTTCATGCCATCACAAAAGAAGTATTCTTTCAAGTATATACACATCATCATACTTACAAGATGAATAGAAAATGATAAAATATGAGCTACCTCTAATATAACCTTCTTCAATTTTAGTATGGATGAAACACATACACAGTTCCTGAACCTTATCATTCTTTCACGATTAAGGTTAAAATTAGGAAAAGTTTTATCTATCTTCTGTATTTATATGTCTTCCTTATGCACCCCTTTAATCTTCACTTGGATATATGGTAGAACATTCAATTGAGAAAGATAATATTTTCCCATTCCTTCATAATTTACAGGTTAATCCCTTTCCAATCATAAAATATTAGATCTTTTGTGATCCTCATCATGGATATGATAGCATGATCCTTTAAAATCAAAGTATTATCCAACTTATTCTCTTTAAAAGGGTGGTAATGTATTGAACAATCAAAATTCTTTATCATATATAAACATAATCTCTGGTGCATGTTCAAATCTATCAGTGATAATATATACTTCAAACTTTTATGGTCATTTTATATCTCATACTTTTCTCCAAAATGATAATTTCCCCATATCTTTAATGTAAAAATTACCTTAAATAACTTTGAATCATGAGTTGCATAATTTTTATAATGAATCTTAAATTTTCATAAGGCATAGTCTATAACCATGTAATTCTATATAATAACACATCCCAATCCCTTCTTGTATGCATCAGTATAGATTACAAAACCTTATCCACTATAGGGTACTATAAGAAGAGGTTCGATAACTAACATTCTCTTCAGTACCTTCAAATTTTCCTCATATTCATTTTTTCAAAGTAACTTAGCACACTTTTGAGTTAACTTTGTCATATTATTGGATATTCATGAAAAAGTATCCACAAAAGTGTCAATAATATTCATCTAAACCAAGAAATTTTTGGATCTTAGTCACTGTGTTTGATCTAGGACAACATTCAATAGCTTTTGTCTTTTATGGAACTACTATTATACCCTCTCATGAGATTATATAACACAAAAATGAAACCTTTTACAGTCAAAATTTACACTTTGTAAATTTTTCATAAAATTTCTCATTATTTAGGGTATTTAGTACAATTCGCACATGGTCTTCAAGCTCTTCCTTGATCTTGGAATAGATAATTATATCATCTATAAAGACTACCACAACATGATCAAGGTAATCTCCAAAGACTCTATTCATCAAATCCATAAAGATAACAAGGGAATTAGTAAGACCAAATGGTGTCACTATATATTATTAGTTTCTATACATTGTATGAAATGTATTCTTCGGTATATCCTCATTCTTGACCCTCAATTGATGATATCCAGAATGTAGGTCAATCTAGGAAATGTATTTAACTCTACACAATTAATCAAATAGGTCATCAGTATAGGGAAGAGGATACTTGTTCTTGATTGTGAACTTGGTCAACTCATAATAATCAATGTAGAGTTTCATTCATCCTTATTTCCTTTCCAAAAAATAACATGTGCACCCCAAGGTGACACAATTGGAAAAATGAATCCCCTATCATGGTTTTCTTTGATATGCTTATTTAATTAATACAACTCAATTAGGGTTATTCAATAGGGATTCATTAAAAATTTATGGAAAAAGTTATGAGTTCTATCAAGAGATAAAGTTCATGTTTTGGTGTAAGGCTAGGAAACTCTTCTAGATAGACATCCAAAATTTCACAAACCAAAGGCATATCATAAATGTCAATTTTCTCCCCAACCATTTGAGATAAATATCCCTTCTGAATAGAAATTGAGACCCATACAATGGATGTAATATCCATAAGAAGTTTTTACTTATCATCACATTGATATAAGATCGTAGTTTGGTTTGAAATATCAATCTTAACTTACATTACTCGATAATTGATGTGGTATTTATGCATATAAATCCATCCATGCCTAAGATGACATCAAATTCAACTAAAGGAAGAATGAAAAGATTTATAGGATGTAAATTCCCACAAACATAAATTAGAGAGAAATCATAGACTTAAGATGAAATCATTGTACCATGAGGGGTTTTCACTTATAATTCCACATCTAATAGTTTTCATGGAATCTTAATACCCTTGAAAATTTATTTAGATATGAAATATTGGGTAGATACAAAATCAAATAATAAATTAATAGTTCTAGAGTGGATGGTTAGTGTACCTTTCACCAAGTCATTATCACACCCCTCATCAGAAATAGTGATCACATGAGATTTCCCATTTTTCCTCATCATAAGAGGTTGCTGAAATCGATTATCATTATTAACCTTCTAGTTTGGGCATTGGTTAGCATAATTCCTATTCTCCATACACTTGTATCACTAAAGTGGGGGAGGTTAGTTTTGTGCATATTTCTCTCCAATCTAATTATTAGCTAACTTATTCCCGTCAATTCAGTAATAAAATTCTCAATGAACTTCCCTTCAGCACATAAAAAATTTACTAGATCCCTTAATACAATTTCTCCATGATTCTTCCCACACTTAGGGCATAAAAGAAATAGCATATTATTTTCTCCACGGTTTTCAGTTTTTCCCTTTGAACTTCTTCTTCCTTTTCTTATAAAAATCATTAGATTGATATGTAACTACAACCTCCATTTAAACATTTATTGCACAATTATGAATCTCTTTGTAGCAACTAAAATCTCTTATAGATAACTCCCTTTTAAGACTTTTCATTAATCCACTAAATAACCTATCAACTTTATATTTGGATTGGATGATAATACTGAAAGTGTACCTCATAAGTCTTGTGAAATTAGTCTCATAGGTACCAATACATTCATCATCCATTTTATTTAACTTGAGGAACTCTTTCACCATTTTTTATAAAAACTACAAGGAAAGTAATAATTTAAAAATAAGTTCTTGAACGCATCCCAATCCATGGATTCAATTTTGTATTTCTACCTCGTATTACTGATTAGAGTCCACCACTATTCTTCGTCACCTTTTAATCAATAAACATCTAGAATGACTTTCTCATGTTCGAAACACAGGAAAATAGAGAATATATTATTAGTTATACTGATCCATTTTTTAGCAACAAGTGGATCAGAAGACCCACTGAAAGAAGGTGTAAATTTCCACATAAAAGACTCACTAGAATATTATTCCCTCCTTTTTCTCACTTGGAAGCCCGACATGATTCATAGATTGATAAATTTAGGTGAGTATAGTAATGATATTTTTCATTCCATCTCCCATATCATTTAGATGATCATTAGAATAATAATGGTATTTCCCGACATAGTCATCATTGATGTGGTTCCTTTGGGTTCTATCCATTCACTAAAACCAAAAAATAGAGAGTAAGAAACAATAATCATAGAAAGGAACCACATAATCCTGAAAATAAAACCACTTATAAAATGTCAAAATTATGACAAATTATTTAATATATGACACTTTAGGATTATCCTAGGTTATTCATAGCCAAAATCTATTTAAATCATTCATTATGGTCTGTGAAAAGCTTGTGAATTTCCAAATCATATCCCCTGGGAGTTTCAAACTAGGTGTGCAATAGAGCATGTTGTTGTGCACTAGTTCCCAATCAAGTCTAGGCCAATTCATTATTTTCGGTGTTGTCATCCCCATGTATATATATTCTAGAGACACATCAACTTGTAGTATATAGACATTGATGTATTTCTAGGAAACAACTCACTCTGTCCTTTACCTAAATTTCATTACATTTTCTTATACTTTGACTCATCCTTAGACATAAAGTTCTTAGGGATATCACTAAGGTTTTCTCATCCTAGTTTCTAAAGGTTAACTCAGAAATTTATATGATACCAACTATAGTAACCCTCTCATAACATAAATTAACATTACTTCATTTTTGTAAAATGCATAATACATTGCACAAACAGATTCCCAAAGACCATATTAGTTTAGTTCCTTTTAAAACATGGAAACATGAAAACTGGTATATAAGTGGGATACATTATCTTCCACTAGGTTTTTCATGACTAAAACCCTTCTTAGACACATCATACATAATAAATATCTGTATAACCTTGGGAAAGAAAATATAAAAAGGGGCGATCTCAGATGCTCAGTAAGGGTAAATAAGAGAGGCATGTGATCATAAACATGAGAATGAGTGTATGAGAACATGATCATAACATTATAAGATCATACCCTATATATCAAATCTCATAAACACAAACCATGGTAGAGAGATTGGAATTTCATAAGACATGAATCATAAGGTAATCTATATCATAATCCATAAAAGCATAATATAGGGTTAAGACATGGAATTTTAGTAGACACGTAAACATAATAAATGATTTCCATAGTAGTAAAGGAATCTCTTCCAAGGCCATATTATTAGAGTGGGTTCACTATCCAACACATCTTACTATCCAAGGTTCACTCCCAACACCATCTTAGTAGACATATGTTACAGTTGGTGCCCTAGGACAAACTTTTTGTTATTTTATTACATGGATATTTAACATATTCTAATATTAAATATCTTATTACATATTGTTCATTATTCTACATGAATATGATATAATAATTTCCTAGAGTATTTGTTGCATTGATAAGGTCATGGAAGTTCCCCACTATGATGAGAACTTTGAAATGCTATAACAATATTCTTAAATATAGTTCTACAGTTGGATGCCATACTATGATGGGACACATAGTATACAGACTGTCAGGTGCGAGTACTCGTAAGAATATGAGACTTACAATCATGAAGTTTTCACTTGGTAATCTCCAAGACTAGAGATTATGAGAACATTCCCACAAGTATAAATTATGCATGTTTTGGTGTCATCAGATATTCATATCTGTGAGTGTGTGTAATGGTCCTTAGACTTTAAGATTACCATTAATATGTGTCATGACTCACACACTTTTATTTACTAACGAAAACTATCATTCCATATGTTGATAGGAATTAGCGTACATTGGGGACGTTATGAGTGCCATGTTATTAATGGATAAGTTGTGGAAAGATTTTTCCCTTCCATTTATGGAAGTTGATATCTCGGCCCTTTGATTGAAATAGAACCGTCGCACAAAATTTCATGGTCATGGTGTAACGACGAGTTTATTTCATGTTTTCAAATAAAGAAGTATCAATAATAAAGGTTGATGACACTAACATGAAACTTAGTGAGATATTGAAACAAAGGGATTATATTACACAGTGAGCATTCATATGTGGATGTCATTGTTTTGACTTTAAGTTCTTTCTCTTAGGTTCCTTGACCCATTTCTAGACAGTACTCTTGAACTTTAGGCAATGCCGCCTAATTCCAATGAGAAAGAATCCTAGAGGGTCACACACTAAGTGTTTTTGGTGGTCTAAGTTAAATTCTATTTGAATTTAATTAATAAAATAAATATTATTCTCAAGATCATGGAATAATTTTATTCAATTTAAAATGATTGTATAAATAAGATAAATATTTATTCACCGGATTGTGAGTAAAATATATTTATTTATTTTATTGAAAATTTAATAAATATTTATTTAATAGTTTTTAAATAAAATATTTACTTAATATAATAAATTATTTATTAATTTATTCAGGTGTTCAATAAATGGAAGTGGAGTTCAAGCGAACCAAGGCTGGTCCGGTAGTAAAATAATTATTTATAACACGAAAAATAATTATTTAACTACTTGTCATGAGTTAAAATAATAATAACGCAGCTATTATTTTTTGATGTGGAATTTTATTTATAATTCTGTTTTGCACAAGTTAGCACACCATAAATAATGATGCGGTATTATTATTAAGAGCATGGGTTTTCTCTAAGGTTGTGAATGTATTTAATTGCTATTATACAATTAAATATTGTAACTAAAGCCCCAAGTTGATAAATATAAAAATAACTCTATTGTGTCGTGTACCAAACTGCATGCCCCATGAATTTAGAATTATTGAGCTGAAAAATTTCTCTCTCGAATCCACTTCCCTCCCCTATCAAGAATGAGAGATGTTCTTCAAGACTGAAGAACAAGCTGTCAAGAAAGAACGATACAAGACACTCACGTCGCAACTCTATCACTCAGAGAATGAGTGGTGTCGATCAGAGGCCATCATAGAACATGTAGGCCACTACTAGAGAGATTCTAGTTTGGATCCTCACAAGTGTAATGAGACAATCCAGAAGGGTCATTCTGGACAATCAACATCATCATCAAAGAAAGTACCAAAGATTTAGATATTCTTTTCTTTATGAAATTAATTAAATTAATTATAAACATGATGTGTAAGTTCCTTTCTCTATTGGATCTAATTTCTTTCTTATTTTGTATAAATATTGGATTTTAATCTGTGGATACTAGTGTTCATCGTCGTATTGATCCCGAATTGGTCATCGATTACAGAAAAGGAAAAGTTGGGGCCCACCCAATACTGCTCTTCCATTGTGCCCTAATCCTTCAGGTGGTATCAGAGGGAGATCATCATCATTTATAATTATTTAATTATCATTGATGATTTATTATTTTATAATTTCGTTTTTCAATTCAAGATTTAATCATTATTGTAATCTGAAATTTCGAGATATGTTCTTAGTTTTTTCATTTCTCAAAGATTTCACAGAAACAAATAATTATTAGATTAAACTTAAAATGAGGAACTCATAAGAAGGCATCAATGATTCTGTCTAGGTCACACGAAAGTAAATTCCATGTTTTCCAACCTACACATCATGTTCTCTGCCATTCAAGCCATGTAATACAGACTACACACTGTGTAGTCGTGTTCAGCGTATCATGAGTAATTCGGCAATTACTCAAGATGTGTGTGTTTATTACACATGGGGTAATTAATTTTACCCTATATGTTGATCGGGACAGATAGGCATGTGCTTACCACATTACATGTTGTGTGGACCACTACACATGGAGTGTAGTCCCTTCAGGTCTGGGGAAAATCTATGTATCCCATACACAGATTGAGTCAACCGATATTTGGGTAACGCGAAGACAGCACGACATGTAGCCCATTGTACACACCTTGTACTCCAAAGATTCCAAAGTAGGCCTCACATACCAAGTCCCTAGGAATGTACTTCGAGAAAGATGCTAAAGGTAGTACATGTTGTATAGTCGTAACTATACGCCATTTACTTTACCAAATTACACAAAGTTAAAACTTTAATGTTTGTGTAATGTTCAAAAATACTTATCAAGTATAAATTGTACTACATGTTGTTACTCTATGAATTGAAGCATCATGTATGCCATATTTCAGAATAGTAAAATAGTATACAAATATAATACATGTTTGGTATATTCGAATGGGTATTCACCAGGTTAACTTTAAGGTGAATTTATGTACAAGGATGAGAATCTCAAGAAAATTCAGAAAAGGATTAACATAAAAGGATTGACTAATTAAAGATAATAATTAATCGATTCAAGAACAATTTATCTTAATAAGAACAATTAAATAATTGATTTCTAGTTTTATTAAATGCATAACTTGTTGCATATATATGGATGATCATGAGCTAGACCAGACTTTGTATGTGATTTGTTTCCCATTTAATTTATTTGTTAAATTAATTGTTGTCATGTGTTCCATCTCTAGTCTTTAATATATAGAGCCTATATGCCCATGGTTTCTTTTATGTAAAACTCTTTTTACCCCTCACCTGCCTATAAATTTAAAAGATTATGTAATGGATGGAACTTCCATGATAGTAGAGGTGGTACAAGATGGAGCTAAGATGAAACCAATCTAAGGAGATACAAAGGTGGATAGGTGGAAAGCTGTAAACACGAACCTAAAAGGTTCAAGGTGTTTCTTCCTTAGGTCAGGGTTAGTTTATCAACCGCTAGATAAACTTACCATTATAAAATCTCATGAGCATTTCCTTTACTTTATTTTATTTCTATCAGATGCATGGTTTTTTCATTATGGATGTGCTGTCATGATCACATAATTAATGAACTAACAAGCATGCAAGATGGAACTAAAATAAACCAGACTTATGCGTAAATATTATCAAGACACGTTTAATCACATAATTAATTCTCACTTAATATTATAAAGCATGTGAAAAAGATAATAAGCAATTTACACATAAGATATAAAAATCCCTCAACAAAATATTAAGTCATACTAAACCTTTTGTTACTTTATTAAGGGAAAGACTTAATAAAACTATTTGTTTGACCAACCCTTGTTGGGACACTTACTTTTATATAGAAATCCCTTATGAAAGGTTTCGGGTTAACTTAACCATATTACATTAAGAGGAGTATCCCTTGCTAGACTTGGTGTAATATTGGAGGCAAGAGTTGAGGAAATCCATGTCAGGATTTCAGAATTGGGGAGTCCAATCAACAGATCAAGGAGTTGTAAGCCTATAGTTGGAAAATACCTTCCTATCTAAATACCTTCAAATAGATTGACCAACCCTTTTTGGGTTATGTGAAGGGAAATATGGATCCTTTCCACTAGAATTTCATGGAAACTGGACATTCTGATTTCAATTGTTAGGGTCATTGGGACTTGATAAAATAGAAGGAGATATAATAAAATTAATTTATTATTTATCATAAAAAGTAATAAATAAAGTACTAATGATATTATCTTTTAATTGTAGAATAAAATGAAAATCTTTTCAACCACACTATCTCATGCAATCAATTATGGATAGAGACAACATCCTCACCAGAAGTAACTTCCAGGAATGGTTTAGACGCCTTTAGGTTATTATATGCCATGAACGTAAGTCTTATATGTTAGAGTCAGCATTACCTAATCTGCCAGCCTAAGAGGTGATTGATCTAAATTTCCTTGTCTATGATAAATATATGAATGATGTGGTCAATATTAAATGTTTAATGCTATCATCAATGTCTATTGAGCTCATGAAGTCTCCTGAAAACATGGATTCTTATACCATGCTCGAGAACCTCTGTGGACTTTACCACGATAGAGAAAGACATGAAAGGTTTAAGATATCCAAGGATATCTTTCAGAGTAATCATCTAGAGGGTTCCCCAGTTGGTCCTCATATAGTCAAGATCATTGGCTACATTGAGCGCCTGGAGGTTCTATGGTCTAAAGTCCCCAAAGAACTAGGAACTGATATCATTATCACATTCATCCCTTAGATCTTCTCTAACTTTGTTGTTAATTTCAATAGGAACAACATTGAGAAGTCTTAATCGAATCTTCTTATCGTCATTCTCTAAGTGGACAAAGATATGAAGCATGACAATCCTTCTATACTTATGGTGAATAAGAGTAAAAGGTAGGGAAGAGATTTAATCCTGAAGCTTCTATACACCCTTACAAGAAAAAAATATTAAAGGGAGGCCAGTGAATATGAGGTTTTTTGTTTCGCATGTGGCAAGAAGGGCCACTGGAAGAAAAACTGCACCCAGCCAATGAATCAAGGGGAAGCTTTAGGTGTGTTTTTTATTGAGTAAAATTTATTTGTTTCTACAAATTGGGTATTGGATAAAGCTTATAGTGCTCACATATGTATTCAAATATAGGAACCAAGTAGATTCAGAAAAATTGAATAAGGTTAGATTGATCTATGAGTATCCAACAGAGCCAGACATTCTGTTGTAGCTATCGAGGACTACCACCTCACATTGCCAACTAGGATGATCTTGGTGTTATAGGGTTGTCTTTATGTTCCTTATGTAACCAAAAACATTATTTTTTTATCCAGACTAGATACAGATGGATTTTTTTTCAAGTTCAGAAATTAATGTTGCTTCTTTTACAAAGGTAGCATTTTTTTGGTAGGGAACATTTATACAACGGTCTTTACATGTTGGATTACACAAACCAATTAATGGAAATCGATAAAAAAATACTTCATGTGAATCATACCACACCCAACTTTGGCATCACCGGCTAGGTCATGTAAATGAGAAACACTTGAAAAAGTTACATCAAGATGGATATTTAGATTATTTTTAACTAAAACCAATTGGCATATTTCATGTGTGTTTAAAAGTAAAAATAAACAAATCCCCATTTAGTGGAAAATGTGAAAGGGCTAAATAGATTCTTTAATTGGTTAATACCGATGTGTGTAGACCATTTACAATTGAAGCAAGAGGTGGGTACTCATACTTAATAACTTTTTCTAATGATTTTAGTAGATATGGATATATCTACTTAATGAGGTATAAGTCAGATTATTTTGATAAGTTAAAATAATATAAAAATGAAGTTGAGAACCATCTTGGTAAGATAATTAAGAAACTATACTCATATTGACGTGGATAGCTTCTTAATCAAGAATTCAATGATTACTTATGAGAGTTTGGGATCTTATCCTAACTCACTCCTCCTTACACAACTCAGCGGAACGGTGTAAGCGGAAGGAGGAACTGCACCTTATTGGACATGGTGAGATCAATGATGAGTCATGCAAGTCTTCCATTATCCTTTTGGGGATATTATTTACAAATAGTGACACACATACTAAACCAAGTGCCAACTAAATCGATAAATGGTATTACATAGGAGAATTAGAGTGGAAGAAAATCCATGTTATCAAATTTACATGTGTGGGGTAGCGAAGTATTTGTTAAGGCCTCTTAAGGTAAAAAACTTGCAACCTGAGGCACAAGGTGTACCTTTATAGGATACCCCTAGGAAACAAGGGCATGTTAACAATATGGTCCCTCTGAAAAAAAGGTTATAGTGGAAAGACAATCCATATTCTTTGAGAGATAACACATATCCAAAAGTGATAGTGGGAGAGAGATAGACTTCGATGAAGTTAAGGATCAAGGTATACATGAGTTGGTACAGGAACAAATACCACAGAGACCCATGGAAGAAGAATCTATTCTAGAGACACAAGTACTGTGTAGGAGTACAAGAGAGGTTAGAGAATTGAAACAGTATGGTTTTTTAATTATAGAGGATAGTTACTAATTATTGGTTGATAATAATGATCCTCTAACCTAAAAGGAAGTAGTAAGTTGCATAGATGTTGCCAAGTGGTAATATTCCATGAATTATGAAATGGATTCCATGTACAAAAACCAATTCTAGATTTTGGAATATACTCCAGTTGATGTAAACACTATTGGTTGAAAATTGGTATTCAAGAAGAAAATAGACATGGAAGGACAATTCAGTACCTATAAGGCATGACTGGTGGCAAAAGGGTTTAAACAGCATCAAGGAATTGACTGTGATGAAACCTTTTCACCAGTTGCGATGTTGAAATCCATAAAAATTCTATTTTCCATTGCTACATATCATGATTATGATATTTGGAAAATGGATTTCAAAATAGAATTCCTTAATGGGAAACTTTAGGAAGATGTTTACATGACACAACTTGAAGGGTTTGTGACTCCAAAGGATACTAATAAGGTATGCAAGTTTCATAAATCTATTTATGGATTAAAGAAATCATCTAGGTCATGGAAAAGTCATTTTGATAAAAAAATAATGGAATTTGTTTTTATTAAGAATGAATGTGATCTATGTGTCTACAAATGGTTTAGTGGGAGTGCGGTCATTTTCTTAACAGTATATGTTGATGACATATTACTTATTCGAAATGAGATACTAGTCTTATAGTCTGTTAAGGAATAGTTGAATCAATGCTTCTCCGGAAAGGACTTGGGTGAGGCAGCATATATTCTTGGGATCAATATCCATCGTGATAGATCTAATAGATTGTTGGTCATAAGTCAAAGTAAATACATTGACAAGATACTGAAGAGATTCATAACGGAATATTCCAAGAGGTTATTATTGTCAGTGTGACGTGTCATTCATATTTCTAAGAAAATGTGTCCTCAAACACACGAGGAAAGAGATAGAATGACAAGGACTCCATATTCATTAGTAATTGGGTCAATCATGTATTTCATGTTATGTACTATTCTATATATTTACTACGCATTGAGTGCAGTGGCCAGATATCAATCCGACCTAGGTGACCACCATTGGATGGCGGTCAAGACTATTCTTAAGTATCTGAGGTGTACTAAGTATATGTTCTTGGTTTATGGAGGAGATGAGGAACTAGTAATCATAGGATATGCATATGATAGTTTCTAGACTGATGTAGATGACATGATTTCACAAATGGGATATATCTTCACTTTGAATGGAGGTTATGTGAGATGGAAGACCTCAAAGAAGAGTGTAGTCATAGATCCTACAGTTGTTTCTGAGTATATCTTAGATTCTGAGGTAGCTAAATATGTAGTTTATATGTGAAGATTCATCCAGGAGCTAGATGTGGTACCTAGAAGAAAAGATCCAATCACACTCTATTGTGACAATACTGCATCATTGGCTCTTGTAAAAGAGTCAAGGTCACATCAACAAATGAAGAACATAATTCTAAAGTATCATCTCTTGAGGGATTTTTCTCAGAGATGTGAAGTTGAAGTGAGAAGTATTTACATGGAAGAAAACATAGAATACCCCTTGAATAAAGCCTTGACTCTACAGAAACATTATCATCATGTGAGATCTAGTGGACTGAAAGTCATAGGCAGCTAGCTTTAGTCCAAGTGGGAGTTTGTTAGAGTTGGTGTCCTAGAACCAACTATTTGTACTTTGACTACATGAATTTTTAAATTATATAAATATTTAACATGTTATTACATATTTTTCATTGTTCTGCATTACTATGATGTAATAATGTCCTGGTGTATTTTTTTTCATTGATAAGGTCATTGTAGTTCCCCACTATGATGGGAACCTTGAAATGCTATAACAATATTCTTAAATATAGTTCTATAGTTGGATGACATACAATGATGGGAAACATTGTATATAGACTATTAGGTGCGAGTACTTGTAAGTAGATGAGACTTCCTCTCATGAAGTTCATACTTGGTAATCTCCAAGATGGGAGATTATGAGAACAGACACACCAATAGGAATTTAACATGTTTTGGTGTCATTGGATATTCATATCTTCAAGCATGTGTAATGGTCCTTAGGTTTTAATATTATCATTAATACATGTCATGACTTGCACACTTTGATTTACTGATGAAAATTGTCATGACATATGTTTGTGGGAAGTAGGGTACATTGGGTGCATCACGAGTGGAATGTTATTAATGGATAAGTCAAGGAAGGATTTGTCCCTTCCATTTATGGAAGTAAATATCTTGTCCCATAGATTGAAATAGAATCGTCGCACAAAATTCCATGGCCATAGTGTAATGATGAGTTTTTTTAGGTAGTCAAAGAATGGCGTATCAAGAAAAAAGGTTGATGACACTATCATAAAACCTACTTGATGAGATATTGAGAAAAAGTGATTATATTACATAGTGAGAATTCATATGTGGATGTTGTTATTGCAACTTTAAGTTCTTTCTCTTGGGTTCCTTGACCCGTTTCTAGACAGTACTCTTGGAATTTAGGAAAGCCCATCTAATGCCACTAAGAAAGAATCATAGAGGGTCACACACTAAGTATTTTTTATTGTCTTGGTTTAATTCTATTTGAATTTTATTAATGAAATAAATATTATTCTCAAGACTGTGGAATAATTTTATTCAAGTTTAAACGATCGCATAAATAAAATAAATATTTATTCACTGAATTGTGAGTAAAATTTATTTATTTATTTTATTGAAAATTTAATAAATATTTATTTACTAGTTTGTAAATAAAATTTTTATTTAAGAGAATATATTATTTATTTATTTATTTAGGAGTTAAATAAATGGAAGTGGAGTTCTAGAGGACCAAGGTTGGTCTGGTAGTAAAATAATTATTATAAGATGGTAAATAATTATTTAACTAGTTGTCACAAGTTAAAATAATAATAAAGTTGCTATTATTTTGTGATGTGGAATTTTATTTATAATTTTGTTTTGCGTAATTTGGAAAACCATAAATAAATAAACAATGTCATTATTAAGAGAATGTGTTTTCTATAAGGTTAGGAATGTATTTAATTGTTGTTATGAAATTAAATATTGTAACTAAATCCCTTGATCAATAAATAGACAAGTATGTCTACTGTTACATATTCTAAACTGGATGCCCGGTGAATTGATAAATTTCTAGCCAGAAAAATTCTCTCTCAAATGCTCTTCCATCTCATCTTAAGAACAATATATGTTCTTCAATACCGAAGAACAACCGATCAAGAAAAATTGACACATGACACTCACTTGTCCACGCTAGCACCTGAAGAATGAGTGGTGTCGATCAGAGGCCATCAGAGCACGTGTGGATCAGTGTTAGAGGGATTCTAGTTTGGATCCTCACAACCACAACAATACAATCCAGAAGGGTCATTTTGGGTGATCAACTTCATCAACAAAGAGATTATCTAAGATCCATGTATTCTTTTATTTATAAAATTAATTAAATTAATTATAAACATGATATTCAAGTTCCTTTCTCTCTGGGATTCGGAGCCTTTCTTATTTTGTACAAATATTTGATTTTAATCCATGGATACTAGCATTCATCATCATATTGATCCGGGGTTGGTCATCAGTTATGGTAAATGAAAAGTTGGGCCCCACCCAACATTGCGCTTCTGGTGTGCCTATATCCTTCAACATAGTCCTTTATTGAACCAAGTTTACTCTCTATTCTAGCCATTTTTATCTCATGAGATATATATCATTACTCAATGCATTGGAGGAAGATATAGGTACCACCCATATCATAATGAAATCATACATATGTATTCCACTAGATCATAAACATCCATCATATCATAACGCATGAAATGAAATGGGTATCATAAAAATGTATTCATATAATGACCTGTGAAAAAATACAGGTTTTATAATGTTTTCTTTAAATCATAGCCCGTCAAAATAAGTAGCTTTCATAATCATATAACTCCTTAAAGATAAATAGGTTTCATAAACATAATGTCATCAAAACATAAACCATTCAAATAAATAATATGAATGGTAACTTTGGATAATGTCCCCATAAAGGAATGAGTAACACAAAAATATGTCATCCTAGATGGAAAATAATTTGGAAATATCTTTTAAAATCATTTCTTAAGGAAAATATCTTTTTTTATTTGAAAACTCCTTTTAAAACATAAAACATTTTTGGAAACATTTTTCTTTGAAAATAGATTTGAAAAATTAAAAATAAATCTTTGAAAACCAAAAAAAATAAAATAATTTTTCCTTGAAAACGTTCTTAATATATTATTTTAAAAATATTTTTGAAGACTTGTTTTTTTAATAATACAAATTTTTTACTCAAGATAAGAATAAGGTCATATTTTCTTAAAATCATTTTATTAATTATATTAAATACCAAATAGTGAGAAATGGTAATAATTCATGAAGATATCATGAATAACCATAGCATAATAAAATTTTTGAGTGGCCTTTAAATATGGATCATAATATTTCATCAATGTAATCATAATCATAAACAATCCTGATAAATGATGATATTATTGCAATAAACTCTTACCAATTTGGTAACTTTGAATAAAACTATCCAAGTAATAAAATTACATCACATGAAGCTTAAAATATCATGAAAATTATAATATTCATGATATGACATGTAAATTTGTAGTATGTAAACCTTGTAAAAGAATACATATGCATAACAAAATGTGTGTCTCAAAGAAGGAAAATTGAGACAAAACTACCTTACTGATTTGGTAACATTTGAACCGTAAAATCCCATTAAATAGAGATCATAAAATGTGTATATAAATACCCATATATTTATGGATAATAATCATATAATACATTCATGGTAATTATATACACCAAATAGAATAAGCAAGTGGTGAATAAGGCATAAGTCTCATGGAAATAAAAGTGAGACTAGAAATCCCTTTACCTTATGTCTTGACTCTCATCGTACTCATTAAAATATCCTGTATAATAAATATATGTTTTTTAAAAATATATTAAATACCATATTAATTTATGTAATAACATATATTATTTACTTATGACTTTATATTACTCATTTATTAATAATTTCTTGTTAACATTACGTTTCAAGTAATAACAGATTGGTTTTTCACATGTGTTTTAAGTTGTTATATTATTGGTCATCATACTTATATAATGATCTACATAATTTAATCCATGAAATAAAGATCATATATATTCAGTATATATTTATTTATAATAATCTATAAAATCTAGAAATATAAAATGAAATACACTGTTCAGGGAGATGGTAAGTCGTACGAATGCATGAACGTTGTCTCCATTTCTATTTGTTTGGAAAAAAGAAAATTAAATTATAAATATATTATAATTAATATAGAATTATTATTTAATATATTTCATATATTTATATTAAAGTTACCCTTTATATATTCCATGTAAAGCGTGAATGAATCACATCACTTTGAGGGGGCGGTAGTCCACACGTCCACAAACGATGTTATCATATTCCCACCAAATGGAAAGCATAAAGGTAAGTGTTGCATAAAAATTTCATAATTATAAAGTCATAATTAATATTATATAAATAATATAAAAATATTAATTCTATATTATTACCAACCTTTAAAGGTGTTAATGTATGAACGAGAAACATTAGTTTATGTGGCAGTAGTTCTCCACCCACATGAATGAAGATTGTGTATCACATTTGATGGATGTGTGTGTGAGTGTAAGTAAAAAACATAACCTAAAAACATCTCAGTATAGTTAGGATAATAATTTTATTATATAATTATGGAATAGGAATATTTTAGGGGGTGGATAATGAAAATGAAACAAAAGAGGCTGTGGAAGGATGTTACCTCTTCTTTGGGTAACTCCGTTTGATTTTCACCAAAGGGTTTCATTGGTTATCTTTATAACCAAAGTGAGGATTATAGGATGAATAGATGGAAGTTGGAAGGATATTTTGGCCTATTTTGTTTATCCAAAGGTCTTGATATGTGTGAAGAAGTGTGGGGGGTGAGTGCCCATTTATAGTGGAGGAGGTGAAGCATTCTTGTAAATATTAAAAGGTAAACACTAATTAAAGGCATCCCTTGCAAAATGTGCCTCCAATAATTTTACATTTTCAATAAAAAGTGTAATTGGTATAAATATGTCCATAAAATGTATTTTGTACTTTTTTCTAGGTTATTTGGCCTCATAAATTAAGGTTTAACCACTAAGTAATCTTGTTTTTACCTTAATCGCTATAATTAATCTTAATTACCTTCACTAATTTTTTTGTGAAAAAAGTGTGTTGACATTATTACAAATTTTAAATTATTATGATTCTAAATATGGGATCCATTTTTTCAAATTATAATCATAAAAGTGGAATAAATTAATTTAAAATTAATCCTACAGACGTGTCGAGACAACAGGATTTTTTTAAGCGAAAATGTTTTAAAGTTTGAAATGTTTATATCAAATTTCAATGTTAAATTGGTTCCAATGAGATATTCTAATAGTCATGTTACTAATCTAATGGTTATATTACTATTCCAATGGTCATATTTGTAACCGTAAAATGAGTTTACTACCATCTATAAATACCTCATATTTCCTTCATTAATACTTCATTTATATTTATCTCAAGTTTCTAAATTTTATATTATTAGAAAGGATGTTTCATTACTAATATTTTGATTCATTTCTATAGTATAGTTTGGGACTGTGACTATTCTAGGGCATCAACCAGAACCAAATTTCTTTATTCTAGTTATCATATGTTCTTTTTTTTTGTCCCATGAAAATGTTTTTCATTTTAATTAGTATATTTATACTAAATTTTTTTTGTTCAAATCAATAAAATAAAAAAAAATTGGTTCTATCATGCGATTCATGTGCTTTATATAATACTACATTGCTAAATATGATATGAATGTAAAATCAGAAAGGAAATTCCATTGAAATAATTATGGTTTGTTAAATGTGTCCCCCACCTATGAAAATTTTCCCTTCAAGTTTTATTTCATCCACTAAGATAAAAATGGATGAGGGAACTTCTATTTCATTTATTCCTATAATTATTATGTAACCTCCTTGTACTTATGATTCCACAAAAGTACATTGAGTAGGTGAGTTGTCTTCATTTATATAACTTTGTCTCTATGTTCTAATATTTTCCACAAATTCTCCACATTAGAGGGATAATTCTTTAAATATACCACCTATATATTTATTACATGGGAGATATAAGGTATTCACTTCCACAAGAGGGATACGTGGAACACATCATGTACATGAGACATGTTTAGTGGGAATGAAAGTTGTTAGGTCACAACTCTGATGTGATCAATAATACCAAAGGGGCCAATATACCCAAGAATTAGCTTTCCCTTCTACCCAAACCTCATGAATATCTTCCAAAGAGATGTATGAAAAAACACTTTATCACAAACCTCAAACACTATATCTCATAAATTGATATCAGTATAACCCTTCTATCTACTTTGTGCTATCATTATGTGTTGGTGAATGACTTTTACCTTCACAGTCATTTATTTCAATAGTTCAAGACCCAGTATCTTTAGTTCTCTATCTTTATCCTAATGTGTTAGAGTTCAACTTTTATTTATATAGAGGGATTCATAAGGATCCAGATGAATTCTTGAGATAAAGCTATTATTGTATAAGAATACAACCAAAGGAAGATATTGATCTAAACCTCCTTTGAAGTCCACTGAGAAATCCATAAACATATCCTCAAGTTTCTAGATTTTCCACTCACATTATACATTAGTTCAAGGGTGATAGGACATACTGATGTTCTCTTCTGAGTTCAAATCATGCTGGATAATTTTCTATATTTTTTGGTAAAATCCCTGATATCGATCTTATACGATTAATAATGGAATTTTGTAAAACCTCGCCACTTCTCTAAAATATATCCTTGAAAGTTTATTGAGGGAGAATTAATGAAAAATGGAAATGAAATGAGTAGTATTTGTAATATTTTATACCAAAACCAATATGTAATTATTCCATTTGGTTGTCTTTTGAAGAACCATGATGAAATATAAGGTGATATTCTCTAATTTCTATGAAGGCATGGGTAACGATTTCTTTATACCCTTAGTTTTTTAGTTTTTTTCATCAATTGTTGACATAATATTCACTTTTATGTATAATATATGACCTATTTCATAATATTGTTCAATAAAAAGTTTTCTTAGAGATCTCAATACATCATCATATTCCCTTTATAGATAGATAATGTAGACCTATGTGAATCATCCAACAAATCCTTCTTTATCTTGGGCTTTGATGGTACACATGGTAGTGGTACAAATATTACAAACCTTTCCTAATCAAGTTTTAATTTATAGGATTTATCTTTTCTTATAGATTCCCTATTCTTATATATTTCCACATCATCCCTTTGAGTATCCTTTAACTTCTCAATAAAGTATGGTTGATAAATCATTTGAGATAGGTAGTATGTTCTTCCTTCCTTTATGACTTCCATGTATATCCATTTCGAGTATAAGAATATTATATTCATCCCAATTGAAATAATTTTTAAAGTTTCAAGATACGTTCTATATTGAGAATCTTATACTTTATTTGCCTTCCCAAGATGGTAATAGATTGGGAACTCCTAGTCCTTGATCATATCTAACCATCTACACTAATTCATATTAATTTCCTTTTGTCTAAATATATATTTGAGTCTCTTATGATCAGTATATATTTATTTATTCTCCATATAGAGATAATGCCAAAAAATATTCAATGGTAAAATCATTTCCACTAACTCCAAATCATGAATTGGATAGTTTTAATCATATAATTTTATTCACCTTTAGGCACATACTATCAATTTATCATTTTTCATTAGTACACAACCTAATAATTTCTTTAAATCATCATTGTATACCATGAAATGATCCCCTCATAAGGGTAGTGTGAGTAACCATATAGTAATAATCCTCATTTTTAATTCCATTAATCCATCTCGACACTAATTGGTCCAAAAATACATCAATACCTTCCAAGTTATCTTGGTAACCTTGTTGGAAAATCATGATATGTTTCTCAAAAACAATTGATAGTAACGAGCTAGTTTAGGGAAACTATGGATCTCAGTTATAGATATTATTATAGTATAAACTTCAATCTCCTTCTTTTATAAATGATCCATAAATATCTCATTTATAATGATAAAATTCACAAATAATGATAATTTATCTATCCAAAAATCACATTTATTATACTTTTAGTATAGATTATCTTTTCACATTGTCTTTAACACATTACTCAAATAATCCTCATATTTGTCCTTGATTTTAGGGTATATTAGAATATCATCTATAAAGACTAATGCAATTTTTTAGGGTTATATATAAAACCTCTATTCCTTATGTCCATGAATATTATTGGATCATTAGTGAGCTTGAAATGAATCACTATGAACTTGTAGTTTCCATACCTTTTTTGAAAGGTAGCCCTTGGAACAACTTCCTTCATCACCATTAATTTGTGATATCTAGACCATAGGTCCACCATATATAATGAATGTTCCCAACATATATGATTTAATAATTCATAAATATATGGAAATGGATGCATGGTATTTATCATTATTTTTTTTCATTATAATCAATGTAGATGTGAATTGACCCATACTTCTTCTTAATAAAGAGGGATGATGTGCCCCCCGGTGAACCAATGAAGTGATTGTTCAATAATTCCTATTTGATGGTGGGTATTCTATTGAGAGTCTTGGATATGTGAAGATATCCATGTATAATGTCAATTGAGAAATCAACCTCTCATCCAGGATGAAGACCTAACAATTATTTAGGGAATACATCAGTATAGTCTCTCACAATGATCATGTCTTAAAGTAAGAATCTCTCATCTTTCTCAATAAATTTGGCTAGATATTATTTCTCATATAGAAATAATATCCATAAATGAGAAGAATATTCTGAAGGAGATTCATCCTCATCCTTACAATTATATATAATAGGATGATGATTTAGGAAATGTCGAGTGATTTACCTCTCCCTGTAGTTGATATTGGATTTATAAAAGGTTGTCAAATCCATTATTAGTATCACATAAAATTCCACTAAATTAAGTATGATTTGATTTTCTTGGAGGTCCAGTTCTCAAAAATTTATTTGGGATGATTTTTATAATTGGGATGAAATAATTGAATAATTTTATGTTCTCAAATATAACCCCACCACCATGTTTTTATGTGGTATTTGAAAAGATCTACCAAACATGCATGATATAGATGAATTTATATAACTGAAATAAAATAATATGTTTGGAATTATTGAATAAACAACTATGGAACCTATCATTACTTCATTATCAGGTTCTACCTTAGCATCAGTGATATATAAGAACTTATTTGATCTCTTGGACTTGGAGTTTTTTTCATTGATTATCTCTGAAACCCCTTTTCTTAGGGAATTGACTTTCATAATGTTCATTTTTCTTACTATTGAAACATTGGACTACATATCAAGGGTTGATCATAACCTTCTTTTCTTCTATATAATTAGTAGGATTCATCATCTCTCTTCAACATTAATGATCCTAATTCTCCTCTTTTCCATACTTGAAGCATCTCCCCATTCACTTGAGATAAAATATAAGATGATTCTTCCCATACTTTTTACACATGAAAAGTTGGGTTTTCCTTCTTCTATTGGATTTATAGATCAATCCTTCTAAATTTAAATCTATTTTAAACTTTTTATATCTAACCCCTCAAGTCCAATGAGAATAATTAATATAAATATAAACCTTAAGAGCACAATAAAAAATATCTTCATAAATTTAAGTCAAAAATTTCAAAATATTTTCATAGAATCATTATTAATCAACTAAAAAATATATTCACATTACTTTTAGTGTTGATGATAAAGACTGGAGTGTACTTTGAAATCATGGTGAAGTTTTCATCATAAGACCCAATAAACTCATATTCCTTTTACTTGAGTCTAAGGAACCCCCTATCTATTTTAATATGAGGATTTAAAGGAAAATTTATTGAAACAAATATTTTCTTGAATCCTTCCCATTCCATGGATTCAATTTTCTATTTTGAAATCATGATCTTGATCATTTTCCACCGATAATTATCTTAACCCTTTTGGTCATAATAGACCAAAATTTCTTTCTCTTATTAGGAGAATTGAAGGATAGATAATATCATGTCCATGGATTTAATCCATTATTACATGATGAGGGGATCATAGGATCTATTAAATGTATGAGGCCTTTATTGTATAAAAGACTCATATGAAATTCTATCTTTTTTAGGAGAAGAAGGTCATTCTACATGATTCATGTTATTATTAATAACTTGTGTTATTTGATGTAGTAATGCAAATAATTTATTGTATTTAAATATCATTGGGTTTAGCATCTCATTAGAGAAATCATTTCATTTTCCATCACATCAATTGTTATCATAATTTCTAATATTTCTCACAATTATATAAAATAAATAAAAATTATGGATGAGAATACGTAAACTAATAATCATATAAAGGGATAAACTATGAAATTAAAAGTACTAAATTATAAGTGACATATATATCCTAACATATGAGTCTCTATGTTTTAGTCTAGGTTATCCATCATAATTTTCATGCTAGTTTTTCTAACCTAACAATCTATTCAATTCCTTCATAATGAATCATAAAGATCTTGTGAATTTATCACAGCATATCCTCTAGAAGTATGAAACCAGTTGTGTAGAATGACATCTTTTTTATGTACCAGTTATAGGTTAAGTTGATACCAAATTATCCCTTTCAAGGTTATTACCTATAAGTACATTTCTTTCTGATCCATAACCACTTGTAGTATTCTGATATAGAATCCATTACTTAGAAACCACTAGCTCTATACTTTACTAAAATTTCATGATGTTTTCCTATACTTTATACTTAACCCTATGGTTTTTAATAATGTATTTTTGTATTAATCCCCAAAAAAACAAGACCTTTATTTGATAAAAAGTAAAATGAATCAAACCTCTTACACATATTATTACAATATTTTTAACATTAATATCCAATAAACACAATATAAGGATCCATATTCCTAGTTTATTTGGTAGAAAAGATTCATAAACATAATCATGAATATGTAATAAATCATATTTATTTTAAACTCCATAATATTCTTTTAGATCCTTTTGATCTTATAAAACAATATAAGAAAACTTGAGGAATACATAAACAATAGGGGTGAGCAATAAATACATGTAAGGGAAAAATCATGATAATGAAGCATAATATATGATTAAAATGGAATAACATGATATCATAAAAGAAAAGTCTAATAAATAGTTATATGGAATCATGAAATAATGAATATATAATCCTAAGATATTGAAATCATAGTAATATAGAAACATCATAATAAATTACATCATAAGCATAAGTCAAGGACCATTTCTAAGACATCATAACATGGTGAATAGAGTCCCGTAATTGATTAGGTATACTTTATATTCCCATTCATATATTCTAAAGAGATAAATATTACCTAATTTATTAGTTTTCTATTTGGTTGCACCCATAATATCATGTACATACCTATTTATGTTACATAAGGTAATAATACATAAGTATGATCATAATAAATTCCAATAGAAAGTAATGGGTTACATAATCTTTACTCAATGAATAATAAAAGGATATCTCATAAATATTACAAAGAGAAGAAGGAATTAAATAATATCAACATAAATATTTGAATCAATAATAATAGGTCTAAAATATATATTGCATTTTAAAATTTCATTAGAATGGGTAATGAATTGGGTATAGAAATGAACTGTTAAAATATTGTTTTAAGGAATCAGAAAAATACTTTTAATGAATGATAAAATATTGAATTTTATTTGAAACTAAAGGTAAAACAAAATGGTAAACCTAAATGTTTTCTTATTTTATGAGATCATGATAGGGTAAATTAATTTAAAATAATTTTAAATAAAAGGATTATGTGATAAAAATTAGCTTTAATTGGTCTCAATTTTAATGAATGTATTGAGAAATGAACACAAAGCATGTATTAACACAAAAAATAAAGGGATAATATTATAGATAGATATGTAAGAGACATATATTCAGAATTTAGAATCATTCCATAAAAATAAATATATGTTGAAATTGATGTAGAGATAAAAAGAGAATAACCCAAAGAAAAATGGTGATTCAGAGAGTTCCCTCACCTTAGGTCCATATTTGTTCTACGCTTTCAATTAATGTCCCTAATGATAAAATTAGATTTATTAAAAACATTATTGGGATATTAATTAAACTATATTTTATTTATTATTAAACTTTGAAGTATGTTTGGAGTCATTTAATTTAGATACCAAGTCCATATTTGTTGTCCAAAGGTCATTTTTGTCATGTGTCAAAGGTAAAATTTGTTTTAGGTAATTATGAGAGTTCATATGGTTTGGTTCCATAACTATAAGGATGTGATGAAAATGATATAAAAATTTTCAAATATTAATATTTTTGTTATTGTCCAAAATTATTCATAAATAAGCATGATTTAGAGATTATAGATTTTATTGTTTTATGGTTAGTTCATTAAGGCGAGTTTTCTGACCATGATAAATATACTTGGTATTATTTAACATTAAGAGTATTTTATGATTATAGAATAAGGGAAAAATTAAAATTTACTTAGTAAAATTATTTTTGACCATAATAATTGAATTTAAACCAACTATGAAGGTGGTGGTGGAAAAAAACCTCAATGTTCATGGGGGTGGTGAACTGGCCATAATATGAAAAGTGTTTTCATTTTAGAATCAATTGAGGGGAGGGTAGATTATTGATATTTTACCATAACAACATATTAGAATATTTAGTACACTAATTTTATTATTTTAAGGTAGATGGAATACGTATATGGGTGGTAGAAAAATAAATGAACCAAAAGTGACTCGGTTAAGAAATTAACCTCTTCGTTTGGAAGTATCCTATTAGATACCCCTTAAGGCAACATAAAATGGTATTTTATTAATAAAAAACTCTTCAGACATGGGTATGAGGGTTGGGGAGATAAATTGGGATATTTGGGCTAGATTTATGTCTTATATGGTTTGAGGAGAAGGGTGGTACTTATAAGGGGAGGAGAGAAGTGTTTTTTAGTATAGTATTCATTAGTTTATTATTTTTTCTCAATAATAAAAATAGTGATAAATCATGTGAATAAATAAATTAGTGGGTGCATTTGAGTTTGATATAATATATTATCACATCATTCCTGACTCAACTATTAATGTATTTAACTTGTATTTTTAAATACTGTATTTTTTCATATTTCATTATTCAAAAAAAAACAACTATTTTAGAAAAATACAAACAAAATCACCCAAAACATTTTTTAATGTGCATATTACAAAAATTAAATTCCATTTTATAAATATGTGTGTGTGTGTGTGTGTCAGAAATTTATTTTTTAAATAAAATTATTTTTTATTTGAAAAATAATTATTATTATATTATGGTTAATTTTCCAACCCTTTGAAAAATTACTTATGGACTCATAAAATTTTATTATTATCATAATCCTACATATTATTATTTAATTAATTAATTTCATGAAATTAACCTTTATTTTAATTTTTTTATCTTTATCAAAAAAACAAATAAAACATACATATTTTTACAAAAATAAAACACTTAATTTATCATTTTTTTGAAAATTCATTTACTTGAATAATGATATAAATTTTTCATATTTTCATTTATTAAGATACAAAAAATATTATTTTACAATTGCATAGTTTAGATTACTATTTTAATGGTCAGGTTACTCATCCAAAGGTAAGATTAATATTCCAATAGTGTGATTTTTATTGATCATATGGGTTTACTACCATCTATAAATATTTAATATTTATTTCATTCATAGTTCAATTTTACAACTATAAATCCTGTGAATTTTATGTTTTTAAAATGGAATTTTCATTACTAATAATCTATTTCATTTTTACATTTTTGTTCATGAGTGTGATTATTCTAAGGGGTTGAGTAGATCTAAATTTCTATATTATATATTTATAGTTTTATATTTTTTCCCCATTATAATATTTTTCATTTTAATGAGTATATTTCAATACTAAATATAATGTTCAAAACAATATGATAAAATTTTATTTGTTCAACCATATGGTGCATGTTCTTTATTTAATACTACATTACAAATACGACACAAATGGAAATTCCAAAGGAAAATTCCATTGATAAAATTCTAGCTCATTACAACTGATAGATGTTAAATGAT
Organism: Viscum album; assembly: GCA_963277665.1. Taxonomy (NCBI): domain Eukaryota; kingdom Viridiplantae; phylum Streptophyta; class Magnoliopsida; order Santalales; family Viscaceae; genus Viscum; species Viscum album. The sequence goes on from OY728123.1 coordinate 2,042,605,872, forward strand.
TACATATTTCAAAAATTGTTTTCATTGATTAATGGATTTATAACTTATTAATATTGTGTAATTTTGATTCTTTTTAAGGATTGGTGATTAAAAGATATAGTGGTTATTTCTAGAGAATTTTAGAATAATTCCATATATATAATGCCCCCACATGTATATTTATGAAGTGGGGGTTTTGATGTGTGACTAATCCCATAGAAGAAGATAATACATAAGAGTTTCCAAAATAAGGGATGAAGATGATTTTTTATGATTTTTTCTTCTCTTACATAACATTTAATTAGTGATGTAGAAGATATTTCAAAGCATTATAGGGGTATGAAAGATTTTAAACTTTTCTAAGAATAAGGAGAATCTCATGAAAAGAAACATGTAAGAATCAATCATATCATTCCCAGGGCCCTCGCACCGTAGAACACTTAAACCATGTATATGTATAAGTTAATCCAAAATCCTGATGTATATGTTGTTTTGTGAATGATAGAGTTTTTCTAAATTGGGATCTCAAGCGAATCATACTTGAGGGTAACTATGAAAATAACACATTAAGGTTAATGGAAATCACTCCATAAGCTAATTAAGACAACTGAGATTAGAAAATCCTTATAAATCACACTATGAAAAGTTTTCCTTTCAAATCATTACACATTTATAATTAAACAATGGTTTGATATCCAACCCCATTTATTAGGATCTTGAATTTTGATATTCTTGGTATTCAATGTCTAAAATGAGTAGATAAAGTTGTCACACTGCAATGTTTCTCACTATTCCATAGTGTATCCATTCAAAGAGATTAAATGGGAGCCTTTTCTGTAACTTGTTCCTACTCACACTGTGATACCTCCCACTTCAATGTGATTTTTAGGATGTTTATAAATATGAGTTATTGTCAGGTTTTTATGATAACCCATCAAATATGAATATTTTTATCAACCAAAAAGTAGACATAAAGGTCTGCATGCACAAAATTTTACATACATGGGGGTGAGAAATAAATCTCTTTAGGCCTCCCAAACTATTTTTCCTATAATCTTCTCTCATATTACAATGTTCATACCAATGATATATACATAATAAATGAATAAAGACAACTAAAATAAAGTCTATAACAACTAGAAATAAATAGCATCAATGCTCAGGTCCTAACTACACCTAGGAATGACCAAAGTAGCATTGGCCAATTCTATAAAAATCTACCCAACCTCAGGTTCTAAGAAGACACTAAAATCAACCTCACCCACTTTGGTAAATCCCGGAGGCCTAAAAACATGCTAATCACTAACCCAAAATGAATCAGGATCATCTTAAAAATATAATTCAATCCTCAAAAACTTTAACACACCAACATAAAAAAATTCTAGACCTTGGGTTCTCACCATAGGTATCCAAAATGAAAACACACTACTACTATGATGTATTGATCCAACAACTTGATTAGAAAATGGTAATTGAAATTCAACTAACACTAAGAGAACCTATCCCTATAGTCTCACATAACTAATAAGGATATTTTAGGATTATAGGGCTCAAGAGAAACCCTAGGACCTATCTAAAACATCGTGTATGATGGATCCAAAGCACATGTTGGGTTGCAATCTTAACTAGAAAGGTATAATCATCTTGATCATCCTTTATCTCCCTATACCAGCCTAACAGTAGAGAATATAGGATAGAATTAGTTCAATCTCTTTAATAAATTTCATTCAAAAAATATCCAAAAGGTATCCTATTATGAGAAAAAAAAATATCTAGCAATAACATCCTCAAAAACCCTAGGATAATCCATAAAACACAGATCAGTCAAACATTTAAACCAATCAACAAGAACACAACCACCACGAGCTCATATTGTGGTTCTATGGGTTCTTAGGTGAATCTTTAATTCACCAATGTTAAAACCAATACTAACCCTCTCAAGTTCAATAAAACACATGGGTGGAGGGTACAGTCTCTTGGACCACATCCATATAAAAACACAGGCAAAACTCAAAAAAGGAAACCTCGTTGGGTGAATTCAATACCTAACTTATCCATGACCATCACCACATCTATAAGGGATTCATAAATCAAAACCATTCATCAAATATAATTTCCAACCATACCTAGGATCACATCAAAAGTAGTACATCCTATAAGTGTCACCTCCAACACTAGATAATCCTTGGAAAAAACCTATTGCAAGAAAAAATAAATCGATGTCTTCAGCGAAGAACCCAACCATGGGTATTATCACACACTCATGGGCCTTATTTAGGGTCTTTCAGACCCATATCAATATATAATCAGTTTCAACTAGATGCACTCACCACTCCATTATGCTAAACTAACCCAAAGGCTTCAATCGAACATAACCTTAAGAAAGAGTTCTAAAACATCAATCGGTCTTACTTTGAGAAACCGGTTTTGAAACTCATGGACCATCCATGGAAAATCAAATAAAACCCTTGGTATACCTAATCCAAGTTACTAGTTGATCATGCATTTTTTAAACCATATCATGAACCTCAAAATAAACTTCTTGGTAATAATCTTATAACCCTCACCTAGGTCTCAAACCTCACCTCAACCCTCAGAAGGATTCCAAACCAAAACAACATGGAAAACCTCAAACCCAAGATCTACCAAACTAAAATGCTACTTAAACGGACTCTAAACATTTAAAGGATTCCAACACTACATCCTATGTGAAAAACACTCATAATAGACTATTTGTAAGTATAGTTCTGACTTCATGTATAGAAACTAAAAAAACACCTTTAAGGAGGGATTACAAAACATGTACATTATGTACATAGAATTTACCTTCAACAATACTCCCTATCCATGTACCATAGGCCAGACAAGTGTATATTTTCCAAAATATATGGTCTCTCTACATCATAAAATTTATGTAACCCACATGTGGTTCATTTCCATGCACCTGGCTATGTACCCCACATGGGGTCTAGTTAAAAATTACATATAGTTGTTGTTTGTGTACCACACATGGGTTATGTCCATGTACCTTACACAACCTTATTACCAATAATTGGGTATATGGATGAGTACTTGACTATACCCCCAGTTTCCTCTACATTACATGTTATGAAAAAACATGCCTTATATCCCAAATCTTTAACCCCATGAAAAAATAATAATACACAACAAATGTTCTCCGAACTTCTCATCATTAATGGGATTTCAGAATATAAATACGTTATGATCACTTGAAACACCCATTTATACTAGAATTATCCCACAAAAATATTTAATAGGTCCTCAAGAGAACATGTAGTTCTTTAAAACATAAAAACTGATATACTACAGGTATATTTATAAAAAAACAAAAGTACAAACTCTATGTGAAAATTATTTCGTGTAGCCATTACATCACAGTCCATCTAGGGATAGTCTATTTGAGGTGATTCTATCTATCTACTCCCTCTTATATCACTCTCTACTCATGTCTATGTAACACACAGGGGGGGGATGGTTTATACGGGAATCCAATGGGTGGGAAGAAATTTAAAAATGAAAAATAAAGAAAATAAATTGAAAAAAATGGATATGGGTTCTGGGACCAGGATGAATTCTTAATAAAAGTTTATAACTCTTATATAAAAAACCTCTATTCTGGAATCAACCAAAAAGTAAGAATTTTATTCTAAGAATCTATTCAAAACATATCATTAATGAACATGAAAAATAAATTAACATTTAATTAATTAAATATTAAATAGTCATTGAATCTATAAATAGATAGAAATTCAACCAAACTCTTATCCTAAGGTGAAGACCCCATTTCAGGGACAATAGAGTGATCAGATAAATTATCTGAGATCATATAATATGGGAATTTTTAATTTTTCCACATAAAACCACCTTAAAATAAAAAAATTAAATTTCCCCCGATTTTATTAACTTATGATGAAACAAGTTTTAATAATATCCCACCTGAATGCTTCCCATACTTGAGAATCCATGGTGGTCAAAAAGCTTCCATGCTCTCACCCTGAACACCATTGCTTCCATGACCTCTAACCTAAAGTTCATCAACGACCAATGAGAGAATTCCCACCATAAGGCCTTTCTTACACCACTCCTCAACCACTGACTACTATAGGTTCATCACAGCTACTCTAAATGGGTTCTTGAGACCCGAAAAAATTCAAAGAACCACACATCATCCATTCTACCAATTCTCAGAATGAATGAAAATTTTTACACAAAATATACACTTTCCCTCACATAACAATGATTTATCACAAAAAAAATCCATTCTAACCACTAACCTCCTTCTTAAGTCTAAGTGATTCTCCAATAACATATTTCATGATATTACACTCTAAACTACTCGAACTCATCCAAACACAACTATCTCATGTTCCCATGTAACCTGATTTCACAACAATACTCAAGCTCACATGATCTACATCCCAAAGAACTGAATTTAATGCAACTTAACCACTATCAATGTTACCCACATAGTCTAGTAATAATAAACTGTAGCTCCCATGAAGCTCATCTTAAAAAATAAGGCACCTCACTCCAAATCCAAATCTAACCACATAACCACCTAATACCTGAGCATTTTTCCAAAACCATGAGCATCTAACCACGCGCCCACTACACCCCCAAGATCATAACCAAAATGAACAGGGTTAGAAATCCAACCAAACAACCATTTTCAAGATAACCTTAAAACCACAAGTACTCAAAATTATCCACTTATCACATACATGGAATCCGCATGCCTAACCAAAAATCACTATTTTACTTGACAACCTCATGATGATAGCATACCCCTATGGCCCCCACCAAAATTAAGATCGGTTATACTCTCCCAATCCACCAGTGATAGTAAAATCCAAAAGGACCCACCACATGAACAAGTAGATAAAACATATAAATAACCTCCCCTCCCCTATTCGGCTTTAAAAAATATCCCTTTTTTCTAAAACCCATAAATTCAAGGAAACAAAAACTATAGGAAAAATTGATCCCTATCCAAACATCTTTGAGGCATGATTTCCCTCATTGAGTTGCCACTAGGGAATCCAAGTCATACACAAACTCGCCAGGGCCTCCATGAATCCCCTGATGAAGGAATTAAATTTCTATCATTTAAAGAGTACTGTCGTGGGCACCCTCAAATGATTAGTGTGATTTTGGGGTACTTAGGTGCATTAGAGTGGCTGACCAAGGTCGTCACTCAAAGGAGGAAGTAAATTAAAACAATTTTTTAGAGGTATTCTAAAAATAAAATAAAAGAGAATAAAAACACTACTTTAAAGTATGGGGGTTGGTTATAGTTTATGAATCTATAAGAAGTTTTCTAGAATAAGATTGTATTTTTTTGTTTTTTTTAAATGAATTTCGATTAAAATGACACAACAAGAAGATGTTTTCTTCAGAAATCTATTTTAAAAGGCGTAATCGATCTAAATCTACATCTTAATTTACTTATTAATAATTATAATTTAAATTAACATCCAATTAATTATTATCCTCTAATTTTTTAACCCTCGAACCCTAAGGGAGTTAACTTAACCACAAAGATGAAATGAATTAAACCCTAGGTTAGTTTCGGAACATGCAATCGTAGCACCCTGCTTTGATTAATGTTCTAAGTCTAGCTTATGGTCAGTGGTTAATTAAGGAACAAATCCAATCAGGAAATGAGGATTAATTTATTTTATGGATGATATTTTAACTATAAATATTTATCTCGTGTGACTTGGTTTCACAGATTAAGTTTGCGCTCTCATAATTTACACAAAATCTCGACCACGCGTGTTTTTGTGTAAATTGTTCAATTACTTGCTTAATTTAATTTAAATTAAAACTCAATTAATAGACCATATTATTATAATTACATTATCTCATTGATTCAAAATAAATGAATGAAGTAGGTGATAATTATATCGATTACATAAAAAAACTACTCTTCCATGAGCGGTGTAGTCATCGTAGAAACGTTTTGCATTTGCAATGGTTTAGAAAGGGTATAACCCAATCTCGTTTCCACTCTTGATTTACAAACCAAATAGGAATATTAAGAGAATAATAAAATTTAAAATAATAAAATAAATTAAAGACAAACTAAGAGTTTATTGAAAGAAGAAAAGCATTACAACATAAAGAAGAAGAAGGAGAAGAGGAAGGCTTGATGAGGGTATCCTTGCTTCAAGAGCTACCTCTCTTACAATGGTTGGAGAATTGGAGTGAAACCTCTTATATTTTGCCTTAAACTTTCCAATTCATGTCGCAACCCTTAAAAATGATAAATAAATCTAATTTATAGAGGGGAGGGGAGGAGAGGTTGCAAGTGGTTTCAAGTGTGAATGTAGAAATTCATCAAAATATTTTAATCCAACATTCACCGACTATTTGACCACTGAAACGCGTGAATCAGATCTTCTTCTAGCAGGATAATATGTGCGTATATGGGTCCTCTATATCCCTTAAAAATTTGGGCTCAATACAATCCCATATGAAGGATTTATATCCCAAATACAGAATCTTTTCCATTCTGGCATGTCCATCCCACCTTTGACTTTATGGCCCAATTACTCCATCCAAATGAATTATTTTGATCTAGTGTCATGAATAAAAGTTGTATCCCAAGAAGTAAGGAACACATTTAAAAAATATTATGTTAAAATATTTGACATAACAATATTTATGCCCGTAATACTACAGTGAATTTTAAAAGGGTAAAACTGGATTTTTCATCAAATTTGCAAATGAATGATCTAATCCCAAATATTTCATAATTGATCATATTTAGTATATTGTGAGGAATTTATATCATTTATTATCAATAAAATATTCAAAAAAATAGTGTTTTATCAATCATTTATAAACATATTACTACAAGATCCATATATCCTATCATTAGAATAAAAGTACCTATGTTTTGGTTGAGTATAATTCCACTAAGGAGCTCTAGGGGATAACACCATGTAGGTCAATATGGAAACATTAAAAAAATAATCTCCATTATCATTGAAATAAAACACTTAAATGCATATATCATGTGAATCCAACATGAATAGAATGATGTGTGTGTGTGAAACTCTTTCCAATAGGCTAAAATCTAAAACCCACAAATGATAAATCACAAACCAAATTGAATCACCCATGGTGAAATTATATTACCATAAAAAATTTAATGTGAGAATAATAATCCCATAATCCAAGTAACCAATACTTCCCATTGAAAAAATTGTTCATGATGCATCAGGATAATATCCATCACAAGCTCAGACACATCCATAATCCACCTGTCTACCAACTCCCTAAATTATAAAATCCAATAGCACTGATAACATTTTATAATGAACCGATCGGGGTCAACCTGAAATATCACCTGATCTAACTCTCCAAAAGTCTCAAGTGTGTCTCCCCTTATTCCAGAGGCCTTATATAAGGGCCTATACTTAAACATTACATATAATAGGACCTTTCACCAGTATAAGTTCTAGAGAGTTAGGTATAAACTTTACAATTGAGCATAGTTTCAATAAAATTAAAAAAAAAGCCAAACTTCACTTCCATGTGTGTAAAAACCATGATTTCCAACTTTGGACTTCAATGTGGCCTATGGAAAAAAAATAAACAAGGGGTGAGCATTGAAAATGTCGAGTAATGAGTTTTAAAAAAATACCATAAATAAATAATTTCTCTTTAAAACATTTCTTTAAATACATGTTTTAAATCATTTAATTAACTTTTCTCATAACATTTCATCACCATTTTCTTGAGAGATTCTGGAACATCTTTTAGCATAAACTTATGCTCAAAATTTCTAAATTCTTTTAAGAGTTACAAAAAAAATGCAGTATAAAATATGTACACACTAGAATAGACATGCATAAAATTCCACCTATAGATAATGACCATACTTATTTATGTATGACAAGCCAGGGTTGCAGTTACAAATTTACACATGAAATAATATTTATTCATAAATTACATAGATAATGGTGTTATTTATCATCCAACACATAGGTGCAAATTGATTAATGATAGATAAATTTGTAGCCTTTGTTTTATGGTTTGGAAACTAAATAGTAATCCTTCTTTATAAATGAATTTCTATTAAAGTATAAATTTTAATATAGAACTTTAAATTGTGTGCACTTGAAAATTTAAAACTGAATAATAATGGTTTATAATAGAATTATTAGTAGCCATGGATATTATAATAGTTAAATAATTACATGGACTTTCACTTACTATAATAATTATGAGGTAATTCATAATGTAAGACATCATAAACATTCTCTTAAGGCCTCATGCCATGACCATACATAACCATTTTTTCAAGACCTCGTTCCAAGACCTAGTTTGTCTCATGAGACCTGATGATGTATCGAGAGTCTATAGTGGGCCTTGACCATCACATAATAATCCCAATGAATTTTTGAATGCATATTAAGGAAAATATAATCATTCTGTCAAGGACTCATGCCAAGATGCTAGTTTGTCTTATGAGACCTACCGATGCACTAAGAGGCTACAGTAGGCCTCACCTATCACATAATAAGTCCTATGAATTCCCCATATGTCTAATAAAAGTATGTCTTTAAATCAAATTTTCCCATACCACTTTTATTTATTTAAATATTAATCATATATGAAAATAAATTCATTGATAAATTCTTGAGTAACAAAATATTTAAACAATCCAAAGTGTCTTATACCACTTTGAAAAGCTTAACTCTTAATCCATATAATATCATTAAAAGATTAATCTCATACTAGAAATAAATTTCTTTATTTTCAATATAAAAATAAAAAAGGAAAATTAAATAAATGCATGCATGCCTTCTAAAATACATTTTTCACATAAAATTATAAATAAATCATTTCAATTCTTTAATAAATCCATGTTTTTGATAATCTCGGAAGTAAACCTTAAAAATTAATTTGAAACCATGAGTTAAATATGAATGAAAGGTGTGTTGATGTTGTGCTTAACATATGGACAAGATTGTATGCAGATACGACATCCTTTATTATAATATAGCATGATGACACGTTATGTTCATTTTTTCTAAAATATGATGATAAGTACTATAACATGAAAATAGACATTTTATCCTTTTTATATATGTGCAATGCCCCAACCCCAGTTACACAAATTCAGTGAATTATTTTAATATATTGGCATGATTACAAGTAACAAAGTTCCAAAGGACAAATTAGTTTAGCAGTCTTGTAAAATAGATTACATATATGAACGTTACATTACAATTTCGAAAATAAAACACAAAAAAAATAATCCTTTGAGAATGGAATTATTCACTTATCTTAACCATGAATGTCAATAATAATACACTTCTTCACATCCTAGTAAAAATAAAACATATGAAAGGGGTGAGCTCAGATGCTTAGTAAGGACTACAATATAGCAGATCCTATCATAAAAAAGCATAAACATTTAAGGTAATATATAAGACTAAAACACAATCCTTTTAAACTTAAACTTCAACATAATATGGAAACGATAAATCAAATAATTCCATTTACTTATTCACATGGATATTCTACTAGTTGAATAATCCCATGTAATATCAATAGTTAATTTCATAATGATTGAATGCATAATTCTGGACATCATAACCACATAGTCAATGCCTTGTTCTAAGACTACAAATATCAATTTTGTGAAGGCCTTGTTCCAAGACGCTAGTTTTTCTCATGAGACCTACTGATGCATCGAGGAGCTATAGCATGCTCCACCCATCACTTACTAATTCCAATTCATTCCTCATATAAAAATGTTGAAACATAACATAAAAATTCGTATTAAAACTAGCATACGAAATGTTAATACTTTAACCATAAAAAATGAATGGTATAAAAATAGCACATCTAGAGTAAAACATATCATAACTTATTCAATAAAATATGGAATATTTTATTATAATAAATCAACCTCAATCAAGAATAATATCTAGTAAAGGATTTTTACATAGTTGAAAATGATTAGTAAAACTCCTTGAGAGAAATATCCTTTTTTGTGAAATCATTTAAAATTCACACATTTATAAATGAATTCATTTAAAAGATATTTTTGAATCATAGTGTCCCATACCACTTTGAAACTTTTTAAAGAGATTAAAATTTTAAAATAATCATGTCTATATAAATAAATCCTTAAATTCATGTTTAAAACATGGACATTAATTATAAAGATTTATAAAAATAAATTATTTAAGCTTTTAAAACACTGATTTTGATAAATTTTCACTTTTAGAAAACCTTAAAATATTCATTTTTAAGACATTTTTATGAAACATTGACATGGATGATAAAAATTTCCTAGTAAATACTTACACATAAACAATCTTGGATAATAATGAGATTGAATAATTAACCCTTACCTTGTACATTCATTTAGTCGACAGTATGTTTAACCTCCTATATAATGACCATAGTATGTTATTAAATTATACCAAAATCCTATTAATATTCATGATATCATATAGGATTCATTTATTACTTTATAATACCTATTTAATAATAATTTCCATGTTAAAGTAATATTTCTAGTAATAATTTCTTTCTATATTGTATGTGTTTTAGCTTCTTATTCTTGATCGTATCACTTAGATCATGATTTACATACTTTCATAATATAAAACATGATTTATATATCATATATATTCAGAATATAAATATGTATGATAGATAGATATATGAAATGGAAACACCGTTCCTGGAGATGGTAGTCTGTGCGTACATATGAATGTGGTTTCTGTTTTCTTATCATACAGTATGGAAGGAAGTAAACAAAATATATTTATCTATATAAATATATGTTATTCCAGTAGTGATATTATTTCATATGCCTCATAATTAATCAATTTATTTATTTTTATAAAAAATCTTGAAGGGTGATTGTTGAAGATGAATCTCATTGCGTCGTGGAGAGGGTAAGTCGTGCGTACACACGAGCGATAATATCATTCCATTGATGGTGAAATGATGTTTAATTGGATGGTATATTACATATAAAGAATAATTACCATGTTATATTCACTATTTAAATTAATTTTACTCATTATTATACCCATCCAAATAATGTAGTGTTGAATAACAAACTACACCATGATGTGGAGACAGTAAACCATATGTACGCACGTATGGTGACTTTTTCATTCATGGGATAGATAGAATAATGAATATGGTTGTACCATATTTATAATAACATCAAAATATTTATAGGGTACTGGATTTATTATTTTGTTATGGAGACAAAAAAGAAAGAGGAAGTGGAAGAAGAAAAGAACCTTGAAAGAGGTGATTAAATAATTACCTCTTATTCGGGTGTTTCCTTTTGATTTGAACAAAAGGGCTCCTTATGTTGGCTTTCTGATCAAAGTAAGGCCTCTAGGTTTAAGTCAGATTATTTGGGAGAATATTTGACTGGGGTTTGGCTGAGTCAAATGGCTTTGGAGTTGTGAAATTAAGATAAGGGGAAGTATCCTTTTATAAGAGAGGTGAGGGTCACTTTAGGAAAAGCTTGAAATATTATTTTATTATAAAATAATTTTCGGTTTATAATGGATCCAAATGGATTTATTTATAGTATAATGTAGGTATGGGTCTAAATAATCTCAACCAATAGGTTTTAGACAAGTTTAGGTCACCATATTAACCTTGTCTTTTAGATTTAACCATTAGTTAAATAGTTTTACTTTTACCATGTCTTCATGTATTATTATAATAAATGGTTAATAAACTTACTGTAAAATTACAAGAGAACCTAAAGTGTTTCATTAATAACATATCTATCATTATATAAGTCCTTTTTTATAACCTTATATTTTTAGGAATATTATATCATTTAATAATATAGTATTTTTTTAAAAAACTCATTTATGTGAATTTTGACACTATTTAGTAATTGATATTTGTTAAAGTCATAAAAAATTTATGAATTAGAAAAAAATACATTTAATCATCCCTAAAATGTCATATTCACCTATAAAATTAGTGGATGGATTCAAAAGTTTCAATTTATATTTATTTTAATATTTATAATATCAATTATTTTAATATTTCATTAAGAATGTAATTATTGCATCATCATTGTGTCATAAAACAATTTAATTATTTTATGTATAAAAATATAAATAAAATACCATGATGTTGTAAATATTTTTACATTTATAATTAATATTTATAGTCTAGTTTATATTATGTGTAACCCTATATTAAAAATGGTTTAGTTATTAAACTTTGAATTTAACACTTTTAACTATTCTTTAAATAAAATATAATAAATGTCCTAATCTTACCCAAATGGATCAAAAGGATATTATTTTTTCTCTAAGGTTTATTTTGGTCGAATTTCACTTATCCAACAGAATTATGACATGTGTTGTGGTAATTTTACTATTTTATTAACCTTCAATTACCTTATTTACTTTTAACCGTGGTAAATAAAATTTAAAAGCTATTATTCACAAAAAAAAATTATTTTCATCATATTGAATAAAATTTTACTTATTAATTTCAACCATTTATCTTAGATTTTTGAAATTAAATTCACAAAAGCGGTAAAATTATGTTTTATGCAAATTTGCAAATGTGCCTAGAAGGTGGGTAAAAGACATTAAAAATTTTGAATAAAATTTTATATGTCTAATCTTATTATAAAATGACTCTAATGAATTAAATTGGACTAATATATGTATTATGTATCTATTTTTAATTTAAGAAAAAAATTTAATTAAAAATAATTATTTAAATGAATATGTCTGTTTTTATCCATAACAGAGTGTTTTTGATTATTCATCAAAAATTGAATGATTTCAGCAAAATACCAAAAATTCACCCAAAGATAATTTTGATATTCCAAATTCAAAAATGATTTCTATTTTACCAAATTAAAAACATATAAGTTTCATTAATTAATTTAAAATTAATTCTTATTGTCAAAACCAGAAAGCGGGTTTTTAAGAAGTAAAAACTATGAAAATATTGGCATGTGTTTATATCCAATATAAATGTGAAATTACTTACAATGACATAAATTATATTAAATGATAAAAATATAATCTAATAATACTGTAAAACAACACAAATGAATAATTTAACACTTTAAATTATTTTTATTAAAAAAAATTCAATTAAAATTTAGTATTTTTTTACTATTAATTAAAATAAGAAAGTTATCAGAATAGTACCAAACATTTATCCAAACTAAATTTTTATGTCCCAATTCTAAATAAAAATTTAATTTCATTATATTGAATATATAAAAGTGTGAAATATTGGATCTAAAATGGGTTCTCCATTAAAAGACGGTAAAATTGCATTTTTTTGAAAAAATGCGTCTTTTTTCTAAAAAAATTTAATTTGTTCTTATATTATGTCTAGAAAACACATAATATGGATGTTAAAATTCTATGGAGTATATAAAATTAAAAATGCAGTTAATACTATTCATAACTTCTTTTTGAACAGCTAGTTTCGTAAGTCGTGGTGCACTCGAACTCTGTGTTGTTTGTAGCGCTTGCTATTGAATTACTTTAAAGTGATAACAAACTATCAAATCCTGGGGTGTTATATTCTACACTCTTTAAATAAATTGTGTCCTCGCAATTAGAAATTGTTCTTTGAAAATAAAAGTTTAAAAATAGAAAATACTTTTGTGGAAAACCCATATCGGAAATTGGGTTAATAAAATTTAGTCTTAATAATAGAGAAAGGGAAATGAAAAAGTCACCACCAAATTAGGATTTTGAATAGAAGAACATTGGTGGAAATTATAATTAGAGGAAAAACATAAATATTTATTGGGAGTGATTGAGGTCATCAATCAAAAACAAGTGAATAGAAAATTGAGGGCCTCAAAGCCATAAATCTATAATTATTTAAAATATCATCAGGTCAACAAAACATAAGGTATTAGGATAACACATTTTTTGTTTTAAGATCATTTCCCAAAAGTTTAATATTTAATTTCTTCATATAATATGAAAAAAATAATACTTGACAAATAGAGTCACATCCTTTAACTAATTTCTACCACAAACTCATCTTAGAACTCAAAAATACTCTATTTATCCTAATCATATAGGGTTCCAAAAAATGAATTTATAATTCATCGGTCAGACCATTTTTTTTTAAAAAAACTAAATTATACAAACCAGGACATCGCATAGGACAGTGGTAGGTGATGCACCCTTGTCGCCCTTCGTTTGTGGGTTCAAGTCTCGCGACCATGCCGGAAAGGACGAGTTATCGCCTGAACTTCAGGTTGTCCTTTTTATAACATTCCAAAAATAATCTTATGAAATTTTTTAACCTTAAACAATAGTATCCAAAGTCCAACTTAATTCATTCCAACCTTTAGACTTATCCAAAATATTTCTGTCCAAACTCACAATCCAAAATTTATAAGGAAGGTAAGCATAATGAAGATCTCTTTTTTCCACATAATAACATGTGAATACCTTCATCATGTATTCTATTAAAACATGGTAACACCTTGAATTACCATAAAACCGTATTGAATACATTCATCCTCCCTTGTTCCTTATATAATACTAGATATACTCCTTAAATCCAAAATTTTTTAATACTTCAACAATGATGGAATAAACAAACCATTAATCAGTTCCAAGGATATCAATAATACCCAATATACTTTATCCAACTCAATTATCTCTTATTAAAAAATAATTACCTCAGTATCTGGACCATATTAAGGTCTATATTTCTCTAAACCATATATTTTCCAAAATGTTTAACTTGAAACTGTGTCACTTTACTTGGTAACATAAAATCTCAAATCCTTGATGAAAATGTACTGCAGTACAATCCTTATATACTTTATATTTATTATAACTTTTACATTATTAATACAATTCTCAAATGGCATAATTATTTAATAAAAACTTAAGAACACTAATATTTTCTCTTCATCTGAGGTAGTATCATAACCTGATTACAATCCAATAGCATCATTTAGGGTATACTTTGATGATTGAGACATTGATTTGTGTAGTGTCACATCTCCTTGCAGATGAATCATTGTACATTTGAAACCTTTTTCATACCCCTATAATCACGAACTTGGTGTCCTTTTTCTCCACACTTATAAAAAACTCTCATTCCTTTCAAGCACTTCCCAGTGTGATTATTTCCACAATTATCACATATGGGAAAATCCTTCTTTCCATTCTTCCTTTTATTCATCTTTCTCTCTATCATCCTCTTCTTCTCAGGCTTCCCTTAAAATCCATATGACTTAGAGAAGTATTTACTTATCTTATTAACACATGATACTATTTCTTCACATGATGATAATACATGGGAGACTATTTCCCTTCTAAATGTTGGCTTAAGACCATAAAATATATGATCCTTCTTACTCTTTGGTCATGCATATTGATGGAGTTATCATTCCTTCAACTGGGCACCATTTATAAATGACGAAATACACTAGGTTAGATCGTATCATAATGTATAATCCAAAAACTAGAAAAATCCTCAACATTAATTGAAGAGTTTCACACATCTAGTCTCATAATCATAAAAATGGTTTCTTTGTTGACATATTTCCTCATAAATCCTTTATAATGGTTTATAAAGAAAATATGAATTATCCTAAGCATATCCCTTGAGAGTGTCGTAACCCAGAGTGCAGCAAGGCCCGTTGTCGTGCACTAGTTCCCATTTGAGTCTATCTCAAAGAGGTTTTTTGGGGTTTTACCCCTAGATATATATGTTCCAGAGCTGCCTCTACCTGCTCATATCCAGACAGGGATGTATTGCTTGGAAAATTCACAAAATATCTACATTACCAAAATTATAGGAAGTTATTCTATATTAATCCTCAAAGTTTATCTTAGGGTAATGTTCTCTAATCATAGATTATCTAAATCTATTTCCAATGTTGTTTCTAAACTTCCTCTAATACTAATTGTAACACCCCGATTCCAGTTACTCAAAGTTGGTGCATTATTTTAATACATTGGCATGATTATAAGGAATCAAGTCTCAAAAGACCGATCAGTTTAGCAATCTTGGAAAATAGATTACATATATTAACGTTACATTAAATTTTTAAAAATAAAACATGTAACACCCCGAGCTTCCATAATACGCTTCTCATTCAATAATGCAATAACTTGCATTGTACGCAACTTCGAGTTCTAAAACACCGCGACTAATCAAAGTAGCCGTTATGAATAGTAATAACCACTTTTTAAAATAATAGAAATTTTATATTTCAAAATGGACTTCATTTTTGTATTCGTAATATCAAAATTATCCTAAGTTGAATTTTTTGTAACTTTCTGAGAACTTCTAATTCATTATGAATAGTGAAAAATACTTAAAAACAACTTTTTTAATCAAAATAATTTATAGTGATAAATTATAATGTTTAATGGTTTTAAAGTATAATTAGAATATATTTTTACCATTTTATCCAATGGTGGTCATTAGAATTAATTTAACATTGAAATTGGACATAAACAATTGCCAATCTTTTGATATAAATTGTTTCTTAAAAACACGCTATTTGTTGTAACAGCGGGAATTAATTATAAAATTAATTAATGCAAATTATATGTTTGGAATTTTGTAAAATAGACGTCATTTTTGAATTCGGCATATCAATTATAGCTTAGGGTGAAATTTTGGCCTTATTCTGAAAAACTTCAATTTTTGATGAATAGTGAAACCACTAAGTGGTTGTTAAAAACTGATTTTTCGTTAAAATGAAATATTACCACTTCTGTGATTTGATTTTCAAAAATCCGACATACATGGTTGTCATTAAGAAGTAAAATGTGGTTCAATTAGATTAAAATAATTTTTTGGTGAATAGTAACTTTTAAGTTCTTAATCGCGATTAGAGGTAATTAGTGTATTTTAAGATACAAATAATGTTTTAATAATATGAGATGAGCATGACACTTGTCCTACTCCTATTGGATGAGTCATGGCCGACCAAGACAACCCATGGGTCAACTTGGGGACCCCATGGATCCACTTTAGTTAGAAAATGACATAAATACCTTTTATTTAATGTTAAAGTAAAAAATGACACAAACATAAAATGTTTAACTAAAACAATTTTTACATGGGGTTATAAAAGTAATATTTTTGACTATAAATATTCATTGGAAAGATAAAAATATTTCCTACATCATAGTGTTTTTTTATAATTTTTAGACATTAAATAAATTAAATTATTTATGACATCATGATGATGCAGCGATGACCTCATTATTTAACGATTTCAATAAAATGAGAAGATAATGTAAAATACAAGGCTTAAACTTGTCCAAAGCCTATTGGATGGGTAGATTTCGAACCCTTATCACCTTATCCTAGAATTATATAAGTGTGGGACCATTAGAATCTGAAAAGCATTGTGTAATAATGTAACATTTCAATCTTTCCAAAAGAGCCCCTCCTCTCCACTTATAAAAAGCCCCCACCTCTCCCACCTTATTCACACCTTCAAGCCATTTGTCTCGGCCAACCTCTGCCCAAATACTCTCCCAACTTCCCCATCTTACTCATAGAAGCCTCAATTTGGGAAGAACTCTTCCCAAGGAAGCCTTTGGCTCAAATCAAAAAGAGTTACCCGATTTTGAGGTAATGTCTTCTCTAGTGTTGTTTTGTTTTATTTTTCTTCTCCAACCCCCTAAACTCTTTTTATTCATTTCTTTTGTAACAACACCAGTATCCTCAATATACTAGGATGTTTTTATAATAATGATTCGAGATACACTTACACACACCTACATCTAATGGTTAAAGAACATACGGTTTCTGTGGGTGGCGAATTTCTGCCTCATGAAACGATGATTGTTCAACACTCATATAACACCTTAAAAGGTGGCCATTAAGATGTCACTATTTTTATATATGATATATAATATGTTTATGTTTTACTTATGCTTCTGTATTTCTCATTTATGGAATACTTTATGATTTCCATTATGGGTAAAACGCGATAATTTCATTTTAGGAAGTGCAGACTACCCCCCCCCCCCTCAAAGTGATTTGAATCGTTAATGCCATATGTGGGATGTATAAAGGATGGAGTAAATGTTATTATACACTATATTATACTGGAATTATATTATACATTTATATCATTATGATTTCATTCCATTAAATACGAAATATAAATGAAAGTAGCGTTCATGCGTACGTACGGCTTACCGTCTCCATGAACGGTGCATTTCATTTCTTACCTCTAAATGTTAAGTAATATTATAAATGAATGTATATACTGGATATATATGATATATATGACATCTAAATCATGAATATAATTCTGGAGATAATGGATATTCTACCACATAAACAACTTGTAATTATAAGAAATTTATTGTTGACTCAAGTACCAAAGATCGACAAAACGACCGTTATTAACTTAAATAATTACACAATGTTCATAACATTGTAATAAGTGATATAAAAAGGATAATGAAATTAAAAATGGTTATTAATAAGGTATATATTAACTCTAGTTTATTATTCAGGAGGTTAAAGAACGGTTGAGTCAAGTCGGACACGAGGTAAGGGAATTTCTTAACCCAACTTCCATTCTTTGGGTTAATCTCCTACTTTCAAATTATGTCATGATATTATTATTTCTTATTTTGTATTCTTTATGCGTACCTATAGTTAATACACATAATAGATCTATTTTATTTTAAAAATGATCTTTTTAAGGACTTCGTCTCAATCTCCTTTCATTGAGGCATATTTGGTTTTATACACAACTTTCTTTTATACAGTGTATAAACCCTTTTGACTTTTACGTTTATTCAAAAGGAATCTTTTTTATACGAAGAATTTTACTAAACGACAAAGAGGGAATGTTTTTCTTTCTGTACTTATGCGGCGACAATGACTTCTCCGCCGTCGTGACCATTATTTGAGTTTCGGCTTCCTCTACAAGCCATCATTTTTTTAATGAAAAATAAATACAAAGTTTTAACTTTCTTTTATTTTGGTACTGAAAATGGTTTTGAAAGCGTTTTTATTATATCAATGTGTTGTATTGATATCTTGTGATTGAAATGTGGAAATGTTATGTTTCCTTTATCCATGTTTTATGTGATACGATTATGTTATGGTTTATGATATGTTTGAACCTATTCATATGAGGAATGCATTGGACTTAATAAGTGACGGGTGGAGCCCACTATAGCTCCTCGATGCATCGGCTGGTCTCATGAGACAAACTAGTGTCTTGGCACGAGGCCTTGACAAAATTTTATTTGTGGTCTTGGCACGAGGCCTTGGCTACGTGGTTATGATAGTCTGGCATTATGCATTCCATCATTATGAAAATGGTTATTGATATTGCATGTGATTATTCGACCAGTAGAATATCCATGTGAAGAAGTCAATGGCATTATCTCATTTTACTTTTGCCATATTATGTTGATGTTCAAGTTTAAAAGGATTTTGTTTTAGTTATACATTGCCTTAAATGTTAATGTTTATTTATGAAAGCTTTCGCAATATTGTTATCCTTACTGAGCATCTGAGATCACCCCTTTCAATGTTTTAATATTTTCCAGAATGTGAAAAAGTATTTTATGAATGACCTGCAGGGATAGTCAGAAGAGGATATGAGTGTGGACTATGGAGACTTTGTTATTGTAGTTTTTCACTTTATGATGTAATGTAACGTTTACGAATTTATCTAGTGTTTCCAAGGCTACTAAACTAATCGGTCTTTCGAGACTTGATCTTTTGTGATCATGCCAATGTTACAAAGTAATTCACCGACTCTGGGTAGCTGGGGTCGGGGCGTTACAGTTGGTATCAGAGGCAGTTTAGTTCTAACCTTGGAAGCTAGATTTATATAAACTCTGATTAGAGCACATAGTCCAAAGATAGACTTTGAGGGTTAGTATAGAAGAACTTCCTATAATTTTGTTATTGTAGAGATTTTGTGAGTTTTCTGAGCAATACATCCCTGTCTGGATACGAGCAGATAGAGGCAGCTCTGGCACAGATGTACCTAGGGGTAAAACCTGAAAACACCGCTTTGAGCTAGACTCGAACGGGAACTGGTGCATGACAACGGGCCTTGCTGTACTCTTGGTTACGACACTCCCGAGGGATATACTTGGGATAATTCTCATTTTCTTTTCAAACCACTATGAACGGTTATGAGTATATACTTCCTCAAATAAAACCTTTTTATGATTATGGATTATATCCATAAATAGTTCAATTTATGTTAAGTATTTTACAAGTATGGAATTATGTATTTTGATTCATAAACTAATCTAGTTTATGCCATTGTTTAGAAATGGCGCCTAGTGGAAGGAATGGAAACCGTATCAATACACGCACTCCGTGTAGGGATTTCCCTCCTACTCAAGATAATTATTGTGGATCTGGAGATACAACTAGTGCTGATCAACTTATTACCATACTGGGACAACTCACTCAAGTTATGAATAATAACCATACTCGTATGGATCACCCTGATCTACAACGTGGAGGATCAATGTTAGACCGCTTCATGAGGCAAGAACCACCAACATTTAATGGGGGTACAAATCCGTTAGTAGCTGAGCAATGGATAAACTCCTTAGAGAAAATATTCTATGCCTTGGGGAGTAGCGAAAGGGAGAAGGTTGTCATGGCAGTTTACCGCCTCACTGGAGATGCCGATCAGTGGTGGTCGCTGATTCAAAACACAAAGGAAGATGATGACGTATCGAATATGGAATGGAGGGAGTTCAAAGATCTTTTCTTAGAAAAATACTTTCCTCGTGACCATCGAGCAGATATGGAAAGGCAATTTCTGAGTCTGAGGCAGAAGGAGGATGAGAATGTCGCAAAGTATGAGGCTAACTTTACAAGGTTAGCGAGGCATGCTGCCGATTATATACGTAACCCAAGGAGTAAGATTGATCGTTTCTTTGATGGGTTAAAACCATTTCTCCGTCAATCTTTAGTATCACAATCCTTCTCATCATACGAATATATTGTCTCGTGTGCTATCAAGACAGAAAAGCAATTCTCTAAGTCTTATGACAACAAAGTAAAGCAAGAGAAGAAGAGAACGGTGTAACAAGAGACAGATAAAAGGAAAAAGGGAAAGAAGGATTTTCCATTATGTGATAATTGTGGGAAGAATCACCCTGGTACTTGTCTAAAAGGAATGGGAGTTTGTTATAAATGTGGAGAAAAGGGTCACCAGGCTCGTGATTGCAAGGGAAAGAAAGAGGCTATCAAAGTTGAATGTTACAATTGTAGAGAAATGGGTCATTATACAAATGAATGTCCTAAGCGTCAGGGAAACTTACCTTAGAAAAGGCCAAGGGATCAAGGACAATCTTATGATGTTACTACAGTTGAAGCATAATAACTAATGTATTGGTGCTTTTGGACTCATGGATTATATTCTGGTTATTAGAATAATGTGATATATATATATATAAGGATTGTACTGCAGTACTTGTTGATTTCAGTAAGGTTTTAATATGATTAAGGTAATTATATTTTTAGTATGTGACAATAAGAGAAACTTTACTTTGTTTGGGGAATCTGATAAATTGATTTTGGAATTAAGAGACCTTTTAGAGAAAGTCTGGACAGAGGTATTTTGGATAACTATAAAGGTTAGAGTGGATTAAATTGATCTTTGGATAGTATTGTTTAAGGTTAAAAAATTTATGAAGATTATTTTTGGAATATTATGATACTATAGTTTTAGGAAAAGGACAACCTGCAGGGTGGGGCATAACCCGTCGCGTCGGACAAAGCTGCAGGAATCGAACCCACAATCATAGTGCGACATGCCTTTATTTCCTACCACTAGCCTACAGGAAGTCCCTGGTTATTACAAAATAATTTTACTAATCTAAATGGTATGTGTTAACATTTGGAACCTTATACAATTAGGATAAATAGAATATTTTTGAGTTCTGTTACCATTTGGAGTAAAAGTTGGGTTTGTGGTAAAAATTTATTAACGAATGAAAGTATACATAACAAGTATGTTTATTCCCTTAAGTTCTTAGTAAATCTCCTAAATAAATTCCTCAACATAATAAAAGGTAACTCAAAACAAAAATGTTGTCGGTTAACTTTTCCAACTGGGGATTCAATGACCGTTTAACCAATCACAAGTTTGTGATTTTCTTGTGGTTAAACTTTCTCCTAATCCTTTTTTCTATAACTCTCCATCAGACCTTGATGGTTTGTTTCTCCTCCATATCCATATTTTCATAGAATCCTAGAATGGGCTATATCGGGTGACCTTTGTACTTATCTTGCTTTCTTTTAATGTTATATATTTATTAACCTTATTTCCGATGTGGGTTTTCCTCAAAGGTATTTTCTCTTTTCAACCTTTTATTTTCAAAGAAAATTTTCAAATTGCGAGGACGCAATTTATTGAAGTAGGGGATAATGTAACACCCCAAGCTTCCACGATACGCTTCTCATTCAATAATGCAATAACTTGCATTGTACGCAACTTCGAGTTCTAAAACACCGCGACTAATCAAAGTAGTCGTTATGAATAGTAATAACCACTTTTTAAAATAATAGAAATTTTATATTTCAAAATGGACTTCAGTTTTGTATTCGTAATATCGAAATTATCCTAAGTTGAATTTTTTGTAACTTTCTGAGAACTTCTAATTTTTTATGAATAGTGAAAAATACTTAAAAACAACTTTTTTAATAAAAATAATTTATAGTGATAAATTATACTGTTTAGTGGTTTTAAAGTATAATTAGAATATATTTTTACCATTTTATCCAATGGTGGTCATTAGAATTAATTTAACATTGAAACTGGACATAAACAATTGCCAATCTTTTGATATAAATTGTTTCTTAAAAACACGCTATTTGTTGTAACTGCGGGAATTAATTATAAAATTAATTAATGCAACTTATATGTTTGGAATTTTGTAAAATAGACATCATTTTTGAATTCGGAATATCAATTATAGCTTAGGGTGAAATTTTGGCCTTATTCTGAAAAACTTCAATTTTTGATGAATAGTGAAACCACTAAGTGGTTGTTAAAAACTGATTTTTCGTTAAAATGAAATATTACCACTTATTTGATTTGATTTTCAAAAATCCTACATACATGGTTGTCATTAAGAAGTAAAATTTGGTTCAATGAGATTAAAATAATTTTTTGGTGAATAGTAACTTTTAAGTTCTTAATCGCGATTAGAGGTAATTAGTGTAGTTTAAGATACAAATAATGTTTTAATAATATGAGATGAGCATGACACTTGTCCTACTCCTATTTGATGAGTCATGGCCGACCAAGACAACCCATGGGTCAACTTGGGGACCCCATGGAGCCACTTTAGTTAGAAAATGACATAAATACCTTTTATTTAATGTTAAAGTAAAAAATGACACAAACATAAAATGTTTAACTAAAACAATTTTTACATGGGGTTATACAAGTCATATTTTTGACTATAAATATTAATTGGAAAGATAAAAATATTTCCTACATCATAGTATTTTTTTTATAATTTTTAGACATTAAATAAATTAAATTATTTATGACATCATGATGATGCAGCGATGACCTCATTATTTAATGATTTAAATAAAATGAGAAGATAATGTAAAATCCAAGGCTTACACTTGTCCAAAGCCTCTTGGTTGGGTAGATTTCGAACCCTTATCACCTTAGCCTAGAATTATATATGTGTGGGACCTTTAGAATCCGAAAAGCATTGTGTAATAATGTAACATTTCAATCTTTCCAAAAGAGCCCCTCCTCTCCACTTATAAAAGGCCCCCACCTCTCCCACCTTATTCACACCTTCAAGCCATTTGTCTCGGCCAACCTCTGCCCAAATACTCTCCCAACTTCCCCCTCTTACTCCTAGAAGCCTCAATTTGGGAAGAACTCTTCCCAAGGAAGCCTTTGGCTCAAATCAAAAAGAGTTACCCGATTTTGAGGTAATGTCTTCTCTAGTGTTGTTTTGTTTTATTTTTCTTCTCCAACCCCCTAAACTCTTTTTATTCATTTCTTTTGTAACAACACCAGTATCCTCAATATACTAGGATGTTTTTATAAGAATTATTCGAGATACACTTACACACACCTACATCTAATGGTTAAAGAACATACGGTTTCTGTGGGTGGCAAATTTCTGCCTCATGAAACGTTGATTGTTCAACACTCATATAACACCTTAAAAGGTAGCCATTAAGATGTCACTATTTTTATATATGATATATAATATGTTTATGTTTTACTTATGCTTCTGTATTTCTCATTTATGGCATACTTTATGATTTCCATTATGGGTAAAACGCGATAATTTCATTTTAGGAAGTGCGGACTACCGCCCCCCTCAAAGTGATTTGAATCGTTAATGCCATATGTGGGATGTATAAAGGATGGAGTAAATGGTATTATACACTATATTATACTGGAATTATATTATACATTTATATCATTATGATTTCATTCCATTAAATACGAAATGTAAATGAAAGTAGCATTCATGCGTACGTACGGCTTACCGTCTCCATGAACGGTGCATTTCATTTCTTACCTATAAATGTTACGTAATATTATAAATGAATGTATATACTGGATATATATGATATATATGACATATAAATCATGAATATAATTCTGGAGATAATGGATATTCTACCACATAAACAACTTGTAATTATAAGAAATTTATTGTTGACTCAAGTACCAAAGATCGACAAAACGACCGTTATTAACTTAAATAATTACACAATGTTCATAACATTGTAATAAGTGATATAAAAAGGATAATGAAATTAAAAATGGTTATTAATAAGGTATATATTAACTCTAGTTTATTATTCATGAGGTTAAAGAACGGTTGAGTCAAGTCGGACACGAGGTAAGGGAATTTCTTAACCCAACTTCCATTCTTTGGGTTAATCTCCTACTTTCAAATTATGTCATGATATTATTATTTCGTATTTTGTATTCTTTATGCGTACCTATAGTGAATACACATAATAGATCTATTTTATTTTAAAAATGATCTTTTTAAGGACTTCGTCTCAATCTCCTTTCATTGAGGCATATTTGGTTTTATACACAACTTTCTTTTATACGGTGTATAAACCCTTTTAACTTTTACGTTTATTCAAAAGGAATCTTTTTTATACGAAGCGTTTTACTAAACGACAAAAAGGGAATGTTTTTCTTTCTGTACTTATGCGGCGAAAACGACTTCTCCGCCGCCGTGACCATTATTTTAGTTTCAGCTTCCTCTACAAGCCATCATTTTTTTTAATGAAAAATAAATACAAAGTTTTAACTTTCTTTTATTTTGGTACTGAAAATGGTTTTGAAAGCGTTTTTATTATATCAATGTGTTGTATTGATATCTTGTGATTGAAATGTGGAAATGTTATGTTTCCTTTATCCATGTTTTATGTGATACGATTATGTTATGGTTTATGATATGTTTGAACCTATTCATATGAAGAATGCATTGGACTTAATAAGTGACGGGTGGAGCCCGCTATAGCTCCTCGATGTATCGGCAGGTCTCATGAGACAAACTAGTGTCTTGGCACGAGGCCTTGACAAAATTTTATTTGTGGTATTGGCACGAGGCCTTGGCTATGTGGTTATGATAGTCTGGCATTATGCATTCTATCATTATGAAAATTGTTATTGATATTGCATGTGATTATTCGACCAGTAGAATATCCATGTGAAGAAGTGAATGGCATTATCTCATTTTACTTTTGCCATATTATGTTGATGTTCAAGTTTAAAAGGCTTTTGTTTTAGTTATACATTGCCTTAAATGTTAATGTTTATTTATGAAACCTTCCGCAATATTGTTATCCTTACTGAGCATCTGAGCTCACCCCTTTCAATGTTTTAATATTTTCCAGGATGTGAAGAAGTATTTTATGAATGACCTGCAGGGATAGTCGGAAGAGGATATGAGTGTGGACTATAGAGACTTTGTTATTGTAGTTTTTCACTTTATGATGTAATTTAACGTTTACGAATGTATCTAGTGTTTCCAAGGCTACTAAACTAATCGGTCTTTCGAGACTTGATATTTTGTGATCATGCCAATGTTACGAAGTAATGCACCGACTCTGGGTAGCTGGGGTCGGGGCGTTACAAAACACAACAAAAAAAATCCTTTTAGAATGCCATTATCCCCCTAGATTAACCATGCATGTCAATCATAATACACTTATTCGCATCCTGGGAAAAATAAAACAAAAGAAAGGGGTGATCTCAAATTCTTAGTAAGGATAATAATATAGTGAAAACTATCATAAATAAGTATAAACATTTAAGGAAATGTACAAGACTAAAACACAAGCCTTTTAAACTTAAACTTCAGAATTATATAGAAAAGATAAATCAAATAATTCCACTTACTTATTCAAATGGATATTCTACTAGTCAAATAATAACATGTAATATCAATAGCTAATTTCATAATGATGGAATGCATAATGTCGGACATCATAACCACATAGTCAAGGCCTCGTGCCAAGACTAAAAATATAAATTCTTTAAAGGCCTTGTTCCAAGATACTAGTTTATCTCATGAGACCTACTAATGAAAGGAGGATCTATATTAGGCTCCACTCGTCACTTACTAAGTCCAATACATTCCTCATATAAAAATGTTGAAACATAACATAAACATTAGTATTAAAACTAGCATACAAAATGTTAATACTTTAACCATAAACCCTGAATGGTATAAAAATAGCACATCCATAGTCAAACATATCATAACTCAATCAATACAATATGGAAGATTGTATTATAATAAATAAACCTCAATCAAGAATAATATCTAGTAAAGTATGTTGACATAGTTGAAAATGATTAGTAAAACTCTTTGAGAGAAATATCCATTTTTAGGAAATCATTTAAAAGTCACACATTTATAAAGGGAGTCATTTAAAATAAATATTTGAATCAAAGTGTCCCATACCACTTTGAAACTTTGTAAATGAATTAAAATTTTAAAACAATCATGTTCATGTAAATAAATCCTTAAAATCATGTTTAAAACATGGACATTAATTAAAAAGATTTAGAAAAATAAATCATTAAAACAATCAAAAATCTGATCTGGCTAAAGTGTCACTTCCAAAAAACCTTAAAATATTCATTATGAAAACATCTTTATGAAACATGGACATGGATGATAAAAATTTCCCAGTATATACTTACACATAAACAATCACAGATAATAATGGGATTGAGGAATTAACCCATACCTTGTACTTTCCTTTAGTCAAGGGTATGTTTAACCTCTTATATAATGACCATAGTATGTAATTAAATTAAACCAGAACCATATTAATATTTATGATATCATATATGATTAATTTATTACTTTATACTACCTATTTAATAATAATTGTCATGTTAAAGTAACATTTTGGGTAATAATTGCTTTCTTTATTGTATGTGTTTTAGCTTGTTATTCTTGATCGTATCACTAAGATCATGATTTACATACTTCCATAATATAAAACATTATTTATATATAATATATATTCAGAATGTAAATATTTATAATAAATATATTTATGAAACGGAAACACCGTTCATGGAGAAGGTAGTCAGTACGTATGCCTGGACATTTTTCTGTTTTCATATCGTATAATATGGAAGTAAGTAAACAACATATATTTATATATATAAATATATATTATTAAAGTAGAAATATTATTTCATATACCTCATAATTAATTAATGTGTTTATTTTTATAAAAAATCTTGAAAGGTGATTATTGAAGATGAATCTCATCGCGTCCTGGAGACGGTAAGCCGTACGTACGCATGAGCGATAATATCATTACATTTACGGTGAAATGGTGTTTAATTGGATGGAATATTACATATACATAATCATTAACATTTTATATTCACTATTTAAATTAATTAAACTTATTATTATACACATCCATATAATGTAGTGTTGAATAACAAACTAAACCACGACGTGGAGACGGTAAGTCGTATGTACGCATGTATGGTGACTTTTTCATTCATATGATGGATAGAATAATGAATATGGTTGTGCCATATTTATAATGACATCATAGTATGTGTAGGGTAATGGATTTATTATTTTTGTATGGAAACAATAGAGAAATAGGAAGTGAAAGAAGAAAAGATTCTTGAAAGATGTGATTAAATAATTACCTCTTCTTCGGGTGTTTCCTTTTGATTTGAACAAAAGGGATCCTTAATTGGCTTTATTATCAAATTAATTCCTCTAGTTTGAAATGAGTATATTTGGGAGAATATTAGAGTAGTTTTTGGCTGATCGAAATGGCTTTGGAGGTGTGAAATTAAGAGAAGGGGAAGTACCCTTTTATAAGAGAGGTGAGGGTCACTTTAAGAAATGCTTGAAATATTATTTTATTATAAAATAATTTTAGGTTTATAATGGATACAAATGGATTTATTTCAAGGATAAGCTGGGTATGGGTCGAAATCCTCTCAACCAATAGGTTTTAGACAAGTTTATTTCCCCATATTAACCTTATCATTTAGATTTAACCATTAGTTAAACAGTTTAACTTTTACCATGTATTCTTGTATTATTATAACACATGGTTAATAAACATATTATAAAATTCCAGGAGAACCTAAAGTTGTTCATTAATAACATATATATCATTATATAAGTCATTTTTCTGAACAGTATATTTTTAAAAATATTATATCATTTAATAATATAGTATTTGTTTTAAAAACTCATTTATGTCAATTTTGACACTACTTAGTAATTGATATTTTTTAAAGTCATAAAAACTTGATGAATTTGAAAAAAAATAAATCGAATCATCCCTAACATTTTATAATCACCTAGAAAAATAGTGTATGGCTTCAAAAGTTTCAATTTACATTTATTTTAGTATTTATAATGTCAATTATTTCAATATTTAATCAAGAAGGTAATTACTGCATCATCATTATGTCATAAATAAATTTAATTATTTGATGTATAAAAATTATCAATAAAATACCATGATGTGGGAAATCTTTTTAGATTTTTAATTAATATTTATAGTATAATTTATCTTATGTGTGACCCTATATTAAAAATGGTTTAGTTATTAATCTTTGAATTTAACACTATTAACTCTTCTTTAAATAAAATATATTAAATGTTCTAATCTAACCCAAATGGATAAAAAGGATATTATATTTGTCCTAATGTAGATTTTGGTCTAAATAAATTTATTAAATGGAATTGTGGCATGTGTTGGGGTGATTTTAATATTATGTTTTCCTTTAATTACATTATTTACTTTTAATCGTGGTAAATAAAATTCAAAAGTTACTATTCACCAAAAATTATTTTCATCCTATTGAACCATATTTTACTTAATAATTTCAACATTGTCTCTCAGATTTTTTAAAGTCAATTCATAGAAGCAGTAAAATTATGTTTTATGAAAATTTGCAAATGTGCCTAGAAGGTGGGTAAAAAGACATTAAAAAAAGTTCAAAAAATTTTTCTATGTCTAATCTTATTATAAAATGACTCCAATGCATTAAATTGCACTAATATATTTATTATGTATCTATTTTTACTTTAAGATAAATTTTTAATTAAAAATAAATATTTAAATGAAAATGTCGGTTTTTATCTATAACGTAGTGTTTTTCACTATTCATCAAAAATTGAATGTTTTCAGAAAAATACCCAACATTCTCCCAAATCTAATTTTGATATTACAAATTCAAAAATGATTTCTATCTTACCAAATTCAAAACATAGAAGTTGTATTAATTAATTTAAAATTAATTCTCATTGTCCAAACCAGAAAGCGGGATTTTAGAAGTAAAAACTATCAAAAGATTGACATGTGTTTATGTCCAATTTAAATGTGAAATTACTTAAAATGACATATATTATATTAAATAATAAAAATATAATCTAATTATACTTTAAAACCACTTAAATTAATAATTTAAAACTTTAAATTATTTCTATTAAAAAAGTTGTTTTCAATTAAAATTTAGTATTTTTTACTATTCATCAAAATATGAAAGTTATGAGAAAAGTACCAAAAATTTATACAAACTAAATTTTTATGTCCTTATTATAAAGAAGAATTTAATTTCATTAAATTTAATATATAAAATTATCAAAAATTGGATTTAAAAAGGGTTCTCCATTAAAAGGCAGTAAAATTTCAATTTTTGAAAAATACTCCTTTCATCTGAAAAATTGAATTTGTTCTTATATTATGTCTAGGAAAAACATAATATGGATGTAAAAATTATATGGAGTATATAAAATTCAAAAGTAAATAAATACTATTCATAACCGCTTTTTGAACGGCTAGTTTGATAAGTTGTGGTGCGCTCGAACTTTGTGTGGCGTAAAGCGCAAGCTATTGTATTACTTTAAAGAAATAACGTACTATGAAATCATAGTATATTACAATATGTATATATACATATATTCCATGAATTTTATTAATGTTTTTTTAATGTAAGAGAACTTAATGTTTACCATAAATATATATATATATACATACATGTGTATATACATACACACATTTACATGACATGGTGTTTATAAAACTCAAATTCGCAGGATAAATTCATATTCATGAAAACTTTGATAAAAATATTCACATTTAACAAGAGTAAATTCATATCTAGATACACTTATAAATAATCATTTTCAGGAAAACATAAATGCATGAAGTATATATATATATATATAAACAGACATTATTAATCCATGCACTTATATTTATTTATAATGTATAAATATTAACCATCATGAAAATTCACTAATTCATAATTAAATTTTTTGTTACATACTCTTTGCTTAATTATGTGGAATACTATTTTTCATCCTTGTATTTAAACATTTCCTTCAAAACCCATAAACATATATTTGAAGGTAGTTTCAATAGATGTAAAATTTATTCGATGCACAAGCTGGTATATATTATGTGTGTAATGTCACGAGTAATCTTGGTTATGGCCATATGTCAGAAATCTTAAATGACATGTATATAACATTATTTACATTTCATAGGATTTGAAACTGTCAACTAAACGTATATATAACTTAAATTTTATAATTACATAAATTATTGAAATAAAAGATCATATGAAACAATCTTGAACTTAAAATTGATTATTAACACAATAATCTTTTAAAATTTCTAAAAAGAACTTGAAATCCCATAATAATCATATATATATTTATACATACATATATATATATATATACAAATATATAAATACATATATATGTATATGTATGTATATATAATTCCTTATGGATTTGAAAATAATTTGATCTCATATTTATACATTCTTTTCTTTGCGCATTCAAAACAAATAACAATTTTTTAATATTTAGATAAATATATATTTATATAATTTACATTGAATTTACAACATTTATTGTCGCAGAATACATGTTTGCAAAGAACATTGATAAATGATAAAATTCATTGGCATATCAAATATGATTTCGAATTACAAAATTTGATAATAAACTTTGTTGCAGAAGATTTATTAAAACATAATTTTTATGAAAATAATATATTTATGTAACCATATCAAATAATTAAACTCACTACACATCCATGAATTAAAATATAACTTAATATTTATAATCTAAATACTATTAATGTTTAATCCCTCTTTCATTATGTGTTCCAAAAATAATTATGCAAGGTTGGATAGATACACACACACATAGAGAGATATATATATATATGTATATGTATTAGATTTCAACATATTTTGTCAAAATTAAAAACCTTCCCTTATAAAATCATAACAATAAAAATAAAACACATACTGAATAAATTTAAAAAAAAATAAAACCATATTGAGAATGATTTTAAAGAAATAAAATCCTTATATCGAAATCGAACCATAGTACATATTTAGCTTGAATGCACGTTAACAACAAATATAAAAAAAATACAGGAGTTATCGGTGTGCTCAAATATAAATTCAATGGTGTTAATATGTAGCATATAACTAAACTTTTTTAAATTTAACTCATTACTAATTTAAAAAGTTAAAACCATAATTGAAAATATAATTTTCACCCTTAAAAAATAATTTGAAATTTAAGTGTAAATCCCTTACATTAAAATATAAAATTAAAACTATAAATTTTGGATTGAATGAAAAAAATAACCCTTACAAAATAATTTTGATCATAAACATAAAAAATAATTCCCTTTCTTGATTTTGAATATGGAATAATTAAAAATCTTGAAAAAAAATTTACATCTAGAAATAGAACCAAATAATTTTATCTTACAGTAGATTCTCAAAACACAAAACATAATTCATATAAAAAAATTTATCCCTTACCTCATAGAAATGAGCCAGCATCACTTCTGCTAATTTGAACCCACAAGAACACAAACAATAAAAATACAAAAATCATCACAATGATGTGTGAAAATGGAAGTGTAGAACTCAGTAGAGTAGTAGAATGGGTCAGCCATTTATTTTCTCATATCATTGATCTTGTGGTGCAATATTGAGGTTAAAATATTGAAATTTTTTTATTAAAATATAAATATGTTGACTGATTCAATAAACAATTGCAACCAATGTGGAAAATGAAGACAAAAGCGGACTAAACTAATTGAGAAATAGGGATTCAAAAAATATAAAATAGTTTCTATTAAACAAAATGACTGTGAGATTCAGTTGTTTGCAGAAATAATGAACAAACAAATTGAATTTTGAAAAAGACGAATGTGACATGGATAAAATATTTGGACAAAACTCCTACCTCACTTAAAATTGAAGACTACAAATAAGTTGATTTTTATATGAGTGATAAAACCCTAGCTACACTTGGATCCCGTCAACATCACTCGAATCCCATGGCCTCATCTCCTATAAATATGACCAATCATGGCCTTGGCTCATGAAGAAGAACCCAAAACCTACTGCTTTCCTCCCTCGACTTCGCCCTTCATATGGCGCGACTCGATCCGAAGGTGCTCAACAAATGCAACATGCGACCGACGACCCCCACAAACCCCTCGCTCAACTCAACCCAGAGACCCCTCCTTCAGTGCTTGTGAAACCCTAAGCGCCTCCCTAACTGATTTTCCCCTTTGTTTATTCATTTTATTATTATTATTGTATCAATATTATTACATATTCAATTTATTTAATAAATATTATATGTATAACATTATTAGTTTAACAAAAATTATAACTTCTTATTTATAACATAAAATAATTTTATAATCTGATATTATTTTATAAATCAAACTAATAATTATAATATATTTATTTAAAATAATTTTTTAATAATTCATAATTTATAAAAATAATTTAATCTTAATTAATAATTCGAAATTAATTATAAATTCATATATATATAACATAAAAATTTATAAAACCAAATTATATTCATGATAATATTATTCATTATGTAAAAATAATTTTTAGCATAGTTAAAATAGTTGATGTTTTAATAACATATTTTAGCATATATAATGTTTTTATTCACTTAAAATATTAAATAATCTTTTGAAAAAGATAATTAATATAGTTATTTTTCAAATATTATTTTTAAAAAACAATGTAAATTTAAAAACTATAAATAATAAATGTAACTAATTTTAAGTATTATAATCAACTTATAATCTAATTAACTAAAACACTTAGCTTTGAAATAAAATCCGCTCAAAATATTATTAGATGTTTTCATTATGAATAAATCCATTTAATAAAATATATTTTTTAATAAAACTACATTTATAATTTTCTGGGTTGTTACATTATCCCCCCTAAATAGAATTGTGTCCTCATAATTTGTTTCATCGGACTAAAAAGAATTCTGAATTTCCGTCTTCAGAATTAAGAAAACTAGGAATAATAGACTTCTAAACTCTACCACTTAGATGAAAACATCTAATCTTAAAAGTTGTCTGGATCGTGCCTCTGATTCCAACTGTAAGGAACTAGCCTTAAACATTACATTGAAGAGGACCTTTCGCTAGTCTAGGTTTCGGAGTGTTAGATACAAATATTAAAATTTATCAGAATTTCAATAAAATAAAACAAATAAAATCCAAACTTTTCTTATACATGTGTAAAAATGATGGCGTCTAAATTTGGAAGTCAATGTCTCCAGTTATTTTTTTTAATAAGGGGTGAGCATTGGAAATGCCTAGTAAGGGGTTTTAAAATAAGACCATAAAAATAATTTCTCTTTAAAACATATTTTTAAATACATGTTTTAAATCAGGAAATTATCCATTCTCATAACATGTCATCACCATTTTCTTGAGAAATTCTGAAATAGATTTTAGCATAAACTTATGCACAAAATTTCTAGACTCATTTAAAAGTTACAAAAAAATTCATTATAAAATATGCACATACTTGAACAGAAATGCATGAAATGCCACCTATAGATAATGACCATACCTATTTATGTATGAAAATTTAGGGGTGTGGTTACAAGTTTACACATGAAGTAATATTTTTTCAGAAATTACACATACAACAGTTTCATTTATCATCCAACAAATATATGAAAATTGTGTAATGATAGATAAATTTGTAAAAAAAAATTATGGTTTGGAAACTAAATATTAATTCTTCTTTATAAATGAATCACTATTCAAGTATATATTTGAATATAAAACTTTAAACTGTGTGCACTTGAAAATTTAAAACTGATTAATACTGGTTCATAAGAGAATGATCATTAGTCATGGTTATTCTACTACTTTAATAATCACATGGACTTTCACTTAATAGAATCATTATGAGGGGATAAATAATGCAGGTCATCATAAAAATTCTGTCAATGCCTCGTGCCAAGACATGTTTTATATCATGAGACCTAATAATGAATCGAGAGGTTATAATAGGCCTAACTCATCACATAATAAGTCCAATGAACATGTGAGTGTATAATTTCAGGCAACATAATCATTTTTTCAAGGCCTTGTTCCATGATGATAGTTTGTCTCATGAGTCCTGTCGATGCACCAAGAGGATATAACAGGCCTCACTCATCACATAATAAGTCATATGCATTCCTCATAGGTCTAATAAAATTATTTATTTAAATCAAAGTGTCACATATATACCACTTTGATTTATTTAAATCTTAATCATAGATAAAAATATATTCATGGATAAATTATTCGGGTACATAATCTTTAATCAGTACAAGGTGTCTCATACCACTTTGAAATGTTTAATTCTTTATCTTTATAATATCATAAAAAGATTAGTCTCATAATTGAAATAAATTTCTTTATCTGCAATGAAAAAATAAAAAGGATAATGAAATAAACACTTGCATGCCCTCTAAAATACATTTTTTACAAAAAAAATTATAAATAAAACATTTCAATTCTTGAAGAAATCTATATGGTTGATAATCTCGAAAGTAAACCTTAAAAATTAACTTGAAAAAATCAGTTAAATATGAATGAAAGGTGTGTTGATGTTGTTCTTTACATATGGCCAAAATTTTATGCAGATGCGACATCCTTTATTGTAATATATCATGATGACATGTTATGTTCTTTTTTCCAAAAATATGATGATAAGTACTATAACATTACAATAAACATTTTATCTTTTGTACATATGTATGTATACAAATATACCATGACTTTTATTATTGTTTCTTTAAAGTAAGATAACTTACTGTTTCCCATAAATATATATATATATATAAAGGAATATATATACACACATTTACATGACATGGTATTTATAATACTTTAATTCGCGGGATAAATTTATATTCATGTAAACTTTGATAAAAATATAAATATTTAACAAGAGTAAAGTCATAGCTTGATACACTTATAAATAACCATTTTCATAAAAACATAAATGACATCAAGTATATATATACATATCTTTATATATATATATATATATATATATATATTATTTGTCCTTGCACTTATATTTATTTATAATGTATAAATATTAACCATCATGAAAATTCACTTTTTCAAAATTAAATTTCTTGTTACATACTATTTGCGTAATTACATGGAACACTATTTGTCATCCTCATATTTAAAAATTTCCATCATAACCCATAAAAAATCATTTTAAGGTAGTTTTAATAGATGTAAAATATATTCAATACACATTTTGGTATGTATAATATGCATAATGTCATGAGTAATCTTGGTTATGGCCATATGTCAAAAATCTTAAATGACATGCATATTACATGATTTAAGATTCATAGTATTTGAAACTATCAACTAAATGTATATAGAACTTAAATATGATAATTACATAATTTATTGAAATAAAAGATGATACAAAACAATATTGAACTTAAAATTTATTATTAACATAATCATCAATTAAAATTTCTAAAAATAATATGAAATCCCATAATATTCATATATATATACATATATAAATATATATCTATACACATACATATATGTGTGTGTGTGTGTGTGTGTATAATTCCTTATGGATTTGAAAATAATTTTATCTCATATTTATACATGCTTTTCTTTGAACATTCAATACATATAACAAATGATTAAAATTTTGATAAATATATGTATATAATTGACATTGAATTTATAACATTCATTGTTGTAGAATACATGTTTGAACAAAACTTCGATAAATGAGAAAATTCATTAGCAGATCTAATATGATTTTGAATCACAAACTTTGATAATAAATTATGTTGTAGTAGACTTATTAAAACATAATTTTTATTAACATGATATATTTATATAACTATATCAAATAATTAAACTCACTACACATCCATGAATTAAAATATAACTGAATATTTATAATCTAAATACTATAAATATTTAATCCCACTTTCATTACGTGTTCTAAAAATAATTATGCATGGTTGGATAGATATACATATATATATATACATATATATATACACACACATATATATATACATATATATATACACACACATATATATACATATATGTTTTACAAATCAACATAATTTGTCAAAATTAAAAACATTCACCTATAAAATTGTAATAATAAAAATAAAACACATACTAAATAAATTAAAAATAAAAAAAACTATATTGATAATGATTTTAAATAAATAAAACCCTTATATAAAAATCGAACCATAGTACATCTTTAGCTTGAACATACATTAACAACAAACATAAAAAAAATATAGGAGCTATCGGTGTGCTTAAATATAAATTCAATGGTGTGCATATGCAGCACAGAACTCAACTTTGGTAAATTGAACTCATTACTAATTTGAAAAGTGAAAACCATAATTGAAAATATAATCTTCACCCTTACAAAAGAATTTGAAATTAAATTGTAAGTCCCTTACATAAAACTATAAAATTAAAACCATAAATTTTGGAATGAATAAATAAAATTACCCATACAAAATAAGTTTGATCATAAATATAAACAGTAATTCCCTTTCTTGATTTTTAAAATATAATAATTAAAAATCTTTAAAAACAAATTTTCATCTAGAAGTAGAACCAAATTATTTTCCCTTATAGCAGATTCTTAAAACATAAAACATAATTCATATAAATAAAATTTATCCCTTACCTTATAGAAATGACCCAACATCACTTCTTCCAATTTGAACCCATAAGAACATAGATATAAAAATGAAGAAATCATCACACTGATGTGTGCAAATGGAAGTGTAGAACTCAATAGAGTAGCAGAATGGGTCTGCCATTTATAATATCATCTCATAGAGCTTGTGGTGCAAGCTTGAGGTTAAAATAAAATAATTTATTATTAAAATAAAAAGATTTTTAAAAATTCAATAAACAATTGCAACCATAGAGGAAATTGAAGACAAAAGTGGACCAAAATAGTTTAGAAAAAGGGATTCAACAAATAGAAAACGGTTTTTATTAAACAAAATGACACTCATATTCTGCTTTCCACAAAAATGATGGATAATAGATTGAATTTTGACAAACCCAAATGCGATGTGCATAAAAGATTTGCAAAAAACTCCTCCCTCACCTAAAACTAGAGACTACAAATAGGTTAATTTTTATACTGATGATAGAACCCTAGTCGCACTTAGATCCTATCCACATCACTCGGATCCCATTTTTGGTATTTTTTTATTTAAAATTTAAATCATGATGAGAGAGAAAATATTAATGAATGGATTTTATTAACATTAATGGAGGATTTTCTCCCAACATTAATGAAGATTTATTCCCAATATTAATTGATAGAATAATGATGGAATTTTGAATGTTGACCGCATTAATTGGAGATATGGGTTGGGTGTCTATATAAGAGGATGTGGTAGAATGTTTTGGAATGTGGACTGGCAAAGATGTAGCCACCAAGAGAGAGCGGCGAAGGGGTTGTTGCGTTTATGGTAACCGGTGCGAAGTGAAGATGGTGATCATGAAAATGAAGGTGTGTCAATAGTGATGATTTAAGATGATGATGATGACGGTGACATGGATCAAAATTTCTCTTGGTTACGGATATCAAGAGGTGTGTCCCGGTTTTGATGATTGGTAGTACAAACAAAAATGGTACGTTCATGGGTGTCATGTGTCGAGTGAAAAATCCTTCTGGTGCATTGTAAAAGGCCTTTAGGAGTTGTTAAAAATCCTTCGGATGATGTGTATAAAATTCCTTCAGGCGATAAAAATATTTCAGGTGAAATCTTCTCTTCTTCTTGTGTGTTTCTGCAACAACGAATTCCACTGCAGCACCGTTTTCGGGTGATAAAAATCCTTTGAGTGAAATCATCTCTTATTATTATGTGTTTCTGCAACGACAACTTTCACTGCGGCGCCAGGCTCTGAACCCCAACAGTGGTATCAAAGGGAGGTTGAAGTGATCAGTTGCAAAACATGGTGACGAGCATCTGGTGGAGAAGCTTATCAAGGACTCAGATGTCTTCGGAAAATGATGGCAGTATCAGCGGTGTTGCTGGAATATCGAAAGTCTTCTTGGCCACAGGTGTCATGCGACGTGTTCCGTTCATTGGGTGACATTCAGAGCTTGGTGTATTTGGTGATCAAATTGGCCCAGATGGTGGAGATGACTTTGGATTATTTGAATTTTAAATCAAGGTGGAGATTGTTGGGATTTTTTGATTTAAAATTTAAATAATGAAGAGAGAAAAAATATTAATGTAGGGGTTTTCTCAACATTAATGGAGGATTTTATCCCAATATTAATGAAGAGTTATTCCCAATATTAATTTATGGAATAATGATGGAATTGTGAATGTCGACCACATTAATTGAAGATATGGGCTTGGTGTCTATATAAGAGGATGTGGTAGCATGTTTTCGAATGTGGGCTGGCAAAGATGTAGCCACCAAGAGAGAGCGGCGAAGGGGTTGCCGCATTTGCGGTAACCGGAGAGAAGTGAATATGGTGATCACAACCATGATGTTGTGTCGACAGTGATGATTGAAGACGATGATGATGACGGTGCCATGTATCGAAATTCCTCTTGGTTGCAGAGATCAAGTGGCGTGTCCCGATTGTGATGATCAGTGGTACGAACAAAAATGGTATGTTCATGGGTGTCGTGTGTCGAGTGAAAAATCCTTTGGGTTCATTGTAAAAGGCCATAGGGTGTTGTTAAAAATCCTTCGGGTGATGTGTATAAAATGACTTCGGGTGATAAAAAGCCTTCTGGTGAAATCCT
The DNA here is from genome assembly GCA_963277665.1 of Viscum album. NCBI lineage: Eukaryota > Viridiplantae > Streptophyta > Magnoliopsida > Santalales > Viscaceae > Viscum > Viscum album. Next base: position 2,042,645,555 of record OY728123.1, read on the forward strand.
CTCTTCTTCTTGTGTGTTTCTGCAATGATGGCTTCCACTGCGGCGCCGGTCTCTGAGACCCAACACCCATGACATCAACTCCTACAAAGATGACTGATCATGGCATTAGCTCAAGAAGAAGAACCTGAACCCAACTGCTTCCTCCCTCAACTCCTCCCTTTATATGGCGCGACTCGATCTGAAGTCTCTCCACGACTGCAACTCGTGACTGATGATCCCCATGAACCCCTTGCTCGACTCAACCCAAAGACCCCTCCTTCGATGCTCGTGGAACCCTAAGCTCCTCTCTAACTGATTTTCCCCCTTTGTTTATTCATTTTATTATTATTATTATTATTATATCATTATTATTACATGTTCAATTTCTTTAATAAATATTATATGTATAACATTATTATTTTAACAAAAATTATAACTACTTATTTATAACACAAAATAATTTTATAATCTAAAATTATTTTATAAATTAAACTAATAATTATAATATATTTATTTAAACTAATTGTTTAAAAATTAAAATTTTATATAAATAATTTAATCTTAATTCATAATTCAAAATTAATTATAACATTATATATATATATAACATTAAAATTTATAAAACCAAATTATTTTTATCTTAATATTATTCATTATGTCAAAATAATTATTATCATATATTAAAATAGTGGATATATTTATAACAAATTTTAGTATATATATTTTTTTTATTTAATTAAAATATTAAATAATCTTTTGATAGAAATAATTAATATAGTTATTTTTAAAATATTCTTTCTAACAAAACAATGTAAATTTAAAAACTATAAATAATAAATGTAACTAATTGTAAGTATTATAATTAACTTATAATAGAATTAACTAAAACACTTAATTTTGAATGAAAATCGGCTCAAAATATTATTAGGTGTTTTGGTTATGAATAAATCCATTTAATAAAAAATAACTTCAATAAAACTAAATTTAGAAATTTCTGGGTTGTTACACTTTAGGAGTATGAAAATAAGCATTGAGAAAACTGTACCCTCACATCATAGTGAAATAATAATGAAACAAACAAACACATACATATAAATATTCGATTATGAAATATCAATAAGACAATAAAATGTTTTAATAAATGGAATACATCCTTAAGACTCTTAATCATTCTATAACATGTCAACTGGATGCCCATCGGGCTGACCACATATATAAGAAGTAATAAAGAAAAAAAGAAATAGATAATGATCTATTACCATACCTAATATGTACATAAAACTTGGTTTCTAACAACTCTTGAGAAAAACTAGTCTGATCCTAAAACTTCACTAAAGTGGTCCTGCTAGATCCTACAACACTAGGCCTCAACCCCATCCACTATGCATCCTGTTCTCAACCCAAAATCAAATATAAGGGTCTATACACTTAACAAAGTACACATACATGGGTGGAGAAATAAATCTTAGTAGGCCACCCACAAAGGTGGCTCCCATAATCTGATGTCATATACAACTTCATGTACATATTATATACCCATCCTATTTGAATTAGGAAAACTACCATAAAAAATCACAAAAAATGAAAATAAACAGTGTTGATCCTTTGGAATTAATTCCGCCCAATATTGACCAAAAATTATTGAACCAGTGATGGAAAACTTAACCAATCCTCGGGTTCTAAGACAAAACCTTAAATCAACCGAACCCATTCTATAAAAATTTAGAGACCTCATAACGTTCTTCTCACTGATCCATATAACATCATACATGTTTGAAAGAAATAGAGAAAGCTTCTATAATTCTAATACACTAATTGGAACCAATTCCAGACCCTAGCGGCTCACCCTAGGTGTCTAAAATGACAACACACTATTATAGGGATCTGATACTCTAATAGAATGATCTAAAACTATTGACTAGAACACTACGCATGCTAATAGAACTTTTCCAAGTTCGGGTAGTCCTATAGAACTAACAGAGATTTTTCATTATCAAGGGGATCAAATAAAACTTGTTCCTCATCCATAACATCTAGGAACATGGAACCAAATAAATAGTTAGACTAAAATTCTAACCAATAGGGTGTACTCATCCATATCATCTATTGGCTCCCTAGACCCACCAAACAAAATCAAAAATAGGATAGAATAAATTCAATATTAGGTCCAATGTATGATCTAATAACATAAAAAAGTCTCCTCCCATAACTAAAAACCGAGGAAAAAAATTTCCTCAACACCCTCGGTATAAGTCATAAAAAGAGGGTCGATCAAACATTAGAAAGTTTTAACAAGAACTTAGATACCATGGGATCCCAAAACTAGTCTTATATGTGATGATAACTAAAGTCACTAATGTTTAAACCAATAATATATTGGGCTCAATAAAACATGGGGTACCCATAATACCCTAGACAACATCCATCCAAAAACATGGACTAAGCCCAACACAAGAAACCACATCAAGTTTATTCAACATTTAACTCATCCATGACTATCACCTAAACCATAAGGGATTATTCACGCACAACCACATATTTATGGTAATTCTTAATGGTCCTTAATAACTCATCAAAATATGGACACCCAATAAGTGTCTCCTCCCAAATAAGTGAAATCTTAGGATAATCCCAATGCAGGAAAACCTCAACCAATGTCTTCATGTAAAACCCATCCTCAAGTATCATCCTTCCCACATTGGTATCTTATGGGGTCCCTCGAACCCATCTCAATATCTACTTATAATTTCCTGACTTCACCCACTATCCCACAATGTAAACCCAACGAAAAGGCTCCAGCCAAACTAAACCTCTTGTAATAGATCTAAAACCTCAAATGTTATAACTTAGAGAAACTGATCTTAACACTCAAGGATAATCCAAGGAACCCCAAACACAACCCATTGGAATTCTCAATACATGTCACTAATCATTTCCACATTATGGTAACTCTCTAAATAACCTCAAAATGAAATTCTAAGCATCACTTGGGTTGAGTCATCCAAAAAGCTCATTACCCTCACATAGGTATCAAACCAGACCTCAACCCTTAAGAAGATTCTAAACCAAAACCTCAAGGAAAATCTCCCCCCAAAGCTCACCCAAATAAAAACATCTCTTAAATGGAATCTAAATAAAAAAATATTACACCATAATTTTATATATTAGAAAAATCTTAGAATGAACTACTAAAAAGTCTAGTTCTTACTCAAGGATGAGAAAATAGAAAAACACCTACAATTAGGGAGTACACAACATGTAGCTTTTGTACCCAATGAGTACCTCGTGTACACATGTGTACCTATAACAATCCTCATAGCTATGTATCATTGAACAACCTAATATTTATTTCCAAAAATACATTGTGTGCCTCTTTCATACATGATGTGTCACCCACATGAGGTTTCTGGCCATAAACCTGGACATTTACACCACATGGGGTCTAGCCAAAAACACCACACATACTCTAAACATGTACTTCACATGGGGTATGGTAAAGTACCATGGATGTCCATGTGCCTCAACATGGGGTGTCTAGCTGAGCACATGGAAACATCCTAATAATCCTCTATATGGTTCTTCCTAAACACACATGCCATGTAGCACTCATCTTCAAACCCACACCCAAAAAGAAAAATAAACATTGTTTTTTATCTAAAATACACATAGTGTAGACAGGTTTACCAAATAAAAATCACTTATGATCATCATAAACATATATTTATACCTGAATCAGTTCAAAAAACCTCAAGGGGTACCTAGTGGTGTAAATATGGAAGTTTAAATAGTATATCTAGAAACAAATCCACCACAACACAATCCAACCCTCAAATTCCACCTGATAGTGATCCCCTCTCCCTATGATCTCTTCTCATCCTCTCCCCTCTCAGCCATATAAAACATAAGGGGAGAAGTCAAAACATGACTCAAAATGAGATTAAAAAAAGTAAAAAAGAAAAATAAATAAAATATACCAAAAATAAAAAGGAAAATGGTCCTGAGAATGACCCTAATTCCCAAGATGGGTTTATACCTCTCCCTGGAAAAACCCATCATTCTGGACTCAAATGTGACATAATAATTTCATTGTGAGGCTCTATTAAAAATATAACCCTGAAAAAACATTTTAAATCAATTAATATTAAATAAATTAAATATTTAATATTATATTTATGATACATATTAATCTAAATTCCCAAAAAAACATGTTTTATCGTAAAAAACCTATTTCGGGAAAAAAATGGAGTGGTCAAAAAATTGTATGACGTCAACTGATAATGGGAATTTCTATTTCCTACCATAAACCCATACAAAAACAAAAAATATTTAATGTTCACTGATTTTCTCAACCCATGATGAGGTGGGTCATCATAATGGGGTAAATAATAGAAGAATAGACATAAACTAAACTTTCATGGGTTCTGCATCATGTTGTATTCTAATCCTGGTGAGAAATTAGTCAAAAGTGAAATATTTTTATAATGTTATGGTAGCATTGCATCACACCATAATTATTTTAGAGTTGTCTAGTATTTACCAATCCATTTTCGTAAAATTCCATAAGGATAATTATATAGCATAGAGTACCCTTATGTATTATTAGGTACCTCGATTTACTTTACATTTGGAAAATCCCAAATCATTACACCATGATGGAACAACTATGGAAAAAACAACATAACATAAATGTATATTATGTAATTTTAGATTAATATTCAATACTTCTCAGAATAATTCACACCACAAAACCAAAATTTTTAGTTTCATTGAAAATTAGATACAAAATCAGTTTATTTACAATTAATTATCTAAATTTTCCATAATTAATAATAAATAATTCTACCCTTATATACATATCATACTTAAAACCATTCTTAATAACCTGAGGGAATGGAATTATAAGAATGTTTCAGATCAGATTATTAGTAAGAGAAACCATAGGCTTTAATAATTCAAGATCATAAATGAGAAAAATATGGGTATAAGGGTATAAGAACATAATCATAATACATGATAATAACATATGATAATCATACTCAACAATTAATAGATAATAAATCGTGATTCATGATATAATCCTTTTTCATAACATAATATAAGAGTCCTAAGAGTGTCGAAACATCACCCAATCATGAGTCCTGAGAACATGACATTGTTATAAGATGATATCATAAAAGTTTTACAAATACTTGATCATAGAAAAACATTTTCTATGTCAATGATCACTTCTAATACCATCATCAAAGGTTTTATAGATTCCCATAGTTTATTGACTCATATCCCTATTCCTTTTAAAATGATGATGGAAAAATTCCCTTAGTAGATTAGGTTCACTCCTCATTCCCGTAAATGTTATTTAATGAAATATAAATATTTACCCAATTAATTGGAGATCTATAATAGACCAAACCTTTACATAATGATAAATCATACCCTTTAATTACATAATAATATAAGAACATTAATTATTCTTTTATATCTTAATTAAACTATGGAAAAGAATTGTGTTTCATGAAAATTTCCTTCAAACTACATCACAAGACATCCAAAGAAAGGATGTGGATGATATCATTAGATAATATACCCATTGAAGTATAGTAATCATTAAATAATGTTTAAAAGATTAAAATTACTTTTATAAAATAATAATTATTATTATTATTTGAAAAACAACAAGAATAAATATCCATTTCTTTTTGTAACTTTAAAAAAATGGGAATTTCACACAACAATGGAATTTTTTTAAAACATAATATTGTAATATTAAAATGGAATCATGATAATGAATAACTATCATTATTTTGGGATAATTAGTTTAAGAAATAAATTAAAAAATTGATATTATTATTCATATATATAATAACCAAATTGGTATTTATATTTCTAGATATAATTCACTTATAATTTATTATTATTCATTTAGTTATAATAATTTTGAAATGTCAATATTTTTGTGTTACCCATTCAATTTTCCATGCATATTCTAATTTAAGAATTTTTATCCTTGCATAATGGTCTTGGTTTTATCATATTAGTAATATTAATTAAGGTTTAGTGTAATTTTAGATATTTTTCAGGAGTCCCATGGTAATTTCATGGAACTTATGGTGATCATTTTCATGGAAAGCATAAAAATCATGCTTTATACATTTCGATTCCATGAAAAGAATTGATATTATTAGTGAATAAAATTTTATATAATACCATTATAGATTAATTATAACTTATTAAATTAATTAATTTTACATATTATTACTAGTGTATAACATTACTTAATCATTCATGATAAAAACCTTATAACATCATTCATATAGGTGGTAAAACATTAAAAATAGGAACACATTATAATAGTTGAATGGTTAAGAATTTGTTATTGTATATTGATAAAATTAATTTTAAATTACATTATAAATATTATAAATATAATATTTTCTCATTAAATCTATTTTTATAACCATCCATGTAAGGTAGTAATGTAATATGAAATATGTCATTTTTGGATGTAGTAGTTCGCACGTACACACATGCAATGTTTTCATATTTCAATGGATAGAATGAGATTAAGTAAGATACAGGTTTATCATTATAAAATAATAATTACTTAATTAATATCATATTTATTTATTAAATCCTTCTTTATAATCATCAATGTATGGTATTTCTAAAAAATAAAATATGTTGTTCATAGAGGTGGTAGTCTTCATGTACACATGAGTGACATTTTCATTTTCCAATGGATGGAATTAAGGTAGATAATGGTTATTCAATTAACATAATAACATTTATGTATAATAAAAATACTTATTTTGTTATATTTTAATGGGTGAAATTGAATTTTAAGACATAGAAGAATAAAGAAACTTTAATGAACTTAGTTAATACAATTACACTTCCTTGGGTATCATCCTTTGGATCTCTCCTTAAGCTTTATTAGGTTAAAAGTTTTGTAATAAAATAACCTACATATATCATGTATAATTGTTTTTAGAAGTTATTTTTGAATATATTTTACATGATAAGGTGCTCATAGTGGGTGTATAAGTGAGGGGGTGAAGGACTCCTTGAATAGGTGAGTGGGGTGGTACCTTTATAAGTTCTCTTAACATTAAAATAATATGAATGTATTTCTCAATGTCAAGTGAAACAAAGGAAAATAAAATTAGAATATAGGTTATTATATATATAAATACACTAATCTAATCATATTTTTTATAGTATTTTGTGATATTTGTGACCTTATCACATAGTTTTTACCCCTTAAATCCATTTTACCCTTACCGTGGTGACTAACATTTACTATGGTAATTAGTTCTATGACTAAAAATGGAATGAAAATTATTACATAATTTTAATATTTTTATTGAAAATATTGAAACCATTTTACATGATTCAATTTCCAGATGTGGTAAAAATTAATTTTAGTGTAATTATAAACAATGTAATGAAACACAGTTTTTAGAAAAATTATTTTTTAAGAATAAAAATGTTTTTACTCCAAAAGCATGTATAGAATTGATCCACCATAAAATTTATTAGTTTATGATTAAAAAAATAGATTTATTTTAATTTAAAACTAATTATAAATTTATTTAATATTATAGATACTTAATTAAAGTAAAGGATAAAAATAGTTCTTTTATTATTATAAAACATCACTTTGGTTTTTAACTATAAAGAATAGTTTTCTAAATTCAACATAATATTTTAAATTTTTTAATTTTAATCCTTGAACACATATCAACTATATATAAAAGGTTTAATAAACTTTATTTCACTATTATATCATGTTGATGTTATAAAAGTGACAGTATTTGTAAAAACTATATTTTTCTCTATTCACCCAAAAATAAACTATTTCAAACAAATACTTAAAAAATCCCCAAAAGATAATTCTCACATGATGAATTCAAAAATAGATTTAATTTTTTCAAATTAAAATTCTAAAGTATGATAAAATTATATTTTAAGTAAAACATAAATAATATTCAATAAAAATTATTTTTTAAAACAAATCATTTTTTAGCCATGAATAATTAATGTAGTACTTAACTGATTTTACTATTTTTATTTCATATCATTTTCATGTGATGTATTAAAATTTTTTATATAATAAAGAATTATTCACTTTAGTTTTTTATTTATTGTATAATAATCTATTGAACACATTGTATTTATTCCAAAGGTAAATATATACTAATAATAATTTCACTCAAAAAATTACCAATAATTTGATGAAAACAAATAAGGATACCTCTGCCTCATTATATCCTCAGGTTCCTAACTTTATTCCTAGAAATTATGATTAATATAGAGAACCATAACCAGGTGAGTATTCTTATTTATATTATCAAATATTTCTATTGTTTTCCCTACATAAGAATGGCCATGATCCAGTAGTATAACTTCTAATTTCAGTACATGTTAAGGGCCAGTTATGTACTTCATCAAAAGTGATACATGGAACACATATTTCACTTTGTAGATTTTTAGTGGAAGTGAATGTAAATAATATACATCTCCCACCTGATCAAGTATATCAAATGTTGAAATATACCAAGGGATCAACTTTCCATTCTTTACAAATCTCAAAAACATATTCCAATGATATATTTGAAGGAACACCTTTTATCCAACTTTAATGTCCAAATTTCATCAATGATTATCAACATATATTTTTGTTGATTTTTTTAGTTTTAATGTTTCACTTAATTCTTTGAATAATATATGGCATCTATTTATAAATATCTATCCCTAATAGATTATACTCTCCAACTTCATCCCAACATGTCAGTGTTCTGAACCTCTTCATATACGTAACCTTATTTAGCCCCATATAAATTCCAGAATAGAAACTATTTTTATATAAAAAATCAATATTAGTTGGTCTTGATCCCATCAACATTTGAAATCCATTTAATATGATATCATCATATATTCTAGTGTTTGAATAGTTCTCTCTGATTGACCATTTGTCTGAGGATGATATGCAGTTCTAATTATCAACACTATATTCAATGATTATGGAAAACTTATCTTGAAATTTTAGTTAAACCTAAGATCCTAATCAGATATAATTGAAATTAGTCGACCATACAGTCTTACCACTTCTTTAATGTATATCTTGGTATGTTTTTTAAGTGATAAATATTCTCTAATTTTAATGAAATGCGCTGAAATCATAAATTAGTTGACTAAAACCCAAATGGAATTATGCACATTATATTTCTTAGGGAGTCCTTTGATAAAATCAATGTTTATGTTTTCTTATTTCCATAATGGTATGTGTAATGGTTACATCATCTATTTCTACATGTAATGTTCCACCATAAATTTTTACAATACCAAACATCAAGAAACATACTCCACAATATCCCTTTTCATGTTATGCCACCAAAATTGATTTTTGAGATCTACATACATCTTTTTGATTTCAATATAGATAGAGAATGGTGAGATAAAGTTTTCTCCCAAAAAAATACATCTTTAATTATAGGATTTATGGAACACATATTTAGGTTTGGAAACTTATCATTCCACCAAATTCAAGTTTAAAGTTTAGAATATCCAATAAATTATTTTTCAACTCTGTGTCTTCCTTCTTCACCATTTTTATTTTCATATGGATGGATGGTTGAGTGTACTTTTAAGAAAGATAGGGTTTCTACCAATTCTTTATGATTTAAATTACCCTCCTCTACAAATCCATGAGTATTGGATTTTTTTTAAATCCTCATCATTGATAAAGTATCATGATCCTTTATACTCAAAACATTAACCACTGCGTTTTACTTCCCAGGGTGAAAATGTATTGAATAATCATAATCCCTGATCAAATCCAACCATCTCCATTCATGGATATTAAAATCCTTCTACATGAATAAATTTTTTAAGTTTTTATGATCACAATATATATATATATATATATATCATACCTCTCACCATAGATATAATGCCTCTATATTTTTAAGGAAAAAATTACCACTACAAGCTCTAAATCAAGATTCATGTATTTTTTCTCATGAAACTTCAATTAGAGTGAGGCATATGCTTCCACCATATCATTTTGTGTGAGGAAAAATCATAATCCCTTCTTTTAAGTATTATTGTATATGAAAAAAAACTTCCCCAATATAGGGTAACGTTAGTATAAGTGTAGTGAATATCCTCTTATTATGATCCTTGAAGATTTATTCACATTATTATATCTAGAGAAACATCACACCCCTTTCAGTTAACATGGTTAGTGGATTTTATAGGCATGGAAAAGTTCTCACAAATAATTGATAGAATACTTACAATCTAGTAAAACTAGATATTTTAGTAACAGTGTTTGGTATGTTCCATTATCTAATAACATCTATCTTTGATGGATTCACATATATATTCTCACATGTGATTACATGGCCTATGAAGTAGACATTATGTAGCCAAAATTCACACTTGATAAATCTTTCATACAACTTCTTCTTTCTCAAGGTCTTCATCAAAATCCTAAAATGACATTAACATTGTTCCTTAATCTTGAAATATACAATACTATCATCTATAAAGAAACCATAAATTGTTCATGTTAATCTATGGAGACTATATTCATTAGATGAATGAATATAATAGGGTAATTAGAAGTATGAATGGAATTATTATAAATTCAATGTCCATACCTTATACAGAAATATTTCTTAGCTATATCGTCCATTTTTAGCTTTAATTGATGTTATAAAAAGTGAAGATCAATCTTTTAGAAGTATTGAGCCTCTCCTAGTTGATAAAACATTTAATAAATAGTAGTAGATGATAATTTTTTATGATTATGATCTTATTTAGTTCATGATTATCAATACATAGATGAATTAACACATCATTCTTCTAAAAAAGTGAACTGGAGCACCCTATAATAAAGAATAAGGGAATATACCCTTATCCAGATTCCCTTATATATTCCTATTCAATTCTTGTAACAAAATATGATTCATTCTATAAGGATTCATGGATATAGGCATAAAACATGGTGTTCGTTTTATTGAAAACTCAACTTCACAATTTGAGGGAGTACCTAGAAACACTTTAAAAAATACATCAATATTCTATTGCACAATAAGAATATCTTTTGTATTGATTTTCACCCCATCCATTTTAGATAGATACCCATCCTGAATTGGTATTAAGTCCCATATAGTGGGAATAATTTCAATCAGGATTTTATAGTCATCCTTGCACTAATAGATTATCATCGGTTTATTTAGTATATGTAATGTGACTTCTCTACCTCAGAAATTGATATGTGATCAATATTGTGATATCTAATTAATTCCAAAAAACACATAAAATTAAAATATACAGATAATAATAAGATTGGTTGGAAACAAACTCTCACAAACTTCTATCAGAGAGAAGTTATAGACTTAAGATACAATCATTATAACATAAGGATTGTTCACTAATAATTGAATATATAATCATGGAATTGTTTATGTGACACCCTAAGAAAAATATCCAGATATAAAATAATGTGTAGAACCATAATCAAACAGACATTTTAAGTTCTTGATTGGATGATAATTTTACCTTTCACTGCATTGTTCTCATGACCCACTTCATTATTTTTGATTTCATAGGATTTACCTTTGTCCCTTGGATTAAGAATTTACTAGAATTGGTTATCATCTTTAACACCTGGATTAATGAACAAATTTTCATAGTATGCATACTTCGTTCAATTAAAGCATTGTAGTGTGGGTAGTGAATTTGGTTTCACATTATCTATATTCATTTCATTAGATGGCATCTTCATATCTCTTCAAAATTCATTATCTTTATGGACTTCTTTCCCACACTTCAAGTATTTACTTATCCCCTTAAGGAATTTCCCCTATGATTCATTCCACATATTTAGCTTTGTGTAATATTGATTTTGTTCCCTTCATATGTTTTATGACTATATTTTCATCAAAACTACATTACTCTATTCTTTTCCCTAAAACCAAAAGAATAATGAGATTTAATTATAATCATTTCTACCTTAAGATAACATAAAAAATATCTTTATAGCTACCAATATCCCTTATAAGAAATACCTTTAAAGACTTGGAATTAATCCACCAATGAAATGATTGATATTGATTTCAGGTTAAATGATAATACCATAAGGATAAATTTCAATTATTGTAACGTTTCATTTATAAGTACCAATAGATTGATCATCCTTGTATTTTAACTCTACGAGTTATCTCTCCATTTTTGTGAGAATATTTTTGATGAAAATACAAATTTAAAATACCATATTAAAATTCTCTAATTTCAAAGAATAATTTTATAACTCATATTCTAGATAAGATACCACCATTAATCATCTTTTTCTTCTGAAAAATAAATGGATAACACAACCTTTTCATGCTATGAGCACTAGAGAATGGAAAATATCTTTTCCACCACACTAATCCATAACTCATAAATAAATGTATTATAAGACCTAATAAAGTAATTTGTAAATTTTCATATGAATTACTCATTGGTGAGTCTCTACTTCCTTTTCTTATTTGGAATTCAAATATGATTTACATTATTGTTCATAACTTGAGAGAATTGTGTAAGTATAGCCATAAGATTTTTCATTCCATCTCCTATTCCATTTGGTTTCTCATGAGGATGATCATTTCATTGGGTATAATGTTCATTTTTTAAAATATTCCTCCTAGTTCCAATCATTAATTAAAACCAAAATTGTAAATATGAGTATCTAGCATTAATAATTAGAGTGAGGAATCATATTATATTGAATATCATTCCAAATATTTCATAATTATAACACCTTATTTAAACCCATGATATTTTAGTTTATCCTATATCACTATTTGGTTTATCATTGGTTTTTTTGGTTCAAAACACTTGTTATTTATAACATAATCCCAAAAAAAATAACTAAAACTTTCTATGATACCAAATGTGGTGACCTAAGTATAACATACATGCATATTACCTCATTTTAGATGAATATTCAATACATCTCACAATAATTCACACCCTAGTACCAATAGGATTTGTTTATTTTAATATTAGATTATAATCACTTTCTTTAAAAATGAATCATGCGCATTATATATAATTACTATTAACAAATAGCACCCTTTTAGAAAATTCATGCATAACACTTTATTTATAACCTGTGGAAATGGAAATATAATAAGGGGTGGATCATATTCTTAGTTAGGGTAAACATGGGATTCTATAATCAAATATCATAAGTGAGAATAATATGAAAATGATTTTATGAGTACAAACAAAAGGTACATGATCCTAACATATAAAAATCATACCTAATAATTCATAGACCATAAATCATGAATCAAGGTACAAGGATTTGTCATAACATGAGATAAGAATCATAAGAGTGTTGAAACATCACTCAATCACAAGCCATGAGAAAATAACAAAGACATAACAATATGTAATAAAATAGTAGCACATAAATGAGAATATAAAATAATTTCCTTCATCAAGTATCAATTACAATACCATCATCACAAATTTGACAGAGTCGCGTAGTACATTGGGTTCATTCCCAATTATTTTTAAAACTATAGCGGGAAGAGTCCCGTAGTATACTGAGTTCACTCTACATTCCATTACATATAATCTCATGAGATATAAAGATTTACCCAATTAATTATAAGGCTATAATAGACCCACCCATCACATAATGATAAACCATACATATTTATTCCATTTGAATATAATAATATTAATTATTCCATCATAGCTAAATATATATGTGGGAACAAATGGTTTTCATGAAAATTTCTTTAAAACATCACCATAAACCAACCAAATAATGAAGGTGTATGGTATAATTATATAATATCCCTATTTAATCATAAATATAATTAAATTATATTGAAAAATAATGAAGAATACTCATATAAAATAATTATAAATATTCTTTGAATAACAAAAAAATATATACTTTTCTTTTAGTAATATAAAAAAAGAAAAATTCATAGGCCAATGGGAATGGGATTTTACTTTAAATTCCATGAAAAATTGTAAATTAATAATGATATAAATGAAAGTTCATGATAGTAGGAAGAGGTGGAAAATTGGTAAATTTTCAAAATACATTCCTTTCACACCTTTACAAAGAAAGCCCAAAATGACTTATATAGAAAACGTAAAAAAGATTCATTTTAAAACCATTGTAAATAAAGTAAAATATAGTTTATAATGAACTTAAATAATCATTTAATTTTATAAAAGAACATTAATAAAATAATATAAATAATTTGGATATGGAAGAAAAATATTTTGGTAAAAAACTTTAAATTTTTTAAAATAATGTTTCTAAAAACCCTTAGGAGTTTGCTAACTTTTGAATCAAAATCATAGGAAAGAAAAAAACCTAGATATATTTTAAAATAAATATAATTTACATGAAAATTTTCATAGAATGCATTCATGGATATTATATACACCATATAATATAAATAAGGTCATGAATATAGAATAGATCTTAATGAAGTGAAATTGAGAAAAAAATTCCCCACCTCAGACTACCGCTTTACCAAACATTATCTAAAATCTTGTAAAATAACTATATATTTATAATAAATATATATAAAAACCACATATATATTTATATTAATTTATACCATTAACTTATAATTTCTTATTCTCAATTAAGTCATAATTCTTTATTAAAATCCATATTTTTTTGTTAACTATTTAGTTTTTCATGCATCTTCCAATTCAGTGGTTCAGATCCTTGCACCTCAATCAATATTTCATAATATTCAGAATTTTATTAATATTTTATAGTATTTTTTATGTATTTATAGAGTACCATATACATTTTATGAGACTTATGTTTATGATTTTCATGGAAATCCTAAACAACTCATTTTTTAGAAATTTTGATTAAATTAAAATAATTGATTTTATTCGTGAATAAAAACATGAACATAACCATTAAATTTTAATTAAAACCTATTAAATTAATTATTTTTTTCATAATATTACAAGTATATTAAATTATTTAATCATTTATGATGTACACATTATAACATCATTCATATGGGTGGTAAAACCGACCATAACAAGAACACATTATAACAGTTAAATCAATAAGAACATGTTATTGTATAATGATAATATAACTTTTAAAAAATATTAATTGTATTTTAAATATATTTTTTATTAATTAAATCTATTTTTATAAAAACCAATGTAAGTTAGTGATAAAAAATGGAATACATCATTCATGAAGGTGGAAGTTCACACATACACATAAGCAACAGTTTCATTTTTCAATGGATTAAAAAAATAATGGGAGTTATTTATCTTTAAATAATAATAAATAGGTCATTTATATCATATTTATTCCTTAAAATTAATCTTTATAACCTTCCATAAAAGTTGGTTTTGAAAAATGAAATTTGTCGTTCAGGGAGGCGGTAGTCTACATGTACACACAGGTGATATTTTTATTTTACAATGGATGGATATAAGGTATATTAATATTTTTAAATAAAAATAATAAAATTTTAATATAATAATAATACTTATATAATTATCACAAAATTGTTATAATAGATTTGGAGTAGGTGGAAGAAGAAAGAAACTTGAATGAACTCGGTTAAGATGATTACCTCTTCCTTGGGTATCCACATTTGGATCTCATCGTAAGTCTTCATAGGTTTCTCTTTTGGTGAGAAAAAAACATAAAGGTTAAGGATAAGAGTTTTGGTAAGGGATTTTGGCAGATATTTGTTGATATAATTTTTTCAATGTGGGTTGATAATTTAGGGGGTGAAGAGATCCTTTTATAGGTGAGATGAGAGACACCTTTGTAAATTACTTAACTTTAAAATGATATAAATGTATTTATCAAGGTAAAGTGGCACCACAGAGACCAAAATTAAAATAAAATATATGATAGGTAAAAATATACTCATCGAATAAAATTATAGAAAGTAATTTCTAATATTTTTGATCTCATCACATAGTTTTAACCCTATTCAACACATTTAACCTATACCATGCAGACTAAGATTTACTATAGAAACTTTAATTTTTTGAATAAACATGAAATGGAAATTAATACATAATTGTAATATTATTATTTCAAATATGTAATACATTTGAAAAATTCAATTTCAAGATGTGGTAAAATTTAATTTTAATATATAAAAGAGTAATGCAAAAAATATATTTCAAGACAAATGTATTTTTCAGTATAAAAATGATTTTACACCAGAATAATGTATAAAATTGATCCCCATGAAATTTATTGGTTAATTATTAAAAAAATTAGATTTATTTTAATTTAAAAATAATCCAAAATAAAATAATACCTTGTAAATACTTAATTAAATAAAATGATATAAAATAGTTTTATTATTGGATTAATTCATCACTTAACTTTTAAAATGTAAAACATAGTTTTATAAATTAAACATAATATTTTTAAATGTTTTATTTTAATCCTTATACATATATTGGATCTTTAAAATAATTCATAAACTTTTATGTCATTCTAATATCTTAATGATTTCATAAATGTGACAATATTTGTAAAACATGTATTTTTCACAATTCAAGAAAAAATCTACAATTTCAAAAAAATAATAAAAATTCTCCCTAGGCTAATTTCAACATGATGTATTAAAAACTTAATTTAATTTTTTCAAATTAATATTCTAAAATTAGAAAAATTTATCTTTAAAATAAAACATCTATAATATATAATAAAAACTATGTTTTTTAAAAAAATATTTTTGTTTTTTCATAAATATTTAAAGTAGTAATTAATTGATTTTACTAATTATGAATCATTTAATTTTTTTGTAATGTATTTATTTTTTATTATAATAAATCATTATTATCTTTATTTCAATGTTTCATGCATCACAAGCTATTGAACATGTTGAATTTATTTTGAAGGGGGGTACATGCTAAAATCATTGGGTATTACATATGTCCGTGGTGCAGTTTGTCCAGAGACTTGGAATTTATACTTCATAGGTTTTTCATTAAATGTTCCATTAAACAAGGATCTATATCACTTTTTATGAATTTTAGTTGAATAATATTTTTATAATTAACCCTAAAGCGCATGGTGAACATTTATCCTACCCTTGTCCAAAGCCTGTGTGGGTAGTGTCTTGTTGTGTTCCCATCGGCCAATAATTATCCTCTAGTTCTAATTTTACACATATAAACACTCTATTTTGCGAGTTTAGAAACATCCTCATTCCCCCAAAACCTTCACATTCAATCATTCCCATTCATTTCATGCCCTATTTTATCTGAAACCTCAGTTTTATCCCACATTTTCAAACCCTTTAAAAACCCCTACTCCCACATTAACTTTATTTCCATTATTTTCCCTATATCCTAAACCATCAATATTTCTACTAAATCCATTCCAAACATCCACCAACCCAAAGGTCAACAAAGGTACCTACCAAACCATCCAAGAAATAGATGACCAAGGAACCTACACCTTCCCCTTGAACCTTCTCTTAACAACTCAACATAATCATCATATGATTCTCATACAAGAAAACCACCCTGTCATTATTATCCTAGGGTGGATTCCACTCAAAAATATGTAAATCACTTCTTATATTTCACTGAGGAAAAACACCAATATAGGCTATCCAAAAAATAAATTATTTTGATCTGCACCAATAAGATCTTGGACAAGTGTATCACAAAGTAGATGTGTTGACATAATAAATAATTTCCATTCTTTGTATTGAAAATCACAATACACATAATAAGAACATAAATTAACTTGAAGTTTTCTTTTAGTTATTTTTTTCATAAATAATTTTTGTGAAATTTATTTCTAGAGAATTAATATGTGAAAATATAGAGAACTTAAGTTTCTTATCAGATCTATTTCCTCATATTTTGGAGCATTATAGAAATGTTATATAATGTAATAAAAATATTAATATGTCTTAAAATCGATCAAAATATGGATTTGAAGCTTCCAATGTTATTGTGAATTTTTTTGAATTGTGAAGAATGTGAATGTTGAATTTTATTACAAAATCTTCATAGATATGATCATATAATCATGGATCAAAAGAAGATATATTATAAATAGGTATTTAAAAGAAATATATATTTTTTATTTTGATGTTTTGAAACATATTATTTTTGATATAACTTTATATTAGTATAATATTTTATTTTGTATTTTTTTGTTATGATATCCCATTGTTTTAGGTTTTCCATGTATTTTTAATTTCCATTGTAATCATTTCGGTTTCGATCACTATGATCAAGGGATTGTATGGATAGGAAGATAGATTCACCTTCCAAAAGGATTATAGTCAAGGGATTTTATTTATAGGATTATTTAGGGTTATCTAATCCTACGTGATGGAGGGATTTTGTGTATATAAATATAGATATTGTTTTGATCAGCATAATAAAGGGATTTCCAATGATAGGAAGATTATTACACTTTCTAAAAGGATTTTTCTCAAGGGATTCTGGGTATAAGAAGATATGATAACTCAACATAGGTTTAAAAATACTCCACACACTTTTAATATAAATTTGGTTTGGTAGTAATATACTTTTATAGTTTTATGATTGTAATCTTCACTCCCCACAATGTTTTTAAATTTTGATGTATATTGATTTATTGTTTTATTATTATAGTAATTTAATATTGTGAATTTTTTATAATTTAAATTCCTGTTGTTCATATGGATTTATTTGAGTAGTATTAAATACTAAATATTTTTATTCATACTACATTTATATTTTTTTACTGTTGTAATCTTGGAATTGATTGGAAGATTTTATTTATGATAAACTTACTAATAGAGGTGGATGGAAATTATAGTTTTAATTTTTAACTATAATTCACCTCAGTCTTATAGATTTTATTTCACTATAATAATGGGAAAAAACAAGTTATTAATGTAATTATATTCATTTGAGATATAATTTATTATTATTTTTTGATTTTTTGTTATTCTATAAAAAATATCTCAGGTTTCTTATATTAATAGTGTGGATGAAAAAATATATTTTTTATAATAGAAGGAATACATGATTTATTTATTTATAATAATAATAATAATACTCCTCTAATTTTTTATGGAAATTATTATTAGTATTTTTTTATCTAATTAATAATTTTATTATCATTACCATATTATATAATTTTATGATTATGAACAAGAATTATAAATTTCTAGAGAAGGATGTTTTTTCATTTACTTTAGATGATAAGGTAGAGTTTTAGACTAACAATAAAGTTTTAAATACTATGATTTTTTATTTTATGAGGAATATATATAATCATATATCTTATTTTGAAATAACTAATTTAATTTGGAATATGTTTTAGATTAGACACTTCACAACTTCTAAAGTAATGGAAACCAGGAGAGATATGTTTTTTTAGATAATCATGATTTTTATTTTAATTCTAGAGAATTTGTTTCTCAACTGAATCAAAGGTGTATATCTATTATGAACATTTTTTAATCATTTGATTGGAATGAATTAGTGGTTAAAAAAACTTATTGAAAAAGTTATTTGATATAATTCTAAAATAGTGGGAGACTAATCATACTACAATTGATAATACTAAACAATTATATAATAAGAGTATTGATGATTTAATTATATATCATATAAAATATGATAGCATATTGAATAGAGATTATAAGAAATGGAAGATAAATAATAGAGTGCCTTTTACATCTATTTTTAGAAATATTATGCATGGTGTTGTTAATATAGGATCTAATGTTTTGGAGGATTTTAAAATTAAATGTATGTATCGTTACATTCATAGTGATTCTAAGGATAGTGGGAATTAATTTTCTCAACATGTGTGGAGAAAAAATACAATTATTGAAAATAATGAATTTTTGATATGATTTTTGAAAATATAGAATGAAAAGGTGTGAGAAGAAAGATTATTTAGATTTTACAGGTTGTGAATGTAAGAAAGTTGGTCATAAAATACTGAACTATCATATATTAAAGAAGAATGAAGTATAATCTAATAGATATTCTAAAATTAAAGGAAAATAAATTATAAATTAGTTTGACACATGGAGTAGAAGTGGTGGAGAAACTACTTATAATAGTTCATCAGAAGATAGTGCTAGAAGTCAAAAGATTGTTGGATTCTATGAAAGTATTCCTAAATATGAAAAAAGTCTTATGGATATGTAAAATTCAAAATCTATTTAAAAATTATCTTTAACTTAAAAATTCTATTACACTTCAAAATATAATTATTAAACTTTATCTGATAGTGAAGAGGTTGATTCATTAAAATATGAGGAAGATTTTCCTACATGAGGGGAAATTAAAATATTTTTGATTTTCATCAAAAAGGAAAATAAAAAGTTTTAAAATAAAAATTATGGTGATAAATATGGAATTTTTAAAGAAAAAATAGAATTTCAAAACATACTTCAAAAATTTATAAATATTAATCTGAATTATCGTCTAAATCTTGTTGTAGTTCAAATTCTCATAATCAAAAATTAATTTTTAATCTAAAATCTAAAGGTATTGGTTTGAATAAACACTAAACTAATATTACAATAAGTAAATAAAATTTAAATAAGATGTATAAAAAATTAAAACCATCTAGAACTTTAAATGGAATAGTTTATACATTTTGAAAATCACATTTTAAATGATAGTACTTTTTCTTTAGGAGTGCACCCTTTTTCAAAAAATTCCAAAGGGGAGACCACTAGATAAGAAAAAATTCATTAAATAGAGTTTAATTGTGTGTTTTTCATATGTATTTTATTTTTAGAGATATTTCTTTTATTCAACCCAAAATAATTAGAAAGATGTGGGTTACTAAATATTTATTTTCTAATGCATTTATACCCAGGGATGTTTGGAAACCAAGAAATTATTATTTATAATTTATTTAATGGATTATAAGTATCTGTAGTGAGAATAATTAGTTCATAGATTGAGGTTATTCTATACATATGAAAAGAGATAGTTCTATCTTCTTAAACATGAAACATTTGTGTAGTGGATTAGTTACTTTAGGAGACAACTCAAAGGGTGAGATCATTTGAATAGGCGATGTTAATTTTCTCTAAAAAAGTTTAATTTTAAAGTTTTTTATATATTTTAAGACATAAACATGACCTTATCAGCATTTTGTATCTATGAGATGAGGGTTATATTTTATAATTTAAGAATAAAAAATTTGTTGGTAAATGTTTGGAAGGTAAATTTATTCTATCCTCTAATAGGAATGATAATGTTTACATGTTAAATCTATAATACCATAAAAATTGGAACTGAAGAACAACATTCTAGAATTTTAAATAAACTTCCAAGTTCTAATAGAATCAAATATATAAAACAAAAATTAGAAATGAAAAACTTAAAATTATATTCAATTCAATTCAATTCTTATCTAACCTATATCATGAAATTGAAAATCTCCTCAAGAAATGGGGATGAATTTTTTATTGGAATTTTTTTATCTTTTTATGTATATTAATTTATCAAATGTTTAAAAAATCACCATAATTTTATCAAAAGGAAAATATATTCTAATATTTTCTAAATAAAAATATCCATAAAAGGATAAATTATTTAGTTTATAATAGGTTTTAATCTTCAATACAAAAAAAAGAAAATAAGTTACAATTTTAAATTCTCTTACGATCATCTACAAAAAAAGATGATCATCCATTATCATCAGAATATAACTTCTAGAATATTTTATTTCTTTAATCTTATCATATGATGTTATATTCCTAATTTTTTTATTTACTTATCCACATTATTTTGTTAAATATTAAACAAGTAATATTTATATTAAATGGATAAATATACATTCAATGGGGTCTTATTTTCAAATTTTATAGAACTTATCTATTTTTTACCATATTTGAATGGTTGTTTCTTTTTCCTAACTTCTTTTTCAAAATTATAAAGGGATGAATTTTTTAAAAAAAATAATTATAATATAAATTATATAAAAATTAAAATTTTATATAATTGTATATGTTTTTTTGGAGGAATAAATTTCATAAAATATTTAAATTATAAAATATTTAGTTTTTCATAAAAGGGGGGAAATTTGTGAAATCGATAAGTATTTATTCATTTTAAAAAATGGGATAATTATTACAACTTATCATGTTTATGACTAATATGTGTTTTGATTGTTTTAAGTAAAGGAGAATAAATTTAATTCATCAAATCATATAAGGATTAATCCATAAAAATTCAGTCAAATATTCAATTTTTCAATGCATATTTTTTCAAAAAGGGATAGATTATTATGTCAATTAATTATTTGATTCCTTTGTTTTGAAAATCACAATACAATTTATAATAATTTGATTTAACTTGAATTTATTTCTCAATTGTTTTTATTGTGTAAAATGAATTTTTGGTAAATTTATTTCTTGAGGTTTAAGTCTTGAAAGTATAGAGAACTGGATATTCATATCAAATATCTATAACTAGATTTTTGAAAACAATAGTGGAACTATTTAATATCATTAGAAGATGAAGATGTTGTTGAGTCCATTGGAAGATGAAAGTGAAGCTTTTGATTCCATTACAAATATTCTCAAAGAGTCTGGAATCTTACAATTGATGTTTATTACATTATCATCTATAAATAGGACTCTATATTTTTATATCAAAAGAAGATAGAGAGATATTGGAAATTAAAAATAAAGAAATTTCAGTCATTTTAATATTGTGAAACTTAAATTTACTGTCAGAGATTATGATTATTGAAATATTTTATTTTTTAGTTTTTTGTAAAGAGATACTATTTTGTAAAGTTTTCTTCATAAATAACTTAGCAATTTCCATTTTAAAAACTCCGGTTGTGAACATTATTATCAAGGGATTCTGGGGATAGAAATAAAAAATCACCTTTTGATAGTTTTATAGTCTAGGGATTACTAGGATTGATAGATATAATGTTATCTAATCTTGGATTATTGAGGGCTTCTAGGGATAAGAATCCAATTATTGTTCTGATTAGTTGGATCAAGGGATTCTGGGGATATAAATACAGATACACCTTTCAACAAGTCTATTTTCAAGGTCTTATATGAATAGGAATATTGGATACCTTGGATCAGGGTTAAATATCATCCTTATACTCTGGATAAAAATTTTGTTTGGTAATAATATCTCTATAATGTTTTAGGGGTATAATATTTACTTTACACATTGTTTTTAAACTCTATTTTATTTTAAAATTCTATTTAATTATAATTGTTTTCAATTATTGTGAATTTTCAGTAAGTTAAATTTCTACTATGCATACAGATTTTGTCGGGTAGTATTAACTTCTGAAGATTCTAATTTCTAATATATTTATATTTATACTTTGATAAACTATGAAATCATTGAAAGAATGAATTTATGATAAGCATACACCTTGAGGTGGATAAAAATTATAATTTTAATGTTTTACTACAATTCACCCCCTTATTATAAATTTTATTTCCTTATATATCTAGGAAAACAAGATTATCATGGTGGAGGAAGTAATATATTATTTAAGAGAAATTCATATAGAGAATATACTTCAAGTCTAAGAAGTGGAATACAAATAGATGACATTGGTGTTTATTTCTACCACTAAGTTGATTTTTGATAATGTCAACATATGATTATGCCATATGTTTTGAAGTATTTCTCTCAAGGATACTTGAGTGGGAATTATAATTTATATCCTAGAGTTTTTATAGACCCCTAGTTATATTGATCTCAATCTTAATCCTAATAGGAGAATAGAATATTATTAGTGGAGCATGATTACAACTAAAGCATAGAGTAATCCTAACTTGACTAAGAAAAAGATCCCCAAATTGTGGACTCACCTCTTGAGATTTATCCACATGTCACTCTTTCATGTTTGTTTGAAATGATGGGACTTCTAAGGAGTAGTGATCCAACTCTAAATTCTAATACTATCTAAAATTATCTAAAGTTGGTCAGATGTTAATATGCCCCAAAACATTTACCTATACTATGCATGACTGGTGAAGAAGAAAACGGGCACATTCATAGGTGAAAATTTTATTACATATTAGAAAATTCAATTGAAAATTTGGAATACATTATTACCCCTTCCCTCCTTAGGGAGGTAGCAGCTTATTTATTTTTTCATTATACTTTATGATGGGACTATAGAAGATGGTGGCGAAACATTATGAGTTAACTAATTAATGGACCTATTTTTTAGATGTAGTTGGGGAAACAGAGGGCCACTCCAAATATACATCTTCTTCTTGATCAGCCCCTAAACCACTAATCAGATAGTAAGTCATGACACCTAATCAAAAATCTCCACCCTCCATTACTCAAAAGGCATGGTATCGGTATTTTGTATCCTTTATCTATTTTATCATTTTAAACCAGTTTAATCTATTTTAGCCTATATTTATTATATTACCTATACAACTAGTTCCACCACATTCCCTAACACAACCTTTATATCTAGTACAAAAAACAATATATGGATACACCTTCTAAATAAGCACCCCCACTTCTCAAGATCTTGCTAGACAATATGCATATGATGTGCATGGTCCTCCACCATGGATTGAGCATATATATCACAGGCCATCATAGTCTTTTAAACAAATTATATATGAGATTACACATGTAATTATTTTCCTAGAGGCCTACTATACATTTCATATAGAATCATTTAGTAAGGGAAAGAGGTTCTCAAGTGAGATTAAGAAGGTGGTACCTTTTTTTATATGGATGCTCATTAGATAAAATCTCTTTCATTCAAGGATCTAGAAACTATATAATAGTTGGATGCATCACTAAATATCCAACCTACTAATTAAGAGGAGGATTTCAATAGGTAACATGGGTATGTTGTGATGGGGTCATATAATTTAACCATTTCTTTTATTTTTGTTTCATAGCTATAATTATATTTTATTATATTTTTATGTGACTTTAATGTATTATTTATTTATTTTGAGCTACATGTCTATTTTTACTCTAATAAATTGAAAAATTTTATGGAACCTTATTTTTAACTTCACTTGTTTAAATAGTGATTTTCTTGAATTCTTTATCTCTTACTTGTTTTCATGTGCAGTATTTGTGTTTTAGGCACTGATGAAAAATTCCAAACTACACATATTTTCTTGAATAGTAATTCCCAACCAATAATTAAGGAAGGATCATTGTTTTTATTAGAATATTTTCTAATTTTTCTCTTATTATTTTAATCTTTTTCTATACTACATTCATTAGATTTTATTTCATTCTCACCATGATTTGGAATAGAGAGGGAACTATTTGATATTATGTATGGAGGAGGGATTCTTGAAGATACTTAACATTTTTCTTCAAATTATCTATCTAGGATAAATTTTTACTGGATACTTTCCATTGACATTAAAAATTAATAATATTGATGAAAATAAGTGGAATTATTTTGGTATAATTCATTGGAAATCAAAAAAAATCACGTTTAGGTTGAAATATAAAATGATTATATTAAATCTTTAAAATAATATTAATTTTATGATTTTTTTTATTGAATGATTGATTAAATTCTATTTATGTCTTGAGTGAATGTCCAATATTTTGGAATCCCATTTCCAAGTGGTATTTTAATACATTTTTTCATATACTTTTTCAAACCCTCTTTTCTAAGAGAACTTAGGACATGGGTCACTACAAGAACATATACTTTAATATCATAAAAACATGGATATTTTTTCAACCACATTGATATGACTAAGGAAATTTTATTTTAATACATTTTCTTTTAGAACTACCTTATATCTGACTCTCTTTTAAGCCTATCACAGCCATTAACTACCATGATAGGAAGCCACATTACAAGACAATTATTCCTACACTAGTTATTTTAGTATGATTCCATGATTTTTATATTAAGCATCATGAGGGATATTAGCGATACATGGAACTTATTGGTGAGAATCTCATATAGTGTTTTAGGTACTAAAAATATCACATGGAATATCAGAAGGGTTTTATGAATTTTTTAAAGGATAGAATAAATAAAGTGAACCATTTCATGAAGATTAAATCATTAAAGGACATGAAGCCATAATAAATTACTATTTTACATGTATCACACCTATAATGAAGGTCGTTGGTCATATTTTCCACATAGCATGCCCACTATACGGGTTGTTACTTGGCATGTTGCCCCCCAAAAAGGACATTTCGGTTTTTGGTGTGAGGTGCCATCATCAAACCCCCCAAAAAGGAACTTTTCATTTGTGAGGCAAGTTGTCACATTCACCCCCCCCCCCACCCCCACCCCCTCTAAAAATTAAATTTTTAGTTTTCAGGTGAGGAATCACCTTCTGTTCCCTCAAAAATGACCTTCACATTTGTTGGGAGAGGTGTCATCTTCATTCCCCCCATAAATGACCTTTTCATTTATGGGGTGAGGCATCACCTTAAGGCCTAACACAAACCAATGTTCCCCACAGGTGAAGGTTTTTATTTCTAAGCATATGTATAACCATCCTGAGAATAGAATTATATCCATACCCCCAATAAAAACCCCATAGAGGGGAGGATGAGTTGACAAAGATAAAAGGCCTCATTAAGTGATCTTAGTAGGTAATCACTTACCGCATATCATAAATTAAGGAAGGGAACTCACCTAATCACCCCAAAAGGGTGGACGCTCTCATAAGAACCCCATACACATAGAAAATACTTCATGTAATACAAGATTTTTTCACCTCCAACCCAAAAATAAAACAATATACTGGATAGAGTCTTTGTGGTCCATCATCACATATAGAAATAAGTACATGATATGGGATCTTTGGGTTCTGGTATCCACCTTTTTCATAGAATTTTTCCTTACCTAGGCCCATTTATGAGATTTCTAAACAAATATCTTTATCAATATCTCCCACGAATCACTACTCCCTACATGGGCCCCTTTACAAACTAATTGATAATGTATCCCCCAATTCCTATGTATATGTATGATCAGAACATTGGTAAAACCTATGTGTTCTCTAAATCATGCATTCCTATGGTAAATGAGGTCTTATTTGTAACCTAATTAATAATTCAGGTACTCTTAATGTTCCCAATCTTACATTAATGTTGTAAAAAGGGTCTCAACCAAAGGTATGGTTGTAGTAAGTTCTTTGGTCTGAGCAGTTACATCTATGGCCTGAAATGTGAAGAGAATCAGGCTGTATACATATGGATATGTAAAACCTAACCACCAAGGTTGAAAAAAAGAGAGGATATGGGAACATAAAATCCTTGTCCCTCTCTCTGACTCCCCTTCCAGGACTCCACCCTCATTTACCAGTAGAGGAGGATTAAATGTCACCCTAGGGAATCTCTCTTGGAGTAGGCCCATAGTCTTTCATGCGTGGTATTCCCCTGACTATGTTTCCCCATCCTCATCCACTAACAGATGAAGAAGATTATTTATTTTTTCATATCTTCCACCTCCTCTAGTTTCTCACATATATAATGACTCGAATTGGTATATAGGTTAGTGATGATCATGAAATCCACCTGATCAAATACCTGTCTTGGAAAGGGGAATCCTTTTTTGGATCTTCCTCTCACCTTCCAATGGGACTCTTATATGGTATAATCCACAACCATGGTATCAACTCCTAAAAGGGCCATATTAACTACTACAAAATGGGTTTATTCAGCTCTAGGGCTTTAACAGTGCTAAAAAAAGCACTGTTAAAGGGGGACCTCTATCAGTGCTTTTAAAAAAATCCCTGATAAATGGGATCTTTTAATAGCACTTGTAAAAAAAATTAAAGGGGTGTCTTTATCCGTAATTTTTAGAAGTGATGATAAATGTAGGATCAAAATATATATATAGATGATTAATTACAAGAGGGGGTGAATTATAGGTTTAAAAACATTCCCTTAAAAGGAAATCTATGTTTAACAAAATTAAACAAAATAAATTCACAAAACCTCTTTGGTTCTTATACAAAGGAATAATTTTTCTTAGGATCCAAAAATATGGATCTGGAAAATATACTTAAGAAAAGGTTTCTTAAGAAAATATTCTACCTTAAAGAGTATAGAATCTTATTTATTAGAGTATAAAATTATAAGAAAGTATAAGAAATTTATACTTTCTTTATTTAACTAAATGAAACGGAAATAAAACTTATAACAATGTAAAACAGTAAGAAATCTTTTTAACCAAAGAGAAGGGTATCCAACAACCTTGGATAAAGGTCCCTTGATTTATATTTTCAAGAAATTCTATCTTACCCACACTAGGGTAATCCCTAGATAATAATATCATATTCTATCATGTTATCATTGCGAGCCCTTAAACTTTAAGGTAGTCGAAACATCTATCTTCCTATCCCCATAAGTCCTCAAACTTTAAGTTACTTGGCACCTATGTCTTCCTATCCCCAAAAGTCCTCAAAATTTAAGGTATTCGGGACCTCTATCTTCATATCCCCTGAAGTCCTCGATTGTACTCAGCAACAATAAGGGTAGTACTAAGCAAGCTGAACAAGTTTTTCATGATTGAACAAGTTTTTCACAAATCACACAATGCATGAGAGTATTTCTCTCTCTAGAAATTACTTCACACCATGTAATATCTAATATCATCAATCGATATATTATGTTCTCATTCAAATGAGATTCTATTTATATGCAAGGATTCCAACATTCATCTCCCTCCTCCAACGGTCATATTTTTCTTTAAAATTAAGAGGGACTTGTACATGTGTCACTCAACCAACGGTTAGTTAGTAACAAATTGTATGACATCATTTTATATAGGAAGAACTTGAGAAACATTATCATTCTTAAAAACTAATAATATGCAAGGAAAATAATATCCTATTTAAGAAAATGGAATCTGATAAAATTGAAACAATATGTTAGGAAAGTAAATTATCTTAAAAAAATATGAATAATCATAATCTATGAAATATAGAATTTGGTATCTAAATATATGAACAATCAGATTCTGGAAAATGGATATTTGGAGTCTGAATTCTGAGTAATTTGGAGTTTGAATTCTAATGTATTTGGAGTTTGAATTTCAGAGAATTCAGAGTCTGAATCTCAAAGAATTTAGAGTCTGAATTTCAGATAATTCGGAGTCAGAATTTCAGAGAATTAAGAGTCTGAATTTCATATAATTCGGAGTTTGAATTTCAGATAATTTGGAGTCTAAATTTCAGAGAATTCAGAGTTTGAATTTTAGATAATTCAGAGTATAAAAATAGAAAGACTTGGTAGCTAAGGATTTTTAATATTCTAAGGTTTTTAGATAAGTATCCTAATTTTTGGATTAATAAAAAAATGGTTAGAATTGGTTTTAGAAGACATTAAATAAGACATTGAAAACCAAGGTAAGGATAAAACTTTTCTTAGAGAAAGAAAAAATTCCTTAAGAAAATAATTCTTAGATAAAGATAATTTTTCTTAAGAAAATTTGTTTCTGATTTTCAAAACATAGAGGAATGGAAAAGTTATGAGGAAACCTTATTGACTCAAAAATCTCCCCCTTTTTAGAAATAACAAACAACCTTTTGAAAAATAATATAAAGAATAAGGATTTTTCTTTTTAAATTTTAAAAGAAAGATATACCTCCCTTTACTTTTGACATATGATGAATACGACTAACTCCCCCTTAGGTTTTAAAATCCATAAGGATCATATTCTTTTCTTTCTTAGAGAAGTTACTTCTTTTTTATTAATAATATATTCTTTAAGTAATCTCCCCCTTGATTACTCTCCCCCTTACTTAGGACATTCTCTTATTTTTGACTTAATATTCTTTTGATCATACTTTTCTCCCCCTTTGTGATTTTCAAAAAGGAATGGAGGGAAAAAATATATATGAAAGTTTAGTAATATACAAGAAAAAAAACTAATGATAAACATTTATTATTAGGATAGGAAAACAAATTTATAAGGAAAATATAGCAAAAGATCAGATTTTTAAGGAAAATAATTCATCCTTTTTTTCCTTCGGCATCAACTTTATCAAGGTTGCATTCAACTTATTTAGCTCTTTATGATCATCCTAAAATATCTTGAGCAGTTGATTCTTATCCTAATTTTTCTTCTCAAGAACTTTGATTCTTTCTTCTTGGGACTTAATAAATTCATCTTCAGACTTAAACAATTCTTCTTGCTGTTTGAAATTTTCTTCTAACTCTTCTCTTAGTTCTCTTTCACTTTTAAAATTCAATGAAACTGAATTGAGATTTCCATTCAGGTCTTTTCCCTCTTGAATTTGGGCTTCTTTCTCTTGATTTAACTTGTCTGGAAGATTTGATATAAGGTTCTTCACGGTGTCATCTGACAGATCAAAGGCATCTATTACTGAGTCATAGAAATCATCTATAATTTTCAGATAAAAAATTATTGACTTAGACCATTTAGTTATTTCCTTGCATGATCTCTTATGATAATCATAACCAATATGAAAAGTCTTGAAATCCACTTCAATCTCGATAAACATTTTAATGATCATGCTTATCGAATCTGACTCCTGATTGAAAGAATGATGAAGCAACTGAGATCTTGAATCAATACTTGGAAATGAGGGTATTGTATTCATTATCTTCTTTAAATACTAGACAACAGATTCTTGTCCCAATGAGGATGAGGATTCAGAATCAGATTCCCTTTCTGGTGAGGAAACTTTATCTTTCTCTTCATCTTTACTCTTGGATGTTTCAATAATATCTTTCTTAGATTTCACAACTAAATCCTTTTTGGGTGAATCAAAAACCACCTATTTTCCTTTCTCAACTTTAGACATAACCATATCAGCTCTCAGAGAATCATGCTCACTATTAGATACATGGGTTATCTTATCTTTATCAACATCATATTTCTCATCACCTTCTTTAATATCTTCAGGATTAATGAAATCATGATTGCTGCTTTCATCATCAGTAGGTTTAATAATTTCATCATGTCCATCATCATCTTTCCCTTAAAAAATTATCTTGGTTGATTCCACTTATGAAGTTCTAATTGATAACTTGTTTGAAGGACTTTTCTTCTCATGATATTCTTCCATATATTTGATCACATCTTTACTTTCCACTTCTTTTTCTTCTTCTTTTTCTTCTTGTTCTTACTGAACTACCTCTTCTTCCATAAAAGGTTCTGGAATTGAAATTTTCTTTCCCAGGCTTTTTAAAGGAACTGATTCTTGCAAAAAATATTTTGGTACCTGAATCTTTTCAGATGATTTCTTAATATCTTTGAGCAATGCTTGGACAAGTTCAGCTTCTAACAACTTCTTCTTCATTTTCTTTTCTCTAGTTTTCTTCTCAAGCTCTTCTGCTTCCTAAATCTTCAAATCTTATGACTCAGTAGGATCTAAACCAAAACTAGCATCACCCTCCTCCTCCTTCTTCTTCTTCTTCTCTCTCCACTTTGATACCACTTTATCAGAAAAGGTCTTTTGATTTTTTGGATTTGGTGGAGCTAACTGGGTTTCCAGAATAGTTTCTTTTTTATTTTTCTTCTGGTTCTTTTTTTTCTCTTCTTCTGATTTTCCTTGGATGTTTCTCCTACTTCCCATTTCTTGGTTAAATATTTAACCTCACTTTTAGAAAGATAATAAAACTCTCCTAACATGGTACTAAAACCAAATTTAATCCTCCTAATAGTTTCATCACTTAAGAACATAATCTTAAAGGTTCTGGGTTTTGAACTGTAGGGAATTTTAAAGTATTCTAAATAGAGAATAATGATCTTTGACAAGATCACTGGATACATGATTATATTATTCTTAAGGGTTCCATTTTTATATTACTTATGGTCAGAAGGATGTACTTGATGAGGTTTACCTTTTTAATATTAACCATGAAGTCTATCATAAATATATCACTCTTCTTAAGAGATTCCTTGTCTCCCTTTCTCGGAATAATAAATCCATACATCCAAAATGCTGAAAAACGATAGTTAGTGGTAATATGATTTATTTTTGGTGACTTGACTCCCTTAAGTTCAAGGTACTCAATTGCCTTTTCCTTCTAATAACATCCTTCCTTTTCTAGCAGCTTGTGATAGCAAAATATTGCTTCACCTTCATAAGGAATACTGAGAATGTTTGTATTCATGCTGAAGGATAACGAATAGGTCTTCCCATATCTCTTAAAAGAAAATTTTCTCTTCCTCCTTCTTCATAAAAAATAATAGAATCATAAAATTATATGAGAAAATAAGGATAAACCAGATCCTGATTCTTCAACTTGGCTACAAAAAGACTTTTTCAACTATTTTTCTTTATAACTTTAAAAATCAAAGAATTATACTTCAGAAAGAAATTTGGTTGAACCAACCTTTCTCTGTAGATTTTCCAATATTT
Source organism: Viscum album (assembly GCA_963277665.1). Lineage (NCBI taxonomy): Eukaryota > Viridiplantae > Streptophyta > Magnoliopsida > Santalales > Viscaceae > Viscum > Viscum album. Next base: position 2,042,677,900 of record OY728123.1, read on the forward strand.
TATTTCCTTATTTCATGTCATTTTATTTTGAGAGGAAATTTCAAGAGACAATGGAATGTAAGGAAACTAAGAAATGTGAATGACTGATTTGTAGGGTGGAAGAGATTTGGTACAAAAACTCTTGAAAAACCGATACAGGACTTGAATATGGGGGCCTTTATATAGGTTTTATGGTAATATTTTAAATTACTTAAGCAGTCCATTGTTTAAGATTAGCTTGATATGATCTAATGGTTGAAATGAATGCTGATGATGGATTTAGTAGGTTCTGATCTTTTGAGGTTATAAGGAAAATTGAATTTAAGGAAAGTAAATCTGATAGAGTTTACTTAAATCAAGATATAAATACCAACAATTAAAAAACATTATGAAGATTTAAGTAAGTAAACATACCTTTTTAATTTCATAGAAATAATTTTCAATATTGATAATGTTCTTCTTGAAGAACTTAGATTCCAAAAAAAATTATTACGGAAAGGAAATTTTAGGTTCTGTAAATTGGGGTTTCGATATTTTTTATTAAGGAAAAAAATTAGGTTTCAAAAAAAATAGTCAAATATTTTTTTAAAAAAATAATAAAAAAATGTACACCCCCTCTAAAAATGAGTTTCTTAATGTAAGGAGATGGGTTTCAACAAGAAGTTAATATGAAATATTACCTTACTGTTATCATTCATAACTTCTATTTAATGTATTAGAATCTATCATAGGGTAAATATTTTGTAAAAATGTCAACAAGTTAATCTTTCATTCCAATAAATTGAAGAATGATGTCTCCTTTAAGTGTGTGATCCCTAAGAAAGTTATGTCTGATGTCTATTTTCTTTATACGAGAGTAATGTACAGGGTTTTTTCTTAGGGAAATGAAACTAGTATTATAACACATTATTTGTGTTTTGGTTTAACTTATTCCATAGTCTGTGAGTGTGTGTTGTACTCACAATACTTGAGCAGAACAACTTACAGCTACTACATATTTAGCTTCAATAGTGGAAAGTACTATTAAATGTTGCTTCTTGAATAACCAAGAAACTAATGAATCTCCTAAGAAATGAAAAATTTTGTATATACTTTTCCAACTCATTCTATATCCACCAAAATCTGCATCTGAAAAACATTTTAAAACAAAATAATTTATAGAAGAATAAAAAATCCTAAATACATGGTTCCCTTTAAATAGTGAAAAATTATTTTCACTAATTTTAAATGAGATTCCTTTGGACTGGATTGATATATTGCACATAATCATACTGAAAAAATTAATTATTTATGACTATATATTAAGTATAATAAACTTCCTATCATACCTCTAAAATATGTTTGATCTACTGGTTTCCCAACTTCATCAAGATCAAGAGAATTTAAGGTACCGATTGGAGTGCTTATACTTTTAGTGTTTTCATATCCATACTTTTTAAGAAGATATTTAATATAATTATGTTGAGTTATATAATTTCCTTCTGGTTTTTGAGAAATTTCAAAACCAAGGGAAAATGTTAACTCACCCATCATACTCATTTCAAACTTAGATTTCAAGAGATTTACAGATGAATCAGTTAAAGATTGTTGAGTTGATCTGAATATAATTTCATCAACATAAATTTAAACAATCAAAAAAATTCTTATCTTTAAAAAGATTTGGATCAGCAGTTCCCTTAACATAATCATTTTGTAGCAAAAATCTTGTAAGTCTATAATACCAGGCTCTAGGGGCTTGTTTAAGTCTATATAAGGCTTTGTTAAGTTTGAAAACATGTTTAGGATGTTTTGTGTCTTCTAATCCAAGAGTTTTTTCAACATAAACTTCCTCTTGAACATATACATTAAGGAAATTACACTTCACTTCCATTTGAAAAAGTTATAAATTAAAGAATTCTGCAAAGTCAAGTAGAATACGAATATATTCAAGTCTTTCTTCAAAAGTGTAGAATTCTTCATAGTCCATTCCTTCTTGTTGATTATAGACTTTATCAACTAATCTAGCTTTATTTCTTACCATGATTCCATTTTCATCACATTTATTTCTAATGACCCATTTTACTCCAATTAAAGAAGTTTCCTTAGGTCTTTGAACCAAGGTCCAGATTTTATTCCTTTCAAATTCATTTAGTTCATCTTGCGTAGCTTTAATCCAATCATCATCACCTAAAGCTTCATCAGTGCTTTTTTGTTCTAATTGGTAAAGAAATTCTAGATGTTCTACTTCATTTCTAAAATAACTTATAGTCTTTACAGGTTAATTTACATCACCAATCATACTATCACTGGGATGATTCTTAAGAAGCAACTGATTATGGTTTTCTAAAACCTGTTCATCAACATAAGGTAGAATATTTTCTGGGGTGAATACTTCAGAAACATTTTCTTGATTATTTTCCTTATTAGAAGAATCTTCTATCAAATGTTGATAATTAGTTTTTGAAAACACATCTAAGGATGTAGGTTGGAGTTGTTTAAAAACAAAAGGATCAGTTTCATCAAATTTAACATGCATTGTTTCTTCAATAGTACAAGTACTTTTATTAAAAACTCTATAAGCCTTAGAAGTAGTGGAATAGACTAAGAAAATTTCTTTATTGGATTCTGGTACGAATTTATGTAAGTTATCTTTAGTATTCAAAATGAATACATTTCATCCAAATAATTTTAAGTAAGAAACTTTAGGTTTTCAACCAGTCTAGAATTCATAAGGTGTTTTGTTAAGAAAAGGTCTGATTAAAACTCAATTTATAGTATAACAAGCAGTACTAAAAGCTTCTTCCCAAAAGTGTTTAGAAATAGAATATTCACTCAACATGGTTCTAGTTATCTATTAAAGAATTCAATTTCTTCTTTTAACAACACCATTTTGTTGAGGATTTCTTGGGGCTAAGAAGTTATGAGTAATGCCTTTCTTACTAAAAAAAGTTTCAAAATATAAATTTTGAAATTCTCCCCCAAGATCACTATGAATAGTTATCAATGAAATATTTTTTTCATTTTTAACTTGGGCTCTATAAGTTTTAAAATACGAAAAGGCTTCATATTTATTTTCTATAAAATAGACCCATGTAAATCTGGTGTAATCATCAACTAAAACAAATACATAGTATTTTCCTCCAATACTTCTAGTTTGTGTTGGACTGAAAAGATCCATATGCACTAGTTGTAATTCATCATAAGTTGAGACTTCACCGATTCATTTAAAGCTTGAATTATATTCCTTTCTATATTGAAAATAATCACAAAGTTTTTAAGAATCAAATCTAAGCTCCATTAGATCCTTAACAGGTCTTTTCTTTGAGATTTTACATAGGTTCCTAAGGTTACAGTGTCCTAGTATTCTATTCCATAAACAAGATTGATCTTTCATTACACTAAGGGGAGGTAGATATTGGATCCTAAGGTCTTATATGTTGAGTGTGTAAACATTCTCATGTCTATGGGTAGAAAGAATAAACTCTTCCTTGGAATTGTGTACTAAGCATTTATCATTCTTAAAATTTACAAGGTAACCTTCATCACATAATTGGATTATGATTATAAGGTTTTTCTTAAGACCTTTAACAAATAAAAAATTTGAAATTAAAGCTTTTCCAAAAAAGAAAAATGTTACCTATACCAACAATTTCTCTCTGAGCATTATCTCCAAAATTTACTTTTCCTCCTTTCATCTTGATAATATTTTCAAAGAAGTTTTTGTAACCAGTCATGTTCTAAGAACATACACTATCCATGTACCATGTATTTTTTTTGGTACTTCCTTTATTTTCCTAAAAATAAAAAAAGTTAGACTTTCGGAATCCAAACTTTCTTGGATCTGGAAATTTCATAATGTAAAATACTAGGTATCAACATTTTCTATAAAATATAAGCCTTATGAAGACCTATGAATTGGGTTTTATTTAATGAACAATTTTTCTCCAAACTTCCACCACATTGAAATTTAGTCAAAAAGGGATCACTTTGGGGAACAAAATAATTATTACTATAAATTGGTTTTGAGTGAGTGTAGGGTCCCAAAAATTCAGAAAAGGGAAGGAAAATACTCCTGCAAGTTTGGTGAAGCAAAGACATAAAGTTGGATCGAAAATTTGAGAAAAAATCATAAGAAATCAAATTTTTTTAAGGAATCCATCCTCGCTATGTACCGATTGTCAAAAAATGTTTATGAAAGGCGCAAATTGCGAACCACTGATATGTGGATGGCCTATGATGCGTTGGCCCATGAGGCCTTGGCCAGCGAACGAAACAGTTCGCAGTGAATTTCCTCCTGTAAACGGAAGTGGCTGAAAACCATTTTCACTGGTGAGGATATGGCAGAAGTACGCCCTGCATACCATCCCTGTGAATGATGTGGTTTTCATATGACAAGAATTCGGCGGCATCTCGCACCACCACAAATCATGGTAAACTGAGTCATCTACAAGCAATAATTCCTCCATGGGCTTCCGAAGAAGGTGCCACACATACCACAGATACAGCTTCCTTATTTCCCTATAAGAGGATGACTAGGGAAATCAAAGAAATGGGTTAAAGGTGAAAAGAAGAAGGGTGATTTCTCTCGGACGGGTGAAAAGTGGATGAAGAATGTAGAGGATGTGGGAGAAATTTCTCCCTCACACAAAGCAGTTTGTGGGAATTTGTCTTGCATTCGAAACGGTTCACAGAATACATCCCACAAACCATATATAAAAATAAGTTCGCAGAAGTCCTCTCCATGAACCATACTTAGAAGACCCTCTACATCTAACCAGTGAACCGATAAAAAATATAATAAAAACATGGTTTGTGGATGCCCATATTTATAAGAAACTTGATGGATTCCCATATGTAGAAGATGGTTCTCATATTCCCATATGCGGGAAAATAAAACATGGACGCCCATATGTGGAAGCCAGTACATGGACGGTCCTTGGCGGCCCACTCTTCAGTGTACCATCCTACATCACCAACTCCTTTACGAACAAACAGTTCGCATCCATCTCCCATATGGATTCTCCTACATGGATAACTCATACATGAACAGCCATATGAGAAAAATAGTTCGGGTGCCACCGGTCCATACCGCAGGGACTGTGCCCTAGCACCCCCGCTCGGGATCGGTGTTGGGTTGCAGTCTCGGTCCCTTTTCTACCGTCACTGACCACCATGAAAAATGGAGATTCGCACCATGAAATTTTCGACTCGGGTCGATGACATCTTTAATTGCACCCTTATGCAGACCAAACATCCATCCCTTAAATACCATGAGAAGATAAATTCCTCATGTACCTCCTGAAAAGCCTTATCACCTACCGCCTATGCCAGGTTGACTGAGAACTCCATGGACAATCACAGCCTGAATGTTTCTTAATTGCCTGAACAGATCTTTTTCATCCATCAAACTCTGTGTCTCTGGTGATTCAGGATCCTCATAAACCACCATGGCCATCAGAAGCAGAAGGCCAGTGTCCTGTATACACCTTTTTTTGACTATGCACATCATGCCCCAGTGGATCTGCATATGAAGCCTACAATACAGCCATCAATAAAAGGCAAATTCATCCTCAGGAGAGTCCTTTCCTACCTCTGTACACCTCAATGGCTTCCATGCCCCATATAATCTCTCTAAATCTGAGAATCCCTAGAGTCACAGTTTACACTTTCCTTCCCTCTCATGTTTGAGGCATGTCAGAACATCCTAGCCCGATTATCCTCCAGCTAATCATAGTTCCTTCCCTACACAATCTAAACTCTATGACTAAAAACTATGAGTTATTATCCTGAAAACATAACGTTAAACTGTATGGTGTTAGTCCTTTCCATGTGACATTAAATTGTGACTCCATCATTCAAAATATATCACTTTAAATTGTAGTATAATGGGTCATTTTGGATCCTCATAAACATCCCCGGCCATCGGAAATGGATGGTCAGTGTCCTATGGACACCTTTGTTTGACTATGCACATCATGCCCTGGTGGATCTGCATATGAAGCCTACAAGATGGCTATCAATCAAAGGAAAATTCATCCTCAAGAAAGTCCTTTCCTACCTTTGCACGCCTCAATAGCTTCTATGCCTCATGTAATTTCTCCTGATTCAGGTTCCTCCATAATCATGGTTTACACATTCCACTCCTCTCATGCTCGAGGCACGTCGAAACATACAAACATGATTTTTATTCTGTTAATAATGGATTCTATGGCATGTGTTCCTCATCGCATGACTATAAACTACAATACCCCAAATAGTCTTATCCACATGATGTTAAACTGTGATATGATCGTCCAAGCTATATGACTTTAAACTGTATTATACATCATATGATGCTCTGGGGCCCTCCCACTGAGGTGAGTCCCCAATCTTATGAGGCAGGTCCGCATGACCTTTAATTTCATTTTACATGGAAAGGTTTATCACTCTGTTATCTTGCCCAATGTCGCCCTAGCCTCTTCCATCATGAGCTCTCCCTACCCCACCAACAGGGGAGGAGGTATGTGCATTATTGAATCTTTCAAAGCCTCTTGTTTCTCACACCGAGCATGAATCACATGGGCTTAGAGGTTTGTGAGGATCATAACATCTACACACTTTCTGAACTACAAGAACTCTGATTCCTGACCAAATAAGGATACATAGGATGCCTTCTAGAAGGCTCAATCTCAAAAGGGTGCCCATACCAAAAGGCTCCACCCAATCATGCCTATCAAATGGGAAGCTCCCATGCATAAGACCCACACTTTCTGAACTATGATAACTCTGATTCATGAACAAATTAGGATACGTAGGATGCCTTACAGAAGGCCCAAGCTCAAAAGGGTGCCCATTCCAAAAGGTTCCACCCAATCATGTCTGTCAAATGGGAATCTCCCATGCATAATCCCCCCACAAATTCTGAACTACGAGAAATATGATTCCTAAACAAATCATGATACATAGGATGCCTCCCAGAAGGCCCGAGCTCAAAAGGGTTCCCATCCAAAAAGGGTCCACCCAATCATGTTTCCTTAAATGGGAAACTTCCATGCATAATCCCCACACCATTTGAACTATGTGGGTTCTAATTCCTCCCTTGAGGAAACATAGGATGCCTTCATTGTGGGCCCGATCCCAACATCAAGTCACCCTCCATCCCCCTAGATTATGATAAACTCAAAAGCGCCTTATAATATGGCTAAGATAGAATTTCTTCCATAGCATCAAATTTATATGCATTCTCATGACGATCTTGAAAACCAAGTGTATGTCATGGACACACTCTTTGGGAATGAATCAAGGATTCACGAACATATGAACATGACTTAAATCTATAAGAGAGTCTCGGAATATGCAATAATCCTCCCATAGAAGGGTACAGTGAGCCTGACCTCCCATCCTCTAGACCAATAGAGTCCTTAAGTGTCATTGGCCAAATTGTCAGCCGACGAGCGCCTGACTTTGGAAAGCATGTCTATAAATCATGGATACCAGGGTCATTGGGCATTCTTGGATCCACGAATAAACCCATTGGAGACCATACTAGGAAGTTATATCTTATAAGGGACGATTTTATGAGTGCTTGACCCCCACGCTATCACCATCTAGGACCAACAGTTCTCCACAGGGTTAATTCAACCTTTTTTAAAGGATAATGATGTTAAACGGGTCGAAACGAATGAGTGGATAACCCTACAGGAACCTGTATCTATGGAAAAAGAGATGGGTGATGATCCTCATTGTTCCATTTCTGCATCCTCCATAAACGCGCCACCTCAGAGGTGGAACAGTGAGTATAACCAAATCCTAAACAATTCCTATGAGGACGAAGTTGTGAATACATTTTATCAAATTATTTCCTTCCTGAAGTAAAATTTGATGAAAGTTTCTTTAAGGAATTTGTTTTTTATTTTAGTATGATGAATGTATTCTTATCTTCATAGTCATTAGTTTTAGAACTTAAGTTATTCTCTAAAACATTTTTCTTAGAAATAACATTTTCAGGATCCTTAGAAAGATTATCCTTCTTATAATTAACTTCCTTAAGGTTTTTAGAAACACTTTCAAAATCAAGAGTTTTTTTATCAAGATCCTTAGAAAGATCTAATACTTCTTTTGTTAAAATATAAATTCTAGAATTTTCTTTCTCTAACTTCTTTTTTATCTTACAATTCTCATTCTCAATTAATTTAGAAAATCTAGAAACTTCTTTAATTGAAGGTAAGGTATTATCTTTTGATGAATAATATTCTTCATTTGAATATTCATAATATTCTTCATTAGGAAAATTAGAATTTAAAGAAATATTAGTTAAGAATTTATCATTGTGTACCTTATCCATAAGACAATGATTTTCAATGTGTAATATGGATATAAGACCGATATTCTTCTGACCAAAATATTCATATTCTGAATTTTCATCTGAAGATTCACCACTAATGGAACTCCAAGTGTCATTAGCTTTCAATACTTTATTATCCTTTTAGTAATTTTTTTGTTCCTTTAAGAATTCTTTTCCTTTCTATCTTTTCTCTTAAGAATTGGACAATCAAGTCTAATATGTCCATCCCTTTTGTATTCATAACAAGCTACTTCGGAATCTTTCTTCTCCTTTCTGCCTTTCTTCTTATATCTATATTGAAAATATTTTTTTCCCACCATCTTGTTCATTCTTCAAGAAAGATTGGATAATTCACTCTCAAACTGATCATTATCACTTGATTCAGATATAACAAAGGATTTCTTAGCTTTAGACCTAGTTAACCTTTTAGGAGTTTTGGATTTAGATGTAATAGTAAAATCTATAATACCATTAACATTATTTTTCTTGTTCAAATAATTATCTTTCTTCATTCTTGTTTCATGCTGAATAAGTGTTCCAAACAACTCATCAAGAGTAATGATAGATACTTTTCTATTCTCATCGATAGATGTCCTTTTTGATTCCCACTCATTGGGAATGATATCAATTATCTTTTCCACAAGAACTTCATCATCAATACCTTTCTCTCCCATATATTTAAGACTATTGACAATGGTCATAAATCTTTGTTGTATTTTGATAACAGATTCTCTATAAGGAAATAAAGATCCATGATATTCAGATCTAAGCATAGATCTTCTAGTTTCAATCACTTTAGAAGTTCCAAAATGTGTAACTCCAAGTTTCTTCCAAATAAAGTTAGATGCTTCACAATAATATATATGACTATATATATTCCTGGTCATAGAACATAAAAGAGTATTGTGTATCTTTTATTTTATTTGATATTCTTGTTTTTTCTGATTTTGGAAGGTTCTGATTTCCTTGTTAGGAATCTTGTATTCTCCAGTAAGTATAATGATGTTTTCCACTCCAGTGTTAATAAAAAAATTATTCATCCTATCTCTCCAGTACTCATTATCATTACCATCAAAAATTGGTGTTCTGGTAGGATTTAGGTTATCTATAGAATCGATTTTCACTCCTGCCATTCTATAAAAAAATACTTTTCCACAAAAAGGGTAAGTAACAAAATATTTTTTTAAACAAATATAAAAATCTTTAAGAAAAACTTAATCAAGTAAATTTGAGCAAGAAAATTTGAGCAAGAAAATTTGAGCAAGAAAAATTGAGCAAGAAAACTTATATGTAAGTATAATTATTTCAGAGACCTTGATCTGATACCAATTTTAGGATCAAAATATAGATATAGATTCTCAATTACAAGAGGAGGTGAATTTTTGGTTTAAAAACATTACCTTCAAATGAAATCTAGGTTTAACAAAGTTAAACAAGATAAATTCACAAACCCTATTTGGTTCTTATATAAAGGAATAATTTTTCATAGGATCCGAAAAAATACATCCTGAAAAGATACTTAAGAAAAGTTTTCTTAGGAAAAGATTCTACCTTAAAGCATATAGAATCTTATTTATCAGAATATACAAGTATAAGAAAGTATAAGAAAGTTATACTTTCTTTCTTTAACATAATGAAGCAGAAATAAAACATGTAACAAAGAAAGAAAACAAGTAGTAAATCTTTTAACCCAAATATAAGGGTATCCAACAACCTTGGATAAAGGTCCCTTGATTTATACTTTCAAGAAAGTATGTCTTACCCACACCAAGATAAGACCTCGATAAGAATATCGGATTCTTTCTTACTATCCCTGCAAGCCCTCGAACTTTAAGGTAGTCAGTACGTATGTCTTCCTATCCCCAGATGTCCTTGAACTTTAAAGAAATTGACACTTCTTTCTTCTTATCCTTGGAAGTCCTTAATTGTACTCAGAAACAATCAGAGTCACACAAATCAAGATAAACAAGTTGTTTATGATTGAAAAAGTTGCTCACAAATCACACAAAGCATGAGAGTATTTCTTTCTCTAGAAATTACTTCACAGCATGTAATCTCTAGGATCATTAATTAATATATTATGTGCTCGTTTAAATGATATCTTATTTATAAGAAAGGATTCCAAAGGTTGACTACCTCTTCTAATGGTCATATTTTTTCTTAAAACTCGGAGGGACCTCTACAAATGTCACTCAACCAATAGTTAATTAGTAATAATTGTATGACAATGTTTTATGTAGGAAGAAATTTAAAAACATTACCATGCCTAAGAACCAATAATATGTAAGGAAAATAATTTCATGTTTAAGAAATTGTAATCTGATAAAATTGAGACAATATGTTAGGAAAGTAAAGTAGATTAAATAAATCGGAATAATTAGAATATAGGAAATATAGAATTCCGATTATAAATATATGAACAATCAGATTTTTTAAAAATGGATATTCGGAGTTTGAATTATGATGGATTTGGAGTCTAAATTTTGAGGAATTCATAGTCTGAATTTGGATGAATTTGGAGTCAGAATTCTGAGGAATTCTGAAGTCTGAATTATGAGGAATTCAGAGTTTGAATTTTAGAGAATTTAGAGTTTGAATTTCATAGAATTTGGAGTCTGAATTTCATAGAATTCAGAGTCTAAATTTTATAGAATTCAGATTCTGAATTTCAGAGAATTTAGAGTCTAAATTTTAGAGAATTTGGAGTCTAAATTTCAGATAATTCGGAATCTGAATTTCATATAATTCGGATTTTGAATTTATGAAAATTCAAAATCTGAAAAAAAGTAAGACTCAGTAGCCAAGTATTTGAAAGATTCAGAAGTTTTTAGATATGGATCCGAATTTTTGGATTAACAAAAAATGGTTAGACTTGGTTTGAGAAGACATTAAATAAGACATTGAAATCCAAGGTAAGAATAAAACTTTTCTTAGAGAAAGAAAATTTTCCTTAAGAAAATAATTCTTAGAGAAAGATAGTTTTTCTTAAGAAAATGTGTTTGTGATTTTCAAAAAATAGAGGAATGGAAAAGTTATAAGGAAACCTTATTAACTCAATAATAAAGACCCCATTTATCAGCATTTTTTTAGTAGTGTTGATAAAGGTATACTTCAAAAAAAATTATATTTCATTAAGAATAATATATTAATTTTTAAATATATTTATATTGAAATAAATATAATATATATTTTTTAAAATATGTTTTAGATAAGGTAAATAGGAATCTACACTTAATATATAAGATATTTTGTGAAAATGGATTATAAAATAATTTAAAAAATATTTTTAATTAATAAATTACTTATTATTATCGATTATTAGTCATTTAATATCAATTTGAAGATAAAAAAACCAAAAAAATAATAAAAGATCTAAAATAAGTTAAAAACACAATTAAAACTTCAAACGGCCATAAATTTTGATTTGGGTGCCCGTTTGAGCTATACCACATATCAAATAAAATCTTGTGATGAGATTTATGACCTTGGTGATAGAGGTGAACCTATATCATATTTTTAGGGCAAAAAGGCCCAAAATCCCTCCAAAACTGATTTTTTAGTCGAGGTACCCTGATTTTCTAACATTTGATGGATTTCCAACCTTGTTTAAGGGGATCTTATTGCCTTTTTTGGTGGAGACTAAATTTATTCCTTGATCTTACATTCATATTGATATTATGGTTTTGAAATTTTATCATTTTTTACAATTTAATTTTATTTATAGTTAAATATATACATGTTTTCTAATATTTACTTATAATAAAACACTCATATAAATACACATATCAACAAATTTATGTAAAAATGTATATTATAATATATGTAAATAAATACATATTCTAAAAATGTATTTAAAAAAATATCTAACCATTTTTTACATTATATATACATATACATATGTTTGTATTAATAAATAGATATATATTTATATTATATTATAGTATATATAAATGAATATAATATATAATATATTTAAATAAATATAAGTATATATATCACACACACACATATATATATTTTATAAATTTATATTAAAATAATTATATAAATATATGTAAATATATATATAAATAAATATAAATTTTATTAAAGAGACATCAAAACAACATGGTGTAGTGGTAAAGGCATTCCATCTTTGAAGGAGAGGTGTAGGGTTCAAATCCAGGAGGGCGTTATTAAGGATAGAAATTCAAAAATCATTGATAAAAGTTGGTGGGGTGAAAAGTGTTGATAAAGGGGGGTGGAGCACTGTTAAAGGGGTCAGGGAAGCACTGATAAAGGGGTTCGGGCTCATAGGTTTCCGACAAAAATATAATATTACCCCCTTTAGCAGTTCTAAATTTATCAATGCTAAAAAATCAATATTAAAGGACCCCTTTAATAGTGCTAAAAATTACTATTAAAATGGGCCTTTAATAGTGATAAAAATCATTGTTAAAGGACCCTTTTAATAGAACTTTTTAGGACTATTAAAGGGGGCCTTTAACAATGATTTTTTAGCATTGATAAATTTTCTGGGCTTTTAACCGTGCTCAGATTGTTAGAGATTTTTTAGTGATAATAAAGGCATATTCTAGAACTATTAAAGGCCTATTTTGTATTAGTGATTCCACATGAGGGAAAAATTTAAAGGGATATATTCCTAATAGAGAAACTTTGGGCATCCTATTTGGTATAAGCCCCAACCTTTTGAACTATGTGGGATTTAATTCCCCTCCAAATGGGATACAAAGGAAGCCTCCCTAAGGTTAAAACCAAGAACCCCAAACTCACCCTAATATTTTTTAGTCTATATTACTAGTAGGGTATTATCCAACCTAGGATATTACATTCCCTCTAGGTTCCTTGGGCCGCTTCATCTTAAGTCCCACATTTACCTTGGTAGGACACCTCTTTCCTAGATTTCATTTCCTCATAATGTTGAACTGCATGGTTTGGTTATCATCACACAACCTTAAAAGGTAAGATGTATCCCATTAATAGGAACCAAACTACGTGGGGACTGATTCCTATAACAAGGATATATAGAAATCCCTCTATCATAGGACCTACCTCAATATCAAAACCACTTTTGTATTCCTGGATGATAATAAAATCCCAAGCACCCCACTTTTTATCTTAAAACCAACATCGTAATAATATATGATATAAGAATAACTAATCCACATACCATTGATAGAGAACCTCAGATACATATAGATATCTCAATTTATGAAGAACCTTGAATTCATATAAATTATTATAGAGTCAATACATACTAATAATTGATTATAAATATAAGGAAAACTTGATCCACATTTCGAATTTAATAAAGGATTCACAAATATGTCTTGAATCTATAAGAGAGCCCTGGGGTAGGAAATAATTCCTCTAAAAAGGTTGTGATGAGGCCGACCACCCATCCTCTCGACTGATTGAGTCACCCAATGTTTTTGGAACCATTTCCCAAGAACTGCATACCTTTGTAAAGTAGGTTTGTGAAACATCATAGATAAGGGAACCATTTAGTGTTTCAAGTTCCAAGAATAAACCCCATTAGAAACATCCGAGAAGGGACCTGAAAATATAAGGGTGCGTTTGATGGGAACCACCACTACCAAAAAGCACCATTCAAACACCACTTGACTTTCCCCACCTGATTCCCGAATGAAAAAAATGGTGAACCCAATAATAATCCTTAACTAAGATAACTATGTCACCCACATGTCAGGCCCCTTTCATGCACAAAATGAAAGAGGGAAAACCATTGATCCAAAACAATTAATTATTCATGTGTTCATTTATTGAGATTCTAATTTGATGGTTCTCTCTTGTTTTTGTTTTTATACTTAGCCACTTTCATCAGAGATCTATTCATCCAAAATGGTGTCCTACTAACCATACTAAACTTATGCATTTTCTTCCTCGTAATAATGGTCCTCATCAAATAAGAGGACACTATCATCGACTCAGCATCTTCAACTTCAATCCTCAAATGATCTCATTATAGAGTACCACCACAATGGTAATATACCAACCTTGGAGGCTGCATGTGAATCCCTCCAAGGAATAAAGTCCCACCAACCATTCATCCAATACCAGTTGATGGAAAACAAGTAGAATTCATCCAATGTTATCTCAAATCACTTAGGGAGTATATCCTCAGTTCATAACAATAATTTTCTCCCTTATCTCAAGGAGGTGGATCAAGAGGACACCAACGACCTCATTCCTTCATGACATGCATCACACCAACAGGATCCTACCAATATTCATCACTGTCAATGCCACATAACATAAAACCATCAAAATGATGATGGTGCTACCCTCAGGATTTTAGCCTATGTCATTTAGGACTGGTCACTCAGGATATCCCACTGAGGGAAGTGATCAAACAATAGGGAATAGGACCCTACCACTTTTCCCTCCAGAGAAGCCCACTAACAAAATATGATAGAAATTTGTGAGTAGGCGCACACACCAACCTACATCTACCAATACTTTCACCATTTTGTGGCAGCATCCGGAGAAAACAGACAAAAGTTCCTAACAACAAACATGGGGAAGACCCATATCTATACCCCTACACATGATGATTTTTGGTATATCCCAGTAGTAAATAAAGGAAAGAAGTAGTAAAACATCTCTTATCTAACTAAAGAATATGAATATATTTATGTACCAGCTCTAGAAGTCACCCATTAAATCCTAGAAATGTTGTAGGTACAGGCATCTATTCCTATCCATGTTCTATAAATTTTCTAGGATATAATGATTACATCAGAAATCACTAGGATCCAGAAACACAACCCTTATTCCATATATGAACTGGCCCATCAACATGATATGATGGTCTCTTAGGAGAAAACAAGTATCCCTGATCCTATCTAAGAGGGTTCTGGACAAAATCACCTAAAAAATGGATAACTAAATCAGTCTTATATCCCTATTGTAACTGAAGGCTATTGGTATACCCTGGTGGTCACTCCAGGACAGGCACATTTCCCTACCAAAATTTTATAGACACACTGGAAAATTCTGACAGTGACACGAGCTACTCAAAATAGACCCTATATATGAAAGTCTCCACCCACAGCAAGCAACCCCAATTGCCCGTAGGAAAGCATCTAAAAATAAGCTTCTCTAAAGATGATTGGAAAATGAAGATTGGGTCCATTACCCTATTCATTTGAATGTTGGTGTTCTTTAATACCTCATACATTTATCAATAGCGACTCAATATCCTACTCACCCATTACCAAATTATAGATATAGTAGATGCAATTTTGAAGGTCCTCCCCACATATTTTCTACCAGCAGTTCTATAGGACCTCCCTTGGAATCTTACCATGAAGGATTACTTCATGTCAACAATCTAATTGATCATGAGATCCTATCTCTTGAAAAATGCTTACACAACCCTCCTCATGTCCAGAAGATCAAACAACAAAATGTTCCTCCCCATGGTATCTTCCACCCCAAAGGTCCTACCTGGGGTATATGCTACACACATTCTCATTATAGTTGGATGTCAAGTTTTGATGGTAATCCTCTCCATAATGGAATTTTCAATGAAGCTACTCCCCATAATGACACTTTATTTTTTCAATAAGTTCCTCCCCTTGATGACCAACTCTAAAAATCCCTTCTATCACAAGTCGCTTGGGAAAATAAGTCTAGTAATTACTGATGCCTCATCATTGAAAAATGATATTCTTTATCAACCAGAATATATCTCAAGGAAATAGTTATTCTCTATAGCACCCTTGGATCTCTTTCCTTGCAGTATGATATAGGAAATCCCTAATGACCCCATTGTTTACAATAAAGAAATGGAGAAATATCCACTTTGGTCATATCTAGTTGAGGAACCTCTTGAAAAATATCAAGGATAATTATTGCTCATGAGGAGATAGTTTTCAAAGGTAAATGTACCAATAATTTTTTACCTTTATCCACACCCCAATACAACATTCCCGGTGAATTTTTGGAATAATATTTGCAAAAAAAATTCCTAAATATATGGACTATGCTTCATCAATTGAAAACAAAAGTCCTACATTATTATGAATAAACATGTCATATTACGGTAATAGAAAATATGCACTTTCAAATCGACTTGGCAATCCTCCCAGCTACATGACACTCAAGATTAGGAAGATGGAAAGGATACATTTATCATGCATGTCTTGATGCGTTAAAAGAGTTATGTCGCATGATCATCTACGCTTCATCCATCATTTATATCAGAGGATGGGGTGAACATAGGGCATTGTATTTCACATCACTCCCTGATCAGTAAAACCCAGAATATGTGACATCATGTAATGTCATAGCCTTATAACATATTTAATAAATGGTCTTTTCTCACAAAATATAGTATGGTAAGTAAGAACCAACCCATAACAACTCTCAAATATATCAGTCTAGAATAGAGTGATACATTAAAATAATCTTGCATAAAGCATTTGAAAATATTGAGAAAGCCTCCCACTTGAGGGAAACCGGTTTTTATGTAGCAAAAATATCTATGGAAGCAGGTGGATTATGTTCAAATAAGACATTTCACCCATCCCACATTTTAACAAAGATCCATAAAATCAAAAGAGTAGTCACAACAGCTATATCTAGGACAGTACAGGCTCAAGCCTATCCTATGGGGACGGTTCTGTTTTTAACACAGCCATCATGGCCAAAACATTGAATCCAAAATGTTTTGAAAGTATAATAGAAGAACCCTCATCCCATAGGGATGGGGGAATTTTTACATCAACCTTATCTATAGTGAAAGTCATTTGTTTCTCATTTGGGAGGAGTTCTATAAAACGAATTTCCCCGGTTCATCCCATATTTTGATGGAGTTTCTTCTTCAAGGATGTGAACAAAAATATTATCTAAAGGTTCCATTAAAATAGACTTTCACTAGATGGATTTGAAGAGAAACTTGAAATAAAGGATGAGATCTCATGATAGTCATAATAAAAATTTACCTTTTAAGAGTACAACTTCTCCTAGGAATCACAGCTCTTCTAGTGGATTATCCAAGAGCAGTCGATTCCCCCATTATTCATAAACTGATGAAATTATTATGGTGTTATTTTCATCACTAAATTTCATTAGAACTTATCCTTACAACACTACAAAACATTAGGTAAATATGGGAGAAAAGGATGATAAAATGTCCACTCAAAATATGATCCATACAAAAATGACTAAAGAGGGCGTGCATACTAGAAATTAGAGGATTTCCCAAAATATGGGGACACCATCAAATGCTCTATTGCCTACCTTTCGATGGGAATCATCTAATGAAAAGGGTAATTCTATGGTTAAATCCCACCTATTACCCAAACCCTCACACTTGAGGAAATATTAGATTATTATGATATTGAAATGAGAAAAATGAGAAGATTTAGTATAGAACTACTCAGGGGTAATATTTCTTCTTGATATATTCTTTAAATAGAACCTCATTTCACTCCCCCAACTAACATATCTCAATATGAAGTGCTCTTTATACCATATAAAGTAGATTTACAATGTACGTTCAATGTTGAAGAAAGGAAACTAATCTATTTGGAACCAGTGACAACTGAATACTAATAATTCCATATGTTGTCTAAACAACAAGACCAATGTTAATCAAGTTACAACTAGCCATCTCAAGAACAAGTACAAAAATTAAAAATACATATGTTTATATCCATCAGGCCCTCTACTCCAACTCATTCTCAGTTGTCTGTTCTCATAATACTTTATGATACTATTGAATCATTAGAAGCCCGAATAAAAGATATGGAGGAAAAAATGCATTATTGTAGCTGAAAAGAATACTTTAACCCGAATGGGTAGATTCAAATATTCCCCCACCTAATTTTGGAAATCCTACATTTACAATATTCGACAGTTTGGGAGATCTGGATAAGAATATAACACATTATGTATCTTGATGTGGCCCCATGATGGGAACTTTATTACAACAAGATGCTACAAACTCTAGTGTTTTTTACAAACCATACAGGGACTAACCTTTGTTTGGTACACCAATTTATCCATTGGGTACATCAAAGGATATGAATACCTCTATCAGTAATTTATTTATAAGTTGAAATCAACATGGAAGAATAAAATAGTCCTAAAACTCTTGAACTACAAATAGTGGGAAATGATATATTCCCATACATCATTTTCAGGTAGAAGGTTCTAACTTACTCCCTGAATTTTCAGTTTCCATAGGAAGAGTTATTGAATATTTTCATATAAAACATTCGTGATGTGTTTTTAACACCACTAATTCCCATAAAATAGGGGTGGGTTATGATACCTTTATATAGTTTCAAAAATATTAAAAGACTCCATCTTGTTATCTAGATCCAAATCATGGTCAATATTGGCTGGCCAGAGAAAGAGTAAAGGAAAATAAGAAACTGCAATTGTCACTCTAAAACCATCTCTTTAACTGGATACTTCTCCAAATCCAACACATTATCATGAGAAATCCCCTATAGGGAATAAAAACAACGAAAAAAACCTCCTTGGGATGAAATTATAGAGCCTAACTCTATTAGTTTGGAGACTCGAAAAGTAATGTTTATTAATTTTGAGATGAATAGGTTCCTGGCTAATTCTTAGCAGACTTGGATTTTTTTTAACACTCCCAAAACCCAAGAGGATTAACCAAGTCAATCTTGATGGTCACCTGAATTATTTTCCACTTCATCAAAAAATAGGTCACACCATTTAGAACTATTTCATTTTTTAATTTTTCTTACAAAAAATGGTTGATTTTTGGTAGGTGAAGCTGAGAAAATTTCCAGTACATGTATCATGTGTTTCTAATGTCGCTCTAGAGGAAGTAATTGAATGGAAAGTAGTTACCAGAAAGAATGTATAGAACTTCAGTAATTAGATGACTATAAAAATAGTCAAATAAACTCATTTTATCCTCCAAAAACATTTAAAATAACTAATTATACTCCTATTTAGTTCAAATATAATATATTCGACTCCATTAAACCCATTATCCTCTAAAGGTAAATATTCTAAGAAATGACATGGAAGAAAGGGTGTGAAAAAAATTTACGAAGATGAACCTACACCTAGTATGGTTTTGGCCTTGTATCCCTTAGACATCATGCCTCTATTTCCAAGAGAATAGGCATCAGCCAACCTAATGGTATAATAGGAACTGACCTATCAAATGGAAACCTCATCAAATGGATAATTGATCTTCAGAACCATTAATTTCATTCATTTAATGGATACCTAATCTGATGATGAGTGTTATTATAAACTCAAGTATATCACGTAAAATTAGGGAGACACGAATTGAGGCCACTAGAGAAGAGGAAACATATGGAGGTACAATTGTTTCCAAACAAAATATATTGGTTGTATCCTAGTTGGAGCTATATATGCCCTCCAAACCCATGAAAAATCCCTTAAAAATCCCATCAGGAATACTAATATTCCCCTACACACATAAAAAACATCCAGATCCAATAATTTTGGAACATTGATTGATTACTAAGCGACAACCTGGCCAAACTAGGAAAGTGGGAAAGAAAAGGAAGACCAATCCAATAGTAGACAAAATTTCCTCCACATCTATTCAACCACATGATTCATCATCCCCAGGCATGTCAACTCTAAAAATTCTATAGAGCGAATAATTCCCTATAGGGGAATATAAAACTTTGACCCAAAAGTATGACATTCTGAAGAAATTGGCCATAGCCTTGGGAAATATTTCAATTCGGGATGCTCTAAATCTATTGAAATATCTAGAGGAATCACTAGTAGTGGATCTATCGTTTCCTCAAGAGTTTGAAGATGAATTAATAGCACCCAAGGTATATATTCTTGAGATTTACATTATAGAATGTTATGTAGTTATCTCTTTCACTAAACAGAATAGATATGATGTTATACAGGGACATATCAGGCCCCTACACATATATAAATATTATATTACTTTGAAATACATCGAGAATTCATTGGTAATAGATCAGGATTCAACCTCATTCCTATCAGAACGCTTCACAAACTAGGATACACTGAATTTGATGTATCCCCTTCTACTCTATCTCTCCAAGGAGATGATAAAATCAAACAGAAACCCCTTAGATACATTAAACTTAGAGCTTAGTTTTGGAATATGGTGTCTAAATATGAGTTATTGGTCATCTAAAAATATATGGATGTCAATGTCTTTCTAGTTATTCCTTGGTTGCATCAGCATGAAGTGGTCCACTAATCATACCATCAATACCTTAAATACTATAGAAATTTTCATATTGGGATGTTACATAGTGATAAATCTCTGTTCATGTCTTGTGAATCCCAATATATTGATGCAGGATTCTACCGAAGAGAAGGGAGGAAACACATAAAAACGGTGTTTCTTGGGATACCACTCCTATTGGTATAGAAATAACCCCAGTTAGCCCATTAAAAGACATTAGTGTTGAATATGTGATTCCCATTAGTCACATCAAACACATCATCTCATATTCAGATGCATTCTCATAGCATTCATGATATCAACCACATCGGTTGAACCTGAGGTCGTTTCCAAAATCTTTGATTCCTAAATTTGTGGTGATACATCAAATGTAAATGTTCCAACCATATCCTCATAACTTCATCAAAACACTTCTTTATCTACTAAATATTTTAGAAGTCGTGATATCACTGTTTGAAGATAGCTCACAGGACACTAACCTTTCCATTTACCTTAATGATTCCCCTTCATCTCCCATCCATCCTGACATGGTAACAGAGTAATATGAAGAGGAAAAGGAAGAAGATGAAGAAAATTAACTCAGAGATTCTCCTCCATCATTTTAGGAAGAAGCCTCCACTATTATCTATGAACTCTGTAAGATAAATACGGGTGCATATGAGGATCCGTGAACAATGCTGATATGTGAAACTATGCCCCTTGATGAGAATGAAATTTATGGATCATTAATAAATAATCATTGAGATGTGTTTTCTTTGAATTATAAAGAGATTCCAAGCCTTGATCCTATTATGTCTATCCATCACTTAGGATATCCAGAATACCACCGCGGTTATAAGAACGCATCTAGAAGGACACATATGACTCATGGTACCATGTTCAAAGAATAAATTTAAAAATTCACCATCATGAAAAAGAATGAACATGTCAAGGTTTTCAATTATTTCAGATACCTCAACTAGAATTGTCCAAAATATGACTTCCTAGTATCAATTATGAACCTTATGATCGATAAAACTGTGGTCTATCAAGACCTCTCTTTCATGGATAGTTATTCAGGGCATAATGAAATTTGAATGGACCCATAATATAAAGAAAAAACTACCTTTAAGGCCCCTAGGGAGTATTATTCTACTAGGTGGTTCTCTTTTACTTAAATAAAAATAGTTCTACATATCAACATTCCATGAATCTCATCTTCAAACCCTTCTCAGGAAATTCAGTCGAGTGTTATGTTTAAAATTTGGTGGTAAAATCATGACAATTTTTTTATCACCTTTCTGTTTTAGAAATCATTTTCAATAAATTGTGATAACACAGTCTAAATATGAATCCCCTAAAATGTTCTTTCAGTGTTACCTTGGGATAATTTCTTGCCTTTATCATATTCCATAATGGAATAAAATTCTACCCAGATAATACTAAGTAAATTATGGGTATTACACCTGCTCAAAACAACAAACGGTTGAGAGGAATATAGGGACACCATTACTACATTCAATGCTTCATATAAAACCCCACAATAAAGTGTTTTCCCTTCACTAGGTTGATGAAGAAAAGGTTTATGTTTCAATGGACTAATAACTTTCAAGAATCATTCAACAGCCTCAAGAAATATCTCTTGAGATCACTAGTGTTGATGCCTCTAGTTAAAGGTAAGTCACTCATCCTGTATATGGTGTCCCTAGAATAGTTTTTGGGTGACTTATTCACACTAAAATTGATACTAGAAGTGAAAACAACCTTTATTATCTCAATTACACCATGATCAACATTGAGAGTCGGTATTGAAATATTGATAAGAATTATTTGGAATTTATTTTTTCAATTAAAAACTTAAGGAATTATCTGCAGAACCATGAGGTCCATTTGATCTCTCAAACTGGCCAGTTAAAATATATCCCCAATCATCCCATGTTGACTATATTTTTGGTATGATGGTACATCATTCTATAATAGTTCTACATCTGGTTCATATCATAGAAAGAAAAAGGTAGGTATTAGAAAATTTCTTTGAAGAACATCCCTCTATGAAAGAAGTCTTTATGGATACCAAATTTCAATATGAGAAAATATTCTCCATCCAGGAATCTAGATGAATTTGGGAAATTTATTTTGATGTCTCATCCAGAAGCCTAATCAGAAAGAGAACAAGAGACCCCAAGATCAACAATGTTAGGTTGGGAATCATTCTTCTTTATATAGAAAATTAAGTTCTACCTTAATTATTTATTCTATCAGAAGGTTTCACTAACAATGTATCTAAATACCAAGCCCTCATTGTATACTTAGAGTTGCCTTTTCAAAAACTAGTGACTCACCTAAGAATCAAAGGTGATTTTGAGTTGGTAATTAACTTGATCAATGGTGATTAGACGATCAGGAAGGAAGAGTCAATCCCCTACTTAATTATGTTTGAGGGTTTATAGAAAAATTCCCATATGATCCAATACTAACTCATGCCCTGCATTAACTAAATGCACTAGAAGATTCATTATAAAATGGTGTTTCATCCCTGGGAGATCCAGATTGGGATTAAATAGTCATCATCATAACCCATCGCAAACCAGTATCATCATTTGTTCAAAGTGTCATGGAAGAGATCAATAAGATAAATTCTACCACTAACCAGATGATGTTGCAAATTGGTGGATGATTCCTATCCTATAATACCTCTAAAATGAGACCATTTTACTAGAAATAGATGAAAAAGAACATATCTGATGATGAGTGGTCAATTACATCCTTTATGAAAGCCCAGATCATCAGAAGGTTCTTATTAGGATATATTTGATGGAATTATCATCATATGCATTGATAGAGAGGGGATGAATTCCACCATGGAGGAAGTTCATTCTCGAGATTGTTGTTCCCATTAGTTAGGAACCAATATTTCTCACTAAATCGGGAGGATTGGGTATTTTGGGCTTTTATTTCACATGATTACTCATAATTTTTCAAAAAGTGTCATTCTTTCCAAGTAAATTCCAACTTAATACATCAACCCCCAGAGTTTTTGTACACATCTAAATACTCTTGGAGATTTTTTGTATGGGGAATGGATGTTATTAGACCATAACCTACAGATACAACTAAGAAATTTAAATGTATCCTTACTTCTATCAAATTCTTCACTAAATTTTCCAAGGTGATACCTCTAAAAGAATTCGAGACTAGAAGTATCATAAATTTTGTGAAGTAAAACATCATCACCAAATTTGATGTCCCTCGCACAATAATAATTAAAAAAAACACCAAATTCTACTCTTCCAAATTAAAGAAGTTTTACCATGAATACTACATCAAATCCAACAATTTTTTCCACTACCATGTAGTGGAAAATGAACAGATAGAGGCTTTCAATAAAACTCTATCGAAAAATATCCAAAAAATGGTGGATAGATAAAATAATTCTTTTCCCAACAAGATCCTGCACACCTTGTGGGATTACCAAACTAAAACCAACATCACTACTCAAGAAACCCCATGTTCACTAGTTTATAGAATAGATGTAGTGTTACCCATAGAATTCTAATTTCCCTAACTCTGAATAACTATATTTGGATCAGATGATGAGCAATCACAAAATTTGTTTGATGAGTTAGAGAGACTCGATGAGAAAATGTTGTATATCCTATAGAATTTATAAATATACCAAAACCAAATAGCATGATACTTCAATAAGAAAGTTCATCTCCATTCATTCCTTCAAGGAGAACTAGTTTTGTCTTTGAAGACTCTAATGATACCTAGGAAGAAACCCACAATGTTGGAACCCCAGTGGGAGAAACCTTATACCATGAAAAAGGTCCACCCCAACAAAGCTTATTCATTGATCTTGATGGATGGAGAGATTTTACAGCCCCTAAAAATTCATAATTTCTATAGAAATACTTCATGTAATAAAAATGAAATACATCCTTGTCACACAATGATAAATTTCATGAAATTTGGTCCTAGATGAAAGACCTTAAAAGGAACACCAAATGGACTTTATACCATGACCTTAAAAGGCATGATATATGGTCCTAGTTGTATGACCTAAAACTATAGGACACCATATTGTGAGTTGTAAGAGTTTAAACTATATATCCTAACATCTTAGTCGTAATAAATTAAACTATATAAAAATTTCTTTGTTGAAAGATGTCAAACTGAATGGTTTGCATCCTTGTTGCATGACGTAAAACTGCATAACAATTCAGCTCATGCTTGAGTGGGTCACTAGCCTTAGTGTTGGTCTCCCACAAAACCTCCACTCCATAACTATTTTTGGCTTGATTCTCATCTTGATTGGATACATAGTGATTCCCAGACCTTATTTCCTAGGCCCTATCATGATGCAATAAAAATACCCCCTCTCCACTATACAAAAAAAGATCTATTTAGGAGACTCCAACATGATTCCTTTAACTTGTGGGGACATATTAAAGATTGATAACTACATGTGGATTGATTCCTATCAACATGGTATACATTGTGAAACTGAGGCTTCTCAACCTAGGACCATCCACTGAAAAAATCACATTTTCCTTTCTTCCGGCATAAAACTCCAATCCATGCAAGAAATCTTTATTTGGGTTCCCTTATTTAGGAGCCCATCACATAAACAAAAATACCCTCTTCTCTATATACGAGCCATATCTATGAATGGAACTAAACACTCCATGGCCAATGATACTCCAAATACTTTCTTTGTGCATGGAAACATACATTTTATAAATTATATTCCTTGTCTTGTAAAATATAGATCTACCTAATCTTTACTTGACCATCGGTAATATAATTTATGATTGTGAAGGAAGCCTTTATTTTACTATGTATCGATAATCCCCTAACTATATTTGCATAAGTCTCCCTTAAAAGGACTGTCAACTTGAGTAACCTTCATCCTTAGGAGAAACCTCTTCTATCTTCATAATCCCTAACAACATCGTACTAGAAACTACTTTTCAAAAATGGTCTATATCCACTCCTTGGGTACTTGTCCCATATCACTTATCTTTATCCACGAACCCCCAATATCATGGTTTACAATTTCCTTCTCTACGTTCGAAGCATGTATAAACATCCTTGTCTAGGTAAGACTTTTATCTCTTTCCATTTCTATAATTATGATCATAATCATATGTCCTAAAACTGTAATATTCCATTTTTCCTTATCATGTGATGATAAAATACATGTTATTTGGTCTTACATGAAAGACCATAAAAGGAACTACCCTTGGTCCTAGTCATATTAACTAAAACTACAAGACCCCATTGTCTGAGTTGTAATACTTTAAACTACATAGCCTAACATCCTTGCCACATGTTGTAAAACTACATGGTCTATGTCCCTATTACATGACACAAAACTACATGAAACTTTAGCCCTCACCTGAGAGGCTCTCAATCATGGTGTCGATCTTTTAGGTCCACAAGGCTGAATACCCTGAGAGGGGGGTGAATCAGGGTATGACTAATTTAAAATTAACGCCCGTTATGATCTTGTTTCACTGTTAAGAAAAACACTCTTCTCCCTCTTTAATGTTGCACAATATAAACAGAAAGTAAAGCAAGCACAGGACACAACAATTTTTACTTGGTTCACCGCTAAGGGATATGTCCAAGGAGCATACGCCGATAGGTTTTCGGTCATACCAAATTCCACTAAACTTCACTAGATGTGGATTACAGGGTTCGGGAACAGTCACTCTGTCCCATGATCACTACCTTTACAAGGTTTAGGGTCAGATCACTACTTTCCCAAGGGTCATTCCCTGTTTCTCTCTCTCTGGATCACCGCCGGTGGAGAGGATCATCTTCTTTCTCTTCCTTTGCTCACTGCTCTAGAAAGGATCCACTCATAGTTTATAGACCTGTAGTTCTCTTCATTTGCATGAAGTAATGCATATTCCTCTATATGTAGATGCTCTGTTGAAGTCCAGCTTTCACCCGTAGATTAATCTCACTTTGCACTGAAGGTATCGAGCAAACTTCTAGATTTCACGCAGCCTGGAACAACCATCGTGAATCAACCCTTACTTTCTATGCAAGTCTAATCCGGTGCGCATTTATTGGCATGCAAGTCAAAACTAGCATGCAAGTCCACCTTATACACTTGCGCGACACAAGCTTCATCAACTCCAAACTTGCACGACACACTTCCCTTTACACCCAAACCAATATTGGTGCGCAATAAACAACAATCACCCTTCTTCAAATCCAGTGCGCAAGTCCCACTTGCGTGACACACCACCACTTGCATGAACACCACACCTACGTGACGGGAGCTCTGGTTCTTCAAAGTGTTGAACTCCATTGAGAAATGAGGGGTGGTCCAGTATTTATAGGCAATTTGACCACCCTGTGCGATGGCGCGCAAGTCTCGGCCCGCAGGTCTCTTCCCCTGCCAATCACTTGCGCGACCCACTTCCAAACTTGAGCGAACCTCTTTCCTTTGCCATATTTTTAAGTTATGATCTTGAAAAACAATAGGCGCACAAGTTTCCAATCCTCTTAGGCACCGGCACGCAAGTCCTTTCTCTTGGCGCGCAAGTTACCTGCGTGACCAACTCAATACTTGCGCGACCCTTATCCCTTTGCCATATTTTGATGATATGATCATGAAAAACATATGGAACGCAGGTTTTCAATCCATCAAGTACACGGCATGCAAGTCCCTTTTCCAAAAACCGCTTTTCTTCATTTGTCGATTTTCAGGCCCAAAAATTTGGAAAACACTAGAAAACAGCACCACCTCGTATCTGTTCTTTTTGTTCCGCCTCCAGATCATCCATTACTTCGTCGGATTTCTTGAATCAAACATTGATCGATAACCACAGCTCTTGAACTCGGCATTCCACCATGAAATCCACTTTGTCAAAAAAATTGTATGTCATGGTTTTCCTTGTCAACAATCATATCACAGTTGTCCACTTTGTCAACAAACACAATCACCTCAAAAATGCTTCATTGATAACTTGAGGTATTTTTTCCCAACAATCTTCCCCTTTGGGTTTATTGAAAACTCTTCCATAAAAAGATAAATTGTTAACTCTTTAGCCACCATTCGCCCAAATGTGATTCTGATAGCGATCAAGGATTTACTCAACACGTACTCTTAAGCCCACATGAGCAATGCTCGACATGAGAAACAAGAGTAAATGAAAAGTTCATCAATGAATCACTTCATCTCTTACACCCATTTTTGACACCAAACTGATACCAATTTTTACCAAACTGATACCAATTTTTTGAAATATTCTTCCAACACCACTCATCTGCTTTTATCACGATCCACAACTGTCGTGATTTCTATTCTTTGACCGATCACTTCTATCATCATCAGATTTAATACGCTCCCCCTTTCTCATTACTCCCCATATCTCGTTGCTCCATCTGTCAAATTCTCCCCATATCATTCATGATTTCTCAAATATCCACACTCTCTCCCCCTTGAACAATCACTATTTTCTCCCCCTTTGTCAATGAACCCAAAGATCGCTCCTTTGTAGTCTGTAACAGAGTAGAGAACACATTTCAGCACATTAGGGAAAAATATATCATACCTCGAGGAGGGGGGGTTCCACATCCATAGTCTTTCATGTGTGGGGAGTCGACTGAACTCCCAGAGCCAGTCGATGCCTCTCAAAATCGTCCATGGGTAAGGCCTTTGTCAGAATGTCTGCAACCTGTAGCTCTGTAGGCACATACTCCAAATTCACGATTCCCAACTCAACCTTCTCCTTGATGAAATGATTTCTGATCTCAATGTGATTTGTCTTTGAGTGGTGGACAGAATTTTTGCTAAGATTTATGGCACTTGAGTTATCACATTGGATTCTGATCGGAGACTTCACTTCAACTCCCATATCTTCAAGCTGTTGCTTCATCCATAATAAATGTGTTCAAGCTTGAGTGGCCGCAATATACTCAGCTTCTGTGGTGCTCAATGAAATGCAATCTTTCTTATTGATTAGCCAAGAAATAAACAATCCATCAAGATAGAATGCACCTCCTGACGTTGATTTTATTTCATCTGCTGATCCGGCCCAATCTACATCAGTGTATCCCAATAACTCTATTTGAGATTTGTCAGTATATGTCAAGCCAAAATCCACTATGCCCTGAATATACCGAAGTATTTTTTCACTGCAATCATGTGGATTTCCTTGGGATTTCTCTGATATCGCGCTGGTTGGCATGTGGCGAAAACAATATCAGGCCTTGTCGCGGTCAAGTACAACAAACTTCCAATAATTTTCCTGTATTCGGTGATATTAACTGCCTTTCCATCCTCATCTTTTGATAATTTCATCCGGGTAGCAACCGGAGTTTTCATCTCCTTGTAATTATCCATGACAAACCTTCTTAAAACCTCCTTGTCATATTTGGATTGAGAAATTAATGTTCCATTCCTTGTGTCACCTGTAGACCAAGGAAAAATGTTAGCTCTCTAATCATTGACATTTCAAACTAATTTTTCATGAATTCAGAAAACTGTCTGCACTGAGCTTCATCTGATCCACAAAATATTATGTCATTGACATACACAAACACCATCATTATTTAATTACTATCGTTGTTGAAATAGAGATTGTAATCAACTCCCCCATGCTGGGATCCAAGCTTCTTCAAGTACTGATCAAGCCTTGAGTACCACACTCTTGGTGCTTGTTTCAACCCATACAATGCCTTCTTCATCCTGGAAACCTTGTTCTCATCCTCATGAATGAGAAAAGCATATGGCTGCTCAATATACACTTCCTCTTCCAGAACTCCATTCAAGAATGCAGATTTGACATCCATCTAGAACACTTTGAACTTTCTTTGCACTATTATGGCAAAAAATAATCTGATTCTCTCCAGCCTTGCAACCGGTGCAAATGCCTCATCAACATATATTCCCCCTATCTGGGAGTATCCCTTGCACACTAGCCATGATTTTTTCTGAATCATTGTGCCATCTTCATTCATCTTGTTGTGATAGACCCATTTAGTCCCAATGAAATTCTTGTCTGCTGGCCTCGAAACAATCTCCCATGTCCGGTTCTTCTCAATCTGATCAAGCTCTTCATTCATAGCCTGAACCCAGTTTTTATCTTCAACTGCATCGGAAAAACATTTCGGCTCCACCTTAGATAAAAACGATGTTTGTTGTAATGATTTCATTCTTCGAGTCTGAAATGGAGCTGTCTGATCACCAATGATATTCTTCCTATCAATTTCATCTTGACTCTTTGGATTTCTTGCAGACACAGACTTGACACTTTCTTGTTCATCATCAGTATCTTCTTCTGAGTTAGCCTCTTCCACTTCTGATCCCCCTGTGTTTCTTACCTCATCATCACTTTCATACAGAAACTATTCACTGGGTCGTTGAGTATTCTATTCATTTTCAACAATAGTGACATCATTGCTCTCAACAATTTTTCCTAGCCTTTTTTTGAAACATTTATATGCTTTGCTTTTCCCTAAGTAGCCAAGGAATATCCCCTCATCTCCTCATGACTCAAACTTCCTGTGATTTTCTTTGTTGAGTATGAAACACTTACTTCCAAAGATTTGAAAATATTTCAACGTTGGCTTCTTTCCATACCACATTTCATATGGAGTCTTCCCTTCCTTCAGACACAACAGACACCTATTCGAAATATAGACCGATGTCAAAACTACTTCCTTCCAAAATTTCTCTAGTAGGTCCTTTTCAATAAGCATCATTCTGGCCATGTTGTTGATGATTTGATTTCTCCTCTCAACCACTATATTCTATTGGGGAGTTCTCACAGATGAAACTTGATGTCTTAGTCCATGTTTCTTGAGATAGTCTTCAACTTGACTGTTTGTGAATTCTGTTCCATTATCAGTAAGAAACTTCTGAATTTTCTACCCAAGCATCCTTTCTGATTTCCTCCTATAATTCTTTATGCAACTGAACACCTCTGTCTTATGGGTAATGAAAAATACTCAGGCCATTCTGCTATAATCATCAATTAAAAGAACATAATATCTTTTCCCATTTATATCTCGTGGTGAGATTGGTCCACATACATCAGCATGCACCAATTCGAGTACTCTAGTTGATTTCTGTTCCTTTGGAATGTATGTATTTCTGATGATCATCCCTTGTTAGCAAGCATCACACGTATGAGTGTGATCACATGATAGTTTGGGAAGGTCTCTAGAAGCATCACACTTTACCATATCTTACATAGATGGTTGGCATAGATGACCGAGTCGCTTATGCCACAACTGGTTTCTTCCTCTCTGGATAAAAGGCACGTATCTTTTTCCCCTCCTACAAGGTAAAGATTTCCCTTTTTCCTTTTCCCCTGCAAAATAACTGCTCCATCTTTTCCTTTCACAACACACATCTTCTTGGTAAATCAGATAGAATTCCCAGAGTCACATAGTTGACTGACACTGAGCAAGTTATGACTAAGACCCTATACTACCAAGACATCAGCACGTCTCATTTCTTTGCCCCCAAACTTGTCTTTCCCTAAGCCAAAAATCTTCAGGCCTTCATCGTTTCCAAATTTGACAGCTCCTTCTTTGTCATATTTTATGACTGTAACAAGATCCTTATTACCCGTGATGTGAGATATGCAACCACTATCAAGGATCCACACACCAGAGCGATCTGATGCTTTAAGGGAAATCTCTTCCACCACAGCCTTCTCATTTTTCTTCTTCTTGGTCTATACTCTTTCTTTCACACTCAGCAAGGCTTGATATTTTTGTTCTTTCTCATAGTATGATGGACCAGCTTCATCTTGCAAAGCCGCAAATCTATTCTGCATTTTTAACTCACCTGTCGGTTTATTGATCTGCTGCTTGTGAACGTTTTAATTCTACTTTAGCACATTTCTCTAAATGGTCGAAGTGCAGTACCTAGCCATGTACCCAAATCCTCTGGACCAAAAATAGTGTCCTTCAAAATATGTTCTGGAAAATTGTTCTATGTTTGGCTGCCATCTCTGTTCTTGTTCCCTTCTATATCTCTTGGCTATGGAACACACATACTGTGAATGTCCCATCTTCCCAAAACAATAACACCTGATATAAGATGCATTCCTTCGTGTTACTTCAGCACAATGAGTTTCCCCTTGGGATCTCTGAATATTCTGATTTTTCTTTGTGCCCAAATCAGCCTTCAATTTCGGGATGGGTGCTTGCAGTTTGACTTCAATTGCCATAGATTTTTGCTTCTTATCAAGCCCTGAATCAGCCTTAACATCTGAGCTCAATTGCTGCTTCTTTACTTCTGAACCACTAGGCTCCTCTTTCACCTTTTAAATCTTCAGAATGACCTGCTTTCCTAACATCACATTGTAGGTCAAGATTTTTTCTTGATCATTCATTTTTTCATCGCAGACTGACAACTTCTTCTTCAAGCTCTTCAATACGCTTGATGTGATCTTTCACTTTTCTATTCAAGCCATAGATCTCCCTTTTCTATTCTTCAAACTTGAGCTTATACTCACTAACTGATTCTGAGTTCTCTAGTGTTGATAACTTGAGTTTTTCAATTTCTTTTATCAACTCAGACTTCTCTTCTTCCTGTTGCTGCATATAGAGTTTGGCATCACAAACAACTTTATTGGATTTCTTCGCTTTGGCTCTCCAAACATCTATCTCCTCAAGAGCTGCTTCCAATTCATCTTCCATGTCAACTCTTCCTTCAACTTCTTCTTCTACTTCTCCAGTGTCAGTTTCATCCTTTTCCTGAGAACTATCGACAACCGCCACCATATCATTTTCTCCTCGATCTTTACAGTTCTCTATTTTCTCAACCTCTTCAACCTCAGAATCGTCTCAACTATCTATTTCTTCTGAAAGAAGATTCTTCCTCTTAAATAAATTTCTCTTGAACTACTTCTTCCCTTTCACATAGGCTGAAGATTTCTTCTTGGGAATTTCAACATCATCTTCATAATTTTCTTCTTGAAACTTTTTGGGGTATCTTGCTGCGAGATATTCAACCTTTCCATATCTAAAGCATGCAAGAGGAAGTTTCCCTTTGAACTTTCCTTTTCCTCTTTGAAGATTTGAGGAGAGGAATGAAATTACCCCATCTGTATCTTCTTCCTCCTGAGAATCTTCAATGGTGAGCTTCTTCATGGCCTTAAATGCCACCTCTTTGGATTTACCCTTTTCTACAGCGTCGTTATCATCATTTCTCATTTCATATGCAACAAGAGTGTTGTGCAGGTTATCCAATGTCAGCTCTTTCAGGTCTTTATCTTTCAAAACAGAAACATTCGGATTGAACTGAGGTGGAAGTTTTCTCAAGATGTGCTTCTCAATTTTTATGTCTTCGATAATTTCACCAAGACCTCACATGTCTTCTACCATAGAATTTACCCTATCAAAGAATGTATCGATAGACTCATTCGGGTTCATTCTCAGATCTTCATACTTGTTCCACAATACCTGCAGCTTTTCCGATCTGACCTTTGTATCCCCTTCATATATATTCAAAAGCTTTTCCCACATGGCATATGACGTTTTTCATGAAATCACCTTTGTATAGATGGGATTGTAAAGGGATCCCCCTAAGGCATTAATTTCTTTGGAATCAACATCCAACTCTTTATGCTCAGCTTCTGATAAAGCACCACTATTAATATGAGTTGTGATACCATGAATAGCTGTTGAAAACACGTCCATTCTCAGGGATCGGAAATAGTGTTTCATTTGATTCTTCCATATCTGAAAATTACATCCGTCAAATATCAGAATCCCTTTATGATTAGTGACCCTCATTGAGAGAAGAACTGATATCAACCTGCCTCTGATACCAATTGTTAGGTCCACAAGGCTGAATACCCTGAGAGGGGGGGTGAATCAGGGTATGACTAATTTAAAATTAATACCCGTTATGATCTTGTTTCGTTGTTAAGAAAAACACTCTTCTCCCTCTTTCCTATTGCACAATATAAACAGAAAGTAAAGCAAGCACAGGACACAACAATTTTTACTTGGTTCACCGCTAAGGGCTACGTCCAAGGAGCATACGCCAACAGGTTGTCGGTCGTACCAAATTCCACTAAACTTCACTAGCAGTGGATTAAAGGGTTCGGGCATAGTCACTCTGTCCCAGGCTTACTGCCTTTATAAGGTTTAGGGTCAGCTCACTACTTTCCCAAGGGTCACTCCCTGTTTCTCTCTCTCTGGCTCACTGTCGGGGGAGAGGATCACCTTCTTCATCTTCCTTTGGTCACTACTCCAGAAAGGATCCACTCACAGTTTATATACATGTAGGCCTCTTCATTTCCATGAAGGAATGCATCTTCCTATATATGTAGATGCTCTGTTGAAGTTCAGCTTTCACCCGTAGATGAATCTCACTTTGCACCGAAGGTATCGGGCAAACTTCCAGCTTTCACGCAGCTCGAAACAACTGTCGTGAATCAAACCTTACTTGGCGCGCAAGTCTAATCGGGCGCGCAAGTCACAATGGGCGCACAAGTCCACCTTAGACACTTGCGCGACACAAGCTTCTTCAACTCCAAACTTGCGCGACGCACTTCCCTTTACACCCAAACCAATATTGGCACACAACAAACAACAATTGCCCTTCTTCAAATCAGGCGCGCAAGACCCACTTGCGCGACACACCGCCATTTTCCCGAACACCACACCTGCGCGATGGGAGCTCTGATTCTTCAAAGTGTTGAAATCCGTTGAAAAATGAGGAGGGGTGGTCAAGTATTTATAGGCAATTTGACCACCCTGCATGATGACGGGCAAGTCAACCCCCAGCACGCAAGTCTCGACCCGCAGGTCTCTTCCCCTGCCAGTCACTTGCGTGACCCACTTCCAAACTTGCGCGAATCTCTTTCTTTTGCCATATTTTGAAGTTATGATCCTGAAAAACAATAGGCGCGCAACTTTCCAATCCTCCTAGGCACCGGCGCGCAAGTCCTTTCTCTTGGCTCGCAAGTCACATGTGCGACCAACTCAATACTTGATCGACCCTTATTCCTTTGCCATATTTTGATGATCTGGTCATGAAAAACATATGGCGCACAAGTTTTCAAGCTATCAAGTACACGGCGCTCAAGTCCCTTTTCCAAAAACCACTTTTCTTCATTTGTCGATTTTCAGGCCCAAAAATTTGGCAAACACTGGAAAACGGCACCACCTTGTATCTGTTCTTTTTGTACCGCCTCCAGATCATCCATTCCTTTATCGAAGTTCTTGAATCAAACATTGATCGTTAACCACAGCTCTTGAACTCGGCATGCCACCATGAAATCCCATTTGTCAACAATTTTGTATGTCATGGTTTGCCTTGTCAACAATCATAGCACAGTTGTCCACTTTGTCAACAAACACAATCACCTCAAAAATGCTTCAATGATACCTTGAGGGATTTTTCCCCAACATGATCTCCCACCATTTTACCAACATATTATATTTTTTAACTATGTGTAGCTTAAAACCTACCTATATAGGATATATAGTGACATTGATATCCCAAATCTTGGGTCCAGCCATATAAAAAATGGTTCCCCCCACCATGCATATGGGTCAGATTTGCATAGGGAATCTTTAATAAAATAACTAAATATGGCTTGATTTCTATCTACATGTGATGCATAGTGATGCATATATTCTTTAACCTAGTCTCAGCCATAAATTCCAAACTAGGATGTGGTTTTCTTCTATCCTATCCATTTTCGTGTATTCATTTTCATGCAATTAAGGAACCCTCACCATTCCTTGTTTCTCACACCAAGCATGACTCGTATGGGATTATGAATATTCAATGGGGCCTTCTTGCATGGTCATGTCATGTGTTCTAAACATCACAACCTAGTATGGGTAAAAAAATCTCTTTGAAGACCTTTGTGAAATGCAAGATTCCTTAACCCTATCCATGTTAAGGTTTCACTACTCATCCTAGTCTAAAGAAGTTAAAATGAAAGACAATTATAGAACTATGTGTGGCCTGAGTATCACTTAGATGAAATCAAAAAAAATAAATGCTCTTTTCCCCACATCAAAAACTGATTAATGTGGGGAGCTTTATTAACAATTACTTATGGATTGATGTACATTTCATGGGATACGTAGTGATGCCTGAAACCTCGATCTGAGGCCCAAACTCATGTTCTTCCTTACAAGTGATAATTTATTCTCTTTCATTTATCCCTTGAGGACCCTCTTCACATCGAGTTTGTTATGATTGGTTGGCGAAGATATCATACCCTCACCAATAGTCAAATCTAAGTGAGCTTGAACCATAGAGACTATTCATCTTCATTGCATGATGTTAAACTACATGAAATTCAGTCCTACCCACATGACCCTTAATTTGTGTAGTGCATAGTTAGGGTCACATGACCATAAACTACTCAAAGAGGTCACTCCCAAATAATTTTAACCAATAACCATGATGACACAACACATCTTGAGTTCTAGTTCCACTCTTTGTGAGGTTTAAATGAACCTTCCTTTTAGTCATGGTTCATTCCTCCTTCCAAAGTAGCATGTTTCAAAGCTTGATGGTATAAACATGGAATTTACACAAAAACTTTTGACGCTACGGGAAAAATAGCTTTTTGAGATGGGTTATTTTCCAAGGGAATTAATCCTGTCGCAAATAGTCCGTCCCAGAGGTTATTTGCGATGGGATTTGGGGTCTCGTCGCAAAAGGTTTGGCGTGGTTTGTGCGGAAAACCACGGGAAGGTTATTTGCGACGGGGGGTATTCCCCAGTCGCAAATAATGCGTCGGTCCGCGGGTATTTGCGACGAGTCCCGTCACAAATACCCGGCGGCGGTAAATAGGTTTTTGTGATGGGATGTTCTCTCATCGCAAATACTCTTTTAACTACCGACTGTAATTAATGCGGGTGAAGGTTTTTGCGACGGGTCAGTCGCAAAAAAATACTATGTGCAACGGGCTGCCCGTCGCAAATAGTCTCGTCGCAACTAATCTAACATATATATACCCTCATCCATTTTTTCAAATCCACCTCTCATTTATTACTCTCTCTCTCTCTCTCTAAACTCAATTTTCAGAGAGAAAATTAGGGTGAGTTAATTTTTTTTCACAAAAAAGTTGTGAAGGCTTCTACATCAATAGGAGATCAAGTTTAAAGGTATTTATATTTTCTTTAATTTAGTATTTATTTCATTTTTTTATATTAATTTTAATTATTTTTGATTGGTTGTAATTAAATTAGATTTAAATTGTTTTGTTATCAGCATTTATTTGTAATAATAAATTGAAATTATTAGTACTAATTTTTAATAATTAGTAATAATTAGTAATAAATAGTAATAAATAGGAATAATTAGTAATAAAAAGGAATAATTAGTAATAAATAGGAATAATTAGATAAATAGGAATAAATAGGAATAATTAGGAATAATTAGGAATAATTAGGAATAATTAGCAATAAATAGGAATAATTAGCAATAAATAGGAATAATTAGCAATAAATGGGAATAATTAGCAATAAATAAGAATAATTAGCAGTAAATAGGGATAATTAGGAATAAATAGAAATAATTAGATAATAAATACAAATAATTAGTAATAAATAGTAATAATTAGCAATAAATAAAAATAAATAGCAATAAATAGGAATAAATATCAATAATTAGGAATAAATAGCAATAATTAGGAATAAATAGCAATAATTAGGAATAAATAGAAATAAATAGGAATAAATAGGAATAAATAGAAACAAATAGGAATAATTAGGAATAAATAGTAATAAATAGGAATAAATAGTAATAAATAGGAATAAATAGGAATAATTAGGAATAATTAGGAATAATTAGAAATAATTAGAAATAATTAGAAATAATTAGGAATAATTAGGAATAAATAGCAATAATTAGTAATAAATAGCAATAAATAGAAATAAATAGCAATAATTAGCAATAATTAGCAACAATTAGTAACAAATAGGAATAATTAGCAATAATTAGAAATAATTAGCAATAAATAGCAATAAATAGCAATAAATAGGAATAAATAGCAATAAATAGGAATAATTTTCAATAAATAGGAGTAATTAGCAATTAATAGAAATAATTAAAAATAAATAGCAATAAATAGGAATAATTATCAATAAATAGGAATAAATAGGAATAAATAGGAATAAATAAGAATAAGTAGGAATAAATAATAATAAATAGGAATAAATAGAAATAAATAGCAATAATTTGGAATAATTAGAAATAATTTGGAATAATTTGGAATAATTTGGAATAATTAGGAATAATTAGTAATAAAGAGAAATAATTAGTAATAAATAGCAATAATTAATAATAAATGGGAATAAATCCTAATAAATGATAATAAATAGTAATAATTTGCAATAAATAGAAATAATTCGCAATAAATAGGAATAATTCCTAATAAATGGGAATAAATTCTAATAAATGGGAATAAATCCTAATAAATTGGAATAAATAGTAATAATTTGCAATAAATAGAAATAATTCACAATAAATAGGAATAATTCGCAATAAATAGGAATAATTAGCAATAATTCGCAATAATTTGCAATAATTAGTAATAAATAGGAATAATTAGAAATAAATAAGAATAATTAGAAATAAATAGGAATAATTAGAAATAATTAGCAATAAATAGGAATAATTAGCTATAAATAGGAATAATTAGCAATAAATGGGAATAATTAGCAATAAATAAGAATAATTAGCAATAATTCAGAATAAATAGCAATAATTCAGAAAAAATATAAATAATTCGGAATAAATAGCAATAAATCAGAATAAATAGGAATAGTTAGAAATAAATAGGAATAATTAGTAATAATTAGGTATAATTAGTAACAATTAGGAATAATTAATAATAAATAGGAATAATTAGTAATAAATAGGAATAAATAGTAATAAATAGTACTAAATAGTTATAAATAGTAATAAATATGAATAAATAGTAATAAATAGAAATAAATATTAATAAATAGAAATAAATAGTAATAATTAGCAATAAATGGTCATATTTACTGATAAATAGTAATAATTAGGAATAAATAGTAATAATTAGTAATAAATAGTATTAATTAGCAATAAATAGGAATAATTAGTAATAAATAGGAATAATTAGCAATAATTAGTAATAAATAAGAATAATTAGGAATAATTAGGAATAATTAGGAATAATTAGTAATAAATAGCTATAATTAGGAATAAATAGTAATAATTATGAATAATTAGGAATAATTAGGAATAATTATTAATAAATATCAATAATTAGTAATAATTAGAAATAATTAGTAATAATTAGCAATAAATACGAATAAATACGAATAAATAGAAAAAAATACGAATAAATACGAATAACTAGTAATAATTAACAATAATTAGGTATAATTAGGTATAATTTAAAATAATTGGGAATAATTAGAAATAATTAGCAATAAATAGGAATAAATAGCAATAAATAGGAATAAATAGTAATAATTGGGAATAAATAGAAATAAATAGGAATAAATAGAAATAAATAGGAATAAATAGAAATAATTAGGAATAATTAGGAATAAATAGGAATAAATAGAAATAATTAATAATAATTAGTAATAATTAGTAATAATTAAGAATAATATCAATTGTAATAAATTGAAATAACTTATAACAACTTGGCACAATTTTAAGTGGGTTGACAACATTCCTTTTGCTCGATGACTCTTCTTCTTTCAACTTTCACCGACTCAAAACATTATGAAAAGTATGCTTCTACATATGCATATCCAATCTCGTATGCATGAGTTTGAATATACATTCGTAAGACCACAATTTTCATAATGTTTTCATGCGGTGATAGTTACAAGAAGATGATTCATCGACGAAAAGGAGGCTCTTTTGTCTGACAGCTCATTTACTTTCATCTTTCTCATAGTGAAATCACAATGAAGAATCAGATCTGAGGTATGCTTATATATTCTCGTATGCATGAGAATGAATATGTGTACCTCCAAGAAGATTCTTCATTGTGATTTCAGTGATATAAATTTTAAAGTAAATGAGTTGTCGGACAAAAGAGTAGCCATCAATCCATTGGAAATTGTGTTGCCCAAAATTAATGGTAATTATTAAGTAGTTGTAATTATTTATCTTCTTTTTTCATATAGTGTTTTTATAATTTCAAATTATTCAAAAACAGTGATGATTTTATATTTTGTAGAAAAATATGAAATAAAGAAATCGACATCAGTCATTTTTAGATGATCTCTCTTGGATAAATCAGCACAGAAATCCAAACAGTTCTGGTTTAAATCATGTATATATTGAGGGTGTTGAAGTTTTCTTATCATTTAAATCATCAAAAATTGAATATTTTTCAGAAGCCACAATTAAGTGTCCTTGTAAAAAATGTGCTCTGAGAACGTTTGACACATTTGAAAAGGTTGGGGGACATCTCTTACGGTTTGGTTTTCAACCAGATTATGTTTTTTGGTTTCAACATGGTGAATCAAGTTCTAAATAAGATATTAATAACTTGATTTTGGATCCATCACGGTTTCAAAATTAAGTACATGATGTTGCAGGTACATCTATTCAACAAACTGAAACTCAAGATGATATCGATTTAACTCTTAAGTTGGCATCATCTGAATTTTATCAGTTGTTGAGGTCTAATAAGGATGCATTATATCCTGGTTGCAAGATAATCAAATTAGAAGTGGTTGAAAATTTTATGGCTATTAAATCAGACAATGTAATGTCAAACAACTTTTTTGATCAGATATTTTCTTTGGTTAAAACATTGTTACCTGAAGGAAATGTGTTGCCTGCAAATTACTATGAGAACAAGAGGTTGGTTCGTAATTTGGGCCTTAGTTATCAGAAGATTCATGAATGTGCAAATGATTGCATCTTATATTCTGGTGAAAATGATTCATTGGATAGTTTTCCCACATGTGGACAATCGAGGTATAAAGAATCTCAACTAGGGAAGTCTGGATCAATTACTATAAAACAGTTGAGATATTTTCCCCTTACACCCAGGTTGCAACATTTATTTATGTCTCAGAACATAACGTTAATGATGTCATGGCACAAAACCAATATTTCAACCGATAAAATTTTGAATCATCCATCTGATGGTGATTCATGGAAACATTTTGACTATCTGCATCCGTCTTTTGCTTTTGAATCCCGAAACGTGTGATTAGGTCTTTCTACTGATAGTTTCTATATGTTTGGTTCTTATGGTAGTTAGTATTAATGTTTTCCTATCTTTATAACTCCTTACAATTTACCTCCATGGATGTTGATGAAGGAGCCCTATATCTTTTTGATCTTATTAATCCTAGGACATCTGAAAAAGAATATTGATGTTTATTTGAAACCATTAATTGATGAGTTAAATGCATTGTGGAATAATGGTGTTAGTATATATGATGTTTTTGCGAAAAAAAATCATATTAAAAGCTGCATTGATGTGGACAATTAGTGACTTTCCGGCATATGAAATATTATCTAGCTAGAGTACACATGGTCTGAAATCATGTCGTTACTGTATGAAATACAACAAAGCCTTTATACTCATTAATGGAAAAACAAACTTTTCTATTTTGACTATCATCACAGATTTCTTCCAACCAATCATCCTTTTCAAAGGAACAAATCTCATTTCAGAAAAGGCACAATTGAAAGGGATGAACATCCAAAAATGATCTCAGGTACAAAGTTAAAATCGGTTGTATTTTTATTATCTACCATCACATTTGGGCCAATAGTAAACCAACAGAAAATTCATGGCTTTGGAAAAGAACATAATTGGATAAAACGGAGCATTTTTTGGGATCTTCTATATTGGTCTGATTTGTTGTTCTTCCACATGTTGGATGTCATGCATATTGAGAAGAACTGTTTTGATAATTTATTTCATACAGTTTTGGATACACCAGGTAAGACCAAAGATACTGTAAAAGCACGATTAGATCTTGCCCAAATTTGCAGGCGACCAGAACTTGAACTATTTTAAAATGTCAGATCACAGAGGTTAATGAAGCCAAAAGAAGGTTATACACTATCCAAAGAGATTCGCTTATTATTTTGTCAGTGGATTGCAGATTTGAGACTTCCTGATGGCTATGCTTCCAATTTGGGAAGATGTGTTAAGAATGGTCATATTACCAAATTAAAAAGTCATGATTGTCAAGTTATAATGGAAATACTTATACCGATTGGATTCAGAGTTTTGTTGAATTCTATGATTTGGGATTCGATAATAGACATATCATATTTTTTCGAGATATTTGTGCAGTGAAAACAGACTACGATGCGCTAAGAAAACTGGAAGAAGATGTTGTTGTAATTATATATAAATTGGATACAATCTTTCTGCCATATTTCTTTGACTCAAAGGAACATATGATATTACATTTGTCACATGAAGCTAAATATGGAGGTTCAGTACAGTTTCGATGGATGTACCCATTTGAGATATGCGTGTAGAAATTGAAGAAAAAGTACGTAACAAAGCATCAATTAAAGGCTCCATTGCTGAAGATTATTTGCAAGCGAAAATTGATTTATTCTGCTCTCACTATTTTGAATCTGAATATCCCTCAAAACACAACAGTATGGTAAGGAATGAGGGAAATTTTAATGATGAAATGGACAATCAATTATCAGTTTTTAATCAGCCAAATCTTGGCTTCGGTGGAGTTCAAGAATGATGGATTTCAGATGATGAACATCAAAGAGCTCATACATATGTTTTGATCAACTTTGAAGAAATGAAATCATTTGTACCGTGAGTTCTTCTATCACTTATTCTATAATTTATGTTACATTATGTAAAATTATTTTATTTGTAGGTTATATGATAATAATATCAAGATACAACTTCCACAAATTACAGCAGCTGCTCTTGAAGAACGCAGACAGAAAAAAATTTAACAATGGTTTCAAAAAATGGTAACATAAATTATTGATGGTTTAATATCAATTCAGTTTAATATTTATTATATTCATAATTATTTTACTAATTTTCAGGTGTCTCAACATGCTGATAAAATTAATAAGTGACTATGTATATTGAGTAACCCACCATCCAAAATGGTTAAATCTTATAATGTATATGTGGTGAATGGTTTTCGATTTCATACACATGCATATGGGGAATCAAAAAAATAATGAACAGTAGAGTTTTTTTGAGAGGATCACATCATAGAGAAATTGAAGTTGACTTTTAAAGCATTCTGGATGAAATTTTTGAGTTATGTTATCTAGGACAGAATTACATAATGATGTTTAAATGTAATTGTTTGGATACTGAGAGAGGCTTCCGTGTTCATCTGACTCATGGAATCATTGATATTAAATATTAAAGTCTTCTGGCAGTAAATGAACCATTTTTACTAGATCAACAGACACATCAAATTTATTATGCAAAGTATTGTGCTACTTCAGGAGACCTGAGTGACTGGTGGAGAATAATAAAAATGAAATCTTAGTAAAATCAGTTTAGTCAAATAGAATTTGGTTCTACTGAGGTGGAAGGAATTGAAATTTTTCAAGAGACTACTCAAAATCTATCTTTTTTGTAAAGAGACGTGAATATCGATGATGACACCCCACAATTAAGGGTCGATGGTGACGAAAATGTTAATGATGTTACAAATGAATTTGAAATGACAAGAGATGATGAAACTGAAACTCATATGGATATTGATGATGCTGAGGAGGAATATGAGGACAT
This sequence comes from Viscum album, assembly GCA_963277665.1. Taxonomy (NCBI): domain Eukaryota; kingdom Viridiplantae; phylum Streptophyta; class Magnoliopsida; order Santalales; family Viscaceae; genus Viscum; species Viscum album. The sequence continues at coordinate 2,042,721,095 of OY728123.1, forward strand.
TGACATCGTCAAATATTAAGATGATGATGAAGGTGAACATTGGTACAATTAAAAGCCGGTTATAATCATAAATAATATATATCTATATATAATAGTTATTTTCAAATATCTGCTAACAACAATCATTTTTTGTTTCAGATGGACCCTAATCTATTTCGTAAGTTACAGGAGGCTGAGCTACCTTTGGATGAGGGGGATTTGGGATCATCTGACCCTCAGCCTACTGGGGGTTCAGGGGGTATGCGAAGGGGGGGTGTTCTTGCATGACTGCTAATTCCTGACCCTATCCCCAAGTGATGTCCACGTCTTGGCTTTGATCCATGTACACAGAGGTATGGTAACCTGTATATTTTAGTTAGATTTCATTAATTTATTTATATATATACTAACTTTTTGATTATTTATTCTTTTTTCACAGTTTTGCGCATGTAGCTATTGGACAGGGGAGCACAATCTTGTGAAATTATTTTTCTTAACCATAGATCACATGGGAACAAATTCCCATTGATGTGCAGCTCGAAATGTTCAATCATCGTCTGGTACGTAAATAAATAATATTTATTTTGAAATTTATTTTATTAATAGCTTGATATTATAAATTATTTGTAGGGTTTCTGGTATCCCATCGATGATAGCATGCATGACGCTATCCATGCGACATGGGAGGCATCTATGTGTGACTGTTTCCATCAGTTTTTGAACAATTTGAGAAGAACGACCATTAAGAAAGCAGGAGTGATAGATTGTGATGAGTTGTGTAGAGATCACCAACCAGAGTACATTTCATCTCATGTTTGGGATGGATTATGTTTACACTAGTTGGGTGGTGGATTTAAGAGGAGGTCTTCAGTGGGTCAGTAGAACTGGGGGAGACAGGAGGTGACACATCGAGCTGGTATTCATACATTCAGTACGCATAGAGAGCATCTGGTAAGTATCTTTTTTAAATATTTTATATAACTTTAAATATAAACAGATTATTTTATATTTGTATAGTTAGTTGATCAACCCGGTATTACAAATTACGACGTTTATCGGAGTATGTACAGCGATCCATCCACTAGAGAGATTAGAGGTGATCGCCAGCATCAGATTGTGGTTAGTATTTTTTTCAGTTTGACAATTAACTGCATATAATATTTTCACAATTATAATTTCAAATTGGAATTGAAGGATTCATATGAGGTTTTGACCTCTCAGACACAGGCTAGGAGTCAGGACGAGACAACTGATCAGACTAGTGCCCACCATTTTGATGAGGCGGCATGGATGCAGGCATCTCAGTATGGATTTGAGAAGGGTCGAGTAGTTGGTATCAGCTCTCATGTGACTCCTGGTACTTATTATGGTACTGCTGCGATGTCGGCGTCCAACTCAAGAGAATCTTATGGAGAGACATCATCTTATGACTCATAGTATCAGGTGCAGTTGAAAACTCAGGCTGAGCTTATAGAGAGTTTGCAGAAGCAGTATGAAGAGATGTGATGCACCCAATTTGTGTATACATTTCCAAATATATAATTGAAGATAAAAGCATGTTTTCAGTAAATATCTGTGGTTTCATGAACATATTCTTTGATTTTGGTGAATCTGTTTACTTGCAGGAGCTTTATAGCTTAATACACGGATCAAGGGAAGTTTGTGAAAAATTTTGAAACTACACGGCGTGTACTTTCTATACACGCCGTGTACATCCAGACAAGGACACGGACCAAAGCAGGGAGTACATGCCCATGTCTCTAGGTAGAGATGCACGCCGTGTGGGGGTGGCTCTACACGCCGTGTACCACCTTCTAGAATCGGTGGTTGCAGAGAAAAGTCAACATGCCCATGTGGCCATTGATAAAGACACGGCGTGTTTGAACTTTTACACGCTGTGTCTGCTATTCTAGAAGGGGTTGGCGGTGCTACACGCTGTGTATGGCGGTGCTACACGCTGTGTTCACTCAACCTGCAGGCAGCGCTATGTGAAAAAGTCAAGAACAGCGTACTCGGCCACCTGCCAGCAGAGAAAATGGCGCCAAAATGCGTTGACGAAAAGTATACTGCATGTACTTTCTATACACGCCATATACTTTATTTTTCTATAAAATGAGGCCTTGGCCTACGGATTTGAGGAGTTCAGAACCATTGGAGAAGGGAGAAGCTCTGCTACCACCATTCCCGAAGCCACCAAGGTGTCGTCATTCCGCTATTACACCATTCCACCCTCCGATACTCTACCTCAACGCCTACACAATGAATCCGTCAGGTATCACGTGTGTTATTCCTCTCCTAAATTCTATGTGTAACTAAACCCCTCGTGTTGGGGCTGTGGGTGATGGGATTATAATTTGTATATTGTTTTATATAGTTGTGTGTGAATCATTGTAATTCATCTTACTTTTCTTAAGCCACTGTCTAATATAACTGAGAATTCTTAGCCGGACCAAGGGAAGGATTCTCAGCGATACAAAATAAAAGTAACGGTGCAAACATCCATGACCATTGGAAGGTTTTCACCGATTCAAGTAATGGACTGGATGTAATAAAGAATTAAGTACATTGACTACCGGACCAAGGAGTCAACTGCTCTAATTCCAAAAAAGAGGAACCGGACCAAGGAAATCTTGTAACAAAATGGAATCCTGAATGATTGAATTACTATGAACAACACAACCATTTAAACAATCTCTATAAGAACTTCTTATTCACCACAGCCCCGACACATCTTTTCTTTCCATCTCTAAGAACTCTTTAAATTTACCCATTGTTTTCCTTCAAACTGTATCCATTCTTCAAAGTAAATCAGTTTATTTTAAATTAAAACCCAAGAATCAACCCAATCGTTTCTAAACTTTGCATACTTCACCTAATTAAGTATTAACTCAATTAAATTCATGCATGCCATGGTTCCCTATGGATCGACCCCGAACTTATGTTATACTAAAGTTCTAATAATGGGTAATTAATTTGGGACGCATAAAACTTCAACCAACGACAAGCGTAGGCCAAATTTTGGCGCCGTTGCTGGGGAATCCCGTTTAGTGATAAGATTTAAATTGTGTTAATAATTGATTTAAGTGAACATAAAAATCAAAAATTATCAAAAATCACTTTTTTAAATCTCATTTCAAATTTTCTTTTTTCCCTTTTATGTCTGGTGTTCGTTTTTGTGTTGTGTAGCGCTTCAAGTGTATGTTTCGACGCTTTACACGATCCAGAAGTGTCGAGTCTTCGGAATTAGTTCCGCTTGACCCGGAAATCGAACGGACCTTGCTTCGTCGTCGGCATACACAGACAGAAACTCATAACCATCTACAAAGACCTATGGCGAACAAGGAAGAGGGAGCACCAGTCGTAGATGCTGCGACTGAGCATCAGTACCAAGACCAACAGCCTCCCGATGTTGGTCTACCAGAGCAACCACCTAGAGCCTTCATGGAATTCCTCCCAAGGTATTACCAACATCCGCTGCAGTAACTCTTCCCACGGCCATACTTTTCCCCTCAGGAGTAGTTTATGCAAGCTCCACCCCATCAACAACAACCTCCAAGACGTACCCTTGTGGAGTACAGACTTCCATAGATTCACGGAGCTGATACGGGCATCGTCCGTCCTCTGGTCCAGGCCTAGCACTTCGAGATCAAGCCTACTATCATCCATCTGATCCAAAACACAGTCCAATTTGGAGGCCTGGCCAGGGAGGATCCAAACGCCCACCTCTCCAACTTTCTGGAGATCTGCGACACCTTTAGGTACTATGGTGTATCCGAGGACATCATCCATCTTCGTCTATTTTCCTTTTCTCTACAGGATAAGGCGAAGGACTGGATCAAGGGGCTGCTACAATGATCTATACTCACCTGGGAGGAGCTAGTCCAGGCGTTCCTTTCCAAGTACTTCCCGCCATCCAAGACGGTGACACTCCAAATGAGATTCATAACTTCTAGCAGCACGACTCTGAGTCGTTGTACGAGTCCTGGAAACGCTTCAAGGAGATGTTACGAAAATTCCCCCATCATGGACTCCCACTCTGGATGCAAGTATAGACCTTCTATGGAGGACTTACCACGAATACCAAGTCTGTGGTGGACGCTGCTGCTGGAGGTACGGTGATGCGGAAGTCCCCCGAAGAACTATTTGAACTACTGGAAGATATGTCACCCAAAAACTTCCAGTGGCACTCCGAGCGGGGGACTCAAAAGCGAGGTATACACAATATTGATGCTACCACAATGTTGGCTGCTCAGTTGGACGTTGTGTCCAATAAAATTGATGCATTGAACCTCAAAAGAGCATCTCAAGTTCATGCGGCGCACTATCCAGCATGTGGAGACTGTGGTGATAACCACATCATGGGAGAATGTCCGGGTTCAACTAGAGGCACCTCGATGAGCGAGGTGAGTTGTATTGCCCAAAATCGAGGGCCCAACCAGTACCAGCAGTACTAGAACCCGGCATGGCGAGATCAACAGAACACAGGCTGGGACCAACAACAGCAGAATCCTCCACCCCAGCGACTGCCCAACTACAACCAACCTCCATATCAGAACCAATTCCAAAGGACGCAACAACCCCAGCAGGGTCCTTATCAGCAACAAGGGTATCAAAACCCTCGTCCACAGCAGCCACGACAGCCACCTCCTCCACCGGATCAACAACCACCTCAGCAGGAGAACACCTCAAGGTTAGAGGATTTGATGACTAAATTCATATCTACTGCTGAGACTCGGTTCCAGAATCAGGAAGCCTCGATTCGAGGCTTGGAGAATCAGATTGTCCAGCAAGAAAATCAACTCTCAGGGAGGCAGCCTGGTACACTACTAGGGAACACCGAAAAGAATCCAAGGGAGGAGGCCAATGCTATCATGCTCTGGAGTGGAAAAGAGCTCCACCAGGACCACCAATCAGCACAGCAAGGTGCATCCACACCCACTGTTGAAGAAAAAGGTACCAATACCGACCCCTCCTCATCCAATATCCCACAGAAGGAGGATTTACAAAATAAAGAAAAGGAATTAATCCAACCATTCAAGCCTGCCTTACCCTTTCCGGAAAGATTGAAGCAGAGGAAGCTGGACCACCAATTCAGCAAATTCATGGATGTGTTCAGGAAGCTCCACATCAACATACCATTTGCAGAGGCCCTGAAACAAATGCCAACCTACACCAAATTAATGAAGGAAACCCTCTCAAATAAAAAGAAGAAGGAGGATTTGGGCGTTATTTCACTAATGAAGGAGTGCTCCGCGGTGGTTCAACATTCCATTCCTCCCAAACTCTAAGATCCAGGTAGTTTCACCATTACTTGTACTATTGGATCCTGCGAATTTGGGAAATCCCTCTGTGACTTAGGGGCCAGCGTGAACCTTATGCCCCTCGGAGTTTTCAAGAAGTTGGGACTCCACAAGCTCAAGCCTACCCGCGTCGCCCTTCAACTTGTTGATCGATCCATCAAGCACCCAAAGGGACTACTTGAGGATGTACTGGTCAAGGTGGGTAGGTTGATTCTCCCTGCTGATTTCATCATCCTCGACATGGGGGATGACCAGGAAGCACCTCTTATACTTGGAAGGCCTTTCTTGGAAACTGGGAAGGTCCTGATCGATGTGCACTAAGGGGAGCTTATTTTTTGGGTAGGTGATGAAAGAGTTTCCTATAACGTCCTCAAAGCCATCAAACATGCTTCCTTATCAGAGCATGAGGACTGTTATGCAGTTTCCACCATGGATAATCATTTTAGTAACAAAGGGGATGAACTGATATGTTCTTTTATTTCGAATAATTTAACTGATCTAGATATTCTATTAGAGTAAGCGCTAGAAGATTTGCAATTCATAGAAGGCCAGGGTGGCCACTATTGGCAGCGTGCAGTTGTTCCTGATATTTTGGAACGGGATGAGGTGCAGCCACTTGTTCCTTCAATTTTAAAGGCACCTGAACTCGAACTGAAGCCTCTTCCATCTTCTCTCAAATATGGGTATCTAGGACCCAATCAAACTTTTCCTGTTATACTTAATGCAGAACTATCACAGGAGCAGGAAGATGCACTTCTGCAGGTTCTCAAACAACGGAAGCATGCTATTGGGTGGGCAGTCGCTGATCTGAAGGGCATCATCCCTACCATTTTCACTCACAAGGTGCTACTTGAAGAGGGTTCCAGGCAATCTTGGCAACCACAACGGCGCTTGAATCCTCCCATGAAGGAAGTTGTAAAGAAGGAGGTGATCAAATTATTAGATGCAGGCATCATCTATCCCATCTCGGATAGTCCATGGGTGAGTCCTCTCCAAGTGGTACCCAAAAAAGGGGGTATCACTGTGATTTCAAATGACAAGAAAAAACTCATCCCTACACGCACTATCACGGGTTGGCGAGTCTGTGTGTATTACCGAAATTTGAACGATGCAATAAGAAAAGATCACTTCCCCTTTCCATTCATGGATCAAATTCTAGAGAGGCTAGCAGGGCACAACTTCTATTGCTTCCTCGATGGTTTGTCCGGTTACAAACAAATCTCCATTGCCCCGGAGGATCAGGAAAAGAGCACTTTAACTTGCCCTTACGACACATTTGCTTATCGAAGGATGTCTTTCGGCATGTGAAATGCCCCCTCCACCTTCCAGCGTTGTATGCTAGCCATCTTCCACGACATGGCGGAACGAATCCTGGAGGTATTCATGGATGATTTTTCTATTTAAGGAAAATCATTTACCATTTGTTTACGACACCTAGAGCTTGTTTTGGAAAGATGTGAGCACACTAAACTAGTCTTGAACTAGGAAAAGTGTCATTTCATGGTGCAAAGAGGCATAGTCCTTGGCCACAGAATTTCATCGAAAGGGATAGAGGTTGACCTGGCGAAGATTGAAGTCATTTCACGACTACCAATACCGACATCCGTCCGTGCCATCCGCAGCTTCCTGGGGCATGCAGGATTTTACAGGCGGTTTGTCCGTGACTTTTCCAAAATAGCCCAACCCCTCACCAATCTTCTAACCAAGGATTCCATATTTGAGTTCGATGACCATTGTGTCAAATCTTTTGAGAATCTGAAGCAGCGCCTTGTGGAAGCTCCAGTTATGATTTCTCCCAACTGGGAGGAACAATTCGAGGTGATGTGCGATGCGAGCGACTACGCAGTGGAGGCAGTCTTGGGCCAGCGCCTTGACCGGATTTTCCGACCTATCTATTATGCCATCAAGACGCTCAATGAGGCACAGATCAACTACACTACCACAGAAAAGGAGATTCTTGCAGTGGTTTTCGCATTTGACAGGTTTCGTTCTTACTTAGTGTTGTCTAAAGTTATTGTTTATACTGACCATGCAGCACTAAAGTACCTACTCAACAAGAAAGATGTGAAGCCCCGATTGATCCGCTGGGTACTCCTCCTAAAAGAATTTGATCTTGAGATCCGGGACAAGAAAGGGAGTGAGAACTTCATTGCTGACCATCTCTCCCGCCTCGAGTTGCCACACTTAGAGAAGGAAGAAGATCAGGAGATCAGGGAGGATTTTCCTGATGAGCACCTCTTTTCGATCAATGAAACACCTCGACCATGGTATGCTGATATCGCTAATTTTATGGTTATAGGTGTCGTTCATCCCGACCTCTCCTTCCAGCAAAGGAAAAGATTTTTCTCTGATGTGAAAAGGTACTTCTAGGAGGATCCTCTACTATTCTGATCCTGTGCAGATGGAGTGATCCGTCGTTGCATCCCGGAGAATAAAGTTCACGGTGTCCTGGAGTTCTGTCATGCCTCACCAGTAGGAGGACATCATGGCCCGGACCGTACCATAACTAAGATCCTGCAGTCTGGATTTTTATGGCCCACCATGCATAGAGATGCCCGAGCCTTTGTTTCCTGTTGCGATCGGAGCCAGAGGATAGGTAATGTGGGGCATAGAGCCGAGATGCCTCAGCACCCCATCCTGGAGGTCAAAATTTTTGACGTCTGGGGCATAGATTTCATGGGTCCTTTTCCCCCATCTTTTGGGAACACTTACATCCTGGTCTGCGTCAACTACATCTCCAAATGGGTGGAAGCTATTGCTATAGCTCACGACACAGCCAAGGTAGTCATAAATTTCTTAAAGAAAAATATTTTTAGCAGGTTTGGAGCTCCTCGAGTACTGATCAGTGATAGAGGGACCCACTTCGACAACACACTGATGAGAGGAATACTCTCGAAGTATGGAGTAAAGCATCAGATGGGGACCCCATATCATCCCCAGTCCAGTGGACAGGTAGAGCTCTCCAATCGAGAGCTCAAGCAGATCCTGGAAAAAACAGTGAACACTTCATGGAAGGACTGGTCCAAGAAGTTAGATGATGCCTTATGGGAATATCGGACTACTTTCAAAACACCACTGGGAATGTCCCTGTTCCGCCTTGTCTATGGAAAGCCCTACCATTTTCCAGTAGAATTGGAACACAAAGCCTACTGGGCCGTCAAAGCCCTAAATTTTGATCTGAAGGCAACTGAAGAGAAACGGAAGTTCCAATTGTCAGAACTAGATGAGATCCGATTAGAGGCATACGAGAATTCCAAGTTGTACAAAGAGAAGACAAGATCCATTCACGATCGGATGATATCAAGAAAATCTTTCCAACCCGGTGATCAGGTACTTCTCTTTAATTCTCGTCTACGCTTATTTCCAGGGAAGTTAAAGTCACGCTGGTCGAGACCATTCCACGTTATCCGCGTATTCCATCACAGAGTGATAGAAACTTCTGGAGAATATGACCAAACATTCAAGGTAAATGGGCAGCGGTTGAAAGTTTACCATCCTACAGATAACATGGTGGGAACATTGTCCACCATATTCCTCTGGTAAGCAAGGTAAGTAGGTCGAGCCAACGACCTAAAACAAATGCGCTTCCTGGAAGGCAACCCAGAGGTTACACGCCGTGTCCCACTTATTACACAGCGTGTACTAAGTCTTTTTAATTTATAAACTTAATAGTATAAATCTCTAGAATAACAAATCAATAACCAGGGATGATGCCGGTGCCGATGGCAAAGTCACTGGAGTTTATTCGAGCCGTCCTCGGTTCGAATCCTCCTAACCTACCTTCGGCACGGGGTTCCGCCTTTTTAATTACATGACGTGTGTAATATTTTTAATCTATATATATATATATGTGTGTGTTTAATAAAACCCATGGTGGGGATGGGCCGGTTGGCTAGAATCGTGATCCGGTTTCACAAGACCCGGGTTCGAATCCAGACAACCGTCCCATTTTCATCATTTGTTCTTTTAATAAAACCACATGACGTGTACTCCGATATACGCCATGTGCGCCATGATTTTTCAAATATAAATTAAAACGTTTTAAAAATAAGAAATTACATGCGGGTAAAGTTGGCAGATTGGAAAAGTCTCGACACCAGGTTCACAATACCCGGTTTCGAATCGCGCTAATCTCCTCACTTCACCCCCATCCTTTCCTAAATAAAAACCACATGTCGTGTTTTTCTTTCTTTCCATGTGTATAAGCCATATAGAATAAATATATATATATATAATAAATATGAACAGTAGAACAACCTTTGCTCTAGTGGGTGAAGGCATCCATTCGAATCAACCGATCGCCGGTTCGAATTCCGCCCCAAGCACCGGACCAAAGGTTGTACTACTCTTTTTCTTATTTTAAAATACACGGCATGTATTTCCCGATATACATCATGTATAGGCTTATGTATAATAGAATTTCTCAATATTTCTATATTTAATAATTATTATATAGTTTACTACAATAATTAAATTCCACCTTTCTTAAAAAAATAAAAAAAAAATAAAAAAAATAATAATAATAATAATACACGGCGTGTAATTTACATACACGCCATGTACCTCGGCTATATAAGCCACGGGGCATCCGGATTGAGGCCCTGTTGCACGGCCGTCCCATTCTTCCCCTTCTTCCCGTTTCTTCTCCCAAACATCCTCCGAACCCCCTTTTGCCAAATCCGTCGATTTGGGGCGTTTCAAGTTCTGATTCCTCTCACATTGTGATCCTCGATCCAGGTACACCATTCTACACCCTCTATTTCAAATTTTTAGACTCTTTAGGGTGTTTTTCGGATCGGTCGACCGTTCGGCTTCCGGCAGTACACGGCCACGAAATGAAGGACAGACGTCGTGTACTTCCGAACACGGCCTCAGAATGAATTTTCAGAAATTTGAATATACACGGTGTGTATGTTCGGTACACACCGTGTCCATTTCATCGTGCCCACGTACACTTTTGCACATGGTCTCACACACCATTTTCTTTTACACTGTGTGTATGTTTGGTACACGCTGTGTCCGTTGTTTGTGTTGGCCCCTCCGTGTGTGGCACATAACATGGCATGTCACCCCATGTTCCAGAACACGGCGTGTATGTTCGGTACACGCCATGTCCTCTATATCTATGGCCAGCCCGTGTCTCCCCCTCTGCACGGCCATGTTCTTCGTGTGCAGTACACGCCTTGTCCACAACCTACACGGCGTGTATTGTTTTCTCAAAATTGTTAAAAACATGGTCGTGTCATTTGTTACACGACCACCTTCACTTTGATGGGAACACGGTATGTATGTTTGGTATACGTCGTGCCCTATTACATTGTGTATTTTCACCCTCGGCGTGTCTTTCTAGGGAACACGGGATACTCTCCATTTCTGACTACACGCCGTGTACTCTGGAGTACATGCCGTGTACTTTTATTTTCCAATTTTCTCACATTTTCTTTGTTTTATTTTCTTCTTTTATTTTTTTTTCTTTTTCTTTTTCTTTCTATTTCAAGATATGGCAGATCACGATCATTCGTGCGGGAAGCGGCCAGACTCCGCCACTGAGGGCGAGGAGTCTAGTTATCATCGGATCCGACTCCAACCACCTACTCAGCCGGACCCCGACGCTCCGGTCTTTGAGCTCCCTCTGTTGGTCATTCTGCTTCCACTCACTCCCTCAGATGAGGCGGGGCCTCCTTCTACTGCACCAGTTGCCACTTCTGTTGTACCATCATCCTCAACAGATGGTCCCTCTTCGAGCACCCCTTCCACCGAGCCACCTTATTCTTCGGTGGATCCACCTCCAGAGCCAGATGTTGCTGCTGCACCAGCACCTGGGCCGGGACCTGCAGGTGCTCCCTATCCCTGCACGGTATTCCCGGTCACCGACCTCGCATCCGACAGGCTCCGACGTTTTTCTCATTGGCCAATACCATTGAGCGGCTGGTACCTTGACAGCAGCATTCCGCAGCGCCTCGGTATTTGGGAGGAGTTGGAGGTACTTCTCGGGCACACCGCACTCCTCACGATTTTTCAGGTCAGCACTCCTGTGTTCCGAGGTTTATTTTTGGAGTTTGCGGCCTCCTCTTAGTTCAGTGGAGTGGACTACCGAGAGACCCCTAGTAATGCGGTGCCAGTAGTTCGATTCCGGCTAGGCGGGCGATGTTTTTCTCTGACGATGACAGAGTTCGGCCGAGGGTGCGGCTTCTACCCTTATCCTTTCACCCCACCCCCCGTTTCTGACTTGACCCGGCCCGAGCGCTCTGACCTCATTTCCATGTAGTGGGAGATCGCTGGGCCTGACCACCGGTACTCCCCCACTTCTCAGAAGAGCACTCTGATAGCTGACCCCATCCTTCGCTTCACCCACCAGTGCTTCAGCACCATACTCTTCACCTGCCATGAGGATATGGGGGTTGTGACCGGCCGTGACATGGAGCTTCTTACATGTGTCATCCGGCACGCCTACCCGGACCTCCCCTTTCTTTCGGCCTCCTATTTTCACTCCATGTTTACCAGCTGTCAGGGAAACCTGAACGGCGGGTTTTACACCACCCGTCTTGCCCACCACTTGGGGGTATTCGATCCCTCATTACCTCATGACTTGTTAGGTTCACCCCAACAGATGGACTTCCTCATGCTCATTCGCATGGGATTGGTCCGGAAGTAGGGGGTGCCTACGTCCTTTCTCGGGCTCGAGCCCCGCCACCTGCTGACCCTGCCCCACCTGCTGACCCTGCCCCACCTACTGACCCTGCCCCTCCTTCCCCACCTCCTCCAGCTTCTCCCCCTCACCCACCTCCTACTGACCCCACTTCTTCTGACCTTCCTTCTTCTGTCCCATCTCCCATCCCACCTACCCCCGCACCCTCAGTCGATCTGGCCATTTCCCTCCACCTAGCCACACTGGAGCAGAAGTTGGCCCGTATCATCGGCTGCCAGGACACCATTGCGCGCCATTTGAATCGTCTGGACGGCCACCAGGACCGGATGGAGCATCTGTTGGTACATATTGCTCAGCATCTTGGTGTTCCATTGCCTCCACCACCAGCCCCTGCCTCCGTTCCTGGCCCTTCTGCTGCTGCTCCACCGCTGTCTCCTGCACCGGCCACAGCTTTTGTTCTGATGGCTACGGTGAGCTCTATTGCTGCCACTTCTACCGGGCTAGGGCCTACTGCTGAGCTTCCGATCCCGAGTCTAGCACCTGCGGCTCCTCCTTTTTCAGCTACCCTTTTCGATGCCGAGTCAGAGCCTCACCCTTCCATGGCTCATGTGCCATCTCTCCCGGCCGCTTCTGTACTGGATGATGCCTCCCCTGAGGCGACCCCATGATAGTGACATTTTCCTTTCTCTTATTTATCTCTTCTGTCCATTTCTTTGTTGTGATGTTATACTTGTATGTAGTCATCTTTCTTTTTCTCGACAGTCATAGGTACGGGCATGGCGCGCTTTGGGCATCACTTTTCACAAGGGGAGTATTTTTTCATTTCTATTTTCTTTCTTTTTGGATTTACTTCTTCCACTACTTTCCCTCATTTTGTCCCCCATTTCTCCCTGCTGCCTACCCTTTACCTTGGTGTTGCACTTTGTGGACCATGTGTAGTGTTCAGTGTGGGGGAGCATCTATATCTTTCACCTTAGTCTTTTCCCTTAAACTAACCTTGGAGACATCATTATTAGACTCTATATTTGTAAATGTAAAGCAATTTTTTTTAATCAGTCTCATAAATTCTAGAGTTATCAGTAGGAACTTTTGGAAAGGTTACATGCTTTTTAGTTTTTAAGTATTTTAAAATGATTGTTGTATAGTTTCAATTACAACCTTTCATCCTTGATTAAATTACATTAATTAGGCTAATCATTTATATGAATGTCATGACCTGATTGTCCCTTTATTATTTTTCCACTCCTGAGAGGTATTATAAAACCTTTTTCGTATTTATTTTCTAATACCCTCTTTCTTGAGAGATTCTTAGGATATGCATCACTACCAGAATTTGCAAGTTATTCTTTTCGAAATATGAAGAAATTTTTGAATTACTTTAACATGATTGAGGCATTAGATTGTTTCAAACCCTTTATCTTGAGACCTACCCTACATTTAATCATCGTTAAGCCCATTGAAGCCATGAACAGGCTTTATAGGAAGCCACATTACAAGCCTATTTCCCTTCCTATCCTATTTCTTTTTAAACTTTGCATGATTATTCATTTAAGATTTAAAGAGGGAGTTGGAAATACATGGCATATTTTTGTACATCCATGAAATAAAGTGTGGGGGAGTGCCTCTTGATTATTTGGGGCAGAATGGGTTCCAAACATGTACTCATTGTATTCATAAGGGATGCCCTTGTGTTTTGTTGTCCTAAAAAAACAACAACAACAACAAACAAACAACGAGGGGACCTTATACTTATTTGTTACTTATTTTCCCATAAACCCTACTTACCTAAGGGAGTTGGTAACGATTAAAAAAGCATTTGACTGGGCTTTTGAAGGATGTATTTTCAATGAGCTTTACTTTAAATATCATGTAATGTTGTTTAAAGGAATTAGCTATCCTTTTTCAAGCCTCAGAATTTATTTTCACATATGAACCTACCAACCCTTAGCCACAGAAACATATAAACCTTATTGACAAAGCCCTCATGATTTTTGTAATTCAATTTTTCTAAAATGGAGAACAAGATATCTTGCAAACCTATGGATAGAATGTATATGCCTTGGATTGAGCATAACTTTGATTAAAAACATCTTGAGTGTGGAGTGTAATTTTAACTGGTAAGGTAAATCATCAAATGGCATGCTAATTTTTGAAAGGTTGAACAATATTTTGAAAAATGATGAGAGTAGTTAATTACATTATATATGAGGCATGATTTTAATATCTTATGAATTGAATTTGTTTGTGCCTTTTAGAATTTTTCCTCAATAACTTTATCAGTTATATGTTTGATTAACTAAATACCTCCCTTTTCAAAGTATAGGCTCTCTTAATTAGATGTTGAGATTTTGCTTGAGGGCAAGAAAACGACTAAGTGTGGGGGAATTTGATGCACCCAATTTGTGTATACATTTCCAAATATATAATTGAAGATAAAAGCATGTTTTCAGAAAATATCTGTGGTTTCATGAACATATTCTTTGATTTTAGTGAATCTGTTTACTTGTAGGAGCTTTCTAGCTTAATACACGGATCAAGGGAAGTTTGTGAAAATTTTTGAAACTACATGGCGTGTACTTTCTATACACGCCGTGTACATCCAGACAAGGACACGGACCAAAGTAGGGAGTACACGCCCATGTCTCTAGGCAGAGATTCACACCATGTGGGGGCGGCGCTACATGCCGTGTACCACCTTCTAGAAGTGTTGGTTGCAGAGAAAAGTCCACACGCCCATGTGGCCATTGATGAAGACACGGCGTTCTTGAACTTTTACACGTCGTGTCTGCTATTCTAGAAGGGGCTGGTGGCACTACACGCCGTGTATGGCAGCGCTACACGTAGTGTTCACTCAACTTGCAGGCGGCGCCGTGTGCAAAAGTCAAGAACGGCGTGCTCGGCCACCTGCCAGCGGAGAAAATGGCGCCAAAACGCGTTGACAAAAAGTACATGGCGTGTACTTTCTATACATGTCGTGTACTTTATTTTTCTCTAAAATGAGGTCTTGGCCTACGGATTTGAGGTGTTCAGAACCATTGGAGAAGGGAGAAGCTCTGCTACCACCATTCCCGAAGCCACCAAGGTGTCATCATTCCGTTATTCCACCATTCGACCCTCCGATACTCTACCTCAATGTCTACACAATGAATCTGTCAGGTATCACGTGTGTTATTCCTCTCCTAAATTCTATGTGTAACTAAACCCCTCGTGTTGGGGCAGTGGACGATGGGATTATAATTTTTATATTGTTTTATATAGTTGTGTGTGAATCGTTGTAATTCATCTTACTTTTCTTAAGCCACTGTCTAATATAACTGAGAATTCTTAGCCGGACCAAGGGAAAGATTATCAGTGATACAAAAGAAAAGTAACGGTGAAAACATCCATGACCATTGGAAGGTTTTCACCGATTCAAGTAATGGACTGGATGTAATAAAGAATTCAGGACATTGACTACCGGACCAAGGAGTCAACTGCTCTAATTTCAAACAAGAGGAACTGGACCAAGGAAATCTTGTAACAAAATGGAATCTTGAATGATTGAATTACTATGAACAGCACAACCATTTAAACAATCTGCATAAGAACTTCTTATTCACCACAGCCCCGACACGTCTTTTCTTTCCATCTCTAAGAACTCTTTAAATTTACCCGTTGTTTTCCTTCAAACTGTATCCATTCTTCAAAGTAAATCAGTTTAGTTTAAATCAAAACCCAAGAATCAACCCAATCGTTTCTAAACTTTGCATACTTCACCTAATTAAGTATTAACTCAATTAAATTCATGCATTCCATGGTTCCCTGTGGATCGACCCCGAACTTATGCTATACTAAAGTTCTAAGAACGGGTAATTAATTTGGGACACATAAAACGTCAACCAACGACAAGTGTAGGCCAAGATGTGTCAGTAGTAGCAGCAGCGGCAACAACAGCACTAGGAGGAGATGTGTCGATGGCAGCAGCAGCAGTAGCAGTAGCAGCATGAGCAGATGGAGTACATTCACCATTTGACTCATAGTTTAGGGATGAATTTTCCTCCACCATCTCCTGCAACTCCTCCACCTCCTCTAAAAGACGACCCCCCTAAGTGATTTTTTTTATGTTAAAAACATTTGAATTTAAGATTTGTTGTAATATAAACTATTTTAAGTTTCTGTCTTTTATATTGGTGTGAATATTGCATAATTTTTTTTTAATATTTTATTATTTATTATTAATATTATATTTTTTAAAGTTTGTTTATTTTACTAATAATAATATTAATATTTTATGAGTTTTCTTATATTTTTTGTGAATATTGAGAATTTTAATATTTTTTATTATTTTAATAATATTAATATTATTTTTTCATTAATCATAATTTTATTAAATATATTTTTTTAGTATTATATTTTTTAATGTTTTTTTATTTTATAAATAATAATAATAATATTTTAGGAGTTTTTTATATTTTTTTTGAATATTGAGAATTTTAATATTTTTTATTTTTTTATTATTTTAATGATATTAATATTTTTTTATTTATTATAATTTAAATAAATATATTTTTTTATTTTGGTTATTATTTGCGATGAGATCTTTTGTGACGGGATCCCATCACAAATAGTTTAAAAATATATTTTTAAATAGTATTTATGACAGGCCCTTGGTATCATTGAAAATATTATTTGTGATGGGTCTGTTGCAATAAGTATATTTATATATAATGTATATAATCGAACATTTGTTTGTGACGGGGAAGTTTCCCGACACAAAAAATCTTTTTTTCGATAGGCCCGTCACAAAAAACATTTTTTGAGATGTCGTTTTCTGCAACGGGATATTTGTGACGGGACCCCATCTCTAAAGCTTATTTGCGATGGGATCCCGTTAAAAATATCCCATTGCAAATAGCACAAATTCTAGTAGTGTGAACACCCCTTCATCCACCCAACCTACTTCATCCTCTTTTTATAGCTGAATCATCATGTTCCTTGAGCGATTTGTCCTCTTGGTTCTCTTTCATGTGGATGTTTTGGTAGCAAGGTTGGATTGACCTAAAGTTACCCCACTAGGAAATGATTTTGAATAGCATAGATTCCACTAAGCCTATGAAATAACCCATAGTGTATGTTTTGTTCATGGAAGGAAAATTCCACCTGATCCCCATGCACTTTTCCCAGACTGTGTGTGGTAATGGCCAACCTACTCCCAGTAGTCTTTGCTCTTAATCAAATCATTTGTATAAATGATTTAATCTATTCATTTTCCTATGTTCAAAAGGATCAATAATGTTTCTATGCTTCATTCCATCAACCTTTACAACTAAAATTAAAGGACTTTCATGAAAAGTAATCATGGAACTATGTAAATCTATTGTTTGTACTGTAAGAATTTCAACTATATATCCTAATGTCCTTACTACATGACATGAAACTACATGGTTTGTATCCCTATATAATGATGTAAAACTTAATAATACCTCAATCAACACCTAAGAGCTCCCTATTTTTGGTGTTGGTCTCCTACCACACCATCAGCCTTCATGAACTACATATGTATTTATTCTCTCTTTGACAGGATGCGTTGTGATGCCCAAACCTCCATCTCGGGTCTAAAAGTGAAATAAAGGAAATGATTCCATTTATGCATGAGTCATATCCATGTAGTGAAAAACAAATTTTGACCAATGGTAGTCCAAACATTTCCTTTATACTTGATTATATCCCCTTCATTCATCATGCCTCTTATTATGGAGAACTCAAATCTTCACAATCTTTCATCTTGTCCTTAGCTCTAAAGTAAACTTTTATTTTGACTATACACAATACATCTCAAATTTTAAATACATAATGAGTTCCCCAAAATGGCTCATCAACCAAAGACACTTTGATCCATATAAGGAAGGCCTTTTAACTATCTACGCCCTAAAAACATGGTAACTAGAACCACTTTTCGAACATGGTCTATGTTAATTATTTTCACACATTTCCCATCTCAATTCCTTTGATCCGAGAATTCCCCAAGATCATGGATTTCAATTTCCTTATCTATTCCCTGAATATTTTGGGGTATCTTTAGCCTAGTAGTCCCCATGTGGTTCATCGTTTTGATAACCTTGGTCAAAGTAATCCCACCTTAAAATACAATAATCATATGTCCCTACAAAATTAAGTTAAACTGTATAGTCAATGTCCTTGTCACAATGATGTTACACTTTATGACACTCATCCAAGCTATACGATGTTAAACTATGAGGCAAGGTCCTCATCACATGGACATAAACTGTAGAACATATGAGTTCTTATAGCGTGAAATTAAACCGCATGAAACATGAACAATTCTATATAACCCATTACTTACATGAGAGTTAGATCCATGAAAAGGTACATAGTATATGATCCTTGACTACAGATTAATAGTTGGTTAAAATATTCCATTTATAAGGAAACACATATCCACTATCTTGGGTACTGGATTTAGAGACTCGCATTATTCCAATTACATATGAAATATGAAAATTACCTTCCTCTATGTAATAATTTGATCTATATAGGGGTCACATCCTTTCTTAAGGATTCATTGGTCATGGATAGCAGACCCAACCATGATTTTTCATTAACTAAAATCATGTCCATCCATGAAATATGGTTGATTTTAAAATTACTCCACATGTTCCCCATCATGAACTCCTGTGTAAATTTAAATGATTTACCAAGTTTTTGTTTGTTTCTAATGCTGAGAATGACTCGTGTTATTTTAGAGGACCTGGAGAGTCACTTTGATTATCACATTTGAATTAAATTTTCTTTATTCAAATATAGAAAACATACCCCCATGGAATGACCATAAAATGAGAGGTAGAATTCCACCCCAAATGAATCAAAACTACTCTGGTTTCCTATTTATTGTGGCCTCTTTATTCTCTATATGAGATCACGGTCTATATATAAGTATTTGGAACACAAACCATATGTGCCTCAGAATATTAATACCATGTTTTTTATGTATGAGTTTATTCTACACAGAAGATTCTACAACATTTTCTATGGTTTATGGACACATTCTAAGAATTAAATGCCCCTATGGATACATGAGAGTCAAATTTATGTAGGGAGTTTCGTATTCTTGGATTATAAGCCTCATTTAGTATTATTACTCTCAAAAATATTGTTCAAATCTATTCGACCTAAAACACCAATTGAATTGGTCAGCCTTGAAAGAACCTAAACTAAAAATGAAAAGAGATGTAACATTCACCATGTTGAAAACCCATAAAGGAAGACCTAGTAAAAAGTCTGATTTTAGCACTCTAGTTCATATGATCTAAGAAAAATGTATATTATTTTCATGTTCCCATTTTTTAGGTTAAACTAACTAATACATGTAAATTTGAACAAGTGACCCAACTCCAATATTACTATTAAAATTGAAAGTGAAAGATGGAATGAAGAGATAGATGGTTGAGAAAAAACCCCTTTTCATTTCATATATCAAGGAGAAAAATGAGTATTCACAACTCATATTCTCTCTACACAATCAAATCAATGTTCTTACAAGATTTTCATAATAGGTTCATAGAGATGGATCATTTTTTGATCAGTGTCTTCGATAGCTAACTATAGTTTAGACTAGGTCAAAATCATTATTTTGTTCTCAACCCACAATGCCTATACCTTCTTAATAACATCCATACCATCTCTTTCTACTTCTTAGACCAATCACTACTTCTCATTGATTACTTATTAGACACTAGCTAATTCCTTACCTAGATGATTGGATTCATGTTGAAACCTATCTAACTCTTTTCATAGTTGTTCTGGTGAGTTTTATTGATCCATAATTTGGACTTTTCACTTCACAACCACTTTATCTTTTTTAAAATCCTCATTGAGCATGATATTTATAGTCATAGAAAAATTGTTCATAGTATATGCAGCTAAATGATGGGATTAAATTATTTCAACTATATATAAAGTCTCAACCACCTCCTTCACTATAGCACGTACACTATGATCATTAAATCCCACATACCCAATAAATGAAAAACATGTGGTGTAGTTGAGTCAATTTTTTCAGAAAACTCAACAGGGGGTTTGAGAAATTAATTTCCATTTATCCTTACATATAATTTTCTAGGAATTTCTTAGATTACTCATAATCTCATAGTCTACTTTAGAGTCACTTTCTAAGGGAAGAACATAGTCTGAAACCAATTCAATTAAAAAAGGTTGTGCTTGTCACTTTTAGGATGGGTGATCTCTATGGCAGTTGAAGTCCTAAAGGACTCAATAGACTGGGGGTTGGGAATCTCATAAATTGGGAATACTTGCATTGTAGTTCCTAAAGTGAATATATAGGGTGAAAAATATCAGGAAAAGAAAAATATGAAAGGGTTAGGAAGTTGGGATGCTCACTTTCACTAGTTTAGACACCAACTTCCACAATTATTCATGCCTCATTGGTAGACACAATAGGAACTGCACTTTCAGTCAGATGATTAAATTCAGAAGAAACCACTAGTTTTAGAATAAACCATTATGAAGAAACACACAATGAAATTGAAAAATAACAAAATAAATGACCTCCCTCAAGGACATGAAAGTGACATGTGTGTGTGTGTTCATCCAAGTAAGTAACCTTCAGGAGGTCACTCATAGACATCAAGCCTTCAGGCATGATGATTAATGGATCCTCAGAAGTAATTGGACTTAAATAGATCTAGAATGGAATAATAATTTCCTCCACCATTCTGTTATCTCAGGGAAGGAGGTCAGTTGGAGTTAATGATAGATCATTCACTCCATCGTGACCCTATTTTAGTGAGTTGGATGTCGTTAAAACTTGAGAAACCAATATACCTGACCCCTTAGCTCCAACAAAAATGATTTTTGACCCCAAATCTTCATTTAGTCCAGATAACCCTAGAACCATAATTTCCACTCCATCTATATCCATAAGAAAAAGGGACACATGATCTTAAATATTTGGCACCTCCTTACTTGTGGGACCTATGCCAAACCATGTTCAAGTTAATTCATTAGCATATAAAAACAAATTACATTATGGATAAGTTAGTAGATGCAACAACCACCTATTTTCCCAATTGGATGTATATCATCAGCTTCCTTTCATGAAGATGTTTCAAGATTTTCCAAGAGGATAGTCTTATAGGGAGAAAAATTGGCAAGGAAGGGGTAAAAATTTTCCTGACATGTTTATAAGAAATTCCTGCATAAGCTCATCTACCTCGACAGAACATTCTTCAATGATCCCCTCACTCGTAGGATTTTCCATCCAAATAGAAATTCCCACTTGGTATTTTATGAGGAATGAATAGGTAAAAAATTATTTTTAACCTCATATAAATATAATATTTTAGGATTCAAGATCATGAAAATAATGGGAATAAGAGTTTATATAAATAATTGTACTACCTCTTGATCTAAATAAGCCTCTTTCACAATTTCTATGAAATATCTCGCACTTGATATGACCAATTAAGCATACCCATGAAAGAATGAATGTGGGAATCTATCTCTTTGATATATATACCAAACTCATATGGGTTCCTTTTTAAATAAATTTTTCCTAGATAAGTGATGAGCATGAATCCAGGATGATCAATTTCCTTATCCTGAAGTACCCCCTCCAGATATCTTTTCAGGATGTGTTCTTCCTCCAAGAATCCCACTCTCTCCAGGCCTTTGGGAATGATGCGGTAATAGCAATGTATAATGCTGAAGAATCCACCCTTGTATAAGGGGAATGATCAAGCTTCCATACCTTCTTCTTCAACATATAGGGTACTATAGAACCCCTTGGATCTGAGTTCATACGAGGCCCCAATCTTGACGAAAAATAAATGTCCCCAATCTTAGTTGAAATAGGTGAGTTTTCCTCAACATCCTCTTTGGAAGCATGAATACAATATTCTTCCTCATTTTCAATTTTGGGTGGCATCAAATTTTAGATCACTCACCTTGAATGAACATTTTAACCATGCAATAAATGGATGGAAGCATCAAGGTCTTGAATATAAGCTTCCACCTTCTCAAGGCCATCAGGATACAAAATATTTTTGGGTGAGGATATACATCCATACATGCTCAAAGAAGATTCTTTCACTTAGAGAAAGTTCCATATTACCTTTAGGGGACTAGAGTTTCTCAATGAATCCCACTCTCTCATGGACATCAAGTAGGTAGCCCTAGGGTGAAAAAATATGTGTTTTTTAGAATATTGAGTCTGAGGTGAAATGTCGATGGTTTGGCTAATCAAACCCTAGATTCTAAACATTGTACTTCATAGCCTAGAATCAATGGACTTTCTAGGATATTTCCTAGGCCTAGAAACCTCATTTTTATGCTATTTACCCCCCCCCCCTCATCCTCATATATGGGTCGACCCATAACAATAGAGAGTGGCTTCACTAATTGGCCATTCATGAATGATCGAATCCAAGATTTGGAATAATATTTGGGAAGTCTAAGATGAATGTTAGAAGGAAGAAGCTCAATCCAATAATGTGAATCTTCATGAATAAAAAACATCTATATTTTCTAAGTAATCATCAAATGCTTCTTCTTACATGTGTTATTGATGGATAGTGGACACCACTTTTGAACACGATGGAACTAATTCCCAAACCTATAGGGTGAAAATCCCTCAGATATCAATGTTCCATCAATTCTGGCAACCAAGATACCCTCTCTCAAGGAGATGGGATGCCCCTTATTTAAATGACCTCCATTTTCATTATTCTACAAATTACCTGTAGGGGAGGAGTGTAGAGCATAAAAAAATAAGTCACGATTGTTGATCCAGTCCATTACATCATGTTCCACCAAGGACAATGGGTTCACCCCACATATACATTGTTAGTAAAGTCAGAATCAATAATATGATATTCATTGGTTGTTAATGAATTTTAGCCTCATATGTGGGATAATCTCCAGCTCCAAAGAACATGAAATGGTCCCATGAGCTGATAAGGTGACTCCCCTACATATATATTAGAAAAAAAATAACACATCTTTGTTAGTATTTGGACCACAATATTAATGCACCTCCTAATGAACAAATGGTCCACCATCACAAAGGTCATAACTATGAATTTGGTATTGGATTTGCAAACTGGTAATAACTAGCCACTAAGAAACATGGAAAGAAAGGTTGCTAAACAAACCAATCGGTCGATATCATGGACAACTTCCCAACCCCATTGAGTGAACGGACCCTCCTTGAGCATCGACCAATAAACACCAACCCATATCTAGGTGCTAAGGGTTGGATATGTCCTCAACCTTCTTGTATGGTTTTTGTTCCTTCTTGGTGTAGAAAAATCTTGAATCTAATCAAATAAAGAAACATCTAACTTTGGACAATGTTAAACATTTAGAAGATCCTTTTTGTTGTAAATAAGTTTCTTTGCAAGTGGGGTGGGGGTCCTCTCTTTGTAATCCCAAGATGATGAGGGAAGTCGGAATTCATCATACATATCCCCCATAATTGGCACCCATAAGATCATCCAAACATCCCATAGGTTGATACAAACTTCCTCATATACTAAGTGGAATGAATTAGTATTTAGGATCCACTAACTGAGCAGTTGAGGAGTAATGAATTAGTTCTGATGGTAAAAGAAATGTGATACCCAAATGGCCTCATAAAATCCCACGACCTTTAATTCATCCTTGAACTCCTCACAACTTTGATGAACCCAAAAAGGTCATCCCCGGTTTAGATCGAATGAACCCACATGGTGAAGATCCCATTGGGTTGAACACCCTAATTTCTCATTGGCCATGGAATTACTTACAATTGTGTGATAGTAATGGATTTCCAATTCTTTTTGTCATATAGTTTCCTCCAATGAAAATTCGGCGTAACCCAAAAGAAACCCCTTAGAGTAGGTCCCCCAAATAAAAGATCCCTTTGATGAGATATTTCCCTGAGGTGTGTTGTTGCACTTGATTATCCATGTCACTAGTTGATTTCCTCTACAAGGTGCTAGGATAGAGACATTTGATGGATACCCAAATCCCTAGATAGGTAGCCTATTTGAAATAGGATACCCTTTAAGGCCATCACCCATGAGTCCTGCTAAAAATTCAGGATGTGGTCTGACATCACATTTTGCATTGTTGTCAATGCTTTCAACCATGGCCTTCCTCCTTTCATCAGCGATGGAAATAACTTATGCAATATACATTTCTTATCTTCTACAAAACCAGGAAAGGATGTTTTGGATACAAAAAAGTTTCACAAAGATTAATGACCCGTCATAATAAAGTTTGGTGAACCGCATAGCATGTTACACAGGATGTGAAGCACTTAAGCCACCAGAAAGAACACTCTATTCCCATGCAGGAACAAGTCGACCAGAAATGATGTTGGGTAATTTTCAAAAAATACCAGTTCATGGGTGGTGATCCTTCAGTACATAGGAAAGTTCATCCATATTATAAGGTACTATGCAGGGATATTTGGAAGAAGCAATCACGAATAGAGTTGAAAAGATCATATTCACTAGGTGAAAAATGATTCGATTAAACCTGAAAACTTTTATAGGAGTCGGCCCTCCTTTGGGTTCACATGCACCCAACAAAGGATTCAATTGGGCCAACTTTTTCCTTAAAATCGACTCCTCTTCGTGCTGATCAGACCCCATTCCAACAGGGGAATTTGTTGAGTCCGGAAAAGTTCACATGGAATGTCAGAAGGATTTTATGAATATTGTAAAGGATATATTAAATCAAGAAATCAATTTCATGAAGATTAAATTGTTAAAGGTTTTAGAGATACAAAGAAATCATATTTTCCATGTACACTGCAAAAAATGACTTATTACAAAGGGTTAATTGTGATGGGTCTAGGGCCCGTCGCAAATAGTCCGTCAAAAGATACTATTTGCGATGGGAGTTTTGACCCGTCGCAAATAGTCCATAAAAATGAGATATTTGCGATGGTCCGTTGTAAATACCTTTGGCGCGCCATGTGCGCATTAGCGCGGGAAGAGTATTTGCGACGAGGACTAAACCCCCGTCGCAAATACTCTTCCCAGGTTTTTGTTATTTGTGACGAGGGAGGATCCCCATCGCAAATAACATGGCGGAAGGATATTATTTGCAATGGGCCATTGCAAATAATTTGTCACCATGATAGTATTTGCGACGGGTCCCGTCGCAACAAATAATATTTGCGATGACCCATTGCAAATAATGTGTCGGCGAGATAATATTTGCAATGGGAACTGTCGTGAATACTAATTTTTACCGCCCCCTCAATTAATAATCCCCTAACTATTTGTGACGGGTCTCGTCACAAATATTACTATTTCTGATGAGATTCTCATCGCAAATACCTCTGTCGCAAATGATCTAACCTATATATACTCTGATCCAATTTTTTCCCATTTCACAATTCTCTCAAGTCCTCTCTCCTTCTCTACTCTCATATTTCTCTCTTCAGTCTTTTCAAACTTTTAAATTTTACAGCGGACCAATTTTCAGGATTTACATCCAACGAAATATCCAGTTTTAAGGTTTTTTTTCTTTTATTTTTTAGTTAATTCATTTTAATTTATATTAATTATTATTATTATTATTATTAATTAGCAATAATTAAATTTAATTAGAATTATATAGTTTTATTTTGCATTATTTATTTTTACAAATATGTAGTTTCATTAAGATTTATTATTTTTATTTAAAAGTAAGTAGTATTAATTTGTAATAATTTGGTTCAATTATCATTAATTAATAATAATTACATGTAATTAGTATTAATAGTATTAATTAGTAATAATTAGTATTAATTAGTATAAATTATTATTACTTAGTATTATTTAGTATTAATTAGTAATAATTAGTAATAAATAGTAAAAATAGTAAAAAAATGTAATAATTAGCGATAATTACCGCTAATTAATAGTAATTATTAATAAATTGTATTAAATAGTAATAAGTAGTTTATATAGTAATAATTTGTAATAGATAGCGATAATTAGTAATAATTAGTAATAATCAGTAATAAATAGTAATAAATAATATTAATTAGTAATAATTATTAATAAATAGTAATAAATAATAATAAATAGTAATAATTAGTGATAAATAGCAATAAATAGTAATAAATAGTAATAAATAGTAATAATTAGTAATAAATAGCGGTAATTAGTAATAAATAGCGATGATTAGTAATAAATAGGAGTAATTGGTAATAATTAGTAATAATTGACTCTAATTATTGATAATTAACACTAACTAGTGATAATTGGCGCTAACTGATGAAAATTAGCGCTAATTAGTGATAAATAGCGATAATTAGTAATAAATAATGGTAATTAATAATAAGTAGCGGTAATTATTAATAAATAGCGATAATTAGTAATAAATAATGGTAATTAGTACTAAATAGCGGTAATTAGTAACAAATTGGAATAATTAGTGATAGTTAGGATTAATTAGAAATAAAAAGGAATAAAAAGGAATAAATAGCGTTAATTAGAAATAATTAGTAAAAATTAGTAATAATTAGTAATAATTAGTAATAATTAGTAATAATTAGTAATAATTAGTAATAATTAGTAATAATTAGAAATAATTAGTAATAATTAGTAATAATTAGTAATAATTAGTAATAAATAGTAGTAAATACTAATAAATACTTATAATTAGTAATAATTAGTAATAATCATAAACACTTAATAATAATTAGTAATAATAAGTAATAATTATTAATGAATAGTAATAAATAATAATAAATAGTAATAATTATTAATAATTATTAATAATTTGCAATAATTAGTAATAATTAATACTAATTAGTAATAATTAGTAATAAATAGTAATAATTAGTAATAAATAGTAATAAATATTAAAAAATAGTAATAAATAATAATAAATAGTAATAAATGGTAATAAATAGTAATAATTAAGGATAATTATCGATAATTAGTGATAATTAGTGATAATTAGTGATAATTAGTGATAATTAGTGATAATTAGTAATAATTAGTAATAATTAGTAAAAATTAGTAAAAATATTAATAATTAGTAATAATTAACAAACATTAGCTATAATTAGTAAACATTAGCAATATTCTATAGAATTATTAAAAAATAGCGGTAATTAATAAAAAATTATTTTAAACTAATAAAAATTTGTAATAATAAATGGTATTTACTAGTAATTAGTAATAATTAGCAGAAATTAGTAATAATTAGCAGTAATTAGTAAAAATGAATGGTAATTAGTAAAAAATTGTTATATATAAATAAAAATTAGTAAAAATTAGTAGTAATTAGCAGTAATTAGTCAAAATTAGCAATAATTAGTAAAAATTAGCGGTAATTAGTAAAAATTACCAGTAATTAGTAAAAATTAGCTGTAATTAATTAAAAATAATGGTAATTAGTAAAAATCAATGATAATTAGTAAAAAAAAATAATGGTAATTAGTATTAATTGGTGGTAATTAGTAAAAATTAGCAATAAATCAATATAATTATTACAAATTAGCACTAATTAGTAAAAAAATGTTATGAATTAATAAAAATTAGTAATAATAAGTGATAATTAGGAGTACTTAGTAATAATTAGCAATAATTAGTAATAATTAGCAGTAATTAGTAATAATTAGTGGTAATTAGTAAAATTTAGCTGTAATTAGTAAAAAATAGTGGAAATTAGTAAAAATTAATGGTAATTAGTAAAAAATATCATTAATTAGTATTAATTAGCGATAACTAGTAAAAAAATGATGATAAATCAATATAATTATTGAAAAATAGTGGTAATTGGTAAAAAAGTTATAAACTAATTGAAGTTAGTAATAATAAGTGGTAATTCGCCATAATTAGTAATAATTAGTCGTAATTAGTTATTATTAGTAGTAATTAGTAATAATTAGTAGTAATTATTTATAATTAGTGATAATTATTAAAAAAAATATTATAAACTAATAAAAATTGGTAATAATTAGTAATAATTAGTAATAATTAATATTAATTAGTATTAATTAGTAATAATCAATATTAATTTGTATTAATTGTTATAAAATAACAAAAATCGGTACTGATTAGTGGGATTCAGTAATAATTAGGGGTAATTTGTATAAATTAGTATATATTAGTGTAAATTAGTATAATGTTTTTAAAGAAATACTATAAATCATTATAAAATAATATAAATTATTATAAATTATTAAAAAGGTGAATATAAAATAGGTCATTAATTTTCAGTCCATGAGAAATAAAAATTTTGTACATACATGGTTAACAAAAATCAGTCATTTCTCATGGCCTGGAGATTAGAATTTCTATGATTTACACATTTTTATTAATTTATAATATATTTTATTTCTTTTGAGTAATTTATATTAATTTTTATTAATTTATAAAAAAATATGTTAATATTAGTAGTAATTAGTAAGAAAATAGCGGTAAATAGATATTTATAATAT
Organism: Viscum album; assembly: GCA_963277665.1. NCBI lineage: Eukaryota > Viridiplantae > Streptophyta > Magnoliopsida > Santalales > Viscaceae > Viscum > Viscum album. Next base: position 2,042,749,470 of record OY728123.1, read on the forward strand.
TTTAAGTAAATTATAATTTTTTAATTTTCTACTCTTTTTTGGATCATGTTTTTATTATATCAAAATAATTATAAAAAATAATTATTTTATATTTTTTAAAGAAATATGGAACACTGAAGTCAACAACAATCATTACTTGATAATCATGCTTAGATAAATCATTACAGGAATCCAAAAAGTTTTGGTATAAATCTTGTATATATTGAGGGTGTTAAAACTTTCTTATCATTTGAATCATTAAAACCAAAATTTATTTTAGAAGGGAAAATTAATTGTCCATGTAAGAAATGTGATCTAATGATGTTTGATACATTTGATAATGTTGTGGGTTATCTATTACGTTTTTTTTCAAACAGATTATGGTTTTTGGTATCAATATTTTAAATGCATATCCAGAGAAGATAATAATAATTTGGTTCTAGATCTGTCAGGGTTTCAAAATTTAGTACATGATATGGAAGGTATATATTTTCAAAAAACTAAAACTCGGAATGATATTGATTTAACTCTTATGTTGGAACCATCTCAATTTTATGAGTTCTTGAGGTCTACGGAGGATTCCTTATATCCTAGTTGTAATATAAGAAAATTTTAAGTGGTTGAAAATTTTATGGCTATTAAATCAGATAATGGAATATAAAATAGCTATTTTAATTTGATATTATCTTTGGTTAAAACATTTTTACCTAAAGGAAATTTGTTTCCTACAACTTTCTATAGAGGCTAGTTCATAGTCTGGGATTTGGTTATCATATGATTCATGCATGTTCAAGTTATTGCATCTTATATTATGGTGAAAATGAGTCATTGGATAGTTTTCCTACATGTGTATAATCGAGGTATAAAGTGTCTCAAATAGGGAAGTTTGGATTGATTCTTATAAAATAATTGAGGTATTTCTTACTTACACCTAGATTGCAGCATTTATTTAAGTCTCAGAACATAGTGTCATTGATTTCATGAAAAAATCAATATTTCAACTGGTAAAAACATAAATCATCCCTCTGATAGTGATTCATGGAAACATTTTTGACCAAGTACATCTATATTTTTATTCAGAATTCCAAAATGTGTGATTGGGTCTTTATACTGATGTTTTTTGTCCATTTTGTTATTACAGTAGTCAATATTATTGTTGTTCTGTCTTTATAACTCTGTACAACTTACCTCTTTGGATGTTGATGAAGGAGACATATATATTTTTTAATATATTAATTCCAGGACATCTAAAAAAGAATATTGATGTTTATCTGAATCCATTGATTGATGAGTTAAATTTATTATGGAGTAATGGTGCTAATACGTATGATACTACTGTGATAGAAAAATCCTACTGAAGCTACATTGATGTGGGAAATTAGTCACTTCCCAGCATATGGCATGTTATCTTGTTGGGGTACACATAGTCCAAAATCATGTATGTACTGTATGAGACACAAAAAAATCATTTATGCTCATCAATGGAAGAAAACTTTGTTTTTTTACTGTCATCACATATTTCTTCCAACCAATCATCCTTTTTGGAGGAATAGATATCATTTCAGAAAATGAACATTTGAAAGAGATGGACCTCCAAAAATGATCTTAGGTATAGTGTTAAAATAATTTGCCTCTTCATTACCTCTCATTACATTTGGACCAACTATAAACCAACATAAAATTGATGGATTTGGGAAAGAACACAATTGGATAAAATAGAGCATTTTTTGAGATCTTCCATATTAGTCTGATTTGTTGGTCTGTCACATGTTAGATGTCATGCACATTGAGATGAATTGTTTTGATAATATATTTTATACAGTTTTGAATACACTAGGTAAGATAAATGATAATGTAAAGGCATGATTAGATCTTTCCCAAATTTTTAGGTAACCAAAAATTGAACTGTTTGAAAATGTCAGATCATAGAAGTTAATGAAGCCAAAAGCATCTTATAAAATTTCCAAATAAAATTGATTATTATTTTGTCAGTGGATTAAATATTTGAGACTTCTATATCGTTATGTTTCTAATTTGTCAAGATGTGTTAGAAATGGTCATATTACTATATTAAAAATTCATGACTATTATTTTATAATGGAAATGCTTCTACTAATTGGATTAAGAGGTCTGTTGAATTCTATGATTTGGGATTCACTAATAGAAATATCATATATTTTTTGAGATATTTGTGTGGAAACAAAAAACTATGATACACTAAGTAGACTATAAGAATATATTGTTTTAATTTTATCTAAATTGGAAAAAAAATATTACCACTAAATTTATTTGACTCAATAGAATATTTGATATTACATTTGCTTCATGAAAAAAATGTGGAGGTATAATATATTTGTGATGGATATAACCATTATTTAGATTCATGTATAAATTAAAGGAAAAAAATATATAACAAAGCATCGGTTGAAGGATCAATTGTATAAGCTTATTTGTAGGAAGAAATTTCTTTTTTCTGCTCTCATTATTTTCAATCTAAATATCCTTCAAAACATGACTGCATGGGATGTAATGAGGGAAATTTTGATGATAAAATGAATAATAAATTATCATTTTTTAATCAACTCAAACTTGGATTTGGTGGAGTTCATGAATGATGTATTTAAGATGATGAACATCACTGAGCTCATACATATGTTCTGTTCAACTATGAAGAAATGACACCATTTGTACTATGAGTGAACCTATCACTTATTCTATAATAATTTTTACAATAAATTATTATTTTTTTATTTATAGATTATATGATTATCGTATTGACAAACAACTTCCACAGATTACAACAGCTTCTCTTGAAGAACGTCGGCAAAATAAATTTTCCTACTGGTTTCAAAAACTGGTAACATAAATTATTTATGGTTTAAAAAATAAAATTAATTTATTACATGTTATATTAATATATATTTTTCAAATTTTTAGGTATCTAAACATGATAATAAAATTGATAATCGATTGTGTGTATTGAGTAACCCACCATCCAAAATAGTTTAATCTTATAGTGCATATATGGTGAATGGTTTTCAATTTCATACACATGCATATGGGGAATAAAAAACAATGAATAGAGATTTTTTCTTAAGGGGGTCTCATCATAGAGAAATTTATGTTGACTTTTATGGCATGATAGAAGAAATAATTGAACTGTTTTATCTAGGACAAAATTACATAATGATGTTTAAATATCAGTGGTTGGATACTGAGAGAGTCTTGTGTGTTCATCTGAGCCATGGAATCATTGATATTAAATATAAAAGCCTTATTTCAGTAAATAAACCATTTTATTGTGTTATCAGGCACATCAAATTTATTAGGAAAATTATCGTGCTACTTCAATAGATTTAAGTGATTAGTGGAGTATAGTAAAAATAAAATCTTGAGAAAATCAGTTCATTCAATGTGAATGTGGTTCCATTGAAGTGAAAGGAATTGAAAATTTTCAAAATACTACTCTAAATACATATTTTCTATGAAGAGACATTAATATCGATGATGACACCCCATAGTTAAGGGTCTATGGTGATGATGTTGTTGTTGATGTAATAAATGAATTTGAAATAACATGAGATGATGAAAATGAAACCCCTATGGAAATTGATGATACTGAGGAGGAATATGAAGATATTAACATCATTATATATAAAGATGAGAATGGAGAGAAATACTGACATAGTGAAATGCTGGTTATAATCATGTATAATATATATCTATATATAATAGTTATTTTTAAATATTTTCTAACAACATTCATTAACTATTTTCTAACAATAGTCATTTCAAGTTTCAGATGGACTCAGAGTTGTTTCATGAGTTGGAGGGGTCTAATATATATAGTGACGAGCATGATGTTGGATCATCTAACCATTAGACTATTGGTGGTTCAATGATGACTCAGAGGGGTTGTGGTCTTGAGAGATTGATTATTCCTAACCCTATCCCCGAGTGATGTCCACATCTTGTCTTCAATCCACGCATGTAGATGTTTTTTTACTTGTGTATTTTAGTTAGTTGTCATTAATTATAATTAATTTATTTATATACTAATTATTTGATTATTTTTTCTCTTTTATCACAGTTGTTCATATATATTTGTTAGATAGGGGAGTGCTATATTGCAGAATTATTTTTCTAAAGCATGGGTTACATGGGATCAAATTCTCATTGATGTTCAGCACTAAATGTTCAATCATTAGTTGGTATATAAAAAAATAATCTTTATTTTGAGATTTATTTAATTAATAACTTGATATTATTAATTATTTGTAGGTTTTATGGTATCACATCGATGATAGCATGCATGACGCTATCTGGGAGTAATGGGAGGGTTGTATGCATGAGCATTGTCATTAGTTTTTTCCACAATTTGGGGAGTATAACAATGAGGAAAGTGGGAGTCACAGAGTTTGATCAGTCTTGCTGCACCCACCAACCTAATTAAATTTCATCTTAGTTTTGGGATGGATTATTTTCACACTGGATGGGTGTCCGTTTTTAGAGGATATCATTAGTAGGTCGACAGAACTGGGGGAGACAAAAGGTGACACATTGAGCTGGTAGTCGTACATTCAGTATGTATAGGGAATATATGGTAAGTTCCTTTTTAAAATAATTTATATAAATTTAAATGTAAAATATTTATTTTATATTAATATATTCATTCAAGTAGCCTGATATTACAGAGTTTGAAATTTATAGGAGGATGTACAATGATCCTTTCATTAGAGAGATTGGGGTGATCGCCAGCGTTAGATTGTGGTCATTGTAATTTATTTTTGAGCTTTAAAATTAACTGCAAATAACATTTTAACTATTTTAATTTTAAATTACAATTGATGGAGTCATATAAAGCTGCGATGTCTCAAAAACAGACTGGGATTCTGGATGAGACCAAGGATCATACTAGTGCGGTAAGATTTGATGAGGCAACATTGATGCAAGTGGCCTAGTATGCCTTCAAGAAAGGTTGAGTTATTGGTATCAACTCTCGATTAACGCCTGAGAGTTATTATGGTACTGTTGTGATGTCATCATGTAGTTCTATAGGAGCTCATGGGGATTCATTATCATCTGTTGCATAGTATCAGAAGCAGCAGCGAGCTCAGGGTGAACTTATAGAGAGTATGCGTAGGGAGTAGGAAAAGCTATGTTGACAACATCAGCTACAATAGGAAGAGATACTTTGATGGAAGTAGCAGTAGCACGAGCAGACAATGGAGTACATGTGACATCTTACTCATGGTTTAAGGATGGAGTTCCCGCCTCCAGTTCCTCTAGATAACCCTCCCCCTCATTGATTTATTTACTTTTTTATGATAAACATTTTAATGTAAAACTTTTTTGTAATATTTTTATTATTCCATATATTTATATTTCTATATAGTGTGTTTTTAATATTGTTTCAAATATTGTGTTTTTTTATTATATTATTTATTTTTTATTTTTATTATTATATTATATTATATTTTTATTATTTTTATTATTATATTATATTATTTATTATTTTTATTATTATTTTTTATTAATGTGAATAATGTCTTTTCTAAAATTTTATTATTTTAATTACATTTTTAGTAATTTTATTTGTTTTTATTATTTTATTATTATTATTATTATTATTATTATTTTATTATTATTATTATATTCATTATTTATTATTATTATTATTAATTTATTATTATTATTCCATATATTATTTTTTATTATTTTATTATTTTATAATTTTATTATTATTATTATTTTATTATTTTATTAAAAAAATTTAATATTAATTTTTTATATTTTTTATTTTTGTAGTTATTTGCGACGGGCTCATTGTGAAAGGTTTTTTTTAAAAACCTGAATAAACTATTTACGACAAGATGAATTCTCATTGCAAATATATTTATTTGCGACAGACCATCCCCCAAAAATTTATTTGTGATGCCATTTTCAACAATGATACAATTGCGACGGGACCCTATTGAAAATAACCTTTTGCAACGGGATCCTATCACAATTTACCTATTGTAAATGGTTCAATTTCTAGTTGTAGTAGCACACCCTCTATGTAGGTCATTGGTCCTCTTTTCTATAAAGCCAACCCACTATTCAGGTCGTTGCTCTGTGTGGAACCCCCCAAAAATGAAATTTCCCTTTGTGGGGAGAGGCATCATCTTCATTCCCCTCACAAATAACCTTTTTGTTTGTGGCATGATGAATCACCTACAAGCCCCTAGAAAACAAACGTTTTTTTGCGGGGTGAGGCATCATATTTTGGACACCCAAAAACTGAATTTCTCCATGGGTGACAGTTTCTATTGTTATGCAGATGTCCAACCATCCTAGAAATATGGTTATATCTATACCCCTATAAAAACCCCATAGTGGAACGAATGAGTTTACATAGATAAAAATCTTGAGAAAGAAATCTCAATAGGTAATCACTTACAATGTAACATAAATTAAGGAAGGGAACTCACCCAAACACCCATAAAGGGTGTCCTCTCACATTAGAACCCCATCTACATAGAAACCCCTTCTTGGACTACATAGTTTGTGAGAATCCATCCCACATAGAAAACAAAATGATGGATGGTGTCTTTTCGGACCTCTATACCATATAGAAAGCAATATGTGAGATGTTCCCTTCTAGTTTAATTACCCTCCTTCCATGTTGCATTAAACATTACCTTGACCTCTCCATGAAATGTCAAAAAATATATATTTATAAACCTCCCCCATGAACCTCTAGGCCCCATATAGGCCCCTTTACGAACTACCTGAGAATTTCAACCACTAAAGACTCTAGATATGTATGATCAGAATATAGGGAACACCAGCATGTCCTCTCAGTCATACATTCTTATGGTAAATGATGTTATATTTTTATCATGCTTAATAAGTAGGTTCCTTAAAATGTTTCCAATCATAAATTCTTATGGTATTGAGAGTCTAAACCTTAGGTATGGTAGGATTAGTTTCCTTGGATTGGGCAGCTACATATGTGGCTTAAATGTGAAGATAATTGGGTTTTATATATATGGATACATAAGCCCTAACTTCTAGTTTCAAAAAAAAAAGAGGACATGGGAATGTCAAATCCCTATCTCTCTCTTTAGATCACCCACCAGGGATCCACCCTCCTCTTCCAGCATACAAGGAGTAAATTCCACCCTAGTGTATCCCTCCTTAAGTAATCCCCTAGTTATTATTGTGGGGTATTCCCCTAATTTATATAGCCCCGGCCTCACCAAAAATTGGATGAATGATATTCTGTGGTCTTCTAGATATTCCACTTCCTCCTATTTCTCACACCGAGTATGACTCACATTAGTGATGATCATGACATCCACATGATCAAATAACTATCTTGGGAAGTGGAATCCTTTTTTAGATCTTCTTGTCACCTTCCAATGGTCCTTCTATATATTATAAGCCTTAATAATGTTATCAAAACCTCAAAGGTTTATATTCCCCATGATTAAAACCTTCAAATGGCTATATTCCTAATGAAGCAACCTTGGGCCTCATATTCGATGTAATCCCCAACCATTAGAACTATGTGGGATTTTATTCCCATCTAAATGGGATACATAGGAAGCCTCCCTATATTCCAAACCCAGAACCCCAAACTCACCCTAGTATTATCCGGGACATATTCCCAGTAGGTTCTTATCTAACCCAAGAAGCTACAATCCCTTTAGGTTTCTTAGGACACCTTGGCATAAGTCCCACATCTACCTTAGCTGGACACCTCTTGCCTAAAATTCTTTGTTACATGACATTAAACTGCATAGTTTGGTCCTCATCACATGAACTTAAAGGGAATGATGTTTCCCCTTAAGTGTAACCAAACTATATGGAGTCTGATTCCTATCACGAGGATATGTTATAATCCCCTACTCATGGGACCAATCCAAATATCAAAACCACTTCCATCATCTTGGATGAAAATAAACTCTAGATTTCCCAACTATGTGGCTTAAAACCGACATCATAATAATAAATGACATAAAAATATCTAATCTGAATACCATTGATGGAGAACCTTAGATACATACAGATGTATCCATCGATGAATAACCTCAAATACATATAGATGTTTCTAAATTAAATACATGATAACAATTAATTATTAATATATGGGAGACATGTTATGTATTTGGGATTTAAAAAAGGATTCACAAATATATCTTAGAATATTTAAGAGAGCCCTAGAGTAGGAAATAATAAACAAAAAATGGTTTTTATGAGCCTAACCTCTCATCCTATCGACCAATGTGAGTCCCCAAGTGTTGTTGGAAACTTGGAACAAAATCTTCTAATCATGATAAAAGATCTTCAACATCTCCCACAAAGATCTTCCCCTTTTTTCCTACCTAAAGACTTTCTTTATATCCTAGGGAAAATAAAACATAGAAAGGATGATCTCAAATTCTTAGTAAGGGTAAACATGGAGAACATAAATCAAACCATAAATATTTGAACATAAAAACATGAACCTAAAGTTTAAACATCAAAATCTTGAGCAACGACATAAATCTTAGAAGTATGTAAGGAATGAATAATAAAGGAAAATTAATCATGATAAAATTGCATGGGAATAAAACATGAAATTATAGAAAACCATTAAGCACATAATATGATTTCCATAGTATCCAAGGCATTATTGCCCAGACCATCATAGTGGACAAAGTCCATTACTAAACTGGGTTTACTTGTCATTCCAGCTATGTATTACTAAACCGAATTTACATGTCATTATAGTCATGTATATATCATGAGATATAAATCTTTACCCAATAAATTGGAGGGAGATATAGGTCCCACCCATCTCATAATGAAATCATTTTTACATGTGCCATAAAAACATAAATCGTTCATCATAGTATAACCCATGAAATAAAATGGGATTCTTAAACATCATGTCATCATAACATAATCCATATAAAATAAATGAACTTCATAAAAATAATTCCATCATACACTCAATAAAAAAAAGAAATAATAGGGATAGAAACATAACCCTATTTCATATTATATGAAAAAATAATTTTGATATAATACTTGAACTTAGTTCTTTAGGAAAATATCCTTTATTCTTCAAAAATGTTTTCTTTTCTCAAAATGCCACAAAATTTTAAAAGAAAAGAATTTAGTTTAAAATAAACTTGAAATAGTGTAGAGAAATCTTCATGTAAATAAGGCACCATGAAACCATAAGAATTCATTCATGTCGTATAAGTTAAACAAAAACATTCTCCTCGTACATTTGCTGGAAAAGTCAAAAAAGTACCTCATAAGGTAAACAAAATAAATATTCCTTCCATACCATGTAGTAAAATTCAAAAATAGAAAAAATGACTTTAAACATACATTGGATAATATTAACCATTTTGAAAAAAAATTAGAAAACATGGACATGGATGATAAATATATCCCAGTAAATACTTACGAATAAACAATCTCGAATAAAAATGAGATTGCAAAATTATTTGTTACCTTAGGTATGATTTCTTCTATATGTGTTTGAAACTCCTGTATAGTGGGTTTAAAAATATTATTAACTTTTAATAGAACCATAATAATATTTATGACATCAAATATGATTCACTTACGACTTTATATTACCCGTTCATTTGTCAATTCCAAGTTAAAGCAACGTTTTGGCTAATAATCATTTCATTTATCGTATGTGTTTGGACATGTTATTATTCATATGATTCTTAGATCATGATCTAAATACTTCCATAATTTAAATCATTATTTATATATCATATATATTCAGTATATAAATATATATAATATATTGATAAATATAATTAAATACACCATTCATGAAAACAGTAGGTCGTACGTAAGCAAGAATGCTATTTTCGTTTTCTTATTAAATTGAATGGAAGTAAGTAAATGAAATATATATACATAAATCTAGTAGAATTATTATTTCATATATTTCATGATTATTTATTATATATACTTTATAATCATTCTTGAATGGTTAACATGGATAATGAATCTCATCGTGTTATGGAGATGGTAAGTCATACGTACGCACGAGCGACGATATCATTCCCATAGTTGTTGAATGGTTTTGAATTGGATAGTGTATAATATCTCAGAATTAGTATCATGTTATAATAATAATATATAGATATTATTTACACCATTATACCCATTCAAGTAAGGTGGTGGTGAAAAACAGATTACACCACGGTGTGGAGACGGTAATCCGTACGTACGCACGCGCAGTGATTTTATTTTTCATAAGATGGATAGAAGGTGAAATAGGGTTGTTTAATATTTATAATAACACATCAGTATATTATTGATACTTATTTTATTACTTTATAATTAAAAAAACTAAATAAGAGTAATTAGAAGAAAAAAATAAATTTGAAAGAATCGGTAGAAGAGATTACCTCTTCCTCGACGTGCCTCCTTTAAATTTCCCCTTAAGGCACTAGAGTTGATCGTTTGAGAAGAAAAGAACCTATAGTATGTAACTAGGGAATTTTAGAAGAGAAATTTTTAGGTTTTTTTCGAGATTTAAGGATAAAAATGGAGTGAATAGGAGAGGGACGAGGTTCCCTTTTATAAGAGAGGAGAGAGGCACTATAGGAAAGTTCCAAAATATTAATTTATTATAAATTCAATTTCGATTTAAAATGGTCAAAAAATTATTACATTATAAGATAAGATGATTTTGGTTAGAATACAGATCATATAATATTTTTTTTACAAATTTTGAATGTTTTTTTTCTTATCTTTTTGGTTTTACGCTTATTTTACATTTTTTTAATATTACCATGATATCATGTTATTTACACATTGTGGGTTAATTTGATTACCATATCATGTAAAATGACTCAAAAAAATTATTTATGACATATTTGGACTTATATTAACCATTTTTCATAATATTATATTTTTAGGAATTTAATATCATTTAATAAACTATTTTATGTTTTAAGTTATGAATTGTGTCAATTTTGGACACTATTCATATTTGACTTTTTAAAAATTCATAAAAACTTTATTCCTTAGAAAATAAGGCATTAACTAAAATATAATATTTCAATTTCATCCCTAAAATTTGTGGATGACATCAAAATAACCAAATTATATTTTTTTAATATTTATAAATTCATTTATTTGAATCTTTCATTAATGAGGTAATCATTACATCATATTTGTGTCATAAATAAAACTATTCATATAATCTCTAAGAATTATAAATAAAATAAAATTTTATAGAAAATATTTTTATATTTATAATTATTATTTATAATCATAGATATCAGTTATATAACCCTATATTAAAATTAATTTATTAAAAGATATATGTTAAGGTTATAATTGTCATTACTTTAAATTAATTATTATAAAATGTCATTTCCACATCCAAGTGAATCCATGGGTCCCAAAATCGACCCAAGGATGCCCATGGTCGGACATATCTCATAACATAGAATTATTTCATGTGTTATGATAGTTTAATATTATTATAATATCATTTTTTTACCCTTATTTACCATATTTACCTTTTAACCAGGTAAATAAAATAATTATTGAAGTTACTATTCATAATGTCCAAAAATAAAAAATATGTATTTACACAATTTTAACCTTATTATTATAAATATGGAATCCATTTTTTCCAAATTAAATCTCAAAATTTCCAGTAATTAATTTAAAATTAATCCCATTGACGAAAAAAATAGGTTTTTGTTTAAAACATTGCAAAAGTTTGAAATGTTTTTACATGTGAATTCAATGTAAAATTAATGATAATGACTTATATTGTCTTAAATGATAAATATATATTATATTTATACTTTAAAACCATTAAATAATATATTTTATCAATATAAATTATTTTGATGAAAAGAGTTGTTTTCAATTAAAATTTAGCATTTTTTCACTATTCATCAAAATATGAAAGTTGTCATAAAAATATCAAAAATTTATCCAAAGTAAATTTTTATATCCCACTTCAAAATAATAAGTTTATATTTTTATATATAACTTATAAAAGTGTCAAATTTTATATTTAAAATAGGTGCACCATCAAAAGGCGGTAAAACTGCATTTTTTTGGAAAAAAACTTCTTTTATCTGAAAAAATGATTTTGTTATCATATCATGTGTAAGATGAATTATAATGGTATTTAAAATTTATAATGTGGTTAATAAAATTCATAATGTCTAGTTTATATAATATTTTAATAATATATCATTGTTTAGTGACACTCGATATTGTGTACCATGCAAGCTATCGAGGAAGGTCGCTCTTGCGTGTAACCCAAGCCATGTTAGTGTTGCGTGTAGTGCAAGCTTACTTTGGTGTTGTGTATAACATGATCCACACTTGTTTCATTTATACATTGAAAGAAATCTATACTCAGTGTTGTGTGAAATTAATTCTATCAAAAGAACTTGAAATTGTGTGCAACATAAGCCAAGAATAGTGTTGTGTATACCGTAAGCAAATACGGTGTTGCATATAGTGCAAGATAATCTTGGTGTAGTGTAAAACACAAGAAATAAAAGAAATTAAAAGAATCTATCTTATAAAAACTTGGGGTGTCATATTCTACCCCCCTTAAAATGAATTTCTCCCTCAAAATTCTTCGGGGTTATAAATGGTTTTCTACTTGAAAGTTTCTTTCATGGAAACCCACATTATAAAAAGGAATACTAAAACTTCATTTTAAATAGGAAAGTTAGAAACATAACAGTTACCCAAATTCACTCATCACAGGGTTTACATATAGGATAACATAATTGGGAAGTGAAAACATGGATATAGAAGAGAAATCTAACCATCAAGTTATTATGGATAGTGATAGGGAATAAGTATAAGGACCCGACCTTAAACCTTACTTAATCTTTAGTTATTTCAAGAATACACATTGAGGATCTTTTCAGTTTTAGAGTTTTAGAGAATTATATCATAAATCATGCATTAAATTACACATTTAAAAAAATTGTTTACATAAAATATAGTATTCATTTTTTTCCCTCAATAGAAACATATTTAAAATAAAACATGGATTCTTTCTTGACACTTCCTTGACACTATCATCATATCATATACCATTCCCTTGGCCTGTGAAAAACATTTCAAAAAATTGGGATGAGCATAAAAATCTCAGTAAGGGATATAAAAATTAGTAAAGGAAACATTAGTACATGTATACATAAGAATCAATGAAATCATACTTTACTCATAAAACATAAGCACGTTAACATACCTCATGAAATCATAAGATTTATGAATAACTCATAGAAATCATATGACATAAAGGTAACCTGAGGCATTCATAACATTCTTACGTAGGGAGTAACCCTCATGGTTACATTTGGATTACCCATCACAGTATATTCCCTAAATCTCTTCGAAGAAACCTTAACGTGTAACACCTTCGCGTTGCCCAATGCATTGGAGAGCTATATCGGGCTCACCCGCCCTTAGTTTATCACGAAACCACCCATCTTCATAAAAAATTCCCAAGAACCATAACATAATCATAGCACATAACTTAATCATAAATGAAAGATAACATTCCCATATTTCAATAACAATATAACATATTAAGATATTGAAATAATAAATCCATTCTAAAACCATTTTCAAAACCATTTAAAACATTTAATAAAGAGATTTTTGAATCAAAGTGTCCAATACCACTTTAAAGCTTTTAACATTTTAAACCATTAATATCCATATATATAAATCCTTAAAACCAATTTGAAAACATGGATATTAATGAGAAATATTTGTAAGAATAAATCATTAAAACATTTAAAATGATATTTTAGTTAAAGGGTTTCTAACAAAATGAGAGACGCTTGAATACAATAATTGAGGAATAACTTTTAATCAGAACTTTATATTATCATGAGAATAAAGGGATTCATGACATAATATTCCAAAGGACAGTATATACACCATATAAGAGTGAATTGGAGCATTATAATCAATTAAGTCTCAATAGAAATGTAAAATGAGATGAAATCCCTTATAAAGAAGGTATCATTAAATTAAAGATAAATCAATCTCATAATTATGTGTGACAAATATAAATACACCCAATATAATTGGATATTAAGTGTAAAACAACCAGAGGTCATTCACACATATTAATAGGATGGAATATTCAATAACTACAAGTTGAACCCCAAGAAATCGAAATTGGGAAAGGTTCCCTTACCGATTAGAAGACATAACAAAATAAGTCTTTTTAAAAGAGGAGTGTGAAAGGTTCCCTTACTGATTTGGGCAACTTTCGAAACGTACACCCCATGAAATAAGGGTCATACAATGAAGATGTAACTACCCATAAATGAGATTATATTATACAAATAGTAAAATAAAGTGTAGTACATACACCACACAAAAGGAAATAGTGGCCAATGTATCATGAATCTCACGGGAATAAAAAGTTAGATGAAAATCCCCTTACGAAAATTCGGCAGCCTAACAGCGCCACATAAAACATCCAAAAATGGATTGATGAGATAAAATAGGATCTCTCATCATATTAACATAAAATTTACAGAAATAGGAATATAAAAGAACATCCCCCAACATAAGAAATAGGATCTTAAAGTAAGTTACATAAAAAAGAGTACTTAAAAAGAAAGAAAGAGGTAGGATCTCTTTCGAAAATTCGGCAGCTTAACGGCATCACTCAAAACTTAAAAAATGGATTGATGAGAGAAAATAGGGTCTCTAATCATATTAATATAAAACGTACAGTATAAGTAATATAAAATAACATCCCAATCATAAGAAAGATGAGCTTAAAAGGAATGACATAAAAGAGTGTACTTAAAAAGAAAGAGAGGGGTAGGATCCCTTACCTCAAGTCCGACTTGTCTTGTTCGTTTCTTTATATTCCTGAATAATAAACTTTGGTCAATTTATAATTTATTAAGTTCCTTCTTTAAAGATTATTATTCTGTTCATATCACATATTACAATGTTATAATAATTGGTTAATAATGTGAGTTCATATCGGACATTTTTGTCGATGTTTGGTACATGAGTCAAAAATGAACTTGTTTGAAAATAATTGTCCATGTAGTTATAAGTAAATCATCTCCAGAATAGTATTAATGATTTATATATCATATATATCCAGTACATATTCATTTTATACTATTCCATAATATTTTGAGATATAAAGAAATGAAATTCACCATTCATGGAGACGGTAGGCCATACGTACGCATGAACGCTACTTTCATTTCTTTGTCATATTAATGGAATTAAAAATAATTGAGAGATATATATATTATAATTCCAGTATAATATATATTTTTTATAGTTCAAATAAGTTCATTAGTTTCATTATTTATACATTCCATGTATTTCATGAATGAGTCACATCACTTGAGGGGGCGGTAGTCCACACTTCCTCGTATGAAATTATCGCAATTGCACAACATGAAAAGCATAAAGGTATGTTTTAAATATAAAATACAGAAGTATATGGGAAACATAAATACCATATATATCATATATAAAATACAGTGACATCATAATGTCCACCATGAAAGGTGTTAAGAGAAGATTGAACAATCATCGTTTTGTGAGGCAGTAATTCGCCATCCACAGAAACAGTATGTTCTTTAACCATTAGACGAAGTTGTGTGTAAGTGTAGCTCAAATCCTTAACATAAAAACATCCTAGTATATTTAATATACTATTTTTTTAATAAAATAAAGGAAAAAAAAGAGTTTAGTGGTTTGGAGAAGCAAAATAAAAAAAAAAGAACACAAGTGAAGATATTACCTTTAAATCGGGTAACTCCTCTTGGTTTGAACCAAAAGGGTTTATTGAAGAGAATTATGACAAATTTGAGGCTTAAATTATGAAGATATGGATGTGGAGAGATGAAATGGGCAGGGTTTGTCCGAGACAAAGGCTTGAGAGGTGTGTCTAAGGTGGAAGAGGTGGTGGCCTTTTATAAGAGAAGAGGAGGGGCACCCTTGGAAAGTTATAAACTATTACTTTATTATAAAATTATTTTCGGATTTCAAAGGTCCCAAAAGGATATATTTCTAGGATAAGGTGATAAGGTTTAGAAATAAACCCATAAAATAGTTTTGTGACAAATGTAAGACTTATATTTTACCCTATCTTCTCATTTTATTTAAATCGTTTATTTATGACGTAATCACTGCATCATCATGGTGTCTTAAATAAATTAATTTATTTAATGTATAAAAATTATAAAAAAACTATCATGATGTGGGAAATATTTTTATATTTCTAATTAATATTTATAGTCAAAAATATGACTTTTATAACCCCATGTAAAAATTGTTTTAGTAAAACAATACATGTTTGTGACATTTTAATTTTAACTTTAAATAAAAAGTTATTGATATCATTTTCCAACCAAAGTGGCTCCATGGGATCCCCAAGTTGACCCATGTATTTTCTTGGTCGTACATGACTCATAAAATAAGGTTAGGACATGTTTCAAGGTCATTTCATATTATTATAATATTATCTTTACCTTAAATTACACTAATTACCTTTAATCGCGATTAATAACACATAAAAGTTAATATTCACCAAAAAAATATTTTAATCTCATTGAACCAAATTTTACTTCCTAATTACAACCATGTATGTCGGATTTTTGAAAATCAAATCACAGAAGTGGTAAAGTTTCATTTAAACGAAAAATCAGTTTCTTTAACTACCACTTAGTAGTTTCACTATTCATCAAAAATTGAAGTTTTTTAGAAAAATAACAAAAATTCACCCTAAGCTATATTCGATATTCCGAATTAAAAAATTATTTCTATTTTAAAAAATTCAAAATATATAAGTTGCATTAATTAATTTAATAATTCATTCCCGCTGTCAAAACAAATAGCGTGTTTTTAAGAAACAATATCTATTAAAAGATTGACACTAGTTTAAGTCCAATTTCAAAGTGAAATTAATTCTAATGACCACTATTGGATTAAATGGTAAAAATATATTCCAATTAAACTTTAAAAACAATTAAAAATATAATATAACTATATATTTAAATTATATGAAAAAGCAGTTTTGATGTAAAATGCAGTATTTTTTCACTATTCATTAAAAAAGTGAACAATGTCAGAAACATACCAAAAATTTAACCAAAGTAAATTTCAATGTCTCAATCATAAATAATAAGTTTATTTTGACAAATATAGCTTATAAAATTGTCAAAATTTAGATTTAAAAAAGGTTCTCCATCAAAAGGCGATAAAACAATCTTTTAAAAATATTAGAGAATTTATTCTTAAAATTGGATTCATTTGGATTTTAAGCCTCTAACATTTATTGGATAAATGTAAAAATATTTAACAAACATATTTAATCATTTTTTTGTTATTTCTATTCATTCCTGCCATTACAACGGCTAGGAGTTAACTATTATAATATTATTATATTGTTAGTGTGCAACGTAAGATTTCAAAGAAACTCGTTGTTGTGTATTGGGTACACCATCAAGCATAGAATTCCCTTTAAAGTAATATTAACATTTTATTCACAAATATTGATAAACATTAGAATGTAATATTATTTATTTACCTGGGATGTTACAATAAGGTTTGGAGAAAGTTAACTACCAGAAAGCCATAAACTTGTGACGATTTAAGGGACCATCTGATTCATCGGATAATAAGGTACTTGGATAACATTTTTTTTCAATATACCTTCCATAAAGTTCAATAATTTTTCATTATAATAAATACTTTCTTGATTTTGGAACAATCTCACTGTTGTTTGTGCCTTGAACAATTTCCATTTCATCCATTATTTAAAGAAATGAAGTCAAATTTGTAATTCTTGAAGTGTTAGCAGATCGTGCAATAGAATGATAGGTCATTCCATTTGTATCTATCATAAAAAAGGTTATCACATGTTATTAAATATAATTAAGTCCATCTATGGTGATATTAATCGTATATGGTTCCAAAAATGGACTTATACTTCATCTATCATACCGCTTAATAAAATAAAACTAATTTCTAAAAACAGGGACTTCCTGTAGGCTAGTGGTAGGCGATAAAGGCCTGTCACACTTCAGTTGTGGGTTCTATTCCCACATCCTTGTCCGATGCGACGGGTTTTCTCCCATCCTATGGGTTGTCCTTTTTCTAAAACTATACTATTATAACATTCCAAAAATAATATAAAAATTTTTTTAACCTTAAACAATACTATCTGATGTCCAACTTAATCCATTTTAGCCTTTATACTTATCCAAAATAATTCTATCCAATCTCACGGTACAAAGAAAACAATTACCAGAAAGGTCATATAACAAGCATGTGAATACCATCATTTATCCCCCATATATCATAAGATATATCTTTTTGGTCACATTCCAAACATTTGAATGACATCATCATGTATTCTCTTTAGTCGTGGTAATAACATAAATTATCATATATCCTTATTAAAAACAAGCATGTTTCCTTATTTCGAAACTTATTAGATATATTCTTTAAGTCTTGAAAAGTTGTATAATTCATCCATGACAACATAACCCACATTTCAAAAAATCCTTAACCAGTTCCTAGGTAACTAATATCGTCCAACATATCTTTATAAAAATATCATTATCTCAACATCATGCTCATATTAAGGGTTATCCTTCCCTTAATCATGTGTTTCTTAGGAATATCACCTTTTCATTAAATCACTTTTCTTATCCATTATAATTATTTAACATTTTATTGAAAATACTTAGAGAAAAACATAAACTGATAACTCTTATATAGATTCAAATACATAAATAATTCAATCCTTCCACTTTAATGGTAGGCATAAAATAATTTCTTCCTTATCTTAGAAGTAGATTTTTATGTATGAGCATTGAGTTGGGTAATGACCATGTTTTCCATAGATGATACATTGAACTCTATAATAATTCATCACTCTATGAAACTTTTTCCCATAGAGATAACATTTTCTCTTCCATTTGAGGTATTCCACAAGGTTTTTCTTCCCTTCTTCTTGATATGTAGGAAGCTTAATATTTTTCCTCTATGTTCTTCACCATGGGAACATGCATGAATGTCCATATTCCTCTTATTCGATGACTTAGGAATACCACTAAAGTTCACCTTGTTAATCATATACCACGATGACCGATTCAGCATAATCACAATATCATTCACTTTAGTCATTACATAATTTTGTTGCTTATAGTCACCAATTTTTTCATCAGATTCATTGTTTGCCCAATTCCTTCTCGTTCCCTCCATTGACTTAAACACAAAAAGAATAATGTGAGAAGAGAAAATAATTCTAAGAAAACAACATAATCAAGGGGGAGTACTTTCAATATCTAACATCTTAGGTTTCATCCTAGCTTATTTATGATCGTTACCATAATTATTAGATTGTAACCTATAGTTAAACTTAACCTTTGGTACATCCCTAGACATACCTTAGAAATATCTCTAGGGATCTCACTAAAGTTTTCACATTCAAGTTTCCAAAGGTTGACTAAACCGTCGCTCTAATACCAACTGTAGAGACCCAAGCTTGACGTACATGGACATTACATTTATTTTTCGTAATACTTAATACAATAAAAAAATATGCCCAAAGACCGCATTAGTTAATGTCTTTGGAAACTTGGAACAAAATCTTCTAAACATGGTGAAAGATCTTCAATATCTCCCATAAAGATCTTCCCCTTTTGTTTTCCTACCTAAAACCTTTCGTTATATCCTAGGGAAAATAAAACATAAAAATGATGATATCAAATGCTCAGTAAGGGTAAACATGGAGAACATAAATCAAACCATAAACATTTGAACGTAAAAACATGAACCTAATGTTTAAACATCAAAATCTTGAGTAATGACATAAATCTTGGCAGTACGTAAGGCATGGATCATAAAGTAACATTAATCCTGATAAGATAGCATGGGAATAAAACATGGAATTGTGGAAAACAATTAATCACATAATATGATTTTCATAGTATCCAAGGCATTGTTTCCTAGACCATCATAGTGGACAAAGTCCATTACTAAATTGGGTTTACTTGTCGTTCCAGCCATATATTACTGAACTGAATTTACCTATCATTCTAGTCATGTATATATCATGAGATATAAATATTTACCTAATGAATTGAATGGAGATATATGTCCCACCCATATCATATTTAAATCATTCTTACATGCGCTACAAAAACATAAATCGTTCATCAAAGCATAACCCATGAAATAAAATGGGATTCTTAAACATCATGCCATCATAATATAGTCCATATAAGATAAATGGAATTCATAAAAATAATTACATCATAAAATAAATCAAAATAAATAAATAATATGGATAAAAATGTAACCCTATGTCATCTTATATGAAAAAAATAATTTTTATAAAACACTTGAACTTGGTTCTTGATGAAAATATCCTTTCTTCTTCAAAAATGTTTTCTTTTCTCAAAATACCAAAAAAAATTAAAAGAAAAGAATTAAGTTTAAAATAAACTTGAAATAGTTTAGAGGAAGATTCATGGAAATAAGGTATCATGAAACTATAAAAATCCATTCACGTCATATAAGTTATACCTAAACATTATCCTCAAACTTTTGCTGGAAAATTCAAAAAAGTGCCTCGTAGGGTAAATAAAAGAAAGATTCCTTCCATACCATGCATTAAAATCAAAAAATGGGTAAAAATGACTTTAAACATGCATTGGATAATAGTAACCATTTTATGAAAACATTTTTAGAAAACATGGACATGGATGATAAATATATCCTAGTAAATACTTATGAATAAACAATCTCGGATAAAAATGAGATTGCAAAAATTATCTGTTACCACAGGTCCGATTTCTTATGTATGTGTCTAAAACTCCTATATAGTGGGTTTAAAAATATTATTAACTTATAAAAGAACCATAATAATATTTATTATATCATATATGATTCACTTACGACTTTATATTACCTGTTCATCTTTCAATTCCATGTAAAAGAAATGTTTTGGGTAATAATCGTTTCATTTATCGTACGTGTTTGGACATGTTATTCTTCATATGATTACTTAGATCATGATTTACTTACTTCCATAATGTAAATAATGATTTATATATCATATATATTCAATATATATATAATATCGATAAATAGAATGAAATACATCATTCATGGAGACGGTAGGTCGTACGTACGCATGAACATTGTTTTCATTTTCTTATTAAATTGAATGGAAGTAAGTAAATGAAATATATATATATATACATAAATCTAGTAGAATTATTATTTTATATATTTCATTATTATTTATTATATATACTTTATAATCATTCTTGAATGGTTAACATGGAAAATGAATCTCATCGCGTCGTGAAGACGGTAAGTCATACGTACGCACGAGCGATGATATCATTCCTATAGTTTTTTAATGGTATTGAAGTGAATAGTGTATAATATCTCAGAATTAGTATCATATTATAATAATCATATATATATATATATTATTTCCACCCTTATACCCATCTAAGTAAGGTGGTGTTGAAAAATAGATCACACCACGGCGTGGAGACGGTAATCCGTACGTACGCACGCGCGATGATTTCATTTTTCATAGGATGGATAGAAGGTGAAATAGGGTTGTTTCATATTTATAATAATATATAAGTTTTATAATGAAAAAACTAAAGAAGATAAATTACAATAAGAGATAAATTTGAAAGAATCGGTAAAAGAGATTACCTCTTCCTCAACGCGCCACCTTTAAATTTCCCCTTAGGGCACTAGAGTTGGTCTTTTGAAAAGACCAGAACATCTAGGATGTAACTAGGGAAGTTGAGAATATAAATGGGCAGATATTGTCTGAGCTTGGATGATAAAAATGGAGTGAAGAGGAGAGGGAGGAGGTTCCCTTTTATAAGAGAGGAGAGGGTCACTTTAGGATCCAAAATATTAATTTATTATAAATTCAACTTCGATTTAAAATGGTCCCAAAATTATTAAATTATAATATAAGATGATTTTGGTTCGAATACCCATTATAAAATTATTTTTTGACAAGTTTTTAATATGTTTTTATCCTTATATTTTTGGTTTTACGCTTATTTTACCCTTTTTAATCTTACCATGATATCATGTTATTTACACATTATGGGTTAATGTAATTATCATATCATGTCAAACGACCCAAAAAGTTATTTATGAAATATTTGTACTTATATTAACCATTTTTTTTTATTTAATATTTTTAGGAATTTAATATCTTTTAATAAACTATTTTATGTTTTAAGTTAGAAATTGTGTCAATTTTGGACACTATTCATACTTGACTTTTTAAAAATTCATAAAAGCTTTATTCCTTCTAAAATAAGGAATTAAATCAAATATAATATGTCAATTTCATCTATAAAATTCTTTTATGACATAAAAATAAACAAATTATATTTTTTTTAATATTTATAAATTCATTTATTTGAATCTTTCATTAATGAGTTAATCGCTACATCATATTTGTGTCATAAATAAAACTATTTTTATAATCTATAAAAATTATAAATAAAATACCATGGTGTATGAAATATTTTTATATTTATAATTACTATTTATAATCATAGGAATCAATTATATAACCCTATATTAAAATCCATTTAGTAAAAGATATATGTTTAGGTTATAATTATCATTACTTTAAATTAATTATTATAAAATGTCATTTTCGCATCCAAGTGAATCCATGGGGTCCCAAAATCGACCCAAGGATGCCAATAATCAGAAATATATAACCCAATAGGATTAGGGTATGTGTTATGGCAGTTTAATATTATTATAATATTATTTTTTTACCCTTATTTACCAGATTTACCTTTTAACCATGGTAAATAAAATAAATATTGAAGTTACTATTCATAATGTCCAAAAATAAAAAATACCTATTTACACAATTTGAAAATTATTATTTCAAATATGGAATCAATTTTTCCAAATTCAAATCATAGAATTTCCAGTAATTAATTTAAAATTAATCTTGTTGTTGAAAAAATGAGTTTTTGTTTAAAACATTGCAAAAGATTGAAATTTTTTTACGTATTAATTCAATGTAAAATTAATGACAATGAATTAAATTGTATTAAAATATAAAAATATATTCTATTTATACTTTAAAACTATTCAATAATATATTTTAACCATATAAATTATTTCTATGAAAAAAGTTGTTTTCAATTAAAATTTAGCGTATTTTCACTATTCATCAAAATATGAAAGTTATCAGAAAAATATCAAAAATTTATCCAAAGTAAATTTTTATGTCCCAATTCCAAATAATAAGTTTATATTGTCAAATATAACCTATAAAAGTGTCAAAAACTATATTTAAAATGGGTGTGCCATCAAAAAGCGGTAAAACATCATTTTTTTGAAAAAAACATCTTTTATGCAATAAATTAATTTTGTTCTCATATCATGTGTAAGATGAATGATAATGTTATATAAAATTTCAAAATTTGATTAATACTATTAATAATGGCTAGTTTATATAATATTTTTATAATATATCGTTGTTTAGTGAAACTCAGTATTGTGTACCACGCAAGCTATTGAGGAAGGTCGCTCTTGTGTGTAACGCAAGCCATGTCAGTGTTGCATATAGTGAAAGATTCCTTTGGTGTTGCGTATAACATAATCCAAATTTAGTTCATTTATACATTGAAAAAAATCTATACTCAGTGTTGTGTGAAATGAATTTTATCAAAATAACTTGAAAATGTGTGCAACATAAGCCAAGAATAGTGTTGTATATACTACAAGATAATACGGTGTTGAATATAGCGCAAGATAATCTTGGTGTAGTGTAAAACACAAGACAAAAAAGAAATTAAAATAATATATCTCATAAAAACTCAGGGTGTTACATTTCGGTTCCATAAATAAACTCCATTAGAAACCGTCAAGAAGGGACATATATATAGAAGGGTGTGTCTGACGGGTGACACCACCACCACAAAATTCCATTCAAACACAAATTTATTTTCCCCACTAGATTCCCAAACAAAATATAGTGGAAGATATAATGTTTCCATTAGATAGTATGGATTTGATTCAAATTTGGTTTTCATTGTGATTATGTGATTCCTCTAGTATTTTTTGTTGAAATTTTTCAAGAATGGGTTATATCCTAGATATAATGATGATGAATCCCACTCCATCTATTATCAAGTTACAATAATTACAATTAGTTTTATGAGGATATCAAATAAGGATAGTGTGATAGAATTGATATTTTCTCTATGTGAAATCTCCATTAGAAAAAATATGAATGTAAATGAATAATTTAATTATTATTCTTTCATGGTTAATAATATAATCTATGATAAAAGTTGATAATATTGTAAACTGATTTATTTTAAAGGGGTGAGATGGAATTATTTCATTAATATTAAATATAATATTATACTTTTTTAAAATAATCAATCATTATTTTTATATTCTGAAATTTTTATGATTACATCATGAAGTACCCACCTTCAGCCTTAAAATCACTTGAAACTTATTAAAAATTCATCTTGACTGGTGTTTCTTGATTTCTATATATTTGTGATTGATATTTTTTACAATATTGTGGATAAAATGTATGCACATGATATTGAGCATAAAATTATTCAAATTGTTTCTTCGGTTTTGAGTGAAATTTTCTAGAAAGATAAATCACAACATGGGAATATAAGTATAATAAAAATTAGAGAAATAATTTAAAAGGGAAGATAAATTAGAGTGTGAATTTAATAATAAATCATGATTATATACCTAATAGGAATGAGTTGTTGAATTTTAATTATTTTCAATTAATCTAATGTTTAATTGACATGGTCAGTGTTGTTTTTCTTTTGTTGATGGTTTTTTGTCCTTAATATTTTTTTTAGATTATTTTTTCTTTAGGAAAATAAATTTTTCATATGTGGGGGAATTTTATACCTATTAAATTTTAATATATTTTCAATATATTTTTTCCTAAATAATGGATTTAGTACTTATTAATCTTATATTATCCTTATTATTGCTAAAAACCCACTGAACCAGGAAGGATAGAGCTGCATCACAATGGTATATCAGTCTAAAAATACTTGGTAGTAGCTAATAAGATACCACACTATGTACAATTAGATTTTTTATATGATTTTATGAAGCTAGATAAGATTGTAAAATCCTTAAGAATCATACCATAAAAATATTTCCTTTCATGTCATGATGAATTTGGATTTTATAATTGGGATGATATCTAAATATATTTTTTTATAATTCCACAACATGATATTGGGGGGATTAAATGTTTAAAATTAGTAAATAAGAAAATCATGTTGTAATGGTTCCCACTATTCCATAATGTAACCAATTAAAGAGATTAAGTGGGATCCTTTTCTATTATTTTTTCCCATTCATTCTGTGATTCCTATCATTGCATTGTGATTTGGTAGACTCTCTATAAATAGTATATGTTTTCTATTTTTTGGAAAATTTTAATCTTTTATAAATTGTTTTGAAATTATTTTATCATTTCAAGTTGTTTTATGGTATTTTCAACACTATATCTTTACTTTCAATGTTTCAACCCTTAATTCAAGTAATCCTTTAGTTCTTAATTTTTTTGAAATTCTCATTTCTCTTTATTTCCCTA
This sequence comes from Viscum album, assembly GCA_963277665.1. Taxonomy (NCBI): domain Eukaryota; kingdom Viridiplantae; phylum Streptophyta; class Magnoliopsida; order Santalales; family Viscaceae; genus Viscum; species Viscum album. The sequence goes on from OY728123.1 coordinate 2,042,775,121, forward strand.
AAATTCCTCTTAGGATGATTCAATCATATATTATGGTATTATTCTCTACTATTTGAGGTTAATTCGTTTTAAGGTATGAGATAAAGAGTATAAGGATTCATGCATAATTTCTTTATTAACCTCGTTAATTGGAAATTCATTTTGAGTAGTGATCACCAAAGAAACCAAAATTTATCATATCATTCACATGTCTTTGACCAAGAGATGTTGTAAGGGAGGAAACATAATGTGATTGAAAAAATTGAGATATTAAAAATATCTTAGATTTGTCTCCTGCTCAAAATTTTGAACTTAATCCACATAGGGTTGTGAACTTCTCCAAACAAGAGATTTTTATTGACTTGGTTGGAATCAATGAACTCAACCATAATGAGTTGGTAATTTTAGAATGTATTTACAACCAATTGAATAAATAAATTCATGAGTGTGAATAGTATCATCCTCTAAGTTAATCCTTTGATGTTGATCTCATGCACCTATTCTAGTAAATTTATTTCAATCTTAGTGAATTTGGTTTTATGTTTATTTGATCCATTCTTATTGTAAATAACTTGGGTATAAATATACATATACACATATCAGTGATCACATGTCTTTACTAATGATACCAACCACATACTCCACTATTTTAAACTTAATTATTTTTCTAAAGGATCAAGAAAAATTTCTAATTCTAAACTCTAGCATCCTATCAGAGGTAATGACATTGGAGGGTCTTATTATTAGTGAAATTAGTTTAAGAAAAAGTATTGGTTAGTGGTAAAATGATTTGTTTTTAAAAAATAGTGTTAAAATTGATGATATAATTTGACCTATAGTGAAGCTAGCTTCAATATGAGTCATTTACAAATTGGTGGTTGACTTAGACTTGGATCTTGAGTAGATGGATGTGAGGATATATTTTATACATAGGGAGCTCACCGAGGAGGTATACATGAAACAATCATAAATTTTTGTGGTTTATGAACAAGAAAACCTCATGTAAAAATTAAATAAGATCTTGTATGAACAAAAATATGATCCCAAATAGAGTAATAATAAGTTTGACTCATTTATGGTGTGTCATGACTACAAGCTAACACATAGATATTAGTGTGTTTACTTCTAGATATTTTAGGATGTTATATTTATTTATCTTCTACTTTATATTGATGACATATTGATCATTTAAAAGGATATAGGGGATATATGGTGGTCAAAGAAGGAGGTATCCTAGTCTTTTATATGAATGAATTGGGAGCAACACAAAATATTTTTGGGATATGATTTATTCCTGATAGGAAGAGGATGTTGTTATGGATATCGTAAGAGAATTATGATGATTTTATTTTGAAAAATTTCTACATGTATAGTGCCAATATGATGAGAATTTCTCTTCCCAGACATATGATGTTGAGAAAGAGTTCATGTACATCATCCAAGAAATAAATTGAGGTGATAGAGATAGTAATATACTCATTGGAGGATGGTTTTTTGATTCATGTTATGGGGTGTATGAAGATAGACATTTCCCATGTAGTGGATATCATAGGCTGATTTCTCTCTAATCCTTGGAAGTGATACATGGATGTATTCAAGTGGATTATGAGGTATCTTAAAGGTATATAAAATCTATGTTTGTGCTATAAGGGATATGATACACTATTACATGGATCTATAGATACAAATATTACAGAAGATCTTAATAGTAAGAATCCAATATCATGATACATCTATAATTTTGTAGGAGTCGTGGTATATTGGATGTCAAGGTTGAAAATTTGTGTCTCTTTATCCACAACTGAAGTTGATGTCATTATTACTATGAAGGATGGTAAGAAGATGATGTAGTTAAAGTTTTTTCTATATGAGATCAAAGTCATCCAGAAGGAGTACGAAGTTCATTGTGAAAGTCAAAGTGCTTCATAAATGAGCAATACTTCCATTAATCATTCTTAAATGAATCACATTGACTTTTTATATCATTATATATTTATGGTGATTGATTGATATATGATGAGACTTATTAAGGTCCACAAGAACTAGAACCCTATATATATGCTGAAAATGTGGTATCTTTGGGGAAGATGGACCTTTTCAACTGATCTAATCGATTAAAGTTGGAGGGGGAGAATTAAAGAATACGTCCAGCTTCTCCCAACCAATTTTCAATGGTGGTTGCACTAAGCCCCCCAATATTGTGGTTGTTTTAACCTTGGATTGTATACATCTTTAATGTGAAATAGATATTCGAGGCTTCCATTGTTGAAGTTTAGTGGGTGTAGGTGTGTTTTTTGGATTAGTAGCAGTTGCATTAAACATGAATCCTCCCATCATGTATTTTTAAAAGAGGGATAGGGGATCCATTCAATAATTATTCTAGCAAGATAGCTCATTTTATAGGAGGGAGATCCTGAAGAAATCCATTTGAGAATAAAAGGCTAGAGTGAGAGGTGCAGTTTCACGCAACCTTTGTTATTGGTGAAATAAAGGCCTATTTCACCCCATTCCATTTTCTTAGTGATCATAGAATCAAAAAAATATTATACATTTTGAAGATATAAATAATAAATCTAAAAATATATTGATTCATAAGTTTAAAGAGAATCTCATTTCACACTTACAATATATTATTTTTTGTCTATCCATGAATCCTCATCCCTAGTACATCTATTATAGATGAAAATTTTCTTTTTTATATTTCTTAACCAATATAATAATACCTAAATATTTATTATATTTCTCTATAAGCTGCACAATAATTAAAAAAAATTCCATCTCCCTTGTTCATAGTCATACCTTTACTAAAAGACACTTCAAATCTCAAGAAGATCACCTTCAACCCACATGCTTATAAAAAGTTATAAATTATCATGGAAATTGTTTATAATTACTCACATATCTCACAAGTAAATAAAATACTATTATCATAAAAAATAACAATGGAAAATCTACAAGCCAAATTTACATTTCCTTAAACCCATTAATGGGTAAATAAGTCTAAAATGCTTCATTTTAATTTTAATTTCATAAGAAACATTGAATATAGACCTAAAAAGAATATAAATAAATATTTCATTAAAACATATTCAAGAAATATTATTTTAAAAAAGATATTGTATGACTTAATCAGATGAATAATCATAGCTATAATACCTATATTAGATATAAACTGAAACTTCATGGAGTGGAACACCTCATGTTCCACTATTTCATTATTATTAAAAAAATAGGCATTAAAGTAATTTTTTCTTATGAAATTATTAGAGGAAAAATGATCCATAGACGCTTTTCTAAGATATTAAATAAGAGTTCATAGATAACATTACACAGGCTGATTATCCTAAAATCCTTGATAAAAAATATATTTTTAACTTTTGGATCGAATGTAATGACAATTTCATTAATAATTTTCATTTGAACATGTATTTAACACAATTATTTCATAAATTGAGTCTCATCATATCATAAAATATTGAAAAATATATATAAAATGAAAAATGAAAACCATACAGACATAGTGAAAAAATCTCAAATAATTCAATGATTTCTTTCCTATTATTTCATGGCAATTAATTTGAGATATTTTAACTATTACACATATTTTTTAAAATTTTAAAACACTAAAAATGTGTATTTAGTATTATTGAGAAAATAGAAACTTATATTGACATGAATTAGTTAGTACCTTTAAAAAATCAATCCAATTTCTTTGAAATGTGATTTCCTGGAAATCTCAGTTTGTTTTATTGATTCTGACCCCTCTGACACACATTTTTAATGACTTTGATATCCTTAAAAACTAAATATTTATTCATTGTAATCACACCACACATTATATTAATGTACCATATATTTATACATGAGAAAAATAATTTAAATAATATTTTCATAGTATTTTTCATTAATCAATATTCATTTTCTAGTTTTTGACCATTGCACCAATGTTTTATTGTTTAAAAGGACTAAAAAAGTATTTTTAGTCATCTCAATCAAACCATAATTCTGATTTATATTGTGGTAGTTATCACATTTCAAAAATTATTCCTTGGTAATTGCCCTATGATTTAATGAAAATCATCTACTTGGTTGTGACCTCATGATGCATGTTTTTAACGACTTTTACATCTTAAAAGAATTATTTAGTCATTCTGAGAACACTGAACTTTTGGATTGACATTCTAGTTATTTAGACATGTCAAAAATAATTTAAGGAACATATTCTTATGATTTCATAGAAATATAAACTCATTTTAAATCTTTTCACCACTACACACATACTGAGAGTTTTATAACACTGAGAATGTGTTTCTAGTCATCCCTAGAGAATTAAAACTCAAATTAATGTGGTATCAATATATACATTAAAAAAATAAGAATTTGATCATTTTATTATGATTTGATTTAGATTTGAGGTTTTTTACTTGGTTATGATCCCCTAATGTGCATTTCTAAAGGCTTTCATATCTTTGAATACTTATTATATAGTCACTTTATGAACACCCAATGTCATATTGATATGTCATTAGCTCAAACATGTCACAAATAATTCCAATATCTATTCCCTATTAGTATTTCACATTAATTTAAGAAAATTAAATAGATTTTGATCGTTACATTCATGCTTTAGAGTTTTAAAAGACCAAAAATGTGTTTGTTATTATCATGATAAAACCAAAACATGGATTGATGTGGTGTATATTCCTTAATTTAAAAAAATACACATATCACTGTCTCATGATTTTATATCAACATGAGGTAATTTTCATGGATTTTGTCACCATACATGTGCTTTTAAAGACATTATTATCTTGAAAAACTAATTTTTTGTCATTATCATCACATCATACATTGAATTGATGTGGAGTGGGTTCCTAATTTTGAAATAAACATAATTAAATTTTAATTAAAAATATTCATGTGATCATTTCCTCACCAAAAGTTATTTAAAAATTGAGTAACTTTATCTCCCAAAATATTTTGAAACTTCATACCCCATAGAGTCGTTTTCTCAACCCCCACCTATAACGCAAAAGAAATTGTAATCATTATTATGTAATTTTAAATGAAGTATCATTTTTAACACCACCCTGCATACAACTGAGGGTTTTCTCTTTGCCTTTAAATGGTGAATAATCATGGACATACAAAATCACTAAACTGCCAACAATGGAAGGACCATACATTAAAATTTCATCCCTTTACCTTCTTTGGATTTCTTCCCCACCACTCCCCATTCTCACTCTGTTCCTTTCCTTGGTTTGTTTCTTCACCATACGACCCATAAAATACTACCTCAAAACAATACCACCTCCTTCACCCATCCATGTGTTTACTTCCCCGCCACAACCATCACCACTCACACCTACTTACAATAGTGGTACACCCCCTTCATCTCAATTTCCATCCCTATCGCCTTTATAATACTACATCACCACACCTTTGCCTGCCTTTATGGTTCCCTTTCCATCTACATTCACTAATTGTAGTGGTGAAACCCTCCTTCAACTCTTCCACCACCATTGACTCTGCCTAACTATAAATAAGTTTTGTATCATATAATTTTTATAGATTTTAGTTATTATGCGATAATAATATCATTAATTTTAAAATATTTTCTTTTAGAGTATATATGTTTGTACGTGTAAATTATTTTTTAAAAAATATCAAAATATGTTATATTAGGTATCATCATTTTTTAAATACTCACCATATTAGAGATAAAATCAAGTTATGCACCCAAAATAAAGGTACCTAAACACAAACATGTCTAGTAATTGTTGAACCCCAACCCATTTAATACTCATTTAATCATAACCCAAAATAGATCCTGAACCCAAATTCTAATACCCATTAAAAACCCCATCCTGTTTAAGCACAGGTCTATATTTATATTTATAAATTTTATAATTTTATCATTAAAATCCATTAAAAGTATGCACCTGAATTTCTCTTGCATATGATTTTTTCAACAAGAGAGTTACTTAGATAAGGATAAATCCACCAATATATGTGTGGTGAATAAAAATAATGTTGACACAATGTACTGCTAACATAAATGGAAAATGAAAAATGTTTTCTACATAAAGAACTAGTCTAGATGAATTCAGGTAGTTGCACCTTTCATGTGACAATCATATGAGATGGTCTTCATAGTGAAAAGTTTGATTGGGTTAGATGGAGTTCCTAGTATAGTAAAAAAAATTGGAAAATTGAAAATTATTTCCAATACACTAAGAGTTTGAATATCAATGTTTGGAGTAAGAAAAAATGGTTGTGATCTTTTAGAGAACCCAAATAAGTGTTCTTAAGGTTTAAGGCTTTTGTGATCCGTGTTCAAGGATTTTGGTTTAAGTTTAGAAGTGGTTTTAAGTTCTTTATAATGGTTTTTTTTAAACAAACATCGAGTAATTTGAGTGATGTTTAGAATTCGAGTATCAAAGTAATAATTTCAAAAATAAATGAATTTTTATGACATTACCTATATTTCATATGACTTCATGAGTTTTATATGACTTAACCTGTGTTTTACATGACATAGGATATCTATATGACTTCATAAGGATTTTCTTATGAATTTTTTGAAAACATATGACTTTGATCAAAATGTTTCATGACTTAACATGTCAAATGTAATTCAGTTTGGCCCAAAAAATGTCAAAGTGCTATGCATGTATAACTTTGATGGAGATCCCATATGACTTAAACACTTAGATAATTTTGAGGAGTCTACTCTGTGAAAATTTAAGTTCCTATAATATTACACATATTAAATAATGAATTTAATAAGACAATTTGTGGAATGAACATTAGGGAAATAAATATTACATATGAATTTGATGCAAGATGTGATGGAGGACCAACCATGGAGGAAGCTGTTATGCCTGAGATGTCCACCACACTATAGAAAAGATTTAGAGACCCTGGTGGATGCGAAATTCATTGTGTATTTTCATCCCAACAAGGTGTTTTGTGTTTCACATCATGAAAATATGGAGATTCCAAAATAGTATGAGAATTAACACCACACCATGGTACTATTCATTTCAAGAAAAAAATTACTTATATGAAATGGTGAGTTGAAAAATGAGGTGGGGGTGGTCATGGTGACTCTAATGAGATTTGATATATCATGGATCAAAATTATAATGACTACAAAATAGTCTATAATTGATGAATATGTTGATATTTTCTTAATATTGTAAGAAGAAAGTTCTCTAGAATGAAGAGAACTAGGCCGCAGGCTATGTCGTGTTTCTATGTGATTCATGAAAATATGATTTAAATGTTTCTAGGGCTATGAGATTAGTAGAGAAAATGAGCTATGATATTTTTATATCACTTGGAGATATGAATCATGAAATGAATTTTGATTTAAATGAAAATTAATTTCATGGTATTTATGAAGGAGATAAACCATGGTAATTCAAATACCTCATGAGAATATAAATATGATTCTAAAGGAGAACAAAGAGGAAGAATTTACTTAAGAGTTTAAACTTGATATTATTAACTTAATTCAATGAGAAACATCACATACTAAGATTTAATGAGAATAAAAAATTGAATATTATGAAATTTATATTCATTTGATATTCATGTTATTTATCTATTAATATATATATATATATACATGAAAGTAATTAAAATAAAAGAGAGATGATTCATTTATGGTGCTGATATTTGTATGAAATACATTCTATCAAATAAAAATATTTATTTATTCATCCCAAAGATCTTATTCTTCAAAGTATTGAAGATAATGCCTAAAATATTCATATATCAAATTAGAGTGATAATAAGAAGAGGATTCAAGGTGATTCATTGTCATTGTGAGTATGAGTAAGTATGGATGATATAGGAGAGACATATGTGAGAAATTAAAGAGAATAAGGCTAAAACTATTCTATAAAAAGAGACATAATTTGATAACCTATTCACTTAGAGGTTTTGGAAGACTTTTAATATCAATTAAATAGATACCATCTTGGAGGGTTAAGCTATACAAGACAACAACAGTAATTAGTGGGAGTTTGGTAATAGTGTGAGGTAATATAAAGATCCTTTGGTGGGATTCTATAGAATATGGTTGTATTCCATGGACTCAGGGTGTGATACTATGCCAGTGTAACCACTTTCATTAATTCTGGAAGAATATATAATTGGGTTACTTAACTAGTTGCAACAAATAGTATGATCACATTGAGACTGAATATTGTAAATTCTTATGTATGGTTCCTTTTATAAATTGCATATTCACATAAGGTTTATTGAAAATAATAATAGTTGATTAATGGATAAAAATTCTACAAATTATGAATGATAAAGACAAATTAATTAAAAAAATAGACCACTGATTCACCCCTTCCCCTCTCATTGATCTTAGTAGACCTAGGTTCTTTAAGTGGTATATGAGCCTCCATGTTTCCTTTAAAATGATCCATCCATTACTTAGGATTTAAGTTGGAGAGTTTAAATTCATTCAAAATTAGTATATTTTCCTTCTTCTATGGAAATCCATTTTATTTATGGAAGAATTGAATTCTTCAGTGTAATGGGTCGAACCTTCCAGCCTGCTTGTGAAATTTTGGGTGGTGAAGATTACTAGAGGAGGTATGAAGGAGTTTTGGAGGGAGAGAGTAGGATATTAATCTAGAAAATTAAGCTAATAAAATTCCTACGACATGATGAGGGGTGATACACTATACTCCCTTCAATTTTCAGTGGCTCTACGGCATAGTCCCCTTGGATGTACTGTGGTTTTATGTTTTTTAGCCCAATTATAAATTCCAATATCCATTCAATCCCATTAACTTTTTAGTTAATCATATTACTTATTGGGTGACCCAATTGTATCTAAAATGTCCCTTTAAACCCCTAGCACATTTACTTTGACCCCGATTATGGAGGACCAATTTTTTGAGGTTCTAGTGGTTTTCCCTCCTTATTCTTCTCCATATTTTCTCAGTTTTACTCGGTTTCTTTATATGGGGAAGCGTGTAATCAATGGAAACATCCATTTTTTATGGGGTTTTAATTATAGGATATTATAGGTTGTTGTGTTTTGGGTAACCAAGGTTTTATCCCTCATTTTGGTGTTGGTAGTTGTCATCCCTTCGACCAAACCTTACGCAGAAATTTGGAAATCTTTGTTTGAGGTAGGATTCCTTCAATTCTTACATTATGTATCATGCGGGATGAAATCAGGTTATTCTTAGGTAATATGGTTTCAAACATATTAATAAATTTGAATTAACTAATTTAAATGAAATTTAAAGGTGAAATAAATGTGAATCATGTTTTACTATTTTCGATATTGATTTTTATGTTTAATTATATGGGATAAATGCCTAATGAAAATCATGTTTATTGGGGTATCCTTGTTTGTAAAAAATTGATATGATTGTAGAATTATTTCATGTAATTGTTTTTCCATCACCTTGATATAAAATGGATAATTTATTACACTTTACTAATGAATTGGTTACACATAGATTAATGGATTGTGTGATAATTCCCTTAAATAAATGTGTAATGTGATGAAATCCCCTTGGAAAATGTGGAATATTTTATGTGAATGTGATGTGAGAATTCTATTATGTGTTTTTGTGATTTTTTTTTTTTTGTGTTTTTGGATATTTGGTGGAGAATTTATGGATGTTTATTGAGTTGTGGGTGAAAAATAATGGATTTTTTGTCCATACTCTAGGGTGTAAAGGTTATGGAATGTGGTATGTTATGTGGTTATAAGTTTTTGGTGATGTATTGGATATTGGAATAAAGATGATGAGGATGTTGCAGATGGAATTTTGTGTTATTCTAGTTTCTTATGGTTGGTTTTATTCTAAATTTTTGGGTTGTAATGGAATTGGTAAATAATAATTGAGTTGACATGGGATAGTTTGGTCTAATGAAATGGGAACATTTAATGAATAAAGTAATTAATAATGGGATGTGTAGTTGAAATGGTTTATGTATAAAAATGGAATAAATGGATTTTTAGGTGGGATTTGATGATAATGTGAAATATGGAAAATGAATTAAAATTAAATGGAAAGTGGTATGTCATATGTGGCTTATGTTTGTTGGGTGGTGATTTTCATATAGTGTTGGCGGTGAAAGTAGAGGACTGTGTTAGGTTATGTGGTGATTTTGTGAGATGGTTAGTACCTTTTTTGTGAACCCCTATGTTGGGATTTTGTGTGGATATATATATATACACAAACCTTTTATTTCCTTGTGATTTGTATATGCACCCCACCCACATTAAGAACTATATGTTGATACCCATGTATATACATTTGCGGTGTGTTTTTTATAACATCCTAGTGTTGAGAATGGATGTGTGGATACCTACTCTTTTCCACTATGCCTTTAATGTGAGTAGATATACAAATGATGTGATATCCGAAGGCCTGATAATGCACTAGGTTATGGTCTTGGAGTCTTTGGATGAGATAAGATGTAACTGTGATATGGTGTGATGTCCCAAGTGTCTTCAGGTGAGATGATATGTAACCATACTATGGGGAGCCTTATAGTGGGGGTCATGCATGGTATGGTGGTCATGAGGTTATGTCCTTTCAATTCACGATAACCTAATACTCTAGTTTTGGTTGTGATGTGATAGCCCAGGTGTCTGTGGGTGTGATTAAATATGATTATGTTATGGGGTGGTGACCCAGGTATCATCAGGTGAGATTTGATGTGATTGTACTGTGGGGTGGTGGTATATGTTATATGAAAGAGATAGTAGATCCATAACATATGATTTTGGGGTGTGATAGTGTAAAATCAATGATAAAGTAGTGTGGGGTACCCTATCATTGATATTCTTCAAATTATGGTATTATTCATTGATGCATTATTTGGTTGGAATGCCATGGTGAGGATGGGCTTAGTTAGTTGGAATATTTAGGTATTGTTTGGTTTATTTTTTCCTCACAAGTGAATTAGTATGATTCTTTTAGATTTTTATGGGATAATTCAATTTTCCTACTGAGTATAATTTTATGATCATCCTATATATATATATATAATTATTTTCATATTTCCAGGAGGATTATGTGGGCCATGTTGGACATTACTATCTCAGAACTCCGGAAAGTTTCTATGTCACTGCTTTAGGTTTTACATTGTGTATAAACTTTGGAGGCTTTTATTTATACCTATTTTATTTATATATACATCATGGGATAGATTTTGGATTTATTTTATATTATATCATGGAGTTTCATGTGATTTATTAATCCTATCTCTCAATCCTATATTATTATAGAGGTTCATGCCTACCATATATGAGATTTTTATACCCTCGATGCTAGTCTCCAACCCAAGACCTACTGGATACAGGACTCAAGGTTCATTATCTCTCTCCCTTCATTGTGGTATCTTCGGTGGGATGGGGTCATGACAGAGTGGTATCAAAGGATGGTGGTTGATGGATATGATAGATTTTAGAGTTAGGTACAGTGAGGATTGTATGGGTTGGTATGGAAACAATTTTAGTTGACCTTAGTGCATAACATAGGCCATGGATATCGGATAGGAAATAGGATTTTAAATCCCCCTAAGATCTAGTGCATGGTCCTTGAGCTTACTGAACGACCAAGTGAATTGGACTTGTTTTTAGGGTATATTACTATGAGAGATACATTCATCATGATTGAATTTATTTCTTATTATAATTGGATGTTTTTTCTTGTGGAAAGTTAAAATGAATTAAAAAAATAATAATAAAATTACATACTCTTGGGATTAGTAAATATTGTTTCCATTTTCTTTGATGGATCCTAGTTATCATATTCATGTGTTTTAGAAAGTGGAGGATCAGTAGGTTGATCCAGTTGATCGTTGTAGGATTGATCTGACTGAGAAGGATGAGTCTTGGTAGATGGAATTGCGCAATTTTTAGCAATAAGATTTGGGGAAATATGATATAAGTGTTTTTTATGTAGATATATAGATCTAGCTAGAGGTTCTCAGTATCTCTTTTAGTTTTATACGAGCCCTGTTGGGATACTGGGTCCCTTTGGTAGTCTATCATATGCGAGAAGTTATGCGTCAATGGTGGAGGTTGTACATGGGTGAGCAAAATGAGGCAGATTTTTTATTTTCCAAATTTTATAAATATTTTTAGGTAGAGTTTATTTTTTCAACCATGATGTATGTGAAGACACGTGATATTATTTCTCTTCAATAGATGAGTTTTTCTATGTAGGCTATAGTAATCAAGTTCAAATACCTATTTCATTTTTTCTTGTATCTTTTCCCAGATGAGGAGTCTCATGAGTGACATCTTGAGGAGGTGCTTCATCCTTTTATTCTGTATGAATTTACTCCGATTACATTTTCAATGTATTTGGAGGTTAAAAAAATGGAAGAGGTGGTCGATTGAATCAGCTCATGAGGTGGTTTTCTATGAGAGGGGATCCAACATGGTCCCTTAAAGAGCACAGTTATTAGTAGTAGGTCTCGATCACTGGGGACTTCAAGGTTTTAACTAGTAGGGAGTCAACCTTAGCAGTTTACCTTTTAGAATTTTGGGGCTAGTGGATTTCATGATTTTCTTGGGGACGTTAGGCTAGTGTACTTTGGTTATAGGGTTTATGGACATCACAAGAGATAGTTCCTTGTGTTTTTTTGGATCATTTTGGTAGAGGCGGATAGGTTTAGTGCTATCCCTGGTAGTAGTTTCTAGTGAGGTCGTTTTAGCATTGGGGGCAGTAAGCGTATGCTCCTCCAAGAGGGGATGAAGTAGGTATGGCCTTACATCAGGGTGTTCCTCAACTTTAAGGACCTCGATATGGGTGTTTTAATAGAGGTTTCTATTAGCAAAGAAGTATAGGATATGGGAATGGTCAGTTACACATAGTGGTGGTAGTAGTGCTTAAGGGGTCAGAGATCATTAGAGGTATGCTCAGGTTGTCAACTACCCTAGTTTGTGATTTGTTTGATTTTTGGTTTTCCAACTCCTTTGATACACTCGATCTAGTACTTTCTATGGGACTAGATGTAGATATAATTTATAATTAAAATGGTTCCACATATCATTTGATTTATTTAATTAGTTTTTGGTGTTATACTATGATTTTAATGAATAATTGTTTACTTTGGAAGAAGTTGATTGTTTTTTATGGTGATCATTGTTTTTACTACTATATTACCTCTTTTTGGGATTATAATATTTTTAGGATATACTAATTTATACTGGATATTCATTAAGTATTTTCCCAATATCACTAGGCCACTATTTTATCTTCTTTTTAAGGACACACCTTTTGTTTTTTAGGAGAAATTACTGGAGTCCTTTAACATGATTAAGAATACACTTATTACTTCACCAGTGATCACTACCCCAGACTATAAGTTCCCATTTGAAGTATGGTGTGATTCTAGTGATCTATATGTAGGTGTTGTTTAGGGAAAGAGGAAGGATAAAAGGTTTCATGTCTTTTATTATGTTATCAAGTTGCTGGATGATTCTTAAATGAGGTATTCCACCACTGAAAAGTAATTGTCTAATATTATGTATTCACTTGACAAATTTAGATAATACTTGATAGGGTAAAAGGTGATCATTTTTACTAACCATTCAACCATCAAGCACCTTCTAGCTAATAAGGACTCAAAACCTAGGCTGATGAGGTGAACACTTCAATTACAAGAGTTTGATCTAGTAATCAAGGATAAAAAGGGGGCTGAAAATTTTGTTGTAGTGAATTTTTCTAGGCTTCCAAATAACTAATTTAAGGAACCAACACTGTTCAAATATTCTATGAGTTTTTTGATTGGCTGTGAAAATTTTCAAATGCTTGGAAATGTAGTAAAATGTAGAAGATTCCATAAAAAGGAATATTGTAAGTTGAAATTTTCGATGCATGGGGATTAGGTTTCATGGGACCATTACCATCCTCTTATGGGAATGAATATATTATTATGGTTGTGGACTATGTGTCCATGTTGGTTGAGGTAGTAGCTCTTCCCAACAATCTTGCTGTAAGTGTGGTGAAATTCATCAAAAAACATTTTTTTACAAGATTGGAGAGCCTAGAAAATTCATTATAGACAATGGAACTCATTTCATGAATTAAAAGTTCAATAATTTAATGGATAATTATTATTGTTCTCATATAACTGGTACCACCTACCACCCACAATCTAGTGGGTAGGATGAAGTGTATAACAAATAACTCAAAGATATTTTAGAGAAGATAATTTCTATCTCAATAAAGGATTGTTCAGTGAAGTTATATGAGGCTATATGGGACTATAGAATTGATAAGTCTCCCATAGGTTTTCCCAATATAGACTTCTCTTTGGAAATACTTTCCATATACCTGTCAAATTACATCAAAAGTATTTTTGGGTGGTTATAGCCCTAAACATTGACATCATGTCTTCTGGTGAGAGAAGGTTGCTAGATATGAGTTCATTGGTGAAAATTAGGATGGAATCATATAAAAATTATAAAATTTAAAAATAAAGAACAAAATATTTTCATGATTCATTAATTCAAAAAAGGGATTTTAAGGTTGGGAAAAGAGTTCTGTTATTCAATTATAATCTGAAACTATTCTTAGGAAAATTGAAAACTAAGTTAGGACCCTTCACCATTGTGGGAGTTCTTGTTAATGGAGGTTTGAATATAGTTGGAGAGGAAATTATACCATTATTGGTCAATGGACAGAGAATCATATATTTATTTAAAGGTAATCCAAAGAGATTGGATTCCATCTCTTTTCTTGAAGGATGAAACTATCTCAACTCTAACTAGGGACTATAAACTCAGTGTTTCAGGGGAACTAACCCATGGTTCTTATTTTATTCATTTTATTTATATTTTTCTATAAAAATTACCCCTAATTTTGATTCTCTAGTATGTGATCCCATGGTTTTTTACTCCATTTGATCTTCTTGGTACTTCACGGTGTGAAATTTCAATAGTATTTCAACACTAAAGGGAGCAATAGACTACATAATCTGGATAAAACCTCCTTAACTCAATCATAGGTTGAATTTTTTATTTAAATTTAAATTCTGGATTCTTATTCCCATTTTATTATCCTTTTAGGAAGTTGAGGAAACCAACTAGAGGAATTCACCTAGTGCTATAGAGGTGGAACATTTGAATAAACTTTAATGGTCAAAGCTTCCACATTCATAGGATTATTTTTTTATTTTTCTATTTTATTACTATTATTTTGTTTTAATTCCTACTTATAGGAATTATATTTGTGTGAATACACCTACTCTTGTGAAAATTTTGAAACTAATTTCTTTCATTCGTGTTAGCTTATTGAATTCCAATTAGTTGTAAATTAACTTGAGATGTATTATGAATCTTGGTTGCACCCATTGTTATCAATTTCATTCAACTATTATTGTACAACATAGGTCATCATGCCACTTTTTGAACTACATTGAAAATTATTTTTTCTTTTTATAATAATAAAAATCATGTACCTTTAAAAAAATTCTTTGAATATTTTGAAAAAAGTGATTTTTGAACTTTCACGTAACCCCTTTCACCATCTGAATTGAAAATTACTTTGAACTAAACTGTCTCCCACCTTTGGATTCAACAATGGGGACATTTTTTAGTTTTATTTTTTGAGGAGAGGGGTCTTTTTATGATAATATGTGCTTAAAATTATGGACACATCAAAACCCACCTTGATTTCTTTCACAAAAATAGTCAAAAAAAATTAAATTATTTCATAGCCTGATGGTCCATAGGCTTTCATTTTCACCTTAATTTTATCCTTACTAGTGGATAATAACATGGTGGTAATTTAGGGTTGCATTTATTATGAAATTTTTGGGAATGTATTATTTTTGAGTGGTTTTACACATTGTTTTAATGGATTTTCTATTTATGATCGGAGAAAAGGAGTGGTATAAGATAAATATTTGTGGAATTTTGATCATAACTCTATGAATTTGGAAATTTAAACTAAAACCTAGGAGACTCACCTTTTGAAATATTTATCACCATAGGGAGGAAAATAAAATTATAATCTTATAAGTCCATTGAAACCATAGTAAAATGTGAAAATAGGGTCCCTTGGTGAGTCTCTCGGACAAGGGATCTCGGTGCATTTATATGTTTAACTAAAATACATTTTCAAGTTCATTAAGTTCTATGTACAAAAAATATGGATGATAAAAATTAAAATAAAGTTCCTAATTAAAAAATATTTGTTCATTAAGGTGAGATGAATTTTGAACCCAATTGGAGAAGGGGACAACTAACTTATATGAATATCATTTGATTTGTATCAATGAAGTGATAAAAATTGAAATTTATTTTTTCGAACCTAAGAGAATGTAAAAAAGTAAAGGTGCATCATGTTAATATTTTTTCACTTAAATCTCACATATCATTACTCTTGGTATTGGAACTTGAATTGGAATTGATGTAGGGTAGTGATTGACTTCATCTAGGAGGCATTACATCTTCAATGATGAATGGATGTCTATTTCCCATGATTTCTAGTGTGATTTTGAACATAGGTAGGAATTCTTGTGAGAATTTTTTTAAAATCTTGAACCACCTTAGAAACATTTCCTATATAATTAATTTCTTAACATGATTCATTTTTATATTACTATGAAAAATATCTTGTTCTCTGTTTTTCTGAAGAAAAAATACATGGAACTGTTTGAGGACAACCGGCTTTTATGTGTGGGGGAGTTTGATGTGGATCCATTTTTATTAATTTTTTCCACATTACATTCATTTATTTGATTATATTTTTGTTTTATAATATGATTTTAATGAATAACTATTTACTCTAGAAGAATTTGATTGTTTTTTCCTGTGCTCGTAGTTTTTAATACTATATTCACTCTTTTTGGGATGAGAACTTTAATGAAACTAAATTATGTTTTCCCGTGTTTAAAAATAAAGAAGTTATAGAATATCATTTATAGAAAAAAAAAAGAAACTCAAGATTGTGCACTTCTTTCATAGATATTTTCACCAAAATGAATAACACACCACAATTGTGGCTGATTTTGTAAGACCCATTGTTGCTGATGATGGCTAATCTTTTGTCATCTCCACCTACATGGGATACCCCATATGAAGAGGACTGTAAACTGAGAATATTCCTATGTAGTTGAAACCATGACCATCCCTTTCATCTAATGTCTTGTCTAGTGTTTCCTGGATGGAATTACAAAGTTTTCACTTAAATGTACGACAACTTGAACTGATCTATGGCCGAAGAATCCTCTTGAACATTTTTGGATGAAGCTTGATGCTACTCCTCCAATGGCTATTGGGTGATATGTTTTCTTAAGATTTTAAGGAACTATTTTTATAATGAATAAGTTAAAGGAGTAATATTTGAGTCCAAGTAGAGTAGTAGTAAGGATATCATTATGATCTATCCAACAGTAGTTCATCTGGAACCTGATGCTTCAAATTTGGTTTTTGGTCATGCCTGGTTCAAATATAATGGGATAAAGACCAATTGGCTACATGATTTGGACTGCTACATTAGGATTTGGTTACTTCATTAGAGTCAACTACTTAAATTAAAATAGAAACATGGGGAAAGTGGATTGATGAAGGGATTCAACTATGTGAACTGAAATGGATACATGTGAAATTGTGTACATAGATCAAAATGGATACATGGAGTGAATTGGTTATGAGAAAATCAGCTATGTAGAGAAATAACATACATAGATCAATTCCCCCACATAGTTCATTGGCTATGTTAGAAATCTACTATGTGACCTCAGTTAGCTAGATTGGTAGATCAGTGATGTAAATCAAATCAGCTACATGGGGAAATGAATACATAAATCAACCCAACCATGTGTATGAAACAAGAATCATGATCCAGTGATCATGACCATTAATCCATCCATGTGGAGATCATCCAAAATTATGATCCTGAGTGCTACATGGAATAATGTTTTAAGGATTTTCACATTCTGTTGGAGGTACATTGGATTATGTTACCAAGTGTGGATGTTGTACAGTGTAAAGGTAGCCATGTGAAGGTGAGGGAGTTCATTATAGAGACGTGACTAGTGATGGAGGAAGGTGCTAGCATGAAAGTGTAATATTAATTGAAGAATGATATGGAAAATAATTCTTTTACACACACACAATTTGTTACAGAGACACAAGGGAGGGAGGATACAGAATAGAGAAAAAAACCAATACATCTGGAGTTATTGAGTGTTGAACAACAGCTTCAGGAGGAAGGGAGAAATCAAATCTCTTCTCCCCATTTCTTAATTATATTTTTTGTATAAATTGTTCTACAAAAAAATCTTTTTGTGTGATTAATACATCCATTATTTTTTCATAAAAATTTCTAGGGGATTAGGTTGTGTAGGTTGATATTTTTACTTTTTTCATTAAATGGATACTTCTCTCTAGTTATTGTTTGAAAATCATATGTTTTAAACCATCAAGTTCAATGAAAATCAGTCATGATCATGATAAACTAAAAATTTATTTTATCTGAGGATTTCACTTAAATTAAATCAAGCTCAGGAGAGAGTCACACATTGTGTACAAATGATAATTTGAACTCAGTGAAAATTGATTTTATCCACCTATGGTTGGGTAACTTATGCAGTTGAGAAGCTGTAGAATCTATTCAATCACAGGATGACCTGATGAAAAATTGGTTTATCCACCTTAAATCAGTTCCATGTGGTTTATTTAAATTTATTGAATGAGGTAAAATCTTTATAAAAACTATCCATCCAAATTCCTTCTAGTTGATCATATGATTTATCCCTATCTAGATAGTCTTTTCTTCTATCTTTTATATCATCCCCTTCTTATTCTCACATACATTTACACACAAATATTCATTCTCATCAATGCTTCACCACCATTACCACATTCATCATCTGATTTTGTTTTGTTTATGTTAACCTCGTTTTTATTACCTTCCTAGTCCCACACTTAAATCAAAAAATGTGAGTCATTACCAGTATATTGACCTCTTATCATCACTATACTACTTTTAATTAGAGTTATAAATATTTAATTTTAAGGAGTAAAATGACCTCATGTAATTTTTTTAAGAAATATTACAATTCATTGTTGTGTATTTAATTCATCTGCAAAGGATTCAACCCACCGCCTGGGTGGAATTTCACTTCAAGGTGTCTAACACAACTCATCTCTCATACTGAACACACCTTCAACATGTGTCGTGAGGGATATAAAAACCATTATTGGGGGTCAAGAGGTTGGTGATGGTCACATGCATCACTTTTAGGTAGGATTCTGACTTAAAGGCATTCAGTCATAATCCAACACATTGTAGCTTTATTCCACTAGATTTTAAAACAATTGTGATGACTAGTTGTATGTAGAGTTATAAATAATTAATTTTCATGATTCCAATGAACTTATGCCAAATTTTTGAACCATTGTTGATTTTCATGTAAATAATTCACTCAACATAGAAATTTTGGTCAATTTATAGAATTTCCCACATAATTATTTCAGTTTGCATAGTTGAATACCTTCATTAATCTACCCTACCCACCTAGTCATTTGAGTTTACGTATTAGAAATTAATGATGTAACCAAATATTGAAATAGTTTTCTGACTCATTCAATTGGTTTTCATCACTTTAGATTTGAATCAGGCCTAACAGACCACTGATTTTAAAGTTTCAAGTTCAAGATGCACTATCGTGGGATGGAGAAAAATGATCTCCTGCCTAATTCTACTCTCCTCAGACTCAAATTCCACTCCCCAAACTTATTCATTATAAAACTAGTGCACTCACATCATCAAAATTAGAGCACCCAGTAGCCAAGGGGGTAGTATCATCGATCTTCATCAAAAAAATGTTCAAGAAAATTCTTAATCCACATATTTTTCCATGTTTCAGTACATTTAAGTGTCATATTTGGAATTCCAGCCAAGATATATCAACTAATGTAAGAACCCAAACCTTCTTTTCAGGTATGTTTCCCCTTTTCTAGTCATTTTTTAGAAAAAGAGGAATTTCTAGAATTTTCTGAAGTACACGTCGTGTACTTTATGAGTACACACCATGTACTGCGTTGCCATAGGAGGTCATGTACTGACCGTGTAATGGCCACACACATGGCCGTGTGGGGTGACCTGGAGGCTGCCTAAAGCGGAGTACGGAAAAGGCAAGTACACGCTGTATATTTTCTTTTTTTTTTCATTAAATGTACAGGGGTCACGTCTAATCGCCAAAAAGATCTCCTTCTAGGCCTCGTTCAACTGAGAGCATCGTACGGCCGCGGATCTTCGATGAACCCCTGAGAGATCATCCATCCTTCAAATCAAACACCATCGGTTGCATTGGAATAGCATCAGTGAGTTCTTTTTATCCTAGAGCACCATATTCTGATTTCTCCTCTCTTGTGAGAAATCGTGGGTTGAAAGTTTTAGACATTTTTTTAGATCTTTGGCGTTCTAAGGTGATTCAAGCCTTGAGGTTCATGTATAGTGATATCCCAATGCTGAGGTAGGTGGTTTGTGCCTTTCTATTTAAATTCTTTAAGTTATATGTGCAATTTTGGCCAATACCATTAATTGGGGTATTGTGCGTTTACCATTTTACCCCTATTAATTTCCTGCCATGCTTGTATTTTTTAGTAGAGGTTATTTGGATATGAATAAAGTTGATTGCTATGTTTTGGATGTAGTTGACCATGCATGTTCTATTTATGACCGTTTGGTCCTGCTTAGCCTTTTTGACCGCCTTACCTGTTTTATCATGCCTAGTGTTGTAGGGTTGAGTGTTTGTTTCCTGACATGTTTGATATGATGTAGACCGATTAGCCAAGTAGTTCTTGAGGTTTATTTTGGCCGTATTTCATTGCTATGCTCATTGACTTACACAGGGCTGTGAGAACCTGGTGTGGTGGACAATAAGGGGAATTGATCGAGTGAGCTTCCTCAAAGAGTCTTTGAGAACTTTAGGCTATAAGGGGAGTTGATCGAGTGAGATTCCTGAGAGAGTCTTTGAACCACTTTGGGATATAAGGGGAATTGACCGAGTTAGCTTCCTCAGAGAGTCTTTGAACCACTTTGGGCTATAAGGGGAATTGATTGAGTGAGCTTCCTCAGAGGGCCTAGGACTACCTGGTGATATAAGGAGAATTAACTAAGTAAGATTTCTTAGAGAGTCCTTGACTACTTTAGACTATAAGGGGAATTGACTGTGTGATCTTCCTCAGAGAGTCTTTGAATTAATTTTGACTATAAGGGTAATTGAATATGAGTTCTTCCTCAACGAGTCTTTATATATTCTTATGATTGAACCAGAGGGGATAGGCTATGTGTACTTCCTATAGGGTTACCTTGCTTGATTAGATACTTATTTGATATGTGGAACTGTTTATTACTGAGTACTTTCTTGTTTACTGCATCTTTACTTATTACCTGCCATATATATTCACTGATTGTTAGGCATGGATCTTTGGGTGGTTGCCTACTGGGATTTATTCTCACACCCTATTTGGTCCATGCTTTTGGGACCAAACAGATTATATTGATTCAGGTATAGATAAGTGGAAGCTCCCTTATACTTCAGGTACTTGACTTGTTGTAGAGCTGGAGAGCATGGAACCAAGCTTAGGCTTGCGATGCTATGGATCTGTTTATCTGTTTCTTTTGTACCTTGGTATAGTACAATTTTTATTCTAGTATTTTGATTTGTTTGGATGCTTTCCTAGACATATGTATCATGCATCATTCTATATATGTTCTAGATGTTTATTTCTTTTAGTATTCTGTTGTTTACTTTTGTATGTATTATTACTGCTTTTTCTATTGATTTTGTTTTTCTTCCACTGTTTTACTCTGTCAATGAAGGCATAGTTTCCCCACTATCACACCCAAGGCCCTCACTTCTAGTCGGTAGCCTCTGGTGTTTGGGGAAATGCGCTTAAGGCTATGTGACCAACCGGGTATGAGGCACCTCTGGGTGGATTCCAGAACCAGAACGTTACAAAGTGGTATCAGAGAGATTCTTATCTCTTGAATTATTGTTTGGAGCCTTTATCCAGGGATAGGAAGGAATAGGTACTTGGTAATAAGTTTTTCCTGGAATTAGCTAACTCGTGTATAGGGAAAATCCAATCTACCTCGTTTATTGCAATTTTTTTGGTTTGCAATTTTACAGTTGATTTTATTTCACCGTTGGGTGATTCACATGTTTTGTGTTGTTATTGTTGATATTATTGAGGTTCTATTTCTATCGCAACCTAATGAGATAAGGGTATTTTATCTCATGCATCATATAGGAACTTACTAGAAATCACATGTCATGCATTCTTTCCATGCCATCTAGGATGCATTAGCGATTGCATGTTGTTGTGATAGATGTTATGTAGAATATGCATACTGTTGTGATAGATTCCTTGATATGAATACCTACTATTTGATAGGGTATTGTTTGTGTAAGGATTTGTATGAATGAATGCCAAACTTTGGTTCTTGAGGTGTTGTGGGCCATCATGGACCGGAATTTGGTGGATCATTGCATTGTTTTCCATGTTATAACATGTATAAGATGTAAAACTTTGATTCGTGGGGAGTATGGTCCCTCAAGGATTAGAATTTGGCACTTTCAATGTTCGTTCAGTGTTTTTATGGGTTTCAGAGTAGTTTCTGAGGCTTACTATTCGGAAAAACCCAGAATACACGGCGTGTAATGTTAAGTACACACCATGTGTTGTTTTGTTTAGGAAGAAACTGTTTTTCTTAAGTAAACGCCTTGTACTTTATGTATACACTGTGTAGTCTCTAACTGTGTCATAGGCCATGTGGGCAGAGACGTGGGATAGGGAATTTCTTGCAGGAACACGCCGTGTACTAGTTGTACACGCCGTGTGGTGTTGACCCTGTGTTCGCCCGTGTAACTAACAACACAGATGGATAAACCTTAAGCTACACACATCGTGTCAGGATAGAACTCGTCGTGTAGTCTGACCCAGGTACCTAACTGTGTCACTAACAACACGGGCCAGGTGAATCTTGTCTAGTACATGTCATGTCTATATTGAACACGCCGTGTAATCTTGTCTTAGGAGAGCCGTGTGGCTTAACCTTGTTAAAGGAATTGGGAAGGGGAAGATGATTTAAGTACATGCCATGTGTTAACACAACACGCCATGTGTTTGGGGTGTTACACGACAATTTTAGGAAGGAGTACACACCCATGTGAATGGCCAAAGGGAACACACTATGTAGGAATTGTACACGCCGTGTAGTCAGGTTTTGTAAAAATTGAATGCTTTATTTCTCCTATTCCCTTATTACGCTTCTAGTTCTCAGTCCTTGATAATATTGATCTAATGTGTGTGCTTGACCTTGCATATTCATGCAACCGAGACGTCCTCCAGTTGTACGCCAGTTTACAGGCGGTGATCAGACACTGAATATGGTTGATCAGGGACTTCCAGCAGATCCTCCTGTTGTGCCAGTCTTGGCACTGACCGTTATACCAGACACAGGTGCTGATGCGCAGTTCAGGGAAGGCTTTATGAGGATGATTTAGACTTTTCAGGGAGTACTGCCTCCTACCTCATTGATGGAAGAATTTAAAAGGGTATTTCAGGAACAGTGGCCTCCCACCTTCTCAGGGGAAGGCGGACCCTAGGCTGTAGAGTCATGGCTAGAATCCACGTTGATGATTTTAGAGCATCTGTAGATACCTCCAGAGAAGAGGGTGAATCTCACTATGTACATGCTTTAAGACTCCTCCAAGAGGTTGTGGGATGAGATCTCATAGGCGGGACGCCAGAAGAATATGGCTTGGGATGAGTTTTAGTATATCTTCTATGATTACTTCTATTCGGAGACCTTGAGGGCTGATTGAGCCTGAGAGTTCATGAGTCTGTAGTAGGGTACTCTTTCTGTTATGGATTATTCCTCTCATTTCACAGAGATGCAACATTTCATGCCTATTCCAGGAGGTGATGAGTTGTTCCTTGTAAGAAAGTTTGAGGATGGTCTCAGACGTGACATCTGATCATAGGTGAACATCTTCAGGTTGACTTCGATATCCTCTATAGTCAACTAGGCAC
This sequence comes from Viscum album, assembly GCA_963277665.1. Taxonomy (NCBI): domain Eukaryota; kingdom Viridiplantae; phylum Streptophyta; class Magnoliopsida; order Santalales; family Viscaceae; genus Viscum; species Viscum album. Next base: position 2,042,799,161 of record OY728123.1, read on the forward strand.
TAATCACAGAGCGCAATCTAAGGGATTTTGGAGCAGTGGGATAGGGTGGTTCAGCATCCACAGTTAGTGCTTCTCTAGCTGATAGCAGGAAGCATCATAGGGAGACATCATGAGAAGATCAGAGTAGGCGGGATGCATCTTCTGGTAGTTAGGTGGTGTGCTACCAATGCGGGAAGAGTGGGCATATGAGGCCACATTGACTTAGAGACCCAGTGGAGTGCTGATCATGTGGAAAGATGGGACATCTTTAGTACTTCTGTCAGATCTTCACACCAACAGCTGGTGACAGGGGTTCTTCTATGACTCTGCATGCAGGAGCAGCACCACCAGTTTCTCACCAGTCTGGGAATTGGAGTTCTTCCGGCCATTCGGGCCGAGGTGGAGGTTGTGGCTGGGGTGGCCAGTCGCCGGTCTTTCAGCGACAGGAGGGTGGATCATCTCAGAGTGGTCAGGCAGGGTCACAGGGCTACAACATAGGCTAGACTTTTGTATTGGATTAGACCCAGCAGAAGCAGGATCACGTAACCTCTACAGTTCGAGGTACGTTCTTAGTAGCCTCAGTTTTAGCTTCTACAATTGTTGATACAGGGGCTTCCCATAGCTTTATATATGTTGTTGTTGTGGAGAAAATTGGGCTCCACATCTTTTCTTATGCTAATATCTTGATGCTAGACACTATATTGGAGACTAGAACAGTGAGTGTACATTAGTGAAAGGATTTACCTCTAAAGGTAGGTGGGTGTCACTTTTTATGGTACCTCTATGTCCTAGAGATGATAGGATATGATTTCATTCTCGGGATGGATTGGTTAGTTCCCTTCTAGGTAGTCGTCAATTGTTATCATTGTAGGGTGATTTTCATATCACTAGAGGGTGGATCTTTTCTTCATAGGGGCGAATGGGATGTCCAGGAAAGCAGAGTAGGACCTGAGCATCATGGGTTGGGAGGAATTACAACCCATATTTCTAGTCTATATCTGGATGACCAGGGGACTTCTTAGTTAGACTTTCCTCCAGTGGTGGATCATTTTAGGGACGTCTTTCTAGAGTACTTTTCAGGTTTGCCTCTGAAGCGTGAGGTAGACTTTTCTATTGAGATTGTGCCAGGGGTGGAACCGGTATCCATTCCTCCTTATAGGATGGCTACACCTGAGTTGAAAGAGCTCAATAAATAGTTGGAAGAGTTGTAGGAAAATAGTTTCATCTGACCCAGTACTTCTCCTTAGGGATTTCCTATCATATTTTTGAAGAAGGTGGACGGTACCCTCAGACGTTGTGTGGATTATTGGAAACTGAACCAGTTGACGGTCAAGAACTTATATCCTTTGCCGAGGATTGATGATCTCTTTGATCATCTTTGAGGAGACCAGGTGTTCTTGAAGATTGAATAGAGGTCCGGTTACCATCAGTTGTGCATTAGACCATCTGATATACCTCTCACAGCCTTCCGTAGCCGGTATGGTCTATACGAGTATATGGTTATGTCGTTCGGTCTCATGAACATGACTATAGTTTTCATGGAACTGATGAACTGAGTGTTCCATCCATACTTGGACTCTTTCGTAGTGGTCTTCGTGTATGATGTCTTGGTGTACTCTCACACTCGACACGACCATGCCACACATCTTGAGATTGTTTTGAGTACACTGAGATAGCATCAGTTATATGATAAGCTCTTAAAATGCCACTTCTGGATGGATCAGATTCACTTCTTAGGTCATGTTGTCTCAAAGACAGGAGTATCAATAGACCTAGAGAAAGTGAGAGCAGTATTTTCTTGGGAGCAGCTGAAGAACATTTTTGAGGTGCAGAGTTTTCTAGGGGTGGATGGATACTACAAACGCTTCATACATGACTTTTCTAGTAGTACCGATGACGGGTTTGACTAAGAAGGGTGCAAGGTTCTTGTGGTCAAAATTTTGTGAGTCAGCCTTTTAGGGGCTGAAAGGGAGACTAACGTCAGCACCAATACTAGTATTTCTAAAGCCAGGAAAGAGCTATACTGTTTACTATGATGCATCAGGTATCGGGCTGGGAGATGTGCTTATGAAGGTAGATAGAGTCATTTCATACATGTCTCGATAGTTGAGACCACATGAGAAGAATTACCCGATGCACGATCTCAAGTTGGCAACATTTGTTCATGCCTTACATTGTTAGAGACATTATCTGATGGTAGAACATTTTGTGGTTTTCACTGACCACAAGAGTCTCAAGTACATCTTCACTCAGCGTGATCTGAATTTGAGACAGTGAAGGTGGGTTGAGTATCTTCATTCCTTTGATTTTGAGCTTGCCTATACACCTAGGAAAGGCAATGCAGTGGCTGATGCGCTGATCAGGAGGACTCAGATACGGGCGGTTCAGGAGGCCAGCAGTGTGTGGCATCTTATAGCTCTATTCTCTGAGATGCATTTGGAGGTTCACAACAGACAAGGGTAGAATTTCCTTTCTTCTGTAGCTGTTACCTCTACCCTTCTTAATCAAGTACGAATGAGGAAGCTATCAGATTCATAAGGCCTAGTCTTATGGGAAAGCATGTCAGGAGAGAACCCTATTCCTGGATGGATAGTAGGCGAGGATGAGATCTTGCATTTCTAAGGGCGTGTATGGGTGCCAGAAGATATACAAGAGGAGCTGATGCGGTACTTTCATTCCTCAGTTTGGGAAGTTCGTCTTGGTGTCACCAAGATGTATCGTGATCTACACCATTAGTATTGGTATCCAGGTATGAAGAGAGATGTTGTTGGTTTTGTCATGAAGTGTTCCACCTATCAGTAGGTGAAGGTGGAGCATCAGCAACTAGCAGGGCTTTTATAGCAGTTACCCATTTTCGAGGGGAAGTGGAACGATGTCGTGATGGATTTTATGACCGGTTTTTTGAGATCTCCTCGAGGGAATGATGCAGTATGTGTTTTCATTGACAGACTTATGAAGGTTTCTCACTTCTTGTCGATCAAGGAGACCTTCAGTGTTGATGAGCTGAGACAGTTGTATATATGATAGATTTTACATCTTCATGGAGTTCCACACTCCATTGTTTCAGATAGGGAAGCATGTTTTACTTCTTAGGTCTGTAAATGGATTCAAAAGGCTTTGGGTACGCATGTACTTTTGAGTACAACTTACCACCCCTAGACAGATGGCTAGTCTAAGCGTACAATTCAGGTGCATGAGGACATGCTCTGAGAATGAATCCTGGATTTTGTAGGTTCTTGGGAGAAGCATATACCTCTTGTGGAGTTTTCCTACAATAATAGTTTTCAAGAAACTATTCAGATGGCACCTTATGAGGCTTTATACGGTAGCTCATGCCGATCACCCTTATGTTGCCTGGAGGCAGGAGAGGCAGCTTTGCTGGGACCTAGTCTTTTTCAGGAGACCAAAGAGTAGATAGAGTTGATTTAGAAGAGGATGGCTGCTGTACAGTCTTGAAAGAAATCTTATGTTGATCAGTAGAGACAACCTATAGAGTTTGAGGTTGGGGATCAGGTTTTTTTTACTTGTCACAACGAGGTTGGGGCATAGAAGGATCAGGAGATAGGGTAAGCTTTCGTCAAGGTACATCGAGACATTTGAGGTGTTGGAGAGAGTTGGTCTGGTTTCTTATCGGTTGTATTTACCTCAGAGGTGCCGGGCTATGCACGACGTCTTCCACGTTTCTCAGCTTCAACATTACTTTTCAGACCCGTATCATGTTTTCCAACCCAAGGAGGTTGAGTTGGAAGTGGATGAATCATTCGAGGAGCATCCTATTTGGATTGTCAATTGTAGTACGAAGGTTCTCTATGGCCGGTTTGTTCCTCTGTTATGGGTGCTATGGTAGCACGGGTGGGTACAGGATGAGACTTGAGAGAAGGAGATTGATGTATGAGCATAATGGCCGGATTTGTTCAGGGTTTCTTCTCATACACCACGCTAGGGAACTTCAGGGACGAATTTCTTTAAGGGGGTAAGTTTGTAAGAACCCAGACCTTCTTTTTAGGTATGTTTTCCCTTTTCTGTTCTTTTTTGAGAAAAAGGGGAATTTCTGGAATTTTCTAAAGTATACATTGTGTACTTTATGAGTACATGCCATGTACTGCGTTGCCATAGGGTGCAGTGTGCTGGTCATGTAATGGCCACACACACGGCCGTGTGGGGTGACCTAGAGGCTGCCTAAAGTGGAGTACGAAAAAGGCAAGTACACGCCATATACTTCAAAAGTACACGCCGTGTATTTTCTTTTTTTTCATTAACGTACCGGGGTCACGTCTAATCTCCATAAAGATCTCTTTATAGGTCTCGTTCGACTGAGAGCACCGTACGGCCATAGATATTCGATGAACCCCCGATAAAGAATCCATCCTATGAATCAAACACCGTCAGTTGCATTGGAATCGCATCGGTGAGTTCTCTTTTCTTCTAGAACACAATCTTCTGATTTCTCCTCTATCATGAGATATCATGGGTTGAATGTTTTATATGTTTTTGTAGATTTTCAGAGTTATAAGGTGATCCAAGCCTTGAGGTTCACGAATAGAGATCTCCCAATGCCAAGGTAGGTGGTTTGTGCTTTTCTGTTGAAATTCTTTGAGTTATATGTGCAATTTTAGCCAATACCCTTAATCGGGGTATTGTGCGTTTATTGTTTTAGACCTATTAATTTTATTCCATGCTTATATTCTTGAGTAGAGGTTATTTGGATATTAATAGGGTTGATTTTTATGTTTTGGATGTGGTTTCCCATGCATATTCTGTTTACGACCATTTGGTCCTGCTTAGCCTTTTTGGCCACCTTTCATGTTTTCTCATGCCTAGTGTTGTAGGGTGGAGTGTTTGTTTTCTAGCATGCTTGATATGTTGTAGACCAGTTAGCCAAGTATTTCTTGAGGTTTACTTTGACCGTATTACATTTCTATGCTCGTTGAATTACACAGGGCTGTGAGAACCTAGTGTAGTAGACTATAAGGAGAATTGACCGAGTGAGCTTCCTCAGATAGTCTTTGAGAACTTTAGGCTATAAGGGGAATTTACTGAGTGAGCTTCCTCAGAGAGTCTTTGAACCACTTTGTCCTATAAGGGGAAATGACCAATTCATCTTCCTCAAAGAGTCTTTGAACCACTTTGGTCTATAAGGGGAATTGACCGAGTGAGCTTCCTTAGAGGGCCTAGGATGTAGAGACCCGAAGCCTGACGTACATAGACTTTACATTACTTTTGCGGAATACTTAGTACATAACAAAAACACACACACACAAGGATCGTAATAGTTTAGTGTCTTTGGAAACTCGGAACGTAATCTTCTAATCGTGGTGAAAGATCTTCAATATCTCCCATAAAGATCTTCCCCTTTTTTTTACCTAAAACCTTTCTTTATATCCTGGGGAAAAGAAAACATAAAAGGGTGAGCTCAATTGCTCAGTAAGGGTATACAAAAGAAATAAAAATCATATCATATCTTTTTGAAAATCATAACCTGCAAAAGAGATCATAATATCTTAACATGGAACAAATCATAGAAGTGAAAATGAGATCACCATAATCATAACATGAAACTTGAAACTTTGTGGCATGCACACATAATCATAGAAAATCATTTCTTGTTAGTCATGACTCATTGCCAAGACTATCTTAGTGGACAAAGTCCCTTTCTGAATCGAGTAACCCTCGTTTCAGTCCTGTTTCACTGAACCGGTATAACCTACCATTTCAGCCATGTCTATCTCATGAGATATAAAATATTTACCCAATGCATTGGAGGGAGATATAGGTCCCACCCATCTTATAATGAATCCTTTCTTATGTGTGCCACATAATCATAAATCATACATCATCGCATAACCCATGTAATAAAAATGGGATTCTTAAACAACATGACATCATAAAACAATTCATATAAGATAAAGGAATTCATAAAAATGTTTCCATCAAAACATAATCAAATCCATGTAATAATAGGGATAAAAACAGAACCCTTTTATTATCTTAGATGGAAAATAATTTTGATAAAACACTTAAACTTCATTCTTGAGGAAAATATCCTTTCTACTTCAAAAACATTTTTCCTTTCATAACATGTCATAAAACTTTAAAATAAAAGAAGTTGATTAAAAATAAACTTGAAAACTTGTAAATGAAGCTTCTTGGAAATAATTTTTTAAAAATCCATTCATGCCGTATAAGTTAAAAAAAACATTCTTCGTACTTTTGTCGGAAAAGTCAAAAAGTACCTCGTACGAAAAACGACAAAAGATTCCTTTTTTTTCTTTTACTAAAAACTCACCGAAGGGTAAAAATGGATTTAAACAATTGTATGTGGATGAAAATAATATTACATATTGATGAAACATGGATGTGGATGATAAAATACACCCCAGTAAATACTTACGAATAAACAATCTCGGATAAAAATGAGATTGTGATATTTCCCTTACCTTAGGTCCGACTTGCTTTGTAAGTGTCCGAACCTCCTGTATAATGATTTAAATCATGTTATTGACTTATTAAAGAATCATATTCATTGTTATGATATCATATATGGTTCACTTATGACATTATATTACCCGTTCTTTTGTAATTTCCATGTTAAAGAAGCGTTTTGGGTAAAATCGTTTCATTTATCGTAAGTGTTTTGACTTGTTGTTCTTGACATAATTATTACTTATATCATGATTTACTTACTTCCAGAATATAAAATATGATTTATATATCATATATATTCAGTATATATATATATATAATAGATAGATAAATAAAATGAAAAACACCGTTCATGGAGACGGTAGTCCGTACGTACGCATGAACGCTGTTTTTCTTTCCTTATTGTCTTGAACTGGAAGTAAGTAGATGACATACATATGTATATATACATAAATCCAGTAGCTTTATAATGTCATATATTTCATTATTATTTCTTATATATACATTATAATCATTCTTAAATGGTTAACATGGAGAATGAATCTCATCGCGTCGTGGAGACGGTAGTCCGTACGTACGCACGAGCGATGATATCATTTCTATTAATATTGAATTGAATTGGAGTGGATTATACAATATATCAGAATCAATATGATGTTGTAATAACTATGTATAGTTATTCTTTACACCATTATACCCATCCATGTAAGGTGGTGGTGGAAAATAGATTACACCACGGCGTGGAGACGGTATTCCGTACGTACGCACGCGCGGTGATTTCTTTTTCCGTAGGATGGATAGATGGTGAAATAGGGTTGTTTCATACTTATAATAACATATCAGTATATGAGTGATACTGATGTTATTACTTTATAATGAAACAACCTAAGAAGAAGAATTGGAAGAAGAAATAAAGATGAAAGAATTGGTAACGGTAATTACCTCTTCTTTGAAGCACCTCTTTGAGACCTCCTCTTAGGGCACTAAAATTGGTCTTTGAGGAAGACCAGAACCTCTAGGATGTTGCTAGGGAAGTTTAGAAGAGATTTTGGCAGGGGTTGGCCGAGCTTGAGAGCTCAAATTGGTGTGAGGAGGAGGGGGAGGAGGTGTCCTTTTATAGGGGAGGAGAGGGGCACCTTAGGAATTCTTAAAAATATTAATTTATAATAAATCTAACCCCACTTAAAAACCTCCAAAAATGACTCATATTCGAAGCTTAGATGAGATAGGGTTGTAATCTCATCAACCAATCAAATTTAGACATGTTTGGATCTTATTTGAAACCTTATCAATTAGATTTAACTCTAAGTTAAATAATTTAACTTTTACCGTGTCTTTTTGTTTTCTTTCACTATATGGTTAATACACTTACTATAACATGCCAAACGAACCCCAAATTGTTTATTATTAATATATATATCCTTATCTAAGTCATTTGGCCGAACCTTAGATTTTTAGGAATAAAATAACAATTAATAATATAATATTTGATTTAAAAACTATTTTGTGTCAATTTTGACACTATTTGATATATGATTTTTGTGAAAGTCATAACAGAATTAAATGTTCGAACCAAGTTTATTAAATCAACATTAATATATCATAGTAACCTATAAAATTAGTGGAATTCATAAAAATTCTCAAATAACATTTATTTTGGTGTTTATAACATCAATTATGTCAATATTTCATAAATAAGATAATTATTGCATCATCTTTGTGTCATAAATTAATTAAATTATTTGATGTCGAAAAATTCCAAATAAAATACCATTATGTAGGAAATCTTTTTAGCTTTCTAATGAATATTTATAGTCGAATTTATCTTATGTATAACCCCATATTAAAAATGATTTACTTATTAAACGTTGATTTTAACTATTTTAACCCTTCTTTAAATAAATTAATAATAAATGTCCTAATCTAATCCAAGTGGGCCTAAATGGTCATATTTTATTCCTAAGTTTGTTTTTGGTCGAATTAAACTTGTCCAATAGAATTAGGACATGTGTTAGGGTAATAGTAATATCATATTTACCCTTAGTTACCCTATTTACTATTAACCGCGGTAAAAAAAATTAAAAAGTTACTATTCACCAAAAATTATTTTCATCTCATTGAACCACATTTTAGTCCTTGATATTAACCGTGTCTCTCGGATTTTCGAAATTCCATTCACAGAAGCGGTAAAATTAAGTTTTATGCAAAATTCAGTTTTTTAACCTACCACTTAGTAGTTTCACTATTCATCAAAAATTGATGTTTTTCAGAACAATGCCAAAATTTCATCCCAAGCTATATTTCACATTCCGAATTCAAAAATGAAGTCTATTTTACCAAATTCATAACATAAAAGTTGCATTAATTAATTTTATAATTAAATCCCGCTGTTAAAACAAATAGCGTGTTTTTAAGAAACAATATCTATCAAAAGATTGACACTTGTTTATGTCTAGTTTAAATGTGAAATTACATCCAATGACCAACATTGTATTAAATTGTAAAAATATATTCTAAATATACTTTAAAACCACTCAAATTAATGATTTATCACTATTAATTATTTCGATTAAAAAAAGTTGTTTTTAATTATAATTCAGTAATTTTCACTATTCATCGGAATATGAAAGTTATCCGAAAAGTACCAAAATTTCACCTTAGGCTAAATTCGATACTCCGAATCCAAAAATGAAGTTCATTTTGAAATATAAGATTTACAGAATTTTAAAAAGTGGTTATTACTATTCATAACGGCTAGTTTTAATAATATTTTAATAGCATATCGTTGTTTAGTGAAACTCGTTATTGCGTACTACACACGCTATCGAGGAAGGTCGCGATTGCGTGTATGCAAGGCAAGTCAAGGATGCGTGTTGTGCAAGCTCCTTTTGGTGTAGCGTACAACACAAGACATTAGTGAAATAAAAAGAATATTTTTCATAAAATCTCGGGCTGTTACATAGGACCACTTGGGGATATAAGGGGAATTGATCGAGTGATCTTCCTCAGAGAGTCCTTGACTACTTTAGACTATAAGGGGAATTAACCATGTGAGCTTCCTCATAGAGTCTTTGAATTACTTTTGACTATAAGGGGAATTGATTGTGAGTTCTTCCTCAGAGATTCTTTATATATTCTTATGACTGAAGGGATAGGTTGTGTGTACTTCCCAGAGGTTTACCTTGCTTGATTAGCTACTTATTTTATATGTGGGACTGTTTATTGCTGAGTACTTTCTTTTTTACTGCATATTTTCTTATTACTTACCACATATATTCACTGACTGTTAGGAACAGATCTTTGGGTGGTTACCTGCTGGTATTTAGACTCACACCCTGTTTGGGCCATGCTTTTGGGCCCAAATAGATTATATTGTTGTAGGTATAGATAAGTTAAATCACCCTTCTACTCCAGGTACTTGACTTGCTATGGAGTTGGAGAACATGGGACCAGGCTTAGGCTTGCGATGATGAGAAGCTGTTTATCTCTTTATTTTTTACCTTGGTTTATTACTATTTTTATTCCAGTATTGTGATTTGTTTGGCTGCTTTCCTAGACATATGTATCATGCATCATTCTATATATGTTCCAGCTGCTTATTTCTTTTAGTATTCCACAGTTTACTTTTGTATGTATTATTACTTATTTCTCTATTTCTTTTGTTTTTCTTACCCTATGTTACTCTACCAATGAGGGCATAGTTTCTCCACTATCACACCCAAGGCTCTCGCTACTAGTTGGTAGCCTCTGGCATTTGGGGAAATGCACTTGATGCCATGTGACTAACCGGGTACAAGGCGCCTCTAGGTGGCTTCCAGAACTGGGACGTTACAACTAAGGCATCAGATATAGTGTATGATCATGGATTCAATTATGAAGGACTTTACTCAATTTTCAATCTACTTCATATGGTGTGTCCCACGATAGTGAAGATGTTAATGGATTCACCCTCATCATCAATGGTAGGTCCTATAAAATCAGCCACGATAGTGGTGTGGCATTAATTCTAATGAAAATTTATAGGAAAGGAGTGTAGAAGATTCTGTTTTGTTTCATGTTTCTTTAAATGAGCTTCTATAACATCTTAATTTTTGAACATGGGAAAATATAATTTAGCTACATTAAATTTCTCATCTAAAAAGGAGACAATACAATAGTAAAAACAATGAGCACCAAAAAACAATAATATTCTTCTAGAGTAAATATTTATTCAGTAAAATCATAGTATAACACAAAAAAACTAATCAAATAAATCAAAATATATGTGGAAAAAATAATAAAAATGGCACACCATTACATTCCAAGCCCCTGGTGTTGACTATGCCAGTTTTAGAGTAGTCTAGGGTATTTGATGTGTGCTATAGGTGTAGACTGATGATGGGGACAAATCAATCCCATGGGGATTTTTTTACTTTAGATTCAGTTTTATGATGTCAAACATGGAATCAAATGGTTGTATTAAGTGTGTTATGTTATCAACTGATTTCAGAGTAGAGTTGTATTCTTGGTTGTGGATGGCCAAAATGTGGTTATCATGTGGGATTTTGAGGTGGGAAGTATAAATTCGGATCCCATTATTTCATTGATGTATATTTTTTCTATAGAATTAGTGGATGTTGGGATGGAGGAGGTTCTTGGGGTTTTCAAGGTGTTTTTGGATTTTCTCCTAGGGAGGTTTCAACGTTACCCCCTCAACAGATGCTGAGTTTGGGATATATTTACATCTTGATGCTTATCTAATTTTGATGCCTCCTTATTAGATGGAACTATTGGATTTTTGGTATTTGAGGATTATAATAGATGATCAGATGCAGAAGGGTTGCATCCATCCCATCTTGTTTTCATGGGGTTCTCCAGTGTTGTTCGTTAACAATGTGGATGGAAGTATGAGGTTGTTAATAGAATACCAAAGGTTGAATCAGGTAATGATCAATAATTTTTAACCATTCAAACTTTTTTTTGATTTTATAAAAATAAATTACTTTAGTAAAAGTGAGAACCAGCAAACAGACATACAGACATAGATAGGATGGGCAAAGAACCTTGTCCAAGACCATCCCCATCCAAACAACACCACAAAACAACCCTGAAAACAACAGTTTAACCCTGAAAAAAATAGTCAAACTGAAAACCAAAAACTAAAAACAAGTCTTCCAAGGAACTCGGTCCAGGACAAACCAACCCAAAACCACTAGAATGCATCATGTCGCGACATCACTTGCCACCCTGCACTGCGTCCACATCGTATCCAAGGTATGTGTCATCCTTATGGTAGCTCCACCGCCGCACCTGGGACCACCCATCCATCACCAGACTCGCAATGAACATCATAGATCCACCCAGGCATATTAAAGTGAAACAAACCAAAAAGAAAATGAACTGTTGAGGAAAAAGAACCGCCGGCACCGGGAGATCCTGCAGTCCGACATCTGTATCCACGAACAAGCCCAGAAAAATGCTAATAGCAACCCTGACCAATGGGAACCAATAAGGTAGATATACCATCTCAAGGAAATCAACACAATCCAAAATTCCATGGAATCCGTTGAACCTAACCAGGATGGGGTCGTGCGTGATGGAGCAAAGAGAAATGGAAGAGAAAATCCAAGGATAAGTAGATCTGTTCGAAGGCAAGGCAAGCAAAAGAGGAGCGAGAACCCTCAAATACCATCAACGGAGGAGCGATTCTCCGAATGTGGAACCAAGGGAGGAAGAACCAATAATCCAAGAAGGTTGTCCATAAATATCAAGAGGAGAAGTGGAAAGGGGACTCTTTCGACTCCAAGCGGTCTTGAGGTCGCCATCCACGACTGCGTAATGACTCGAGAGGAAGACAACAGCCCTGCCACGAATCAACTCCAACGATCCCAACCAGTCGGGAAATAGATAGAGGCCACTAAGCACATCTAAAACCCCATTCACCAAGCACTCAACACAATGGCTCCGAAGCATGGCATCCATGAGGATAATCCAGGATGAGGAAGCTGAGGTAGCACTGAGAGGGGTGATTTAGTTTGACAAAATTGATCTCTGTTTTGGATATCACTAGTTGAGGGTGAATAAGGATAATATCCCAAAGAATTACTTCATATGTAGATATGGGAACACCAAGTTTGGGTCCATTCTATTTGGTGTCATGAATGCACCAGCTATATTCATGGGGCTCATGAACTCTATGTTCTATGAGTTCCTAGATCAGTTCTTATTCATGTTCATCAATGACATCTCGATCTACTCAAATTCCAAATAGGATCATTCTAATCATCGCAGAGTTGTCTTGACGGTTATTTGATGCTACCAGCTCTATGGAATGTTTTTTAAAGTTTATTTTTTGGATGTGAGAGGTGAATTTCCCTAGGCATTTGGTGTATTGGTAGGGTTTGTAAATACACCCATAAAAGTTCAAGGCTATTTTTTCTTAGGCAGCACCCAAGAATGTGGTAGTGGTTCACAGTTTCCTTGGTCTTGTAGGATATTTTTAGAGGTTTGTACCTAATTTCTCTCAGTTATATCTCTACTTATACCATTTACCAAGAAGGGATAGGTTTTTTGGATTGATCAATGTAGGGAAACATTAATTTATCTAATGAGGAATTTGGTTAGTTCTCTGGTTCTTCAATTATCTAAGGTGGGTGTGTTGTTTGAGGTGTTTTGTGATGCGTCCCATCTAGGTTTGGTATGAATGTAGATAAAATATAAGGATTTGATATCTTGCGTATCTAGTAAGTTTCTCCCCAATGCATGTAACTATGGAACCCATGATCTGGAGTTAGCTATGGCTACATTTCCACTTAATTTGTGGCAACGTTACCTCATTAGGGAGTGCTTTGTGGTCTTCAAGGATCATAAGAGCTTGAGGTTTATCAATCCTAATAGTGATTTGAATATTTGTTAGTTGAGGTGAATATATTTTCTTTTGGATTATGATTTTGATATATATGACACCTCAGGAAAGGGAAATACTATGGTTGATGCTTTGAAAATAAAGTCACAAAAGGATATTTTTAGAGTGTCTAAAGATTTTTATAGAGTGGTAGAGGAGTTAATATCCCTGAACTTATATGTGTGGGTGGTTTATAGTGTAAGTTTATTTTTTTATATGATAGTGAATTCATCACTAATGTAGAAGGTGGAAAAGACTTAGTAGGGAGACTTGGAGGTAGAGGTGATGTGTGATTATGTTGGTTAGGGTGATGCTTTAGAGGGATGGTCGGAGGATGGCTGAAACTATATGTTCTTTCAGGTGAGATTGTTTGTTCTGGTGGTGATGCATGAGGGAGTGCTTGATAATTTTAATAGATCACCATTAATGGTACACCTGATAATGTTTATGATGTTTTGTGGCTTGAGGATGCAATTTTGGTGGGCCATGATAAAAAAGGTAGTGGCAAAGTTTTAGTCTCAATGTTTGGTTTAACTTTAGGTAAAGGTTGAGAATCATGTTTCTAGTGGGTTTTTCATCTTTTGGGTTTACTCAAGTGGAAATGGGATGAAATCTTGATGGATTTCATGATAGGTTTACCCCAAGATCAAGGAGGTTATGATGTTATCTGGGTAATCATTGATCAGTTTATGAAATAATCCCACTTCTTAGTGATCAAGGAGTCTGTCAAAGTTGATATTTTGGCAAGGAGGTATGTGGATGAGGTGGTGTGGTTTCCTAAAGTTTTGAGGTCTATTGTCTTGGATCAGAAAACATGTTTTACTTCGTGAGTCTGTAGGGGATTAAATATTTCTTTCGGAACATGTTTACAACTCAGCACTAATTTCCACCTTTATAAAAATGAATAGGAAGAGTATACTATCCAAAATTTGGAGGATATGTTGCATCCATGTATCTTATACATTGGTGGATCTTTGACACATCACTTTCCTTTGGTTGTTTTTTACTATAAAAATATATTTCACTCTTCCATCATTATGGACCCATTTGATGCTTTTTATGGGTGGCCATGTTATTCTCCATTGTACTAGGCCAGGTTTGGGGAGTCAAAATTCTTTTTTCATGATGTGGTGTATAGAAAAATATAGAAGTTGCATCTTGTTCATGTGAGGATGAAATCATTGCAAGATCGATGGAAGCCTTATGATAATCATAGGAGTAGGACCTTGGAGTTATAGGTTAGGGAAATTAGGTTCTTGAGAGTCTCCCCTCGATGAGGTCAAAATAGGTTTGGTAGTGGAGTAAGCTTTGTCCCGGGTTCTTTAGGCCTTTTGAAGTGTTGGGGAACATCAGTGAGGTGGATTATAATTTGGAACTTATTCTATAGTTGGATAAGATTCATGAAGTTTTTAAAAAAATTTAGCTCTGTTAGTATATTCCTAATGAATCCCCTATCATTGATTGGGGATAGTTGTATAGTGAGTATGACATGAAATTCATGCAGCGGTCAGTGGAGATACAGGATCTTCAGGATAAGTTGATGCGAGGAAGGACCATTACCTTAGTTCGTGTATTGTGGATGCGTGGTGGTATAGAGGAGAGTAATTGAGAGCATTGATATATATGTGTTCCTAGTACCCATATTTTTTTTGATCTTGTTTTTATTTTTCTCTATTGTGATAACATGATGATGTGATATTTAGACCTTGATGTTGTATGAGACATCATATTCCTTGATGTGATTTGTGTTAAAGCTTATAGTATATGATAAAGGAAGGACTAGATACCTAATCATGAATCATTATACCTTGATGTTATTGAAGACATATAGGAGAGTTAGTGTCCCCCAAATAGGATATTATCTTGACATGGGATTTGTAAATTTCATGAATTGTGTGCTTGGGGAACTGTTGCATGATGGTTGTGATAGTAATTGTCTTAGGCTATCCATTGGTAGATATGGTTTTGTAAATGGAAGTGTGTGGAGGTATGAAAGTTTGTGGCTGGTACCAGGCATTTAGTGTTATTCCTGATGAGAGGTGATGATTTCATTGAGTTGTGAAGTGGTTTCAAAAGGTTTTTTTTGGTATTTCAAATGTATTTTTTGGTTGACAATTATGATAGGTTGAAATAGAAACATTGAGTGGTATATTACATGGTGGTTGTTTAGACCCTTTATTTTCTCCTAGGTTTCATTTTGGTTCTCAAGGGAGACAATAGTTTGATAGGTATCTAATGTAATAGCTTGGACCTTATATCCCACTACTTTGATAGATTTTGCGTGTTGAATATGACTGGAGGAGGTCCTAAGGAGTTTAAAGGGGGAGAAAAGTAGATAGAGCTGGAAAATCCAACAGAATGTAGTACTAGTCATGGTGAGGGGTGTTTCTCCATTGTCCCTTCAGTTTTCAATGGATCTATAGCGTGGTCCCCTTAGTTGTACTATGGTATTATGTTTTTCATACTAGGTATAAATTACTTGAGTTTTTCGAACCCATTCACTTTTTAGTTGTTCCCATCATTTCTTAGGCGACCCAAGTGTATCCCAAAGGCCCCTTTCGGCGCCTAACAAGTGTCTTTTGACACTGACAACATAGGATCAATCGTTTGTGGTTCAAATGAATTTCCCTCCTTGCCCTTCTATATTTTTTCTCATTTTTCCTTTGTTTCTTCATCATCTGAGAAAGGGGTATGCCAATGGAAACCACTTTTTTCATGGTTTTTATGAGAGGAAATTATTGGGAGTTTTGTTTAGGATATCCTAGGTGTTCTCCCTTTTTTTGGTGTTACAGGTTGTCATCCTTTTGACCCAACCTTGAACAGTGATTTGGAATTATTTATTTTAGGTAGGATTATTTTGTTTCTCTCTTTTTGTATCATGTAGCATGGGTTTACTCATGTTATTCTTTTAGAATTTGGTTTAAACTAGATTAATAATGATAAATTAACTAGTTTAAATTTAATTTAATAGGCCATGGAAATTTTAATAATGTTTTACTATTTTTTATATTGATTTTTGATGTTGAATTTAATGGGCTAAATACCCACAAAAATCATAGCCATTGAGGGTCATTGTTTGTGTGTAATTTATTTGATGATAGAATCCTTAGGTGAAATTTTGGTTTTCCATCACCTTGATATAAAATGGAGAATTTCTTACACTTTTTTAATGAATTGGTTTAACCTGGATATATGGATTGTGATATAATACCCATAATGTAAAGTGAAATGTGGTGAAATCCATGTGATTGAATCTAAAAAATGTTATGTGATGTGTTAATGTGATGAGTGTTGTGTTATGGACCTAATTTGGGGAGGTGGTGGATGGTTGTTATGATATTGGGGAAAATGATGAGTTTTTTTGTCGTTCTATGGGCCAGTGAGTTTATGGGATGTGGTATGTTCTATGGATGTATGTTTTTGGAGATGTTCTAGTTATTGGCATGATAATGATGAAGATTTTTCTAATGGTATATTGTGTCACACTGGTTTCATGTAGATTTTTTTTTTTTGATTTTAGGGTAGTAAGGTAATTGTAAAATAAGGATTTAATCAGCATGGGTTGGTTTGGGATTATGAAATTGAAATAGTTGATGAATAAAGGAATTAATAATGGAATATGTGGTTGAAATGTTTTATGTTTAAACAAGGAATATATGGGATCTTATGTGGGATTAGATGATATTGATAAATATGGAAAATTACTTAAAATGAAATGGAAATTGGATCATGGTGTGTGGATTATGCTTATTGGGTTGTATTTTTCATATAGTCTTGGAAATGAAATTGGAGGACCTTGTGAGGTAATGTGGTTATGATGTCAGATGTTTGGTGCCATTTTTGTGAACCCCTTGGTTGGTCTTTTGTGTGGCTATATCTATATACCCTGTATTTCCTTGTAATTTCTAGATAAAACCCACTCACAATAAGAATTATGTGCTGACACCCATGTATATATATGGGGGTGTTTTCTTAACATCTCAGTGATGAATATGGATGGATGGATTATCTCTATTTCCTTCTTTCTCTTCTAGGTGAGTCAATATTTCTATAATATGATGGATAGAGGTGTGATAGTGCATTAGGTGATGACCTAGTTGTCTTCGGGTGAGATGAGAAGTGATTATGCAATGGGGTGGTGGACCAAGTTTCTTCAGGTGAGCTGTGATAGGACCATGATAAGGGGATTTATGGTGGGTTTCATGCATGGTATGAGGTGGAAATGAGTTTGATTTCCTTTAATTTCACAATACCCTAATAATATAGTTTTGGTTGTGATGTGACGGACTAGGTTTCTACACGCGTAATGAGATGTGATCTTGGTGTAGGGTGGTGGCCTAGGTGTCTTCAAGAGAGATGTGATGTGACCATGCTATGGGGTGGTGGTATATGTTATACAAAAGATATGGGAGTTCTAGGACAAATGAAATTGGGGAGTGAGAGAAGAAAATTAGAGGGAAATCAGTGTAGGGTAACCTATCATCAATATGATTCATATTATGTTATTATACATGGATGTGTTATTTTGTGAGTGTTCCATGGTAAGTATGGGATCGATTAGTTGAATAGTATGGGTGTTGTTTGATTATTCTGATCACTCAAAGTTTCATTAGTATGATTCTTTATCTTGTTCATGAGAGACTTTGGTTTTCCTACTTAGTATACTTCTATTATCGCCCAATGTATATAAATTTATTTCAAGTTACCATGAGGATTTTATGGACCATGCTGGGTATTTCTACCTTGGAACTCTGGATAATTGTTATGTCACTTATTTTACTTTTAATTTTTTATATTTTCTTTGGATTATTTTATCTATACCTGTTTTATTCATACATGAATTATGGGATGGTTTTTGGATTTCTTTTATATTATATCATAAATTTTCTTGATTTTTATTGATCCTATATATACCTATTGTGAAAAGAATTGGTCTAACAAAATATTGTCACACTGGGTGACTTTTGGGTGAAGGAATTTCTATAAAGGAGGTTATTACAATCAATATTACAGATCAAGAGAAATCCCACCTTTGCGTTTTTCATAATAGTTGGGACATTGACCCATATGTTGAAACCCACAAAGAAATTCTTAGGCATTCGAATCCATCAAGGGCTAAAAAATGGATATCAAATAAACATAATCAATAGTTTATAGGATGGTTTCAGGACCATATTTTTAAGGAGTCAAATAAAAATCTAGACACAATTTTAGAACGACTTTGATGGCTAACCGGAGGACCAAGTGTTTACGTATTATCTTACAATGATTATGTAATTAATGGTTATACATTGTATACTAATGAAAATGATGAAGACAGTACCAGACAAAATAGTGGAGTTACACTTGTGGCTGAAGTGATGCATGTTTTTGGTGCTAAGGACGGAAATCCAATTTATGCAAATATGTCATATTTTGGCATCATCAAAAAAATATGGTATTTGGATTATATGACATTCCATGTATCAATTTTTCAATGCAAGTGGGTTGATAACAGAAGTGTTATTAAAATAGATGATTTGGGATTTGTGAAATTTGATTTCAGTAAGGAAGGTTATAAATATGAACCGATTATAATGGCCTCACAGGCAGTACAAATATTTTATGTTCCATATCTCGCACCAAAACTGGTCAATTGTTCTGTTATCAACCAAAAACATTGAAGAGTTAGATGAAAATTCAACGGAGGATGACCCTTTCATTGGAACATAATAATATATTTGTAGTGGTCCTAGTGTACATGGAATTTTTTATGTTAGAGGAGACCATAATGAAGGTATTTGTATAGTCGAAAGAGGGGTCAAATCCCTTCAACCTTTAAAAAAATAGTTCAATAATCAGGTTATATTTTTTTCTAATATACATCGTGTTACTTTATGTTAATACCTATTCACTACTGATTTTATGTTATCTAAATTAAATGTTAAACCACTTTTTTAGATAATGACTTCTGCATGTGATGATCCTCTCAATCCCCAAGCACAACAGGTTTCTCAACCTAATGTTGCTCACAGTGTAGACGAACAACAGGTTTCTCAACCTATTGCCTTATGTTAATAATTTTTCATTGCTACTTTTATGTTATCTAAATTAAATGTTAAATAAATTTTGTAGATAATGACTTCTATATATGATAAATCTCCCAATACCTAGGCATAATAGGTTTCTCAACCTAGTATTTCTTGCAGTGCAGATGAACAATAGGTTTCTTAACTTGTTGTTGCTCCCAGTGCAGAGGTAAAACCATCATCTGCACATGCCGATGCAATCCATTGGGATCTAGAGGAACACATTGATGATGGTGGATCTAAGGAAATGAAAGGTGATAAAACACCGAAAATGCAGAAAAAAAAAGGAGTGTCGTAGTTTGACAGTATTATAAAAAATCATTAAAGCTAAAGAGAAAGGAATCAAATACGATATTAGATAGAATAAGTGGGGCCAACATGTTAACCCCAACAAGGCCATGTTTAGTAGTTACATTGGAATCGTCACTTGGCAATGCGTGACGATTGATGTAACTTCATGGAACTATGTTGTATATGAGACTAAAAAATTGATGTGGGGAGATATTATGGTAACATTATGATATCATTTTTTTAATTTACTAAAAATTAAATAATGAAACATTGACTTAAACTTCATCATCTCTTGTAGAGTGCATTTATAAAAGATGACTCGCACAAAGACTATGTCTTAAGGGTTGCTGGAAGGATTCACAGGGGTTTTCATACACTTTTAACGAAATATCATCATAAAGACGTTGAAGGGAAAATAAAATTACACCCATATCTTATTTATGCACACCTGATAACTCAAGAATTATGGGATGCATTTACTAGTCTTCATGCGAAGCATTTTTTTCAAGTACATTGTGTTTGGAAATGCATTTTTTGATGGTACGTGTATTCATCACTTTGATTGATAGTGTTTTATTTATGAAACAACAACTGAGTGCTGAAAATAAACAACAAGCATCAAAACCAGCGTACCCCTGCTGTATAGCAAGGATGGGGTATACATCACTTGAAAAAAAATTATTACGTATTTTAAATATACCATAATACTTGTGTGTGACATAAAACAACACAATAACTATGTTATTTTGTTTATATGCATCCTGAAGAGTCTAAATCCATGGAAACTTCCATCCCATGCCATATTTTATAGAAGGAGGCGCATGTAACTAAAGATAGAAAAGTAATAGATGGAAACACACACAAAGTGTGGGAAACATGTGTAAGTATGACATAATAAAAAAATACTTTAAATTACTATTACATAACAATGATGACTTATTTTCATATATTTTCTATCTGACATAGTCATAAGAATCAACAACACCCACACAAGATGCAGACATACTTTCAGTGGCCTTTAAGCAGCCAGAAAAGTATGGTCGCGTCAGAGGTGCAGGTTTTGGGGTGACACCTCGAACATATTTTGAGAAAAAAACAAGTGGAGGATAAAACTTAGGAAATGAAAAATATGATAGAAACATTATCTATGTTTCAAGAAGAATTAAAATATGAGAGAGATATGATAGAAAGTTTGATGAGGAGAGTCAAAGAGAAGAAACAACTCAAGAACAACTCGCACGTGAAGATCCCGCCCCACCCCCACCAGTTTTGAGGCGAGCCATTCCCCTCAAAAATAATTCTTAACTGAGGAAGTCAATTTTATAATAATTTTTTCTATGAAATGTGAATAATATAGACACTAGACACTGATACCTTCCATGTATTTATATTCTATAGGGTAAAAATGACTGTGATTGATATCTATCAACACCCACCCATCACCTTGTAGCAAGGGCTACAGTGTTCAATATCCATAATGACATGTTGCACAACAGACCACTTTCGATAGGTCAAGACATAGTGTCAATTATTGTAGCCCTAGATCTGAGCATTGAGCTACCTATTCCAATTAATGATGCGAATATTCATATGGCCAAACAATCTCTTGGAACATCCATCACATGACCATCACATCTTGTAAAAAAACATGTCAACAATGAGGTATTCATTTTCAATTTAATTTTCAAGCTAAACCTTAAACATTTAATGAAAAAAAAGGTTTTAACTGATGTATGTTATTATAGACAGACAAAGGGAAGGGGTGAAATTAAAGACTGGTTCAAAACCATATTTAGGATCAACCAACCAATCAAAATGATCTACCCAAAGAACTATAACCTCCCATTCTATATCCAAATTTATTATCATCGAAGGCTCATGTGGATGCGAAGTTGAAAGATGGTGGTACTCACATAATTTATTTTTAAGAAAATATGTATGGAGGGGAAGATCCAAACTTCATTGGTGTTGAGAGTGCAGCTAAAATACTCGACTATGAATGGTTAGGCAGACCAGTTTTAAATGTTTACATGAGGTATGTTTTCATGATTTTATTTTCCAAAAGATGATATACTATGATAATTACTACTAAATACATTTCATATTTTTTCAGGTATATATATGAAAAACAATTAAAGTTATTTTCCCATTAACAAAAATTTGGACTCGTTAGTCCTCACGTCACCTCTATAGAATAAGAAGACATAATTTCCAAGAAATAGGGTGAAATAGTGGCAGGACTACTCAAATAATTTAATAGAAACATTATGGATGATAGACTCTTCTAAATACCAATGATTCAAGGGTAAAACTATAAAATTTAATCGTATCAAATATATTTTAATTTCTTTCATTACTTATTCTTTTTTGTGTTCATAGGCAGCATTGGATACTCATTACAGTCAATTTGGATACTCTAATGATTTATTTTCTAGATTCAATGTATGGATATCCAACAAACCAACCACACATGTTGGTGTTTGTCAATTTTTAATACACTATATCCAACATTTTAGAACTAAACATCCATTTATATAATTTATATTATATTTTAAGGAGGATTCTATTATGATAGTGTTTGCGTGAATATCGTCTACATCATGGAATTGGGCCAAGGGAAAAGAACAAGAAACCTAACAAGTACTATGACTGGATAAGTATTAGGGTATATATAATAATATTTCACTATCCAAACACATATAAAAAATTAATTATTTTTTTTCAATGTTTCTACAGTGACTAAAACAAACAAATGGTAAAGACTATGGTTATTATGTTTGTAAATTTATGAAAGAGATCATATTCCATGAATAAACCAGCATCCCTAAATAGGTATTTTCAATGATAATTACTATTTCATTTAAAATATGTATTAATCCTTTGTGTATTTATATTTTTTTAGTATTACCATGACTTCAGAAAATAGTCATATTCACAAGATTATATAGATATGTTTAGAAATGAATGGTCATCATACCTGATGGAAGATTGTACAAATATAGAATAAATATGGTAAACTTCTCAAATAATTTAAACTTTAATAATCTTGTATGACTTATATTTCTCTTTGTTTGATGGTAATATTGTGATTTATATGGGCTAAATGCCCAGCTGAAAATAATGGTTGTTGGTGGTCCTTGTTTGTGCACTAAATGAATTGCATGTTGATTGGTTTTTTAAAAGAAATTGGTGGTCCTAATTTACAGGGTTTGTGTATTGTTGATAGACCAGAAAAGATAATAAGTATCCAGAAGGGGTTTCCCCATCCCTTGAGTTTTTTGTGACGTCTTGAGACATAATGGTCATAAGAGATTACTCCACTCTTCTTGTTTTCAACAAAAAGAAGGGTTTTTCTCCAAAAAACATTTATTCAATCTGCAACATTGGAAGTTCCCCTCTTTAGTTGACCTAGTGAAGAGCCAATTTTCATATATTCATTCGGAGTTCCTGAATATATGATAGTTGGTTCTTCACTGGGTTGACTAAAGCTATGTTGTAGAAGGAGAATATTATTCCGTTTCAACTGTACAGGGATCAAACCGATGCACGATGCGACCGGTATGACTCAAATTGCATAGTTTTGGTTTGAAATGAAATTTTAATATAAAAATGCAACTAACATACTAAAAATTGCAGAAATTAATTCCAATCATTTTTATACTTTAGGAAAACTATCTATTAGTCATTTGTGACATGTAGGAATCAACTTCACCTCAATCTGATTCACGGTGTCATTGGTATGACTCCAAATGTGTCTTGTTATTTAAATTGACATTAATTCAAGTAAAAAAACACAATTGACATAATAAAAACTGAATAAATTCATTTATATTGTTTTTATACTTTAGAAAAACAATCCATGAGTCAGTTTTGATGTGTAGGAATCAACCCCCCTCAATCTGACAAATGGTGTGACCGGTATGGCTAAAAGTGTCCCCTATCAGTTTAAAATTGACATTTTAGCTCAAAACGTGTCACTCACTGAAAACCAATAAAATTCACTTTGATTCTATTCAAAATTAAGGAAAAATATTTTTCAGTCCTTTTTGATGTGTATTAAGTAGTCTCACATCAAACAGATGCACGATGCAACTGATATGAATCAAATTACATGTTTTCAGTTTGAAATGAAATTTTAGTAAAAAAACACAACTGACACACTAAAAACTAAGTAAATTCATTCTGATTGTTTTGATACTTTAGTAAAATAATCTATTAGTCATTTTTTGATGAGTAGGAATCAACCACACCCCAATCCAACGCACGGTGTGACCGATATGACTCTAAGTGTGTCTTGTTATTTAAAATTGACATTAATTCAAGTATAAAAAGACAACCGACATACTAAAAACTAAGAAAAATAATTTTTATTGTTTTGATACATTATAAAAATGATCCATGAGTCAGTTGTGATGTGTAGGAATCAACCCCACCTCAATCCGACAAATAGTGTGACCAGTGTGACTAAAAGTGTTCGTTATCAGTTTAAAAGTGGCATTTTAGCTCAAAACGTGTCACTAACTGAAAACAAAGAAAATTCACTCTGGTTGTCTTGAAAATTAAGTAAAGTGATTCATCAGTTCTTTTTGATGTGTATGAAGCAATCTCACATCAAATCGATGCACGATGCGACTAATATGACTAAAATTGCATGTTTTCAGTTTGAAATGACATTTTCGAAAAAAAAACACAACTGACATACTGAAAACTAAGGTAATTCATTAAAAATGTTTTGATACTTTAGGACAATGATATATCAGTCATTTTTAAAATGTAGGAATCAATTTCACCTCAATCTGACGCACAGTGTTACCAGTATGACTCCAAATGTGCCTTGTTATTTAAAATTGACATTAACTCAAGTATAAAAACACAACTGACATACTAAAAAGTGAGAAAACGCATTTGGATTTTTTTTATACTTTAGGAAAACAATCCATGAGTCAGTTGTGATGTGTAGGAATCAACCCCACCTTAGTCTGATGAACGGTGTGACCAGTATGACTAAAAGTGTCCGGTATTAGTTTAAAATTGACATTTTAGCTCAAAATGTGTCACTTACTAAAAACCAATAAAATTCACTCTGATTCTATTCAAAATTAAGGAAAAAAAATTTTAAGTCCTTTATGACGTGTATAAAGCATTCTCCTATCAAACATATGCACGGTTCGACCTGTATGAATCAAATTGCATGTTTTTAGTTTGAAATGATATTTTAGTAAAAAACATAACTGACATACTAAAAACTAATAAAACACATTCATATTGTTTTGATAATTTATTAAAACTATCTATTATTCATTTGTAACATGTAATAATCTAACCCCACCTCAGTACGACATACGGCGTGATCTGTATAACTCCAAATGTATCATTTTTACTAAAAATTGACATTTTTTTAATGTATTCTTCATATTAATGTTTATTTTATTTCTTTATAGTATTACTAAAGTAATATTTGTTTTATTATATCGGTGGAACCTTTTTCTTGAGTTGGGATGATTTTTTCAATGACTATTACCATCAGAGGACATTTTTAGAGAGGACCACAGACGTCAAAAGAGAAAACGTTAATTTTTCAACTATTTGTTGGATAATTGTAAATGTAATTTTATAAAATATTGTTCAAAATGTATATATAATTATTTTTTGGTATATAAATGAGTGAATATTTTTGTATTCATTATGTCAATTAAATGTATATAGCATTTTTTTTCAAACCTTTATGTGCACTGCTTGTTTTTTCATCATTTGCATCATATATGTGATTCTTTTGTATATACTATGGATGGTTATTTTTTAGGAGGTTTTTGCTAGTTTTTGTAGTTTATTTTTGCTGGTTTGGTTATTTTGATCTGTTGTTTGGGTTCTGTTTATTTTTTATAGGTTGTCTAGGTGTGTTGTTATATAAACGGCACACCCAGGCAGGGAGACCTTTATCAGCACTTCAAATAGTGCTGATAAAGGAACCCTTTATCAGTGCTAATTGAAGTGCTCATAAATGGGGACTTTATCAGTGCTATTTGAAACATTGACAAATGAAGACTTTATCAGCACTATTTGAAGTACAGATAAATAGGAACTTTATCAGCGCTTTTTGAAGCCCTGATAAAGGGGTCCTTTATCAGCGCCAAAAATAGTGCTGATAAAGGGGACCCCCCTAATAGCAGATTTATTATCAGCACTTTTTTAGTGCTAATAAAGGCCTTTTTTAGTACTGATAAAAGCTTGTTTTGTGGTAGTGATGTGTATGTATATGTATATATGTATATGGTATGTTTATATGTTTATGTAGTATGTGTATGTATGTGCATGGGTGTGTATATATGTATATGTTTATATATTTATGTATGTGTATGTGTATGTATATACAAAGGCATATGTATGTATACAAGTATGTGTATGTGTATGTATGTGTGTGTGTGTGTACATGTATATCTATGCGTATGTATGTGTGTATGTGTATGTCTATGCGTAGGTGTATGTGTATGTGTATGCGTATGTGTATGTGTATGTGTATGTGTATGTGTATGTGTATGTGTATGTGTATGTGTATGTGTATGTGTATGTGTATGTGTATGTGTATGTGTATGTGTATGTGTATGTGTATGTGTATGTGTATGTGTATGTGTATGTGTATGTGTATGTGTATGTGTATGTGTATGTGTATGGGTATGTGTATGTGTATGTTTATGTGTATGTGTATGTGTATGTGTATGTGTATGTTTATGTGTATGTGTATGTGTATGTGGATGTGGATGTGGATGTGTATGTGAATGTGTATGTGTATGTGTATGTGTATGTGTATGTGTATGTGTATGTGTATGTGTATGTGTATGTGTATGTGTATGTGTATGTGTATGTGTATGCGTATGTGTATGTGTATGTGTATGTGTATGTGTATGTGGATGTGGATGTGTATGTGTATGTGTATGTGGATGTGTATGTGTATCTGTGTATGTGTATGTGTATGTGTATGTGTATGTGTATGTGTATGTGTATGCGTATGCGTATGTGTATGTGTATGTGTATGTGTATGTGTATGTGTATGTGTATGTGTATGTGTATGTGTATGTGGATGTGTATGTGTATGTGTATGTGGATGTGTATGTGTATCTGTGTATGTGTATGTGTATGTGTATGTGTATGTGTATGTGTATGTGTATGTGTATGTGTATGTGCATGTGTATGTGTATGTGTATGTGTATGTGTATGTGCATGTGGATGTGTATTTGTGTATGTGTATGTGTATGTGTATGTGTATGTGTATATATGTTTGTATACATGTATGTATATGTGTTTGTATGTGTGTATTTGTATGCATACATGTATTTGTATTTGAAGATATGTTTTTGTAGTATGTGCATGTATGTGTATGTATGTGTATGTCTATGCATGCACGTGTATGTAATTGCACGTATGTGTTTGTGCAGACATACATGTATGTGTATGTATATGCATGTATGTGAATGTGTATGTGTATTTGTGTGTGTGTGAGCATGTATGTATGTGTACTTTTATGTCTATCAGTATGTATGTGTGTATCTATATGTATGTTTATTCAATTAATATTATTTATTCCATTTTAATATTTCTCCATTTTTTTTATATTCTCTAATTTATTCATTTTTAATATTTATACATTTTTAATATTTATTCATTTTATATTTTTGTAATATATTCAATTTTGACAGTTATTTATACATTTTTAAATATTTATACATTTAATTAAATATTAATATTTTTAATTATTATTAATAACTCTAATGGAAAATAATTAATTATATTTTTTAAATAAAATAAATACAATACATATATCAATAATTATCAATAATATTATTATTTATTTACTAATTTTTATTCATTCTTTAGGTTTTTTCAATTCATGTAATTAATTATATGAATTCATTCTTTAAATATTATTGTAATTTCTTCAATATTATTTATTCATTTTTAATATTCTTTCGTTTAAGTTTTCATTTATTATATATTTTTTTTGAATTTATTCATTTTTTAAAATTTATACATATTTGTTTACAAAGTTTTAAAATTTTCAATATGTTTGTTTTTTATTTAATAAATATTTATTTATTATTAATTATTAAGTTTTAATATTTTTAATATGTTTGAAATTTATAAAATTTATATCTTAAAATGAATTTTAATTTTAATATCTTTGTATAATTAATAAAATTAATTTTTATTAAAAAAAACTTTATATAATTATTATTATTTATTTAATCGTTTTTATGTGTTTGTAATTCATGTAATTTATGTTACGAATTCAATTTTTAAATATTTCTATAATTTATTCAATTCTATTTATTCATTTTTAATATTCATTCATTTATTATTATTTATTCATTTTTAATATTTACCATTTTTTAATAATCTTGGAATTTATTCATTTTTTAATACTTATTCATACATATTTATTTATGAATTTATAATATTTTAAATATGTTTTGAATTTATATGATTAATATTTATTCAATTTTTATTATTAATTTGTAATATTTTTAAAATGTTTGAAATTTATATGATTAATTTATTTTAATTCATTTTTTAATATTTTTCAAAATTAAAATAGTTAATATATTCTATTTTTAATAATTATTATATTTATATAATTTATATAATTTATTTATTCATTTTTCTTCAGTTTTTATGTGTTTATAATTCAGGTAATTAATCTTTCAAATTTGTTTTTGAATATATTTTTGTAAGATAATAAATTTTATTTAATCATCTTTAATATCATTTCATTTAATATTATTTATTCATTTTTAATATTTATTATTTTTCATATTTTTTTGGAATGTACTCATTTTTAATATTTATTTATACATGTTTATTTAAAATGTTTTAATATTTACAATATGTTTCTAATTTATATGAATACTATTTATTGAGTTGAGATTGGGGGATGATACGGTGATGTGAGCTTCTCGATGGAGATCTCGATGATGGATAGGGTTTCCTCACTCTCATGGCAATTTCACACTTTATGGGGCACTAGTTGTAGTTGGGAGGATATTTTCAGACAGTCAGGCGATCCAACATCTCTTCATCTAGGATTCATGGACCCTCGGATGGCATTGGCAGCAAGATGGAAAGGCTTTATTCAAATTCCAAAGACTTTGATGATCTTTGGAAGCGACTTTTCACCCAATTCAGAGATGTGAAGGTGGGATAGTTTAGGAAGAAAGGTGATATTTCTCATGTGGTTGCAAACGAAGAAGCCATTTCAGACCGGATTGAGCTTGGTAAACATTCTATTGATGCCCGTCTTATCCTTCTGAGGGGTTCCAAGCTGTGGAGGATTGATGATTTTGAGATTCACCTTGCTTTTATTTGGGGATTCAAATCGTGGAATTTTATCTCTATGGGTTGGGGGTTTTCTCACATCCTTTTTTTTCTTCTGAGTAACTAAAGACAAAGGCATGGAGGTTTGGCTCAGTATCCCTCAAGCCCGGGGTTGCTCACTTCTAGGAATGGGATTTCAACCTTAATCCACTGGAGAATAGAAGCTCAATGATCCAGGTATGGGTTAGAGTGTATGGACTACACTGAATTTTTTTGCATCCCCGTATCATATATGACATTGAATTATCCATGGGTATTCTAATTAAGATGGATAAGAAAAATGAGCATGTTAGATATGGACATTATGTTCACATGTTAATTGAGGTAGATCTTAGTTCTATTTTTTCTCATAAGGTCTTCCACTCTACTACAAAGGATGAATTTTCATTAAGGATCATTTATTAAAAGGTCTCTTATTTTTTAAAAGATTATAAGGCTATCGTCACTCAAATTCTAAGTGTAAAAGGAACCTTAAATTCTCTCATTATGCTCAGTCTAGCTATGATGAGAAACATTTCCAAAGGAAAAGGGATTCTGATAATGTTGTGAAGAATTTACAGGGTTAGAAAATGGGAACTATAGAGGATGGATTAGGCCATTCTCAGTCTACTAAGAATGCTCCCTCTATTGTTCCTAGTTCATCAAGTAGGGTCTTGGTGGTCAAGGATAACCCTTTATTTTCCCTAGAGGTGATCCAAGGCCTTAGGTTGACATTTCAGAAGAAGAATATCAAAGGCATGTTACTTGTAGAGAATCCTCATTTAGATATTTTCTCTTTAAATGGATTGAGCAAGAGAAGTCACTTGTTGAATCTTTGAATTTTCAATCTCGTGATGATAATGTAGCACATGCTAAAATTTACATGGAATTGTGGTAGGAGAAAAGTTTAGCTACTGACAAAATCAAAGGGAAAATCAAAGTAGTGGTTACTTCCTCAAGTAAACATGGAAAGCCCATTGGCATGTTCAGAGGTCATTTGGGGTTGATGTCTAAGTCATATGGGTACACGGTGGCTTCTCATAGTGGTTTTATGCCCTCAGCTCATGTTTCTAGCGGATTTGAGTTAGTTGTGCATGTGGTGGCCGCTCATAGTGATGATGCATCCTCAATTTATGCTGCTAGTAGGGAGTTATCTAGCCATGAAATGTATCATCAGAGTGATATTTCACCCTCCATTCTTCTTTCCAATAGGATTTCTAAGTTAGATGGGCATGTAGTGTGTCACACCCTGAGTTTTTAATTTATTTTTATTTTACTAATTCATGGCTCCAGGTCCTCGTGCTAAAGTCCGAGTAGGATCCTGGATTATAAAATTTTGTCATTTAATTTTTTATCAGGTTTCGGACTCATGCGCGGTCACCTCACGGTGAGCAGTAGCTGCGTGATCACCCTAGGTGTTTGTGCGGATGCCCAAGTGGTCTGGGTCGAGGCGCGCAACTTGCACATGGTTTATTAAGTCATGTGACGAGCACGCAGTGACCCGGTATTCAGAATATGATAAATAAACGGATTAAAAATTAAAATAAAAGAATGTTCGATAATGATAATAATATTATGTAGTTATTTTTATTAATATGATCATTATTATTAAGAAAATTAAAATTATTAATGATATTATTATTATTATTTATAAATTATTAATATTATTATTATTATTATTTATAAATTATTATTATTATTATTATTATTATTATTATTTGTAATACTACTATTATTATTATTACAAAATGAAAAAAATATAGGTGAAACCCTAATCCACCTCTCGTCTCCCCCCCCCAATTTTTCCCTCTACGCTGCGACACTTCACCCGGCCCCCAGCCCTCGCAGCTTCTCCTTCGCTACAGCCTCCTCCTTCGGCCTCCCACTCACCACCCCATGCTCCGCTCCTCCCTCCACCTTGGCCTTCGCCCTCAAGCTCATGTGCCAGCCACCCTCTAGGACCCTCGCCTCCCCGGCCTGCAGCACGACCCACCTCACCGAGCCACCTCCTTACGCGGGCTCCAGCAGACCCTACCCCCCTGCCGTGATTCGACCCCCAGCCACCCAGTCGGCCTCCACCCGAAGGTCCTTGTCGCTCCTTGTTTCTCCCCTTCTCCAGCCGCCAAACCTCCTGTGCATCGGCACTGCTCTTCGACCCCGCCGCCCTCGCCTTCTTCATCCTTGCCACCTGCACCCAGACTCGCCTCAGCTCGTCCAGCCTCCCCAGCACCGGCCTACCCCAACCTTGCACCTTCTGACCCATCGCGTGCCCTCTGACCGGTTGCACACCCTTCCCGGCCACGCCCCCCCCCCCCCCCATGCTGGTGACCATTCTAGCGCCCCGTAGTTCTTTTTTGTCCTTCTGAGGCAGAACGACCAGCCCTATCGGCTCCCATTCCATCTTCACTCGCTCAGCCAGCCTCCAGCACCGTTGTCGTGGGTGAGTTCTACTCTGATTATTTATTTCTCCCATTTTGGTATATTTCCAGTGGCTAAGTTTCATGAGTTGGAGTTTTGTTTTGAGTCTTTACATTCGATTCACATGATTATAGTTTGTTCTTGAACCACAAAGGTGCGGTTGAGGTGCGAACAAAGATTCACATCAATTTCAGGTTGGAATTATTGTTCCGACTTGATTTCAAGTGCATTGAGCATTATTGCATGTTTTTGAATGTGTGTCGTCCTTACGCCATGACTTCCAAGTAGGTTTCCCTATGCATTAGCCTTTAAATTAAATAATTATCGATTTCTTGTTTTTTGAACTTTTATTAGATGCTTGTTATTAATTTAGGTATTTAAGAATAGTTTCTTATTGTGAAATAAAGTAAGACCCTTTCTATTTGAATTGTATGAAGTTGTTTTATTAAATGTTCTTACTAAGTGTTTGATTAAATCCCCCTTTGCCCCTTTCAAAAGTGCTTCGAATTTAAAGTGGTGAATTGAGTTTCTTAAATGGGTTTCCATGTGCGTCTAGTTTTCAAAGTAATGACATGTGTTTCTTATTTTGGAAATGATTTAGTGTTAAATGATTTTTTAAGTCCCGTTTGGCCAAGTTTATGTAAAATGAAGTTTGAATTTTCTCTATAAATGGTTTTCTAAATGATTTGATAAATGTTAGAGTGTTGCATAGGTAAAGGCTCGGTTCGCACTTTTAAATGGTTATTTGGGGAAAACCCCTCTTGGGTTGGGTCTCTTGCCTCATCGTTTGATCATGAGATGGTAGGGTCCTCAGTATGGGACTTTCCTTGTATAATTATTATATTAAGACAAAGACTACCCTTGAGGTGGTTGGGGTGGTGTTAAGTTGTGTGGTGTGTTCAATTATATATATTTGGCTTGTTATTTGAAATGTATGGCACACCCTCTTGGGAACTATACATGGGAACCTAGCATAGCGAAGAGGTTTACTAAGAACGATTGTTGCACTAGTTTAGAATATGTACTGGCTAGTGGCCCTTAGTATAGAATTTGCTATGCTAGAGGATTGGGCCCCCCAGTTAGGCCAGGTAGGGAAACACCGAGGGTTTAGGCGTTATGACATCATCAAGAGTAGGCATGCCTTCAGGATGAGTCACATGTATTAGTACATTTTGGTTTTCCTCTGAGTTCCTAGGATTTCCTGTGTTTCTTTGACACTAGTGTAGTTAGCACTGTTTCCCTTTCTATATGTAGTGATACCCATTGTTCTTAGTTTTGGTGTTTTCTTGTAAAATTATAAATGTGTGGTTGCTAAAGATCTTTTCAAGAAAAATGTTTTAAATGAACAATCACTCTTTCCTTTTACACTTTTATGAAAAATGAATGATTCCTTTTTTGTCTCCTTTTCTTTCCTCCTCCTTCACCTTATTTTAAACTTTAGGGCAATGGATTATGATTGTGATTTGTTTACCTTAAAAATGAAACGTGTAGAAAATTATATATTTATTCATTGGATTTCAAACCTGAAATCAATGTTTTCTTTATTTAAAGAATGTTCATTGGGATTAGATTAGTCGGGCCTACCTACTAAGTTTTAATACTCACGCCTATAGTGTTTTATTGTTTTTAGTTTCACCCGCAGGCTCCAGTTCTGGTTTGGATCGCTTTGAGCGACATTTGGTTCAGTACTATAGAGTAACCCATGGGGTTAGGTGGAGTTTTAGACATTGATAGGTTGGTCATGTTATTGATCATCCTTTACTTTCCTTGTCGTTTATTTATTTTTCGATGTTCTATTGGTTTCTATTATTTAGTTTATTTGTCTTTATGGTCTAATTCGTTCCCAATGATTAAATTTTGATGCCCGAAACTAGTTTTCAGCCCATGGGGATTGGGAACACCCCTCGAGCCATGTTGCGGACTAGATCGGGTGACCAATTTAGGGTCGACCTGAGTTGGTTAATGACAAAATGGTATCAAAGGAGGTTCTTGTTATTTTGGGTGTTTGGTAGTTAGAGATTAGGAATGTCGGGACTCAAGAGGTAGGTACGGAAAGGACATCATGAACCCTTTCCTATTCCAAACCTCAAGTTGCCAGGGGTAGTCTGGGAATTGATTCCTTGCCTAGTTCTGATTTGTTTTGGATTGATGTATGATAACGGAGGCAAGCCAATGTTATGTCATGACCTCACATGGAGTAGTGACCCACGTGGAGTCTTATTGCATGGTTGAGCTTCTCCTAG
This sequence comes from Viscum album, assembly GCA_963277665.1. Taxonomy (NCBI): domain Eukaryota; kingdom Viridiplantae; phylum Streptophyta; class Magnoliopsida; order Santalales; family Viscaceae; genus Viscum; species Viscum album. Next base: position 2,042,832,811 of record OY728123.1, read on the forward strand.
TCGTTTACGCTTTCTTTAGGTATGGCTCACTACCATGTCGCCAAGTTAAGAATAATTGCTAGTTTCCCATCCCAATGGTTTGTTGTAAGTTGGGTTTTGTTTTTTTTTATTTATGTAAGTGTGTTTTGAAAATGAAAAAGGGAAATGGTTTTTGGAAAATTGAATTTGGTTTGAAAAGTGGGTTTGGTATTTAGAAAGTGGCCTTGAAAGAAGGCAGTTTTGAAATCTAAAATTGAAAAGGTAATTTTGTGTTTTGTTTGTATTTGTTTGGTTTTTGAGATGGTTTTTTTTATGAAAGTACTTTCATTGATGTTGCTTTGGTTTGATATTGGTTTTGGATTTGTGTTTTATATGTTGTTCAGAAAATGCCGCCCAGAAAAGTCCCCAAGGTTTCTGATAAGTTATGCCCCGTTTTTGGTCCTTCTCAGACATTTTCTGTACTTAACGGTGATCGGGGTCCGTTAAAGGTAGTTATGTGGTTTGAAGAGGTTGAGTGTTCTTTTAGGATGTTGGGAACTCTAGTCTATTAGAGATTGAGCTGTCCTGGGATTATTTGAGGGCCCGGATTTGGACGAATGAGAGTTGCTCGCCCCACCGTCAATGCAAGTTGGGATGATGTGGGATGTTTTTAAATTAATCTTCATATGATATTTTATACCTGCAGAAGTGAAGACAAAGAAAAGGGAAGAGATCATGTGTATTCAACAAGGCTAATGGATGGTGAAGGCGTATGTTGACCATTTCACAGAGCTTGTGTCATTTTCTCTGGAAGTAGCATCACAAGAATCGATAAATATATCCCTCTTCATCGGGGATCTTCGTATAGAGATCAAGGAGTGGGTCCTCCCTTCTAGGGACCAACATTTTGAGAAGTTGGTGGATGAGGCAGTTTTAGATGAGTTGGTCTCTGGAGCGTCGATGGTTGGAAATTCAGCGTACTCAGTTGCTCATGAAGGTTCCCTATATAGCGAGCAAGGTGTGCAAGAGGGACCTATTTCTAAAGATTCCTCTATAGTGGTTCTGGATTCCGGTTCATCAAATCGTTCAGTGGTGTGCCACCGGTGTGGCCGGTTTGGGCACGTGAAGTTGTCATGTCGCATCCCTCCGAAGACATTCCATTGTTGCAGATGTTTGGGTTATCTAGAGAAGTTTTGCAAGAAGCGTCACCTAAAGAAGATGTTGTAGCTGAAGGATTTCAGTGCCTGACTATGAGGCAGTAGATGCTTCAGCCATCAGAGCCCTATCCATAGGCCTTGGGGTGAAGTTCACGCGTAGACAGGAGTTGTCGTGGGTGTGAACCCTCGATTCGGGTTTTGTGTTCCGTGTTGGTAGTGGAACATTTAAAGTCTTTCCGTTATTATTTTTCTGTTGTTAATGTTTTGAAGTTTTTGTAAGTTTATTGTTTTATCATGGAGTTATGACAGACATGTTCTATTGTAATCCAAATAGTTTTTTTTGTCTGATCATGGTTTTCTGAATCGTGTACTTTTCTTAAAAGTGTGTTTGGCCCTTTTCTGGATTGATTTTGGTTTAGCTGTGTTCATTTGGAGATTTAAGTGCCTATGAAAGAGCCGATGTTTGTGGTTATGCTCAAGTTCACTGCCTGGGGTAAGTTACACTCGGAGTTTTTCCCCTAGTGTTGGGAGATTTTGGTCTGGGTTGAGAGTTCCAGTTTTTAGTGGAGGTGTTGTTCACTCATGCTATAGAACTTATTTTGGATCTGTTGGGAGTTAACATGTCTCCCCCTTCCTAGGGTGCTATGGTTGGGTGTTAAATTTCCACTTTAGTTGATCTCTTGTAGCGGGGAGAACCCTCTCGTGTTCTCTCGCTCTCTGGTATTGTGGTCTTTTTCGGTTTCAATCAGGCATGATCTCTTATTTTGTCTATTGTTTGGCATAGTTACTTTCTGGGGGTAGAAAGTGTCTATGGTGGAGAGAGTTGTCATACCCCGAGTTTTTCATTTATTTTTATTTTACTAATTCATGGCTCTCGGTCCTTCTTCCAAGGTCCAGGAAGGGTCCCGAATTAAAAAAAATTGTCGTTTAATATTTTAGCAGGTTTTAGACCCGTGCGTGGTTATCGCACGGTGAGCAATAGTTGCATAATCTCCCAAGGTGTTTGTGCAGATGCCCAAGTGGTCTGGGTTGAGGCGTGAAACTTGCACGCAGTTTATTAAGATGTGCTACGAGCGTGCGGTGACCCGGTATTTAGAATAAGATAAATAGACATATTAAAACTGAAAAGAAAATAATGTTCAATAATGATAATAATATTATGTTGTTATTTTTATTATTATTATGATTATTATTGATAAAATTAAAATTATTAAAGATATTATTATTATTCTTTATAAATTATTATTATTATTATTATTTGTAATACTATTATTATTATTATTAAAAAATGAAAAAAAAATAGAGGTGAAACCCTAATCCACCTCTCGTCCATCCCCCAATTTTTCCCTCTACATTGCGGTGCTTCACCCGACCCCCTCCCCTCATGGCTCACCCCATGCTACACCCCTCCCTCCGCCTTGGCCATCACCCTCAAGCTCCTATGCCAGCTACCCTCCAGTCCCCTCACCTCCCCAATCTGCAGTGCGACCCGCCACCCCAAGCCGCATCCTTGCGCTGGCTCCAGCAGACCCCGCACGCCCTGCCGTGATCTGGCCCCCAGCCACCCAACTGGCCTCCGCTCGCAGGTCCTCACTGCTCCCTGTTTCTCCCCTACTCTAACTGCTAAACCTCCTGTGCAGCAGAGCTGCACTTCGACCCCATCGCCCTCGCCTTCTTCATCCCGGCCACCTGCACCTGGCCTCACCTCAGCTCGTCCAGTCTCCCCTGCACCAGCCTTCCCCCACCTCACACCTTTCGACCCGTCGCGTGTCCTACGACTTGCCACACGCCTCCCCCCCTTCCAGTGACCTTTCTGGTGCCCCTCAGCTCCTCTTTGTCCTTCTGAGGCAGAACGACCAGCCTCGTCAGCTCTCATTCCATATCTGCTCTCTTGGCCAGCCTCCATCACCGTCATCGTAGGTGTGTTCTAATCCTATTATTTATTTCTCCCTTTTTGGTATATTTACAGTAGCTAAGGTTCATGATTTGGAGTTTGGTTTTGAGTCTTTTCATTCGATTCCCATGATTATAGTTTGTTCTTGACCCACAAAGGTGCGGTTGAGGTCCAAATGAAGATTCACATCAGTTTCGGGTTGGTGTCATCTTTTCGACTTGGTTCCAAGTGCATTGATCATTGTTGTGTGTTTTCGGGTGTGTGTCATCCTTGTGCCATTACTTCCAAGTAGGTTTCCCTATGCATTAGCCTTTAAATTAAATAATTATCGATTTCTTGTTTTTCTCACTTGTATTAAATGCTTGTTAGTAATTTAGGGATTTAAAAATAGTTTCTTGTTGTGAAATAAAGTAAGACCCTTTCTATTTGAATTGCATAAAGTTGTTTTATTAAATTTTCTTACTAAGTGTTTGATGAAATGCCCCTTTGGCCCTTGAAAATGCGCTTTGGATTTAAAGTGGTGAATTGAGTTTCTTAAATGGGTTTCCAAGTGCGTCTGGTTTTCAAAGTAATGGCGTGTGTTGCTTCTTTTGGAAATGATTTAGTGTTAAATAATTGTTTAAGGACCGTTTGGCCTGATTTATGTAAAATGAAGTTTGTATTTGATCTGGAAATGGTTTTCTAAATGATTTGATAAATGTTAGAGTGTAGCATAGGTAAAGGCCTGGTTGGCACTTTTGAATGGTTATTTAGTTAAAACCCCTCTTGGGTTGGGTCTCTTACCTCATTGTTTGATCATTAGATGGGACAGTCCTCAGTATGAGACCTTCCTTGTATAATTATTATATTAAGGCAAAGACTACCCTTGAGGTGGCTGGGGTGGTGATGAGTTGTGTGGTGTGTTCGATTATATATATGTGGCTTGTTATTTGAAATGTATGTCACACCCTCGTGAGAACTATACATGGGAACCTGGCATAGTGAAGAGGTTTACTGAGAACGATTGTTGCACTATTTTAGAATATGCACTGGCTAGTGGATCTTAGTACGGACATTACTCTGCTACGGGATTGGGCCCCTTGGTTAGGCCAAGTAGGGCAACACCGAGCGTTTGGGCGTTATGATGTCATTGAGAGTAGGCATGTCTTCAGGATGAGTCACATGTATTAGTACATTCTGGTTTTCCTCTAAGTTCCTAGGATTTCCCATGTTCCTTTGACTCTAGTATAGTTAGTATCATTTCCCTCTCTATATGTAGTGATAACCATTGTTCTTAGTTTTGGTGTTTTCTTGTAAAATTGTAAATGTGTGGTTGCTAAAGATCTTTTCAAGAAAAATGTTTTAAACAAACAATCACTCTTTCCTTTGACACTTTTATGAAAAATGAATGATTTTTTTTGTCTGCTTTTCTTTCCTCCTCTTGAACCTTATTTTAAAATTGAGGGAAATGGATTATGATTTTAATTTGTTTACATTAAAATGAAACATGTAGAAAATTCTATATTTATAGATTGTATTTCAAACCTGAAATCAATGTTTTCTTCATTTAAATAATGTGCATTTGGATTAGATTAGTCGGGCCTACCTACTGAGTTTTAATACTCATGCCTATAGGGTTTTATTGTTTTTAGTTTCACCTATAGGCTCTAGTTTGGGTTTGGATCACTTTGAGTGACGTTTGGTTCAGTACTGAAGAGTAACCCATGAGGTTACATGGAGTTTTAGATATTGATAGGTTAGTTGTGTTGTTGATCGTCCTTTACTTTTCTTGTCGTTTATTTATTTTTTTGATGTGCTATTTGTTTCTATTGTTTAGTTTATTTGTATTTATGGTACAAATTGTTCCCAACGATTAAATTTTGATTCTCGACACGAGTTTCTAGCCTGTGGGGATCAGGAACGCCCCTTAGGCCATGTCGCGGACTGACTCGGGTGACCAGTTTAGGGTTGACCCGAGTTAGTTCATGAAACAGTGGCACCTCATCATGGTGTTCCACCCACTTGTAAAGGAATGGTAGTTAATAAGGAATCCTTTGAGAATGATAAAATTGATGTCATGGCACCGATTAAAGGTAGTTCTATTATCTCAAAGGAAATGGAAGGAATAAAAAGAATGTATGGTGTTAATCTAAGAGAGTTAGGGTGGGAAATATTGTGGTAGATCTCATAGATCCTTGTGGTATTTCATAACAAAGGGTTAGTTTAGCTAATGTGGCTGATAGGGGTTCTCCCAAGGAGGTGCACATGCCTCTAAATGATTATCCAATGACTCGTAAATCTTCTTCTTCTATTGAAAGAGGTTCTCCTCGAGCATTGAGTAATGTCATGGTTGATGATAAATTTGGAATAATTTTTCCTTCAGTGAGTGGTAAACTTTTCAAATCTAACCCTTTTGTCCCCATGCCTCTAAAAGTAGTCAAGTAGATATTCAAAAAGGTTATCACTACTAGTCATATGCCCTTTAACAACGCACAAATTGGCTTTTAATATCATTAAAAAATCATTGTTAATCGCAGTGATGATAAGGGGGGTCCTCTTTATCAGTGCTATTTTAGCGCTGATAAAGGCCTAGCCACCTATAAACTACTGTTAATATGACAACACACCTAGAAGAAAAACCTGAAATTTCAAATGCTATATATATACAACCTGTAATTTCAAACAATTCTATAATTTCAAAAAATGATATATAATTTTAATTGACATCATGAATAAAAAAATTCCACCCATGGTATATATATAAAAAACACTACTATTTAAATTTCAAAGAAAATGTTTCTTATAATTACATTTATAATTATCCAACAAACATTCTAAAACATTAATATTTCATCTTTTAATGCCCATCACCCCCTCTCAAAAATGTTCTCCCATGGTATCAGTTGTAGAACAAATCATCTCATCCCAAGAAAAAGATTTTTCATATATAAGAAAACAAATATCATGTTAGTAATACTATAAAGAAATAAATTAAACATTAATATGAAAGAATACATTAATAAAATTCCAATATTTAATAAAAATGTCACATTTGGAGTTATATCGGTCACATAGTGTGTCCTATTGATGTGGGGTTGATTTCTACACATCAAACATGAGTTATGGATTGTTTTCCTAAAATATGAAAACAATCTGAATGTGTTTTCTCAGTTTTGAGTATGCTACTTGTTCTTTTACTAAAATTAATGTCAATTTTAAATAATTACACATTTGGAGTTACACCGGTCACACCATGCATCATATTAAGGTGAGGATGATTCTTACTTGTCGCATATTACTGATGGATCATTGTCCTAAAGTATCAAAACAATTTGAATGCATTTTCTTAGTTTTCAGTATGACAGTTTTGTTTTTTTACTAAAATGTCATTTCAAATTGGAAACACGCATTATGAGTCATACTAGTCGCATCATACATAGGTTTGATGTGAGACTAATTAATACACATTGTAAATGACTTATGAATCATTTTCCTAAGTTATCAATACAATTGAATCATGTTTTCTTGGTTTTCAATGAGTGAGATGTTTTCAACTAAAATGTCAATTTTAAACTGATAACTGACACTTTTAGTCATACCAGTCACACCATGAATCGGACTGAGGTGAGGTTGAATTATACACAACAAAAATAACTGATGAATAATTTTACTAAAATATAAAAACAATCCAAATGTGTTTGATCAGTTTTCAATATGTCACTTGTTGTTTTTACCGAAATTAATGTCAATTTTAAATAAAAAGAGACACTTTGAGTTATAACAGCCACACCGTGTGTCATATTGAGATGAGGATAACTCCTGCACATCAAAAATGACTCATGGATTATTTTTCTAAAGTATCAAAACAATTCTAAATCTTTTACTTAGTTTTCAGTATGTCACTTATTGTTTTTACTTAAATTAATGTCAATTTTAAATAAAAACAGATACTTTGAGTTATACCGGTCACACCATGCATCGTATTGAGGTGAGGATGATTCCTTAATGTAAAAAATGACCAATATATAATTTTCCTAAAATATTCAAAAATATATATGAATGTGTTTGTTCAGTGTTTATTTTGTCACTTGTTGTTTTTACTTAAATTAATGTCAATTTTAAATAAAAAAGAGACACTTTGAGTTACACCATCCACACCGTGCATCGTATGGAGGTGTAAATGATTCATGCACATCATAAATGACTAATAGATCGATTTCCTAAAATATAAAAACAATATGAATTCGTTTTCTCAGTTTTCAGTATGGCAGTTGTGTTTTTTTACTAAAATGTCATTTCAAACTGGAAACATGCATTATGACTCACACCAGATGCATAATGCATCATTTTGAAATGAGACTACTTAATAAAAATCAAAAATGACTTATGAATAATTTTCCTAAATTATTAATATAATTATAATGTGTTTTCTTGGTTTTCAGTTAGTGACACGTTTTGAACTAAAATGTCAATTTTAAACTGATAACAGACACTTTTAGTCATATTGGTCACATCGTATGTCAGATTGAGGTTTGGTTGACTCCTACACATCAAAAATGACTCATGGATCATTTTAATAAAGTATCAAAACAATTCAAATGCATTTTCTTGGTTTAAAGTATGTCACTTGTTTTTTTACTCAAATTAATGGCATTTTTAAATAAAAGAGACAATTTTAGTTATACCAGCCACACTGTGCATCGTATTAAGGTGTGGCTAACTCCTACACATCAAAAATGACTCATGGATTGTTTTCCTAAAGTATCAAAACAATATGAATTCATTTTATTGGTTTTCAGTATGTCACTTGTTGTTTTTACTGAAATTAATGTCAATTTTAAATAAAAAGAGACACTTTGAGTTATACCGACAACACCATGCATCATATTGAGGTACGACTGATTCCTACATGTCAAAAATGACTAATATATTGTTTTTATAAAATTTTAAAAAAAAATCCAAATGTCCTTTTTTAGTTTTCAGTGTGTTACTTGTTGTTTTTACTTAAATTAATGTCAATTTTAAATAAAAAAGACACTTTGAGTTATATTGACCACAAAATGCATCATATTGATGTGTGTTTGATTCCTAAATGTAAAAAATGAGTTATAAATCATTTTAATAAAGTATGAAAACAATAAAAATGTGTTTTCTCAGTTTTCAATATGTCAGTTGTGTGTTTTTACTAAAATTTCATTTCAAACTAGAAACACGCATTTTGAGTTATACTGATCACATTGTGCATTGGTTTGATGTGATATTGCTTCATAAACATAAAAATGACTTATTAATATATATCCTAAATTATTAATAAAATTGGAGTGTGTTTTCTTGGTTTTCATCGAGTGACATGTTTTGTACTAAAATGTCAATTTTAAACTAATAACAGACACTTTTAGTCATACCGGTCACACCGCGCGTCATATTGAGGTGGGTTGATTCCTACACATCACAAATGACTCATGGATAATATTTATAAAGTATCAAAACAATACAAATGAATTTTCTTAGTTTTTAGTATATCACTTGTTATTTTTACAAAAAAATAATGTCAATTTTAAATAAAAAGGGACACTTTGAGTGATACCTGTCACTTGTTCTTTTTGCTCGGTTTTGAGTAGGTCAGTTGCTCTGATACTAACTATATTGACCCAAAAATTTCATACATAGATATCACATCTTGGTAGATTAATATTCCTTACATAACATAATGATCTATTCCAGAATAGTTTAGGTCTGGTGCTTTTGGAAACATGGAAACATAAAGAACTAGTCCATAAGAGTCTCTCATTAAGTTATTATTTACTAGAAACCTTCTTAGACATATCATTTATAAAAACATTCTTAATAACCTAAGGATATGAAAAATAATAAAGGGTGGTCGTTTATGCTCAATAATTGTAAACAAGGGACATATCAATGATCATATAAGGATAACTTGAGCATAAAAAACTAAATAAGTATTAGATAAAAATGATAAGGAAATGAACTTAAAAAGAGTAGATAAAATGATGAAAAAAATAATTAATTACATAAAAATACATACTTTGAGTAATATTGGCCACATCATTCCTTACCATGCTTTCTATTTTCTTTCTTTATCGAAATAAAAACACTATATTGTCAAAATTTATCACCTTTCTTCAAGTTCCCTCCACTTCCTTTGAAGGAAAGTGATAAATGCCGATAATGTAGGGGTGTGAAGGTTTTGATAGAGAATAAGTATGTGAAATACATTGTCTGCATGAGTAATCAGACATTTAATTTAGATTATGTTAATGCAGTAGAGAGCATATAATATTATGAGGAAAAACATGGTATATTAAAAAAAACTTTACCTTCTCATTGAATTCTAGGTTGCATCCTTAAAGTCCAATCTCTCATGAGCATGAGCATCTTCGAATGAACTGCCCTGACTTGAACAAAGAAATCCACCTGTATAAGAAAAAAATTATTTTTTGGGTAATGCTAAAAATAATTAAATTAAACATAAATATGAAATAATACACTACTTCTATGGAAGTCACATCTTCGTGTTATTTGTGTACATTCTTCCATCTGGTATATTTCCTATTCATTTATGAGTACATCTATATCGTCTTGTGAATATGAGTCTTTTCAACAGTCATAGTAGTATTGGAAAAATATAAATACTCAAAGGATTAATAAATATTTTAAATAAAATAGTAATTATCTTCACAAATACATCTTTAGGGATGCTGGTTTGTTCATGGAATATGATCTCTCTCATAAATTTACAAACATAATAACTGTAATCTTTTCCATTGGTTTATTTCAAACACTATAGAAATATTGAGGAGAATAATTAATTTGTTTTGATATGTGTTTTGATAGTGAAATATTATTATATATACCCTAATACTTATCCAGTCGTATAACTTTTCTTCATCCTCATGCTTATCCCCTAGCCTCATTCCTTATTTTTCATGATATTGATGCACTACCATATCATAACAAAATCCTCATTAAAAGATAATATCCATTATATAATTTGATGTTTAGTTCTAAAAAATTGGATGTAGTGTATTAAAAATTGACAAACATCATCATGTGTGGATGGTTTATTGGATATTCATGCATTGAATCCAAGAAATAAATCTTTGGAATATCCAAATTTACTGTAATGAGAATTCAATGTTGGCCTAAAAACTCAAAAGGGGATAAGTAATAAAATAAATTAAAATATATTTAATATAATTAAATTGTATAGTTTTACCCCTACATCATTGGTATTAAATAGAGCTTATCATCTGAAATTTTTATTTTAAACAATTTGATCAGACCTGCCACCATTTCATCCTTTTTTTGGAATCTATTTTCATTTGTTCTATAGAGGAGATGTGAGGACTAACGAGTCCAAATTTTTATTTCATGGGAAAATCCCTTCAATTTTTTTCATATATATGTATTCAAAAAATATGAAATGTATTTAGTAATAATTAAGACAGTATATCATCTTTTAGAAAATAAAATAATGAAAACATACCTCATGTATACATTTATAATTGAGCCACCTTGCCAATCATAGTAGAGAATTTCAATTGAACTCTCAACACCAATGAAGTCTTGATATTTCTCTCCGTACATATTTTCTTCAAATTCAACTATGTGGTTGTGACCATCTTTCAACTTTGTATCCACATGATCCTTCAATGGTAGTAAATGTGGATATAGAACAGGCAGGGTAATGGTGCTTTCGATAGATCTTTTTGATCGGTTGGTCGATCCTTTTGATGGTTTTGAGGCGGTTTTTCATTTAATTCCCTTATCTTTGTCCATATATAATAACATTCATCGATTTAGATCTTTTTTCATTAATTGTTAAAGGTTTATCTTGAAAAGTAAATTGGAAATGAATACCTCCTTTTTGGAATTTTTTTACAAGATGTGATGGCCATGCGATGAATGTTCCAACATATTTTTCAATGGTATGTGTAACGACCCGAAATTTTGAATAAATCTTGTTTCCTAATTTTTTGTGTTATTTTATTTTATTTTTATACTCAACAAAAATGTTTCATTTGATAACATGAGTATAATTAAAATGAGACCGTTGGGTTTTGACTGTTATATGACCATTGGTCAATATGACCACTGGAAACTAAATGTTTTGATTATTGTCTCTAAATACAAGTAATCTTGGTTAATTAATATATAAAGAAGATTTGATGGCCTCACCCAGTAGTCTTGGACCGATCGAAGCCCATCTAACAGAACTTGGGAAGGAGGTAGCACCACTGGGCTTTGCTCTCGACCAAACCCAAGCTGAACTTCATCGTGTGAAGCTAGAACGGGATCGCCTTCATGAGAAGTTCAAACTGATAGAAATTACTACTCGTGAGATGTTGGTCGAGCCTCCCTCGGATTCTATCATCTTAGCCCACCTTACACTTAGGTCCTATGCTGGTGTGATAAGGGGCTATGTAAGGAGACCGTAACTGCCTTGTGTAATCCTTTGTTTTAAATAAAAATTGGGATTTCTTCTTATGATGATGTTTATGACTTTTCAAATGTCCGGATAAATATAGTATGCATATTTTTGGTGAATTTTAGAGAAAAGATATTTTAAAAAAATGTTTATGTAAACCTTAAATAATTAAAAATGTGTAATGATTTTCAAAAAATGTTCTTCTACAATTATGTTCAGTACGAAATTTAGAGTCTAATAAGATCAACTTAATTTTTGATGAATAGTAAATTATGAATAGTGATTTTATGCTTAGGATTAGTAATGTGATCAAATGGATTAGTAATTTCACTCAAAGAAAGTTTTAATATAATTTAGACACCTAGATTAAGTATTGAGATTCAATAAAATGGGTAAATAACAGTTTCATAAATTATTAGTCAAGTATTAGTTTTTTTGGGGTGAATAGTGTTTTTTAATTAAAAATTAAATTAAAAATATTTAAAAAAATATTTTTATAAAATGGACTTTATTTTTGAACTCAGAGCACCGATATTATGTTATGGTAATTTTTGGGGTTTTTTTCTGAAAAAAATGAATTTTCTGTGAATAGTGTTTTTATTTAAAAATTAAATTAAAAATATTTAGAAAAATATTTTTATAAAATGGAGTTCATATTTTTAATAATAGCATCGATATTTGGTTAAGGTGAAATTTTGGGATTTTTCTGAGAAAGATGAATTTTCAGTGAATAGTAAAAAAAACAGTTTTAGGGTTTCAGTATGTTTAATGACATCATAGTTGTGTCATGATGATGTCATGAGATATTTTATGGGTTGGCCGGCCTAAGGTGATGAATTATTGTATTGGGCCCCATGTGGCCTATCTTCATGGGAAATATCATGGGAGAGCACATGGTTTTGAGAAAAGCACTTGTGAGGTGTCCCTTGGCCATTAATGCCTTGTCCTCTCACTTTCCCTATAAATACCAAGTCATTCTCTCATCCTTTGGACTCCAAAATCATTCCAAAACGAAGTTCTGTTCTCCTTACCTCCCAAGGAGTCCTCCCAAGGTGCCCTCAAGCCTCTCAAGGTCCCAACCTTTGAGTTTTAAGAGTTACGTTTAAGGTAAGGGATCCGACCTCTCTCTTTCTTTTCTAGTAATCTCTTTTATGTCATTCCTTATATTCTCCATGTTCTTATGTGGGAGGATATTCTTTTATATTCCTCTTACTTACCTTTTCATTTTCATATGATGAGAGGCCCCCTCTTACTCTCATCATTTCGTTTTATGAATGTTTAAGTGACGTCGTTAGGCTGCCGAATTTTTAAGGGATTCTTTCACCCTTCTCATTTTTCAAGATCTATTTTCATGTCAAGTCTTTCAAGTTCCTTTTTATTATGTTGGTGTATGATCTCTATATTTATCATTCTGATCTTTTATTATCATATGATGATAGACCCCATTTGATCTCTTCAATTCAGTATTTTGAAGTTTTAAGTGGCGCCGTTAGGCTGCTGAATTTTTAAGGGATTCTTTCTCCTTTCTCATTTTTCAAAGTTCTACTTTCATATCAAGTATTTCAAGTTCATTTTTATTATGTTGTTTTATGATCTCTATATCTATCATACTTAACTTTTATGTTCATATGATGAGAGCCCCTATTTGATCTCGTCAAATCATTTTTTTTGAAGTTTAAGTGACGTCGTTAGGCTGCCGAATTTTCATAAGAGAAATATTATTTTTGTCTTCCTTTCATGTTCTTCATTTCATATGGTATGTCTTTAAAATTTCATTACAATGTTCTTAAATCCTTTATATTATGTTCCCCTAATGTTTTATGGATCATTTATGAGTGGGTGACCCATGTCCCCTCTCTTTTCAATGTTTTCTAAAACCATATAACGTAGCTGTTATGCTACAGAATTTTCGTCTCAAAATGCCTCTCTATTTTTCTCAAAATTATTTTATGTTATTAAGTGAATACTCAAAGATCTTATTTATACAGGGGTATTCACATATATATCAAAATTTTCTATTTTAAATTCTGGGATTTACATACATGAAACTCGCTTTCCCTTTCTGTGGGTTTAAAGTGACATAAAGATCATGTCTTTAAAGCAGTTTTTAAAACATTATGATTATGAAACGAAACCCATTTATTTTATGCTATATGGGTTGTTTATGAAATTATTGATGATGATATATGTGTCTCACATGATAATAAAGACATGTCAAGGGTGCACCCAGATAGCGCTCCAATGCATTGGGTAAAGACTTAATCTCTAGAGATGACCTTTTAGACTGATACCTTGGTGAATAACCTTGGTAATTTTTAATGAAACCTTGGGGATGGACCTTGGTGAAACGAAATGATTGTAAATATTAAATGTTGTATCCACATCTTCAAGTTATGAAAAATGTTATTTTTATTATGATATATCTCATGATTTCTTTATCATGCCTTAAAGTTCTTTTCATGACCTTATTGAAGTATCTTAAGTTCACATGTAAGATGTTTCTCTTGTTTACCTTACTGGGCCTTCTGCTCACCCTTTATTTTGATGTATGTCCCCAGGTTATGAGATGCAGTAATGAACCTAGGATGAACTTAAGGAGAAGACTTTCAAGTGTTTAAGAAGAATTCTTTATGTTGTTTTCATGTATTATGTTCCTGGTTTCCAAGACACTAAACCTTAAAGATCCTCAGTTTTGTGTAATGTAATGAAAGTTTATGTTATAAAAAGACGGGATTCTATAGTATGAATATATTATTCATGAATAGGAATAGGTAGATTAGCACTTGAATCATAGGATACAATGATCAAAACTTGCACATGCCCTGTTAGAAGAGGTCTGCTGTGTAGTGTGTCATTTTGAATATTGACCATCATAGCCCTCGCTACAGGGTGATGGGTGAGTGTTGATAGATATAAATCATAGTCATTATCACCATGTAGAATATCAGTACAAGAAAGGTATTAGTGTCTTTCTGATTCACATTTCAAAAAAACATTTATAAGAACATTGATTACCTTGTCTAAGACATCTCTTTGAGGAGAATGTCTAGCCTCATAGTTGGTGGGGGTGGGACGGGATCTCCACTCGATGGTTGTTCTTGAGTGGATTATTCTCTTTACCTCTACCCCATTAAAGTTTCCATCATCTCTCTCTACCATTGGAATTCTTCTTCAAGGGTGGATATTCTTTATCTTATCTATTTTATTAATTCACTTTGATCCTCCTCTTGTTTTCTTCTCAAAATATGTTTGGGGTGTCACCCCAAAACCCGCACCTGGCCATACTATTATGGCCGCTTCAAGGCCACCGACAGTATGTGTTCATCTAGTACAGGTGTTGCTAATTCCTATAACTATTTCAGATAGAAAATATAGAAAAATAAGTGATCATTGTTACGTAATAGTTATTTAAAGCAAAATAAATTTTTATTATGTAGTACTTACACATGTTTTCCGCACTTTTTTTTGGATTTTCATCTATTATTATCCAATCTTTATTTACACGTGCCTCCTTCTATAGCACAAGGTGTGGGATGGAATTGGATTTGTATTTAGATTAATCAATATACATATAAACAGAGGAACATAATTATGGTGTTGTTTCATGTCACATGAAAGTATTATGATAGATTTAAAATATATTCCAATTTTTTTCAAGTGAAGTGTACCCCATCCTTTCTTTATGGTAGGTGTACATTGGTTTTGCTAGTAGTTCCTTATTTCCAGCACTCAATTGCTGTTATATAAATAAAAAAATTCAATCAAAGTGATGAATACATGTATCGTCAAACAACGTATTACTATCCATAATGTACCTAAAAAGATGCATCTGCACAACAACCAGTAAACGTGTCTCACGCTTCTTAGGTTATCAGGTGTGTATAGATAAGCAGTGGGTTTATTTTCCCTTCATCATCTTTAAGATGATGTATTGTTAGGATTGTGTGAAATCCTCTATGAATCCTTCCAGAAAAAATTAATACATATTTCTTGTGGGAGTCATATACTATAAATTCACTATACAATGGATGATGAAGAGTAAGTCAATGTTTCATTGTTTTATTTCTTAGTAAAATAAAGAAATGATATCATAATGTTACTGTAATATCTTCCCACATCAGTTTCTTAAGCCCGAGAACAACATAGTGCCATGAATCTACATCAATCAACGTGCATTTCCGAGTGATGATTCCAGTATAACTACTGAACATGGCCTTGTTGGGGTTAACATGTTGGCCCCATGCATTCTATACAACCTCGAATTTGATGCCTTTAACCTTTTACTTAATTATTTTTGCTAACACCGTCAAACTATGACGCTCCTATTTTTTCTGTGACGTCGGTCCTTCATCACCTACTATTTCCCCAAAATCAACATCGTCAATATGTTCATCTAAAGCAGTAGTATCAACATGTGCAGATGGTTGTAGTACCTCAGCACTGGGAGTAGAAGTAGGTTGATAAAACTATTGCTCCTCAATAATGGGAGTACCAACACATGAACAAGGTCATTCCTCTTCACTACGAGCAGCAGTAGTTTGGGAGACCAATTGTTCCTCAGGATTGGGAGCACCAGCACGTGCAGAATTCATTATCTTCAAAAGTGGTTTAACATTTAATTTAATGTGCATAAACGTAGTAGTAAATGGATAATAACATGAGGTAACATGATGTATATTAAAAAATTTAACCTGATTATTGAACTCTCTTTTTCTTTTTTAAAGACTGAAGGGATTTGACCCCTCTATCGATGATTCAAATACCTTCATTGTGGTCTCCTCTGACATACAAAACACCATCTATATTGGGACAGCTGTGAAATTATTGTGACGTCTCAATGAAAGGGCCATCCTCGGTTGAATTTTCATCAGACCCTTTAGTGGTTTTGGTTGATAACAGAATAATTGAACAATTTCAGTTTGTGGGATATGAAACATAAAATACTTATACTTCCTATAATTCCATTATAGACGGTTCGTCTTTATACCCTTCCTTACTGAAATCAACTTTCATGAATCCCAATTCATCAATTTTAATATCACTTTTATTATCAACCCACTTTCATTGAAAAATGATCACTTGGAATGTTTTATAATCCAAGTCCCATATTTTTTTAATGATGCCAAAGTATGAAATATTCATGTAAATAAGATTTCTATCTTTAGTACTAGAAACATGCATTGCTTCATCCATGAGTGTAACTCAACTATTTTTCATGGAACTGTCTTCATCATGCTCATTTGTATTGAATGTATAACCATTAATTACATAACCATTATAAGATAATACATACGTACTTGGTCCTCTGGCTATCCATCAAATTTGTTCTGAACTTGAATCTGTATTTTCATCTAACTCCTTAAAAATTTGGTTCTGAAACCATCCTATAAACTATTTATTATGTGTATTTGATATCCATATTTCAGCCCTTGATGAATTCAAATGCCTAAGAATTTCGTTGTGGGTTTTAACATATGGGGCAACATCCAAAATATTATGAAAAATATATAGGTGGGCCTACTCTTGATCTTTAATATTGATTATGACAACATTATCTTCCATAAATTCATTCACCTAAAATCCACGTAGTGTGATGAGATTTTAGTAGAACAATACTTTTCACATCAGATGGGTATTCGGTACAAAATTCAATGACTTCTTCAACAATATATCGCTCTGCAATACAACCCTCTATCTGACTTTGATTCTTGACATACCTTTTCAAAATCTTCATATACCATTTAATGGGGTACATCCATCTATAATGTACAATACCAAATAGCTAAGTATCTATCACCAAGTGAAACATCATATCAAATAATGTTGGTGGGAATAACATTTCCAATTCACATAATATGATGGAAATTTCTCTTTCCATAGTTGACAATTTTTTCGGGTCTATAACTTTGTTGCATATATCTTTAAAGAAAAAATAGAGTTTGTCTAATGTATGACGTGCATTCTTGGTAAAAATGCAATGTAAATCTATAGACATTAGATCTTGCATCAAAACATGGAAGTCATGTGATTTCATACCATTTAACTTTAAATCAGTCATTGACACGATGTTATTGATATTCGATGAATACCCCTCTAGAACCTTTACATCATTCAAGAAGTTTAAAACTGATATATCTCCTACCTAGAAAGAGTGTAAGCATATAGAGGAAGGAAAATTAATTTTTCACTCTTCACCGGTGCCAACTCTTCTGGTATTCTCATGTCAACCATGTCCAACCTAGCCTTAATTCTATCCTTTATTTTTCCGAGTGCATTTAACAACATGTTGATGACACTATCATATATATTTTTTTCAACATGAATAACATCAAGAAATTTTTTTACATATAGACAATTATAGTATGGTAATTCAAAAAAACTGATCCCTTTCTCCAACTGATTTTCATAAGGTTTTTTAAAAGTGGTTTACCAAAAGTAGTGTCCAAATCTTTTAATTTCTCAAATAGTTGATCTCCAGTTAGTGGAGATGGTGTTGTACATTCTTCTAAACTTTTATTGAATGATGTCATCCAAGATCAGTACTTACCTCATCGGGGTAGAAATATGTGATGTCCTTGAAACATGGTTTTTGATGAATGTTTCAACAGAATTGATTTTGTACCTTATCCACAGATGGGTCACACATGAGTTCCTTTAATGCTATATCTTGACAAATTTCCATAAGCTTGGAAGTCATTTATCATCCCATATAACATGGATCTCAATGTGAAATATTCTTTTCTATAAGCATCATACAACATAACACCTGAATCCCATAATAATTTCAAATCCTCAATAAATGGAGCCAAATAAACATCAATATCATTACTCAATTGTTTTGGTCCTCATATAAGCACAGATAACATGATTTATTTTTGTTTCATGCATAACCATGGTGGAAAGTCATAATTTACCAATATAATCAACCATGTACTGTGAGTGCTGCTTTGAAAACCAAAATGATTCACTTTATCTATAGATAAAGTGAGATGAAGGTTTCTCAGCTTGTTTCCAAATTCAGGATACTCATGATCAGTTCTCTTCCACTGAGGAGAGTCTACCAGATGACATATTTTCCCATATTTATTTCTTGTTTCTATGTTCCACATAAATTACCATGTAGTATCCTCGCTTCCATATAGGTGCCTAAACATTGGAATGATTGGAAAGTACCATACAAATTTTGTAGGAACTGATTCATATTTCTTGTATCAAGAAGAACCACACTTTAGTCGTTCGCTAAATGATTTGTGGTCCTTGAGAAATAGTATGTAGTCATTCGAATAGACGTATATTCATTCAGATATCATACCCATCGAGCGTAGAATTCGTTTGGAATTGTATGTTTGGCTTGGGAGCTCATTATATTATGAGAGTATTTCATTCAAGAGGGAAAGTAATTCCATAAAACTGGTGTCACTCCATCCATTTCTTTATTTCAAATTATATAGCTTCAGTATGACTCACAATGATGTATATTTAGTAAAACCACCATACAATGGCATCTTTGCACAACTCTTTAACTGTTCAAATAATTTTGGGCAATCACAAAGTTCAACTTAAACTTTCCTTGTCATTTCCTCAATACGATCATCATCATCATTCATATTTATAATCATGTACTAGATATGGTCTTCTTTATTGTCCACACTTGTAATCAGATTAGATGATCCATAAAATGCAATGTTGTCCCAACCACAAGCTACATTCTATTGTTCCCTGTGTTTATTCCAACATTTATAACTTTGATCTATTTTGTGACAAATAAAGTTTTCTTCCAACCCCTCTGGACTAACTTGTCTTGAATAATAACAATGTAAACACAGACAAAGGATTTGAGAAGGGTCATATGCATGATCTTTTGAAAACTTGATAAACTCTTTCACTCAATCTTCATACTATTTTTTCAAATGATTGGCATCCATCCATTCTTTATTCATATCCATCCTATTTGATTCATTGATATTAATATTTAACAAAATGAATACACAAAATGGTCCTTTTAAATAAGGGTAACTCAACATTATAATGATAATTATTAATTAATTTCATTTCCTAGTACTCACCCCCTTAGAAGCTAACACCAAATTCATTCAAAAACTTTTTATAAAATCACACTTGAAATCCCATTAAAAAAACTAACCATTTACAAAAAATCCTCTTTAAAATAGCACACCCATTTTAAAATGAAACCAGCTTTAAATATATTTTCAAAACATTCACATCCCTTTTTGAAAGTAAATCAGGTGAGTTGACAAACACTTGGCATGCAACCTATGTCCATGGAAAGTGTTTAAATCATTTTAAAGCTATATAAAACCAAAAAATGGTATGTTGAACACATATAATTTTTTAAGAAACATTTCAAAATAGTTGAATCATTTTAAAAGATCCACTTAGGCATTTTCACAAAGACATAAATCCCAAGATAGACACTTTATAAAGGATACATGAATAAAAAATAGCCAATATTTTATAAAATATAAATATATAAAAGCTTTATCATGCCTCTCATGAATAAATAGTATGAATCATATAGTTTACTCTTGTAATACTATTTAGGAGTGAATAAGTGATAGATAATGACATAAGTGTCACTTGGACATGATAATTTTGAACATAAAGTCACATCTCTTCAAAGTGGGAAACCATATTCTGCTTGATGCTTGAAACATGTACTACCTAAGCTTGATCCTTCCAATACAGTACATTAGAAAAATGTTCCCCTTCTTGAGGATATACATTAGGTCAAAGTCACATATTTTTAGTGTATTCCAAAAATATCTCACCTTAAAGATAATACCAATAACACCTCATGGAAAGCACCACTATTTCCAAGTCTAGGAAAGGATTTGGGAAGTTTCTCTTATGTTTCCTTAAATGTCTGGACCCATAAGCAACCACATGACCATCATAGACTGGAACTATTCAAATCATGACTCCTGATACATCACAATATAAGTCATACTCATTACCCATATCATTTATGGTTAAGATTGGTGTTTTCATCAATCTTCCATTAAGATCTTATAAGGATCTCTCATGAACATCTAAGAAAAGAAACTATACCACATTCTTGGTTAAGACCTTCTTAGCGCTTCCAATCAGAAAGAATCCTGGTTGACCCTCTGGTAATAACAAAAAATTATCAACCAATTACACAGTGTCTGAATGAGTCATTTACTACTCTAAAATCTCATTAGGGTGGGTCTTCAATACTAACTTGTATCATAGAGGCTTCCAATATATGGATTTGGGTTTTTGGGTGATGTGTCAATAGAAACACCATAACTAGGGAATCAGCTGGTGAGCTGAATTAATCATCACCCTGAACTAGCCAAAGCAAAGATCTTGGTTATAGGATGCTTCATTAGGGAGGTGAACCATATATATTTTCATATCCTCAATTATGACCTTATAAAACTAGAAGAAGGAAGACTTATTCCAAAGATTGGTGCCTGTAGTTATGACTCTATACTAAAAAATACATTGTTGACCAATGATTAGGTTGATCTTTGAGTTGGGATCTATGCCCTGGTAGTGTTTCCGGCATGGACTGGGGTTGGCCCTTCAAGGTGCACCAGAAACATACATATTTTGATAGAAACTCAGGGTACTTGAGTTATATGAATTGTTCTAGGTATCATAGTATTTATTTCTCTTCAATAATAAATTCATCTCAAACCTAATTAGTAAGTGAATCAAGTACATGAACATGTTCCACCTGGTGCATGAAGTGGTCAGGATAAGCCTCCAAGAATAGTTTCATCATTACGTCATCACTTTTTTCCCTATTTTTCTTCTTATAACCATTCATCCTCTTCTTCCTAGTCTTTTTTCTCCACATACCTCTATTTTCACATTTTTGCAGTGTCCGGTTTTTCATTATTCTACTACTCCAAATCTTATAGAGAATCTTTTTCATGGGTTGGGGTTGGTGGAATGGTGGATGAAAGTATATTACTAGATGGGGTAATTTCTTTAGATGATAACTAATCTTGTTTATTATCCATGGATATAATGATATCTATAATCTACTCCTCCAACGTGGACATGAAAGGTTGTGATTATGGGTGGTAGTATGATGAGATGTGGATGAAAGTATAATGACCCAATCTCAAAATAGATGAATTAGTTCACTACTACCCCAAGAGTTTACATCGCTTCGCTAGGGCCGGTGCCTATCACTTAGTGTATTGGTTTAATATGTGGGGCACAATTTTCCCACATTGAGTAAATTGATAAGCTATAATTGAAATATCTTAATAACCAACATTAAACATTCGTATACCAAAAATTCTCGAGAATAATAAACAATACATTCCTCTATAATTGAATAAAAATATAAAAGAAATGCCAACATCACTATATGAATGCAGTCAGAAACAATAAACCATATCCATGTGTAAATAAACGACAAAAAACATGTGAAACTACACTGAAAAAACATAACTAAAAATGGATGGGTTATATCCTATGACATGATCTCCAGCCAAACATGGCCTCCATTCTCAAAATCACCTAACAAACAAACCAATTCCTATGTCGTTAAATGTCAATTGGACCACAGGCATCCATTAGCTAACCATATACTTATTGAACCAAAAATGTACTTAGAGCATTATAAGAATACTCATAGTGGTAGCACTTGAGGAGATGGGTCCGCGGCAGAGGTGGGTTCGCAGAGGAGGAGGGCTTTGCAGCAAAGGTGGGGTTCGACGATAGAGGTGGGGTACACGGAGGAGAGCTTCACGACGGAGGAGAGCTTCATGGCAGCGGCAGGGGGCTTCACAGCGGCTGAGGAGGGCTTCGCGGTGACAGGAGTCAGCGGTAGAGGAGGGGGAGGAGGGCTTCATGGCGGCAAAGGAGGAGGAGGAGGAGGAGATAGAGGAGGAGGAGGAGGAGGAGGAGACGACAAAGGAGGAGGAGGAGGAGGAGGTGGTGGATGTGGCGGTAGGGTTCGGCTTCCATGAGAGCTTGAGAAGTGCGATAAGAGGAGGAGACTGTTAGAGTTTATTTATAAAACCGGGCAAACCTTTTATCAATGCTAGCTAAAAAGTGCTGATAAGGGTATGTTTTAACTGCGCTAAAATAGAAAAGCGCTGATAAAACATGCCTTTATTAGTGCTAAAAAAACGATGATAAACGACGTCTTTATCAGCGCTAAAAAACGGTGATAAAACTATAATGATAATAAATTTTATATATATATATATATATATAATTATATGTATAATAAATAAATATTTATTTATTTGTAATAATAACTATAAAGAAATACTTATTTATTTATAATAATAAGTATAAATAAATAAATATTTATTTATAATTACATATTTAATAAATATATATTTATTTATAATTATAAATTTATAATAAATATATTTATTATATTTATAATTATATATAATTAATATCTTTCTTATAATTTTATAATTATTTAAATATAAATATATATTTATTTAAATAATTATGATATTATAAAATATATATATAATTAATATATTTATTTTAATTTCATAAGTATTTAAATATATATATATATATATTTATGACTATAAATAGATATATATTTATTTATAAATATAATTATAAATATAATAAATATATTTATTATAAATATATTTATTATAATTTCATAATAATTATTCAAATAAAACTATTTATTTATTTAAATAATTATGAAATTATAAAAAATATATATAATTAATATATTTATTTTAATTTCATAAGCATTTAAATATATATATATATATATATGACTATATAATTAATATATTTATTTTAATTTCATAAGTATTTAAATATATATATATATATATTAATTTGTTTATATTTATGACTAAAAATAAATATTTATTTAATTATTATTATAATTATAAATATAATAAATATATTTATTTTAATCTTATAATTATTTACATATATATATATTATTTATAATTATAGTTATATGTATGTGTATATGTGTATAAATATTTGTATATATTTATAAATATATTTCTATAATTATATATATTTATAAAATTATAATTATTATAAACATATTTATTATAATTTTCTAATTATATTTATATATTTATAATTATAATTATAAATAAATATATTTATAAATATTTGTATGTAATTATAAATATATATATGTGTGTGTATATTAATATATATATATTTATTTACAAAATTATAATAAATGCATCTATTGTAATTTTATAAAAAGTGTATATATAATTATAAATATAATAAATATATTTATCATTTTAAAAATTATAATAAATATGTCTTTAATAAATAAATATATATATATATATATATATATATTTGTGTGTGTATTCATTAAAGACATATATTTATTTAAATATATATATATATATATATATATATATATATAATTATGATTTTCAATAAATATATTTAAAAGGTATTTATATATAATTATAAATATAATAAATATATTTATCATTTAAAAAAATTATTGTAATTTTATAATTATTTAAATATATATATAGTTATATATAATTATAATTAGAAATATATTTTAAAAAGTAATTATATATAACTAAGTATTTATAATTATAAATATAATAAATATATTTATTATTTAAATATATTTATTGTGAGTTTAAGTATTTATGAGAATATAATAGCTTCACGGGACTATGAATGAATCATATACACCAAGTAAAGTATAGATCTCATAAAAACGAGTCATCATATTTGTGGACAATATGAATAGTAATGAGGGTGTAATGTATAAATGAATATTCATGATGAATACATAACATATGAACATCTATTGTATTCATGCATCAATTAACCAAATTCATTGAAAACATATATATATATATATATATTTATTTATTTATAATTATAAATATAATATTTAAAAAGTATTTATATGTAACTATAAATGTATATATTTAAAAAGTATTTATATATAATTATAAATATATAAATATAAGAAATATATTTATTATTTAATGAATTTTATTATATATATATTTGAATTATTGAAAATATATATTAATTATAAATATGTGTTTTTATTCAATGTATAGAAATAAACATTATTTTTGAATATGAATATAATAATTTTATATAAATTAATAATATTTTTTATAAAAAACTTTTATCAGCGCTAAAAAAACTCTGATAAAGGGTACACCTTTTTCAGCGCTTTTTTAGCACTGATAAATGGAAGTTTTGTAACGACCCGAAATTTTTAAATAAATTTTGTTCCCTAATTTTATGTGTTATTGTTATACTCAACAAAAATGTTTTATTTGATAAACATGATGATAATTAAAATTAGATCAGTGGGTTTTGACTATTATATAACCATTGGTCAACATGACCGCTGTGAACAAAATGTTTTGATTATTGTCTCTAAATATAAGTAATCTTGGTTAATTATTATAGAAAGAAGATTCGATGGCCTCACCTAGTAGTCTTGGACCGATCGAAGCCCATCTAACAGAGCTTGGGAAGGAGGTAGCACCACTGGGCTTTGCTCTGGATCAAATCCAAGCCGAACTTCATCATGTGAAGCTGGAACGAAATCGCCTTCGTGAGAAGTTCAAACTGATAGAAATTACTACTCGGGCAATGTTGACTGAGCCGCCCCAAGCTTCTATCACCCTAGCACACCTTACTCTTAGGTCCTATGCTGGTATTATAAGGGGTTATGTAACGAGACCGTAACTACCTTGTGTAATCCTTGTTTTAAATAAAAATTGGGATTTCTTCTTATGATGAAGTTTATGAATTTTGAAATGACCGGATAAATATAGTATGCATATTTTTGATGAATTTTAGAAAAAGGATATTTTAAATATGTTTATGTAAACCCTAAATAATTAAAAATGTGTAATGATTTTCAAAAAATGGTATTCTACAATTATGTTCAGTACTAAATTTAGAGTCTAATAAGATCAACTTGATTTTTGATGAATAATAAATTATGAATAGTGATTTTATGATTAGGATTAGTAATATGACCAAATGGATTAGTAATCTCACTTAAAGAAAGTTTTAAAATAATCTAGGCACCTTGATTAAGTAATGTGATTCAATAAAATAGTTAAATAACGGTTTCATTAATTATTATTCAAGTATTAGTTTTTTCGGGTGAATAGTGTTTTTTAATTAAAAATTTAATTAAAAATTATTAGAAAATTATTTTTATAAAAATGACTTTATTTTTTAACTCAGAGCATCGATATTATGTTATGGTAATTTTTGGGGTTTTTTCTGAAAAAAATGAATTTTCGATGAATAGTGTTTTTATTTAAAAATTAAATTAAAAATATTTAGAAAATTATTTTTATAAAATGGATTTCATTTTTGAAATCAGAGCATTGATATTTGGTTAATGTGAAATTTTGGGATTTTTCTGAGAAAGTTGAATTTTCCGTGAATAGTAAAAATACAGTTTTAGGGTTTCAGTATGTTTAATGACATCATAACGGTGTCATGATGATGTCATGATATATTTTGAGGGTTGTCCGGCCAAGGGTGATGAATTATTGTTTTGGGGGCCCCATGTGGCCTAACTCCATGATAAATGACAAGGGAGAGCACATGGGTTTGAGAAAAGCCCATGTGAGGTGTCCCTTGGCCATTAATGCCTTGTCCCCTCACTTTCCCTATAAATACCAAGCCCTCCTCTCATCCATTCGACTCCCCACTCATTCCCAACGAATTTCTGGTCTCATTACCTCCCAAGGAGTCCTCCCAAGGTGCCCTCAAGCCCTCATGGTCCCAACCTTTGAGGTTTAAGAGTTACATTTTAAGGTAAGGGATCCGACCTCTCTCTTTCTTTTCAAGTAATCTCTTTTATGTCTTTTCTTTTATACTCCATGTTCTTATGTTGGAGGATGTTCTTTTATATTCATCCTACTGCCTATTTCATGTTCATATGATGAGAGACCCCCCCTTTCTCTCATCAATTCGTTTTAAGAATGTTTAAGTGGCGCCGTTAGGCTGCCGAATTTTTAAGGGATTCTTTCACCTTCCTCGTTTTCAAGTTCTATTTTCATTCAAGCCTTTCATGTTTCTTTGTATTATGTTGGGGAATGATCTCTAAATTTATCATACTGATATTTTATGATCATATGATGAGAGACCCCATTTTATCTCTTCAATTCAATTTTTTTGAAGTTTTATGTGGCGCCGTTAGGCTGCCGAATTTTTTAAGGGATTCTCTCACCCTTCTCTTTTTCAAAGTTCTACTTTCATGTCAAGTCTTTCAAGTTAATTTCTATTATGTTGGGGTATGATCTCTATATATATCATACTGGACTCTTATGTTCATATGATGAGAGACCCCATTTGATCTCTTCAATTCAGTATTTTGATGTTTTAAGTGGCGCCGTTAGGCTGCTGAATTTTTAAGTGGTTCTTCACCCTTCTCGTTTTGAAGTTCTACTTTCATGTGAATTATTTCAAGTTCCTTTTTGTTATATTGGGGTATGATCTCTATATCTATCATACTGGAATCTTATTTTCATATGATGAGAGACCCCATTTGATCGCTTCAATTCAGTATTTTGAAGTTTTAAGTGGCGCTGTTAGGCTGCCGAATTTTTAAGTGGTTCTTCACCCTTCTCGTTTTGAAGATCTACTTTCATGTCAATTCTTTCAAGTTCATTTTTGTTATGTTGGGGAATTATCTCTATATCTATCATACTGAACTCTTATGTTCACATGATGAGAGACCCTATTTGATCTTTTCAAATCGTTTTTGTTGAAGTTTAAGTAACGCCGTTAGGCTGTCGAACTTTCATAAGAGAAATCTAATTTTTGTCTTCCTTCCATGTTTTTCATTTCAAATGGTATGTCCTTGAAATTTCATTACCATGATCATGTATCCTTATTATTTTGTCCATATACTGTTTTATGGGTCATTTATGAATGTTTGACTCATTTTCCCTCTCTTTTTAATGTCTTCTAAAACCTCATAACATAGCCGTTATGCTGCAGAATTTCCATCTCAAAATGTCTCTCTCTTTTTCTAAAGTTCTTTTATATTATTAAGTGAATACTCAAAGCTCTTTCTTCTAAAGGGGTATTCACATATATACCAAAATGTTCTATTTTAAATTCTGGGATTTACATACATGAGACCCACCTTCCTTTTCTGTGGGTTTTAAAGTGACGTAAAGATCATGTCTTTAAAGCAGTTTTTAAAACATTATGATTATGAAATGAAACCCATTTATTTTATGCTATGTGGGTTATTTATGAAATATTTGATGATGATATATGT
Organism: Viscum album; assembly: GCA_963277665.1. Classification (NCBI taxonomy): domain Eukaryota; kingdom Viridiplantae; phylum Streptophyta; class Magnoliopsida; order Santalales; family Viscaceae; genus Viscum; species Viscum album. Next base: position 2,042,860,512 of record OY728123.1, read on the forward strand.
GGCTCACATGATAATAAAGGCAAATTTAAGGGTGCGCCCTGATAGCGCTCTAATGCATTGGGTAATGATGTAACCACTAGAGATTACAATTTTAACGATGCCTTGGTGAAAAACCTTGGTAATTTTTAACGACACCTTGGGGATGGACCTTGGTGAAACGAAACGATTGTCAATATTAAATGTTGCATCCACATCTTCAAGTTATGAAAAAAGTTTTATTTTTATTATGATATGCCTCATGATTTCATTTTCATGCATTAAAGTTCTTTTCATGACTTTATTGATGTATCTCAAGTTCATATGTAAAATGTTTCACTTGTTTCCCTTGCTGGGCCTTCTGCTCACCCTTCCTTTTGATGTATGTCCCCAGGTTATGAGATGCAGTAATGAGCCTAGGGTGAACATGAGGAGAAGCCTTTCAAGTGTTTAAGAAGAATGTTTTTTTGTTTCATGTTTTATGTTCCTTGTTTCCAAGACACTAAACCTTAAAGATCCTCAGTTCCGTGTAATGGAATGAAAAGTTATGTTATAAAAAGACGGGATGCTATAGTTGGTATCAAAGGATGGTTTAGTTATTTGTGGAAATTAGGATATGAAAACTCTAGGAGGAACCCTATAGAAAAGTTTAATATAGGAAATATTCCTGGTATTTTGGTGAGTATTGAGTAAGGGGTTGCCAAGCAAATACATCCCTGTCTGGATACGAGCAGGTAGAGGTGGCTCTGGCACAGATGTACATAGGGGTAAAACCCGAAAACACCGCTTTGAGCTAGACTCAAACGGGAACTGGTACACGACAACGGGCCTTGCTGCACTCTTGGTTACGACACTCCCGAGGGATATGCTTTGGTAAATTCATAAGCTTGGTATGAACCATTGTTAAAGGAACAAAGATAAAATAAAATAAAGGTTCACATAAGAATATATGATCATTCATAACCTATATGGGAACCTAGGAGATCACAAGTTAGGGTATACCTTTCATATACAAGTTATCCTTATATGCTTTCAGTTCCTTTTCATGATTATTAGCTAAGTAATTAAGCCCCTAATTATGCTTTCTCTTCTTAGTTAATGGTGGGAAATGGAAGAACATGTTCCGACAACCAATGTGATAGGAAATGCGACGATTTTCGTATTAATATGACAGGGACGATTAGGGGATTAAAATATGATTATTATTTTGGAAGACGTTCATTATTTTGGGAACCATATTTGATCGAGGTAAATAGATTACTACGGTATTTTCATTGAGGAGTAAGGTTGACTTATATTTTGAAGAATCGATGAATTTAAGGTGAACTTATAGTAATTTAGGTTACTTATGGGAATGACTAACCTATCTTGGGTAAAATATGTTTAGGTTATCTACTTTTTTATAAGATGTTAGGAGTGGTTGATGTTGTTTGGAGATGAACAATGAAGTTGTTTTGGAAGACTATGTTATCAAATCCTTATTGTATTTGGGTTTCAATCTTAGTTTGGTTTGTTTTGAGGAATTTTAAGGACCGTTATTTATGGAATGGTCTATGATGAACTTTGGGTAGTACCATGGAACTTTGATGATTTAAAAGTAGTTTCCATTCCTATGGGATTCTTTCTTTTTGAAGAGTTGTTTTACCTTAACCTTTCTGTTTTTGGGATAATTTTTAAAGATAGAAGAAATAGATAGTTAATCTTTTGTAGATTATGTGATTCTATAGAAGATGATTCTTGTGCTTTTATGAGACCAAGTGTTTTTGAATTCTCATCATTTGGAGAAAAGATTAGTGTTGGTAGGGACTTGTTAAAGGATGAAACTCTACTTGAAGGTAGGTATATTTTCTTATGTTTTTGTTCTATGTAGTAAATGAAATCCTCAAAATTATGAAAAGAAACGTAAAACAAAAATGTTGTTGGTTTACGTTTCCTACTAGGTAATCAAAGACCGTTTACACACATCATAAGTTCGGGATTTTCTCATGGTTAACTTTCTCCTAATCATGTTCTCTATCACTCTCCCTCAGAACTTGACCCTTTGTTTTTTCCTCCATGTCCATGTTTTCCTACATGGAACCCTAGTGTGGGTTAACTCGGGTGACCATTGTACTTCCCTTTCTTTATTTTAAAGTAATAGTTTTACTGACTCCTTTTCCGATGTGGGACTTTCAATGAAATTTCAAAACCCAATTTTAAAATTGCGAGGACGCAATTTCTTAAGGGGGGAAGATTGTAACGACCCGAAATTTTTAAATAAATTTTGTTCCCTAATTTTATGTGTTATTGTTATACTCAACAAAAATGTTTTATTTGATAAACATGATGATAATTAAAATTAGATCAGTGGGTTTTGACTATTATATAACCATTGGTCAACATGACCGCTGTGAACAAAATGTTTTGATTATTGTCTCTAAATATAAGTAATCTTGGTTAATTATTATAGAAAGAAGATTCGATGGCCTCACCTAGTAGTCTTGGACCGATCGAAGCCCATCTAACAGAGCTTGGGAAGGAGGTAGCACCACTGGGCTTTGCTCTGGATCAAATCCAAGCCGAACTTCATCATGTGAAGCTGGAACGAAATCGCCTTCGTGAGAAGTTCAAACTGATAGAAATTACTACTCGGGCAATGTTGACTGAGCCGCCCCAAGCTTCTATCACCCTAGCACACCTTACTCTTAGGTCCTATGCTGGTATTATAAGGGGTTATGTAACGAGACCGTAACTACCTTGTGTAATCCTTGTTTTAAATAAAAATTGGGATTTCTTCTTATGATGAAGTTTATGAATTTTGAAATGACCGGATAAATATAGTATGCATATTTTTGATGAATTTTAGAAAAAGGATATTTTAAATATGTTTATGTAAACCCTAAATAATTAAAAATGTGTAATGATTTTCAAAAAATGGTATTCTACAATTATGTTCAGTACTAAATTTAGAGTCTAATAAGATCAACTTGATTTTTGATGAATAATAAATTATGAATAGTGATTTTATGATTAGGATTAGTAATATGACCAAATGGATTAGTAATCTCACTTAAAGAAAGTTTTAAAATAATCTAGGCACCTTGATTAAGTAATGTGATTCAATAAAATAGTTAAATAACGGTTTCATTAATTATTATTCAAGTATTAGTTTTTTCGGGTGAATAGTGTTTTTTAATTAAAAATTTAATTAAAAATTATTAGAAAATTATTTTTATAAAAATGACTTTATTTTTTAACTCAGAGCATCGATATTATGTTATGGTAATTTTTGGGGTTTTTTCTGAAAAAAATGAATTTTCGATGAATAGTGTTTTTATTTAAAAATTAAATTAAAAATATTTAGAAAATTATTTTTATAAAATGGATTTCATTTTTGAAATCAGAGCATTGATATTTGGTTAATGTGAAATTTTGGGATTTTTCTGAGAAAGTTGAATTTTCCGTGAATAGTAAAAATACAGTTTTAGGGTTTCAGTATGTTTAATGACATCATAACGGTGTCATGATGATGTCATGATATATTTTGAGGGTTGTCCGGCCAAGGGTGATGAATTATTGTTTTGGGGGCCCCATGTGGCCTAACTCCATGATAAATGACAAGGGAGAGCACATGGGTTTGAGAAAAGCCCATGTGAGGTGTCCCTTGGCCATTAATGCCTTGTCCCCTCACTTTCCCTATAAATACCAAGCCCTCCTCTCATCCATTCGACTCCCCACTCATTCCCAACGAATTTCTGGTCTCATTACCTCCCAAGGAGTCCTCCCAAGGTGCCCTCAAGCCCTCATGGTCCCAACCTTTGAGGTTTAAGAGTTACATTTTAAGGTAAGGGATCCGACCTCTCTCTTTCTTTTCAAGTAATCTCTTTTATGTCTTTTCTTTTATACTCCATGTTCTTATGTTGGAGGATGTTCTTTTATATTCATCCTACTGCCTATTTCATGTTCATATGATGAGAGACCCCCCCTTTCTCTCATCAATTCGTTTTAAGAATGTTTAAGTGGCGCCGTTAGGCTGCCGAATTTTTAAGGGATTCTTTCACCTTCCTCGTTTTCAAGTTCTATTTTCATTCAAGCCTTTCATGTTTCTTTGTATTATGTTGGGGAATGATCTCTAAATTTATCATACTGATATTTTATGATCATATGATGAGAGACCCCATTTTATCTCTTCAATTCAATTTTTTTGAAGTTTTATGTGGCGCCGTTAGGCTGCCGAATTTTTTAAGGGATTCTCTCACCCTTCTCTTTTTCAAGGTTCTACTTTCATGTCAAGTCTTTCAAGTTAATTTCTATTATGTTGGGGTATGATCTCTATATATATCATACTGGACTCTTATGTTCATATGATGAGAGACCCCATTTGATCTCTTCAATTCAGTATTTTGATGTTTTAAGTGGCGCCGTTAGGCTGCTGAATTTTTAAGTGGTTCTTCACCCTTCTCGTTTTGAAGTTCTACTTTCATGTGAATTATTTCAAGTTCCTTTTTGTTATATTGGGGTATGATCTCTATATCTATCATACTGGAATCTTATTTTCATATGATGAGAGACCCCATTTGATCGCTTCAATTCAGTATTTTGAAGTTTTAAGTGGCGCTGTTAGGCTGCCGAATTTTTAAGTGGTTCTTCACTCTTCTCGTTTTGAAGATCTACTTTCATGTCAATTCTTTCAAGTTCATTTTTGTTATGTTGGGGAATTATCTCTATATCTATCATACTGAACTCTTATGTTCACATGATGAGAGACCCTATTTGATCTTTTCAAATCGTTTTTGTTGAAGTTTAAGTAACGCCGTTAGGCTGTCGAACTTTCATAAGAGAAATCTAATTTTTGTCTTCCTTCCATGTTTTTCATTTCAAATGGTATGTCCTTGAAATTTCATTACCATGATCATGTATCCTTATTATTCTGTCCATATACTGTTTTATGGGTCATTTATGAATGTTTGACTCATTTTCCCTCTCTTTTTAATGTCTTCTAAAACCTCATAACATAGCCGTTATGCTGCAGAATTTCCATCTCAAAATGTCTCTCTCTTTTTCTAAAGTTCTTTTATATTATTAAGTGAATACTCAAAGCTCTTTCTTCTAAAGGGGTATTCACATATATACCAAAATGTTCTATTTTAAATTCTGGGATTTACATACATGAGACCCACCTTCCTTTTCTGTGGGTTTTAAAGTGACGTAAAGATCATGTCTTTAAAGCAGTTTTTAAAACGTTATGATTATGAAATGAAACCCATTTATTTTATGCTATGTGGGTTATTTATGAAATGTTTGATGATGATATATGTGGCTCACATGATAATAAAGGCAAATTTAAGGGTGCGCCCTGATAGCGCTCTAATGCATTGGGTAATGATGTAACCACTAGAGATTACAATTTTAACGATGCCTTGGTGAAAAACCTTGGTAATTTTTAACGACACCTTGGGGATGGACCTTGGTGAAACGAAACGATTGTCAATATTAAATGTTGCAGCCACATCTTCAAGTTATGAAAAAGTTTTATTTTTATTATGATATGCCTCATGATTTCATTTTCATGCATTAAAGTTCTTTTCATGACTTTATTGATGTATCTCAAGTTCATATGTAAAATGTTTCACTTGTTTCCCTTGCTGGGCCTTCTGCTCACCCTTCCTTTTGATGTATGTCCCCAGGTTATGAGATGCAGTAATGAGCCTAGGGTGAACATGAGGAGAAGCCTTTCAAGTGTTTAAGAAGAATGTTTTTTTGTTTCATGTTTTATGTTCCTTGTTTCCAAGACACTAAACCTTAAAGATCCTCAGTTCCGTGTAATGGAATGAAAAGTTATGTTATAAAAAGACGGGATGCTATAAGTTTTATCAGTGCTTTTTCGCTAGCGCTGATAAAGACCTTCTTTTATCAACGTTTTCTACTTAGTGCTCATAAAAACGGGCGCATCCTTTGCTCGGATATGTGGTAGTGGATTGAAGTTTTAATGTAATTAATAACGACAATGTCTCTAAAGATGAGTATATAGATGATGGGGGTGAACCTTGCAAGCGGGCTAAGACATATAGAAGAGGATGATATCCTAAGGATGGGGTGAAAGAGTACCTCATCACGGTATGAGTACCTGATCTCCGACTGTATGATTTTCTCATTGTTTGTAGCCCCCGACACTTCTTTCTTTGTTTCTTTCTTACAATGAAGAGTCTTGATCCCAACCATTTCAAAAAACAATGTGAATATTATTTATTCATTTTTGTTTATTAAGTTTTAATATTTTTAATATATTTAAAATTTATATAATTCATTTATTTAAATTAATTTTTTAATATTTTAGTATTTTAAATAGTTAATATTATTTATTTTCAATAATATCGTTATTTATATAATTAATATTATTTATTTATTCATTTTTATTCATATTTTATGTGTTTGTAATTAATGTAATTAATGCTATGAATTTACTTTTTTAAATATTTTTGTAATTTATTCAGATTTTTATTGCTTTTTAATATCTATTTAGTCGATATCATTTAATAATTTTTAATATTTCTTAATTTCTAATATTTTGAGAATTTATTCATTTTTTTTTATTTTTATTTATGGACATTTATTTATTAAGTTTATTTTTTTTTTAAATTTGTTTATATCAAATTGATGGTGATCGGCGCGAGGGCTCCGCTTGGGAAATTCCTTGGAAATCAGTGCTGGGTTCTTCTGGATCCAGCTTGGATGGCTTCGACGGGCTGTTGCGATGCGGCACCTACTTCTGCTAACCCCGATGGGCCCGGGGTTAAGGCTAATATGGATCCTCATCTTCCACAGACCCCAAATCTAGGGTTTATGCCTCTTATGCACAGGTGCTGATCAACCCTTCGATTCTTGCATCTTCTGATAACAGGTGAGAACTGGGTGCGTGCGTTGAAGTTCCTCTCTCGGTTCCTGGGCCTTATCGCATTTCCAAATCTGATTCAAGATTTCATTTTTTACGAGTTTCGAGGAGGGACTGATTCGTCTGCCCAACAGATCAAGAAGAAGGGGGGAGACGACGTTCACTGAGGCTACACATGGTATTTTCTTTGAACAGCTCAAAGAATGTAAGAATCCCTTCATTGATCATTTATCTTTCCAAGCCATTGAATACAAATGGAGTCTTCCTGATCTTAGGAGGCAGCTCCTTGAAATTCGGGGCTTTGAGGAATGGCCTCTGATTTCACTTGGCAAGGGATTTTTTTTTTCATATAATCTTTCCCTCTGCAGACATGAAATCAAAATCTTGAGGGAAGGGGTTTATCAATTTGAATCCTGGTTTTCTCAAAATGAAGAATTGGGATCCTTCTTTTAATCCCCTTGTGGGCAAGAATTCTATAACCCAGGTGTGGATTTGAATCCAGGGGTTCAGCTGGCTCTTCTTCTATCACAAAATTCGTTGGGAAATTGCTTTAGCCGTTGGAGTTATCGTCAAGATAGATAATGAAACCAAGCGCGTAAGATTTGATCACTTCTCTAGGCTGCTAGTTGAGGTAGATCTGAGCCCCCCACTAATTAAAATAATTGTGTTTACTGCTGTTAATTATCGATTTGATTTGGGTATTGATTTTGAAAAAGTGCCTGCTTATCATATGAGTTTTAATAATTTAAGTCATGATGATGAAGGTTTTCATAGGAGAATGACCTGTAGCTCTTGTGGTTTGAAAGAGCATTTTGGTGATAAATGTAGGAAGAAGCCCCACAATAAAGGTCTCTCGGGTGTGGGTTCTTCTTCAGGGGAATAACATTCATTGGGAATTAAACCTCAGGGTGCAGAGGATCTGCAGGATACCTTTAACATGGACTTACTGATGTTATTAATATTTTCATTACTTATTATATACTTCCTTTACTGATTTTATATGAAATGTGCGTAATTTGTGTGAAATATCAATGTTTAAATATTAAATATAATTTTAAAGCACTATTTGAAGTAATTCAGATTCAAGTTTATTTAATGTTTTAGTAATAACTCTCTCCCTACTTATCCAAATTTCACAATTCTTGTTTTGTAGGATTCTTTATTCAATTTCTCACATATCATTAGAAAGAATCATTGACCAATTCTGTCATTTGAAGGGTAATATGAACCCCACAAAAAGGCCTACAAAATCTGTGAAGAAACTGAATCATCCATGAAGATTGAATTACTGGGCTCAATCCAGAAGTGCAAATTCATTAATTCTCCTCAAACATTCAGATAACAATTCAAGGAGTAATGAATAAAAATTGCAAGGCCCAAATCCAAAAACAAGGGACCCAAATGAAGCTTTGAAGTCCAGCTCACCATTCTGGTCAGAAATTAAAATCAGGATACTATTCCTGAATTTTCTTCTGATTTAATCATCAATTCAGATTGGGATTTTTCAGTGTGAAAGCTAAGATATGGGCGACCAACTTGTTAGAATAAATTATTTTTATTTGAGGACATCTTCCTATTCAAAAATCCATTCACATTTCAGCCTTTGAAATAATGTTGATAAAAATGGACAAGTGAAAACTGTTTAGTAAAATAGCCATATATTTGGCTCCAAAAGTCCAATGGTCACCCAATTTTGAGGGATGACAGTAAACATCAATATCTACAACTTGGAAGAAGAGATCATCTCGAGATTCAATTGTCTGGATGCTTAAATTGGCGATGCAAGTGGAGGGATAGATTTGGAATGCAAATTGTCCACCTCCTTAGGTTATAAATACAACCCCTCTTCTCCTTGCATTTGGTTGGCATTTGGTTGAGCATGTATTGACATGACGAAAGTCTTGCCAAAGGCTTGGGAGGACCTGTCATACTCAAGTTTTCACTTGAGAGAGCTTTCTTCTTCTTTTTGTTTTCATTTACTTTTGTGTTCTTCATTGTTGTAATCTTGTAAGTCTCTTTGTAATTTTGTTTTAATGAAAGTTTCTTTTTCAATATCTCTTATTCGCATCCACCTTCTGTAGTTTAATATTAATGTTATTAAAATAGTTTAAATCAAGTTAAAACCCTTTCCCTTATTTTTCTCTCATTCAATCTAAAGTCAATATTTAATTTCCTTTACTGTTTGTGTGTGTGTGTTCGACGCACAACTCTTTTCTTATCCTTTTTTTTCTTCACTTATTAATTTATCACCATAAACATATATTACCAGATTAATAACCATCTTAATGGATGAGTAAATCTACCATTGGGGTGAGTCATTATTTAGAGATATTAAGCGATTGTGAGCTTTTGCTCGACGAGTATTCTTTAATTTAACATTGTGTATGTCGGATTTAACATGTCATGGATTAATGACATATTTTGTTAACGTATGAATTCCATAGATTATTGGAACCATAAATACACTACCACAATCAAGTACTGATTGAGATTATAATCCTAGTTAAGTTAAGGTTTGTATTAAAGCTCTAACACTTAGGAATTCCAATTAACGTCAATTTGTGATATGTGTGTTAATTTAATGCAATACAGAGCAAAGCTCAAGGATATCTGAAAGGCGCTGTCGTGGGCGTCCTCAAATGATTAATGGTTTTTGGGGTACTTAGGTGTAACAAAGTGGTTGACCAATGTCGTCTTTCAAAGAAACAGTAATTGAAACAACTTCTTAAAGGTAGTCTAAAAATAAAATAAAAGAGAATAAAAACACTACTTGAAAGGATGTGAGGGTTGTTTATCGTTTATAAAACTAGAAAAAAGTTTGCTGGAAGAAGATTGCATTTTTTTTTAATTTTGAAATGAAATTCGACGCAATAAGAAGATGTTTTTTTAGAAAATATTTTAAAAGGCGTAATCGATCTAACTCTACCTCTTCACTTAATTATTTATCATTATTATTTAAATTAACATCCACTTAATTATAATCTCCTAATTTGTTAACCCTTGAACCCTATGAGAGTTAACTTAATCACAAAGATGAAATTACTTATACCTTAGGCTAGCTTCGAAACATGCAATTGTGACACCCTGCTTTGATTAATGTTCTAAATTTAGCTTATGGTCAGTGGTAAATTAAGACACATGACCATTCGGGAAAATGAGGATGAATTGAGCTTAGAGATTATATTTGAACTTTACAAATTTATCCCGTGTGGTCTTGTTTTACTGATTAAGTTTGCGTTCTCACAATTTACACAATATTCAACCTTGTGTGTTTTTGTGTTAATTGTTCAATTGCTTGCTTAGATTCTTATAATTTAAAAACTCAATTCATGGATCATATTAAATGAATTACAGTAGCTCAATGATTCAAAATAATTAAATGAAGACGGTAGAAGATAGATCGATCACTAAGAAAACTACTCTTCCATGGGCGGTGTGGTCATCGTGGAGACGTTTTGCATACGCAAAGGATTGAAAGGGTAGAACCCAATCTCGTCTCCACTCTTGAATTCCAGCCAAAAGAGGAAGATTAAGAGGAAGATAAATGAACAAAACAGAGGAAAACAAAAGAAATTAAAGAACTAAGCAGTTTATTACACAAACAAAAGTATTACAACATGAAGAAGAAGAAGAATGCTTCGTCGAAGAGATTCTTGCTCCAAGAGCTACCCTTATTGAAATGGTTGGAGAATTGGAGTGGATCCACTTCTCCTCTTCCCTCGACTTCCCAATGCACGTCCCAACCCCTCCAAATGAGAAAAACACTAATTTATTGAGTGAAGGGGAAACTGAGTTTAAAGAGGTTTCAAGTGTGAATGAGGAATCTCGGCCAAATATTTTAATACAACTTACACCGCCCATTTGACCTTCAAAACGCGTGAACCAACTGTTCTTCCAGAAGAATGATATGTGACAAATTGGGTTGGCGAGATCCTCTCAAAATTTGGGCCCAATACAAGCTCGGATGAAGAAGTTATGACCTAAATACATAACCAATGTCCAATCTGGCGGGTCCAGTCCACCTTTGACTTCATGATCCATTTAGTCCAACCAAATGCATGTTTAACTCCAATGTTTTGAACAAAAGTTGTAGCCCATTAAGTTAGGAACATATTTACAAAATTTCAAGTTAAAATGATAAATATTAAAATATTTATCTTCGAAATACTACAGTACACTATAAAGGGTAAAACTGGAATTTCCATCAAATTTTCAAATGAATGATCTAATCCCAGATATTTTATAAATAAACATATTTAACACAATGTGGGGAAATTTTATCATTTAATATCAATAAAATATTAAATAAAAATGTGTTTTATCAACTCCACACTTACCCTTTTGCACTCCTGGGCAAAACCTCATATCACGTATTCCGAAAAATTGTGACAAGTAAACATCAATATTAAATCAAAACAAATTTTAAAACACATATCCTTGAGATCCAACAATTCCACACCAAGAAACAAAAGTTATCATGTCTCATAAAAAACCATTATTTCAAGTTCTCCATTTATATCATTCAATATATTTCCACTTCATTTATCCTCCCATGCACAAAACACTTACCTCACTTGAATTTTCTCTTATCACACAAATGCCAATTTTTTAGCAATGTCTTTCTCATCCAAACTCATACAAGGACCATTGTCTTGATAAATTCCTACATCACCACCCGATATGAGTCAAGGACATATGTTTATCATGAGGACTTTTCAGGGTTGTTATGTGGCTTTTGGTTGGTAGGATTAAGATTTAAAAATTCTGAGGCTGAATAAGGGGGAATTGACTCTTTTTGAAGTAAAATTGCATTAATCTAATTTTCACTTAAATATGGTCTCCTCCTCAATCCCCATAGCATCAATTCATGTTCATCATCATGAAAAATAAAGGAATGTGCACACCATTCAACATTTCAGCAGTAAAAATGTCAATCTTCTCAAACATGATTTTCTTGAAAGCTCCAGATAGGCACAACTTTCTCCCTCTATTAGAAGCTCTAGAAAGGCACAACTTCACCTATCATGAAAGCTCCAGAAAAGGCACAACTTTCAATATAATGATTTTCTTCAGCAACAAACACATCTTTTCAAAATTTAATTTTTCACCCAAAGTATCACAGGATGTGGTAGCACAACACAAGAGAACTTCCCCCACACTTAAGTTCAACTAGATTATGCAATTTCACTTCAAGAGTTGGCTGGATAAGGAAAATTGGCTTGTAACGTGACAAACCTAACAGACTGTTCATGGATTCTAAGAGCTACAAGGATTAAATGTTCAAGGTAGGCCATTATAAAAAAAGGATTCTTTGAAATAGAGGCTTTAATACCAAACAAATGTCTTAATCATTTAAAACATAAGTACCTCAAACCCTCAAGTTTTGATAGGAATAAATCAAATTCTGGTTAAATCAAACATGGTTTGGTTCTCTCAAGAAGTGAGGTAAATGTAAAGAATATGAAAAGAATAGTTCAGAAGCCTCACAAGAAAGTGATTTCAAATATAAAGACAGTGATATATGACATATGATTCAAAATTCAGAGTACTTTTCATGAAATTACTAAATATTTGAACTTGAAACAAAGTTATTTTCAGCATTCATTTAAGCTCAGTTTCACGAGATAAATTGTTTCACTTATTGATACGAATTTCAAAATGGTGATGAGAATCATTTCAGCTCAAAAGTTTCAAACACACAAAAAATTAAAAAATAAACACACAAAATTTGAAAAACACACAATTTTTTTTGAAAATCATTGAAAAACTGGAAAACAATTGAAATTACTAAACTAAAAGGTTCTCTCTCCACATTTAAAATATTGCATTGTCCTCAATGTGAACCCATGAGATGATATATGCACATGAAATGTATAATTTTAAATAGGACAATGAATAAAAAAGAGAAAGGGTTAGGAATAGCCTGCTATGCTCAAGTGATGATAAGGTCACGCAGTGTGATGAAATCCACTACATCAATAGGAAGCCCCTCAATGTATCTCTTCAAACGTTGCTCATTGACTGTAAAGCTCCTTCTTGTGCCCTCTTGTGCCCTCTTGTGCGATCTCCACTGCACCATAAGGAAAAACATTAGATACAATATAATGACCTAACCACCTGGAACACAACTTACCAGACATCAGCTTCAATCGTGAACTATAGAGCAAGACTTTCTCTCCAACTTGAAATTCTCTTTTCTGGATCATTTTGTCGTGAGTTGCTTTTGATCTTTCCTTATAGAGCCTTGAGTTCTCATATGAAGACAATCAAATCTCTTCAAGCTCTTGAATTTGCAGCTTCTTTTGGATTCCAGCTTGGGCCAAATTCATGTTGCATTTCTTTATAACCCAATAAGCTCGATGCTCAACTTCCATGGGGAGATGCCACGTTTTCTCAAAAACAATCCGAAATGGGGACATACCAATGAGTGTCTTGCATGTTGTCTTCTAAGCCCACAATGTATCATCCAAGCACTTGCTCCAATCCTTCCCATTTGATTGCACAACTTTCTCCAAAATTTGTTTCAACTCACGATTTGAAACCTCAGCCTGACCATTTGTTTGAGGGTGATATGGTGCTGATATTTTGTGTGTCACCCCATACTTCCGATGGAGGGAAGCAAAATTTCGATTGCAAAAGTGTGTCCCTTGGTCACTAATGATGTCCTTCGGTACTCTAAACCTGCAAAAAATCTGTTCTTTGACAAAGTCCACTACAACATGAGAATCATAGTCCTGGTGGCCTTAGCTTCCACCCATTTGCTCACATAATCAACAACAACTAAAATATACAAAAAACCAAAGGAATTAGGAAAATGACCCATAAAATCGATGCCCCACACCTCAAAAATCTCACAGAATAATATGGGTTGTTGAGGCATCTCATGTCTCCTAGAAATGTTTCCCGTGTGTTGGCAACATAAGCACGACTTACAATACACATGAGCATCATGGAATAAGCTAGACCAATATAATCTAGAGTCTAAAACTTTCCTAGCTGTCCGTTGGGGTCCAAAGTGTCCACTACAAGCAAGTGTATGATAGAATTGTAGAACAGACTCAAACTCATGATCAGGAACACACCTCCTAATAACTTGGTCACTACACATGCGCCATAGGTATGGATCATCCCAAACATAAAATCTTGACTCACTCTTTAATTTTTGGACTTGTTGTTTCTTTAAATTTGTAGAGATTTCAGAGGCAACACGGTAGTTAACTAAATATGCATACCAAGGATGCACACCTGAGATGAAATAAAGATGCTCATCGGGGAAAATGTCTCGAAGTGGTACCTGGTCCAATGTGTCATCCTCTAGTGTGTGAGTAAACCTACTCATGTGGTCTGCCACCGAGTTTTTCGTCCCCTTCTTGTCATTTATCTCAATATAAAATTCTTGAAGGAGCATCCATCAGATTAGCCTGGGCTTTGCGTCTGGCTTCTTCAAGAGGTACCTCAGAGCTGTATGGTAAGAAAAAACTAATACTTTAGAGCCTAATAAATACGAACGAAATTTATCTAAAGCGAATATGAGAGCAAGAAACTCCCTTTTCATGGTTGTGTAGTTTGATTGGGCTGAATCCAGTGTCCTTGGTGTATAGACAATCACATGTGAACATCCCTCCACCCTCTGAGATAAGACAACCCCAACTGCGAAGTTGGATGCGTCACACATAAGCTTAAAAGGAAGATCCCACCGTGAGGGTTGTATAATCGGTGGAGTGGTCAGACACTTCTTTAGCTAATCAAAGGAAGTCATGCAATAATCATCAAACACAAAATCAGAATCCTTTTGAAGTAATCGTGACATGGGAAGAATAATCTTACTAAAATCTTTGATGAAGCGCTGATAAAATCTTACATGCCTTAGGAAAGATCTAACATCACACACATGAAGGATATGGTAAGGATGAAATGATATCTACCTTAGATCTATCAACCTCTATCTCATGTTTTGACACTACATGCCCTTAGACAATCCCATGCTCTACCATGAAATGACATTTTTCAAAGTTTAAGACCAGATTCTTCTCAATACAACGATTCAAAACTTTTCCCAAGCTAGAGATACAATCATCAAATGAAGACCCATATACTGTAAAATCATCCATAAATACCTCCATGCAGGTCTCAATAAAATCAAAAAAAATACTCACTATGCATCTCTGGAAGGTACCTGAGGCTCTGTAAAGTCCAAATGGCATCTTTCAGTAGGGAAACGTACCGAATGAACAAGTGAATGTTGTCTTCTCCTGATCCTCCGGAGCAATAGGAACCTGCAAATATCCAGAAAATGAATCCAAGAAACAGTAGTGTATTTTCCCAGCTAATCTCTCAAGCATCTGATCAATAAATGGGAGGGGGAAATGGTCTTTACGAGTGGAATGATTTAGTTTCCTATAATCAATACACACATGCCAACTGTTATGCACCCTCATTAGAACTAACTCATCTTTCTCATTTTTAACAACAACAACACAACTTTTTTTAGGCACAACCTGAATAGGACCCACCCACTGGGAATCTAAAATGGGATAGATTATACCTGCCTCAAGCAATTTTTCAACATCTTTTTTAACAACTTCCAGAAGGGTTGGATTGAGTCTTCTTTGTGGCTGCCTAACCGGTTTAGCCCCATCCTTCAAAAGAATCCTATGCATGAAAATGGAGGGGCTAATACCTGATATGTTATCCAAGGTCCACCCAGTTGCCTTAATGTTCTCCCTCAAAAGATTCAAAAGTTTTTCTTCATGTTCAAAAGGGAGATTGTTAGCAATGATAACAGGTAATTTCTCACCACTTAACAAGTATAAGTATTTGAGATTAGGTGGCAATGACTTGAGTTCCAATGTAGGGGGGTGCTGTATGGATGGAGAAATTGAAGGAACTGAAATATATGCACAATGAACATCAGTATCAGAATATACATCATCAAAATCAGAGAATAAAACATCAAATCAATCAACATACTCAACAACCATGTCATAATCAGAGTTCACATGATCAAAATCAGAAAATGAATCCATTTCAAAATCAAATATAAGAGTCTTGTGCATTAAAAACAGGTGTGGAAGTACTCTTAGACATCAAACTAGAACCAATACTCATAATCTCCCTAAGCATAGGACAATCAAATTTCATGGGGTTTTTATTTGGTAGTTCAAAATGGGAGATAACAAATGCAGAATGGTCCTCTGATGGGTACTTCATGAAGTCCATAACATTAAATATCACAACTTCATCTCCAAACTCCATGGAAAGTGTACCCTCATTGACATTTATAATAGTTTTTGCAGTTTTGAGGAAGGGTCTACCTAAGATAATGGTAGCATGAGAACTTACCTGATCGTCCTACATGTTAAGCACGTAGAAATCTACTGCGAATATCATGTCTCTTACCCGGACAAGTACATCCTCAAGGACTCCTGTTGGATATGTTGTAGCTCTATTTTCCAACTACACCACTACTCTCATCGGTTTCAACTCACCAACTTGTAAAGAAGAAAATACAGAGTGAGACATTACATTTATGGAAGCTCCTAAATCACAAAGAGCATCAGAAAAGTGAAACTTTCCTATGGTGCATGGGATGGTGAATGTCCCTAGATCCTTGCACTTTGTTGTCATTGCTATAGTTGGTGTAATGAATGCTGACACATTCCTTCCAAGATTGATCCTCTCATTTCCCTTGAGCCCTCTTCGATTGATACAAAGTTCTTTTAAAAATTTGACATACTTTGGGATTTGCTTAATGACTTCAAGTAAAGAGATGTTGATCCCCACACACTTGAATGTATCCAAAACTTTTTTTGCACTGCCTCTTCAGCCATCTTTTTGGTTTTGTACAACTCTATTTGGAAATGGAAGGGGTTTAGGAGGAACATCATCAATCTTTTTCTTATCTTTATCTTTCTCATTGGGTTGCTCATCAACTAGTTTTGAATGAGTCTTCTCCAGAGTTGAGGTGAATACCAGTGGAATGATAGGTGCAGATATATCAGTTGTTTGCTTCCCACTTCTCAATGTGATGACACTGACATTCCCCTTTGGATTTGGAGTAGGTTGGGAAGGTAGATTTCTAGAATTCTTACTTACCAGTTCATGGAGGGCAGTGACAATTTGGCTCATCTGTGTCTTCAACTCCCTCAACTCAGAACCACGACTCTTCAACTCATTCTGTTGATTAAGAAAAATTTGTTTCAAAAGATCATCAATATTAGAATCTACATTTGGTTGAGAATTCCCTTGTTGTTGACTTGTCAATGGTTGAGCTTCAAATTGCCTTTGTGGTTGTTGGAAACCCTATTGATAAGGTGAATGCTGCTGGAAGTTTTGTTGAAAGGGGGGCCTTTGTTGTTGTCCAGATGCATACCTCATGTCAGATTGATCCTTCCACCCTTGATTGTATGCCGGTGCAAAGGAATCAAACTTCTTTTGGGGATGTGGTTGATGCTGCTGCTGATATGGTCTCACAGGAAACATTGCTGCACAATCTCCTGTTTCATGTAGTTGGGGGCAACTGTTGGGCACAAATCCCTCAAGGTATCATTGAAGCATTTTTGAGATGATTGTGTTTGTTGACAATGCATGACTCCATGTTATGTTTGTTGACAAAGTGAGTCTCAATGACTCAAACTGTTGACAAAGGGGGTTTTCCTGGAGAATGGGGAAAAATGTTTTTGGCAAAGAGAGTTGTGCTCTTGTGTTAAGGAGGTTTCTAATGTTTTACGCCATGAATTTTTCGAATTCAGAACATAAAAAATTTGGCAAAGGAAAAGTGGCGCGCAAGTCCAAAAGTGGCGCGCAAGTGTGGCGCGCAAGTCCTAAAGTGGCGTGCAAGTATGCCGCGCAAGTATGGCGCACAAGTATGACGCACAAGTCATATTTCAAGACCATCATATCAAAATATGACAAAGGGAAGAAAGTGGCGTGCAAGTCCTAAAATGGCGCGCAAGTGTGGCGCGCAAGTGTGGTGCGCAAGTCCTCAAAATGCCTATAAATAGACGGCTTCTCTCCTCTTTTATTAACGAGCTCAACACTTAGAGAAAATCCGAGCTCTGATCGCGCAAGTGGAGGGCGCAAGTGTGCGGGGCAAGTGTGACACGCAAGTGTACCCCGCAATTGTGCCGCGCAAGTGTGCCGCGCAAGTGTGCCGCGCAAGTGTGCCGCGCAAGCATTGTGGAGCGCAAGTTTGGCACGCAAGTGTGGTGCGCAAGTTGGTTTTTCCGCAACGATGGCAGATGTTGTGCACTAGTTAAAGGGGCACACAAGTCACCCTAGGGTTGCGTGAAAGTTAGAAATTGCCCAGAACATCTATGGTAAAGCCGTATTCATCAGTGGATGAAATTTGGACTTCAACAGAGCATCTACATACAGTGGATGATGCATTCATTAGTGATAATGAAGAGACCTACAGGTCTATAAACTGTGAGTGAATCTTCTGAAGAAGCAGTGAGCTCACTTCAGTTGAGAGAGCAGTGAGTTCTCAAATTGTGAGTGGTTGTAAACCAGGAGAGATAGTGAGTCCACTTCGAACTTGTAAACAACAGTGCGCTTATAGTGGAATTGGTACATCGACACACTGCCGATGTATGCTCCTTGGACGTAGCCCAGTGAGGGTGAACCAAGTAAATATCGCTGTGTCCTGTGCATGCTTTAAGTTTTATTCATACTCTGCATCGGGAAGGAGAGAGAAGAGGGTTTTGTCTAACAGTAAAACAAGATCAAAAGGGGCAGTTGTTTTAATCTGTCATACCCTGATTCACCCCCCCTCTCAGGGTATCTAGCCTAGTGGACCTAACAATTGGTATCAGAGGGAAATGTTGATATCAGTGTTTCTCTCTCAAATGGAGGTCACTAATCATAAAGGGATTCCGATCTTCGACGAGAACAATTTTCAGCTATGGAAGAATCAGATGCAACACTACTTTCGATCTTTGGGAATGGATGTGTTTACAGTAGCAATGCATGTTATCACAACTGATATTAATAGTGGTGCATTATCAGAAGCTGAGCGAAGAGAATTGGATGGTGACGCAAAAGGAATCAATGCTTTGGGAGGAGTCCTATCCAATGCTATATATACCAAGGTGATGTCATGAAAAACATCACATGCTATGTGAGAAAAGTTGTTGAACATATATGAAGGAGATACAAAGATCAGAGAAGCGAAACTGCAAGTATTATGTAACAGGTATAAAGATCTAAGAATGAACCCGAATGAGTCTGTTGATGGATTCTTTGACAGGGTAAATGTTGTTGTGGAAGATATGCGAGGTCTGGGAGAAGTCATTGAAGACATAAAGATCGTAAAGCGCATCTTGAGGAAACTTCCACCTCGGTTTAATCCGAAGGTTTCAGTACTGGAAGATAAAGATCCAAAGGAGCTAACATTGGACAATTTGCATTGTACCTTGGTTGCATATGAAATGCGAAACGATGATAACGAGGCTGTGGAAAAGGGGAAATCTAAAGAAGTGACATTCAAGGCCATGAAGAAGCTCACCATTGAAGATTCTCAAGAAGAAGAAGAGACAGATGCGGTGATGTCATTCCTCTCCTCAAATCTTCAAAGAGGAAAAGGAAGGTTTAAAGGGAAACTTCCACTGGCCTGTTTTCGATGTGGAAAGGTTGGTCATCTTGCAGCAAGGTGTCCCAAAAAGTTCCAAGAAGATGATGATGTCGACGAAGTCAAAATTCTCAAGAAGAAGTCATCAGCCTATTGGAAAGACAAGAAACAGTTTAAGAGAAATTTCTTTAAGAAGAAAAATCTCCTTTCAAAAGAATGCGACAGTTCAGATGAGTCTGAGGCTGAGGAGGTTGAAGAGATAAAGAAGTGCAAAGATCGTGGAGAAAATGCTATGGTGGCAGTTTTCGGTAGTTCTCAGGAGAAGAATGAAACCGAAGGTGATGATGAAGAAGAAGAAGTTGAAGGAAGAATAGATATGCAAGCTGAGTTAGATGCTGCTCTTGAGGAGATAGATGTTTGGAGAGCCAAAACAAAGAAAGCTAACAAAGTTGTTCGTGACGCCAAACTCTATATGCAGCAGCAGGAAGAAGAGAAGTCTGAGTTGATGGAAGAAATTGAGAAACTCAAGTCATCAACACCAGAGAACTCAGAATTAGTTAGTGAGTATAAAATCAAGATTGAAGAACAGAAAAGGGAGATCGATGGCTTGAAAAACACAAGGAAAGATCACGTCAAGCTTATCGAAGAGCTTGAAGAGGAAGTTGTCGGTCTGCAGAGAAAAGTTGAAGACTAGGAAAAACCTTTGATTCCCAACACATTCTTGGAAAAGCAGGTCATTCCGAAGATTGAAAAGATGAAAGAGGAGCCTAGTAGTTCAATAGGAAAGAAGTAGCAATTGAGCTCAGACGTTAAGGCTGATTCAGAGCTTGATCAGAAACAAAAGTCCGTGAAAATTGAAGTCAGGCCGCAAGCACCCATCTCGAGATTGAAGGTTGATTTGGGCACAAAACAGAATCAGAATATTCAGATATTCCAAGGGTAAACTCGTAGTGCAGAAGTAACACGAATGAATGCACCTTATATCAGGTGTTATTGTTGTGGAAAGATGTGACATTCACAATATGTGTGTTCCATAGCCAAGAGATATCGAAGGGAACAAGAACAAAGGTGACAGCCAAACAGAGAACGATTCTCCAGAACATATTTCGAAGGACACTGTTTTTTGTGCGGAGGATTTGAGCACATGGCTATGTACTGCACTTCGACCATACAAAGGAATGTGCCAAAGCAGAATCAAAATGTTCGCAAGCAGCAGATCAATAAACCAACAGGTGAGTTAAAAATGCAAAATAGATTTGCAGCTTTGCAAGATGAAGCTGGTCCATCATACTCTGAGAAAGAACAGAAGTCTCAATCCATGCCGAGTGTGAAGGCGAAAATATGGACCAAAAAGAAGAAGGATGAGAAGGCCGTGGTGGCAGAAATTTCCCTTAAAGCATCAGATCGCTCTCGTGTGTGGATCCTTGATAGTGGTTGCACATCTCATTATAGGCGTAAAATATGATAAAGAAGGAGTTGTCAAGTTTGGAAATGATGAAAGCCTGAAGATTATTGGCGCAGGAAAGACCAAGTTTGGGGGCAAAGAGATGAGACGTCTTGATGTCTTAGTAATAGAAGGCCTCAGTCACAATTTGCTCAGCGTCAGTCAACTATGTGGCTCATGATATTCTATAAGGTTTACTAAGAAGATGTGTGTCATCAAAGGAAGAGACGGGACAATAGTTCTACAGGGAAAAAGAACAAAGGGAAATCTCTACCTGGTAAGTGGAGAAGAAGATATGTGTTTTCTGTTCAGAGAGGAAGAAAACAAGTTGTGGCATAAATGACTTGGTCATCTTTGCCAACTATCCCTGGAAGATCTGGTGAAGTGTGATGCAGCAAGAGACCTCCCTAAGCTATCACGTGATCATACTCACACTTGCGATGCATACCAACAAGGGAAGCTTATCAGAAAGACGTATAAGGCAAAGGAAAAGAAGTCAACAAGAGTGCTCGAATTGGTGCATGCTGATGTTTGTGGTCCTATCACACCAAGAACAATTGACGGAAAGCGGTACTATGTTCTTTTCATTGATGACTATAGCATAATGGTATGAGTATTTGTTATTGCCCATAAGTCGGATGTGTTCAACTGCTTAAAACAGTACCGAAGGGAGTGTGAAAGGATGCTTGGATAGAAAATTTTGAAGCTTCGTACTGACAATGATACAAAATTCACAAACAGTCAAGTGGAAGACTATCTCGAGAAACATGGGATAAGACATCAAGTTTCCTCTGTAAGAACTCCCCAACAGAATGGAGTGGTTGAAAAGAGAAATCAGATCATCAATAACATGATCAGAACGATGCTCATTGAAAAAGACCTACCAGAGAAATTTTGGAAGGAAACAGTTTTGACATCGGTCTACATTTCTAACAGGGCTTTGTTGTGTCTGAAGGAAGGAAAGACTCCGTACGAGATGTAGTATGGAAAGAAGTCAACGGTGAAATACTTTCAAATATTTGGAAGTAAGTGCTTTATCCTCAACAAGAAAAAACATAGGAAATATGAGTCACGAGGAGATGAAGGGATATTCCTTGGCTACTTAGGAAAAAGTAAGACATACAAATGCTTTAACAAAAGGCTGAAAAAAGTAGTTGAGAGCAATGATGTCACTGTAGTAGAGAATGAGGAGATCATTCAACATCGCCGTGAACAATTTCTTGATGAGAGTGATGAGGAAGAAAGCAACGCAGAGAGAGCAAAAGTGGATGATGTTGATTCAGAAGAAGATACTAATGATGAGCACGAGGAAGTAAAATCTATATCTGCACAAAAGCCAAGGAGTCGAGCTGAAATTGACAGACATAATATCATTGGTGATCAATCAGCTCCAGTTCAGACAAGAAGAATGAAATCACTGCAACATACATCTTTACTATCACAGGTTGAGCCAAAATGCTTTGCTGATGCACCTGAAGATGAAAACTGGATTCAGGCAATGAATGAAGAGCAAGATCAGATTGAGAAGAATCAGACGTGAGATATTGTTTTGATGCCAGCAGATAAGAATGTCATCGGGACTAAATGGGTCTATCACAACAAGATGAATGAAGATGACACAGTGATTTGGAACAAAGCACGACTAGTGTGCAAGGGGTACTCCCAGATAGAGGGAATAGATGTTGATGAGATATTTGCACCAGTTGCGAGACTAGAGACAATCAGATTATTTCTAGCCATTGCAGTGCAACGAAAGTTCAAAGTTTTCCAGATGGACGTCAAATCTGCATTTTTGAACGGGGTTCTAGAGGAAGAGGTGTATATTGAGCATCCAAATGGTTTTCTCATTCATGAGGATGAGAACAAGGTTTGCAGACTGAAGAAGGCGTTGTATTGGATGAAACTGACACCAAAAGCATGGTACTCAAGACTTGATCAGTACTTGAAGAAGCTTGGTTTCCAGCGTGGGGGAGTTGATTACAATCTCTATTTCAACAACAATAGTAATCAAAGGATGATGGTCCTGGTTTATGTCGACGACATAATATTTGGCAGATCAGATAAAGCTCAGTGCAGACAGTTTTCTGAATTCATGAAAAGTGAGTTCGAAATGTCAATGATTGAAGAACTAATATTTTTCCTTGGTCTACAGGTGACACAAGGAAGGAATGAAACATTCATTTTTCAATCCAAATATGTCAAGGATGTTTTGAAAAGATTTTGAATGGAAAATTCCAAGGAGATGAAGACTCCAGTTGCTACTCGGATGAAATTATTGAAAGATGATAATGGCAAGACCGTTAATATCACAGAATACATGCAGATTATTGGGAGTTTACTGTACCTGACAGCGATGAGACCCGATATTGTTTTCGCCACCTGTCAAGCAGCACGATATCAAAGCAATCCCAAGGAAAGCCACATGCTTGCAGTGAAAAGAATACTTTGGTATATCAAGGGCACGGTGGACTTCGACTTGATGTATAATGGAAAATCTCAGACAGAGTTATTGGGATATATTGATGCAGATTGGGCCGGTTCAGCGGATGACAAGAAATCAACGTCAGGAGGTGCATTCTATCTTGGTGGCTTGTGTGTTTCTTGGCTAAGCAAGAAGCAAGATTTCATTTCATTGAGAACCGCAGAAGCTAAATATATTGTCACCACTCAAGCTTGCACACAGTTATTGTAGATGAAACAACAACTTGATGATATGAGCATTGAAGTGAAGTCTCCGATCGAAATCCAGTGCGATAACTCAAGTGCTATAAATCTCAGCAAAAATCTCGTCCATCACTCAAGGACAAAGCACATTGAGATAAAGTATAGTTTTATCAAGGAGAAGGTTGAGCAAGGAATTGTTAAGTTGGAGTATGTGCCTACAGAACTACAAGTTGCAGACATTCTGACAAAGGCCTTACCCAAGGAAGCGTTTGAAAGGTATCGACTGGCTCTGGGAGTTCAGTCGATTCCCTGCACTTAAGAGTGTGGATGTGGAAGCCCCTCTCTTCGAGGTGTTGCATGTTTTTCTCTAATGCCCTAATATGTGTTCTTTCCAATGTTGCAGACCGCAAAGAGGTTACCTTTGGGTTCGTTGACAAAGGGGGAGATATAATGACTCCTCAAGGGGGAGAAACTGTGGTTAAGGAAGGAAGAAAATGTCTTAGTAAAAGACATGGAGAGAAGCTGACAGGTGGAGCAGCGAGATAGGGGGAGAGTAATGAGATAGGAGGAGCGTTTTAAATCAGACGTTGCTAGACGTGATCGATCAAAGAATCGATATCACGACAGCTAAAGATTGTGATAAAAGCAGAAGTGTGGTTGGTTTCAGGTTGGTATGAAAATTTCAATTGGTATCAGGTTGGTATCAATAGTGGTGTCAGAAACGAAGTGACTCATAGATGAACTTTTCATTGTACTCTTGTTTCTCACGCCGAACATTGCTCATGTGGGTTTAGAGTATGTGTTGAGTAAATCTTTGATCGCTATCTGTATCGCAAGAGGCGAATGGTGGCTGAAGATGAATGAAGTCTTAATGAGGTATCAAAAAATGAAGAATTGTTTTGAGAAGAGTTGTCAACAAACCCAAAGGGGGACATTGTTGGGAAAAAATCTCTCAAGGCATCATTGAAGTATTTTTGAGATGATTGTGTTTGTTGACAATGCAGGACTCCATGTAGTGTTTGTTGACAAAGTTAGTCTCAATGACTCAAACTGTTGACAAATGGGGTTTTCCTGGAGAACGGGGAAAAATGTTTTTGGCAAAGGGAGTTGTGCTCTTGTGTTAAGGAGGTTTCTAATGTTGTACGCCAGGAATTTTTCGAATTCAGAACATCAAAAATTTGGCAAAGGAAAAGTGGCGCGCAAGTCCAAAAGTGGCGCGCAAGTGTGGCGCGCAAGTCCAAAAGTGGCACGCAAGTATTCCGCGAAAGTATGACGCACAAGTATGGCGCACACGTCATATTTCAAGATCATCATATCAAAATATGACAAAGGGAAGAAAGAGGCGCGCAAGTCCTAAAATGGCGCGCAAGTGTGGCGCGCAAGTGTGACACGCAAGTGTGGCGCGCAAGTGTGGCACACAAGTCCTCAAAATGCCTATAAATAGACGGCTACTCTCCTCATTTATTAACGAGCTCAACAGTTAGAGAAAATTCGAGCTCTGATCGCGCAAGTGGAAATGACGTGCAAGTTCAGTGTGCTCGCAAGTGGGGCGCGCAAGTGTGCGGGGCAAATGTGACGCACAAGTGTACCACACAAGTGTACCACGTAAGTGTGCCACACAAGTGTACCGCGCAAGTGTGCCGCGCAAGTGTGCCGCGCAAGTGTGCCGCGCAAGTGTGCCGCGCAAGTGTGCCGCGCAAGTGTGCCGCGCAAGTGTGCCGCGCAAGTGTGCCGCGCAAGTGTGCCGCGCAAGTGTGCCGCGCAAGTGTAGCACGCAAGTGTGCCGCGCAAGCAGTGTGGAGCGCAAGTTTGACGCGCTAGTGTGGCGCGCAAGTGTGGCACGCAAGTTGGTTTTTCCGCAACGAAGGCAGAGGCTGTGCACTAGTTAAAGGGGCACACAAGTCACCCTAAGGTTGCGTGAAAGTTAGAAATTGCCCAGAACATCTGTGGTAAAGCGGTATTCATCAGTGGATGAAATTTGAACTTCAACAGAGCATCTACATACAGTGGAGGATGCATTCATTAGTGATAATGAAGAGACCTACAGGTCTATAAACTGTGAGTGAATCTTTTGAAGAAGCAGTGAACTCACTTCAGTTGAGAGAGCAGTGAGTTCTCAAATTGTGAGTGGTTGTAAACCAGAAGGGACAGTGAGTCCACTTTGAACTTGTAAACAACAGTGCGCTTATAGTGGAATTGGTACATCGGCACACTGTCGATGTATGCTCTTTGGACGTAGCCTAGTGAGGGTGAACCAAGTAAAAATCGTTGTGTGCTGTGCATGCTTTAAGTTTTATTCATACTCTGCATCGGGAAGGAGAGAAAAGAGAGTTTTGTCTAACAGAAAAACAAGATCAAAAGGGGTAGTTGTTTTAATCTGTCATACCCTGATTCACCCCCCTCTTAGGGTATCTATGTAAGGGTTGGTGTCCTGAGAACCAGCTGTTTTGTACTTTGATTACATAAATGTTCACTTATTATATATTGTTCATTGTTCTGCATGACTATAATATAATAATGTCCTGAAATATTTGTTGCATTGATAAGGTCATGACAGATCCCCACTATGATAAGAACCTTGAAATGCTATAACAACATTCTTAAATAATGTTCTACGGTTGGATGACATACTATGATAGGACACATAGTATACAGACCGTCATGTGCGAGTACTCGTAAGAAGATGAGACTCTCTCTCATGGAGTTCGCACTTGGTAATCTCAAAGATGGAAGATTATGAGAACAGACCCGCCAGTAGCAATTCCGCATGTCTTGGTGTCATCGGACATTGCTATCTACGAGCGTGTGTAATGGTCCTTAGACTGAAAGATTATCATTAACTCATGTCATGACTCGCGTACTTAGATTTACTGACAAAAACCGTCACGCAGACAGTTGGCGGGAAGTATGGTACGTTGGGTGCGTCACGAGTGACATGTTGTTAATGGATAAGTCGAGGAAAGATTTGTCCCTTCCATTTATGGAAGTTGATATCTCGGCCCTTTGATTGAAATAGAACTGTCACATTAAATTCCATGGCATGGTGTGAACAACGAGTTTATTTCAGGTAGTCAAAGAACGACGGATCAAGCATATAAGTTTATGACACTGCCATGAAACCTGCTTGATGAGATATCGAGACAAATGGATTAAATTACACAGTAAGCGTTCGTATGAGGTGATACGTCAATGCAACGTCAACTTCTTTCTCTTGGGTGCCTTGACCCGTTGCTAGACAGTAATCTTGGACTTTAGGCAAGCTCGCCTAATGCCAACGAGAAAGAGGCCTAGAGGGTCACACACTAAGTGTATTCAAGTATCTCAAGTAGAATAAAGATTATTCCCGTACGTGGTTTAATAATTATTCAAGGAAGCCTAAATCGTTTTAATGATGGAGGAAGAAGGAAATGAAAAACAAGATATACACGCCGTGTATTAAAGATTACACGCCGTGTAGTTTTTCATGGAAAACAAGTACACGCCGTGTATTAATAATTACACACCGTGTAGTTTTCTTTATGGAAAGGAAATGAATAAATGAAAACAAGATATACACGCCGTGTACATTGAATGTACACGCTGTGTAGTTTTCAATGAAAAACAAGTACACACCGTGTATTTATTAATACACGCCGTGTAGTTTTTCCAGTCGGGATTTTGATGATATAATATTGTTTTAAATGATATTTATTATAATCAGCATGAGCGCATGTCAAGGAATTAATTATTTGACATGAGGGTTTTAAATAAGAGTCGATGGAATAAATAAAACGCGTAACGCGTTTATTTATTGTCATAACTCTACAACCTCAAACCCGATTATAAATATCCTCACAACCCCAACTCTTTTCCAGCGCGTAACACACAAGAGAATTCTTTCAAGGCCGAAAAAACTTCTTCCACCAAGAACGCTCTCAAGACCGAGAGAGATCCTCTTCCATCGGATCAAGACGATCTAAGGCGGACAACGCAAGCAAAGGTTTCTCCACGCTAGCACCCGGAGACTCCTTTGGCGACATCCCGAGATATGAGGTACATGTGTGGATCACCGCTAGAGGAAGTCTACACTTGGCTTCTGCGACGCAACGACGAATCACATCAGAACATGATCAATAACATCAACGAAGAAAGAACACCCAAAAGGTATTTCTTTTCAATTGATTAAATTAATTATAATTAACCTGTAGCGATCCTACTTTGTGGTTTCGGGACTTTCCTTTTCTTTGTACATTTCTGTGATTCGATCCGTAGAGACTGACGTTTATCGTCGTATTGATCCCGGATTGATCATTGTTAATGACAAAAAGCCAAGTGGGAACATCCACCCACGCACTTCCATTGCGCCCAGAACCTTCAAATGGTATCAGGGTGAGGTTACAACGTTGATTATAGTTATTTAATTTTCGTTGATAATTTACGCATTTATATTTGATTCAATTCAATCGTTCTATAAAATCTGAATAAACGAGATCTGTTCTTCCTCATTCGTTTCTCGATTCACATCACAGAAACAAACTTTTAATTTTGATTTTGATTAAAATAAAAACGAGGAACTCATCCGGAGGAGCCGCTCTTTCTGTCTGTACAACACGGGATTACACGACGTGTAATTAAAACTACACGCCGTGTACTTAGGTTCAACGAACCGGCACTGGTCCGCCAAACCAAGCCGTGTAAATTGAATATGCCTAAGTATTAATCACTCTGTCTTGGCCAGAATTGAACGGCGCGTGGAACCGGAATACACGACGTGTATGGTGGAGCAACACGCCGTGTAGTCCGTTCTGGCCCAGGTGAAACTGTGTACAAAGATAAGCCGCGTACCGCGTACATGGGATCGCCATGCCGGTTACCGCGTAACAAGGAAGTACACGCCGTGTACTCCAAAATTTCCAAAGTAAAGAAAACACGCCAAAGCCCCCGGCGTGTACTTTGGATAAAGGGTGAAAAAAAATACACGCCGTGTAATTATAAACTACACGCCGTGTACTTTCCAGAAATGGAATTTCACCTGGTTTCCTCCAATGTACAAAGACCCGTACAAGAAATATGGATGAGAAGAATCTCAAGTAAATTCAGAAAGGAATTTAAGATAATGAATTAATTAATTATAAGATCATAATTAATTAAATTCAAGCGCGACTTATCTTAAATGAAAGAACAGTTAAAAGAATTTGAATTCTAAATATGCGTAAATGTTGTTGCATGCTATGGATGATCATGAGTTAGACCAAAGACACTTTGTATGTGTATGGTTTCATTTAAATTTATTTAATTTAAATTTGTTGGCCTGCGAGCCTTCTTCCAATAAAATGTAGGGCCTGCGTGCCCATGGTTTCTTTAATGTAAACCCACGTAATGGAGGATCTCCCAAGCCAGGGGAGACGGTTCAAATCCTGAAGCTGAGACGAAATCGACACAAGAAGATACAAAGGTGGATAGGTGGGAGCTGCAAAACAGGAACCATCAGGTTCAAGGTGTTTTTCCTAGGTCAGGGTTAGCTTATCAAAACCGCTAGATAAGCTAAACCAAATAGAAGCTCATGATCATGCCATCTTATTTTATTTCTGTCTAATTGCATGGTTTATTTATTATGTATGTGTTGTCGCGATCACATAATTAATAAAATGAACAAGCATGCAAGGATGAAATAAAATAAAAACCGGACTATGCGTAAACATTATCAGAACATGGTTAATCACTTAAATAAGCACCACTTAATATTAAAAAGCACATGATAATGCGAAACTACGCATAAAGGACTAAAATCCCTCAATACCATATTAAGTCAGACCAAGCCTTCTGTTACCTGATTAAGGGCAAGACTCAATAAAACTATGTGTTTGACCAACCCTTGTTGGGACACTTACTTTTATAAAGGAAGCCCTTATGAAAGGTTTCAGGTTGACTTAACCATATTACATCAAGAGAAGTAGCCCTTGCTAGACTTGGTGTAATATTGGAGGCAAGAGTTGAGGAAATCCAAGTCAGGATTTCAGGATTGGGGAGTCCACTCAACAGATCAAGGAACTGTAAGCTCACAGTTGGTAAAGACCTGCCTACCTAAATACCTTCAAATAGCTTGACCAACCCTTGTTGGGGTTACACAAAGGGGAATATGGATCCTTGCCACTAGAATGTCAAAGCAACTGGACATTCCGAGTTCAATGGTGAGGGTCATTGAGACTTGATAAAATAGTGGGAGAATTAATAAATTCATTTATTATTTTTCATAAAATGTAATCACGAAAGTACTGATAAATCTGCTCTTTTAATTTGTAGAATCGAAATGACAAACTCGTCAACCACATTTTCTCTGTGATCAATTCTGGATAAAGACAATATCCTCACCGACAGTAACTTTCAGGAATGGTTTAGGCGCCTTCGGGTTATCCTACGCCATGAATGAAAGTTTTATGTGCTGGAGTCCTCACTTCCTGATTCTCCTGCCCCAGGGGCGAGTGATGATGATTTCCTGGTCTATGATCAACATTTGAATGACGCTCTCGACGTTCAATGTTTGATGCTATCATCTATGTCTAGTGAGCTCATGAAGTCTCATGAAGACATGGATGCCTATAGCATGCTCGAGCACCTCCGTGATCTATACCAAGAGAGAGCAAGACAGGAAAGGTTTGAGATCTCCAAGGCTCTATTTCAGAGCAAGCTTGGAGAGGGTGCCCCAGCTGGGCCTCATGTAGTCAAGCTCATTGGCTACATTGAGCGCTTGAAGGTTCTAGGGTTTAAACTCCCCGAAGAACTGGGCACCGATCTCATTCTTGCATCACTCCCCCAGAGCTTCTCGAACTTTGTTGTTAATTTCAACATGAACAACATTGAGAAGTCTCTATCTGATCTTCTTATCCTTATTCGCCAAGTAGATAATGACATGAAGCGTGAAAAACCTTCTGTCCTTATGGTGAATAAAAGGAAAGGGAAGACGAAGAGCTTTAAGCCCAAAGTTTCTTCAAGGCCTTCCAAGAAAAGGAAGATCAAAGGGGAGACAAAGGAACAGGATGCTGTTTGTTTCGCATGTGGCAAGAAGGGCCACTGAAAGAAAAACTGCACCCATCCAAGGAAGCAAGGGGAAGCTTCAGGTGCGTTTGTTATCGAATGCAATCTATCTGTTTCTACTAATTGAGTATTCGATACTGCTTGTGGTGCTCACATCTGTATCCAAATACAGGAACCAAGTAGATTCAAGAAGATTGATTGAGGGGAGGTAGATCTACGAGCAGCCAACAGAGCCAGACTTGCTGCTGTAGCTGTTGGGGACTACCACCTCACATTGCCTACTGGGATGGTCTTGGTTTTGAAAGGATGTTATTATGTACCCTCTGTAACCAAAAACATTGTTTCAGTATCCAGATTAGATACTGATGAATTTATCTTCAAGTTTGGAAGTGGATGTTGCTATTTTTATAAAGATAACATTTGTTTTGGTAGGACACATTTATATAACGACCTTTATGTGTTAGACTACACAAACCAAGTAATGACAATAGATAACAAAGTTTATTCACATGACTCATACCACACCCAACTTTGGCATCACCGGCTAGGTCATGTCAATGAGAAACGTTTGACAAAATTACATCAAGATGAGTATTTAGATTCTTTCGAACTAAAACCACTTGGTGTATGTCATGCGTGTCTACAAGGCAAAATGACCAAAACCCCATTTAGTGGGAAAGGTGAAAGTGCTAAAAAGATTCCAGAATTAGTTCACACAGATGTGTGTGAGCCATTTCCAGTTGAGGCAAGGGGTGGGTTCTCATACTTCATAACTTTTACTGATGATTTTAGTAGATATGGATATATCTACTTAATGAGGTATAAGTCAGATTCTTTTGATCGGTTCAAAGAATACAAGAATGAAGTTAAGAACTAGCTTGGTAAAAAGATTAAGAAACTCCGCTCAGACAGAGGAGGAGAATATCTTAATTAGGACTTCATTGATTTCTTACGGGAGTTTGGGATTCTATCTCAACTCACTCCTCCTTACACACCTCAGTGGAATGGTGTAAGTGAAAGGAGGAACCGCACCCTGTTGGACATGGTGAGATCAATGATGAGTCATGCGAGTCTTCCATTATCCTTTTGGGGATATGCATTACAAACAGCAGTGCACATACTAAACCAAGTACCAACTAAATCGATAAATGGTATTCCATACGAGTTATAGAGTGGATGCAAAGCCATGTTATCGAATTTACATGTGTGGGGTAGCGAAGCATTTGTTAAGGCCTCTTCAGGTAACAAACTTGCACCCCGAGGCACAAAGTGTATCTTTATAGGATATCCCAAGGAAACAAGAAGATATTATCTATACAACCCCTCAGACAAAAAGGTTTCAGTGGCAAGACACGACATATTCCTTGAGAGGGAGCACATCTCCAAAAGAGATAGTGGGAACGAGATAGACTTCGATGAAGTCGAGGCTCAAGATACACAGGAGTTGGTGCAAGAACAGATTCCACAAAGCCCCGTGCAAGAACAATCTGTTCCAGAGACACAAGAACTGCGTAGGAGCACGAGAGAGGTGAGAGAACCAGAACAATATAGTTTTCTTGTCACTGAGGATGGTGACTCATTATTGGTTGACAATGATGATCCTCTTACCTACAAGGAAGCAGTTGAAGGCACATACGTTGCCAAGTGGCAAGAAGCCATGAATTCTGAAATGGATTTCATGTACCAAAACCAAGTCTGTATTTTGGTAGATCCTCCAGTTGATGTAAAACATATTGGTAATAAATGAGTATTCAAGAAGAAATTGGACATGGAGGGGCAAGTCAGCACCTATAAGGCACGACTGGTTGCAAAAGGTTTTAGACAACGTCAAAGAATTGACTATGATGAAACCTTTTCACCGGTTGCAATGCTTAAATCCATCAGAATCCTATTGGCCATTGCCGCTTACCATGACTATGAGATTTGGCAAATGGATGTCAAAACAGCTTTCCTTAACGGGAACCTCTAGGAAGATGTCTACATGACACAACCTGAAGGGTTTGTGACTCCAAAGGATGCCAACAAGGTATGCAAGTTGCAGAAATCCATTTATGGATTCAAGCAAGCATCAAGGTCATGGAACATTCGTTTTGATGAAGCTGTAACAGAATTTGGCTTTGTTAAGAACGAATGTGAGCCTTGTGTCTACAAGAGGTTTAGTGGGAGTGCAGTCGTCTTCCTAATAGTATATGTTGATGACATATTACTAATTGGAAACGAAGTACCTGTCTTACAGTTAGTTAAGACATGGTTGTATAAATGCTTCTCCATGAAAGACTTGGGAGATGCAACATATATTCTTGGGATCAAGATCCATCATGATAGATCCAAGAGAATGCTGGGCCTGAGTCAAAGTACATACATTGACAAGACACTGAAGAGATTCAGTATAGAACAATCCAAGAGGGGATTGTTGCCAGTGTCACATGACATTTATCTTTCCAAGAAAATGTGTCCTCAGACACATGAGGAAAGAAAGAGAATGACAAGGATCCCTTACGCATCCACGATTGGGTCAGTCATGTATGCTATGCTATGTACGAGGCTAGATGTTGCTTACGCATTAAGTGCGGTAGGTAGATATCAAGCTGATCCTGGAGATCGCCATTGGATGGCAGTCAAGACCATCCTTAAGTATCTGAGGCGTACTAAGGATATGTTCCTGGTTTATGGAGGAGATGAAGAACTAGTCATCAGAGGACATGTAGATGCTAGTTTCCAGACTGATCAAGATGACATGAAGTCGCAGACTAGATACATCTTTAGTTTGAATGGAGGTGCAGTGAGCTGGAAGAGCTCAAAGTAGAATGTGGTGGCAGATTCTACAGCGGAGTCCGAGTATATCGCAGCTTCTGAGGCAGCTAAAGAAGCAGTATGGATGCGAAGCTTCGTCCAAGAGTTGGATGTAGTACCGAGCAGTAAAGATCCCATCACACTCTATTGTGATAATACTGCAGCGGTGACACTTGCAAAAGAGCCAAGGTCACATCAGCGGATAAAGCACATACTTCGGAAGTATCATCTCTTGAGGGATTTTTCTCAGAGAGGTGAAGTTGCAGTGAGTAGTATTTCCACGGAAGACAACGTAGCGGACCCCTTGACTAAAGCCTTGACTCAGCAGAAACATGATCATCATGTGAGGTCTAGCGGACTAAAAGTTGTAGGCAGTTGGCTCTAGTCCAAGTGAGAGTTTGTAAGGGTTGGTGTCCTGAGAACCAACTGTTTTGTACTTTGATTACATAAATGTTCACTTATTATATATTGTTCATTGTTCTGCATGACTATAATATAATAATGTCCTGGAATATTTGTTGCATTGATAAGGTCATGGCAGATCCCCGCTATGATGAGAACCTTGAAATGCTATAACAATATTCTTAAATAAAGTTCTACGGTTGGATGACATACTATGATAGGACACATAGTATACAGACCGTCATGTGCGAGTACTCGTAAGAAGACGAGACTCTCTCTCATGGAGTTCGCACCTGGTAATCTCCAAGATGGGAGATTATGAGAACAAACCCGCCAGTAGCAATTCCGCATGTCTTGGTGTCATCGGACATTGCTATCTACGAGCGTGTGTAATGGTCCTTAGACTGGAAGATTATCATTAACTCATGTCATGACTCGCGCACTTAGATTTACTGACGAAAACCGTCACGCAGACAGTTGACGGGAAGTAGGGTACGTTGGGTGCGTCACTAGTGACATGTTGTTAATGGATAAGTCGAGGAAGGATTTGTCCCTTCCATTTATGGAAGTTGATATCTGGGCCCTTTGATTGAAATAGAACTGTCGCATTAAATTCCATGGCCATGGTGTGAATGATAATTTTATTTCAGGTAGTCAAAGAATGACAGATCAAGCATATAAGTTTATGACACTGCCATGAAACCTGCTTGATGAGATATCGAGACAAATGGATTAAATTACACAGTAAGCGTTCGTATGAGATGATACGTCAATGCGGCGTCAACTTCTTTCTCTTGGGTGCCTTGACCCGTTGCTAGACAGTAATCTTGGACTTTAGGCAAGCTCGCCTAATGCCAACGAGAAAGAGGCCTAGAGGGTCACACACTAAGCGTATTCAAGTATCTAAAGTAGAATAAAGATTATTCCCGTACGTGGTTTAATAATTATTCAAGGAAGCCTAAATCATTTTAATGATGGAGGAAGAAGGAAATGAAAAACAAGATATACACGCCGTGTATTAAAGATTACACGTCGTGTAGTTTTTCATGGAAAACAAGTACACACCGTGTATTAATAATTACACGCCGTATAGTTTTCTTTATGGAAAGGAAATGAATAAATGAAAACAAGATATACACGCCGTGCACATTGAATGTACACGCTGTGTAGTTTTCAATGAAAAACAAGTACACGCCGTGTATTTATTAATACACGCCGTGTAGTTTTTCAAGTCGGGATTTTGAGGATATAATATTGTTTTAAATGATATTTATTATAATCAGCATGGGCGCATGTCAATGAATTAACTATTCGACATGGGGGTTTTAAATAAGAGTCAATGGAATAAATAAAACGCGTAACACGTTTATTTATTGTCATAACTCTACAACCTCAAACCCGATTATAAATATCCTCACAACCCCAACTCTTTTCCAGCGTGTAACACGCAAGAGAATTCTTTCAAGGCCAAAAGAATTTCTTCCACCAAGAACGCTCTCAAGACCGAGAGAGATCCTCTTCCATCGGATCAAGACGATCTAAGGCGGACAACGCAAGCAAAGGTTTCTCCACGCTAGCACCCGAAGACTCCTTTGACGACGTCCCGAGATACGAGGTACACGTGTGGATCACCGCTAGAGGAAGTCTACACTTGACTTCTGCGACGCAACGACGAATCACATCAGAATGTGATCAATAACATCAACGAAGAAAGAACACCCAAAAGGTATTTCTTTTCAATTGATTAAATTAATTATAATCAACCTGTAACGATCCTACTTTGTGGTTCTGAGACTTTCCTTTTCTTTGTCCATTTCTGTGATTCGATCCGTGGAGGCTGGCGTTTATTGTCGTATTGATCCAGGATTGATCATTGTTAATGAAAAAAAGCCAAGTGGGAACATCCACCCATGCGCTTCCGCTGCGCCCGGAACCTTCAATCTAGCCTAGTGGACCTAACAACAACAGTCAGTTGGGTGGCTTGTCTCAGTGAAAATGCCACAAGGCTTTGAAGGAGGGGGTTGAGATGTCTTTTATGCCAAAGAAATCTGCCTCACCATAGTGGTCAATTCTTTTAACTTGGTATCAATTAAATGACTCTCAATAGAAGAAGGATTTACCTGATGTACTCTCCTAACATGCAGTGTACCTCGATCGCCAAATTGTTGGGAGTTTTGGGCCATCTTGTCAATCAATGCACTTGCAGCTACTGTTGTCTTGTCCACCAATGCTCCTCCAGCCACGCCATCCACCATGCTCCTCTCCATAGGTGCGAGTCTTTCATAGAAGTATTGGATGAGGAGTTGCTCACTAATTTGGTGATGTGGGCAGTTTGCACACAACTTCTTAAATCGCTCCCAGTACTCATACATTGACTCCCCTTGGGCTTGCTTTATCCCAGAGATATTTTTACGAATGGAAGTAGTCATTGATGCTGGAAAAAATCTCTGCAAGAAAAGACGTTTCAAATCGTTCCAAAAAGTTACATCTTCGGGTTGTAAATAATACATCCAATCTTTCGTAGCTCCATCAAGTGAGAATGATAATGCTCTTAGTTTGATTTGGTCTTCAAATACGTTTCTTGGTTTCAGGGTTGACTAAACCACATTAAATTCTTTTAAATGTTTGTTGGGATCCTCACCAGATAATCCATGAAACTTTGGAAGAAGATGAATTAACTTAGATTTCAGTTCAAAGTCCGATTCGAGATTCGGGTAAGCAATACAATTTGGTTGATAGTCAATATCAGGTGCATCCGATTCTCGAATAGTTCTATTAAGTTCATCGTTATTGTCTCCAGCCATTAGTTCTTATTTTAAAATGGACTTTGAAGTGTTTCCAATTTCAATGTTCTTGGATCAGAGGAATTCTCAAACTGGTTGAATGTTGAAACTTCTCGTAGACTGAGAATGTCTGATTCGAGCTCAAAGACTACGTTCAATCTCAGGGTCAATATCTAAGAGATCTTCGGGATTAGTTCGTGTCATAAATCAAATAAAAATGAAAAGAAGGAAAGTAGACCATAGTAAAATAAAAATGAGAAGTTTGAGTTGATGGTCAAAAAAGAAGAAAATAACAGAAGAAAAAAGAAAAAAAGAAAAAAAAAAACAAATTGGGTAAAGAAGAAAGAAAGAAGTGAAGAAGAGAATAAAATATAAAATAAAATAAATACCTCTAATTAGTTGAAATAATTACTTGCCTCCCCGACAACGACGCTAATTTGAAAGGCGCTGTCGTGAGCGCCCTCAAATGATTAACGATTTTTGGGGTACTTGGGTGCAACTGAGTGGCTGACCAAGACCATCTCTCAAAGAGGTAGTAATTGAAACAGCTTCTTAAAGATAATATAAAAATAAAATAAGAAAGAATAAACACTACTTGAAAGGATGGAGGGTTGTTTATCATCTATAAAACTAGAAGAAGTTTTCTGGAAGAAGATTGCATTTTTTTGTTTTTAATTTTGAAATGAAATTCGACGCAACAAGAAATGTTTTTTTAGAAAATATTTTAAAAGGCGTAATCGATCCAACTCTACCTCTTCACTTAATTATTTATCATTATAATTTAAATTAATATCCACTTAATTATAATCCCATAATTTGTTAACCCTCGAACACTACGAGAGTTAACCACAAAGATGAAATTACTTATACCCTAGCCTAGCTTCGAAACATGCAATCGCGACACCCTACTTTTATTAATGTTCTAAATTTAGCTTATGGTCAGTAGTAAATTAAGGCACATGTCCATTCTGTAAAATGAGGATGAATTGAGCTTAGAGATTATATTTAAACTCTACAAATTTATCCCATGTGGTCTTGTTTTACCGGTTAAGTTTGCGCTCACACAATTTACATAATACTCGACCTCACGTGTTTTTGTGTTAATTGTTCAATTGCTTGCGTAATTTATTATAATTTAAAAACTTAATTCATGGATCATATCAAGTGAATTACAATAGCTCAATGATTCAAAATAATTAAATGAAGAGGGTAGAAAATAGATTGATCACTAAGAAAACTACTTTTCCATGGGCAGTGTGGTCATCGTGGAGATGTTTTGCACGAGCAAAGGATTGAAAGGGTAGAAACCAATCTCGTATCCACTCTTGAATTCCAACCCAAAGAGGAAGATTAAGAGGAAGATAAATGAACAAAACAGAGGAAAAAAGAAGAAATTAAAGAAGAACTAAGGATTTTATTACACAAACAAATGTATTACAACACGAAGAAGAAGAAGACTTCATCGAAGGGATCCTTGCTTCAAAAGCTACCTTTATTTAAATGGTTGGAGAATTGGAGTGGATCCACTTCTCCTCTTCCCTCGACTTCCCAATGCACGTCCCAACTTCTCCAAATGAGAAAAACACTAATTTATAGAGTGGAGGGGAGGCTAGGTTTAAAGTGGTTTCAAGTGTGAATGATGAATATTGGCCAAATATTTTAATACAACTTGCACCGCCCATTTGACCTCTAAAACGTGTGAACTAATTGTTCTTTCAGAAGAATGATTTGTGAAAAATTGGGTTGGCAAGGTCCTCCCAAAATTTGGGCCCAATAAAAGCTCATATGAAGAAGTTATGACCCAAATACAGAACCAATGTCCAATCAGGCGGGTCCAGTCCACCTTTGACTTCATGGTCCATTTAGTCCAACCAAATGCACGTTTAGCTCCAATGTCCTGAACAAAAGTTGTAGCCCATTAAGTCAGGAACATATTTACAAAATTTCAAGTTCAAATGATAAATATTAAAATATTTATCTTCGAAATACTACAGTGCACTATAAAGGGTAAAACTGGAATTTCCATCAAATTTTCAAATGAATGATCTAATCCCAAATATTTTATAAATAAACATATTTAACACAATGTGAGGAAATTTTATCATTTAATATCAATAAAATATTCAATAAATATGCGTTTTATCAATATCACAAGCTTAACTACCTATTGACGAACTCACCCCATTCTTTATTAAATTGTTAAATCAATCAATCATTTAAATTAATCTCTGCAAACAAACCCCCACAATCAAAATACAATCAACTAATAACAATCGACTATTAAAAAGTATTATCGCGGAGGATTCAACTCGAGTGCTGCTATACACATTAGCAGAGCACCGGAACCTTGAATGGTCAATAGGCGACAATCGGTCGCGCTTTCACTTACCACCAATGAAAATTTCAGGAAGAAGGTGAACCTAGTGTTCACGAACCAAAGTGGACGGAAGGGAAATCTCAAAGTGTTAAGGATGGGTTATTCCTCCCGTATGGGATTGTTAATGAACCTACCAACAATGAGTTGTGGTCCTCAGATGATGATGTGGAGATGGATTACGCTGATCATCATGTGGCATTGTTTCTTAACTCAAGTGATGGTAAAGGAAAAAGAATGATGACAGTGGCGATGCCCCTATTCAATTAAGAAGAATTAAAACCAAAAGTAATGATCTGACTAGTATAGAAAAGCATGCCTGGTATGGGACCCTCTCCGAACATCCCTGCTGATGAATCCACTGACAGGGTGATTGAAAAAGTGGATCATGATTTACCCTCTATGCATACTCAAAGCACTATCCATGAATTTGCAATTGTCCAACTAGTCACCGAGATGGCCCAAATATCTAAGCCATTAGTTGTGGAACCTTCTCCTAGAGATCATGATAAAGGTGTGACCACGTCGAACCCTACTGGTGGAGTTATTAAGGTTAACAGGGACTCCTCTCCACAGGAATCCAATCGTGAATACCTAAGAAAGGATTAGGTAACTACATCCAATCTCTTCAGAGTGATTAACTCACCTAATGCTCTTGAAGACCTTCCTAGATAAGAAGAGGTCCAGACTATTTCTCACGAGATTCAGAACCACATGAGGGGAGAAAGTTGCAGAGATTCCCTACCTGATCCCTCTGAGCGAGAGGAGGTGTAGACAGATGCTACTAAAAGTGACCTCGATGAATCAAAGGACATTGATGGACCTTGGAAATAAATGAATTCTTTGAGGAGAGGTCATCATCTTAAGAGGTGGAGGTTGAGAGCACAGTCACATCAATTGGGTGGCTTTGCATAATGGGGATCGTGAAGTTTTCAAAAAGGTTGATATGTGAATGGTCTCTTTATGATGAGGGTATTTATCTGAACCCATCCTCTTTGATTTCACTTTTTTTAATATTAGGGATTTGATGCTATGTTTCCCAAAAAAAATATGTGTTTATAATTTATATAAATAATTTATTTAAATGCATTTTTTAATATTTTTTTAATTGAAATAGTTAGTATAGTTAATTTTTAATAATTTTTGTTATTTATATAATTAATATTATTTATTTATTCTTTTTTATTTGTTTTTAACATTTTTAGTACTAGGTTAAGCGTCGATAAAAGCGCACCTTTCTCAATGTTGAGAAATACACATTTCTCACCATTTTTTTAGTACTAATAAAAGTGATGATTTATCAGTACTAAGAAAGTGGTGACAAAAGTGGAATTTTTATATTATTATTTTTGATAAAATATTCTTTTATCATTGCTTTTCAGTAAGTGTTGATAAAACCCTTCACCCTCTTTAAAAATAAACCTAGAAAATCACCTCGTCCTCGCGCTACATTCAAGCTCTTGTAGAACCGAAGCTCTAGTGTAGTTGAAGTCAATTGTTTTGGACAAACTGAACCTCAAAACCGATGGTATGAAATTCTGAACTTGTTAAGGAATCTCAGTAAATCATGTGTTTTGCATAATTTTTTCACTTTATCTTCCTATTAATCCCACACGAAGCTTGAAAATGTTATTAAATATCTCATAATTATTGGGAGTGTGTTTAAAATGATCAGAGTCTGCCAAAGTTAAATTTAATCACACACGAGTGTAGATTTCCCATTTTATTTATCCAAACCCCCTGAAATTCCCAGTAAATCATATTTAACTACACCATACTCCTAAAAATCAATGGAAACCACATTTTAAAGTGTAGTATTATACCAAAATTAATTCTAAAATGACTAAAATAATATAAAGCATGAAATGAGTCCACTGGTCAATTTAACTCCAAAATATTCTAAAACACCAAAAAAATGTGATGATTACACCAAACTAATGAAAATATGGGGGGAATATTTGGAATTAAAATCAATTAAAAATTCATAATTTTTTCATTTTATCACTCCCACACACTTATTCTGTTACAATCTTGGGAAATACCTATACATAATCCAAAAAACAAACCAATTAAATCAAAAATTGAAATGAGAACTCATTTTCCATCATCTTCTTTTCTTACTTATTTTATTATTTTAATTCCCTTTTTCATTATGCTCATGAAATTTCATTCAATTCAATTGATCAATCCATTGACATTTTTACCTACCTCACATAAAAATGAATCTCTCTTAGTCAAGAATATATGTTTGTAAGTTCTCCTCTTATTGAGATCATGAATACTTTGTATAATTTGGCAACATGCCTACATATCCACTCAAAGGGAAAAGTTGTGCTCAATCATAAGGGCTTTTGCATGGGTTATGTATGGGATTTAGGTTGGTGGTTTGAAGTTTAAAAATAAAGGACTCAAAGAGGCATTTTTATCTATTAAGACTCAATGCATGGAAATACAGGAAAAGATAATCACAATTCACTCCTTTTCCTCCTTCAAAAGCATCACTAAATTGAATTTTTGCACCACCCTATTCAATCCAGTGACACATAACAAAATTTTGAAATTCCCAAATTAAATTATAAACATTGTTTTCACTTTATAATTAATATAATTTACCCAATATTGTTAAACTTTATTTTAAATGTTTACATTTTTTAATGATAGATGAATCAAAATTTTGAAATTCCATTTTTTTAGAATTTAAAATTATTAAAACATTAATTTTTATAATTTTAATAACAAGGTTGTTTATTTGTGAATTCTATTACACATTAAACTTATTTTTATGATTAAATACATCCACTTCAAGGTTATGAAATTTGAAAATTTGGGTTACTTTGGTTAAATGATTCATTTTCTTGTTCTGTAATGTCTTAGATTTTCATTGTATTATTTTTAAATATTATATGCAATTATTACGAGATTAGGCTTTATGACAACGTGCGATTCCAAGGTATGGGGTGCTTGAAATAAATATTTGAAATAAATTAAACTCTTAACTAGCGCGTGCGAACAGTTTTTCTGAAAAAGTGGAATAACCTTTAAACGGTTTCTCGGATCAGAAATCTGAGGGCACTATTGTGTTTAGAGCAGCGACTTTACTTTAGGTGAGACCTAACATTGACCAGCGCAGGTCATTAGTAGAAGTTAGTTTTTGGACGTTTTAAAGGAAATAAAATAAATTAATAATTTTTTTAACGTTTCCATAATGCAGCGACACATTATTTTGTTTTAAATGACCAAGAGCTCAGGGTTAGACTCATAACCCTGGAAAACTCCTTGGAATCCTCTAGAGCTTTGGAGAGGAGCCACCCTTGGAGAAATTCTCGACGAATGACGACATGTGGATCGTTGCATGGTGAGATTGAATCCCGACCAACAACCGCACTCATTCTTCGTCGACAAACGAGGTAGGGGTTTGTTATTTTGATTTCGTTTTTCCCCATTCTTCAATTTAATGACGAACACAAATCAACCCATGAATAAGTTGACCCTTGGATCGTTCGTTCTTGCGGGAGGGACTTCATTTGGGTTTTATTTTGGGGAATTAATCCATGCTAGATTTAATTTGTTGTTTTGATTTGCTCTGTTTGATCCCACTAACGGGAGAAGATCAATGTTGCGACGAACAACAACAGAGGTTTGTTCCTTGAATTGCTTTTAGATTTCTTCTTCCCCCTTTTACCCTGTATTCTTCGCATTTTTGCGGGGTTATGAACAATGATTCGCTGCACATTCGTTTCGTAACACAATGATCCCAAATCGTAGATCCGACATCGTGACGACCTTGCGGAGGTGCGATGATGACGATGACTGACAAATCGACTCGGTTCGGGAGAAATCGTTCTTCAATGGTTCTTCGTGCGGATGGATCAAAACATGTTTTCGAGGCCAATCGGAGGCCCAAAACCAACAGAATCAGCTTTTTGGTGATAAATCGCCCCTGGACCTTCAGTTTGGAGGAAAACGGGCGGTTGGATCGAGAATCAGAGGATCTCCCAAAGCACTGGATGAAGAACCTGTGATTCTGGAAAATCGCGACGAACACAACATGTAGTTCGAACTACACAACGTGTGGGCCCCGTTGAACGATGCCTAGTTTTTTTGGAGACAGATGATGGTGACACGACGTGTGAGAGATGTCACGCAGCGTGTGGGTCCTTACACGGGACTCAGCGTGTATCTTGGACGATACACGCACGCGGAGTAGAGTACATGACATGTACTCCACCACGCGGTCAGACCAGGCCGGTTACGCGGGTTACCCTGTGTACCAGTACACGAGTTGACAGACACGGGTTGAAGCCGTGTATGGGCACACGACCAACGTACATGGAGCGACCCCTGGATAGTAGGACACAACGTGTCGTGCTCTTACACGCCATGTATACCTCTTTCTACACGACATGCTCTTCGACACAGGTCGTTGTACACGGGCAATACCTGGGGTCATAGGACATGACATGTGACCTTTCTACACACCGTGTATCGTTCTGTACATGGCTTGATCTTCTGGTCCACAATTCCTTGTACACGTTTCTCTTGGGTTAGCACCCCCTTTTCTCGTTCCCTTGAAGGTAATGTATTGTTTCCATCCACCAGAGTATGATCCCTTCAACAGGACTTTCTGGATAGAGTCAGAATCCCTCCGAGAGGCCCGTAGCGAGATCCTCTACCCATTCTTGACCCTAGGTAGAGTCAAGTATCGACATGACCAATCTTATAGGACGTCGATTCTCTACTTAGCAGGTGAATCTGGATGAGTTACGGTATACGTCAAGGCCTTGGCAGTGATCCTCATCTGCGTATCGTGATCTTTCCCAACTTAGGAGTGAGTTCTCCCAGAATTAGTGTATCTGTTCTCTCTTCAGATCTATCAGTTCCACTCTCTCTCTCTCTCTATCTCGTGGCACTTCCCAACAAACGTACTTCTCGGACGAACGTCATCAGAGCTATTAGAACTGTGGAATGAGTTCTCCCGGATGAGTGGTCCGTGGAATCTTTGAACTGAATCCCTAGCGTGGGTATGCGGTCTTTGTGACATACCTTTAGACTACGGGTCTGAGTTTCGAGTATATCTGGATATGTTTCTCTTGTTATATGTTCTGTAGACATATACTGTGTAGAGCTGATCGTAACTTTACTTCGTGTATTGTTTTGTGATTTTCAGGGTCCCCTACTGAGTATTGTTATACTCACCCTTGCACGGGCTTCGCCCGCACATGTCGTGTCTTGTGCAGACGAGTGGTATTTTGACAGATTCCAAGACGGACCAGGACCAGATCGAGCTTTGTGAGCTTCCTTATAGGATGAGGTGTTCCAACGGTTGCGAGCAGCAGTCCCAATACCTATCTCTTGCTTATAGGTTGGACTCTGTAGTTTGCAGACTCTTTCTTTTGGTGGTCTTGTATTCTGACCCACTTTACTTTCCTCACTTTACTTTCCATTGTACTCTGATTGGTTGAGTTTAGTTGTATGCATGCATTTTGTTCCTTAGTGGTTTTTTCATTTCAGCATTTGTGGGCTTGGAGATGTGTGTGTGAGTATAGGTACTTAGGAAATGCCTCAAATGTTAGTGATATGCCTACTCGGTGCTAGTCACCAACCCCTGTCCTATTGGAGGTGGGCTTGGGGAGTCGCGGCACGAGCCCCACTGGGACGGGTCATGACAGAGTGGTATCAGAGGTGGTCGGTTCTACCTTAGGAGCAAGAGTGTGAGATTGGTTTGGGGCAACAATGTTAAGTGTTTCGAGCTCAACTTTCAGGCCAGAGACTCCAGTGTTGGTGCGGGCGACCGACATATCCATACACCAGGACTTTGATAATCTTCTTTTCAACTCAGTACATGAAAACACTAGTTGTAGGGAAACAAAAGAATGGTACATGCATCATATAGGAATGTGTTGTGTTTTCCACGTCCTTTTGAGTCATCTATCCATATATACTCTTTGACCATGATTCATCT
Source organism: Viscum album (assembly GCA_963277665.1). NCBI lineage: Eukaryota > Viridiplantae > Streptophyta > Magnoliopsida > Santalales > Viscaceae > Viscum > Viscum album. The sequence goes on from OY728123.1 coordinate 2,042,905,363, forward strand.
TGTTTCCTTACAGGATTCCTTCGCGATGCATACTCGCTAGGATTCAGTGACTCAATCACGAGGATGACCCCCTCAGTGATGAGGCTTCGATTCAGGGACCAGTTCCCCATGTGTTACCTCTAGGTGGTGCACCTGCTATACCACCACTAGTAGAGTAGCACGTGGTACCCGCAGTACCGACAGACAAGGAGTGCTAGCTGAGCGCGCCTCATGAGTTTTAGAGACATACCCTTTAGGTTCTGAGGCGAGCCCAACCCTCAGGCGGCTAAGGACTAGCTTGAGGTGGTGACTAGAATTTTTTGTCTAGTGAGGACACCAACATACCAGATGACGATCCTAGGAGCGAGCCTTCTTTAGGGTTCAGTGGGACGATGGTGGAGTTTGACCACACAGACTCACGACGAGGAGACTCTTTTGTGGACAGAGTTAGAGTGACTCTTTAGGGAGGAGTTCTATCCGGTTACGTTGAGAGCAATGCATATCCAAGAGCTTCTTCAGCTCTAGCAAGGCAGTTTAACGGTGACTGACCATTCATCTAGGTTCACCAACCTCGCCAGGTACTCGATGGGTATGGTCAGAGATAAGTACTTCAGAGCTCAGACCTTTGAGCGAGGCCTACGACGGGATATCCGAGCTAGTGTCGTGCCTCTTTGCATTTCAACTTATGTAGGAATGCTCAAGTGAACTTTGGTGGTCGAGAGCTTCTTGGCTAAGCAGAGATAGCCAGTGGCAGTCAACAGCAGACATACAGGTGTAGAGACCTTGGTAGCAGGGAGCCGACGTCAGGCACAAGGAGCAGGACGTGGGAGATGTCATAGGAGGACCCAAGACAGGGGATTTGCGGTCTAGGGATCTCAGGATGGATTCAGTCAGCCTAGGGAGAGACGATGCTACTCGTGCGATGACATATAACATCTCGCTAGAGACTGTCCAACCCGTCGAGCTGCTGACAGGGAGGCGGTGGATGAATCACCGAGGTAGAGGCAAATAGTGGAGCAAACAGACCCGCCAGGCGGCAGACATGGTAGAGGACCAGGGAGAGCTGCAGGAGGTGGAAGATGCTTTGATCTACTTCTACCACCACCCCAGGTGGTCGGCACTAGGCTTAGGGAGCTGGGGGACAAGGGCGGGGGCAACTGCATGCGTTCGAGGCGTACAACCCAGAGACTCTAGGGATGATTCAAGGTACGATCTGTGTCTTTTCTACCTCAGCTGTTGCACTTATAGACACATATTCCAGTCATTCTTTCCTCGCCATTTATCTTGTGCGAAACCTTGATATTCCGATGGAGCCTTTGACTCAACCTTTACGCTTGGAGACACATACAGTAGGGGACTCGATGATCACACATCTTTACCGACAGTGTGATCTTACCCTTGGAGGTGAGAGTTTCGGTTGAAACCTTTGGTAGTAGCATCGAAGCCTTACGATATCATTTTCAATATGGATTGGTTATCTTCGGTCCATGCTCAAATTGATTGCTTTAGGCGAAGAGTGCAGTGTGTCCGCAGTGATGGAACACGGTTTCCCTTTGTCAGTGAAAAGGAAACCCAAACATCACAGAATGAGCTCATGCTTAGGAGGGTGCAACCGATCACTCATGTGTTGGCTAGCCTTACCCTCAGAGCTGCAGATGTTGTGAGCTTTCAGTTCCCAATAGTGGTGGTGGAGTACGAGTACATATTTCTGGAATATGTTCCAGTATTACCTCCCCACCAGGAGATTGAATTCCGCATCGACTTACATACTGGGATGACATCGATATCCTCACCGGCGTATCGGATGACTCCCGTAGAGATTCGCGAGTTGAGGGTGTAGTTGGAGGATCTGCAGAGGAAGGGCTTTGTAAGACCCAGCGTTTCACCCTGGGTGGCCCTAGTTTTGTTTGAAAAGAAGGAAGACGAGAGTTTGAGGTTGTGCGTGGATTACCAGTGCCTGAATCAGGTAACAGTGAAGAACAAGTATCCACTGCCGAGAATCGACGACCTCTTAGATCAGCTGAGAGGGGTGCGATGGTTCTCGAAGGCTGACCTTTGATTGGATTACCACCAGTTACGAGTATGAGATGAGGATATATCAAAGACAACTTTTAGATGCCGCTATAGTCACTACGAGTACTTAGTGATGCCTTACGGTGTGACAAACACCCCTACAGTGTTCATGAGACTTATGGACCGGATCTTCCAGCTGTACTTAGACCGGTTCGTAGTAATCTTGATCGACGACATCCTTGTGTACTTGACGTTAGAGGAGGAGCACACGAGATACCTTCCGATGGTTCTAAACATACTATGAGAGAACCATCTTTATGGGAAGCTCTCGAAGTGTCAGTTCTGGATATCAGAGGTCCACTTTCTGGGACATGTTATCTCAGAAGACGGAGTAGCAGTGGACCCAGCCAAGGTCAAGGCAGTGTTAGCATGGGAGCCACTCTGGAGTGTAACAAAGGTGCGGAGCTTCCTTGGATTTTCAGGATACCACCGAAGATTTATCCCCGATTTATCCCGGATATTAGCACCAATGACAGTCTTGACCTGGAAGGGCCATCCTTTTGTATGGACAAAGAAGTGCCAGTAGACTTTCCAGCAGTTGAGGTAGAGTTTGACGAGTGCACCGATCTTGAGATTGCCAGAAGAGGGTGTTGAGTACGTAGTTTTCTACGACGCATCAGGGACTGGGTTTGGCTGTATCTTGATGCAGAGGCGGGCAATGATTGCTTATGGTTCGCGCCAGCTAAGGCCACATGAGTAGAACTACATGAACCATGATCTTGAGTTAACAACGATAGTCTTTGCATTGAAGATGTGGCAACACTACCTGCTGGGAAAACGATTTATCGTCTACTCTGACCATAAGAGCCTCAAGTACAACTTCTCGCAAAAGGATCTGAATCTGAGGCAGATGCGATGACCATAGTTCCTTCAGGATTATGATTTTGAGATCGTCTATACTTCTAGTAAGGGGAACATTGTGGTAGATTCTCTTAGAAGGAGATTTAGTTCACAGCTGTTAAGCGAGGCGTCAGAGCAGTTAGCCTCACTACAGTTATCCTTCATGGAGGGAGATGAAACAACTTACCTCCAGTCGATGGTTGTCACCCCTCCACTCTTACGGCGAGTCAGGGAGGCACAATTAGGGGATGTCAACTGCGAGAATTTATGTGCTCAGTTATCTACAAGACAAACTATTGACAGATATTTTCAAGGTGAGGAGCACGTCATCCTTTTCAGAGGACGCACAGTTGTGCCAGTGGCGTTGCGGGAGGAGGTTTTGAGGGAGTTTTATACACCCCCTTGGTGGTACATCCTAGAGTAGCAAAAATGTACCAAGACCTCCGACGTCAGTTCTGGTGGACAGGTATGAAGAAGGTAGTAGCAGAGTTCGTTTCTCGATGTCTTACATGCTAGTAGGTGAAAACTGAGCACCTGGTTCCAGCAGGGTTAACTCACCCCCTAGAAGTGCTGGAGTGGAAGTGAGATGTAATATCTATGGACTTCGTGATGAGCTTACCACAGACGTCCATGGGACATGATTCTATCTGGGTGATCATTGACCGACTCACCAAGTCGGCCCACTTCTTAGCTATCAGGGAGCAGAGTTCCGTAGAGAGCTTGAGACGCTTATACATGCAAGAGATAGTTTGACTTCATGGCGTTCCTTCGGTGATAGTCTCAAATCGCGATGCTCGTTTCACATCCCGGTTGTGGAAGGGATTACAAGAGGCGTTTGGGACTCAGGTACGTTTGAGCACAACGTTCCATCCCTAGACAGATGGTCAGACGGAGAGAACCATTCAGGTTTTGGAGGATATGTTGTAGGTGTGTATCTTAGACTTTGGTCGTAGTTGGGAGGACCACCTACCACTAGTGGAGTTCGTGTACAACAATAGTTACCACTCCACCATCGGTATGACACCATTTGAGGCTTTATATGGGCGACCCTGCCAGTCACTGCTTTGTTGGACCGACTCCGGAGAGTTAGCACTCATGGGTTCAGAGTTGGTGCGAGCTACTGCCAAGAAGGTGCAGATCATCCAGGAGTGGATGAAGATTGCACAGAGTTGATAGAAGTCTTATGCTGACAGACGGTGGAGACCTCTGGAGTTTGAAGAGGGAGACATTGTCTTCCTTCAGATCTCACCTCGACGAGGGTTTCAGAGGTTTGGCCAGGGCGACAAGTTGTCTCCCAGGTTCATCAACCCTTTTCAGATACTGCGCAGAGTTGGTGAGGTGGCGTACCACCTATCCCTACCGCCGCAGTTGCACTGGGTACATGATGTCTTCCACGTGTCACAGTTGAGGAGGTACATGCATGAACCATCACACGTCATCGACTGGGGCGAGCTGGACATCGAGGATGGAACGACCTTCGCAGAGTACCCAATAGAGATCGAGGATCGAAAGCGATTACCTTGGTGCGTGTTTGGTGCCAGTACAAGAATCTTCAGGAGAGAACGTGGGAGTGAGAGGCTCAGATTCATGCGCAATACCCACATCTGTTTGAGTACCCTTTTGTTTTGGCTTTTTGGGGACATAAAAGCCCTAAAGTGGGGTTAATGTAATGTCTCAAATTTTCTGTGTATTATTTTTAAATATTATATGAAATTATTACGATCTAGGATTTGCGATGATGTGCGATTCTGAGACTCGGGGTGCCCAGAATAAATGTTTGAAATAAATTAAACTCTTAAATAGCATGCATAAGCGGTTTTCCTGAAAAAGTGGAATAACTTTTAAATGAGTGTACGGATTATAAATCTAAGGGCATCGTTGTGTTTAGAGTAACGACTTTACATTAGGTGAGGCCTAACATCGACCGGTGCGGGTCAACAACAGAAGTTAGTTTTCAGACGTTTTAATGGAAATAAAATAAATTAATAATTTATTTTATTTTTAACGTTTCCATAACACAACAGCGTGTTATTTTGTTTTAAATGAGCAGGAGCTTAGGGCTATACTCATAACCCTAGAAAACTCTATGGAATCCTCTGGAGATTTGGAGAGGAGCCACCCTTGGAGAAATTTCTGACGAACGACGACGCATGGATCGTTGCGTGGCTAGATCGAATCCCGACCAACGTTTGCTCTCCTTCACCGACGACTGAGGTAGGGGTTTGTTATTTTGTTTTCTTTTTCCCCCATCCTTCGATTTAACAAAAAATGCGGATCAACCCACGAATAGGTTGACCCACAGATCGTTTGTTCTTGCAGGAGGGACTTCCTTTGGGTTTTATTTTGGCGATTTAATCCATGCCAGATTTAATTTGTTGTTTTGATTTGCTCCGTTTGATCCTATTAACAGGAGCATATCAACGTCGTGACGAACAACGACGGAGGTTCGTTCCTCGAATTACTTTTGGATATCTTCTTCCCCTTTTTACCCCACGTTCTTCGCGTTCTTCGCGGGGTTATGAACAACGAATCGTTGCACGTCCGTTTCGCAACACAACGATCCAAAATCGTAGGTCCGACATCGTGACGACCTAGCAGAGGTGCGACGATGACGACGGTGGACGAATCGAATCGATTTGGGAGAAATAGCTCTTCAACGGTTCTTCATGCGGATGGATCGAAACACGTTTTCGAGGCTGATCGGAGGCCCGAAACCAACACAATCAGATTTTTGGTGATGGATCGACCCTGAATCTTCAGTTTGGAGGTAAACAGATGGCTGTATTAAGAATCAGAGGATCTCCTGAATCGTTGGATGAAGAACCTATGATTCTGGAAAATAATGATGAACACGGTGTGTAGTTTGGACTACATGGCGTGTGGGCCCTGTTGAGCGACGTCTAGTTTTTCAGGCGAAATAAGGTGATGACACGGCATGTGAAAGATGTCACACGACATGTGGGTCCTTACACGGGACTTGGCATGTATCTTGGACGATACACATACACATGGTGGAGTACACGACATGTACTCCACCACACGGTCAAACCATGCCGGTTAGGCAGGTTACCCCGTGTACCGGTACACGGGCTCGCAAACACGGGTTGAAGTCGTGTATGGGAACACGACCAATGTACATTGAGTGCCCCCAGATAGTAGGACACGACATGTCACACTCTTACATGTCGTGTATACCTCTTTCTACACGACATGCTCTTCAACATGGGCCGTTGTACACGGGCAGTACCCGTGGCCATAGGACATGGTGTGTGACCTTTCTACACGCCGTGCACCTTTCTATAAATGGCTTGATCTTCTTTTCCACCGTTCCTTGGATAGTTTTCTCTTGGTTAGTGCCCCTTTGCTCGTTCCCCTGAAAGTCAGGTATCGTTTCCATCCACATGAGTATGATCCCTTCAGCATAACATTCTGGATAGAGTCAGAATCCTTCTGAGAGGCTCGGAGCGAGATCCTCTACCCATTCTTGACCCTAAGTAGAGTCAGGTTTCGATGTGACCAATCCTACAGGACGCCAATCCTCTACTTAGCAGGTGAATTCATATGAGTTACAGTATACGCCAAGGCCCTTGCAGTGATCCTCATCCGCATATCGTGATCTTTCCCCACTCAGGAGTGAGTTCTCTCAGAATGAGTGTATCTGTTCTCTCTTTAGATCTATCAGTGCATCTCTCTCTCTTTCTCTCTCCCTCTCTCTCTCGTGGAACTTCCCAACAAATGTACTTCTCGGACGGACATCATCAGAGCTATCAGACTCATGGAATGAGTTCTCCCGGACGAGTTCTTCGTGAAATATTCAAACCAAATCCCTAGCGTGGGTATACGGTCATTGTGACTTAACTGTAGACTACGAGTCTGAGTTTCGAGTATATTTGAAAATGTTTCTCTTGTTATATGTTCTGTAGACATATACTATGTAGAGCTGACTGTACCTTTACTTCGTGTATTGCTTTGTGGTTTTCGGGGTCCCCTACTGAGTATTGTTATACTCACCCCTACACGGGCTTCGCCCACACGTGTCGTGTCTTGTGAAGATGAGCGGCCTTTTGACAAAGTCCAGGGTAGACTAGGATCAGACCAGGATTTGTGAGATTCCTTATAGGCCGAGGTGTTCCTACGACTACGAGCACCAGTCCCAGTACCTATCTCTTGCTTAAAAGTTGGACATTGTAGTTTGCAGACTCTTTCTTTTGGTGGGCTTGTATTCTGGCCCAGTTTACTTTCTACACTTTACTTTCCATTGTACTCTGATTGGTTGGGTTTAGTTGTATGCATGCATTTTGTTCCTTAGTATTTTTTACATTTCAGCATTTGTGGGCTTGGAGATGTGTGCGTGTGTACAAGTACATAGATAATGCCTCACATGTTAGTGATATGCCTACTCGGTGCTAGTCACCAGCCCCTGACCTATTAGAGTTGGACTTGGGGAGTAGCGGCACGGGCCCCACTGGGACGGGTCATCACACGTCCTAAACGTAATCTTAACTATTTCCAAAATCTCATGGCGTATTAAAAATTTTATTTTGATTACTACCAAATGAAGAATTCTAATATGATATATTTTATAAATTTAGAAATGAAATAACCATAATATATTTGATTACTTTGTTTCAAACATCGTGGAAAAATTATGGTAAATAAGTAATCTATTTTGATATATTCTATGATAGTGAAATATTATTATATATACCATAATACTTATTCAGTTATAGAAATCCATAGGTTTCTTGTGAAAATTTAAAGGGAACAGGAGTGAATTGTCTCCCTTGATGAATCCATTTAACAAAAAGAACGATTTATGATATGAGACTTCTTGTAAAAATAAATAAATTTTATAATGCTTTAAATTCTTATAATTCATGGTCTTTATACGATCAAACAATTTGTTGATGTAATGACAATTTATATGAAATATGATGACTATATTTGTGTGTATAAAGGATAGCCTTTTAGGGTTCTATGATCGTACCTTATGTGTATTTATTTATTTTCATAAATATGAATAATACTGAATTGAATTGGATGGATATGAATAAAAAATGGATAGATGCCAATAATATGACAAAAGTTTATGAGGATGTAGTGAAAGTGTTCATTAGGTTTGCAAAAGATCATGCATATGACCCTTCTCAAACCATGTGTCCGTGTTTACAATGTTTTTATTAAAGAATAGTTAGTTTAGAGAAGTTAGAAGAACACCTGACCTGTCATGGAATAGATTGAAGTTATCAATGTTATAGTAAACATGGGGAAGAAATAAATGTAGCTAGTGATTGGGATAACACATGTTTTATTGACCATCTAATATGATTATAAGTGTGAACAATGATGAAGACCGTATTGAGGATATGATTACAGTTGTAAATGATTGTGAAGATTGTATTAATGAAATCACTATGATATTTGAAGATGAACTTCGTGATTGTCCAAAGACATTTTAGAAGTTAAAGACTTGTGAAAAGATACCATTGTATACTAATTGTACTAAATATACAACACTGTCAGCCATACTGAAACTATATAATCTAAAATCTGGGAACATATGGAGTGACACTAGCTTTACTAAATTACTTTATCTCTTGAATGATATTCTACTAGAATAAAATGAGCATCCAAGAAAAAAAATAATGCTAAATGAATACTACATTCAATGCATACGATCTCTAAAAGAATATATGCATGTCCAAATGACTGTATACTATTTCTCAAGGACCATGAATCACTTAAAAAATGCCCAAAGTGTGGTATGTCTCTATACAAGAATGTTGAATCAATCCCTTCAATTTTTTTGTGGTACTTTCCAATCATTCAATAGTTTAGGCACTTGTACGGAAGTGAGGAGACCATAATGAAACTGACATGGCATATTGATTGCACCACTATTCACTGTTTCATTTTCACCCTTACACCACTATGTTAAACTAGTTTTGTATTGAAAATTATAAAAAAATAACAAATTGCACTTAATTTTTGATTCAATTATTTTGTGTTTATCATTATTAAAAAGGGAAATGTTACTTGTTTTGATAATTATATTGTAGGTGGAGATGATTTGGAGGGCCCATGACGAAATTCAAGAAAAATGGGCCAAACTACGCAGGATCCAAACACGCCAGTGGACTCAACTGTACACTGCTACTACAACATGCATGAACATGTGCTGAAATTTTGTAGGTATGTCCAAAATTTAATGTTCTACATTTCATATGAAGGAACCCAAGACCAATTCAGCCATTAAGTGGCCTAACCAAACTAATCTGTCCAAGACACCAAATCTGCACGAAGTCAAAAGTGGTGTGCTGTGTTCTGTCAATATCTCGAGCTGTAACTGTCCAAATGAAGCCAAAATTTCGATGGAGATAGTCAATAGGCAGGGAAATAACATTTTAGTTTTTTTTCTCAAAGTGAGATAATGTTGTATACCCACAAAAAACAATGGGCCAAGTAGTTTTACACAATCTGTGTGCCCAAAACCACCTTCCACTTTGCCTATGAAATGATACATTGGGCACCTCATTTGTAAGTTCATACAAGAGGAAAATCTATGGTATTTTGGAGACCCAAAGGAGTCCTCTCCTCATCCAAGAAGTTCTGGAGGACCCTATCTTCATAGGGGGATCAAGGATGAAGGAAAAGTTCCACCCAAGCCTCCTCCTCCTCTCAATGGCAAGCTAAATGGTGGATAGTCATTTTGAGGGAGCTACACATACTTCGGAGGAGTTTTGGTACATGTTCTTATACTGGTTTTGTGTAATTTGTTTGTAAAATATTTCACTTATATTTAACCTTGATGTTCTTCTCCTTTGAATAGATTTCATTTGTTATAATTAAGTGGAACACTTTTTATCTCAACTCTGATTGAATTGAGATTTCAAGTGGGGATCTTGGGTCGTTCTGATTGGACAACACAAGAATCCTTCTTTCTCACACACAATCATGAGATTTCAGTATGCTTTGGGATCCCTTGTTATATACTTGAGGTCCAAACCTTGACATCACAGTTGTTGTGTCAAGGGTTGCTTCTTTATGCATTGTTTTAAGAGCCAGGAGGGGAATCAAGATCTTGAAAACCCTCAACCAAAGAATTACATTAAACTATATAAATTTTTTAGAACAATGAACTATCCAAGATGTCTAATGAACTTGAAATGGCCTCCTTCTCTCATAATTCTTAAAACTCCACCTTTATTTATCAACTATTAATCTCTTTAAACCAAGTTATTTTCTTAAAACTGTTTTCTAAACCACCCCTTTTAGTACTTTTTATTAAAAACGCAAACTCTAAACCTATCAATGCTCCTTGAGAGATGATCTAGGGTCTACCCTAGACTATAAATCAACTTTAAAAACATAATCAATTTGACGTGTCATGAAAATTCTTTCAAATTTTGGCGTCGTTTTTGGGGAGAGGTTTTTATTTTTAGTGTGTGTTTTTTATAAAAATATTGTTAGTTTTTTAACTATTTCTTTTATTCTTTCCTTCATTTTTTAGTTTACTTCTAAAATATTCCTCTTGTGTAGGTTCTGTTCATGATGCGTTCTACTCCAGCAAATTAACCTCCTTTTGAACCCAAACTGGAGAGGATCCTACGTCAGTAACATTGTGACACACAAGAAAATCATTTGAAGGAGGACACACCACATCTTGAAACTCTTCTTGATCCTTCTTCTTTTGGAACTAACATCAAAACTAAAATAAACTTGCATAACATGGCTGAAAATAATATAAAACTAAAATAAAAACCTTTCCTGATGTTGATATCCAACCCACTTACATTCAATTACATGGTGAGACACCCAATTTTGAACTAAAATCCATTCTAATTCACTTATTGCCTTGATTTTGTGAACCTGTTGGAGAAGACCCACATAAGCATTTAAAATAATTTCATACTGTATGTTCTACATTAAAACCTACTAATGTAGATGAAGAACAAGTACTTTCATTTTTTTCATTAGAAGACACTGCAAAAGATTGTATTTATTATGTTAATTCACCAATTAGAGGCTAGACGAACATGAAATTTCTTTTTCTTGAAAAATATTTCCCAGCCTCTCGCACTGCAACAATAAGAAAAGAAATTTGCGAGATAAGACAATCACAAGGGGAAACACTTCATGAATATTGGGAAAGATTTAAAAGGCTTTTTTCAAGTTTCCCACACCACCAAATTAGTGATCAACTTTTAATTTAGCATTTCTATGAAGTTTTGATTCCTATTGATTGAAATATGATTGATGCTACTGCAGGTGGTAAGCTAGTTAATAAGACCCCAATTGTCGTAAGAACCCTAATTGAGAACATGATACAGAATACACAATAATTTGGTTCAAGGTCCAATGTTCCCATTCAATGTGTCCATGAGGTGAAGAGTACTGAATTTGAGAAGGTGTACATGAAGTTTGAAGAAGTAAGTACCCTTCTTCGACAACTTTCTCTTTCCCAAAGGAAAGCCCAATCTCCTCCTCCTATCAATTGTGGTATCCGTTCTTCTGACACCCTCTACTCTGACCAATGTCCTCAATTGAGGGAAACATATAAAGTTGTGAGACAATCTTTCCAGGCCACCCCTATAACCAACCATTTTGGCAAGAACATTACTATCCATATAACCCTAGGTGGAAAGAAAATCAAGCCTATAGGCAAGGGGGGTATTCAAGCCAACCCCAACAACCATGGAATCAATTGGGGCAGAGTTGTCAAATACCACCACCTAGAAATCCTCAACCACCACAAAGGCCTTTCCAACAACCCCCTTCAAAACCAAATCCTAGCCTAGAATACATGATGAAACAGATGGCTTCTAACAATCTCTAATTCCAATAAACCACCCAAGATTCCATACAAGACCTAAAAACCCAATTAGGCCAAATAGATAACCCGATGGGGGGAAATCCAAAGTCATGGGTCGGGTAAACTACCCTCTCAACCACTAGTCAACCCTAGGGATAAGAGAAATGTCAGTGCCATCACATTTAGGAGTGTAACTCAACTTAAAATCCAAATGACACCTCCTTTAGAGTTATCCCCTATTGAGGAAAATACCAACCCAACCATTTAAATTAATCCAAATGTTGAAAATTGTTGCCCTGAGATAAGCCCTTCCAAAAGAAATATTTTGTCTGTTGATGAGTCACCTAGCCCAACCATTCCTCTTATATTTCCCCAAAGGTACACCCAACCAAGAAAACAAAATTAAACTAAACTTGATAATGAAATCTCGGAAACTTTTAAAAAAGTGCAAGTTAACATCCCTTTGATTGATTCCGTGAACCAAATTCTATGATATTCCAAGTTTCTGAAGGAGATGTGTACACACTGAAGGTGACTTTGAGGTGATGAGAAGGTGATCTTGGGGAGGAATATCTCATAATTTATAGGGCCACCACTTCTCACCAAATGCAATGATCCGGAACATTCTTGATTCCGTGCACCATAGGGGAATATTTCTTTTCCAATGTTATGCTTGATTTAGGTGCTTCTATAAATGTTATGCCTCACTCCATTTACTCTTCATTACAGGTTGGGGAACTGAAGCCCACTGGAATTTTTTTTCAATTAGAAAATCCGAGTACAACACGCCTTTCTGGTGTGTTAGAGGATGTTCTTGTGAGGGTGCAAAATTTAATTTTTGCTACTGTTTTTTATGTTCTTAAAATGGAAGATGATTGGATGAATGGACATGCCCTGATTATATTAGGGTGACCTTTCTTGAAAACTGCCAAAACCATAATTAAGGTCCACAATAGTACATTATCTATGGATTTTTGTGGTGACATTGTTTACTTCAACATCCTTGATTCCATTAATCACCCCTCAAAAGAACATTCCTATCTCTCCGTCAACTCTATAGATGCACTCCCTTCCCTTAAAAAAACTTCTTTTTCATTCTCATGATCCCCTTTCTGAGTTTTCTTCAATGATTAAAATTCTAGGAAATGAATAATGCATAGAATGTTATACCAGTTTATAAAAATGTCATGCATGTTTGTTAATTGATAATTTCTTGAACACAGAGGATCACCTGACCAACGATGATACTGATAAGCTTGTAAAAGCTCATTCCTCATCTGAGGATGACACCATTGAGCAATTAGATGAGATTAGTGATCTTTCACTTTCACACACACTCCCATCAATAAAAAATCACCCTAAATTGGAATTAAAACAAATGCCTCAAGATTTAAAATATTCATTTCTTGAGAATGGAAACAAATTTCCTTTCATTATTGCTAGTTCACTCCCTCCTGAGCATGAATTACGACTACTTGAACTTTTTAGGGAGTATAAACAATCTTTGGGATGGACACTTGCTGACATTCCTAGTATTAGCACATCAATTTTCACACATCATATATTGTTAAATGATAAAGCTAAACCAGTGAGGCAGTCACAAAGTTGACTGAACCCAAACCTCTAAGATGTTTTTAAAAAGTAAGTAATGAAGTTATTGGTTTCTGGAATCATTTACCCCATATCTGATAGCTAATGGGCTAGTCCAGTTCATGTAGTTCCTAAAAAATCTGGTCTTATGATAATTAAAAATGAAAATAATGAATTAGTTCCAACTCATGTGAAGAATATTTGGCGTGTTTGTATAGATTATCGCCGATTAAACCAACACACTAGGAAGGACCATTTCCCATTTCCATTCATTGACCAGATGCTAGAGAGGCTAGTAGGGAAGTCCCACAACTATTTCCTTGATGAGTATTCTGGATACTTTCAGATCCATATTGCCCCTGAGGATCAGGAAAAAAACCTTTTTTTCCCCTTTGGAACATTTGCATATAGGAGGATGCCATTTGGTCTGTACAATGCTCAAGATACTTTCCAATGATGCAAGGTTAGTATTTTTTTAGATTACCTGGAGAATTGCATGGAAGTATTCATGGATGATTTCACTGTTTATGGATCCTCTTTTGATGAATGTTTGAGTAGTTTCAGTTTTTTCCTACATCACTGTATTGAAAATAATATCATATTAAATAATGAGAAATTCCATTTCATGGTACGACAAGATATAGTTTTGGGACATGTTATTTCTAGGGATGGTATCCAAGTAGATAAATCAAAAGTGGATGTCATTTCTTCTCTATCATTCTCCAAAAATATACAGGATGTGAGGTCTTTCCTAGGTCTTGCTAGATTTTACCATCATTTCATTCATGACTTTAGTAATATTGCACTACCCCTCTTCCAATTGCTCAAAAAAGAAAATGAATTTGTTTTTGATAAAGAATGTGAGAAAGTTTTTAACAAATTCACATCACCCCCAAAAATCCAACCACCTCGGTGGGATTTACCATTTGACCTCATGTGTTGTGCCTCTAACTATGTAGTTGGGGTAGTGTTATCACAAAGGGTCAATCAAGCTCTACATGTCATTGCCTATGCCTCACGTACACTAGACCCTACCCAAGAAAACTACACCACAACTGAAAAAGAATTTCTTACCATTGTGCTTGCCTTGGATAAATTTAGGTCATACATTTTAGGGTCCAAATTCATTGTGTTCTCAGACCATGCAGCCCTCTGGTATCTCCTTAAGAAACTAGAAGCCAAACCATTTCTCATTCACTGGATGCTCCTCCTTCAGGAATTCAATCTAGAAATTAGAGATAAAAAAGGAGTAGAGAATGTGGTGGCTGACCATATCAGTAGGATACACCCATCTTCAGACATTGACTCATCTTACTGTATTCCCATAAATGACATGCTTCCAGATGAGCAATTGTACTGAGTGAAATATTTTATTCTTTGGTATGCTGAAATTGTAAATTATTTGGTAGCATCTTGTATTCACACTGACTTCAACAAAAACCAATTTTACCATTTAAAACATGATTCTCGTTGGTACATTTGGGATGACCCCTACCTTTGGTGAACATGTAGTGATCAAGTTCTTAGGCATTGTGTTCCTAATAGAGAGTTTCAGTATATCTTTAGGTTCTTCCATACTCTTACTTGTGGGGGCCACTTTGGTTCCCAACAGACTACTCACAAGATCCTTGATTCTGGTCTCTTTTTTCCAACACTTTTTTGGGATTCCTATGATTTCTATAAATCTTGTCCTCACTATCAAATAATGGAGAATGTATCTAAAAGAAATGAAATTCCACAACAACCCTTTCTCTTCCATGACATTTTTGATGTTTGGGCCATTGAATTTATGGGACTATTCCCCAATTCATTTGGGAACCTTTACATTCTTCTGGCAGTGGATTATGTATCAAAATGGGTAGAGGCACGATCCACAAGGACTGATGATTCTAAGGCAATTGTGTAATTTTTGATAACCCAAATTTTTTGTAGGTTTGGATTACCTAGGTTCATCAACAGTGACCAGGGTTCTCATTTTTGTAACCAAACAATACAATCAATTTTGCATCGGTATGAGGTCAGGCATAAGTTTCTACTGCTTATCACCCACAAACCAATGGTAAAGCCGAGGTTTCAAATAGAGAGGTAAAACAGATTCTTGAGAAAACGGTTCAACCCAATAGAAAATATTGGAGTCTTAAACTCAATGATTCATTATGGTCTTACCATACTACCTTTAAAAATCCCATTGGAATGTCACCCTATCAGGTTGTGTTTGGAAAGAGTTGTCACCTCCCTGTTTAGATTGATCACCAGGCCTACTAAGCTATCAAACAATGAAATCCTAATATTTATGGTGCAGGTTCTCAAAGGAAGTTGCAGATTCAGGAGCTGGAATAATTGATAAGAGATTCATATGATAACTCCCAAATTTATAAGGAGCAAACCAAGGTTTCCCATAACCATCTCATACTCCATAGTCAATTCCACATTGGGAAGAAGGTCCTCCTTTACAATGTAAGGATGAATTTATAGACAGGTAAACTTCATTCCCACTAGTTTGGAACACACACTATTACTAATGTTTATCCATTTGATGTTGTACAGGTTCAAAATAAAGAAATGCAGAAAACCTTCACTATCAATGGACAACGACTGAAGTACTTTCATAAAGCCATTCCAGAGTCCCCGATGGAGGAACTCCATATTCAAGAAGTAATCTATGAATGACACTCACCAGGTTTTATACTCAATTACCAGATTATCTTTTATTATAATGAGGACACTACACACTTTAGGTGGGGGGTGGGTGGGTGGGTGGGTATATTCCTAGGTTAGTTAGGAATTTTCATCACCTTTCTTTATTTTCCTCATTTTTTCTTACTGTATAGTGTTGTAACTTTCCCCCATTTCCCCCCCTCAACTTTGTGCTGAAATGTTAATTTTTTATTCCCACTTTATCATGGAAAATGATACCCGCTTAACCATAGAAATTATTGAAAAATGCATGAGGAATTTTTTTATTTCATGTTATTTTAGCATTCAAAAAAAATTCTGATGAAATGTGCATTTCAGTAAGAATTAAATACCGTGGTGTGACTTTCTAATGAAATTTGGTTGTTTTTTGATGATATAAATTGTTGTATCACTTTGAAACCTTTGAGAAGAATGATAACCTTTATGTGTGTAGTAAATGGGAAAATTATGTCACGAAATATCTCCACACATCTTTGCACCCTACCAAGAAGTGTGAATTTTTCTTACTCAAGAGAGGGTAAATATAGGTTACATTTATATTTATCATCTTTCCCAAAATGATTTTTCCATACGTTCGTTCCTTATCCAATCTTTTTCATTACTGTACCGGAATGAACTATGCGTGTGTACCTGTTATCTGACTATTATACACCCTAAAAAAACAAAAACAAAAATAAGGGTTGTGTCTTGGGTAGGTAAAAAACCACTATTCCTCAACTTTTGATCTTGTTATAACTATTACAATTAGTGTCGTGAGGAGATCAAACAAGAGTTCAGAGAAGAGTAAGATTTTTTTCAAGTACAAATTTTGAAAAAAAAACAATAAAATTAATAAATGAGGGGAGTGATGAAATGTACAAAATATGGGGATATCTAGGTCGGGAGATTAAGGGTTGACTTTTGGGAATTCTTAAGTGAGTGAGTCTTGAAATATGATTACAAAGGATGTAGGGCAGATTCAGTGGATAAAATCATTTAAACTGAGGAATTTTAAAATAACCTATATTTACTGGATAGAAAGTGGAAAGAATTACATGGAATGGTTTTAACACACACACATGGTGAATTAGTGATATGGTTAACTTGTGAATTATTTTCTCATATTGGTACTAGGCATCTCTTATAATTTCATTTTGATACAATTTTTGAGACGTTTTTTTCCATGATCACTGAGAATAACTCCTCAATGTGATTTTTTCTTTGATCAAATTTCTATCAAGAATTAAATTTTCATTGAATGTGAAATATTCATGAAGTTTAGAAAATATTCATGCATAATTTTTATAAATGCGACTTTTCCCAAGAGTGCAAATGTTTTGGTGCAGGGGTGTGATCGTACCACGATTCATTGTTTCATTTTCACCCTTACACCACTATGATAAACTAGTTTTGTATTCAAAATTATAAAAAATTAACAAATATCACTTCATGTTTGATTCAATTATTTTGTTTTCACCGTTAAAAAGGTAAATTCTTTTTTTTTGAAAATTATATTGTAGGTAGATGTGATTTGGAGGGCCCATGATGAAATTCAAGAAAAATGGGTTAAACTGCACATGATCAAAACACACTAGTGGACTCAACCACACACTTCTACTACATAGTGCATCACAATGGGTTTAAATTTTTTAATTAAGTCCAAACATTAATGTTATACATTTCATCTGAAGAAACCCAAGCCCAATTCATCCATTAAATTGCATAACCAAACTAATCTATCCAAGCCACCAAATCTGCACGAATTCAAAAGTGGTGTGTTGTGTTCTGTCAATATCTTAATATGTAGGTGTCCAAGTGGATCCAAACATTCAGTGGTGATATTAAAGAGGCGAGGAAACAACTTTCTATTTTTTCAAAAAGAGAGATTAGGCTTTCTACCCACCAAAAATAACAGGACAAGTGGTTTTACACAATCTGTGTGCCCAAAACCACCTTCCACTTTGCCTACAAAATGATACCTTAGGAATCTCATTTTTAATTTCGGCCAGGAGGAAAAGATATGGTATTTTGGAGACCCAAATGATTCCTCTCTTCATCCAAGAAGTTCTGGAGGCCCCTATATTCCTAGGGGGATCAAGGATGAAGGAAAAGTTCTACCTGAGCCCCCCCGTCCTCTCGATGGTGAGCTAAATGGTGGACAATCATTTCGAGGGAGCTACACATACTTGGGAGGGAGTTGCAACACTTTTTATTCTATTGGATTTGTGTGTTAAATATTTCATTTATGTTTAACCTTGATGCACTTATCCTCTGAATACATTTCTTTTTTTATAATTAAGTGAAACACTTTTTATCTCAACACCGATTGGGTTGATATTTCACGTGGGGATCTTGGGCCGTTACGATTGGAAAACACAAGAATCCTTCTTTCTCAAACATAATCATGAGATTTATGTATTATTTGGTATCCATTTTTCTATTCTTGAGTCTCAATCCTTTACATCACGATAGTTGTGTCAAGGGTTCCTTCTTTGTGCATCATTTTAAGAGGTAAGAGGGAAATCAAGATCTTGAAAACCCTCAACCAAAGAATTACATTAAACCATATAAATTTTTTAGAACAATGAACTATCCAAGATGTGTAGTGAACTTGAAATGACCTCACTTCTCTCATAATTCTAAAAACATCACCTTTATTTATCAACTATTAATCTCTTTAAATCAAGTTATTTTCTTAATTTTTTTTTCTAAACCACCCCCTTTTAGTAATTTTTATTAAAAATGTATACTCTAAACCTATCAATGCTCCTTGAGAGATGACCAAGGTATTCCCTATACTATAAATCAACTTTAAAAACATAATCAATTTGACATGCCACGACAACGCGTTCACATACAGGTACAAGAAATCAAGATAGGAAAATTCATCACCCATAAGACTATCCTTAGTGAAAGAAAATTGATCATGGGTATCTTGAATTTTGAAATGAGATAAGAAACCTTTGTCTCATGATATCTACATATGGAGGGAATCCTTTTTGTTTACAAAGTAGAACTCACAATACATAGTTGGTTTTGTTGGTAAATTTTAACTTGTACATGTGGTTATGCAAGAAGAAAAAAATACATTATTTTATCTTTTTTTATATCAAGATAAAAATAACTAGGTAATGATATTGATGATAATTGGATCTATTGATTGTATAATTAAAATTAATGTGGTATTTAGGTGTTATTTTGTATGATACTTAAATAAATCATGATTTCACAATGAGATCCATGTTCTATGAGATGATAATTTAATTTCTTTCATATGGAAATTTTTCAGCATATAACATTAAAAGAACTCAGGGGTGTCCCATTTTTAAAAAAATTAAACACTCAGATAGATGGAAACATTCCTCAAAAACTATGTTTCTAGGATATCATAGATTTCTACATGAAGATATAAATAACGATCTTTAGTGACATCATTAAATGGGAATTATAAAGATGGTATAACACAATCTCCATTAACAGGTGATCAACTATTTGAAAAATTAAGGGATATGGATATTGATTTTGGTAAACCATCTTAAAAAAACCTTACAAAATCTAGTTGAAAAAAGAGATCATTTTTTTGAATTACGAAACTATAATTTTTATTATGTTAGGAATTTTCATGATGTCATGTATGTGAAAAAATGTATGTGGTAGTGTTATTGAAATGTTACTAAATCAACTTGAAAAAACAAAATATGGAATTAAGTCTATATTGGACATGATTGACATAGGGATACAGGAAGAGTTGACACCACTTAAGGGTGAAATATAGAAACCCATGATTATCATACATAAATATCACATCTTTTTAAATAAACATTCAATACATTTCAAAAATACACACTCGAGGATTGTAAAGGATTTGAATTTTTGGAGACTAGGCACACAAGATTCTTAATTCATGACATATATTCAACATATCCCAAAAACATCTTCCCATTTAGTACTCTTCATAAACATGACCTACTTAAACCTTTCTTTATAACCTATGAAAAAGAAATATAAGAAAATGTCAGCTCAGATGCTCAGTAAGGGTAAAATGGGAGATATCAATCGATGATCATGTGAATGAATATGATAAGTATAAAGATATGATATGATAAATATAAATTTCAATTCTCATAACCAATCTATCATGGATCGTAAGCATTAACCATGGAATAAAACATTATCAATTCAAAATACATGAACCATAAGATTGAAAAATCATCATAAATAAATAATAAACCCGAATATTATGTCTTCTAAGTGTGGAACCATCGTAAGTATAAAATCCATTTCATACGTCAAGGTTAACATCTGAGACCTTCAAATAATAATAGATCAGGCATCAACAACTATTTACCATTTCATAATAGACCATAAATCATCACCTATTTACCATTTCATAATGAATTAGGCATCCTCACCTATTTCCCATAGGGTATTAAGTACATCGGCTTATTTTCCATAGCAGATCAAGCACATCATCTTATTTCCCATCATTATCTCTTCTGATATAAAACTTTACCCAAAACCTTAAAGGGACATTTTAGTCCCACCCATCACATAAGTAAAATCATACATATATATTCCATGATATTATAAAATATTCACCATAGAATAACCCAAATAAAGGAAATGAGTTTCATAAACATTTCATCATAGAATGACCCATA
Organism: Viscum album; assembly: GCA_963277665.1. Lineage (NCBI taxonomy): Eukaryota > Viridiplantae > Streptophyta > Magnoliopsida > Santalales > Viscaceae > Viscum > Viscum album. Next base: position 2,042,925,994 of record OY728123.1, read on the forward strand.
GAAAGGAAATGGGTTTCATAATCATCTCATAAATTAGCCATAGCATAACCCATAGAAAAAGAATGAGTTTTATAAACAAATTATTATCTTAAACATATACATAAAATATCAAATTAAATAATAAGGATGGTACCATTGGATCATATACCCTATAAAACATAAGCACAACACATGGTCGTTGTGGTTGATGAATGTAAATTCCATAAAAAAAATCATTAAAACTTTATCGAGTAAAATATAAATTTCATTTGAAAGAACTCATTTAAAATATATTAAATTTTAAATTACTAAATGAAGTATTTTATTTGAAAATAAAATTTAAAACATGTAAGATAATCTTCAAATAATTGAGTGTTCATGATTGTGGAAAATTCTATTCATGATGTACACGTTAAACTAATGATTCCTTTCACATTTTTTGGTATAAAGTCAACAATAACTCATTCAAAAAATAAAAAAAACCACTTTATTTTTTTTAAAAGTCATATATTGGTATAAATTTATTTAAAAAATCATTATATAATAGTAAAACATTATTTAAATAATTTTTAGATAACATGGACATGAAAGAAAAACGGTTTTCTACCGAAGAGGGAAATACATTCGTTTTTTTCCTTAAAAACATTATTTTGAACTATTGAGTACATAAAGAGATTAAAATGAAAGTAATACATGTATTTTCATGAAATTACCAGAGGATATGAAAATTTGTGATTTTATTGAGAGGTGGATCATAATATCTCATCATTAGAAGCATAATCATAAACAATCGTGATAAAAAATAATACTGTAACATAAAACCTTTAACACTTTGGTATCTTTTGTATCGTAATACCCATGAATGAAAGAAAACTATATGGATATTAATTTCCCATAATTAAAATTACAAGGACCATAAAATACATTCATGGGTAGTATATACACCACAAAAATGAAACTAGTGGTGTATAAGGCATGTGTCCCACAGAAATAAAAGTGAGACGATGATCCCTTGCCTTCTTTGGTAACTTTAGAATCATAAGCCCCATGAAAGAATAACTATGATTGAAATATTAAATATCATTATAATAAATAAATTCATGGTATAAAAATTTAAATGGTATGTATATACACCTCATAAAATAATATTGATTCATAAATTAACATATGTCCCAAAGAAGACAATTTGTGATGGAATTCCCTTACCTTAAGTATCGAATTCCTTAATACACATTTAAAACTCATATATAATAAATATAATATTATTATTCATATACTAAATAATCATAATCATATGTATCATACCACATATTATTTACTTTGGACCTTTTATTACCCATTTATTATCAATTCCATGTTAAAATCATGTTTTGGGTCATAAGTGCTTCATTTTTCATGTATGTTTTGGTTGGGTATTTTTTGGGTCCTTTTTACATTGATCAAGGATATATAATTTACATAATTATAAAAATTATATAAATATCATATATATTCAATATATATGTATTTATATTAATCCATTAATGTTAGAGATAGAAAATGAATTACATCATTCATGGAGATGGTAGATCGTACGTACGCATGAACACTGTTTCCATTTTCTTGATGGATGAAAAGAATGAAAGGTAAATAATATATTACTTTTATAGAATATTTTTTATATAATATATATATATAACAAATTCTCATTAAAACAATCTTTATTAGCTTCCATGTATTGCATAAGTGAAGAATGAATCACATCGCTTTGCGAGGTGGTAGTCCACCAGACACATGAGCGATGTTATCATATTTCCATAGAATGAAAAGTAAGAAGTTATATGTGATATTATAATTCTAGAAGTATAATAATGTCAAATCCATAATTATATCCATCCGTGAGAGGTGTTTATGGAAAATAAATTACATCAGTTTGCAAGCCAGTAGTCCATCGTACACACGATCGATGATTTACGATTCCCACTTGATTTAATATGAGATAGATTTTGCTAATTAAATTAAAATAATAAAATATTAGTATATGGGAGATATTGATGTTATTATATCATCATGGTTGGAGAATATTTGAAGGAGTTAGAGGAAGAAACAAAATGAAAACACATGGTTAAGGACTATACCTCTTCTTCATATTACCCCCTTAGCTTTATACCCAATGCCTTATTATGAGGGTTTACAAATAAAAAATGGATCCAAGAAGTGCATATGTAAGTAATGAATTTATTTTAATGGTTACTGTCCCAACCAATGAGTTTTGGAAGTGTGAAGAGGAGAGGAGAGGGGGTGACTTTTTATAAGCGGGGGAGATGACACACATGAAATTTTTGAAATAAAAAAGGTGTACAATGTTTTAAACATGAATAAAGTCTTAAAAATGGATAATTATATAACCTTAGATGATATAAGGTCAAAATATTTCAATATAATTATATTTGGACAAGTTTATAGGTTATTTTACCCCTTTTCTTTTTAGTTTAACCCCCAGTAAACCCCTTTTAACCTTAACCATGATAATTAATTTTTACTATTTATCATGAACACAAATTAAGTTGAAATTATAATATAATATTAATTATTATGATTTAAAATATGGAATCCATTTTTACAAATTCAATTTATAGAAGTGAAAAAATTTAATTTCCAATCAAACCCACATATGTGATTAAAAAGCGATTTTCCAAAGAGAAAATTATGATAAGTATAGAAAGTTTTAATATCAAAATTAAATACAAAATTGATTAAAATGACCTAAATTGGATTAATAAATATATAATTTAACTAATTTTACTTTCAAAAATATATTAATAAAAAAAATTTCTTATGAATTCTTTAAATGAAAATGCAGTTTTTAATAAAAATCGGTATTTTTTTCTATTCATTGAAAAATTAATATTTTAATAGAAATTCAAAAATTCATCCTAAGAAAATTTTGACATGTAGATTTGTAAAACAATTATTTATTCAAATAAATTTTATAAAATTGGAAAAAATTACTTTTATTATTTTTCATAAAAATCAATAAAAACCTTTTTTGAGATAATGGTATTTTCAATAAATATAAATATTTTACTAAAAATTAAGTACTTTTTTATCAATATGCTTTATTTATATAAAACCATTATACTTAATATTTAAATCATTGTTATACCTATTCATACCACCATGTTTATCGGCTAGGTTTTAAGGTTCATGTTTAAATAATAATGTTAATAGTATATTATAGTTCGTTAAAACTCGGTGTTGCGTGTAACACAAGCTATTAAAAAAACTAAATTTATTTGAATTTTTTTTTATAAAATCACAAGGTGTTACATTATACCCCCTTAAATTAAATTTTCCTTTAAATTACATCACATTGGTACAAAAAACAGATGATACTTCTACCATAATACATCATCAGGTTCCCACATAGCTTTCTCAAACTTCTGGTTTCACCACAAAACATTGACCATGTGAGTGGTCTTGTTTCATAGCACTTTCTCTGTACAATATAGAATCTCCACTGGTTGTTCCTCATAAAAAATATAATGCTATAGTGGTAAGACCTCTAAGTTCAGTACATGTGAAGGGTTAGGTATGTACTTCATTGGGAGAGATACATGGAATACATTGTGGACTCGAGAGAGGATTAGCAGAAGCACCAATTGATAAGCTTCCATCCCCAATATGATCAAGAATTTCAAAGGAAATGATATACCTAGGGATTAGTTTTACCTTATTTCAAAATCACATTGCCTTCTTCCATGGAGAGATTCTTAGAAAACACCTTGTCACCATCTTCAACTTCCAGATCACACTGGAGATTTTCAGAATAATTTTTCTACCAACTTTGGGCTGACCTTACACGTTGTTGAATGGATCTAACCTTTTCTTACATTTATTCAACTATATCAGACCCCAATATATTTCTTTCTCTGACTTTATCCCAGTACAATGGAGTTATACAATTAATTCCATAGAGAGATTCATAAGGAGACATTTGAATTCTCAAGTGAAAGCTATTTTTCTAAGAAAACTAAACTAGAGGAATGTGTTAATCCCAAACACCTTTGAAACCCATTGAAAAAGATCTCAAAATTTACTATTAGTGTTCTAATTATTGTATCATATTTTCCATATATCTAAGTATAATACACAATGCTAATACTAAACTTCGTATGTAGATCTTGTTAAATACTTTTCTATAACTTTGAGGTAAACCTCAGATCCCAATCAGACACAATAGAATGTGGTACTCCATGAAACCTATAAAATTACTTAATGTATATCTTGGAAATTTAATCCATAGATAAATATTCTCTGATAATGATTATGTGTGATGAATTTGTAAGGTGACTGACTACAACCCATATAACATTGTTCCCTTTAGATGTTTTGAGGAGTCTGATGAAAAAATCCATGGTGATGTTTCACCATTTATATTCTGGTATGGGTAATGGTTGTTACACCCCCTTATAATTTTTTCTCTCAGCCTTAACTTGATGACATACCAAGGTATGAGAAATATACTCATCAATATCTCTCTTAATGTCATCTCACTAGAAATACTCTTTCATATCTCTATAAATCTCTTTACTTTCAGGGTGAATAGAGAGTGAAGAACTATGTGCCTCTTATAACATCTCTTACTTAAAATTTAGTATGAAATGAACACATGCACAGTTCCTAAACCATATTATTCCATTATAATAAATTTTGAACATAGGAACATTTCTCACCTTCTTATGAAACTCTATATCATCCTTCTAAGCCTCTTTTATACTCACATGGATAGATGGCCAAACACTTATTTTAGAAAGCTATGATTTATACCCTTCCATAAATATTTCAAGATACATCCTTTAAAAATTCATAAATATTGAATATTCTATGATCCTTATTATAGATAAGATATCAAGGTCCTCTAAACTCAAAGCATCAACCATATTTTTCACTTTCCTAGAGTGGTAATGTATTGAGAAGTCATAATCTAAAATCATCTCTAACCATCTTCTCTAAAACATATTAAACTCCTCTTATGTGAATATATATATTATTTTTTTGATTGGTATATATATCACACTTTTATATGTAAATATAATTCCTCCATATCTTTAATGAAAAATTACTATAGTTAACTCCAAATCATGTGTTGGGTAATTTTTCTCAGGAACCTTCAATTGTCATGAGGCATAAGCTATAACCATTTCATTTTTCATAATAATACATCCCAATACCTTCTTGGATGAATCACGATATATTATAAACCCTTCTAAACTACACGGTAATGTATTTATAGGTGTGATGACTAATCGTTTCATTAGTTCCTTGAAATTTCCCTCACATTCATCTATCCAAAGGAACTTGTCCCCCTTCTGAGTTAACTTAGTTAGTGGATTGGAAATCCATGAGAAATTTTCCATAAATAATCAATAATATCTATCCAACCCAAGAAAACTTTGGATCTCAGTCATCGTGGTTGGTCTATACCAACATTCAACAACTTTAGTCTTTGATGGATCTAAAAATATACAAATTCTTGAGATTATATGACCAAAAAAATGAAAATTCTTTCAACCAAAATTCAAACTTAGTAAAATTTTCATCTAGTTTCTTCTTCATTTGGGTCTTCAGAATAATTATTAAGGGTTGTCAATGCTCTTCCTTTCTCTTTTAATATATAAGAATATCATTTATAAAGACTACCACAAACTAATCAAGGTAATATATAAAGACTCGATTCATTAAATCCATGAAGGTATTTGGGGAATTAATAAGACCAAATAGAATCAATATATATTTATAGTTTCCATACCTTGTATGAAATGATATCTTGGGTATACCATCCTTCTTGACCCTCACTTTATATTATCTAGAATGAAGGTAAATCTTGAAAAATTATTGAGCTTCATGCATTTGATTTAACAAGTCATCATTATGGGGTAGAAGATGCTTGTTCTTGATTACGATCTTGTTCAAATCTAGATAATTAATGTAAAGAAGAATTAATACAGATTTATTCTAAACAAAAAGTACAGGTGCATCCTAAGGTGATACACTTGGCCAAATAAATACATTTCCAAAATTTTATTGTAGTTTCTTCTTTAATTCATGCAACTCAATAGGGGTTATTCTAGAGACATCATGATTCAGTGGAAGACTTAGAAACTCTTCCAAAAATAAATTGAAAAAATTCCTTACATTTTTAATATCATTGAAATTGAGTTTCTCCTCAACCATATTATATAAACACCCCTTTTTAATAGGAATCAATACCCATAAGTGGTTGTAATTTCCATTGGAATTTCATATTTATCATCTTAATGATAGAAGATCATAGGTTGGTTCAGAATATCAAACATAAATTTCCTTATTTAGCAATTAATATCATATTTATATAGGGAAATCCAATCCATGACTAAGATAACATCAAAATCAACTATAGGTAGAATAATAGGATTTTATGAACACACATTCCCACAAACATCAACTGGGGAAGAATCATAAACTTGATATCTGATCATCATTCCAATAGGTATTTTCACTGCTAATTCAACTTCTAACTATTGAGGATAACAATGAACATTCCTATATACTTTTCATGATATAAATGAACTCATATAATTAATCTGAAATATGTTACTTTAATATTTGAGTATACCTATTATCACCCAACTTCATCATTCTATCTCCATTCCCTTACTAAAACCTAAACGAATAGCATAACCATTATACATCATTTATTAGAGTGATAAAAAATTATAGGATGTATAAATCATGACCCCATATTTTCAGTCTATGAAACCTTAGGTTTAATCAAGGAAATTCACAGTCATCATCTATTCAAATCCTTTATGATGGTTCATAAAGGGTTTTTGAATTTCCAAAGCATTTACCTAAGGAGTGTCAAACAAGGTGTGAAGTAAGGCCCATTTTCATTCACCAGTTGATGATTGAGTCTATCTAAATACTCCATTTTCATAGTTATTACCCCAAGGTACATCTATTATAGAGCCACATCCACTTGTAGTATCTAGATAGTGATATAATTTCTTACAGTCCACTAGCTCTATCCTTTACCAAAATTTCAATACCTTTTCCTATACTATGACATATCCTTAGAGTTATCATTTTACATATCCCTAGACATATCCCTAGGGATCTCACTAAATTTTCATCATCCAAATTTCTAAATATCAACTAAACCTTTTCCCGGATACCAACTACAGTGACCCATGATTTTTATATATAAATATTACATATTTCTAGATAAATATTCAATACATTTCAAAAATACATGTTTAAGGATCATAATGGTTTAGCGTCTTTAGAGGCTTGGTACACAATATTATTAATTCATGAAAGATCTTCAAAATATCCCACAAAGATTTACCCATTTAGTAATCTTCATAAACATACCCTACTTAAACCTTTCTTCACAAACTAGGGAAAAAACATAGGAAATGATGAGCTCTGATGCTTAATAAGGGTAAAAATGAGATATATCAATCGATTATCATGTGAAATCATAGGATAAGAATAAGGGTATGAGATGATAAATATAAAATATAGAGTTCATACCCAATCTATCATGGATTTTAATCATGATCCATGTCATAAAAAATTATCATTTTATAAGACATGAACCATAAGAGCGAGAAATCGTCATAAATAAATCATGAACTATAATTTCATATCAAATAAGTGTGCACCATCATATGTATAAAAAAATTTCATATGTCAAGGTTAACATTTGAGACCATAAAATCATAACAGATCAAGAATCAACACCAATTTCGCATTTCATAATGGATCAATCATGTAAGAACCCGGATCTTTGTTTCAGGTATGTCTTTCCTTTTTCTGGAGTTTTTTAGAAAAATAAATTTTCTAGAAATTTTTGAGGTACACGCCGTGTACTTTCTGAGTACACACCGTGTACTCTTTTCCCGCTCGAAGCTGTGTATTGGCCGTGTCCGGGCCACACACACGGTGTGTAGGGGTGACATGGAGACCGATTTTGGCGGAGTACAGAAAGACCTAGTACACACTGTGTACTCTAAAAGTACACGCCATGTACTTTTTGTTTCTCTAAACAGACTGAGGTCGCACCTAATCGAAGAAAAGGTATTCTTCTCCAGCTTATTCATCCGAGAGCGCTAGGAATCTGTGGATTTTCGACGAGCCACTGTTCCTCCATTCGTTCTCTGATTCGATCATGGTTGATTGCATTGGAATCGCAGCGGTGAGTTCTTCCTTCTGCTTGAGCCTTGTTTTCCAATTCATCCTCCTTCTTAAGATATCGTGGATTGAGCGTTTTGGACATTTTCTCAGATCTACGATGTTCAAGGGAGAATTAGTCATCGTTGTTCAATTATATCGATCTCCTAGGATCGAGGTAGGTCTTTTTTGCCTTACCTTTCGATGTATTTGAGTTTTATGTGCAAATTCCACCAATACCCGTGAACGGGGTATTGCGTGTTTACCTTTTTGCCCTTTTTGTTTTCCTGCCTTGCTTGTATGCTTGCATAGAGGTAAATTGATCATGTTATAGGATACCTTATTGTTCTTGGATGTTTTTCCCATGCTTTGTTCTATTTATGACCTTTGGGGTCTCATTTTCCTTTGGTTGTTACACCTATTTCCATGCTTTGTGATTATAGGTTGGAGTAAAATTCATAACATGCTTGTTGCCCTGTAGGCTGTTAGCAAAGTAGCTCTATAGGTGTACTTTGGCCTTATAGCATTATTATGAACTGACCGGCACGGGACTGAGAGAACCTGGTGCTATAGACTATAAGGGATAGACCGAGTGAGCTTCCCAATGAGTCTTAGACATTATAGGCTATAGGAGGGTAGACCAAGAGAGCTTCCTCAGAGAGTCTTGGAAATTAGACTACAGGGGATGGACCGAGTGATCTCCCAGAGAGTCTTGGATTATTATAGACTATAGAAGGGTAGACCGAGTGAGCTTTCTCAGAGAGTCTTACCTTGTTTGATTTATTTTAAGAACCTTCCCAGTCTAGAGGAGGAATTGACCGAGTGAGCTTCCTCAGAGAGTCTGTGGTATACCTAAGGCTATAGGGGAAATTGACTGAGATAGCTTCCTCGGAGAGTCTCTAGACCTTGGGGCTAAGAGGGTTAGACCGCGTGATATTCCTTAGAGAGTCCCTGACTACCCTATAATATAAGGGTAATTGACCGAGTGTGCTTCCCTAGAGAGTCTCATAAATTCATATGACCAAAACAGAGGGGTTAGGCTGAGTGCACTACCTAGAGGGTTGTGGTACTTCTTGGATATGACCAGAGGGGGATGGATGCGAGTACGTCCTAGAGGGTTTCCTTCTTGTTAGTTGTTGCTTCACTGTTTTTGTTGGTTGTGGATTGATTACTGTTGTGTATCATCTTACTTTACTACCTAATGGCTTGCTGTTGCTGTTTACTGCTTATTGAACTTTTACCTGCCATATAATCAATGACTGTTAGACACAGATCTTCGGGTGGTTGCCTACTGGGATTTTATCTCACACCCTGTTTGGTCCATGATTTTAGGCCCAAGAAGACTATGTTTTTGCAGGTATAGACAAGGGCAAGCGCCCTTCGACTTCTGGTACTTGATTTCTTGGAGAAGGAGAGCATGGGACCAAGATTTGGATTGCGATGCTGAGGAGCTGTTTACTTTTCTTTTGTACCTGTTTTGGTACTATGGTGTTTAACATTGTGACTTGTTTGACTGCTTTCCTAGAGTTGTATCTTTCATCATTCCATATATACATATGTGCTCCAGGTTTTTGATTTAGTCTTCCGCTGTTTATTATTGTTGGTTATTTACTGCTCCTGCTATTTCATGTTTATTACTTCCGCTGTGTACTCTGCCAATGAGGGCATAGTTTCTCCACCATCACACCCAAGGCCCTCGCTGCTAGTCGGCAGCCCCTGGCATTTGGGGAAATGCGATTGAGGCCATGTGACCAACCGGATACGGGACGCCTCTGGGTGGCTTCTGGAACCGGGATGTTACAAAGTGATATCAGAGGTGTTCTTTTCTCTTTCTTTACTATTTGGAGAATTTATCCAGGGATAGGATGAATTCGGTACTTGGTAATAATCTATGCCCGGGATTAGCTAACCCGTGTATAGGGAAAAGCCATACTACCTCGTTTATTGCAATTTTATGGTTTTGAGATTTTACGGTTGATATGATTTCACCTAGAGTGATTCACATGCTTTGTGCTGTTATTGTTTTGATATCATGGTTCTATTTCTGTCGCAACCCAATGAGATGAGGGTATTCCATCTCATGCATCATATAGGCACTTGTTAGAAATCACATTCCATTCATTCTTTCCATGCCATCTAGGGTGCATTAGCGATTGCATGTTGTTGTGATAGACTCTGTGTAGATTATGCATGCTGTTGTGATAGATACTTGATAGAATCCCTGTTGTTGTGATAGATAAATTGATTGTGTTGTACTTCGCTTAAATGAACACCAAATTTTGAGTCTTGAGGTGTTATTGGCCCTCTTGAATCAAAAGTTGGTGGATCATGACCCTGTTTTCTCTTGTATAAGACTGTAGGAGATGCCAAGCTTTGATTCGCAGGGAGTATGGGCCCTCATGGATCGGAATTTGGCACCTATTTGCCCTGTTTTCAGTGTTTTTGGGCTTCTGTACAGTTTCTGAGCTACTGGCCAAAAAAACCCAGAATACACGGTGTGTACTTTTTGGATACACGCCGTGTAGTTTTTAGGCCGTGTTACTGACCGTGTGAATAGAAACACGGTGTCGTGGAAATAACTTCAGGAACACACCGTGTACGGTAGGTGCACGCCATATAGTTTGGAGCCGTGTCACTAACAACACGGGCCGATGTTATCTTATCCTATACACGCCGTGTTTGTTTGGAACACGCCGTTTAAGGGAACCTGTGTAGACGGCCGTGTAACTAACAACACGGGCCGCTGAGACTGTGTCTAGTACACGCCGTGTCCCTAGGGAACATGCCGTGTAGTCTTGGGTTAGGTTGGACCTTGTGGGTTAGCCGTGTAAGGAGACTCGGGCAGGGGGTTAGAGTTCAAGTACACGCTGTGTGTGGGAACAACATGCCGTGTAGGTTGGGATGTTACACGACCAGTAGTGGCAGGAGTACACGCCCATGTTAATGGCTAAAGAAGACACGCCATGTAGTTTTTGTACATGCTGTGTAGTCTTGTTTTGTAATACTTGATAGTTTCTTCTCCCTGTTCCCATTTTGTACTCCTGTGTTTTCAGTCCTTGTTAATTCTGATCTAAGGTGTTCTTTTGATCTTTTAGAGCTATGCCTCCAAGACGTCCTCCGGTCGTACGTCAGTTTCCAGATGGTGATCAGACACCGGATATGGCCGATCAGGGACCTCCTGTTGATCCTCCAATAGATCCTCATGCTGTGCCAGCCTTGGCACTAGCAGTTATACCCGTCACAGGCACCGATACGCAGTTCAGGGAGGACTTCCTGAGGATGTTGCAGACTTTTCAGGGAGCGCCGCCTCCTTCCCCTTCGATGGCTGAGTTGATGAGGGTTTTTCAATAGCAGCATCCTCCTACTTTATCAAGGGATGGAGGACCCGAGGATGCAGAGTCTTGGTTCGAGGCCACCCTAACTATCTTTGAGCATCTGGAGATACCCCCAGAGAAGAGGGTAAATCTGGCCACTTATATGCTCCGGGACATCGCCAAGAGGTGGTGGGAGGTGATCTCACAGTCTGGGAATCAGCAGGGTGTGTCTTGGGACGAGTTTCGGTGCACCTTCTATGACTACTTCTATCCGGAGACCCTGAGGGCCGATCGAGCCCGAGAGTTTATGAGTCTACAGCAGGGTACTCTCTCTGTTATGGAGTACTCGTCTCGCTTCACTGACCTACAGCGTTTCACGCCGATCCTAGCAGGTGATGAGTTGTTCATTGCTAGGAAGTTCAAGGACGGTCTCAGACAGGAGATCCATTCCCAGGTGAATATCTTCCAGTTGACTTCGATATCTTCTATCATCAACCAGGCACTGATCACTGAGCGCAATCTGAGGGATTCTAGAGCAGTGACCCAGGGCGGTTCGACATCCATAGCTGGTGTTCCTCCTACGGACAGTAGGAAGCGTCGCAAAGAGTCTTCTCGACGAGATCGGGGTTTGTGGGATACGTCTTCTGGCAGCCAGGTTGTATGCTACCAGTGCAGTAGGAGTGGGAATACTAGGCCTCAATGCTAGAGGGATCTGATGGAGTGCCGATCTTGTGGCAAGATGGGCCATCTTCAGCGCTTTTGTCAGATCTTCTCACCTTCAGCTGGTGGTAGGGGTTCCTCTATGACCCCAAGTCCTGGAGATGCTTCACCAGTCTCCCACCAGTCCGAGAACTGGATTTCTTTCGGCCGTTCGGGCTGAGGTGGAGGTCGAGGTCGTGGTGGTTAGTCACCAGATCATCAGTGATAGCAGAGTGGATCAGCTCAGAGCGGTCATCCAGGGGTGCAGGGCCGCAGTGCAGGACAATCTTTCGCCATGGAGCAGACCTATCAGGAGCAGGATCCCGGGCCTTCTACAGTTCGAGGTACGATCTTAGTAGCCTCAGTTTTATCTTCAGATCTTTTCGATACTGGTTCTTCCAATATCTTTATCTCTGTTGCGGTTGTGGAGAGCCTTGGGCTCTGTATCATTTCGTCTGCCGACTTATTGACTCTTGACACGCCGTTGGGAACGAGGAAATCTAGCATACGTCAGTGCAGAGAGTTCCCTCTAGAGGTTTCGGGGTGTCATTTCTTATGGGACCTCTATGTCCTAGAGATTTCGGGATATGATGTCATTCTCAGTATGGATTGGTTGGTTCCCTTCCAGGCAGTCGTCAATTGCTATCACCGCAGGGTGAGTTTCGTATCAATAGAGGGCAGATCTTTTCTTCATAGAGGTGAGTGGGATGTCCAGGTGGGTAGAGCTGGACCAGAGCATCATGGGCTAGGGAAAGTTACAGCACATATTTCCAGTCTTTATCTGGATGACCAGGGGACTTCACAGTTAGACTTTCCCCCAATGGTGGATTGTTTTAGGGATGTATTTCCAGAGGACTTTTTAGGTTTGCCTCCGGAGTGTGAGGTAGACTTCTCGATTGAGCTCATGCCAGGAGTGGCACCGGTGTCCATTCCTCCTTATAGGATGGCTACACCTGAATTGTAGGAGCTCAAGAAGCAGTTGGAGGAGTTGCAGACAAAGGGTTTCATTCGACCCAGTACTTCTCCTTGGGGTTCGCCTGTCCTGTTTGCGAAAAAGGAAGACGTCACCCTTCAGCTTTGTGTGGATTATCCGAAGATGAACCAGTTGATGGTCAAGAACCGGTATCCCTTTCTGAGGATTGATGACCTCTTTGATCAGCTTAAAGTAGATCGGGTGTTCTCGAAGATCGACTTGAGGTCCGATTATCATCAGTTGCATGTTAGACCATCGAATATACCTCTGACAGCCTTCAGGAGTAGGTATGGTCTATACGAGTATACAATCATGCCGTTCGGTCTCACAAACGTGCCTGCAGTTTTCATGACACTAATGAACTGAGTGTTCCATCCATATTTAGACTCCTTCATCATGGTCTTCGTGGGTGATATCTTGGTGTACTCTCACACTCGACATGACCATGCCACACATCTTGAGATCGTTCTGAGTACATTGAGAGAGCATCAGATGTATGCTAAACTCTCGAAGTGCCACTTCTGGATGGATCAGATTCACTTCTTGGGTCACGTCATCTCAGAGATAGAAGTTTCAGTGGACCTAGAGAAAGTGAGAGCTGTAGTTTCCTGGGAGTAGCCGAAGAACGTCTTTGAGGTGTGGAGTTTTCTAGGGCTGGCTGGATAGTACAGGCATTTCATACAGGACTTCTCGTGCCTAGCAGCATCATTGACAGGTCTGACCAAGAAGGGGGCAAATTTTTTATGGTTAGATCCTTGTGAGTCATCCTTTTAGGAGTTGAAGGGGAGGTTGACATCAGCACCAATACTAGTCTTTCCAGATCTGATCAAGGGCTACACTGTTTATTGTGATACCTCAGGTATTGGGCTGGGAGCTGTGATTATGCAAGGAGATGGGGTCGTTGCTTACGGGTCTCAACAGATGAGGCCACACGAGAGGAACTACCGGACGCACGATCTGGAGTTGGCAGCAGTTGTTCATGCCTTACGCTGTTAGAGACACTACCTTCTGGGAGAGCACTTTGTGGTTTTCACCGACCATAAGAGTCTCAAGTATATCTTCACTCAGCGTGGTCTGAATCGGAGACAGCGCAGGTGGGTCGAGTATCTTCAGTCCTTCAACTTTGAGCTCGCCTATACGCCGGGAAAGGGAAATGCAGTGGCTGATGCTTTGAGGAGGAGAACTCAGATTCATGCAGTTCAGGAGGCCAGCAGTGAGTGGCAGATTATGGATCTATTCTTTGAGATGCACTTAGAAGTGCACAACAGGCAGGGACAGACTGTCATATCTTCTGTAGCTGTTACCTATACACTTCTTGATCGGGTATAGATGAGATAACTATCAGATTCGGAGTCCTTAGTCCTGAGGGAGAGTGTGTTAGGAGGGGACCCTCTTCCTGGATGCACAATGAGCGAGGATGAGATATTGCGTTTCTAGGGACGCATATCGGTGCCAACAGACATACGCAAGGAGCTGATGCAGGATTTTCATTCCTCAGTTTGGGCAGTTCATCCTGGCGTCACCAAGATGTATCGTGACCTACACCGCCAGTATTGGTGGCCATGTATGAAGAAAGATGTTGCTGGTTTTGTCATGAGATGTTCTACTAGTCATCAGGTGAAAGCAGAGCATCAGCGACCAACAGGGCTTTTACAGCAGTTACCCATTCCCGAGTGGAAGTGGAACGATGTCACGATGGAATTAATGACCGGGTTTCTGAGGTCACCTTGGGGAACTGATTCTATTTGGGTTGTTGTCGACAGACTCATGATGGTCACACACTTCTTGCCGATCAAGGAGACCTTCCGTGTTGATGATCTGGGACGGTTGTACATCCGGGAGATCGTACATCTACATGGAGTTCTACACTCCATTGTTTCAGACAGGGATGCACGCTTTACTTCTCAGTTCTGGTAGGGACTTCAGAAGTCTTTGGGTAAACAGGTACTTTTGAGTACGACATACCATCCCCAGACTGATGGCCAGTCCAAGCGCACGATCCAGGTGCTTGAGGATATTCTCTGAGCTTGCATTCTAGACTTCAGCGGTTCTTGGGAGAATAATATTCCTCTTGTGGAGTTTGCCTACAACAACAGATTTTAGGTGACCATTCAGATGGAACCATATGAGGCTCTGTATGGTAGGCCATGCCAATCACCCTTATGCTGGTTGGAGGTAGGAGAGGCAGCTTTGCGGGGACCTCGTCTTGTTCAGGAGACCTCTGAGTAGATTGAGTTGATTCGAAAGAGGATGGCTACAACACAGTCTCGACATAAGTCTTATGCTGATCAGTGGAGATGACCTTTGGAGTTCGAGGTCGGGGATCAGGATTTCCTGCGTGTCGCACCGAGGATAGGACACAAGAGGATTCAGATATAGGGTAAGATTTCACCGCGGTATGTCAGGCCGTTTGAGGTGTTGGAGAGAGTTAGTCCGGTCTCCTATCAGTTGAAGCTACCTCAGAGGTATCGGGCTATGCACGACGTCTTCCACATCTCTCAGCTCCGACATTACTTTTCAGACCTGTCTCATGTCTTTTAGCCTGAGGAGGTTGAGCTCAAAGCGAATGCGTCATTTGAGGAACATCCTATCCGGATTGTCGATCGCAGTACGAAAGTTCTCCGTGAGCAGTCTGTTCCTATAGTATGAGTGCTTTGGCAGCATGGGAGAGTACAGGACGATACCTGGGAGAGAGAGGCCGATGTACGATCGCAGTGGCCGGAGCTGTTCGGGGTTTCTTCTTCTACGCATCGCTAGGGAAATTCGGGGATGAATTTCTTTAAGGGGGAAAGTTTGTAAGAACCTGGATCTTCATTTCAGGGTTGTCTTTCCTTTTTCTAGAGTTTTTAAGAAAAATAAAGTTTCTGGAAATTTTTGAGGTACACGCCGTGTACTTTCTGAGTACACGCTGTGTACTCTTTTCCCGCTCGAAGGCGTGTACTGGCCGTGTCCGGGCCACACACACGGTGTGTAGGGGTGACGTGGAGGCCGATTTTGGCAGAGTACGGAAAGACCTAGTACACGCCGTGTACTCTAAAAGTACACACTGTGTACTTTTTTTTCACTAAACGGACCGAGGTCGCGCCTAATCGACGAAAAGGTCTTCTTCTCCGGATTCTTCATCCGAGAGCGCCGGGAATCCGCGGATTTTCGATGAGCCACCATTCCTCCATCCGTTCTCTGATTCGAGCACGGTCAATTGTGTTGGAATCGCATTGGTGAGTTCTTCCTTTTGCTTGAGCCTTGTTTTCCAATTACTCCTTCTTCTCAAGATATCATTGGTTGAGAGTTTTGGACATTTTCTTAGATCTACGATATTAAATGGAGAATCAGTCATCGTGGTTCAAGTATATCGATCTCCTAGGATCAAGTTAGGTGGTTTTTGCCTTACCTTTCGATGTCTTTGAGTTTTATACGCAAATTCCACCAATACCCGTGAAATGGGTATTGCGTGTTTACCTTTTTTCCCTTGTTGTTTTCCTGCCTTGCTTGTATACTTTCGTAGAGGTAAATTGATCATGTTAGAGGATACCTTGTTGTTCTTGGTTGTTTTTCCCATTCTTTGTTCTGTTTATGACCTTTGGGGTCTCGTTTGCCTTTGGCTGTCACACCTATTTCCATGCTTTGTGATTATAGGTTGGAGTGAAATTCATAACATGCTTATTGCCCTGTAGGCTGTTAGAAAAGTAGATCTATAGGTGTACTTTGGTTATCCAAGTAGCTCTATAGGTGCACTTTGGCCTTATAGCATTATTATGCACTGACCGGCATGGGACTGAGAGAACCTGGTGCTATAGACTATAAGGGATAGACCGAGTGAGCTTCCCAATGAGTCTTAGACATTATAGACTACAAGAGGGTAGACCGAGAGAGCTTCCTCAAAGAGTCTTGGACATTAGAATATAGGGGATGGACCGAGTGAGCTCCCAGAGAGTCATGGATTATTATAGACTACAGGAGGGTAGACCGAGTGAGCTTCCTCAGAGAGTCTTACCTTGTTTGATTTCTTTTAAGAACCTTCCCAAGATAGAGGAGGAATTGACCGAGTGAGCTTCCTCAGAGAGTCTGTGGTATACCTGAGGATATAAGGGGAATTGAATGAGATAGATTCCTTAGAGAGTCTCTAGAACTTGGGGCTAAGAGGGTTAGACTACGTGATCTTCCTCAGAGAGTCCCTGACTACCCTATACTATAAGGGGAATTGACTGAGTGTGCTTCCCCAGAGAGTCTCATAAATTCGTATGACCAAACCAGAGGGGTTAGGCTGAGTGCACTGCCCAGAGGGTTGTGGTACTTCTTGGATAGGACCAGAGGGGTATGGTTGCGAGTACGTCCCAGAGGGTTTCCTGCTTGTTAGCTGTTGCTGCATTGTTGTTGTTGGTTGTGGATTGATTACTGTTGTGTATCATCTTGCTTTACTACCTACTGACTTGCTGTTGCTGTTTAATGATTATTTAACTTTTACCTGCCATATACTCACTGACTGTTAGGCACATATCTTCGGGTTGTTGCCTACTGTGATTTTATCTCACACCCTGTTTGGGCCATGCTTTTGGGCCCAAGCAGACTATGTTGTTGTAGGTATAGACAAGGGCAAGCGCCTTTCGACTTCTTGTACTTGATTGCTTGGATCAGGTGAGCATGGGACCAAGCTTTGGCTTACGATGCTGAGGAGCTGTTTACTTTTATTTTGTACTTGTTTTGGTACTGTGGTGTTCAACATCGTGACTTGTTTGGCTGCTTTCCTAGAGTTGTATCTTGCATTATTCCATATATACATATGTGCTCCAGTTTGTTGATTTAGTCTTCCCGCTGTTTATTATTGTTGGTTATTTACTGCTCCCACTATTGCATGTTTATTACTTCCACTGTGTACTCTACCAATGAGGGCATAGTTTCCCCACTATCACACCCAAGGCCCTCGCTACTAGTCAGCAGCCTCTGGCATTTGGGGAAATGCGCTTGAGGCCATGTGACCAACCAGGTACGAGGCGCCTCTGGGTGGCTTCCGGAACTGGGACGTTACAAATCATCATCACCTATTTCCCATTTAATAACATATCATACATCATAATCTATTTCCCATAGTGGATCAAGATCATCGACCTATTTCTGAGAGCGAATCAGGAACATTATATTGTTTCCCATCATCATCTCATGAGATATAAAACTTTACCCATTGCATTGGGTGGAGATATAGCTCCCACCAATCAAATAATTAAAATCACACATATGTGTTCCATATGATCATAAAAAAATCACCATCACATGACCCATATAAAAAAATGGGTTTCGTAAACATTTAATCATAGAATAACCCATAAAAATAAAATGGGTTTTATAATCATCTCATCAATTCATCATAGCATAACCCATAGAAAAGGAACAAGTTTCATAAAAAATATCATATTAAAAAGAAACATAAACCATACAAGAAAGAATAAATATGGTACCATTGGATCATATCCTCAGTAAAACATAAGTAACACCCAAGGTTGCTGTCATTGATGAATAAAAATTCCATAAAAAATCACTAAAACATTATTGTGGAAAATATTATTTTCATTTGAAATCACTCCTTTAAAATATAATTTTTTCCAAATATTAATGAATTTTTTTTATGTTAAAATAACCTTATAAAATTGTAAATGAAGCTTCAAATAATTGAGTTGTCTTGATAGTAGAAAATCTGTTCATGTTGTATATGTTAAAACAAACATTCCTTTCACATTTTTGGTGAAAATTCAAAACTAACTCATTCAGAAAACAAAAATAACATTCCATTAAAAATATTTTTTAAAAAGTAATAAATGTTCATAAATTTATATAAACAATCATTAGATAACAGTAAAACCATCATCAAACCATTTTGAGAAAACATGGAAATGGTTTAAAAAGTTTTTTCGACTGAATAGAGAAATAAATTCAGTTTTTCCCTTAAAAATAGTCTTTTGAACTCTTGAGTTCATAAAGAGAGGAAAATGAAAGGAAACATGTATTTTCATGACATAACCAAAGGAGAAAAAAAATTCATTACCTTCTTGAGCGATGGATTAAAAGATTTCATCACTATAAGAGTAATCATAAACAATCCATACTATAGAAAAATGGGTAATTGTGATGGGTAAGGAACCCATCACAAATAATCCCATAGAATTAATTTTTTTAAATAAAAAACCATTTCTATTAAAATTAAAACTTATTTTCAATAGAACATCTACCCACGTTGCAAATATATTTAGCGCACATGCACTCCAGGTTATCCTTCCAAGAACGTTTACGATAGATAATGAAATCCATCACAAAAAAAGTGACTGAAAATGAAATTTAGTGATGGATATATAAATCTATCAAAAAAAGATATTGAAAACTACCTTTTAATTTTATTGAAATTCATCACTATTAAAAATAATTATGACACCACAAATCCCCTTTATCCTCCCCTTCTATTTATACTCCCCTTCTACCCATCTCTCCCATCACACAACCCTTAGATTAATCCTCCAAAAGATCTACCGTCGCACCTAATTTCTTGCATATTTGGGTTCTAATCCTCTAGGCATGGACTCCTCTTCTCTACACTTTCATTATTTTTGGGATATCCAATTCAATCTTGCTGAAATTATTTTTTTCAAACCCCAGGTCGTAAAATTTACCTAATTTTTATGTTTTTTGGAATTTAGGGAAACTATAATTTTATTATTCCCTATCTGGGTTTCCACCAGATCTGGAAAAGTTGATTTCAATTGATTTGAGGTAATTTCCTAAATGTTTAACCATTTGATTTAATAGATTTTGTTTTTTGGTATTTAGGGTTAATGCAAGTTTATTTTTTATAGTATTATTAAAAATATGATTATTAGGGAAATTATTTTGGGATATCTGATATTGAAAAACTTTATATAAATATATTTAATTGGTCAATTGTATTGCATTCTTATAGAGATATAATTTCTGATAAATTGTGATGATTCTTGGATTGTGGTCGCGATGTTAAACCATATTTTATTGTCATATTATGATCAGTTTTCATTTATTTAATACATGTGAATATAGTTTTGTAAATTTTTTGATATATATATATATTAACATGTGAATATACATATATAAACATTTTAAAAAACATGTAATATTTTTGATATATATGTATATGTATGTATATATATTCATAGATTTGATATATATATTTTTAAAAAAATTGTCAAAATATATTTGATGTATATATATTCGATTAAGAAATCATGTTATATATATATATATATATTAACATGTGAATGTACATATATAAATGTTTTCAAATAACGTGTATGGATTTTTATATATATATATATGTAAGTTTATATAGATTTGATATGTATATTTGGATAATAAAACGTGTCAAAATATATTTTACGTATATACATTTGATTAAGAAATCATGTAATATATATATACATATTAACATGTGAATATATATATATATATAAATGTTATAAAAAAATATATAAGGTTTTTGATATATATATATATATATTTGTTTATGTGTGTGTGTGTGTGTGTGTGTATTTGATATGAATATTTTTTAAAAAAGCATGTAAAAATATATTTGATTAAGGAGTTATGTAATATATAACTAAATAAATAAATACACATATATATATATATATTAACATGTGAATATACATATACAAACATTTTAAAAAATAATGTAAGGTTTTTGGTATATATATATATGTATCTTTATATAGATTTGATATGCATATTTGTTTAAAAAACATGTAAATATATATTTGATTAAGAAATTGTGTAATATATATATATGTATGTATGTATATTATCATGTGAATATACATACTTTAACCACCCAATATTTTATGAGAATTATTATTTTTAATTTCATTGATGTCTTGGGTTGTATGCTACACCAAAGGGAGCTTTCACTACACACATCTCTGACTTGGCTTGCATTACACGCAATCACAACCTTCCTCGATAGCATGTGTAGTACGTAATACCGGGTTTCACTAAACAACGATATATTGTTATAATATTATTATGGACTAGCCGTTATGAATAGTATTAACTAAATTTTTAATTTTATAACATTATTATTCATCTTACACATTTTTCAGAACATGGTTTGAGAAGAAAATAATTTTTTCGGGTAAAATAAGTATTTTTCAAAAAATGTTGTTTTGCCGCCTTTTGATGGTCCACCCACATTAAATCTAGTTTTTGACATGTTTATAAGTTCAATTTGACAAAATAAAATTCTTCTTTGTAATAATGATATAAAAATTTACTTTGGATAAAATTTTCATATTATTCTGATAACTTTCATATTTTAATGAATAGTAAAAACACGCTATATTTTAATTAAAAACAAATTTTTTCATCGCAATAATTTATCTGGTTAAATTATAATATTAAATGGTTTTAAAGTATAAATAGAATATATTTTTACCATTTAATATAATTTATTTCATTACCATTAATTTTACATTGAATTCATAGGTAAAAACATTTCAATCTTTGGCAATGTTTTAACTTTTAAAACTCGTTTTCTTAACAACGGGATTAATTTTAAATTAATTACTACAACTTATGTGTTTTGAATTTTGAAAAATGGATACCATATTTGAATTCAGTGGGTCTAAATTATGTTAATAGGTTACTTTTATTTTTTCGATATTATAAATAGTAACTACGATAATTTTTATTTACTGTAGTTAAAGGTAAATCGAGTAATTGAGGGTAAAAATAAGATTATAAAATTACCCTAACACCTGAAAAATTTCTATTGTATGAATAAAAGTCAACCCATATCACCTAAGGGTCGGAATAGATTCATTTTATGGACTTTTGACCATGAAAATAATTTAATTATTATTAAAACTAAAGAAAGTGACAACGTGTCACTCTCTTAAATCTTATAAGTATAATAATTTTAATTTAGTGATAAACTTCATGAAACTTAGAACATAAATAGTATCCAGGAATTAATAAAATTATCTACATCATGTGAATTTATTTAGAATTTTTAGGGATTAAATAATTATCATTAAAGGTGACACAATAGTGATATTGAAATTATTTTATTGATTGAAATATCAAATAAATGGTTTTAAAAATATTAAAATAAATATTGTATGACTATTTAATATGATGCATGAATTTTCTAGATAAATATGACATGTTAAGAATCTATTAAATATTTTAGTTCGAACATATATTCTGTGTGGATTTTATTTAAATTCAAATACATGAATAGTGTCAAAATTGACACTATTGTTGTTTTATAAAAATAAAATAATATAAAATTGTTTAAAAATCACAAAAATATTTAAAAATTATAAATTAAAATTTATATGGTCGAAAATATCATAAATTATCCAATTATGGACAATTCACAACACATAAGTAATTATTTATAACAATTTAAAATTTAGAATCTTATTACTACAAAGAAGATTAAATAAATTAAATAAGGATAAATCAAGTTGATAAGGTTTAAAATAAATTTCCAACATGTCTAAATTTTATTGGTTGATGAGATTACAACCCTTTCTCATCTAATATTTGAATATAAGTAATTTTTGGAGGTTTTTAAGTGGGGTTTGATTTATTATAAATTAATATTTTTGAGGTTTCCAAAGGTACCCCTCTCCTCCCTTATAAAAGGGAACCTCCTCCCTCTCCTCTTCACAACACCTTGAGCCTTCAATCTCGGAAAACCACTTCTAATTTCTCTTATCCACTTCCCTAGAAACATTCTGGAGGTTCTGGTCTTCTCAGAAGACCAACTCTAGTCCCTTAAGAGGAAGCTTAAAGGAGGTGCGTCGAAGAAGAGGTAATCTCTTCTACCGATTCTTTCAAGTTTCTTTCTTCTTCAACTTCCTCTTCTTTAGTTGTTTCATTTTAAAGTAATACAATAAGTATCACTAATATACTGATATGATATTATAAATATGAAACAACCCCATCTCACCTTCTATCCATCCTACGGAAAACGAAATCACCGCGCGTGCATACGTACGGAATACCGTCTCCACGCCTTGGTGTAATTAGGTTTTCCACCACCATCTTACTTGGATGGGTATAATGGTGTAAATAATAAATATATATGGTTATTAAAACATCATACTAATTCTGAGATATTATATCATTCACTCCAATTCTATTCAATAATTATGGGAACGATATCATCGCTCGTGCGTACATACGGACTACCGTCTCCACGAACGCGATGAGATTCATTTTCCATGATTAACCATTCAAGTATGATTATAAAGTATATATATAATAAATAATCATGAAAGATATTACATAATAATGATACTGGATTTATGTACATATATGTTTCATTTACTTAATTCCATTCAACTCAATAAGGAAACGAAAACAGTGTTGATGCGTACGTACGACCTACCGTCTCCATGAACGGTGTATTTCATTCCATTTATCGATCTATCATATATATTCATATACTGAATATATATTATATATAAATCATTTTTTACATTCTGTAATTAAGTAAATCAGGATATGAGTAATAATATCAAGACCAACAAATCGAAACACGTACGATAAATGAAACGATTTTACCCAAAACATTGCTTTAACATGGAATTTACAAAAGAACGGGTAATATAAAGTCATAAGTGAACCATATATGATATCATAACAATGAATATGATTCTGTGATAATTCAATGATATTATTTAAATCATTATACAGGATGTTCAGATACATACAAAGCATATTGGAAATAAGGTAAGGGATAAATTCTTAATCTCATTTTTATCCGAGATTGCTTATAACTAAGTATTTAATGGGGTATATTTTTCATCCATGTCCATAAAATATTTTTCATAAAGTGTTTAATATTCTTCCATGTATTTTTAAAGTCATGTTTACCCATTTTTGAGTTTTACTATGTATTATGGAAGGAATCTTTCTTTTGTTTACCACACGAGGTACTTTTGGACTTTCCCGGCAAAAGTACAAGAAGAATGTTTTTTTAACTTATACGACATGAACAAATTTTTATGGTTTTATAGCACCTTATTTTCATGAATATTTCTCCACAAGATTTCATGACTATTTTCAAAAAAATACTTTTCTTTTAAAATTGCATGGCATTTTGTGAAAATAAAATTATTTTGAAGAAGAAAGGATATTTTCCTCAAGAATTCATTTCAAGTGTTTTATCAAAACCATTTGCCATCTAAGATGACATTATTTTCATATGTGTATGTTTCATGTATAATGTCTCTTTGATTTACATGGTTTCACTTTTCTTATTGTGAAATGATATCCATTTATTTTATATGGATTATGTTATGATGGGATGATGTTTATGAAACCCATTTTATTCTTTGGGTTATAATGAATGATTTATGTTGTGGCACACATAAGAATGATTTAATTATGAGATTTGTGAGACCTATATCTCCCTCCAATGAATTGGGTAAAGATTTATATCTCATGATATAAACATGGTTGGAACAACAAGTTAATCTGGTTCAGTGATACAGGACTGGAATGAGGAGTGAACTCGATTCAGTAAGGGACTTTGTCCATTAAGATGGTCTTGGAAGCAATGCCTTGGCTACTATGGAAATCATATCAAGTGATTAATGGTTTTACACAATTACATGTTTTATTCCCATGATATTTTATCATGATTGAGGTTCCATTATGATCTATGCCTTACGTACTGCCATGTTTTATTTTATTGCTCAAGATTTTGATGTTTAAACATTATGTTCATGTTTTTAAGTTCAAATGTATATGGTTTGTTTTTTTCTCCATGCTTACCCTTTCTGAGAATTTTAGCTCACCCTTTATATGTTTTCTTTTACCCCGGATATAAATAAAGGTTTTAGGTAAGAAAACAAAAGGGGAAGATCTTTATGGGAGATGTTGAAGATCTGTCACCATGATTAAGAGATTATATTCTGAGTTTCCAAAGACACTAAACTATTACAGTCCTTGAGTGTTGGTTTTTGTTATGTATTAATTATTCCGAAAAAGTACTGTAATGTCCATGTACGTAAAGCTTTGCATCTCTACAGTTGGTATCAGAGGAAAGGTTTAGTCAACCTTTATAAACTAGGATGCGAGAACTTTAGTGAGATCCCTAGAGATATTTCTAAGGTATGTCTAGGGATGTCCCTAAGGTTACATAAAATTATAGGTTATAGTCCTAGAATTATGGTAAAGATATTAGAATTAAACCTAAGATGTTAGATATTGAAGGTACTCCCCCTTTATTATGTTGTTTTCCCTAACATGATTTTTGCCTCTCATACTATTCTTTTTGGGTTTTAGACGATGGATGGAACCCAAAGGAACCATGTTGATCAATGTAATGGACAATGTAATGATTGTCCTCCTGAAAAAACCAATTTTATAGGAGATTGAGTGAAAAATCTTATTGCTATACTTACACAAGATATGAATCATTTTGTACTTCTAAATGAGCAGAGAAGAGAATGATATTCTATTGAGTCCTTTATGAGGCAACGTCCACCTTCTTTCAGTGGGTCTTCTAATCCACTTGTTTCTGAACAATGGATCAATACCATTGAAAATATATTTTCCATATTTCATTGTTTAGAACATGAAAAAGTCATTCTGGCTATTTACCGTTTAGAAGGTGAAGCAGACCAATGGTGGACTCTAATTAAGAATACGAGGCCCCGAGATGAAATTGAATCCATGGAATGGGATGAGTTCAAGAACTTATTTTTCAATAAGTAATTCCCTCGTATTCTTAGAACAAATATGGAAATGGAGTTCCTTGAGATTAATAAAAAGGATGATGAATCTGTTGGTATATACGAAGCAAATTTTACAAGGCTTGCAAGGTATGCATCTGGCTTTATCATCCAACCTGAAAGTAAAGTTGATCGATTCTTCAGTGGCTTAAAACCAAGTCTTAGAAGGGCATTAGCTATAAGATACTTTAGTAGCTATGAAGAAATTGTGCGTTGTGCTATCAAGGTAGAACTGGAAGTTGGTGTTACATATCCATCTCATGGGTTTGATAAGAAACAAAAGATGGAGTTCAAGGAAAAATCTTAGAACAATGGTGAAAAGAAGATGAATGTTACTTTATGATCAAAGTGTGGAAAGAAGCATGGTGGAGATTTCCTAAAAGGTACTAGAAAATGTTTTAAGTGTGGAAAATAAGGTCATCGAGTAGTTGAGTGTCGAAGTAATGAGAAAAAGGTAGCTAATGATGTGAATAGAGAAAAGACTATAGAGAACACTCCACCAACACTTCAATGCTTCAAGTGCAAGGAAATGGGGCATTATGCTAATCAATGACCTAATCCAAGGTTTAATGATGATCGACGTGAGAAACCTCTTAAGGAAAAGGATGAAGGGAAGTCACATGCGATCACTATTTGTGATGTTGAGTATGAAAATGATGTTGTGGAATGATTAAGTGTTTATGTAATGAGATTTTAAAATAGTATCATGGAATATTATTTATGGTATCGTGGAATTTTGAAATATCTATGTATTGGTTTTCAATAATTATATGGTACCGGTAACCATGAAAAGTGATTGAAATATTTTTGGAAATAAGATGATATGTGCATAATGAAGGGATAAAGAGAAAATGAAATGAGATCATGACTGATATCATGGTTTGAGTATATATAAATTTTGGAATTTTGGTATGTGGAAAGAGTTAACTTTTGACAGCATTCATGTTTTCAATAAGGTTCAATGGGTATTCATTTTTTCAAGAGAATACATGATTAAGGTATTCACATGTTTGGAATGTGACCAACAAGATATATCGTATGATATATGGGGGATAAATGATGGTATTCACATGCTCGGTAGATGAAATTTCTAGTAATTGTTTTCTTTATACTATGATCTTGGACAGAAGTATTTTAGATAAGCCTAAAGATTGGAATGGATTATGTTGGACATAAGTTAGTATTGTTTAAGGATATAAATTTTTCGATATTATTGATGGGAATGTTATAATAATGTAGTTTTAGAAAAAGGACAACCTTTAGGATGGGCGACAACCCGTCGCGTCAGACAAGGCTGTAGGAATCAGACCCACAACCGAAGTGCGACATGCCTTTATCTCCTACCACTGACGTACAAGAAGTCCCTGGTTAGTAGAAACTAGTTTTATTTTATTAAGCGATATGATAGATGAAGTATAAGTCCATTTTTGGAATCATATACGATTAACCTCAGCATAGATGAACTTATGTATATTTGATAACTTTTGCTAACCTTTTGTTTGAGACAAATGGAATGACCCATCATTATATCACATGATCTGCTAACACTTCAAGAATGAAAAATTCAACTTTATTTCTTTAAGAGATTGTACCGAAATAAAGTAAGTATTTATTCTAATTCAAATTCTTCAACTTTAGGGAAATGATCTTGAAAACCAAAAATGTTGTCATAGTGTCTTCATATCCGATGAATCAGATGGTACCTTATATCATCACAAATTTATGGATTTTTCATAGCCATGTTCTCTACCACTCTCCATCAGAACTTGATGGTCAGGTTTCTCTTCCATATCCATATTTTCACCTATGTTCGCCTATGTGGAAACACAATGATGAGTTAATTTGGGTAAACGATATGTTTCATACTTCACTTTTTAAAATTAAGTTTTAGTATTTCTTTTTACGATGTGGGTTTCTATGAAAGAAACTTTCAAGTAGTAAACCATTTATAACCCAGACAAATTTCGAGGGCGAAATTCATTTTAAGGGGGGTAGAATGTAACAACCTGAGATTTTATGAGAATTATTCTTTTTAATTTCATTGATGTATTGGTTTGTATGCTACACCAAAGGGAGCTTGCACTACATGCATCCCTGACTTGGATTTCATTACATGCAATCACAACCTTCCTCGATAGCGTGTGTTGTACGCAATACTGGGTTTCACTAAACAACGATATATTGTTATACTATTATTATGGAATATCCCTTATGAATAGCATTAACTATATTTTGAATTTTATAAAATTATTATTCATCTTACTCATTTTCTAGAACATGGTATGAGAACAAAATAATTTTTTCGGGTAAAATAAGTATTTTTCAAAAAATGCAGTTTTGCCGCCTTTTGATGGAACACCCACATTAAATCTAGTTTTTTACATGTTTATAAGTTCAATTTGAAAAAATAAAATTCTTCTTTGGAATGAAGATATAAAAATTTACTTCGGATAAAATTTTCATATTATTCTGATAACTTTCATATTTTAATGAATAGTTAAAACACGCTATATTTTAATTAAAAACAACTTTTTTCATTGTAATAATTTATATGGTTAAATTATAATATTGAATGGTTTTAAAGAATAAATAGAATATATTTTTACCATTTAATATAATGTATGTCATTACCATTAATTTTACATTGAATTCATAGGTAAAAACATTTCAATCTTTGGCAATGTTTTAACTTTTAAAACTCATTTTCTTAACAACAGGATTAATTTTAAATTAATTACTGCAACTTCTGTGTTTTGAATTTTGAAAAATTTATACCATATTTTAATTCATTGGGTTCAAATTATGTTAATAGGTTACTTTTATTTTTTTGATATTATGAATAGTAACTATGGTAATTTTTATTTACTATAGTTAAAGGTAAATTGAGTAATTGAGGGTAAAAATAAGATTATAAAATTACCCTAACACCTTCCAAATTTCTATTGGATGACTAAAAGTCGACCCATATCACTTAAGGGTCGGAATAGATTCATTTTATGGAATTTTGACCATGAAAATAATTTAATTATTATTAAAACCAAAGAAAGTGACAACATGTCACTCTCTTAAATCTTATAAGTATAATAATTTTAATTTAGTGATAAACTTCATGAAACTTTAAAAATGAATAGTCTCCAGAAATATAATAAAATTATCTAAATTATGTGAATTTATTTAGAATTTTTAGGGATTAAATAATTATAATTAAATGTGACACAATAGTGATGTTGAAATTATTTTCTTGATTTAAATATCAAATAAATGGTTTTAAAAATATTAAAATAAATATTGTATGAACTATTTAATATTCTCCATGAATTTTATAGATAAATATGAAATGTTAATAATCTATTAAATATTTTAGTTCGAACATATCTTCTGTGTGGATTTTATTTAAATTAAAATAAATGAATAGTGTCAAAATTGACACTATTGTTGTTTTATAAAAATAATATAGTATAAATTTTTTTAAAATTCACAAAAATATTTAAAAATTATAAATTACAATTTATATGGTCGAAAATGTCATAAATTATCCAATTATGGACAATTTAAAACACATAAGTAATTATTTATAACAATTTAAAATTTAGAATCTTATAACCACAAATAAGATTAAATAAATTAAATAAGGATAAATCAAGTTGATATGGTTTAAAATAAATTTAAAACATGTCTAAATTTTATTGTTTAATGATATTAAAACCCTATCTCATCTAACCTTCGAATATGAGTCATTTTTGGAGGTTTTTAAGTGGGGTTTGATTTATTATAAATTAATATATTTGAGGTTTCCAAAGGTGCCCCTATCCTCCCTTATAAAAGGGAACCTCCTCCCTCTCCTCTTTACAACACCTTGAGCCTTAAAGCTTGGAAAAACCCTGCACATTTCTCTTCTACACTTCCCAAGAAACATTTTGGAGGTTCTGGTCTTCTCAAAAGACCAACTCTAGTCTCTTAAGAGGAAGCTTAAAGGAGGTGCGTTGAAGAAGAGGTAATCTCTTCTACCGATTCTTTCAAATTTCTTTCTTCTTCAACTTCCACTTATTTAGTTGTTTCATTGTAAATTAATACAATCAGTATCACTAATATACTGATATGATATTATAAATATGAAACAACCCCATTTCATCTTCTATCCATCCTATGGAAAACGAAATCACCGTGCGTGCGTACGTACAGAATACCGTCTCCACGTCGTGGTGTAATTTGTTTTTCCACCACCACCTTACTTGGATGGGTGTAATGGTGTAAAGAATAACTATATATGGTTATTATAACATCATACTGATTTTGGGATATTATATCATTCACTCCAATTCTATTCAATAATTATGGGAACGATATCATCGCTCGTGCGTACGTACGGACTACCGTCTCCACGAACGCAATGAGATTCATTTTCCATGATTAACCATTCAAGTATGATTATAAAGTATATATATAATAAATAATCATGAAATATATTAAATAAAAAGTATAGTGAATTTATGTACATATATGTTTCATTTACTTAATTCCATTCAACTCAATAAGGAAACGAAAACAGCGTTCATGCGTACGTATGACCTACCGTCTCCATGAATGGTGTATTTCATTCCATTTATCAATCTATCATATATATTTATATACTGAATATATATTATATATAAATCATTTTTTACATTCTGGAATTAAGTAAATCAGGATATGAGTAATAATATCAAGAACAACAAATCGAAACATGTACGATAAATGAAATTATTTTACCCAAAATGCTGCTTTAACATGGAATTTACAAAAGAACGGGTAATATAAAATCATAAGTGAACCATATATGATATCATAACAATGAATGTGATTATGTAGTAATTCAATGAAATTATTTAAATCATTATACAGGAGGTTCAGATACATATGAATCATATCGTAAATAAGGCAAGGGATAAAATTTCAATCTCATTTTTATCCAAGATTTCTTATAACTAAGTATTTACTGGGGTATATTTTTCATCCATGTCCATAAAATTTTTTTTATAAAGTGTTTAATAATATTACATGTATTTTTAAAGTCATGTTTATCCATTTTTTACTTTTACTATGTAGTATGGAAGGAATCATGATTTTGTTTACCACACGAGGTACTTTTTGACTTTCCCGACACAAGTACAAGAAGAATGTTTTTTTAACTTATATGGAATGAACAGATTTTTACGGTTTTATAACACCTTATTTTCATAAATATTACTCCACAATATTTCATGACTATTTTCAACAAAATCCTTTTATTTTAAAATTTCATGGAATTGTGTGAAAAGAAAATGATTTTAAGAAGAAAGGATATTTTACTCAAGAATTCATTTCAAGTGTTTTATCAAAACCATTTTTCATCTAAGATGACATTATTTTCATATGTGTATGTTTCAAGTATAATTTCTCTATGATTTAAATGGTCTCAATTTTCTTATGATTAAATGATATCCATTTGTTTTATATGGATTATGTTATGATGGGATGATGTTTATGAAACCCATTTTATTATTTGGGTTATGATGAATGATATGTTGTGGCACACGTAAGAATGATTTCATTATGAGATGGGTGGGACCTATATCTCCCTCCAATGAATTGGGTAAAGATTTATATCTCATGAGATAGACATGGCTGGAATGGAAAGTTAATCCTATTCAGTGATACCGGACTGGAACGAGGAGTGAACTCGATTCAGTAAGGGACTTTGTCTACTAAGATGGTCTTGGAAACAATGCCTTGGATACTTTGGAAATCATATCAAGTGATTAATGGTTTTCCACAATTAAATGTTTTATTTCCATTCTATTTTATCATGATTGAGGTTCCATTATGATCTATGCCTTACGTACTTCCATGTTTTATTTCACTGCTCAATATTTTGATGTTTAAACATTATGTTCATGTTTTTAAGTTCAAATGTATATGGTTTGTTTTTTTCTCTCCATGATTACCCTTACTGAGCATTTGAGATCACCCTTTATATGTTTTATTTTCCCTAGGATATAAAGAAAGTTTTTAGGTAAGAAAACAAAAGGGTAAGATCTTTATGGGAGATATTAATGATCTTTCACTATGATTAGAAGATTATGTTTCGAGTTTACAAAGACACTAAACTATTACCGTCCTTGAGTGTTGGTTTTTGTTATGTATTAATTATTCCGCAAATGTAATGTAATGTCCTTGTAAATCAATCTTTGGGTCTCTACACACACACACACACACACACACACACACACATAGATATATATATACATTTAAAAAATGTTTATGTTTTTAATATATATATTTATCTATGTATATATAGATTTGATATGTATTTTTATTTAAAAAATGTGTAGAAATAAATTTTATGAATATATATTTGATTAAGAATGTTTGTAATATAAAAAATACTAACAATTATTAAAAATTCACAATAATTATTAATTGGTAAAAAATGAATTAATAATTTAAATAATTTGTAAATATTTGTAAATTATGATAATTTTTAATAAATTTTATAAAATATATATTAAATACTAATTAAAAATAATTAAAATATAACAATAATTTTTAATTAGTTAGAAAGAGTAATGATTTTTCTTATTTAAATTGTTTTGTAGATAATTATGGACTCTGAAATTAGACAGTGGTTTTTATTATGAGATTTTTATTGGATAAATCATTAAAAAAATCCCAATATATGTGCTATAAATCCTTTCCACATTGAGGGTGTAGAAATTTTTTATCATTTCCATTATCAGATTATGATTTTTTAATGGAACAGTTAAATGTCCATGTAAGAAATGTGATCTTAGGAGATTCTAAATGTTTGATAATGTTGGACTTCATCTACTGAATTTTAGTTTTTAGAATGATTATATTTTTTGGTATCAACGTGGTGAAAGGAATTCCATAGAAAATACATTTTTTGTTCAAGATCCACCAATTTATAATTTAGTGCATGAGGATGTTAGCCAATCTATTAAGGAAACAAGAACTCAGAATGATATTCCAAATGATGAATAAGAACCTTCTCAATTTTACAATATTTTGAAATCTACTGAGGAGGCCTTATATCTAGGATTATAGAAAACCAAACATGATTCTATTAAAAATTTGGTTATTAAATAATAATTTGGAATATCAAATAGTTTTTTCTATGATGTATTTTATTTGGTTAAATCGTTGTTTCCTGATAGAAATACATTACCAAAAAGTTTCTATGAAAGTAAGAGATTGGTCTATAATTTGGGTCTTAGTTAATAGAAGACCCATTTATGTTTAAATGACTACATTTTATATGATGGTGATTATGAATTATAAGTTAATTTTCCAACATTTATAGAATCTAGGTATAAATAGGAACAATAAGGAAATTTAATATTTCCTATGAAAAAGTTGAGGTATTTTCCAAATAAACCCCATTTACAATGTTTATTTATGTCTCCCAGCATAGTTACATGGATGACATGGAAAAAAATGAATTATTTTTGTTAGTATAATCTTAAATCATCCATGTGATTGTGATTCATTGAAACACTTTAATCAGATGAATCCTTCTTCTTTTTTTGAATCCCATAACAAATAGTTGAGTCTTTCTACTGATGGTTTTTTTCCATTTGGTGCTTACGACAATAAATATTATTATTGGACTATTGTCATTAATCCTTGAAAGATGATGAAGGAACTATATATATATATATGGTTTTATTAATTCTAGGACATCTGAAGAATAATATCAATTTTTATTTGATTCCATGAATTGATGAGTTGATTTCATTATGGAACAATGGTGTAACTACATTTGATATAGTATAAGATCATACTTTTACACTGAATTTTTCATTAACATGGATGATAAATGACTCTCTTTAGTATGATATGTTATATGGATAGATTACACATGGTTTAAAATCTTGTCTATACTATATGGTTGTGAATAGAGAGTTTATTCTTGGGAATGAGAGAAAGACTAGTTATTTTGACTATCATCAGAAATTTCTTCCCATAGATAACCCTCTTCAAAGGAATAGAAATAAATATACACAAGGTTGAATTGAAATATAAAAACCTCTAACATTTCTCTCAGGTATTCAGATAAAATCTATCATATCTGCATTACCTCCTATTGCCAACGAGCTTATACCAGAGTGGTAGAGGCTCCTGCTTGGCATCCAAGAGACCCAAGATCAAATCTAGGTGAGGGTAAATTTCTGGGTTAATGTAGTAGTACTGTAGTAGCTACTATTCAGTACTTTAGTAGCTGATACTATTCATCCGATTTGGGCCTTCGGGCCATAGGTTTGGGCCTATAGGTCTCAAGGCCTTCGGGACACCAAAGGCCTTCGGGCCATAGGGTCACAGGGCCTTGGGCTGTAGGGACTTTGGGCCACTAATGTTCATCGGGACATATGGATTTTGGGCCACAGAAAAGACCAAAGAAGCACAGAACACATGGGAGATGGCCCAGATGAGGATTAAATGCAAAATAAGCAACTACCAGAGCAAAGCTAACCCGATAGAAAGAATGAGAGGGTATGGAAACTGCCATCAGGACTAGGAGCTAGGTAGATCTGAATGGGGTAATGCTAGCCGATAAGCCATGCGAGGTGGGGAGCTAGGCGCATTCAAGATGCAGATGATGGAGAGGGATTTTTTCAAGTGTGTCAGGTCTTAGGCCTTTGTGGTCATGTATTGAGTCATGTATGAGCCTTGTGCCTTGGGTCTACAGGTCATGTAAGGGTTCCCCTCCAACTCTTAAAAGGGGGATTATCCAAAATAAAATAAAAATAAGGCATTCAGGCCATTCGGGTGACATTACCTCTTATTACATTTTGACCAACAATAAATGACCAAAAAATAAATGGTTTTAGGGGAGATCATCATCAGATCAAATAGAGTATTTTTTTGGGACCTTCCATATTGGTTTATTTTTTTCTATGTTTTTTACATTTTATATGCAATGCATATTGAAAATAATTTTATTGATAACATATTTTATACCATGTTGGACACACCCAGTAAGACCAAATTATAATGTAAATGCACAGTTATATATTTCCTATATTTGTAGATGTCCCGAACATGAATTATTTTAAGATGAATGACCACACTAATTAATGAAGCTAAAAGTATCTTACACACTTTATGAAAGAATTCATTTATTATTCTATCAATGGATTAGAAATTTGAGGTTACCAAATTGTTATGCTTCTAATTTTTCTTATTTCATAAAAAATGGACATATTACCATGTTAAAAAGTCATGATTTCCATGTCATAAAGGAAAGAATTCTTCATATTGGTCTTAGAGGGCTGTTGAATTCTTTAATTTGGGATGTGTTGACCAAAATATCTTATTTATTCTAAGATATTTGTATAGAGACTTTGGATTATGATTCATTGAGTATGTTGTAAGAATATATTTAAATTTTATATAAATTAGAGAAAATATTCGAGTAGGCCCTTTTGAATCAATGGAACATTTAATATTTAATTTTTCAAATGTAGCTAAATGTGGAGGGCCATAATAATTTTGATAGATGTACAAGATTCAAATATGTATGGAAAAATTAAATAAGAAATTACATAATAAAGAATCACTTAAAGGTTCATTTCTAGAAGAATAATTATAGGAGGATATTAAAAAATTATGCTCTTATTATTTTCAATCAGAATATACTTCAAAATATAAATTCATGGGTTACAATGAGGCAAAGTATGATGATGTCACATAATATCAATTGTCAACTTTTAATCAACCTCATCTTGGTTTTGATGGTTATTATTAGTAATGGTTTCCGGATGAAGAAATACATGGAACCCATAATTATGTTTTGCTAAATTGTGATGAAATTTTATGATTTGTGTAGTAAGTATCAGTTATTATTATTTTTTTAAAATTATTATAATCTATAAATTTAAATAAATTATTTTTTATAGACTATATAATGACTATATCAAAAAACAATTTATAGAAATTACCCTTGTTGTTGTTGAAGAAAGTCATCAACATAATTTTTCATATTGGATTCAAGGACCGATAAGTTAAGTTGTTTTTAATGGAATATTAAATCAATTTTTTAATGATATCCATTATTTATAACATTTATTATTTTCAGGAAATACAACATGAAAGTAAAATTGATAGTCAATTATGTGTTCTCAAAAACTCTCCATATAAATTGATAAAATATTATAATGGATATATAGCTCACGTATTTTGATTCCATATATATGTATATATATATGGTTAATCAAAGAAATCAATGAGTAGTGGTGTTTGTTTAAAAGGATCTCATCATAATGAAAGTGAAGTTGACTTTTATGGTGTGATGGATAAAGTAATTGTTTTATGTTATCTGGAACCAAATTATGTAACATTGTTTAAATCTCATTGGTTTGATTTTAATCGAGGGTTGCAAGTTTATCCATCATAAGGATTCGTTGACATTAAGTACAACAATATTCTTAAATGAAATTAACCATTTATGTTGGAACATCAAGCACATAAAGTTTATTATGAAAATTACTATGATGTTTTAAGAGATTTGAATGACTGGTGAAGTGAAATAAAAATAATCTCATGAAAATTAGTTTCTTGAAATTAATATGGTTATGAGGAAGTGAAACATATTAAACTTTTTCAAGAAACATTCCCAAATAAAACTCTTACCCAATGAGTTATAAATATTGATTATGAAACCCCTAGTTAAGGATATAGGATATTGATAATGTTGATGAAATAATAAGGGATGATGAAAATGAAAGTCATATGAAAGTTGACGATGTTGAAGATGAAGATGAAGAAATTTTCCATGATGAAGTTGGGGAGGAATATGACAAATGATGTATTATATTCAGGTATTCATTAGTCTTTTATATTTGATATTTGTATTAAAAATTATTTATAAGTAATATTATTTTTTCAGACGTTTGGACCCGATGATCTATTCTGTTATTTTGCTGATACCCGTAATTATTAGTTTTTTATATATTTGATATCTGTATTAACAATTATTGATAGGTAAGAATATTATATTATTCATGCTATTTATTAATTTTTTATATTTGATATCTATATTAAAAAATATTTACTGGTTAAAATTATTATATTCTAGTATTTATATACAGGTAATTATTATCTTATGGTATTTATTAGTTTTTAATATTTTATATCTATATTAATAATTATTTATAGGTAAAATTATTATATTTTGGTATTTATTATTTTTTAAAATTTATTATATGTATTAAAAATTTATTACTGGTAATATTATTTGTTTTAAATGGATGGAGATACCCCAGATGATCTATTTTGTTCTCTCGTTGAGGATGAACTTCTCAATGTTGAGCCTGATTCCTCTGATTCATATGATACTATGCCTATTAAGAGGTGGTGCAACCCTACTCAATTGATGATTCTGGACCCTCTTCTAGAGAGGCGTACATCTATTGATTTTAATCCCCTTTTATGGAGGCATTTTCAATTTTAAGGTATTTATTTCATATTAAGTTTTTTGTATTAATTTTATTAATAATATTATGACCATTTTATTTTAATTTTTTTTCGCATTTAGCTATTGGGAAGGCTGGTGAGATTCTAATAAATTATTTTTCTTCTCCATGGGTGTCTTGGGATTAGGTTCCCATTGACTTTTTTCAGAATATGTTCGACTAATGGATTGTACATTATTAGATAAAATATTTTATTTTATATTTATTTAATTTGTAACAATTTGTTTTTAATAATCTTGTGGAATTTATGATCTCTAATTGATGATGTCTTGAGAGATCCTATTAGGGAGTCATGTAAGATTTGTATACGTGAATGTTTTCATTAGTTTTTACACAACCTAATAATGCGATCCATGGATAAAGATTATGTTTATATTTTAACCAATCTTGATTCTCTCATTAACCTAACTATATCTCAGCTCATGAATTGGATGGGTTATGCTCCTACTATATAGGAGAGACTTTTAGGAGGAGTTAATTAACTATACATCAGAATTGAGGGATGCAGGAGGTCACACATATGGTCGAGAGTTGTATATTTGGTACACATTAATGATATATGGTAAGTAATACTATTTACTAGTGTTTATATACTTTAAATGTATTTTTTTATATTATATATGATGCTACTAACCCCTATATTATTGAGTTTCATTTTTACAAGAAGATGTACACATATCCCCATACAAGACTCCTTGTCGGTGACATATAATGTTAGATTGGGGTTTGTATTTTTTTTATAAATTTTATGAATATTAATTTTATTATTATTCTAATTTATAATTATATATGAAGGAAATTTATGATATTTTCACTTCTCATTCATGATAGAGTAAAGCCATGAGTAAAAAAAAATTCCACTTAGAAGTCATATTTCAATTAGGGGGCTTAGATACAGGAAACTAAGAATGGTTTCGAGAAAGGTTGGGTGACCAATATTGGTTCACGAGTGACACCTACTAGTTATTATGGTACTTTTGTGATGTAATCGGTTAGCCTGAAGGAAACTGTATATTCATCATCATCTATTGCATAGTACAAGGATATGTTGAGATATTAGGATGAGATGATATAGTGGTTGCAAAGAGGGTGGGAGGAAGAGCATGGGAAATAGATCCAGGGAGATGAGTAGAGGTTGGAGTATATGTGATAGCTTGCAGATGGTGTCAGTATGAAGTTTCCTCCCTTGATCCTTCTAGTGACCCCTCCACCTGATACTGGTACATGATATGTTGTTTTTATAACTATTATGTATTTTGGGTTGAGAAACATATTGTGTGTGAAATGATGTAATAATAATATTCTTTTTTTATTAAATATATATTTTTAAATTTTCAACTTTTTTTAATATATTTTTTATTTTTTTAAAATAATCAATTTTTGACAGATTATAGTATCTGTATCATTAGTTTTTTTTTAAAAAAATAATGAACTTATTTCCAACATATTAATATTCCCTCATAAATAAGAATTATTTCTGATGGTCCATAAAAAAAATCTTTAACAATGATTCCATTTACAAAAAAAACACCATTAGCGATAGATTCCCATTGAAAAATACCATTAGTAACAAAACTTTCTCTCTAATGTCCCATAAAAAAATATTAAAACTCATGTAGTGACCCATAAACAATGATATTTTAACATAAAACTTTTATCACTTTGGTATTTTTTGAATCATAATCCCCATGAAATCAAGAAAATTTTATGGATATGTATGTCCCATAATTATAATGATAATAAAAGACATTAATTTGTATTATGTTCACCACACAAAAGAATCAATTGATGTATAAGGAATGTGTCCCACATAATTAAAAGTGAGACAAAGATCCCTTACCTACTTTGGTAACTTTAGAATCATAAACTCCATGAAAGAATTAATTTAAATTAAACATCAAATATCCTAAGAATAATTAAATTCATGATTTAAAATGTCAAAGGGGATATATATACACCTCATAAAATATGATAGGTGCATAACATAAAATATGTTCCAATAAATATAATTTGAGACGAAATTCCATGACCTTAAGTCTCGACTTCCTTCATACACATTTGATCCTCCTGTATAATAATTACAAGTTTATTATACATATATCAAATAACCATACCCATATGTATCATATCAAATATTATTTAATTAGACCTTTTATTACTCATTTATTAATAATTCCTTGTTAAAATCACATTTCAGGTAATAATTGTTTTATTTTCCATGTATGTTTTGATTTTTTAGTTTTTTTCCTTTCTCACATTGATCATGGTTGCATAATTTAATTTTTTTAACAATGATATTAATATAATATATATTTAATATATATGTATTTAGTGTAATCCATTAATGTTAAAGATAGAAAGTGAATTACACTATTCATAGAGATGATAGACCATACATACGCTTGAATGATATTTCCATTTTCTCTATGGATAAACTGAAAGAAAGATAAATAATATATTTCATTTTTTTAATAAATTATTCAATATATATATCACATATTTTTATTAAAGATAACCTTATTACCTTCCATGTAAATCATAAGTGAAAAATGAAATACATCGCTTCGTGAGACGGTAGTCCGTCGTACACACGAGCGATGTTATTGTATTCACATGATATATAAAGAAAGAAGTTATATGTGATATTATAATTCCAGAATTATAATTATTCCATAAATATTATATAAATATGTTAAATCCATCATTATATCTATCCTTTAGGGGTGCTGATGAAAAAATAATTACATCAGTTCGTGAGGTGGTAGTTCGCCGTACACACGATCAATGATTTTCATTTCCCAATTGATGGAAGAGGAGATAGATGCAGGTAATTACATTAACATAATAACATAAAATTATATGGTATATAATTATGTTATTAAATCATCATTGTTATAGAACATTTTAATAAGTTATAGGATGAAATAAAATGAAAACGCATGGTTAAGTACTTTACCTCTTCTTCGGAGAACCCCTTTAGGTTTATACCCTAAACCTTATTAAGAGAGTATAATAATCAAGAAAATTACTATAAGAAGTGTATATGGAATAATTAATATATTATTTTTTTTCTCGACCAAACCAAATGGTTTTTAAAGTGTGAATATAAGAGGAGAGGGGGTGACCTTTTATAAGTGGGAGAGAGGACATGCTTGGAATTATTGAAATGAAAATGGTGTACCCACATTTTAAACATTTAAAAAGGATCCCAAATAAGTAATTATCAATCCCCATACGAGATAAGGTATAAATATGTCCCTAAAATAAGAGTTGGGAATGTTTCTAGGTCATTTTACACTTGATATTTTTTGTTTAACCCCCGGTAAACCCAATTTAACCTTAATCATTGTCATTATTTTTTACTATTCATTTTGAAAAAAATTAGGTTGAAATTATTATATAATATTAATTTTTATGATTTCAAATATGGAATCCATTTTTCCAAATACCATTTGAAAAACTGGAAAAATTTAATTTAAAATTAAACACGCAGACGTGATGAAAAAACAGTTTTCCAAAGAGAAAATTTTCATAAGCATAGAAATTTTTAACATAAAAGTTCAATATGAAAGTAATTACAATGAACTGAATTGGATTAATAAATATATTTTTTTAACAAATTTAACTTTAAAAAATATATTAAAATAAAATTGGTCTTTGAAATGCTTTAAATGAAAGGGAAGTTTTTAATAAAAAACAGTATTTTTTAACATTCATTGAAAAAATAAATCTTTTCATAAAATTATAAAAAATTAAATCAAAGATATTTTTTACATTTATATTTAAAAAATTATGTTTATTTTTCCAATTTAATTTTGTAAAAGTGGAAAAAATAACTTTTATTAATTTTTTCACAAAAATCAATAATTTTTTTTCTGTAAAAATAGTATTTTCAAAACATATAAAGAATTTAATGAAAATTAAGTACTTTTATATGAATATGTTTTATTTATATATAACCATTATAATTAATATTTAAAATTTGGATATCCCTATAATGTCCCGGTTCCGAGTGCCGCCCAAAGGTGCCCTGAACCCGGCTGGTCACATGACCTCAAGCGCATTTCTCCAAATTCTAGAGGCTGTCGACTCGAAGTGAGGGAAAAAGTCTGATAATGGGGAAAATATGAAATCATTGGAAAAGTATACACAGTTTAAAACAAGTAGTAAATAGTAGAGAAAGTAGTAATACCATACAATGGAAGTAAACAGTGGAAGACTGATAGTAACAAAACAACTGGAGAATATATATGTATATAAATGATGCATGTCACATGTGTCTAGGAAAGCATCCAAACAAGTCACAATGCTGGAAATAAAAAACTAAACCAAAGTGTACAAATGAAGTAAAATCCAATATCATCGCAAGTCTCAGGTTGGTCCCATGCTCTCCAACTCTAGCAACAATCAAGTACCTAATAAAGAAGGGAGATTTCCCTTGTCTATACCTACAACCATATAATCAGTTTGGGTCCAAAAGCATGACCCAAACAAGGTGTGAGATGAATCCTAGTAGGAAACCACCAAAAGATCTATGCCTAATTGTCAGTGAATGTATATATAGCAGGTGATAAGCAGAAATAAATAAATAAACTAAGAAGTACTCAAGGTAAACAATCCTATAGTTTTCAATTACATTCATTTACATTTGTTAATTATTCAATCCATTGAATAATGTAACCTCGATATCTAGCCTAATATCTATATCCCCTAGTAGAATAGTAATATCAGATGTATTAGAAGACCATATAAACAACCATGTAAGACTGATTCTAAGCTTGTGATTTGGCTCGAAAGACTCATCATAGTCATTAAATTATTCACAAAAATCCTCTGGGAAAGCTCTCACAGTCTAACTCCTTTGGTTAAACATATCACTAATCAAATAAAAACGACCACCTGTGTAGCTCTCATGGTCAATGCCCCTAGGTCAACATGGCATCAATAAATTATAAATGACCTTCAGGTGGCTCTCAGGGTCAATACCACCTAGGTCTACATAGAATAAATAATCATAACCAACCTCCTAGGTAGATTTCATTGTCAATACCCTAGGGTCAAAGTCTACACCAAGGATCTCATGGTCCTCTATAAATAAACATGGAAATCCCCATAGTTTTCTTGGTCCAAGGCTCTCATGGTCCATTGGAAAAACAACACACATATCATAACAAGGCAACACATGTAATCTATAACTACTACATGTATAACATTCTCAATTATAACACATGCAATTCATATAATCAATCAAATCCATCCTAAACAATTCAAGGAATGGAAACAAGGTATGCCTCATAAGTAAACTAGGAAAAATGACCATAAATAGTCAGATAAGGTAATTAACCCATTGGGTGTCCCATAACAAGGAATAAAACCTTATGAATAAGAAATCACCCTTTCACAAACAAAAAAACCATAACAAGTATTAAACATGGTCAAATTCCAAAACATGCAATACCCTAAACATGGGTATTCAGCACTTTTAGCATATATAATCCAAATAAAACCAAAGAAAGTCACAAATCACCTACCATGACATTTTACAATCAATACTCTTGAACATCATCCCTTGAATCAGCCTAGAATGATGAAGATCTATGAAAAGGGTAAAAATGATCAAACCTCGATAACTCATGAGAGAGGAGGAATCAAGAAGATAGGATCTAGGGAAATAGAGAACTCACCGGTGGGAATCCAATACACCCAACGACATCTAAATTGGAGTTCAGATGATTAATTGGGAGGATCTTGAATTTATTCGGCCATTCGTCGCTCTCCTGTATGAGACACGGGAAGAAGAAGTGTTTTTAGATATGATACGTGACCCTGCTCCGACTCATCAATTAAAAAGAAAAGTACACATCATGTTAATTTAATGTACACTCCATGTACTGGCCTCAATCATCCCCCTATTTAGGTGGTCTTTCAAGTCACCCACATAGCCATGTACTTGGCCTTTACACGGTCAGTATACAGCTACACACAACAACTGGGTACATAGTGTGTACTTATTTTTTTCCCATTTCTCACTTTTTCCTAAAAAACAACCCAAAATAAAGATCCTTACCTGAAATGAAGATCTAGTTTCTTATAATTCCTATTTATAACACCATGTTTAATGAATATATTATAATGGTCATGTTTAAATAATACTATTTATAATATAACCTGGTTTATTAAAATTTGGTGTTGCATTTAACGCAAGCTATCAAAGAAATAAGATTTATACAAAAAAATATTAATAAAATTTTAGGCTGTTACATAAAATATGTAATTTTATTCCTCATTATCATTACACTCTTTCTAGGAAAGAGACATATTAATTTTTCAACTTCCTAAATGATGTGAAGGTTCTATAGGAGTAATCATTGAATATCAATAATATCGTGTCAATTATTTATTTAATGACAATGGTCCTGAAATCATACGACAGATATGTTTTGATGAAAGATTTAATGCTTATAGATTTACTTTACATTTTTCATACAAAATTCCTTCATATATTAACCAAAATTTGTTTCTTTTTCAAAGCTATATGTAGTAATGTTATAGACCTGATGAAGTTTCCAACTATGGAAAAGGAAATTATTATCATATTATGTGAATTGGAGATGTTCTTACACCCATCATTATTTGATATGATGGTTCACCTAATTTTTCACTTGTCTAGAGATATCCAAAAATGTGGTCCTATAAATTATAATTGGATGTACCCCATTTAATAGTATATGAATATTTTAAAAGGGTATGTTAAAAATT
This sequence comes from Viscum album, assembly GCA_963277665.1. Lineage (NCBI taxonomy): Eukaryota > Viridiplantae > Streptophyta > Magnoliopsida > Santalales > Viscaceae > Viscum > Viscum album. The sequence continues at coordinate 2,042,970,185 of OY728123.1, forward strand.
AAAAGTCAGCTAGAAGGTTTCATTGCGAAGTGATATAATACTGAGGAAGCTGTTGAATTATATACCAACTATGTGTCCGATTTCTAAAGCATTGTTCTACTAAAATATTATAACAAAAGGAAACTTGTGGGTGGAGGATTTTATAGAATAGAAGTTGTCTCAATTTCCATTATAGAGTGGGAGAAGGATCACATTTATATTTTATAGAATAGTGTAGTGGTTGCACTATATGATGAAACCAAAAAAGTAATTCTCAGGTATTTAAATCAATCAAGGGATGAATTATTGATATAAAATACACATAATTGATAGTTTATAGAATTGTTTAGATGCCATATATTTCAAGTATTTAACTATAAATCCGAATTCAATTATAGAACAAATTTAGTTGCTAGCCATAAGACCAAGTGGAAATGTATTTTATTATAATGGTTATATAGTTAATTGTTATAAGTTCTATAAAAAGTAACATGATGAATGCAGTACCATAAATAATATTGGAGTTAAAATTTTGGATTAATATAGGTACGTATCTAGTAAAAAGGATAGAAATCCAATTTTTGTGAATATGTCATACTTATTCATAATCAAACAAATATAGAAGTTATATTATACTAAATTCCAGGTGATAATTTTTCAATGAAAGTGGTTTGATAATAGGAGTGATATTAAAATCTATGAATTGGGATTTGTGAGAGTGGATTTCAGTAAGGGAGGGTATAAGGATAACCATTCCTATTGAAATACCATGCAGTAAAGTGTTTTATATCATGGATCCAACAAACAAAAATTGATCAATTGAAATTTTATTTACTAAAACCACTATGGGGTCAGATGTTAATTCAACCAAGGATGACACTCTCATTGGGAAATCCCAATCATTTCACGGTGGTCCCAATGTAATTAAGATCTTATATTTTAGAGGTGACCATAGTGAGGGGATTTGGATGCTTAATAAAGGGTTAAAATCTATTTGACCTTTGGAGAAAAAAGGGATATTTTAATAACCAGGTTATATTTTTTGTAATTTAAATTTTTTACCTTATAGTATTATTTGTTCACTAATAGATTTACATAATATAAATTAAATGTTCTACCACTTCCAAAAATAATGGCTTCTGCACATGTTGATTTTCTAAATCCCAAAGAACAATAAGTTTCTCAAAATGCTGATGCTTCTAATGCAGATGAATGAAAGGTTTCTCCAGATGATGATACTACAAATATTAATAAAAAAATATTAAAAATGTTAAAAATTAGAACATAGTATGTGGTGAACAACCTATGTCCCAGAAAAATAGGAGCTTCATAGCATGATGATGTTAAACAAATTAATAAGGAAAAAAGAAGAGGCAATAAATTCTTAGTTATAAGAAATAAACTTGGCCAAACTATTAACCACAAAAAGTAAAATTTAATTATTTACATTGGGGTAACCACTCCAATTCACATTTTTATTCATCTAGATATGTGGAATAATGTTGTCATTTTAATTAAGGCACTAATTTTAGAAGTGGTTAGGGTAAAATTATGATATAATTCTTTGTTTTACTAAAAAATAAAATAATGAAACTTTTATTTACTCACCATTATCACTTATAGAGAAAATTTTTACAAGATTATTTTCAAATGAATTTTTTAATGGTTTCTAGAAAATTTCATAGAGGGTTTTAGAAAATTATTACTAAGTATCAACTACATGATGTTGAAGGGAAAGTAAACCTGCACCCACCACTGATATTTCACACATTATAAACCATAAAACATGGAATACATTTATTGGCCATCAGGAGGAGGAATATTTTCAAGTACAATGTGATTGGTAATACTTTACATGAAAAAAATGCATTAATAACTTTGATTAATAATTGTTAATTAATTAAATAGTAATAGAGTGATGGAAATAATAAGAATGCATAAAAACCAATGTACTCCTAGTGTAAAACAAATATGGGATATGCTTCACATAAAAAGAGGATATGTAATTTAAATATATAGAAACTATTTTATGTTTATTGAAACAAAAACATAATTATATTCCTTTTTTATATGCAGATTGATGAATCAAAATCCAAACCCACTTCCAACCCATGCCATGTATTATAGAATGAGGCTCATGTAAATAATGATGGAATATTAGTAGATGAAAACACACGAAAAGTATGGTAATCATGTATAATTATGAGATAATAAAACTTTATTCATATTTAAATCATCCTTAGATAAAAATTACTATATATATTCCTATATTTTATTATCTGAATTATACATAAGAATCATAATCATATAGCCTTAATGAATAATTAAATTCAGTGGCCATGATGTGGCTAGAACAATATGGCCGCATTATAGGTATGGATTTTGTAGTGTTTCCATGAACATATTTTGGGAAAAGAAAAGAAAAATGGTAAAAAGTTAAGAAAATGGAGGGGATATAGTCATGAATAACAACTCTATAAGAAAAACATAATTAGAAGTTTGAGTAGCTATAGAATGTTATGGAAATGAATCAAAGAGAAGAAACAACACAAAAAAACCACTACACAAAGATCCCCTATATTTGAGGTGATCCATTCCCCTCAATGGTCTACCTTACTAAAGGAAATAGAATTTTTCATAAAAAAATTTGTGAAATGTGAATTTAGTAGATACTGAGACCATTCATGTACTAATATTACATAGAGTGAAATTGATTTTGATTTATATCTACCATCAATCAAACATATACTTGTTTCATGAGGTATAATGGAAAATATACAATGGGATATTATATACAACAAAAACTTACAAAAGTTCATATGAGAGTGGGGATTCATGTAGCTCACAAGATGAGTGCTGAGATACTTATCCACCTTGATGATCGAGATGTTCACACAAATGAACATTAAATTGGAAATTTCATAGAATTACTATTTGGTCTTTTAAAAAAATATGTTGACAAGGGGGTATTCATTTAAAATTTGTTTTTTATATAAAACCCATGAAAATTAATGAAAAAAGGCCTCAATAGAGGAATTTTATGAAAAATGGGGAATAAAAAGGAGAAATAGGTAGTTGAATCAGAACCATCCAATGGTTCAACCAATCGATCTAAAATTCCTTCAGAGAGTACCTTTACCCTTCTAGTTCAACTTCCTCATTTACTAATATTACAAATTAATGCATATACAACGTTCAAAGATGGTGATATGGACATCAATGATTTTAATGAAAAAATGTTTGGAGAAGCTACTAAATACTTTATTAATCTTGAGAATTTAGATAAAATCCTCAAGCATGGATGACTATAAGTTTTGGTTGTTAATTTATACATGAGGTGGGTTTTCATATTATCTTTTTTCCAATATATTTATTACCATGTTAATCACAATTAAATACTATTTATATTTTTCAAGGTGTATATATCAGTACTATTTGAAGGGAAACCCCTATGAACAAAAATTTAGACTCATTAGTCCTTACATCAATTCTATATAAGAAATCATATTATACAAAGAGTAACATTAATAAATAGTAGAAAAACTAGCTATATAGTTTGAAAAGAAAGTTAGAAATTAAATAATCCACTTAATACCCACGATGTAGGGGTCAAACTCTTCAATTTAATCATATAAAATATATTTTATTTTCTTTAATTACTTAATAATTTTTTATATAGAATTTAGTTTCTCATTGCAATCAATTTGGATACTCCAGTGATTTTTTTTTGATTTAATGCATGGATTCCTAATAAATAAGCCATAAATGATGGAATTTATCATTTTTTAATACACTACCTTCAACATTTCTAAAAAAAACTTATATATATATGCTTAAATGATTTTTTATGATAGGAAATGTTTAAATATCATAAAAAATCTTGGTATGTTGAAATTTCATGAGTAAAATAAGCCTATCAAATTCTAATACTAGATAAGTATTAGGGTATTTATCATAAAATTTAAATATCAAAACATATATCAAAAAATTATATATATATTTCCCAATGATTTTACAGTGTCTAAAACAATATAATGAAAAATATTTTAGTTATTAAAATTTTAAATCTATGAAAGATATCATATTCCATAAAAAAACTAGAATTATCGATGAGGTATTTTTGATGATAAGTATAATTTCATTTAAAGTGTTTCATAATTTTTTATTTATTTATGTTTTTCCAATACTACAAGTAAAATAAAAAATAAATGTATTCAAAATTGGATTTTTTAAAGAATGGGAATAATATATGGCGTTATAATGTATGAAGACACCATGAAGTGGTGGATTCCTACTACTTATTTAGTAAATTTTAATATAAATTTATCTACTTTTTTAATTAATTTCCTGACCATATTTATATAATAATTGTTTAGTTAATTTTCATAGAGATAATAAAAAATGAATTCACCAAGAATTTATTTTTTTAATCATTTTGTGCTCTATAAAGTGAAAAAAATATTTGGAGAAAAATAAATTATTGACTAAGTCTTAGACTATTATGATTCACTCAAGTACTATTTATTCTCTTTATATATATATTTTTTATTTATATGATCTATTAATGTTTTATAGTTTTAGTTTTAGTTTAAAAAACACTCAAAGATCATGCTATCAATTCAATATAATATTTATTGAAGAACATATGTCACTCACTAAAAACCATATATGCACACTCAGAATATCTTGAAAGTTTAGGAAAATGATTCATAAGTAATTTTTGACTTATATGAATCAACCAATCATTAATCTGACACATGTTGTGGCTGGTATGACTCAAACTACATGTTTTTATTTCAAATTGACACTTTAGTTCAAAACATATGTCACATACTAAAAAACTAATAAAAACTATTATTATTGTCACGATGCTTTATACAAAATATCCATAAATTATTTTTAATGTGTAATAATCAACCACACATAAATATAATACATGGTTGGTCCCGATATAACTCAAAGTGTGTGTTTCTATTTAAAATTTATATTTTAGATCAAAAGATGTGTGATATACTAAAAAACTGAGAAAAAACATTAAGTTTATTTTTATACTTCATGAAAGAAATCCACAAGTCATTTTTCACATGTAAGAATAATACACATCTCAATCTGATACATGGTGTGACTGGTTAACTCAAAATGAGTTTTTTCATTTTAAAAATGAAATTTTATTTAAAAAAATTTCACACACTAAAATCTGATAAAACATACATATATGGTATTAATACTTTAATAAAACAATACATAAGTCATTTTTGATGTGTAGGAATAAACTTAACACCAATATGACCTACGATGGTACCTATATGTTTCAAAGTGCATGTTTTAAGTTTAAAAATTACATTTTTGTTAAAAACGTGTTACTAATTGAAAAATGGGAAAACAAACTCATATTGTATTTATACATTTGGACAATGAAACATAAGACATTTGTGACTTGTAGGAATTATCTAAACAGTAATCTGACACATGGTGTGACAAGAATGAATCAATGTCTTTGATTTTGGTTAAAAAATGGAATTTAGTTAAAAACGTGTTACACTAATTGAAAATCAATAAAAGATGCTAAAATAGTCTTGGTACTTTTGGAAAATGACCCAAATTTCATTTGTGACATGTATCAATGAGCCATATATTTAACACACAGTGTGACTAGTTTGACTCAAAGTGCGTGTTTTGAATTTAAAAATAAAATTTTAGTTTAAAACGTGTATAACTCATTAAAATCAAATAAAATAACTTGAATTATCTTGATACTTAAGGAAAAAAGATCTTTAATTAAATTTTTATGTGTAATATTTATCCACACAATAATATAACACACAATGTGTATAGTATGACTCATAGTGCATATTTTTATTTAGAATTGAAATTTTGTTTCAAAGCATGCATCACATACTAAAAAAAAAAGATTTATGTTTATCTTGATACTATAAAAAAATGATACATTAGTCATTTTTGGCATTTAGGAATCAACCACACATCAATCTAACACATGATGTGTCTAGTGTGAATCATAGCATGATTTTTATTAAAAATATACATTTTAGTTCAAAATAATAATTACATCCACAAATCCAATAAAAAAACTTCACATTTTTTTGATACTTTAGGAAAATTATCCATAAGTTATTTGTGACATGTTGGAATTATCCAAACCTAAATATGATACATGGTGTGAATGGTATGACTTGAAATGTGTGTTTTTAGTTCAAAAATAACATCATAGTTAAAAACATTCATCACCCACTAAAAATTGAGAAAACACACTCATGTGGTCTCAATTATTTATAAAAATGACCCAAAATTCATTTTTGATGTCTAGGAATCATCCACACATCATTTTACATATAGTGTAATCAATATGACTCAAAGTGCATGTTTTTTGTTTAAAGATAATATTTAAGTTAAAAAAATGTGTCAGAAACTGAAAACTAAGAAAATGTGATCAAATTTTCTTGATACTTTAAAAAATGACCCATAAGTCATTCTTTACATGTAATTATCATCTTCACATACATCTTACACACAATGTGATCAGAATAAATCAAAGTGTGTGTTTTCATTTAAAAAAAGAAATTTTAGTTAAAAACATGCCTCACTCCCTAAAACCCAAGAAAAAACACTTATATTTTATTTTCACTTTAGGAAAATGATCCATAAGTAATTTTTAATGTGTAAGAATAAACCAATCATCAATCTTACACACAATGTGGTTGGTATGACTAAAAGTGAAAGTGTTTATTTAAAACTAACATTTTAATTCAAAACATGCATTAGAAACTCAAAACTGATAAAATATGCTGAGGTCACCTTTATAGTCTAGGGAAATGATCCATAAGTAATTTTTATGTACAAGAATCAACTAAATATAAATATGACACATCGTGTGACTTATATCACTCAAATTGTGTGTTTTGTTCAAAATTTAAATTTTATTTCAAAACACGCATGACATACTCAAAAATGAGAAACTATAATCATATTATTTTGATAATATAGAAATATGATCCATAATACATTTGTAACATGTTTTAATCAGTTTCACCTCAATTTAATACATAGTGTGACTGGTATGACTTGAAATATTTTTTTTTCCAATTTAGAAATGAAATTTTAGTTAAAACCACATGTTACTCATTGAAAAATGAGAAAAGACACTCATATTTCATTGATGCTTTAGAAAAGTGATACATAACTCATTTTTGACATTTAATAATTAGTGGTATGTCAATCCAATATACAGTGAGACTAGTATGGCACAAAGTGTTCATTTTCAGTTTAAAAGTTACATTTTAGTTGAAAACATATGCTACTCACTTAAAAACAAGAAAACATACTCATATCATCTTGATACAACTGTAAAATGATCCATAAGTAATTTATGATGTGCAAAAATTAACCAAACATCAATCTGACACACGGTGTGACCAATATGACTCAAAGTGCATGTTTTCAGTTTAATAATGACATTTTAGTTCAAAACACACATCACATGCTTGCAACTGATATAATTCAGTTGGATTTTCTTGATAATTTTGTAAAATAATAAATAAATCATTAGTGATGTATAGGAATCAACCAAATGTTAATCTGACACACGGTGTGCCCAATATGACTTGATGTGTATGTTTTTCAGTATAAAAGTGAAATTTTCTTAATTCATTGTTTCATATTTCTGATTAATTTATTAATTTATATCATTAATAACATAATATTTATTTTTATATATATGTACACTATTTTCTCACTATAGGGTGGTTTTTTTGGTAATTAGTAGCATGATCAGACTCTTTTGAGAGGGGTTTGGGGTCCAAATACAATGAAACATTAATTTTTATGACTATCTTGATGTTTTTGATAAATCATATATACTAATGTAATTATACAGACCAATGTTTAAAATATTTTTAATCACTTTATAGTGTTTTTTCTATGATGTAAATTTAAATGAAATGACAATTTCTATTTTCTACTATTGCATGCAGTAGTTTTAGTAGCACACTATTGGAGCATGGTTTTTATGATTTCCAATAATAGCATTGAAAAAATGTCACTTTATGGATGTTGGATTATAAAACATTCAAAGTTACAATTTTCTAAAAGAATGTGATTTGATAACATGATTTTAGTTAAAATCGATGAATTGGGATTCATGAAATTGGATTTCAGTATGGAAGGGTACACAAAAATCATTCATAATGGCATCATAGGTAGTGCAAGTATTTTATGTCCTAAATATTGATAACAAAAAGTGTTCAATTGTTTATAATCAACAAAAAACACTGTAGGATCATATCTCAATTCAATTTAGGATGAACCTTTTATTAGGACATTCTAATTTTTTTCCAAGGTCCTAATATGGATTGTGTATTCTATATTAGAGAAGACTATAATGAGGAGATTTGGATACTTGATATAGGTATCAAATACTATCATCCTTTAAATAAAAAATGAGAGTTCAATAATCCGATTATATTTTTTTTGTATCATAAATTGTGTTACCTCATAGAATTATTTTTTCACCACTAGATTTATGTAATATATATTAAATGTTCAACCAATTTTGTATATAATGGATTCTACTCATGTTGATTATCACAATCCCATGGAACAATATGTTTCTCAACATGTTGATGCTCTCAATTGAGAGAAAACAATATTGAATATGTTGAAACTGAGGAAATGGTATTAGGTGATCATCCTATGTTCCATAAAAATGAGGGCATCGTAGCATGATAGTGTTAAAAAAATTATTAAGGTGAGAAGTATAGGAATCAAATTCAAGTATTAATATAATTAACATGGCCACCTATTAAAATCAAAAAGTATGTTTTCTTTAGTTACATTGAGGTCACCACTTGAATGCATGTAATGATTGATGTAGATATGTGGTATAATGTTGTGGTCATGATTAAGGAACTAATTTTTTAAGATATTAGGTTAACATTATGACATACATTATATATTTTTATAAAAAATAAAATAATGAAAGGTTGATTTACTCTTCATTATCCCTTACAGAGTGCATTTATACCAGATTAATATCAAATAAATTTTTTATTAAAGGTTGCTGTAAAGGCTCATAGAGGGTTTCAAAAAATTATTATGAAGCATCATTTCAGGGATGCTAATGGGAAATTAATCCCACACCCACCAAAAATATATTCACCCACAATGTGGCTAATATTACTCAAAGTGCATGTCTTCAGTATAAGTGTCACTATGAAAAAATGCCTGTATAGTGGCGGTTTAAACCACCTCTAAATGGTCCTGCGACAGTTTCAAAAAACCACCGCTAAAATTGGTGTCATAAATCAACATGTGTTAGTTTCTTCCATTTAACAGTGGTTTTTGGAATGTATCATAGAACATGTATTTCACGGCGGTTTTAACCGTCGATAAAGTCTGAACCTTTTACTGAAAAAACTGCCACTAGTATGGGTAAAACAACCGCTAAGTCATTTTTTTTCATATTTAACGATGGTTTTAACCACCACCCTAAAAAATACCATAATATAGTGGTGGTTTAAACTGCCATGGAAAAATATATATCTATTGGTGGTTTAAATATTTCCTATATCATGAATGAAAAAAACAAGCTATAGGTTCTGTAGCCCCAGAACCTACAACTAGAACAACATAGCGAACTATATTAATTTCAATATAAACAAGGAAGGTCCTGGTGTAATGACTACCAATATTCCACCATAATTGAATTCCAAGAATCATTTTTCAGATCATGTTTATCTACCTTATTCATGATCCACCCCATACCACAACCACGACACAACCCCCAGGGTTCATGACATTTCACACAAGACCATGAAAACAAAACTTATGAATCATGATGTAATGACCATGGTCATGATTCCACAGACTGTATATTCCCAAACATAAGGGAACCCAACAATCATATCTTAACCTCCATTCCATAATTGAACTTCTAATGCCACAAATAATTTACCAATAGCTAAATAGAACAACATCAAAACCCAATGACCTAATCCTCACACCACAACATCTCATTATATGTAATAACCTTATTGGCCATGGATAAACACACTCAGTCATGGCATGATAAAATTTCTCAATTGAAATTTTAGGTAGAACCAACACCTTCTCCATCACTCTCCCACCAAACTTCCTCCCATGACCCCAACACCAAAAATACACAAAATAAAGTCTTGAGAAATCATTATCCATTACATTAGATACCTATAAAATGATTTTATTCATTGATAAAAAAATACACAATAATGAATTTATAATGATTAAACATAATAGGTAAATACCTCTCAAACAAGATGAACACACCTCTAACACTCTCAAGGAAATAATCAAATTCAATACCACTTCTTCCAATCAATAAAACATATTGCAATATTACCGCCATAGAGGATACCTCTGAAATATAGACCACTCCATAGAGAGAAACCAAAGAATTTATAATGACCCATCAAAGAAGCAGAAGCATAATAAACCCTAGTAAATTTGTATCAATGATTCCCTACTATTTTACAATGAAAATAATAATAATAATCAACTCGCTAATTTTAAGATAGTGAAAACTACCCAACCCAAAGCATAGATCCTTGCTTGAACTCTAAGTGATCATATTACCCTCCACTTACACAAAATTATGACTCATAACTCATGACATTCATCCCAACCTCTAATTAGATCATTCTAGGTTTCTTTATATAGTCATCAACTTGTACAAGGAAAATAAAATACTTCCTATATAATTCAAGAAACTCAACCCATGTAATTTCATTTTTGTTTCCTTGATTCATTATCCAATACTTGAATTTGAATACTCCTACAATTGAACATAAAAAAATAAGGTTAATAAATTTCACATGAATTATAAAAACATCACATAGACCATCATATCATATAGTAAAACACATTCATTATCAAAACATGTCCCTTCAATTAACCCATCATCACAATACTTCCTTTCCACATCATCATTCAACATAACATCCTGTTGTCCTGATCCCATCTAAAATATATGAAAAAGATAAAAAATACCCATATTGGACATACTAATACATGATCAAACCCTCTCCACTAATCATTTACCAATGATTAACTCTACTCGTTACCCTCTCCATCTCCATCTCTACTTCCTACTACCAACACCTATAAGACAATTATATTGAAAATTATAAAGTGTTGTATATTTATATTTAAACTTAAAATCAAGAAAAGTTTGTGAACTAAATGATTTTGAATTTGTGTGATTTACCTTCTCACACCAGTCATCATTTTCAATACCCATTTTCTTGCCAAGGACCTCATATGTTAATGGTCCCAAACCCATTCTGCGCACTCAACCAGGATGCTCCTTCCCAAGGACTTTACCAACTTGGTCATCCTAGAAGACTGAGTAGGACTGTGTGCAGTTGATATTCCATAGTTCTTCAATTTTTACCTATAAATAAAATATCAGTCATATTAGAATAAATATATATCAACATAGTGACAACTAACAATACATTATTATAATGAAAAAAGATTTCACACCCCAAATTCTTTGGCAGACTGATTAATAAAACTCCCATAATATTTTTTATGAACATTAAACCACACTTCTGTTTGGGATGCCTGGTAGAAAAAAATAAGTGACTGTATTAAACAAATATAAATAAATAATTTAATATATTAAATAGATAACATTATCTAATAAACATTTAAACTAATTAAATTATTACTAGAGTCAATCAACTTCTAGAAAAACTCTTTGACCCTGCAGTGTGAGTATAACGCTTTCTCGACATTCCTATCATTTAATCAAATAAAATTAATTTCAAAACATATATTTTGAAAATTTAATGTATAAAAAATAGAAATGATAACAGATGCACAATACTAACCAACAAAATATACATAATAATGATAATGAATGACCGTACAAATGACATAAGTGGTTGATAAATGAATGGATAATTGCACATACGCTCATTTTCTTCTTCAATATTTTTAGTTTTCTGCTCTATAATTACTTCATATACTTCATCCACTATTGAAAGACTAATATTTTCAATATCATGATGGATAAATAAGTCTACTTATTGATGTTTATGGGATTTAATGTTAGAGTTCAAATCTTCCACTTCATCACCCATATCATATAAGTCTCTTTGTTTTATGTGAGCAACTACACTCCACCATTCATCCATGAAATCTTTCACATAATATACCATTTTATCTTGTGATGATAATATATATGGATCATTTAGTTCATAGTAACCAATATCCATCAAGCAAGAGAAGTTTACATAAGTAAATTGCAAAAAATCTCTTTTAACACCCCTCATAATATCCACCTAATTGAATTTGAATAAAACAACAGAAAAATGACAATGGTAGTTTAATTTGATAATATCGGTCAACTTTCCTTAGTATTACACTTCATAAAATATAAATATACCACTATTTTGTGTTTTAAATCCCTCTTATAGATTGACTATACAAAATATAAATCCATTCACATTGTAAGCGTCGAACTTTCTAGCTTGTTTTAGAGGAACTCGAGCAAGAAAATTCAAATCTTATGAAAACAGTGCTCAAGTATTAGTATTGATAAACTGAAAAAATTAATATAAATTATTATATTTAAAAAATATATGTGTCAACATAATATCTATATTGATTTCAATATTTATGAACTTACACGTCATGAAAACCATTCTATAATCTCTTTATTAACATCTTTTTCTATATCTTTATCATTTAGTGTTCATACTCTCATTCATCTATTTGTATGTATCCTAAACTCTTCAATAAATGGATTTAAAATTTCACTATTTTGTAGCACATATCTACGTGTCTGTAATAATTCCATTTCTGTCAATGTAATATTTGAGCTTCTCCCAACTGATCGGCCAATAACCAAAATGTTTTTTGATTTCCATTTTATTTCATATTGAGTCGATGTGTCATCAACATGTACAACTCGATTTAATCTTGTCTTAATGTCATCCAAGTATCTATAAAAAAATTTAAGACACTCCTCTACCAAATAACTTTCAGAAATAGGGCCTTCAGTTTGATCTTCATTTTCACGTAAGATTTCAAATGCCTAATATATATGTGAAATAAAATTTAAAAAACATAATTATGTATTTAATAAAGTTTTAATAATTTTTTATTGAAATAAAAAACATATAAATAAATTACCTCTAAATTGGATACATCCATCAATAATGTACAAGACCTCCTAATTTAGCTTCCTCAACCAAATGCATAGTTAAATGCATCATGATAGTAAAAAAATATGGAGGAAAGATCATCTCCATCGCACAAAGTGTCAATAAAAATCTCTCCTGAAGGTTGTTAAGATGAAATGGATGTATATTTTTCTCACATAATTTTCTGAAAAATGTGCAGAATTGGAGTACAGAAACAATAACCCTTTCAGGTAATAATGTATGAAATTCCAATGGAAGTAACTAATTTAACAAAATATGTGAATCGTGGATTTTTAATCCATGTAAAATATGATTCTTTAAGTCATCACACCTTAATATGTTACTTTAATACCCATTATACACCTTCACATGTTTTAAAATTCAAAGGAATATATCTTTATCCCTATTTTTCTTTGAAACAATTGCTGGAGCATACCTTTCATTCTCATCTGGCCAGAAATCACATTTTATGTTCATTTCTTGTAAGTCTTTCTGAGCATTGAGATGAACCTTCGACTTTCCATGCCCATTAAGCAATGTGAAGATAAAATTCTCACAAAAATTGTTCTAAATATACATCAAATCAAGATTATACTACAACAAATTAAATCCCCAATATAGAAGTTTGAAGAATATACATTTTTTATTCTATTATTGCGTTCTAATTTCACTTGATGATACACTTTGAACTCGTTTCCCATTATCATTCAAATGAAGCACCTTATCGAATTTTATTTCAACATTTCCAAGTTGTGCCAATATTTTAGAACCTGTTAACAAATTTGGAGGTGGTCTAAAATCAATGAAACCATTGAATTTTGACTTTTTCAACCAAAATTTATGAGATGTGTCGAGAAATCTTCGATGACATAAGAAACACCATTTTCTACCGTGAGGTAGATGTTTGGGCTCAAAATAAAAGTTACAAAAAGGATAAGCTAAACCCATGTAAGTGTTCCAAACAGATAAATCCCCAAGTCTAGGGAAGTCACTAATGGTCCACATTAGAGAAGCTTTCATTTTAAACATTGCTCTAGAAGATGCATCATATGTCTCAACACCGTTGCTCCATAACTCCTATAATTATTTAATTAAAGGATGTAATTATACATCAATATCACTTCTAGGAATTTTTTTTCTTGAAAAAATCATTTAAATGATAAAAGATGTTTTTTCATACACATCCACGGAGGCATATTGTAAGGGATCAAAAAAACAATCCAAATGCTATAACTAGTACTCAAAGTCCTAAATGGGTTGAATCCATCGTTATCCAATCCCAATTGAAAATTCATAGGATCAGATAAGAGATATGGATGTAATGAATCAAATTTATTCCATGATTTTGAATCTATTGGATTTTGTATTAACTGATCATTGTTATTATGTACATAATGCCACTTCATGTGTTTAGTGGTTTTTGATGACATGAATAATCTTTGCAATTGAGGATTTAAAGGAAAGTAACACAAAACCTTTTCAGGTGTGTTCCTTTTATTCTTCTTCATGGTAGTATATTGATTCAAACTTCCAACATCACCCATAGACTTCAATCTATAATAAGAACATTTTTTTCAATCATGTATGCTCGAATCCTATCCCCAATAAAGCATACAATCACTGGGACACACATGTATTTCTGTATAATTCAGGACAAGATTGTTAATAACTTTTTTCATATCATAAAATGACTCAGGGATCTTTGCTTCAAGAAATGAATCGTGCAAAAATTCTAATATCATATAGATTGAATTATTTTTAATTCCACATAGGCATTTTATATGGTACAACTTCAACAGAAAAGAAAGTTTTGAATATTTCAAACATCCACTATACAACTCTTGATTTCCATCATCAACTAAAACATGAAACACATCTATCTACTCAGTGAAGTTTTATCTTAAAATAGTCTCTATAGTATCAAGTGATATATTTCAATCTTGATTTGGTTGTCCTACAGTCTCAAAAACACCACTTGTAACCTTTCAATTTGTGGAACCCTCAACTGGTTCTTCTGATATGTTTTTATGTTGATGTTGGTGTCTTGCAATTCCGATTGCCTAATTTATAAGATTTTTCATTTAATTTTTCATTTCCGATGAAGTTAGGAGCTCATTATGTGGATCGATATTAGTGCTCAACCTTTCGGTAATGTTAGATTCTCTGTGACAAATCCAACACAAATAATGAGTAGGGAATTGCTTCAATATCAGGTGTTCATAAACTTTATCTCTCTTCAACCATATTATAAATATACATTCCGAACATGAAAATATTATTATCCCATCAACAGATCGATTGGAAATTGAAAAATCTAAAAAATCCTCCAAACCCTTAGCATATTGAGGTGTGTTCCTTGGTAATGTTATCCAGCTTTTATCCATATATATATCACAATGTTCCAACACATTATGAAAAAAATTAAAACACATAACTATTACTAAATAGGAAAATACATTCATATATACTAGTTAAAAAAATATTAATATGTTAAATAAACATACACTACCTTTTAAATGTACGTATAACCATCTTTGATATAATAATTACAGACACTTTTGAAAAATAATAAAACTATTTGGACTATTAGAATATGTCGATGAAGAAATTGGTGTAGAGTAGTGAAATTTGACCCTTCTTTAATTGATACAAAACAAGGAAATATAGGGAAACTAAAAATGACTCAACAAATCAGTATAATGAACCCATGAAGTTATAAATTTCTTTCTTATTCTTTATCTAATTCTTTACTTAGCTTTTATTTATAGACAAAACATAAATGGATAACATTATTTAGAAATACATTGAATCTTCTACTCATGGGTGTTTCCTAATTCTTCATAATATATTTAAAACCCAAAAGTTAGAAATTAAAATAGAAACATATTAATTTTTAAAGTATAACACTCAAATTCAAAAATACTCAAAGTATTTCATTCCTAGTATCATTTTACAGTGACAAAGGCTTTCTACCATTCAAACAAGAAAGATTCCATAATGAAGAAAGATTCCATAATGAAGAAATCAAGGGAAATGATATAATATATCACTAGATAAAACTCTCCTAAATCCCTAAGTGACCATATAATACAATACAAACAATAAAGATTTCATAATGAAAACATTAGGGGAAATGATATAATATAGAACTAGATAAAACTCCCCTAAATCACTAAGGAACTATATAATTGAATGTGTCCTGGGATCTACCCTAGGAATACTAATGTGATAAGTAGTTAATCATATATGGGCATAACCACCTGAACTATCTTTTTATCTCTATAATTTTTTAGAATGTAGGATTTTCACATTAACTCGTCTCACATTTGTTATTACATGAAACACATCAAAAAAAAAAATAAATAAATAAAAATGGTAGAGTGATTTTTAAGGTACACATTACCAAGTGAGAAGGATAGTCCATAGTCTGATATGGATTCCTATAGGTTCACATGACCCACTAGATCTATCCTGTGGTATTTACACTATGGTCTCTTGAAAATGTATAAGTGTGAATATCATACAACATGGTTTGGTGAGTTATACACCCAATTACACCCCACAAATTAAATTTATATAATATAGATAACAACTAAATATTCCTTTGTGAGAGTAGAAGTCTATCAATTCATTTATGTGCTACAGATGTCTTATTATTATTTTTTACTCACATCTATATTACCTTGTGTGTACATATTATTATTTTGTATAAAAACAATAATGAACAAAAAACATTTTTATTTTCCTCCAAAAAATAGTAATGTTTCCTTTCATGAATAATATACAACTTGAATGCACAAAAATTATTTCCACCATTTTATTTCTTCCTCTTTAGTGAAATTGATCCGAACTAGTTATCATATTATACTGTATTTGATAGAAATATATTATACAAGATATAATTGTGTTAGATCATCATTATTCTATTTATAATACTTACAATGTTTGTTATTTCATTCAGTATTAGGTATTATCTCCCTTTCACAATATATCTATTGAGAATTATAATATATCACAAAATGACACATTCTTCTTCTCTGGATTCAAATTTATGGTTTAAATTAAAACATATATCTTATTTCAACTTATTTATAACTACCCCTACTTTATTTTGAACCATTAGATCATAATAGACCACAAATATTAACCATAAGGGGAAATTGAGATCTAAATAGTTCCACATCCACAATTCTTTTTTCAAACTAGAGAAAATAGTAGAATATAACTTTTATAGAATAATTAAAACTATTATTTGAGACTAAAAATAGTTTATACAATCAATATAAAGGAACAAAAAATATAGAGATTTCAATCATTGGTCTCTTGAGTGGGTTTGAATAAAGGTGGAAGGTTTGGATTAGTTGGTTTATTATCTAAGGTTTTATTTAACATCTATTGGGATATGAGATATATATCATTAGGGTAAGGTCCAAGTGATATTATGACTCTAAGATAAATGAGGGAATCTACACACAAGTTAATCCTTTCGTCGATAAATTCTATATAGATGTCTATAATGAAAGTGCATCCTTTACAAGATTTTTATCTACAACCCCTCAGAGAATTTTTAATATTAGACTTATTATCATAACTATTGATCATAATCTTAAATACTTCCTTCTAAATGACTTAAATTAAAAAAATAAACAATAGAATTTTTAGAAACAATAAGAAGAGACCAAGACCCTATTTGAAAAAAACTTAATTTTCTTTGGAAGTATCCCTAAATACTATGGATTTATTTTCTGTAGATTTCTCAAAATATTACATATAATCATTATTAAGAACAACCTAAAATGATAATGCTATGGTTATATGTTTAGATTCCAAAATTTTAAAATTTAGATCAATAAAAGCTGGAATACCTTCTTACCTCGGAGAGGGTCGGACCGACAACGATGGGTGGAAAGCATTGGGATCGGCGACAAGGTATGGTGTCAGTGGAAAGGGATGGGATCAGCGGTGATAGATGGGATCATAGAGCAAGATCAGTGACTATGAGGGTTCGTAAGGCTTCAGGGGTGAAGCGTCGAGGTGTTGGGGGAGAAGTTTTGAGTTTTTAAAAAAATAAAAAGGCTTAGCGATAGTTTTTAATAAACAGCCTCTGAATTATCTTAAAAAAATTTATTGGTGGTTTCATAAACTTCCTCTAATGTATGATTTTTGTGTAGTTTTTCATTTTAGTTTAGAACACACATTACATAGAAAAAACTGAGAAAAAAACCTTAGATTGTCTTGATAATTTATGAAATAGTCCATAATTCATTTTTGACATGTAGGAATTGACCATACATCAATACAATTAATGATGTAGCTCTTATGACTCAAAGTTAATGTATTCATATTAAAAATATTATTTGAGTTTAATTTTTTTTTCACATATCCAAACTGCTAATTTTTTTTTGATTTCCATGAAACTTTAGATCAATGATGAAAAATTCATGTGCAATGTGTTGGAATTCTCAGTACATCAATCCGACACATGATGTGGATGGTATGACTCAGAGTGTATGTTTTCAATATAAAAGCATTATTTTAGTTTAAAACACATGTCATGTTAACAAAAATGAAAAAATGATATTGTATTTCCTTGATAAATCAGGAAATAAATTCATAATTATTTTATGATGTGTAGGAATTGACGGCACATCAATCTGATACATGATGTGACCAATATGATTTGATGAATTTTTTCACATTAATAGTGACCTTTTAGTCTAAAACGCATGCCACATAGAAAAAAATTAGAAAAAAATATCATAATTACTTTATTTTTTATAAAAAATATCCACAATTTATTTTTAATGTTTAGGAATTGACAGCATTTAAATCTGACACATGATGTGGACGATATGATTCAGAGTGTTTGTTTTCAATATAAAAGTATCATTTTGGTTTGAAAGACATTTTACATAGCCAAAACTAA
Organism: Viscum album; assembly: GCA_963277665.1. Taxonomy (NCBI): domain Eukaryota; kingdom Viridiplantae; phylum Streptophyta; class Magnoliopsida; order Santalales; family Viscaceae; genus Viscum; species Viscum album. Next base: position 2,042,989,289 of record OY728123.1, read on the forward strand.
GAAAATGATCTCAGATTATCTTAATACATTAGAAAAATGATTCAAAATTCATTTTCTATGTTTAAGAATCAACTTTACATCAATCTGACACCTGATGTGTCATGTATGAAACAATGTGTGTGTTTTCACATTAAAAATGTCATTTTACTCTAAAACACACATCACATAGAAAAAATGAGAAATTAAGATCATATTGTTTTGAAACATTAGTAAAACTACCCATAAACCATTTTTGATGTGTAAGAATTTACCACACATCAATCTAACTTAAGATGTACTCGATATAACTTAAAGTGCATTTTTTCAATTTAAATTGTCATTTTAGTCTAAAACATGCATCACATAGCCAAAACTAAGAAAAATGGGCTCATATTGTCATTATATTTTAGGGAAAGAATCCATAATTCATTTTTGATGTGTAATAATTGACCGCACATCAATATGACACACGATGTGTCTAGTATGACTTCATGTGTGTGTTTTGACATTAAAAGTGTTATATTATTTTAAAACATGTGTCACATAGCTAAACATTGGAAAACGAGCTTCAATTGTCATGATGATTTATAAATATTATACATTATTCAATTATGAATTTTATATATCAACGATATGTCAATTGGACACACGATGTTTCCGATATGACTCAAAGTGCATGTTTTCACATTAAAATGTCATTTTAGTTTAATTATTTATTAACTATTTAAGTGATTAAAATAATCAATAACTGATAATATAGTTAATACATACAATAATTAACAATATAATTTATATATATTATTAATTAACAATATAATTAATAGTTCATAATATAATTATTAATTAATAGTATATTAAATAAATAAAAATTAATATATCATTAAAAATATAATCATTAATAATATAATTAATAGTATAGTTGATAAAGATCACAGTATATCCACTAGTTGAGAGAATTATCCTTGGTTTTACTAGGTTTTTGTGACTCTTAGGGTCTCCTAGGTGTGGCTGTGATTCGCCGGTGTCCCTACTTTCATGGATGATGTTTTTGAACATCCTTTTGATAACATTAACCCCATTTCCTACTTTAGGAGTTATGTTATGGAATCATATATAATAAATCATTTGAAAAATTATCAATTATGGAAAAATAAAAATTATTGTTCATGGACTAGAAAAATCGTGCCTTATTTCTTATGCATCAAATGACACTCTTGATTTCCAAAACAATTATAGGCAATCAGACCTTCAATCTAGGAACCTTAAAAAACACACTGCAAAACATTTGGAATTTAGAAGGGGGTGTATCCGTAAGAGAATTTAGAACAGGATATATGATATCTAAATTCTTAAATGAGAGAGATAAATATAAGGTTATTAAAGGAAGGTTGTGGTACTTTGATAAAAAACTCATTCTAATGAAGGTTATAAGAGATGGAGGGGATATCCAAAAGACCAGTATATCCAAAACCCCATTTTGGATATGACATACGAGATCCTATTCTACGTTAGAACTGGGTGAGTTATTCAAAAAATAAAAGGCCTTGTAAAAATAATTTATGAAATTGGATAGATTGGATCATATTCATTAGGGGTGACTTTATAGATTAGGGTGATGGTTGATGTGGCACAACCACTTATGAGGAGATTTTTTATGATGATAGAGGAATAAAATGCTTGGATATCCTTTAAATTTTAAAAGATACATATTTTTTTCTTTCTTATGGATGTCTCAGGAACATAGATAAATACTGTGTCTCATAGAAGGCAGATTAAGAAGGAGACATCATCATGAAGTATGGTCCCTGGCTCTATGTAAAAAATGTTGGCAAGTCCTTCATTCCCGAACTAGAAAAAAAATGATTTTTGATAGACTTTAGAAAGTTTTTTTAATAGATCTGATCAAAATTATAATAATAACATCATGATGGGGCCTCTGATTTTTTATACAGATCAACATGTGGAAAAGAGTTCATAAGAAGGAGTGTATGAAAAAATCAAAGTTAGTTTAAGAGAACCTAGGAATAGGTATGATAACCAATGTATTTCCCCTATAGAAAAGGAATCCCCAAGCAGTATTACACTAACCATGGAGGTAATAGGTAAACCGTCCTCTAGCATGAAGAGAATATACTTGGACCCTCTAAATATGAGTTCTCCCTCAGTACTTGAAGTCCCCTGATATCCCTCCATGCATGGGGTAGAACCTATCAAATCCTATATGGAAGCTCCAAAAATACAATGGATGTGGACGAGTAAAATGAGATAGGAGAATGGGAATGGAAATGAAATGAGAAAAGGAGAATATAGTGGAGTTAAAAGGTGCATAGAGGTAACAACGATTAAAGATATATATTCTAAAATATTGAAAGTGGTGGGGGGTGGAACTTTGCTCTAATTTTCAAAGGAAGAGTCTAGATTGAGACAACCCTACCTATCCCCATGGAAATCCTATGTCGTAACTGCCATAGGATTGGAAACCAATGATCAGTTCAGATGTTCCAGTATAGTTACACTAAAAGTATCCTTGATATTTTTCTATTTCAATCCATATTATAAATAAAGAACTTTGTGGTATCTATTAGAGGATTGGTTATGGGAAAATGGTTATGATCTAGAAGGACCTATGGTTGGTCAAAAATGGATCCTCTATGGAGACTTATATAATGAATCTAATTTTTCCATCTATTACCTTAGAATATTATATGAATTATTTTTTAAGCCAAGTGCTGAGACGGAGTGAGATTCTAAGGCTTGGTGAGCCTGAAATTTAAATTTAAAGAATATTAAAAATATTATTATCACTCATCAATAGTTTTTCTAAAAAATTGGAAAAACTTTTAAATAAAGGCTTGAATTGGAAATTTGAGGTTTCCATTGAGTTTAGAGTGTGATCTTTACCCACAGTGTGACATAATATTTGTCGACATCATACTTTTGGATAAAATCCATTGCACACATAAATAATAATAAAATTAATTAATTAGTTGATTTTATTATGTTTATGTAACAACCTATTTTCCTCTATAAACATATTGTTATGATGATATATTAGGACATGACACTTAACCTTGGAGATCTAGCGGACCGTTAGAGAATATCAATCTTGGTGAACTACACTTATAACAACATGAAATTTTGAATAAATTTTGTTTCCTACTTTTGTGTGTTATTTTATTTTATACTCAATAAAAGAATATCCTTTAATTAATGAAGTGAGTATAATTAAACTGATACCATTGGTCTTCGACTATTATATGACCTTTGGTCTATATGACTGTTGGTCTATATGACCGTTTGAAACTAAATTCTTAAAGTTACAATTATTGTTTATAAATACAAGTGATAATGGTTAATTAATATAGAAAGAAGAGTCGATGGCCTCATCCAGTAGACTTGGGCCGTACAAAGCCCATCTATCGGATATTGGGAAGGAGGTAGCATCACTGGGCTTTTCTTTGGACCAAGCCCAAGTTGAACTTCAACATGTGAAGCTTGAAAGAAATCACCTAAGGGAGAATTTCAAGCTGATTGAAATCACCACTCAGGAAATGTTGTCCAAGTCGCCCCAAGATTCTATCACCATATAACATCTTACACTTAGGTCATATGCAAGAGTTATAAGGGGCTATGTAACAAGACCTTAGTTACGTTGTGTAATACTTTTGAATAAATAAAATTGTTATTTCTTATTATGTTAAATTTGTGAATTTCAGATGTCCGGATAAATGTAGGATGAATTTATAGAAGTTCCATATTATTGATGAATTTTGGAAAAAGGGTATTTTAAAATATTTTGTATACTTTAAATAATTAATAATTTTAAAATGATTTTTAAAAAATGGTCTTCTATTGTTGTGAATATTTAAACATTTAGAGTCTAATAAGACCAATTTTATTTTTAGTGAATAGTAAAGTATGAACAATGACATACCCTTATGAATAGTAATGAATAGTAATGAATAGTATATCGGCCAAAAAATAGAAACTTTACCCATGAATGTATAAATACAATTTAGACATCTTAAAAGTGAAAAACAGTCATAGTATAAGTATTGGTATTTTTGTATGTCATAAATAATTTATTTACAATTTTATAATTAATTTAATAATTTAAAATGGAAATTTATTTTCATAAAATGTAATCATAAATTTTTATTTTATTTTCTTATGGTTATACGATAATTTTATGGGTCCTTGATTACTTTTTCAAGGTGTTACAAAACAAGTTATAGTTTTAGAGTTGTTTTTTTGAACAAATAATGATTTTATTTAAAAATTAAATTAAAAATATCTAAAAAATTATTTTCATAAAATATAGTTCATTTTTGAATTCATAGCATCAATTTTAGGTTATGGTGAATTTATGATATTTTTATAAAATGTTTTGTTTTTCAGTGAATAGTGAAAATACAGTTTTGAGTTTCATGTGGTTAATGAGATCATTAATGATGTAATAATGTAGTAATATTTATAGTATACTTTTTAATAGTAATATATGTTATGAGGTGTCCTAATTTTCCATTACCATGGGAAAATACCATCGGCAAGCTCATGGTTTTGCAAATACCACCAATGAGGTGTCCCTTGAAAATTAATTAAATATCCCCTCACCTTTTCTATAAATACCAAGCCATTCACTCATTCCTTTCATTAAAAAATCCTCATCAACTAAGTTATAGTCTTTGTACCTCCAAAGGAGTCCTCTCAAGGTTCCCTCAATCCCTCGAAGGTCCCAACCTTCAAGCTTTCAAAGTCACTCTTCAAGGTAAGGGAACCTCTCACCCTCCTCTTTTAAGTCACGAATTCCTTTATGTTATTTCTTCTAGTTTCCATATTCTTATGTGGGGGTAAGTTATTATATATTATTATTACTTTCTATTTCATGTACAAATTATTAGATACCCTTTCTTCTCTCATCAATTTATTTTCTGAAATTTTATGTGACGCCGTTAGGCCGCTGAATTTTCATAAAAGAAATCACATTTTATCTTTTCTTTAAAGTTTTCTTTTCATGTGGTATGTCATTACACACCATGATATTATTTCTATTTTATTATTCCCCTATACTATAAAATGATTCATTTATGGATGGAATACCCCTTTACCCTATCTTTTCATTGTTTTCTAAAAACATGTTATATAGACGTTATGCTGCAGAATTTTCGTCTCAAAATCTCTCTTTTTTCTCAAGAAATTCTCTTGTATTATTTATGTGAATACCCAAATCTATTTTAATTTCTAGGGGTACTCATCAATACATAAAATTTATCTATTTTATTCTAGAATTGACATACATATAACTCTCACTCTCTTTCCATGGGTTATAAATGACATAACGATCAAGTTTTTAAAGAACTTTTAAAACATCACGATTTTGAAATGAAACCCATTTATTTTATTGTCTTTGGGTAATTTATGAAATGTTTGATTATGATATATGTGGATCAAATGAAAATAAATAAATATTAATGGTGAGATCTTATATCCCTCCAATGCATTGGGTAAAGAATTAATCTCTATAGATGACAAGTTTCACGATACCTTAGTGAATAACCTTGGTAATTTTTTATGACACCTTGGGGATGAACTTGGGTGATATGTTCATGAATGTATAAATTAAATGTTTTAGCCACATATTCAAGTTATTATTCATGTTTTTTTATTATGATATTCCTCTTTTTCCATTGATGATGTCTTATGATTTTTATCATGTTCTTATTGATATCACAAGTAAACTGATTCCCTTGCTTTTCTTACCGGGCCTTCAGCTCACCCTTTCCTTTAATGTATGTTTCCAGGCTATGAGATGCAGTAATTGTACATAGGATGAACTTTTCAAGAATCTTTTCAAGGGTATTTAAAAGTGTGTTTTTAATTTTTCACGTTTTATTGTTTTGTATTTCCAAGAAACTAGACTTTAAAGATCCCATGTTTGTAAAATGTAATGAAAAGTTATGTAATAAAAAGGCGAGATGCCATAACATCAGATCAGATCAGATCAAGATTGAGGATCTTAATTCCTATTGAGTTAATTTATCTCACCAATAATGGTAAATTAGGGCCATTATTCATTAGTGATTGATCCAAACTCTAGGTAGGATGTTTTATTTATGTGATTCCATCCTATTTCTTTATCATAGTTGAATTAAGATCAATTCAATGAACAAGATTTTATTCATGCATCAACTATAGATTTATTTGTGGTTGATTTATTTTTTTATTGATTATTCCATCTCCTTTCAACTGATTCTTTGAAAATGGATCCAGGCTAAACAAACAAAGGTTGAAGTTCATTACTCAGGTTTGTGGTTTATGGATTTCTCCCCTTCTTTCTTCACATGTTAGTCACAAAAATTTTCTTTGGATTGCGGTATAAAAAATACCAGGTATATGATCATTATTCAACACAACAGATCAATACTGTGGGTGCAGTTTCTGATCATTAGTGTGATCAAGGTGTGATTACAAAAGAGGATGATTATAGGTAGACCGAAACAGATCGAGGATCCCTTCTCCCTAGCTTGATGCACGGTGATGATGGTGTGTCTCAACAGTTGTGTTTTTCGAGCATATCGGAGCCCGAATCTTAGCAATCAACGATGGAATGGACAACTGACCTCATATCCATGATTCCTTTCTAGAATCATGGTAATTACATCATGGAAATTAATTCAAGTAAGATCCCAAGGCTTTCAGAAATTTCTGGGTTACAATGCATGTAATTTGGAACTACACACTGTGTGGGACCCTCTGTTCAGTGCTAGAATTTCCCTAGTGAAGATAAGGATCGCACGCCATGTGCCCTTCCCCTAATGGATCAAAGTGTAACCTGGGGTGCATGTTTAGTTATACTGATAAGTAAATTGGATGTTACATGGGTAAGGTAGAAGTACACAAACATAAATACATGAAATAGGAAGGGTTTTAGAAGACCTATACATGCCATGTACCCTTTGGTACATTCCCTTTATATGATTTTTTACATGCTGTGTGAGGCAACATCATGTGGGAAGACCAGGGGTTGTCTAGACATGCCATGTACCCCTATTACACACTATGTACCCCCTTCGAGGGTGTTTAGAGGCCTTCGTTTCTTCATTATTAGAACAATACCAGTTGAGTGTGTTCCATCAGTCTATCCCCTTGAGGGTACAATGTTCCATTACATCCCAATATTGGGATTATGATCCCATATACATGATGTTTCTCAAATAGAGTTTCTATTTTCCCTCAATGAGATTGGAGTGTGGTCCCCTATAATGACTTCTTATACCCTAGGTGGGGTTTATGGAATCATCATGAACTCCATGTGTGGGGTGTTGATCCTCCATTAAGATGGTAATTTTAGTAGGGTTCACGGTATCATTAGTATACTATATAGTGGGTTGATATAGATTGGGTTTGTGGTGTCCTTCAACAATTCTAGGTGTGATCCCCTATCTAAGTATCAAGGTCTTCATAGACCAGTGGTTTTTCTTGATTGAGCGGATTCTCTTGGATTGAGCATTTCCTATAAGATTCAAGCTAAATCTAGTGGCTCACAGTTTGGTTGAGACCGCTTGGAGGCATGGTGTCCAACTTGAGTATATTTGGGTTTTTCTTTAATTTTTACATCCTTTTTATGAGTTGATTATTATTGATGCTATATGTTTAGTGTATTCAGGGTGTCCTACTAGGTATTGTTAAAATCACCCCTACACGGGCTCAACCCGCACGTTTCATGTCTTATGTAGATAATGGATCATTTGAGAGTGTCATGGGAGGACATGCATCTGGTGCAACATAGATTGGGCTAGAGAAATCGAGGTATTTTTGGTGGTTTCATTTAATAGTATTCCTCAATTTTTGAGCATGCTAAAATATCTACATTTTTTGGTTTGGATTGTATTAGACTCCTTCATCACTTTCAGTGTATTATTTTCATACTCTGATTGTGGAACTATAGTTGTATAAATGAATTGGTTTCAGTTGTTTTATATTTCATAATTGTATGAACTTGGAGATGTGTTCATGTGTAAAGACACATTAGATTAATTCCTCCCATGCATGTGATATGCCTACATGAAACTAGTCTCCATCCCCTAAGCTATTGAAGGTGGGATTGGGGTTGTTGTATTTTAGGCCCCGTTTGTTTGGGTCATGATAAAGCTGTATTAAAGGAGCCAATTATACATTAGGACTAGAGTTTGTGAGATTTTTTTGGATTTTATGGAAACAATGTTGATTGGTTTGAGTTCTAATTTCAGGACAAGGACCCCAGTGTTGGTGGGCAGCCATCATATCCATACACTAAGTCATTGATAACCTGCCTTTCAACTTGATACATGTATGAATTGGTTGTAAGGAAAACATTGATACATGCATCATATAGTAATGTGTTATGTTTTCCATTTCCTTCTTGATACACCTCCTTAGATATACTCTTTCCCCATGGTATATATTCTTAATTTTAGGATGCCTTTGTGAGGACAACCTGCCAAAATTCCACTACATGATCACGTTGATGATCTATTGAGTGATGAGGCTTCAGTACAAGGGCTTGTATAGAAGATAATAACTCTAAGTGGTTTACCATCTATACCACCACTTGTTGATAACTAGTTAGCACTATAGTTAAAATTAGGGATTCACACATGCTGAGTGCACTGAATGAGTTCTAGAGGAAGAAAAATCCTTGGTTTCAGGGTGAGCTAGACCCTGAGGTGGTTGAGGATTGGAAAGAGGTAGTCACTCATGTTTTAATCCATGTGATGATTCATGTAGATTAAATGTAAGTCCTTAAGTAGAGTCTTATTTAGGGATTAATTGGGTGATGGTGGATTTTGGTGACTCAGTCAGGTAACAATACTGCTCTCTCATAGTTAGACTTTGAGCATCTCTATAGGTAGGAGTTTTATCGAGCCATTTTGTGATCAGTGTGCATCCAGAAGCTTATATATCTACAACATGTCACTTTGACCATGAAATATTATTCATCAAGGATTATTGATATCTCATGATACTCCTTGGATATGGTGTGGGATCCATTCATCAAAGCATGAAACTTTGAGTAGGGATTACACTGAGATATTTGGTCTTCAGTGAAATATCTTTTCATTACCACTTATGATGGATTTATGGAGTGGTCCTAAGTAGTGGAGAGATTTCTGGAAGGGTAGGCACTGACAGTAGATTCTTGTAGTGGGAACCCTAGAGCTAAGAACCCATATGTAGTTATCCGGAAACATGTATTGTGATTTTGGTGTGTCAAAAACTTCAAAATAAAATACCAGGATAGAAGATCAGCAATATAGGGCTCTTAGGATGGATGAAATCAGTTGAGGGTAAGGAAATTTTTTTCACATAATGGTTGGGTAAATATTGAACAAGATTTTACAATCCATCGTACAACTGACCAAGATGAGATCAAGGGACTACTGGAGAAGTGACAAAGATAGGATAAGGTAGGTTCACATGGTGGCAGAATTAGAAGAGGGGCTGATAGAGTAGTAAGAGGTGGTGAGAGGTTTGAATTGTTACCACCACCACAACTAGGTGATCCATACAGGATCAGGGATTTGGTGGTCATGGAAGATGACAAATATAAGATATATATTTCTATGAACCTAAGGCTCCAAGGATGATACAATGTATGATTTGTGTCTTTTCTAACTTATATAACATACTAACAGACACAAGTGTGAGTCATTCCTTTCTTAACACTTCTCTTGTTTGGGACTTTGATATTTTAATTGATCCTTTGACTTGAAATTTCCACTTGGAGACTCAAAAGGAGGTGAATTAATGATTTCAAACTTCTGTTGATAATGTGATTTAATGATTAGAGGTGATAGCTTCTTATAGGATCTCTTTGTTGAAATGATGAGGCCTTATGAAATTATCTTAGGTATGGGCTAGCTATCCATAGTTCATTCCCATATTTACAATTTTAGGATAAGTATAAAGTATGTCCACAATTATGGGATGAGGTATTCCGTTTTGGGTGAAAAGTAAACCCTATAAGAGTAGGATAGACTTAGGTATAAAAGAGTGAATATTGTTACTCACCAGTTGTCTAGAATGACTATTCGAGTAGTAGATTATATAGACAAATAGTTCCTATAGGTGGTGGAGGAGTACAAGGGAATATTTCCTGAGGATGTTCCAAACAGACCTCCCACTAACAGATAGACTTATACATTGACTTACACCTTGTGATAGACACAATATCCACATTGAAATATCAGATGGCTCCCATAGAGCTTCTTAATCTGAGGGTGTAGTTGGAGGAATATTAGAGGAAGGGCTTTGTGAGGCCTAGTGTTTCTCCATGGGAATCCATAGTGTTTTTTCCATGAAGTAAGACAATATATTGAGGTTATATGTAGACTAACAGTGCTTGAACTAGGTGATTGTGAAGAATAAGTATCCAAAATCAAGGATCGATGAACTCTTAGATCAGTTTATAGGGGTGCTATGGTTCTCAAAGATTGACCTTAGATTAGTCTATCACCTACTATGAGTATGGGATGAGGATATAATGAATATGGAATTAAAATTTTTCTATGGCAATTATTAGTACTTGGTGATTCATTTTGGCATGATGAATTCCCAATCAGTGTTCATGAGAATCATGAAATGGATCTTTCAGCCTTTCCTAGATCAGTTTGTGGTGGTCTTGATCGATGATATCCTAGTGTACTTGGTGTATGAGGAGGATTATATGAGTCACTTGTGGATGGTCTAGGACACACTAAAAGAGAACTGTATTTATGGTAATATATTGAAGTTTTAGTTTTTGATTTTATAGGTCCACTTTCTAGGAAATTTCATCTTAAATGTAGGAGTGGTAGTGAATCTGGTGAAGTTTGAGGTAATGATAGCTTAGAAGCCACCCAAGAGTGTTACTTATGTTTAGAGTTTACTTGGGTCCAGAGGGTAAAATTTGAGGTTTGTACTCAATTTCCCCAGAGTGGAATCATCCTTGACATATTTGACTAAAATGGGGAAACCATTCATGTATATGGAAAGGTGATAATAGTGTTTTCCAAAGTCAAGGCATAGGTTGAAAAGAACACCCACCTTGTGATTCATAGAGGAGGGGGTCGAGTATATAGTTTTCTATGATTCATTAGGGATGAGACTTGGTTTTTTCCTAATGTATAGGCAGACAATGATTTCTTATGGTTCTTGGATGTTGATACCGCATGAGAAAAACTACATGACCCATGATCTTCAGCAAGAGATAAATAGTCTTTACCCTGAAAATGTGGTGACACTACCTTATGGGAGATTAGTTTATCATCTACTTTAACCATAATATTATCAAGTATATATTCTCTCAAAAGGATCTTAAATTGAGATAGATGTGATAGATAGAGTTTTTCCAGGACTATGACTTTAATATTTTCTATAATTTTGTGAAGGGGAATATGGTGGAAGATGATCTCAGTAAGAGATCTCATTATCAGTTGTTAGACAAGGTGTCAGAGTAGTTATCCTCATTTAAATTTTCCTTAGTAGAGCATGGTGCTTTATATCTTCCGTCAATGGTTGTTACCCTGCTTATTTTAAATTGTATTAGGGAAGCTCAATATGGAGACACTGACTGTGAAACCTACATACTTAGATATCCATTGGACATTCTCTTGATGGATTTTATGAAGTTGGGGAGAACATTATCATTTTTAAGAGAATGTATGATGGTTCCCATGACATTGTAGGAGGAGGTGATTGTAGACGCCGGAAAAGTCCGTTGTTCCCAAACAAAGCTCCGGATGCGGAAAGCGAGGTCATATTTGGAGTCGGAAGCACGTTTCGGAGGGCCCGGAGGCCTTGCGCGGAATTTTGGAGACACGCGCGCAAAGTTGATGAGCCGCGCGCAAACCTCCCGGGATGCGCGCAATACGCCGGGCCGGCGCGCAATTTTGCGCGCCAGTGGCCCGCGCGACTCCCTTGCGCGCCGGGCCCGATTCCGCGCCCGCGAAGAGAATTTCGCGCCCGCGAACTGGATTCTGCGCCCAGGGTTGCCTATAAATATAAGGCGACCCCCGACGTTTTGAAGGTGGCCGGAATCCGAAGCGTCGCTCGTTCGCGCAATCTAACCCCCTCCGCGCGCAATGCCGATCTTCAGGTAACCTCTTTTCTTTCGCGCAAGAAAGCCTCGGGGTTCGCCTTTGCGCGCAATCCCTTTGGCTCCTTTCCTTTGAATAACCCTTCACTCAAAGGCGTTTGCGCGCAAAAGAAGCCTCTTGCGTGCAATTGCCCCCCGGGTGCGCGCAATCCATTCCGATTGCGCGCACCCCCCATTTTCAAAGTGGCCATTCATTAAAGAATGAGCCGTTTCCCCCGCGCGCTATCCGAAGCCCGGTGCGCGCAATCTCGATCATCCGCGCGCAAAGTGCTGGCCCAATTGTGCGCCAGCCCGTCCATTTGCGCGCCGACCCGCGGTATTGCGCGCAAAGCTCCTCTTTTGCGCGCAAACCGCCAGGGTCGCCCCCTTTGACCCCCTTTGGGTACCCGCCTGCGTGGCGCCCGATGACCCTCATCCCAGGTGCCCGCACCGTGCGTCGTCTTCCCGTGCGTCCCCCCTAGGCTTGCGCGAAGTGACACGGACCTATCGGCGGCTTCAACATCCTGCACGACGTTAAAATGCATACGTCCCGCACGATGTTAAACTGCACTTCGTCCCAGCTACAAGACGTTAAACTATATGCTATTCGTCCTGCACGACGTTAAACTATAATTCGTCCTGCATGACGCTAAACTGCACCACGTCCTGCACGACGTTAAACTGCCTAGCCCCCATCATCCGCGCTGCAAGACGTTAAACTGCCAAGCATCTTCATCCTCAACGCACGACGTTAAACTGTACTTCATCCGGCAAGACGTTAAACCGTCCGCTTCGTCCTCAACACACGACGTTAAACTGTACTTCGTCCGGCAAGACGTTAAACCGTCCGCATCACCCGATCCCGTGCCCCGCACGCAGGGTCCTCCCGTTTTGGATGTGGCCCCCACCCGCCCGTCTCTGCAGGGATGTCGGGATTGGAGTGGCCTTCACCCACGGGGGTAGAGTGTTACAAACAGAACGAACTACGTGGAATTTGATCCCTGTCTCCTAAACAAGGTACGTAGGAAGCCTCTTCGAGGTTCAAGCCCGCCACCTGTTCATCCCGGTCGTATTCACGTCGGTTCGTCCATCAGTGGACCCCCCCTGGGTTCACACTTGCGTCGATTCACCTATGAATCCGCCCCTGTGGGAGACTGCACGTGTGTATCTCCGCTGTGCTTCCCCACTGCCCTTTGTCTTTCTCTCTTCAACGTCCAGCATGACGTGAAACTGTGATCCACCCGGCCGTTCCATCCCCCTCTGTGCGAGGTGGTTCGGTTCAATCCTCCCTCCGGCGGCCTCGATCTCTTCATGAGTCGGCTTGCCAACGTCCAGCATGACGTGAAAATGTGATCCACCCGGCCGTTCCATCCCCCTCTGTGCGAGGTGGTTCGGTTCAATCCTCCGCTCGGCGGCCTCGATCTCTTTGTGAGTCGGCTTTCCAACGTCCAGCATGACGTTAAACTGTATATCCGAACTACGTTGACTTTGATCCGCGCTAACGCGCGGTACGTAGGAAGCCTCTACGGGGTCCAAGCTCCTCACTCCACCATCCATCCTGATCCCTACCCGGGCCGCCACATCCCGGTGGGGTCATGCCATTTCATTCCACTCCACTTCACTCGGGAAGCCGCCCATGTGCTGGCCCCAGCGTCGGAGGTTACCCGCAAGGGGTTCTGTCATCTGATCCACTCCTCGTGTTGATCAGTCCGATGCCGTCCCCGCTAGACGTTAAACTCGCGGCATACCCCGTGTTAAACATGGGAAGCTGAGGAAAACCTCAGGTAACACAGTTCCCCGCACCCAGCGCAGGATGCCTCAGGCCATCACGCCTTCGAGAATCCCTATTAGGGACGTAAGGCAGACATGCAGAGTCGCAGTGTCAAAACACGCCCCCAACACCCGGAGCCACCCGATCTCCTCACCACAGGTTGCTGCCCCGACCAGACTCCTTGGGGCGTCCGGGCGGAAGCAGCGTAATTAACCGGTGTCCATGAAGATATGGCGCTGGGAACGAGATTCACGAACATTCTTAAATCTATGAGGGAGACCCAGATTAGGCGACGAGTTCCGAGGAGACGTCCACGGGAGGAGGAGCCGACATCCCATCATCCCGGTTTCGATCAAGGAGCAGACGCCCCTGAATAAGGGACGAATGCCGCCCGCCCTTGGAAAGCGGGACTGCGGGGCCACAAGCCGCGCGCCTATCCCCTCGGGTCGACGGGTGCACGCGCGAACGCGTCCTGGCGGAACAGCGTAACCCGACGCACATCCGCACCGAAACAGAAAAATGGTGAACCCGACGTGAATCTCTTCTCCTCAATACGAAGACCGATGACTTTCAGAGGTGTTGGAAGACCAGCATGCTGCTCGACCGAGCATTCAGTTTTACCCGCCAGGGGCTAGGGAAGGGAACTCGGGCACTCCGTCTCGCGACGTCGAGGACCTGGGTCCCCCCCACGGAAGGCGTCGTGGCACTAATGGTTGGTTGTCGATTCCTTTTCCTGTCAGTGTTAATGGGTTCTTCTCCCTGCTTTCAGAAATTAGGTCGCCCAATCCAGTGCCCGATCGCCGCTCGCCCACTGGCGCAGGGGTAGGGGAAACACCGACGCGGCTACTCCGCGCGGTCTCGCCCGTTCCACAGCCGTCCCAGCAGCCGCAATTGCGGGACAACCACGCCCTCTCTCCCCCTCGGAGGTCATCCAGAGAAGGGTGATCAACAACTTGGTGCGGAGATATGAGGAAGAGGGATTCATCCCCACCAGGGACATGGCTCGCCTAGACCTCGAGGAAGCCGCACCTCGCCACCAACGCCTCCCCCGAGGGCCGCGCAGGGAGGCACCGATGCCTACCTCGACGTCCAACCGCTTTGGGAGCTTATCCCCGGAGCGCTCCGACAACTCCTTCCCCTATGCGGATGAGGTGGAAGATGCCCGGGACTACCCTATCTGAGATTCGCTCCAGGGATCCGCGGTAAGGGCTCCTGTCAGGCCACGGCGACATCACCGCCAGACTTCTCAAGTCGAAGAGCGGGCGCTCCACCTGCCCGTGCCGCTCATCCCGACTCGTTTGTCCAGACGCCAACGTCAGGCATGAGCGGAAGAGGATGCCCACCTTGGGGCCCTAGCAACAGCGGCCGCGTTGGCTCAAGCCACTGCTGGCTCCAGTCACCAGGCCCCTGCGCATCCTGAGCGGGGGCACGTCTATGCCCGACCTGGATCGAGGCCCCGACCGCCCCAAAGGCAGGTTGGGTTGACTCTCCCGGTTGCTGGTACTGACAATAGCCACCACGGACCACCTCGCGGTAGCGCTATTCACCGACAGGGTCTACTCCGTGTGGCCGATCCAAGAGGCATGGGTCACCCCGCCTTCCGATCCCAGCCCGGAGGCCTGCCCGGAATCATCTCTCCCTGCGTCCCCTTTGATATCTGTCCCGGTGCTCCTCACACCTTGGTTTCTAGTCCTCTTGGCCCCAGCACCAGTGCGGCCGGAGGACGCCAGGATAGAGATCAGCCATGCCCCGAAGAACCACCCAGGGGCAGGAGGGCGAGGCGTCGACGCCGAGGGAAGAATGTTACGGAATTCCGGACAGAGATCCGACCGGTTCGTTTCTCTGATACAGAGGCGGAGTATGATTCGGTGACATAGCCCTCCCCCCAATCCCGCCAGTCAGGGGCAGGGGTAGGAATGCAGCACGTCAGCCTCGTACTTCCCGAGAGCGAGATTGATATGATCCCCGCTTCTCTCCGAAGGTATATCCGGAGTAGCGAGGGCCTGGTAGACCCCCAAGGATCAAGCTTGCGGTTGGTACCGGCCCCTCTGGAAGCGCCTTCTGCCTCGATCGGAGAAGCCGGAAACCTTTTCTGGGGACCGACGGTCGAACCACGATCTAGTGCACCCCCAGCGAGCACCGACGCTACGGCAGGATGTTCGCTCACCGGCCCGTCCTATCGTGATGTGGTAGCCAGGGCACCTCCACCCTCAGAGGGCGGCCCGGGATGTGGAGGCCAATCGGCCTGATCGCCGTATTCACCGCCGGCCAGCCCGTCGGCCCGCCTCGGCACCACTGCCGGTTCCCCATCCATTCCCAGTCATTGAAGAGGACGAAGGAGACCTGAGTCTCGAGTTTGAGTCGTGGAGCTTCTGGACCGTCCTTGCAGAGGGCCACTTCCCTGAGAAGTTTTGGCCAGTCGCAGGACCGGACTTTGATGCACCCGAATCGCTCACCCCGGATGAGTTCGAATGCTTCCGCCGAACTCTCCGGGAGACTCACTCCCGTCTTCATCGCTTACAAATGCCATATCCCGGGAGTCAAGTGCACCTGGAGGATATTGGTGAGCAGTGCCGTCAAATTGACCTGGCCACGCTCCCCGCAGTTCGGCACCCCGGGTCATTTGGGCACCACGAGGCCCTCCAACAACGATGCGTTGAGTGTTTTCAAGTACTCCGCAAGGTTATCAAGGAAGCCACTCCCCACGTGTATATCCGTGGATGGGGGCAGTACGCTGCCCTACGCTTCAGTGCGATTCGCCGACAGCCCGATTCACTGGGTGGCCCTGAGGGTACATCCCCAGGGACGGAAACGGTCAATATGGCTGACCTGTCGGGGGAGGGGAATGGTTTGGAACTTCTCGACGGGGGCTCTCCCCCCGAAGACAAGCCGTCGTTGGATCCATCGGTGAGAGTTACTCGTCACCAGAGGAACCTCCTGGGACTCCCCGCACCCACTGAAGCACTGACGTTGAGCCGAAACGTCAGCAAAAGTAAAGAGCACGACGAGGCTATAAAGCCCGCCGACCCATCTGCCTCCACGCAGAGGGCAGATGAGGATCCCGAGAAGGCTATGCTACGTCAACAGCTCGCCGAGAAGAAGAAGCTAGTTGACCAGCTCCTCGCCGAGCGCGCTGCAGAGCAACGGCCTGACTACGGCGATCCTAAGCCAGGACAGCAGGGACAGGAACAACCACCCCTCGATGAGGCTCTCCCGGGCAACCGTGATTATGCCGTGTTTGCCGACAGGAGAGAGGCCATCGCCTATGGCAAGAGGGCGCGGTATGTTTCACCACACCCTCCCGAGCGGCGTGACTACCTGAGAGACCCCGCTCGGATTCCTCCCGCTGCCCCAAGGGCCGCTCCGCCCGCCATCCCACGAGCTGCCGAGTTCGAAGACCCGGTCGACGACCCGATTGAAGGGCCATGCAAGGTGCTCGTGGTTAGAGATCCTCGCTAGGACTGGAACCCATGTCCGGAAGATCCGATGGCGGCACTCATCGCCCGCTTGGAAGCCTTGGAGACTCGGCAAGTGGCAATCCCACCGGACGGCAAGCCATACCCAGCATGGGTGGATGACATGCTGGCGCCTCCGGGATTCGGGAATCCCACTTTTGCCCCCTTCAACGGGACTGGAGATCCGCCACAGCATTTGGCCCATTTCAACTCGAGGTGCGGACCTATGTTGGGGACTCCGGCGCAGCAAGAGGCCGCTAAGCTTCGCTGCTTTGTCCAGACACTGGAAGGGCCAACATTTTTCTGGTACAGCCAGCTCCCCGTCGGGTCGATAACTAGCTGGGAGGACCTTCGTAGACAATTCCTCTACCAGTTCAGTTCCACGACCCGGAAGACGAGTATCGCATACCTCTTCAAGTGCAAGCAGAGGCCTGATGAGCGAGTCGTGGACTTCGTCGCCCGATGGAAGGGTATCACGTATTCCCTTGACATGCCATTGACTCAGGAGCAGTTGCTGACAATGTGTGTCGGGAACGTCAAGACCGAGCTGGTCCCTTCCTTGATCACTCAGAATTACCCCGGAGGGTTCAGGGACTTCTCAGACAAAGCTCAACGTCTTGAGGAAGCCCTGCAATAGGCCAGTCAGGCACACCCGCTGCCTCCTATGATTCCTGCAAGGAGAGTCAGCAGGGCTGAGCCCGCTGCTGTTGCCCAGATAGAGGCCCCCAGGCCGTTGGAGCTGCTGCCGGTGAGACCAGCTCCACAGCCTCACAGGAATCCGCCTCCACGGGCTTAGTTCCCGGCCCAGCAGCGGCAGCCTAAGAACCGTCCGGCCCCTCCGCGTAATGTACCGCCACAACCCAGGCGAGATAATCAGGGTCCACCTCCTCGGCAGGCCCCTCCAGCCCCTCGTCAAGACCACGCTCCCAGGGGCCCGCGATACCTGACCTACTCATTTCACGAGGATCAGGTCCCCGGTTATTTTCGGAGCGCCCTGGAGCAGAGGATTGTGCGACTGCCTGAGTGTTGGAGGCCAGAGGAGGCACATCTCACGGATAACCCCCGCTACTGCCCTTACCATCGGGCCCTGGGACACACCATCCAGCGGTGCTATGTGTTTAAGGATTGGCTCCAAGACCAGATTAACAACAACGTAATCAGGATGGGCCCAACTCCGGCACAAGTGGCGGGCGTGTTCGTGGGATCAGATGACGATAGCGGCAATGAGGACGAATGGCAGCTGTTCTCCGACCACGGATCCCAGAAGTATAAAAACTGGATGGCCCGCAAGACGATCGTTCGCGCCCATGGAATCATCCGTGCACGCTTGAATCAGCCTGAGCCCCCAGAATCTGCGGGTGCTGCTTCGGCATCGTCATCCCAGCCTGCCTCTTCCGAGAAGAGCAAACAGCGGCGGTGTAAGAAGAAAGAGCGCGCCCCGCCAGTTCCGCCACTATCCCGCACTCTCGGCGATTTCATGCCCCCAGAGATGGGGATCACCCCTCGGATCCGCCCAGTGGTGAATGATTCGTCCGATGACAGTATTGGGTATGCTTCGGTTAATACCGTCGAGCTGGTAAATCCCTTTTCGGTTCCCGACATTGAAGAACACCAGGTGGACCTCCCTAGTGTCCCCGGTCGTCGCCACCGTCGGAGGAGCCGCAACAACAGGAGTCGCCGGGGCACAGCAGTTGGTACCTCTAGCCAGGCCGTGCACGCCACTGAGACTAGGCGGCAGGCTCAAGACCGAGCTCAGCGTGCGCAGCCCCCCCATCCGGGGATGACAGATTCGCCTCCGCCACTGTTTGTGGTGTGGGACCAGGCAGAACCGCCTCAGCCGCGTCGCGATCAGCTCCGCCCTGCCACGAGTCCATCCCGGCCTCCTGGCCCCAGTACGATGACTACTTCCCGGGCTTCAACCAATGAACAACGAGATGCGCCAAGTACCAGCCGGCTGCCAGTTCAACCGGCAAGGCCCGTCATGCTTCCAACCGCAGAGCAACCTCCTGCAACCAGGGGCTCGTGCTTGGCCAAAAAGTATGATGTCCTGAAACACTTGGCCGACATCCCAGCGAGACTCTCCATCCTTGAGGCTCTGCGCATGTCATCTGAGATGCACGAGGCACTTGCTGAAGCCCTGAAGAGCCCCCTCCAGTTTGAGACAGAGGTTGCGACTGCAGAGGCCTTTCACGCCGAAACGATCGAGGACGCCGAATGTCAGGCAGTTATCTCGTTCTCTGGTAAGGATGAAGACCCTCCTATACAGGGGCACATTCGTCCGCTGTATGTTACCGGCCAGTTCAATGGCCTTGAAGTCCGACGCTGTCTTGTCGACACGGGGTCCGGGATTAACCTGATTCCAACTCGGACGCTCCGGAGATTGGGGTTGTCTGAGGATGACTTGATCCCCTCCGACCTCAGGATCCAGGGGTATGACCGCACCGAGCAAACTCCGGTCGGCAAGATACGTTTGAAGACCCAGTTCGGTGACTTGGTTGCCAACACCGAATTCATGGTGGTCTCTCAGGACACTGCATATAACGCATTGATGGGCAGGCCATGGCTCCACTTTCATGCGGCGGTTCCCTCGTCATACCACCAATGCCTCAAATACTCCCTTAATGGTCGAGTAGGCGTGCTTCAGGGAGATGCCTCTCCTTTTGCCTCATGTGAAGCCCGCTATCTAGACGCGGACTATTACAAGAGCAAGGATAAGCAGATCCTGGCAGGTGAGGTCGAGCCTGTCGCTGTTGCAAGTGATCCCTGGGCAAGTTTGGATGACGGTTACGTCCTCCCGATTTGACGGTTGGACGTAGCCATGGTCTCGACGGCTTGTGAGTCTCCTGATGAGATGACCGCAACCGCCCATGCCAGCACCAGCGGCCCAGCAGGATCTGGTAGCCCCAATGTAGTTGCCAACGCAGTCTCTCCCGTGGACGATCCCTCCCCGAGTGGAGAGGACGTGGAAGACGCACCCCCAGCCTTTGAGGAGGGCGTCTCCGCCACGGTCGATGAGTTAGTACAAGTGAACCTTGGAACCGAAGTAGATCCGAGACCCACATTGGTCAGTGCCGCCATGCCCTCTGAGGAGCGGCAGCAGTACATGGACTTTCTCAGGCAGCACCGTGATGTGTTCGCTTGGGGCTATGACGAGATGCCGGGGTTAGATCCTCAGGTAGCCGTCCACCGCCTTGGTCTCCCGGCGAACCATCGCGGGTTCAAGCAGCCTTCCAGGAAGATGCACCCATTTCACGGTGCCATGGTTGAGGCCGAAGTTGACAAGCTTATCAAAGCCCACTTCGTGAGGGAAGTCCAGTACCCCAAATGGCTGGCCAACATTGTGCCGGTCCGGAAGAAGAACGGGCAGATCAGAGTCTGCATCGACTTCCGCGATCTCAACCGCCACTGTCCGAAGGATGATTTTCCCCTTCCAGTGACAGAGTTGTTGATTGACGCCACGATAGGGTTACAAGCCCTCTCCTTTATGGATGGATACTCCGGATACAACCAAATCCGGATGGCCCCTGAGGATGAGGAGTTCACTGCCTTCAGGGTCCCCCAAGGTACCTTCTGTTACCGGGTCATGCCTTTCGGCCTGAAGAATGCAGGTGCCACCTATCAACGGGCGATGCATCGCATATTCAAGCCAATCCTCGGCACACTGGTGGAATGCTACGTCGACGACTTGGTAGTCAAATCG
This sequence comes from Viscum album, assembly GCA_963277665.1. Taxonomy (NCBI): domain Eukaryota; kingdom Viridiplantae; phylum Streptophyta; class Magnoliopsida; order Santalales; family Viscaceae; genus Viscum; species Viscum album. The sequence goes on from OY728123.1 coordinate 2,043,010,288, forward strand.
CGCCAGCGTCAGGACCATCTCAAAGATCTTGAGAAAGTGTTCGGCTTCCTCCGGTCTCGCTGCCTGAAGATGAACCCGTTGAAGTGTGCCTTCGGGGTCACCTCCGGAAAGTTCCTTGGATTTGTGGTAAGATACCGGGGTATTGAGATCGACCCAGAGAAGATCAGGGCGATTAGCCAGATGCCTCCCCCAGGTAACATCCGAGAACTGCAAGGGTTCCAAGGCCACTTAGCCTATATACGCCGATTCATCGCGAATCTGGCCGGCAAGTGTAAACCCTTTTCTCGGCTCATGAAGAAAGGTGCCACCTATGTATGGGATAAAGAGTGTCAGACCGCTTTTGAGGAAATCAAGCAGTACCTGCTGCAACCTCCGGTTCTGATGCCGCCTGTATCCGGGAAGCCGCTGGTCCTCTATGTGACCGCCCTGGAACGGTCCCTGGGTGCCCTTCTCGCCCAGAAGAACAACGAGGGAACAGAGAATAGCCTCTATTACCTCAGTCGCATGCTCCTCGATGCGGAATATAGGTATTCCCCCATCGAGAAGAGCTGCCTGGCGCTCGTATTTGCCGTACAGAAATTACAGCACTACTTGCAGCACCATGAGGTACAGTTGGTTTCTCGGGTAGACCCGTTGAAATATATCCTGAGCCGGCCTATGTTGACTGGCCGTCTAGCGCGGTGGGCTGTGATTCTCCAGCAGTTCGACATCAGGTATGTGTCTCAGAAGTCCATCAAAGGGCAAGCATTGGCAGACTTTCTGGCTGCTCACCCAACCTCCGTGGATCAGCCGCTGGATCTAGTCTTTCCTGATGAGGCCATCCTCTCGGTCGATCGAGCTGGTCCATGCTGGCAGATGCACTTTGACGGTGCCTCTCGGAGCCCCACCGGTAGAAGACTTGATAATCCTAAGCTCAACAGAGTGGGCTTGGGTATCGTCTTCATTACCCCGGAGCGAGCCGTGCTGCCATACTCTTTCCTGTTGTCAGAGGGCTGTACCAACAATGAGGCGGAATACCATGCCCTCATCACCGGCCTCGAGTTGGCTCTCGAGATCGACGTGCCCCATCTGTGCGTGAAAGGGGATTCCGAGCTGGTCGTTAAGCAGATCAATGACGACTATGTTGTCAGGAAGCCGGAACTTGTGCCATTACTGGAGTGCACCCTCCTTCTGATGGCCCGGTTCCCTTCTCGGCCAGAAATTGTCCACATTCCCCGGTTGCAGAACGGTTGAGCAGATGCCTTGGCCAGCCTTGCTGCGTCACTTGCGGAGCCTGAACAGGATAACCTGACCGTCCGCGTGACGCGCCGCAGGCTCATCGCTCCCGTTGTCCCGGAGGGAGATCACGACCCGTCGGTAAGTAATCTCACCACGGTTGCCCCTGTGCCCGGAGCCCCGAGTACCCCAGATATGGCAGTCGAACCAGCCCCTGATTAGAGGGCGCCTTTGGTTGAGTACCTCAAACATGGCATTCTCCCGTCGGATCGGGCCGAGCGCGAGCGAGTTCGACGCCGCGCATCGCAGTTTGTCCTCCAGAGCAGTCCCGGCCTGGAGCAGGTCCTCTATAGACGCGGATTCGATGGTGTTCTCCTCCGTTGCCTTCAGGGAGTTGAGATCCCACGGGTCATGCAAGAGGTTCATGCTGGTTCATGCGGTGCCCATCAGACTGGGCCGAAGCTGTCCCACCAGATTCGGAGGTTGGGATACTTCTGGCCCTCCATGATCCATGACTGCATCGAGTATGCCAGGAGGTGCCATGCGTTCCAGGTTCATGCGAACTTTGTGAATCGGCCGCCGGAGCCTCTCCATACCACCAGGTATTCTTGGCCCTTTGCAGTCTGGGGGATGGACGTTGTGGGACCTTACCCGCCGGCGACGGCTCACCAGTGCCGGTTCATTCTGACCGCCACAGACTTCTTCTCCAAATGGGCAGAGGCGATTCCACTTAGAGAGGTCAAATCCTGTTCGATCGCTGACTTCATGACCTCCAACATCATTTATCGATTTGGGGTGCCTCACGCTATCCTCACGGATAACGGAGCCAATTTCCGAGCAGCCGAGTTGAAGAAGTTGTACGCCAAGTATAACATTCGCTCGAACCATACATCTCGCTATCATGCGCAGGCGAATGGACAGATCGAGGCGTTTAACAAGACCCTCTCTAACATTCAGCAAAAGATGGTTGGTCAGAACAAGAAGATTTGGCCGGACAAGCTCCCCAACGCCCTCTGGGATTATCGGACGACGACTCACAATTCCACCCAGATGACCCCTTATTCCCTGGTGTATGGAGCTGAGGCCGTCCTGCCCATCGAGATCCAGTTACCGTCCTTGCGCACTGCGGTCTACGACCAGCAAGCACCAGACAGAGCTGCTGAAGCCCGTCTAGTCGAGTTGGAAGCACTGGATGAGAATAGACTTCGCGCCTTGCACAACTTGGAGAGGCATCAAAGCAGAATGGCTCGAGATTTCAATAAGAAGGTTCGCCTCCGCTCCTTCCTGCAGGGTGACCTAGTGCTAGCCCTAAGAGCGCCAATGATCCCCGGCAGGAAGCCGCCCAAGTTGGAGCCCAAGTGGGAGGGACCTCTTGTCGTCCACAAAGTTTATCCCAATGGCGCGTACTCCCTAGCGAATATGGATGGTGAGCGTGTCACTCCTCCCACCAACGCTAGGTTCCTCAAGCAGTACTTTGCCTAACTGCACTACGTCCAAGCTGCACGACGTTAAACTGCCTAGCATATCGTCCGCGCTGCAAGACGTTAAACTGCCAAGTGTTTCGTCCAACATGCCGTTAAACTGTACCACGTCCAAGCTGCACGACGTTAAACTGCCTAGCATATCGTCCGCGCTGCAAGACGTTAAACTGCCAAGTGTTTCGTCCAACATGACGTTAAACTGTACCACGTCCAAGCTGCACGACGTTAAACTGCCTAGCATATCGTCCGCACTGCAAGACGTTAAACTGCCAAGTGTTTTCGTCCAACATGACGTTAAAATGTACCTCGTCCAAGCTACAAGACGTTAAACTATTTAAAATTCGTCCAACACGACGTTAAACTGTACTACGTCCAAGCTGCACGACGTTAAACTGCCTAGCATATCGTCCGCGCTGCAAGACGTTAAACTGCCAAGTGTTTCGTCCAACATGATGTTAAACTGTATCTCGTCCAAGCTACAAGACGTTAAACTATTTGGCATTCGTCCAACACGATGTTAAACTGTACTACGTCCGAGCTACAAGACGTTAAACTGTTCAGCATTCGTCCTGCATGACGTTAAACTGCCTCTCAAGAACTACGTGCGGCTTGATTCCCATCCTTATGGGATACGTAGGACCGCCTGAACATTCATGTTTCAGGCCCAGCCCCATCCTTCGGGAATTTCCATCCCACCTCGGTCCCTTGGCCCAGTTGTCTCTGGGTATGTGGTGTATGGTGTGGACGCGGGGCTACGCCCTCATTCACGTCGGTTTGCTCGCCACGCTGTACGCCCCCCCACGTTTGGGGATGCCTTCTGCTCCCCCCTTTTTTCTCTTTTCGTCCTGCATGACGTTTAACTGCACTTCAAGAACTACGTGCGGCTTGATTCCCATCCTAATGGGATACGTAGGACCGCCTGGACATTCATGTTTCAGGCCCAGCCCCATTTCTCGGGAATCTCTATCCCGGGTTGGGCCTCTGGCCCCAGTTCCCCTCCTTTTTGTGCGTGGCGTGTGGCGTGAGCGGGGGATTATGTCCTCATTCACGTTGGTCTGCTGGCCGCGCCATACGCCTCCCCCGTGTGTGGGACTACCTCACACCCCTCATCGTCCTGCATGACGTTAAACTGCCTCTCAAGAACTACGTACGGCTTGATTCCCATCCTTATGGGATACGTAGGACCGCCTGGACGCTTGTGTCTCAGGTCCAGCCCCGTCTCTTGGTTGATCACGGGGATCTACCGTCTTTTGGTTGCTCTCAGGGTGAGTCCTCCGACCCTTTCCGGTGATCTGTTAACATGTTTTGGGTACTTTGGTCTATGACCCGTAGTGTCGGATGCAATCCCGACAAGTCCTGTATTGCTTGTCGGGCCTCGCGCTTCCTCTTGTTCGGGCCTTCACTCAAAGGGATCCTCATTAGCGGTTTGGGTACGATGCCTCAGTGCTCTCCTACCGCTCCGGGTCGATTTACTGGTGGGTCCTGGGCCGCAAATCGATATGAATCCTGCGATTGAGCGGTTGATGCTCGTTTGCTTGCCCCGTTCTAGGCTGACGCGATCGGATGTTGTGTTGCGAATGTGCGTCAGCGACATCCTTGATCGCCATGTCGGCTCTTTCAGGCTCCGGACATTGGTTGCGTGGTCCTCATCACACTCCGCCTTTGTGCATTGTAGTGGAATCTCGACACTCTCTTCATACCGACCTTCAGTACACCTTTACACGTTAGGCAGGCCAACCAGGGTAATGGTGTCTGTCGAGGCTCCCACGATCTGAGCACCAAGGATATATGCTGATGTCCTCCCTAAGGGCCATGTGCAGCTGGACCCTCGTCCCCATAAGGGGGAAGGAGTCGCCCGAACAATCGCGTTTTGGGCCCAGTATATCTGGAGGCTAGCATCTCTGCCCCTCGGGTGATGGACATACGCAGGCCCCTATCCCAGGATCCTTCTCCTGGAATCGTGCGTGACCGCAGGGATGGGTATGTTCCCACCTCCGCTGAGTCCGCCGTATCGCGATAAGCGGATTCCTCCATGGTCCGAACCACACGACCTTAAACTGTGTTGTCTGGTCCTACCACACGACCGTAAACTGTGATCGTCTTGGCCGCCCGACGAGAAACGACACTGCATCGTGATGTTCTCCTCAGGGGACACTCACGTTGGGCGCTGGTTAATAACCACGCCATTCATCAATGCCTTTCATGGCTTGATTATTGTGGCGACGCCAGGGATTCCTTAATCACAGGTATGTCGCTGCACAAAGAAAAACCATCCATCTTTAAGGACAAACAAGAAATATCAAATACCGCTTCTTCTGTGTGCGAGGGTCAGACCCGCACCCTTCCCCGCGCTGGTGCCCGATTGTGTTGCGCCGCGCTTCAAGAACTACGTATGGCTTGATTTCCATCCTTATGGGATACGTAGGAACGCCCGGATGTTTGAAACTTCAGGTCCAGCCCCCCACCTCTTAGAGATTCCCCCTTCTCTGGGGAATCCGCCGCCTTCAGGCCACCCTCAAGGCATGTCCCCTCGACCCCTTGCAGTGGTCCACTGGTGTCAAGAGTACTCTGGTTTATTGCCAGGAGGGTCAGGTTCCTTCCATTTTTCAGGCTTCGTTCTCCCTTTCATTCGGACCCATCGCCTACGCCCTGGGTGGAGCCCCCGTGAACGGTTTGGACACAATGCCTCAGTGCTCTCCCACCAACTCGGGATGGTGCCCCCAATGGCCTCGGGCAGCAAATCGATATGAATCCTGCGATTGAGCGGTCGATGCTCGTTTGCTGCCTCATTCCATCAACGGTTAGTGCGATATTGATGCTGCTTTTCCGCCACGGTCGGCAGTACTCCCATATCGTTACGCCGGTGCCCCCAGTCCTTGAGTGAATGGCCGCATGATTCACATTACGTTTTCCACCCCCCATTCTGACCAGGAAAAATCTCGACACTCTTGACACTATCCCTCAGTGCATCTTCGCATATCCAGGGGATAGGACCACGATGTGGCGTACTTTGAGGTTCCTATGGTCTGAGCTCTAAGACCTTAAACTAAGATCTACCCCTATGGTCCGAGCTCTAAGACCTTAAACTAAGATCTACCCCTGTGGTCCGAGCTCTAAGACCTTAAACTAAGATCTCCCCAAACGGGGTTCTGCGTCCTGCATGACGTTAAACTGCACTTTCAGAACTACGTGTGGCTTGATCTCCAGCCTGATGGAGTACGTAGGAATGCCCGGGCATTTCGACTCGGGTCCAGCCTCAGGGATCGCTAAGTCCCGCCCCTCCTCGTCGCCGGCCGTCTGGCCTGACTTCGGGTAGAGTGGTGCAGTTGTGATATTCTCCCCGATTCAGCTCGGGATGCCCCATCGCAATGATGGGAAGCGGCAGTTTCCTCGTCAAAGAGGTTCTGTCTGAGAATTGGGGTGATTCACGGCCAGATTAGTGCATCCGCCTAATACGCTTTCCCCACGGTGGCGCAATTTTGAGAGAGTTGGATTCTGTCCGAACAAATCGTCACTTCGCCCCACGCTTCGCATGCCCTGTTGATCTGGATTTCCACCCTTGTGCCTGAAGGAACCCCAAAGCGGCATTGATGATGACATGTGATCCGCCTCCTGTAATATGAATGATGACCTTTGGTCCATCTATTGCGGTAGTATGGTTGATTGATCCATTGTCCGCTTGCCGTCTTGGGCATTTCCTGGAAGGCCGACCGTTGTGGATTTCTGAATTCGGGACACGCGATTCACCCTTTCTCATTTCCCTATGTTCGGGCAAAATCTCAATGCCCCCAGCGTTTTCCCGCTCGTGTGTCGGAACAAGTTGGGGGGATGATACATTGATTAGGCTTGAGGTCTCCTTTCCCAGGAATGACCTCCCTCTTTTCTTTAAGAATCCAGGTCCAATTACGGATGCCTGAAGCTTGGTTAACGCTCCCGCGAGGCAATGAATTGTGGTTGAGCATGTTAAGCCAAAAGATGCAGATAAATATGGTGATTCATACAAGTGGATCGAAATATTGAGTAGCGGAAGCAAATGTTCTGGGAGTGGCAAAAACAAAGCCCCTAGGGATTAGCGTGCTGGATAAGTCTTTCTAACGCTGCTACCCTTTGGCTGGCGGCCTCCAGAGCTGCTTCTCGCTCTCTGCGTGCCCTCTCCTCGTCGGCGGTCGCAGCACGCAGTTCGTCGATTCTGGCCTGTGCATGCTCCCGCTCGACTTGAATTGTGACCATCTGTTGGCCCGCCTCCGTCAGCTGTACCTGGGCATCAACCAGCTGGGCTGCTAGTTGCTCCACAAGCTCGGTGCACGTCGCGACGAAGGCCTCCTTCTCTGCCGCCTGCCCTTTGAGACGCCGGACTTCATGCTCTGCCACGAGGAGCGCCCGCGTGCTCTCCGACATGTCCCGACATTGTGCGACGTCGGCACACCGGCGGCTCTCGCGCATCTTTTCGTCCATGAAATCACGGACCGTCAGATGGAGGCGTTGAGCATCAGCTCCCCCGGCACACAGGAAGCGCAGCCAGGTTTGGAGTGATCCCATGCGCCCCAGCCACTCCGATGGGTCTCGCTTGAGGAAGCGCTGGATGCACTTCCACCCCCTTCGGCGCGCTATCCGGCTCTCCTCGACCGCCTCCGCGTCTGAGTCGTCCATCTCCTCAGGGTCGGCAGGCCGGTAGGTAGGGAAGGCAGCCAGCAGGTCTGCTGCAGGGTTCGCCCCTGGGATGTCCTCACGGGGGATAGGCTCCCCAACATCTGGGCGACCTTCTTCTCCCGCCCCAGCGGCGTTGACACCCTCGTCAGCCCCCGACCTCTCTCCGATGTCAGCACCGCCGACGTCCGTAGCCCCTTGATCAGCAGTTGGTGGGGCCGGCTCGGTGTGGGAAGTCTGTTCCGGAGCAGGCGGCATGTCTGCCACCGGTCCACTCGTGGATGGACCGGGTTCGGCAACCCGACGAGCCTCCAGTGTTGAGATCACTGCGCAGGGCATGCCATGGTTAGTCAAGGACCGTCAACGGCAAGCACCAGCAGTAAAGTAAGGAGACTTACGGGAGTTCAGAGCGTCATCTTCCGCTATCCTGGCCGCCACAGGAACAATTTCAGCAGGGGACCCTTCCGCGCTTGTCAATTCAATAATGGGTGCCTGGCCCCCACCTTGTCCTGCTGGCGCCTCTCCTACTCCCGCTGAGGACGCCTGACCAACATCAGTGTGCTCCTGAGAAAGGTGGAGAAATGGGTTAGAAGCTGCATAAGAGAATGGATGAAGCAGGTTGAGTAGGGATAGAAGCAGATCTCGAGGAGCTCGGTGACATCAACATTGTCAGAGCCGGCCACCTCGCCGCTCTCCCGTGGGCTCCCCTGATGGGATCTTCCCTCGGAGCCTTCATCCTCCCCCATCTCCTCCTCTTCCTCGGAGTCGTTGCTACTGTCATCTTCCGCCGGCGGCATCTGTTCTGGAGCGGTTTCTAGACCGAGCATCACCTTCACCAGAAGGGATGGCTCCGCACGCTGACCACGTTGGCGCGCGTACTCGTCCATGGCCGTCAGATACGCATACTGCCGGTTGAAGTTCACCCTGTCGGCGATCTGGAGGCGCCCGACCTCTGGCAGATAGATTCCTTATCTGAGTATCTTTCGCCAGATGACTTCGGTCCTCATTGACTGCCACAGGGTCATCCAGGCCGACCACAGCGCCGGGAAGACTGCATCATGGGAGGGTTCGAGCAGGCACCTTACCTGCTTCCCGGGCCGCTCCCCGACCGCCGCATGTGCCCCCTCTCCGGGCGCTGAAGTCGTGGCGGCAGCTTGCGATGTGCCCGCCGCCGAAGTCCCTGCCCGCGCCGGCTCCGCTGTTTGGCGCGCCTCCGTTCTCCCCCGTGTGGCAGCGCTTCGCCTCCTTCCTTGACGCCCGGTCTCCGCACGGGTGACCTCGAGCCGCCGAACTGGCTTCCGTAGAATCCCCTCGGGGTACGCGATGGCCCAGTGTTCGGCGTACTCGGTTGCCAAGCCTGTGTCGACCCCGGTGGGAGGGAGAGTGATAACGTCGCCAGAGCCAAAGGCGGCGAACATCAGCCACATCTGGCGAAGGACGCCAGGGTTCGTCTCCTCCCGGACAGCAGTGAATACCCTCTTCGGCATCCGTTGAAGGCACCCAAACTGCCTGGCGAACCGGGTTGGCACGTAGGGCTCGCAGATCACCTTCCCGTCGATCCGAGCCACGAGCACCCCGCCCCGCATGTTCAGGAAGTACTCGTGCTGCTCCAGCGGACCCTGCCCATTGTCGATCATCTGGCCGATGGGAGTGGGGAACAGGATGAAGTTGAAATTGGCGTGATTTCCAATCCGAATCCTCACGCCCTCCTCATTTAGGGTCATCGGAGCGACCCCCGCGATGTTCAGCAGGGAGGGTCGCAGGCCGTTGCCCGGAGGAATGATGGCGTTCGGAAACGTGTACCCACCAAGGTGAGCAGCCACCCAGCCGTGGAAGAATTGAAAGGGCCCACAGATCCTTCATGGCGACCCCCCTCGTGAGATGCGTCCCAGGATGGCATACAGCTTAGCCAACACTGGGACCCCGAGGTTGTATCTTTTGTTGGCGGCCATAGCGCCCGCCATCGCCAGTGTCACCGGGCGAACGCCCATTCTCGCGTCCCGCACTGGCAGGAGCCACCCACTCAGAAAGGCGGCCAGGAATGCCGCGTACCGGACATTTGGGTCCCGGGCCTCGATGACGCGGTACCCCCACGAGCGGTAGTCGCCCGTCTCCAGGACCCGCCAGTACGACCCGTTCCGGCTCCTCTGAGCCGCGGTCGGGCACCGCTTCCCCCTGCCTGGCATCTTGACCGCTGGGTCATGCTCCAAGAACTGGCCGAACCACTCCTTGTAGGCTATGTCCTTCTGGAAGTCCTTGACCCCGAGCCGCTCTGTAGCCAGGTCCAGCAGATGCCACGTCAGGATGGGGGTCCGTGACCTGTCGCCCCAGGTGTTCCTCAGAGGCAGGAACTCATCATACTGGTAACCCTCCAGCGGGATACCTCTGATGCGGTGGATGTCCTAGAGACCGATGCCGACCTCCCCATGGTGAAGATGGAAGGTGTTGGTATCCGGGGACCAGCGGGTGAACAGCTCCGGCCCGAGCTCGGACTGCTGGTAGAAGTGGAACTGCGACGTCCACACCGCCTCAAACAGGCCGATGTACCGCAGCTCCTCCGCGAAGTGATCGCAAGTGTGGCGTACCCAGAATGCCCAGGCCCACTCACTGGTGAAGTTGCCCCCAGACCGCAAGTCCCAGTCCTTCAGCCAGCCCTTGGTGTCGTCGGTGACACTCTGGCGATATGTGCTCGAGTAGAGGGCTGGAGAGTTCTCCGCAGTAGGCTCACCCCCGGCGATGGTTCGCGTCCTCGGGTTCAGGACATAGACATCCAAGTGCCTGGTCTCCCTGGCAGGATGCCCATTGTTGGTGATGTTATAGCGGGGAAGCTCATCCTCTCGAGTCACCCAGGTCCGTGGCGCATCAACCTCGAACCCTGGCACCGGAACCTCATCTAGGATGCCGAAGTTCCATAGCGGCAGGTTGTCCGACACTGGATATGTCTTCTGGTCCAGCGTCAGTAAGTCGAACAAGGATTGATTGTTGGAAACAATCTCCTTGGCTCCGTAGACCTCCTCGTTCGTTGCCATCTCAGCTCTGCGAGTGGTGGCATCCCCCTCATTTCCTTGATTCGTGGCCATCTCAGAAGCTCCGGGAGTCGTGCGGGTAAAGGGATGAAGCGTGCGGGATCGGACGAGGCTGGTAGAGAAGTTTGAGAGTTGGCGCGCAATCCTAGTGGACGACGCGCAATCGGGAAGTCCGTCGCGTAAAACCCCGGGTGTTCGCGCAAAAGCAGGCCGAATTCCGGACAGGTTTGCGCGAAGAACGGGTGAATTCCGCGCCGGAAAGGGCAATTTCGCGCACGAGAGCTCGAATGCTTATCGCGCGGAAGGCCAGTGTACGGTGCGGGGGACCCAGGGCCCCTATTTATAGGCGAGGCCGGGGTCCGCGCTGCACGGAAAGCGCTTTGCGCGACCGCAGCGGCGAATTTCGCGCCCGACGCCCTTTTGTGCACGCCACAGTCCCGCGCCGCCCAGGACTTCGGCATTCCGGTGTCTCCCTCGGAACCCGATCGTTGCGATTTCTCACCGATCAGATTCCAAGGGGGGGATTTTGTAGACGCCAGAAAAGTCCGTTGTTCCCAAACAAAGCTCCGGATGCGGAAAGCGAGGTCATATTTGGAGTCAGAAGCACGTTTCGGAGGGCCCGGAGGCCTTGCGCGGAATTTTGGAGACACGCGCGCAAAGTTGATGAGCCGTGCGCAAACCTCCCGGGATGCGCGCAATACGCCGGGCCGGTGCGCAATTTTGCGCGCCAGTGGCCCGCGCGACTCCCTTGCGCGCCGGGCCCGATTCCGCGCCCGCGAAGAGAATTTCGCGCCCACGAACTGGATTCCGCGCCCGGGGTTGCCTATAAATATAAGGCGACCCCCGACGTTTTGAAGGTGGCCGGAATCCGAAGCGTCGCTCGTTCGCGCAATCTAACCCCCTCCGCGCGCAATGCCGATCTTCAGGTAACCTCTTTTCTTTCGCGCAAGAAAGCCTCAGGGTTCGCCTTTGCGCGCAATCCCTTTGGATCCTTTCCTTTGAATAACCCTTCACTCAAAGGCGTTTGCGCGCAAAAGAAGCCTCTTGCGCGCAATTGCCCCCCGGGTGCGCGCAATCCAGCCCGATTGCGCGCACCCCCCATTTTCAAAGTGGCCATTAATTAAAGAATGAGCCGTTGCCCCCGCGCGCTATCCGAAGCCCGGTGCGCGCAATCTCGATCATCCGCGCGCAAAGTGCTGGCCCAATTGTGCGCTAGCCCGTCCATTTGCGCGCCGACCCGCGGTATTGCGCGCAAAGCTCCTCTTTTGCGCGCAAACCGCCAGGGTCGCCCCCTTTGACCCCCTTTGGGTACCCGCCTGCGTGGCGCCCGATGACCCTCATCCCGGGTGCCCGCACCGTGCGTCGTCTTCCCGTGCGGCCCCCCTAGGCTTGTGCGAAGTGACACGGACCTATCGGCGGCTTCAACGTCCTGCACGACGTTAAACTGCATACGTCCTGCACGGCGTTAAACTGCACTTCGTCCCAGCTACAAGACGTTAAACTGTATGCTATTCGTCCTGCACGACGTTAAACTGTAATTCGTCCTGCATGACGCTAAACTGCACCACGTCCTGCACGACGTTAAACTGCCTAGCCCCCATCATCCGCGCTGCAAGACGTTAAACTGCCAAGCATCTTCGTCCTCAACGCACGACGTTAAACTGTACTTCGTCCAGCAAGACGTTAAACCATCCGCTTCGTCCTCAACACACGACGTTAAATTGTACTTCGTCCGACAAGACGTTAAACCGTCCGCATCACCCGATCCCGTGCCCCGCACGTAGGGTCCTCCTGGTTTGGATGTGGCCCCCACCCGCCCGTCTCTGCAGGGATTTCGGGATTGGAGTGGCCTTCACCCACGGGGGTAGAGTGTTACAAACAGAACGAACTACGTGGACTTTGATCCCTGTCTCCTAAACAGGGTACGTAGGAAGCCTCTCCGAGGTTCAAGCCCGCCACCTGGTCGTCCCGGTCGTATTCACGTCGGTTCGTCCATCAGTGGACCCCCCCTGGGTTCACACTTGCGTCGATTCACCTATGAATCCGCCCCTGTGGGAGACTGCACGTGTGTATCTCAGTTGTGCTTCCCCACTGCACTTTTTCTTTCTCTCTTCAACGTCCAGCATGACGTGAAACTGTGATCCACCCGACCGTTCCATCCCCCTCTGTGCGAGGTGGTTCGGTTCAATCCTCCCTCCGGCGGCCTCGATCTCTTCGTGAGTCGGCTTGCCAACGTCCAGCATGACGTGAAACTGTGATCCACCCGGCCGTTCCATCCCCCTCTGTGCGAGGTGGTTCGGTTCAATCCTCCGCCCGGCGGCCTCGATCTCTTTGTGAGTCGGCTTGCCAACATCCAGCATGACGTTAAACTGTATATCCGAACTACGTTGACTTTGATCCACGCTAACGCGCGGTACGTAGGAAGCCTCTACGGGGTCCAAGCTCCTCACTCCACCATCCATACTGATCCCTACCCGGGCCGCCACATCCCGGTGGGGTCATGCCATTTCATTCCACTCCACTTCACTCGGGAAGCCGCCCATGTGCTGGCCCCAGCGTCGGAGGTTCCCCGCAAGGGGTTCTGTCATCTGATCCACTCCTCGTGTTGATCAGTCCGATGCCGTCCCCGCTGGACGTTAAACTCGCGGCATACCCCGTGTTAAACATGTGAAGCTAAGGAAAACCTCAGGTAACACAGTTCCCCGCACCCAGCGCAGGATGCCTCAAGCCATCATGCCTTCGAGAAGCCCTCTTAGGGACGGAATGCAGACATGTAGAGTCGCAGTGTCAAGAAACGCCCCCAACACCCGGAGCCACCCGGTCTCCTCACCGCAGGTTGCTGCCCCGACCAGACTCCTTGGGGCGTCCGGGCGGAAGCAGCGTAATTAACCGGTGTCCATGAAGATATGGCGCTGGGAACGAGATTCACAAACATTCTTAAATCTATGAGGGAGACCCGAATTAGGCGACGAGTTCCGAGGAGACGTCCACGGGAGGAGGAGCCGACATCCCATCATCCCGGTTTCGATCAAGGAGAAGACGCCCCTGAATAAGGGACGAATGTCGCCCGCCCTTGGAAAGCGGGACTACGGGGCCACAAGCCGCGTGCCTATCCCCTCGGGTCGACGGGTGCACGCGCGAACGCGTCCTGGCGGAACAGCGTAACCCGACGCACATCCGCACCGAAACAGTGATGAGGGATTTTTATTTATCCACATTGGCGGTACATCTTGGTGTGGAAAAGATGTATCAGGACCTCCAATATAAGTTTTAGTGTATGGGAATGAATATTTTTATTTCAGAGTTTGTATATTGATGCCTCACTTGTCTGAAAGAAAAGGCTGAGCCCCAGGTTCTTGTAGGTTTAGGTCAAAACCTTGAGGTTCTAGAGTGAAAGTGATATGAGATATCCCTGGACTTTATAATGGGGTTATTGTGTACATCCCAGGGACATGATCCCATCTAAGTGATTGTAGAATAACTCACCAAGTAGGATCACTTCCTAGACATTCAAGAGAAGATTTATATAGAGATATTGGGATTATTGTACATGTAGGAGATAGTCTGATTCCATGGAGTTACCTTGACGATAATTACAAACCGTGATGCTCAATTCACATCGTGATTATAGAGTGGATTGCAGGAGGCATTTGGGACTCAGTTGCGTTTGAGCACAATGTTTCACCCCTAGACTAGTGGCAAAACTGAATAGACCATTCAAGTCTTAGTGGAAATGTTGTAGACTTTCTTGTTGGATTTCAAGTTTAGTTGATAGGATCACCTACACTTGGTGGATATTGTGTACAACAATATTTACCCTTCCACTATTGGTATAGAACCATTAAAGGCCTTATATGGAAGAAACTATAGGTATCCACTTTGTTGGGATGATCTAGGTGAGTTAATAATCATGGGACTAGAGTTGGTGTGAGCTATGACATAGAAGGTGAAGATTATATAGGATAGGGTGAGGACTACAAAGAGCTATCAGAAGTCCTATGATGACCAACGATGGAGGCCTATGGAGTTCAAGGATTGATACCATGTGTTCCTAAGGGTCTCAAGTCAATGTGTATTATGGATATTTTGTCAGGGAAATAAGATATCTCTGAGATTCATTGGACGTTTCTAGATACTCTGTAGAGTTATAGAGGTAGCGTACATCTTACTATATCACTGCAGTTGGACCGAGTACATGAATTCTTCCACATGTCGCAACTGAGGAGGCATGTGCATGAACTTTCTCTTATTATCGATTGGAGAGATCCGAAAATCAAGGATGAAACAACCTTTTTTGAGTACCTAGTGGAGATCGAGGATTAGTTTGAGAGGATAATTCATGGTCAATTGATTCCCCTAGTTCATGTATGCTGGTAGTACATGAATCCTCAGAAGATCATGTGGGAGCAGGAGAGCCCAATGCGAGCTCAATACCCTCACATTTTTTAATAGTTTTTACATTTTTGGGATGAAAATCCCTAAGTTTTGGAGAATATAATGGATCTTATTTTTCCAATTATTACTTTAGAATATTATATTGATTATTTTCAGATCCTGGAGCTAAGATGATGTGAGATTCTGAGCCTCAGTGAGCTCGAAATTTATATTTGAAAAATATTAAAAATAATAATATCAGGTGCACAAAATTTTCCTGTAAAAGTTTATTACCTCTTAAATGGAAGTTCATATTGGAAATATAAGGCCTCTATTATGTTCAGAGCATGAGATTTTCTCTAGGAATGACATAATCATGGCTGACATCAGATGTCTTGGCAAAGTGTAGTCACAGGAAAATGTAATACAATCTATGTATTTTTTATTAGATTGAAAAAATGACCCATTTTCTCTATAAATAATTTTATATGACTAAATACCTAGGGATATCCACACAACCTAGATATTGAGATGATTTTTGGAGAGAAGTTGTTGGAGGATCATTGGAAGACAACATCAGATAGAGATCAGATCAATGATTATGCACCAACGGAGTTCATGGATCTCTTCAATGATGAAAATGCATGACCATTATTCATCAACAATTGATCTAAACTCTAGGTAGGATGTTTGGTTTCTGTAATTTATAACCTCTTATCTATCTTAGTCGAACACATATCAATTCAATGAAAAAGGATATATTTGTGCATTGACGATTGATTTTATTTACGGTTGATTTATTATTTGTTGATTATTTTCTTCTTCATTTATCTAATTATTTGACAATGAATCGAGGATGAAAATGAGAAAAAGACGTGTTTCATTACTCACATTTTATGGTTCATGTATCTCTCTCCCATTTCATCACACGTTCATTACAGGGAATTCCTTTAGCCCACAGTTATATGAAATACATGGTATTTGATCTTTGCACGACCATTATTCGGCACAATGGATTGATACTGTAGGTACGATTCTCCATCGAGGGTGAAATTTGGGTGGGTTATATAGGATGATCAAAGGTGGATTAGATCAGTATGATGTTTTCCGTTCTTCTCAATTTTTATGCATGATAGTGATGGATGGCTTGACAGAGGTGATTTTCGAGCAGATTTGAGTCCGGATAATTAAGATCATTTATGGAAGGGGTAAAATCACTCTAGATCCTTTTTATAGTGATATTTTTAGTATTATTACTATGTAATGTGATTTGGGAAATAATCCACAAGTTTTGGAAAATCCTACAATACATGATATGTAATCCAGAGATAAACGCTGTGTAGGACCCTATGTACGGTGCTAGGGTTTCCACAGAGGGAATAATATCACATATCATGTGACACCTATGACACATCATGTGAAAAAAGATATAAGATCAATGTGAAACTCATAGGGTACATGGGAATGGGAATTCTAGTTTACACAGACATGACTAGAGTACATAGGCAGATCCATGTACTCAGACATGGCGTGTTGCACACTAGACCAATTATATGTACATAGGTTGGTACATTGTTATGAAAAGAAGTACATGGTCATAGAAATAAAGCATAGGTAGGGTAATTTATATCCTCTAAAATCCATGTATACATACTTATAAGCCATGTATTTTGAGGTTTACAAGAAGTGTGAGGCATAAACACACGAGCAGACTAGGGTTTGGCTAGACACGTCACTCACAAAATAGTACACACCATATACCCCCTTAGAGGGTGTTTGGATCCCTTTTATTATTCAGAACTAGACTAGTATTGTTTTATTGTATTCCCTCGGTCCATACACTTGAGGGTATAATTCTTCATTACATCCACATTAATGGATTGTGATCCCATTGGGAGGATGAGTCTCAGATAGAGTTTGTGGTGTCCCTCCATGAGACTGAAGTGTGGTACTCTATCATTTATTATTATACCCTAGATGGAATTCATGGAATAAACATGAAATAAATGTGTGGGGTTTTGATCATACATATATTAGGTGGTTTGAATAGGGTCCATAGTATCATTGGTATAGCATCCCACCTTTTTATTACATAATATTTCATTACATTTTATAAACAGAGGATCATTAAAGTCTTATGTCTTGGAAATCAGGAACATAAAACATGAAAACAACATAAAAAATTCTTATAAACCACTTTTAAGGCTTCATCATAGGTTCATCCTATATACATTTACTGCATCTCATATCCTGGAGATATACATCAAAGGGAAGGGTGATCAGAAGGCCCAGTAAGGGTAAACAAGGGAGTCAATGTACTTGTGATATCAATAAGAACTTGAATAAAAACATGAAGACATGAGAAATAGAAACATAGGAGTATCATAAAGAAAAGAACTTGAAACATAACTTGAATATGTGGCTACAACATTTCATTTATACATTCATGAACATATCACCAAGGTCCATCCCCAAGGTGTCATAAAAATTACCAAGGTTATTCACCAAGGTATCATGAAACTTGTCATCTCTTGAGATTAAATCTTTACCCAATGAATTGGAGTGCTATCAGGGAACACCCTTAATATGTCTTTAATTACATGTTACCCACATAGATCATAATCAAACATTTCATAAATAACCCAAATGGAATCAAAGAAATGGGTTTCATGTCAAAATCGGGACGTTTAAAAAGAGCTTAAAAATAAGATCATTATGTCATTTATAACCCATGGAAAGGGCGTGAAGTTTATATGTATGTCAATTCCAGAATCAAATATATAATCTTTATATATTTATGAACTCCCATGGAAACGAAATAAGTCTAGGTATTCACATAAATAAACAATAGAATTTCATGAGAGAAAGAGATGGAAATTTTGAGATGAAATTTCTGCAGCATAACAGCTATATAAAATGGTTTTAGAAAACATTGAAAAGAGAGGGGACAAGGGTCACCCACTCATAAATAACTCATAATAAAATATGGGTACTGAATAAGATCATGGTATGGATATTTTAATGACATACCACATGAAAAAGGAAACATGAAAGAAAAGAGAAGATGTGATTTCTTTTACGAAAAATTCGGTAGCCTAACGACGTCACTTAAAAATTCAGAAAACAAATTGGTGAGAGAGAAGAAGGTATCTCAATAATTAGAAATGAAATGGAAAAAATGAGAACATATAATAACATACCCTCAAAATAAAGAGATGGAAATTATAAGACACAACATAAAGAAAGTCATGACTTAAAAGAGGAGGGTGAAAGAATCCCTTACCTTGAAGAGTAACTTTGAAAGATTAAAGGTCGGGACCTTAGGAGGCTTGAGGGAACCTTGGGAGTAATCCTTGGGAGGTAAAGAGACCATAACTTCATTGGGGAGGATTTGGAAATGAAATTAATGAGGTAAAGGCTTGGAATTTATAGGAGAAGTGAGGGGACAAAGCATTAATTGCCAAGGGACACCTCATCGGTGGTATTGGAAAAACCATGGGCTTGCCCATGGTATTTGCCCATGGTATTGGCCACTTGGGACACCTCATACCTTATATTAATATTCATAAGTCTACCAGAACTATTTCATAATTATTATATCCTTAATGATGTCATTAAACACCCGAAACTCAAAAACTGTATTGTCACTATTCACCGAAAATTCAACTTTCTCAGAAAAATCCCAAAATTTTACCTTAACAAAATATAAATGCTCTGATTTCAAAAATGAACTCCATTTTATGAAAATAATTTTCTAAATATTTTTAATTTAATTTTTAAAGAAAAACACTATTCATTGAAAATTCAACTGTTTCAGAAAAATCCCAAAAATTCACCTTAACCAAATATTGATGCTTTGATTTCAAAAAATGAACTCCATTTTATGAAAATAATTTTCTAAATATTTATAATTTAATTTTTAAATAAAAAACACTATTCACCTGAAAAAACTAATACTTAACCAATAATTTCTGAAACAACTATTTACCTATTTTTTTGAATCACATTACTTAATCCGGGTGCCTAAATTATATTAATAATTTCTTAAGTGAAGTTACTTAATCCATTTGGTTACATTACTAATCATAAGAATAAAATCACTATTCATAATTTACTATTCACCAAAAATTAAGTTGACCTTATTAGACTCTAAATTTTATACTGAACATAGCTGTAGAAGACCATTTTTTGAAAATCATTACACATTATGAATTATTTAAGGTTTACATAAATATTTTAAAATATCCTTTTTCTAGAATTCATCAAATAATACGCATACTATATTTATCTGGACATTTGAAAATTCACAAACTTCACCATAAGAAGACATCAAAATTTTTATTTAAATCAAAGGATTACCCAAGGCAGTTCCGGTCTTGTTACATAACCCCTTATAACACCAGCATAGGACCTAAGAGTAAGGTGTGCTAGGGTGATAGAATCTTGGGGCGGCTCGTCCAACATTGCCCGAGTAGTGATTTCAATTAGCTTGAACTTCTCACGAAGGCAATTCCGTTCTAGCTTCACACGATGAAGTTCGACTTGGGTTTGGTCCAGAGCAAAGCCCGAAGGTGCTACCTCCTTCCCGAGTTCCATTAGATGGGCTTCGATCAACCCGAGACTACTGGATGGGGCCATCGAATCTTCTTTCTATATTAATTAATCAAGATCACTTGTATTATAGACAATAATCGCAAAATTTAGTTTCCAATGGTCATATTGACCAACAGTCATATAACAGTTGAAACCCAATGGTCTTATTTTAATTATACTCATTTTATTAAATGAAATAGTTTAGTTGAGTATAAAATAAAATAACACACAAAGTTAGGAAACAAAATTTATTCAAAATTTAGGGTCGTTACAATGTTCCCCCCTTAAGAAATTACGTCCTCACAATTTTAAAATTGGGATTGGAAATTTCGTTGAAAGTCCCACATCAGAAAAAGAGTGAGTAAAACTATTACTTTAAAAGAAATAAAGGGAAGTACAAAGGTCACCCGAGTTAACCCATACTAGGATTCCATGTAGGAAAACATGGATATGGAAGAGAAAACAAAGGGTCAAGTTCTGATGGAGAGTGATAGAAAACATGATTAGGAGAAAATTAACCAAAAGAAGATCACAAACTTATGATGTGTTAAATGGTCTTTGATTACCCAGTAGGAAACGTAAACCAACAATGTTTTTGTTTTATTTTCCTTTTCATAATTTTGAGGAATTAATTTACTACATAGAATAAAAAAATAAGGAAATATACTTTCCTTCAAGTAGTGTTTCATCCCTTAATAAGTTTCCACCAAGACTAATCTTTTCTCCAAACAATGAGCATTCAAAAAGACTTGGTCTCATCAAAAGAACAAGAATCATCTTCTAGAGAATCACATAATCCACAAAAGAACACTATATTTTTCCCTTGTCTTTAGTCATCAACTAAAACTAAAATGGTTAGTACGAGATCATATAATCCCCAAAAAGGATAATCCTTTATAAAAATAAATATGACTATTAATCTCCAAAATTCAACAAAAGTACCCAAAGTTCCAGAAAGACCATTCAATACACAATCATCCTTAAAATTCTTCAGAATAATCCAAACTAAGATTGAAACCCAAAACTTAGAAGGATTTAATCACATATTCTTCCCCACTAAATCTTAACATTTATCTCCAAATAACATATACTACTATTAAAGTCTCATACTAAAGTGTAATTAACCTATTCACATATTCTCTATGCTAGGTTCATCATTTTCCAAAAATAACCCAAATCACCATATGTGCACAATAAATACATAAATTCTTACAAAAAAAATCAACAATTCCTCCTAAATTTAAATTCTGTAGTATTTTGTTCCCCTTAGGCATATAGTACTCCAAAAGAGAAAACATTGTCCAAAATAACCATTATCATTTTAATCACCAAATAATTTTCCTATAAAAAGGATATCCATTTTATAAAACATAAGTTTCCAAAATCAACTTATTCTTGATCCATAAAAATAGCAAGTGCATTAGTGAGTCCGAAGGGCATAACAACAAACTCATAATGCCCATATCTTGATCAGAAGAAATTTTTTGGAATATTTTCATTCTTCACCCTCAATTGATGATATCCAGAATGAAGATTAATCTTAGAGAAGAATTGAGTCCCATGAAGTTGGTCAAATAAGTCATCAATTCTTGGAAGAGAGTATTTTTTCTTCACTGTGATCCCATTCAGTTCTCTATAATTAATGCATAGCTGCATCGATCCATCCTTATTTTACACAAAGAGAACTGGTGCTCCCCAAGGAGACACAATTGGTAGGATTAAACCATTCTCTAAAATATCTTGGAGTTATTTCTTTAATTCCTCTAGATCCACATTTTCCATCCTATAGGGGTCTTTGACATCAGATGAGATCCAGGTATGACTTCAATGGAGAACTCTACCTCTCTTTCTAGGGGAGGTCCAGGTAACTCCTCAGAAAATACGCCAACGTATTCCTAGATGATGGGGACATTTTCTAAAAGAATAAATCCTTCGTGAGAAACTTATTTCTTTTATGAATCTTTTAACTAAAAAGGATTTTATGTCTTAAAACTTCATGCTTTGAAAATTACATTTTTCTATAATTCTTTCATAATGATTCATAAAAAGCTTGTGATTAAACAAACATATCCCCCGAGAGTGTTGTAACCAAGAGTGAAGCAAGGCCCGTTGTCGTGTACCAGTTCCCATTCGAGTCTAGATCAAAGCGGTGTTTTTGGGTTTTAACCCTATGTACATCTATGCCAGAGCCACCTCTACCTGCTCATATCCAGACCGGGATGTATTTTCTTGATAAACCACTTACTAAACACTCACAAAATTACTAGGAATATTTCTTATATCTAAACTTTTCTATAGGGTTCTTCCTAAAGTTTTTATATCATAGTTTCCATAAATAACTAAACTATCCTTTGATACCAACTATAGCATCCCACCTTTTTATTACATAACATTTAATTACATTTTACAAATAGAGGATCTTTAAAGTCTAGTGTCTTGGAAATCAGGAACATAAAACATGAGAACAACATAAAAAATTCTTCTAAACCACTTGTAAGTCTTCATCATAGGTTCATACTATGTACATTTACTTCATCTCATATCCTAGAGACAGATATCAAAGGGAAGGGTGAGCAGAAGTCCCAGTAAGGGTAAACAAGGGAGTCAATGTACTTGTGATATCAATAAGAACTTGAATAAAAACATGAAGACATGAGAAATGGAAGCATAGAAATATCATAAAGAAAAGAACTTGAAACATTACTTGAATATGTGGCTACAAAATTTCATTTAGACATTCATGAACATATCACCAAGGTCCATCCCCAAGGTGTCATAACAATTACCAAGATTATTCACCAAGGTATCGTGAAACTTTTCATCTCTAGAGATTAAATATTTACCCAATGAATTGGAGCGCTATCAGGGAACACCCTTAATATGTTTTTAATTACATGTGAGCCATATAGATCATAATCGATTATTTTATAAATAACTCAAATGGAATCAAAGAAATGGGTTTCATGTCAAAATTGTGACGTTTAAAAAGAGCTTAAAAATAAGATCATTATGTCATTTATAACCCATGGAAAGGGAGGTGGGTTATATGTATGTCAATTCCAGAATCAAATATATCATATTTATATATTTATGAACACCAATGGAAACGAAATAAGTCTGGGTATTCACATAAATAAACAATAGAATTTCTTGAGAGAAAGAGATAGAAATTTTGAGACGAACTTTATGCAGCATAACGACTATATAACATGGTTTTAGAAAATATTGAAAAGAGAGGGGAAAAGGATAAACCACTCATAAATAACTCATAATATAGTATGGGTACTGAATAAGACCATGGTATTGATATTTTAATGACATACCACATGAAAAAGGAAACATGAAAGGAAAGAGAAGATGCGATTTCTTTTACGAAAAAATCAGCAGCCTAACGGCGTCACTTAAAAATTCCGAAAAAAATTTGATGAGAGTGGATAAGGTCTCTAAATAATTAGACATGAAATGGAAATAAATTATAACATATAATAACAGAACCTCAACATAAAGAGATGGAAATTATAAGACACAACATAAAGGAAGTCATGACTTAAAAGAGGAGGGTGAAAGAATCCCTTACCTTGAAGAGTAACTTCGAAAGATTGAAGGTCGGGACCTTGGGAGGTCCGAGGGAACCTTGGGAGGACTCTTTGGGAGGTAAAGAGACCAGAACTTCATTTGGGAGGATTTTTAAATGAAATAAATGAGGGAAAGGCTTGGTATTTATAAAATAAGTGAGGGGACAAAGCATTAATTGCCAAGGGACACCTCATCGGTGGTATTGGCAAAACCATGGGCTTTCCCATGGTATTTTCCCATGGTATTGGCCACTTGGGACACCTCATACCTTATCTTACTATTCATAAGTTGACCAGAATTATTACATAATTATTACATCCTTAATGATTTCATTAAACACCTGAAACTCAAAAAATGTATTTTCACTATTCACCGAAAATTCAACTTTCTCAGAAAAATCCAAAAATTTCACCTTAACCAAATATCGATGCTCTGATTTCAGAAATGAACTCAATTTTATAAAAATAATTTTCTAAATATTTTTAATTTAATTTTTAAATAAAAACACTATTCACTGAAAATTCAACTATTTCAGAAAAATCCCAAAAAATCACCTTAACCAAATATCGATGCTCTAATTTCAAAAAATGAACTCCATTTTATGAAAATAATTTTCTAAATATTTTTAATTCAATTTTTAAATAAAAAACACTATTCAACCGAAAAAACTAATACTTAACCAATAATTTCTGAAACAGTTATTTACCTATTTTTTTTGAATCATATTACTTAATCAAGGTGCCTAAATTATGTTAATACTTTCTTAAGTGAAGTTACATAATCCATTTGGTCACATTACTAATCATAAGCATAAAATCACTATTCATAATTTTCTATTCACCAAAAATTATGTTGATCTTATTAGACTCTAAATTTCATACTACACACAGCTATAAAAGTCCATTTTTTGAAAATCATTACACATTATTAATTACTTAAGGTTTACATAAATATTTTAAAATATATTTTTTCTAGAATTCGTCAAATAATATGCATACTATATTTATCTGGACATTTGAAAATTCACAAACTTCACCAGAAGAAGACATCACAATTTTTATTTAAATTAAAGGATTACCCAAGGCTGTTACGGTCTTGTTACATAACCCCTTATAACACCAACATAGGACCTAATAGTAAGGTGTACTAGGGTGATAGAATCTTGGGGAGGCTTGGCCAACTTTTCCCGAGTAGTTATTTCTATCAGCTTGAACTTCTCGCGAAGGCGATTCCGTTCCAGCTTCACACAATAAAGTTCAGCTTGGGTTTGGTCCAAAGCAAAGCCCAAAGGTGCTACCCCCTTCCCGAGTTCCGTCATATGGGCTTAGATCGGCCCGAGACTACTGGATGGGGCCATCGAATCTTTTTTCTATATTAATTAATCAAGATCACTTGTATTTTTAGACAATAATCACAACATTTAGTTTCCAACGGTCATATTGGCCAACGGTCATATAACAGTCAAAACCCAATGGTCTTATTTTAGTTATACTCATTTTATTAAATGAAATAGTTTTGTTGAGTATAAAATAAAATAACACACAAAGTTAGGAAACAAAATTTATTCAAAATTTCGGGTCGTTACAATTGGTATAAGATCCCCTACATAGCAGGTTGATCCAGTTTGGGTTTGTGGTGTCCCCTAGTGGTCCTGGGTGTGATCCCCTATCCATGTATCAAGAAATTTAGAGAGTAGTGATTTATCTTGGGAAGGTCCCATTGATCATGACCTATTAGATGAGAGTCTACAATGATATCATGTCTCATGTAGTGGTTTCTATTAGAACAATCATTTCCTAGAAGATTCAGTTAGAATCATGTGGTCGATAGTTTGGTTGAGACCACCTAAAAGTACAGTGTCCTTCCTCAGTATATCTGGTATTTTACTTGATTGATATATCCTTTTTATGAGATGAAATTTATGATTCATTTTTAGTGTTTTAGGGTTTTCCTACTGGGTATTATTATACTCACTCCTACATGGGATCTTTCCACACATGTCATCTCTTATATAGATGATGACCCATTTTATGGTGTCCTGGGATGATAAGGTGATGGTTGAGCATAGCTTGATCTAGACATACCAAGGTGTTTTCTAGGTGTACTCATTTGATTGTAGTCCTTACATTATAAAGATGTTGGACTCTCTGATTTTTTGGTTGGTGTTGTATTTTTCCCCTTTATCACATTCAGTACTAAACTATTATATTCTTATTGTGGGATTATAGATGTATACCTGCATTGGTTTCAGTTTCTTTACATTTCATCATTGTATGGTCTTGGAAATGTGTGAGTGTTTATAGTTAAATCATGATAATGTCTCCCATGTGTGTCATATACCTACTCGGTGTTGGTCGCCAGCCCTTGGCCTATTGGATTCAGGCTTAGGGTAGTCACAGTTCGGGCCTCATCAAGTTGGGTCGTGAAAAAAGATTTTGACATAAATTATTATGTAGACATATATAGAAATGAATAATATTATTTTTAATAGGTTTCTTATGTAGGTACCATAAAACATTAGTGACAGTGATGATGGATTTATATAGATGGAACTATGGGATATGATATATTTTCCCCCTTTACCAGAGATATGTTTTACACCGAAGGGAGGACTTCACCCCTTTACTTGAGATATTTTCCCTTCAAAATGAGTACTTAGTCCCCTTTCAAGAAGATATTTTTCTCTTCGAAGGGAGTATATAGTATGTATATTCATTTTACCTATTAGTTTAACTAACAAGGATATAATAATTCTCTTTAAATTTTGAGTATGACTTGAAGAAAGTATGGTTAACTTCCACTAACTATTAGTAAGTACATAAGGAAAACAACACCAAACATATATGTTTTTATTAATTTTAAGCAGTGATATGTAAATTGATCATTTTTTTCTCTAATTGTCCACCTATTTTATATTGCTATTGAATTTTACATCTTGTATAAAATTATATATATAATGCATTTTTTAGGGACACCATTAGTGGTGGACTACTATTTTATGTATTCACACCATGAATGTGAACCTAAATGGGTACATAAACTCTATATTTTTCATTTTAGTTAGGGTATGTCCCCTAGTACTGGTTGATTAGATTATGTAGCTCGATGGGGATGATGTGACTATAAAAAGGAGATGTCAAGGTCATTTATAAGAGTGTATCCTTATTTATTTTATTTACATCTTACAAGATTGGAATGTTATGTGATATCTTTTTATATGTATGACTACCTAACATTTTAGTTATATTATTTTATTTCATGGTGATTATCTATGTATGATGGTATTACTTCTTATATAATTCCATGTTTCACTTTGATATTATTATCAATATTATGATTGATATTTATTTATCTATTATTTCATTTCATGATAAAAAGGTTATATTCTCCCCATATGATATTATCTAAACCTCATTGCTAGTCGGAAACCACTAGTAGACATGGAGGTGCGCCTAAGGGGATATAGAGGACCAACTCAAGATATATGAATGGGTTCCAAAATAAGGATATTACAACCCATAAAGGAGTCTCTTCAAGAATAATTAATGACCCACTAAAATTTGGTCCTCCCACCCCATATATATAACCATTTATACTAGATTTTTCCTTTCCCCTATAAATAATGCAAGTTCCTTCTATATTATTTAAAAAATAAGAAGAATAAGAATACGGAAATTGAATATAAAAAAGATTCAGTGGTTTGTTTTTGATTTATTGAATCTATTATTTCATGTATGATTTTAATCATGACTTTAAGAATAGAATAATGATGAAAGTTTCTCAAAATTATGTGGTTCTCCTCCAAGAACATTGATATCATCTTTGGATGCTTCAGTTCTTCCTAGATGGTGGTTAAATTCATGGAGAAAACTTATGGGTTCTTCAAGGCCACCCATGGTCTGAGGAAAGGTGATCCTATCTTCCTAAGAATCCTTATCCTATCTCAAGATTTACTCAACCACCTTCTTTACAGGATCATCAGCAATAGAGAGGTACCATGATATCTTAGAATAATGAGATCCCTGACCATATCCTACTTAATGTTCACAGATGAAACATTTATTTCCATGAATGATAACACTATATCTATCAGAGGCATTAACAGGATTTTGAAGGAATACTACCATTGGAGTGGGCAGGTTATTAACAAGGCCAAAATCAATTTCTACATCTCCAATATATCCTCTCCTAACTGGATATATGAGGTCCAGTAGATCCTTGACAAGAAAAGAGGGGACTTCCCTATGGAGTACCTAGGATCCCCCATTTCCTCTATAAGGATTTTCATACATGACTTCAACCCTCTTATAATTAGTATTACGGATCGGGTTCTCAAATAGAAAATAGACATCTATCGTTCAAGGGTCGGATAACTCTGGTTAATAGAGTCCTCATCGCTACCTCAGTCCATGCACTCTCATCCATTAAAGTTCTTATAAGTATCATTAAAAAAATTTATAAGATCCTTAAAAGCTTCATATGGGACCCCTTATCAGCAGTGAAGCACCATTGGGCCTCCTGGCATAGGGTGGAAAGGCCTACCAGGGAGGGTTGCATCAACATTCACAGCCTGGATGATACCCACATTTTCATGAACACAAAGATATCCTGGAAAGTCCTAGAGAAGTGTACACTTTGGGGGATCACCATGCAGAAATATCATATTAGGAATGAGGCGTTAGCTGAGGGTCATGCTTCCCTACTCTGGTCCGTGATCTCCCCTATCATTACCAACCACCAACCCCATGTGAGATGAATCATCAGGAAGGGAGATATTTCTTTTTGGCATAAAAACTATGCTAGGAACACCCTCAGCTTCCCTATATTTACTACAACATATATCTCCTTCAATGAGTATAGCTCTCACCCGGTGTTTATCGAAGAAGCTCCAGACAAATACCAACATGATACCTTCAACCTCATTGCTATCAACTCTGAACCAGATAGATGCATCTTCTCCCTATCTTCCATGGTGGCCTCCTCTTTAAAAGAATTTTGGCACACTCTGGTTACCCATGATTAGGGTGGCCCATGGAATGAGATCCTTTGGTACAAAAGAATCCATCTTAAGCACAAATTACTCACATAGAGGGTTTATCATAGGGCCATCCCCACTGATGATAATATTAAGTACTGAAACATCCCAATGGATTAAAGGTGCCACTATTATTCAAATGACATGGAGGAGAGTGTGGGGAATTTGTTCTTTCAGGGAGACTAGGCAAGGGTGGTGTGGAAATATTTTGGTGAGTTCACTGGCATCCATAACAAAAGTATGGTTGAAATTTTGTTTCTTGATCAATGGTCCCATGGTGCTGGGGAGAGGGGTCTGGAGAGGTTTCTAATGCTATGGTCTTTCATGTAGGATGCTAGTCAATTTGGTAGGCAAGAAATAAGTAAAGGAATGAAGGGGTACAATATTCTACTAGATCTATCATCATCAGATCTAATAATCTTCTTTTGGATATGGTCAGACTCCTCAGCAACTAGCAGGAGGCTCCTACTCTCCAACAGCTTCAAACCAGTATCATGGATATTCCTCTTGGCAGTAGTAGTAGAGGCCACTAGGTCTGATGGTCCCCACCTACTATGGGCCTTAAAATAAATATCGATAGTTCATGAAATCCGAGGGTCCTTAGAGGATGAAGGGTGGTTCACGACTCCCTAGGGTTGGTCATTATGGTGTTTTCTACTCACATGGGTCATGGATCCTCCCTTTAGGTGGAGGCTAAGGCAATTCTCTACGGTCTCACCTTATGTCAACATGAGGGGATCCTTTTATCAGAGGATGAAACTGATTCCAAATTCCTTCACAACTCCATGCATATAATTAGATCCACACCTTGTTCAATCCATTATACCATCAAGATGTGTAGGGTAATGGTTAACAATAATATCCGAGTGATTCACACATGGCGTGAGTGGAACCAAGTCACAGACCACCTTGCCTCTATTGATGTCCAGGGTCTGGATCCCATATTATTTCATAGTTCTCTCAGCATGAAACCTAATGGGCCCTTATGTCTTGGCTGTATGGGCCAACTCACCTTTTTTTTGTCAGTTTATTTTCTCAATAAAAATTTACATGATGAAATAATTATGATAACAAATATATAGTTTTATTGGTTGTTCCTTCTAATATAGAATATATATATCGTATTTTTGTTATCATATTTTGTGTACTAAATGTTTTTGATCACCAATTCACCTTTTCACAATAAGAAGATTGGAGGGATTTCTGTAGATTGTGTGGGATGATCTTGGAAAGCCAAGATGCTTTATTATGGGATAAAATATAATACCTTTCCTATGTTAAGAATATTACCTTCCTATACTCCATTTTAATATTATTTATAATATGATTGGATTATAAATTATCTAGATGATACTATATTTAGATAAAGGACAAAATCATGCACATCAAAGGGACATACCTTATAAAATCCATGCATTCTGCAGCTTGATTTATTAATTGCTTATGAGTAAGTTTGATGGAAAATATAAAAATATTAATAAAAAATTTAATAGGTGGTTGATGTTGAGTTAACTAAGAAATTATAATAATATTAAATAAGAAAAAAGATTGTAGAATATGATTTTAGATCTCTCAATGTTCATCATATTGATCCAGTAACTTTAATTGGTATCAAAGCTTCCCAGTTCCCTCCATTTAATTTTCTCTATATGATATATACACCATTAATAACAAAGTATAAGGTCTCCTATAATTTTTTCAAAAGGGTATAAGCGCTAGTTGATTTTTCCACTTTTATTTAATTTAGTTGATCTGTCTCCATTGAGTTGATATTCACATATGATTTTATTTTGGTGTTAGTATCAATACTGGAAACAATGGTATTTTTTTATATTTATTGATTATTTAAATATATTTTTTAATGTGGATCATTTTTTTGATATTTTTACTATTTGATTGATTTTTTATCTCTTCTAGTTTATTTATTAAAGAATTGAAGAAAATTAAATGGAAAATAATAAGAGTATAATGAAAAGGTATAATAAGTGGAGTGAGGTTCCTTCCATGAATCTAGTAAATTATTTTAAAAGGATAAAAGATAAGAGGAGTCCATAAATGGTTTTATGATGGTAAGAGTATATATGAGTTTTAAGATAATAATGAAATAAATTACCATAATATTTGAGAAGGGAATGTCTAAATCCAAAATAAAGTATGTTAAAAAACACTTTATCTATATTGTAAAATTTGTGTTACTGACATTCCAAGAAGAGATAATTATTTTGAAGACCTATAGGGTGATTAATTGAAGAGTAATATTAGAAAGCATTTCAATAAGAAGGATTAGAAGGTTTTATAAAAGTCTTTTAGAATGAATAAATAAGAAAATAACTAAAAAGGCTGAATGATTGATTAAAACTTTATAAGTATTATAGATTTAAGTTTTTTACTCATGATAAATTAAAAAAGCCAGGAAAAGATATATGAAACTCAAGTAAAAGTTCTAGTGAGTCTAGAAGAATCATATATTTTAATGAAAATTATCTATTTATTCCCAATGATGAGTTGATAGAAATCTCATATAAATAAATTCTTAGAGAATATGTAAACTAAAGTTGTGACGGTGACTAAATTACAAATTCATCTTACTCCACTAGAGTGAAAATAGTTTTTTAGACATGTAATTAACTATGTAATGGTCTCCATAAACAAAAAAAATAAAGGCCATGAGTGTATCTCAAATCATTAAAATGAGGATGATATGGAGAACTAATTTTAAGAAAACACTAGGATAAATACTGAAATTAGAACATTAAAAGCGTTTTTATAAATTTTAAAAAAATTATTAGTTATCAGATTTTAGGATATTAAGGAAAGGATGATTTTTTAGAAAAATGATATTATTGTTTTTATAGTTGAAAAGGTGGATGTACCCAAAATCTCATAATGAAGATGAATTATAATGATCAGCATATCATGTATCTTGAAAGAAAATTTCTAAGGTTGTATTGAGTTTTCATGAAACCAAAAAGATTTTTTTTAAATTATCCATGCTTTATTCCAAGTCCATAGAAGGGGAAAATATGATTAAAGATCTTGGTGATAAATTTATAGATCAATATGTTACCATTTATTTATTGTAATATAATTTTAATGGATCCAAGGAATAAGTTAATGATATACATAAATACAATTTTTCAAAGGTTCCTAAATTAAAATATTTCCAATGTTTAGAAAAATATACCAGAAGTTTTAAAGAAATAAAATGAGTCTCTAAAACATTAAAGGCCTCACTTCATGAGAAATAAGGGACTTATATTCAGTAAAAGTACATGTGATAAATTTTAAAAGAAAATAAAAAAAAATTTTCTTTGTGAAAGAGTGTGATACTAAGAATATAGAAACATAAAAGGATAAGAATCCCAAGGCCTATTGTATTGATAAAAAGTATTCTGTTATAGAAAAAAGATGGAATCAAATAATTGGTTTAGAATAGAAACCCAGCCAAGTTAATGAATAATCAAAGGAAATCCCTAGGAAAGGTTTATTGAGTATAATAATAAAAAATAAATGTAAGAAAATGTGAGATGGAAATTTCATGACTAAAGATGAAAGTTTATAAGTAAAGGGGTAGGTGAATGCATGAGTAATAGAGGTCTAAAATTTCACCTAAGAAAAAAACAAGGGTAATTCATGGTAAACCCTATAATCCTACATCCAAAAGGCCAGGGTTCAAATATTGCCAATCCCCTTAGAATATTTACGATGTAGGGGGTTACAGAGGCATGATGCGGGCAAGCAGCGACACAGGAATGACATGGGAAAGAGTAGTCATGATATAAGAAAATTTTACTTGGGACTATGGGATTTTTATTGGGTCTCCCTAAACTGATATAG
Organism: Viscum album; assembly: GCA_963277665.1. NCBI lineage: Eukaryota > Viridiplantae > Streptophyta > Magnoliopsida > Santalales > Viscaceae > Viscum > Viscum album. Next base: position 2,043,042,072 of record OY728123.1, read on the forward strand.
AAATAGGTATTTTATTTCATAATAAAATTTTTCTTCTCCCCCAAATTTAAAAAAAATACTTCTATGGGATAAATCGAATGAAAACATGACAAATAATATAAGAATATCATGTTATGTAAAAAATATGAAGTTATAGGGTTGTTTTATAAATTGTAATGTTTTTTCTATAAAATAAATTATTGTTTCTATTTTATTATAGCTATAAATAAAAATATGATGCCTGTGTCAAAGGGGAGAAACCATAGTGAGAAAAACACGTTGAGAAGAATTAGGTTCTTAAAATAAAGGGTATTAATAAAAAATCTAAATTAGTACTAGACCATGAGCTGAAGAAGTGACCAAACTTGAGAAGAATTTATAAAACATACACTATAATCTAGAATTATAATCCCACCTTGAAGAAACATTATGAATACATTGAATGTGGAAGTCCAATTTTTAAATTCTAAAGGATAAATAATTTTAATAAATCAAACATTTAAATGATAGCTAAATACTTTTAGAATTTAATGATATTTCAAAATTGGATGGAAGTTCCTAGAATTACATCTATTGGGTACTACATTTATCATCTTAAACAAATAATATAAAAAATGGGCCTTTGAGAGAAAAGAATCCATATCATTGTTAAAAATTGGATTGTATCATATCCTAGATTTTTTTAAATCCAATGATGTTATAGAATAAATAATAATCTCTAAGTAGATAAAGTATATTTTTATGAGGGACCTTCCCAATAAATTATCTTGGATTATATTTCATGAAAATTTATTTAAATTGGTATCATTATCAAGTTCTATTTTTGATTTTTCAAAGATGAACATCTTAAATTTTTATTTAATTAGGTAACATAATGAGGAATTTTTTTAAACATTATCATATTTTTAATATATATCAATTATTTTTTAATTGTTATTATTTTTAATAGCCATAATACTATTGGTTCACATAGGATGGATAAAATAATAAAATGGATAATATTTTAAATTTTGACAGTTACACTTTATTTCCTATAAATAGATATCTTAAATGGTCTTAGAGTGATGGAATAATATTTATCATACTAATTTTAAGTAAATTTTATAATATTATATTATTAATAAATATAAAAAATAATTTCAAAATGGGAAAAGGTGGAAAGGATACATTGAGGTGAGTTTGAAGAAATGATTTGAAATAGGGAGATAGAAATCTAACCTGTTAAGGAGGAAATGAGATGAGTTGAAAAATGCTACTCTATTTCTCTTAAAATATTCAAATTAATATTGTTAAAGGTATGAGAACAACACATAAATCTATTGGTAGAAATGTAATAACAAGGGACAGTTTTATTTCGATTATCTAAGGGGGAGAAATGAAGGGGGGGTTTAGTTGAGTGATTGTGTTTCTAAACATGTTACTAGTGATTTTATATGGATTCAAAAGTGAAAAAACATTTATAATGAGTTCAGGTAGAAAAAACAAAGGTGGATATAAAATAACACATACCATTCTTGAAGAACCCAAACATTTAGGTGTTCTAGTTATATTTGATGAAAATAATGTCATTTTAAGGTAAATTATAATTATTTTATTTTCTAATGATTTATAATATTGATTTCAATAGGATATAATGAGTTTTGGAAGAATTATTAGGCTTCTAGATGAAGTATAGAAATAGTTTCTTGGAAATTAGAAAATATGGAGCCATCATGGAGTTGAATTCTAATTTACTAAATAAAGAATGAGATGTTGCTAAATGAATGCTAAAATTTTATAAGAAAATATTATATGAAATGGAAATGAAAAATCAACCCAAATAAATTGTAATGGCCCATAATTCCATGGATTTTTTGTTTGAAAAATTAAATGGGATTATTTCGAGACCAGACTCTTAGACGACACGTAATTCCGAGGCCCAGTGTGGCCGAAATGTATTTTTGAACTTTTTTGAGGTTCATTAAATAATCATGCGAGTGGGTTTTTCTAAATTTTAAACTAGTACCCGAATAAAAAATATGATGGCACTGTTGAACTCAGAGTATCAGATTCACCTAGAAAGGGCCTAAGACTGGCCGACGTGGGCCAATAATGGAAGTTAGTTTTTGGTCATAAATAAAATAATTAAGTAACTATTATTTTATTTTCAAATCCTTATAAATCCTAAATAGTAACTTGGATAAAAAATCCTAGATTACCATTGATCTCATGATGATGTGTTTCCCTTAGGTGGAGCTTAACCTTGACTAGTGCAGGTCGAGGGTGAAAGATAGTTTTTGAACTTTTTTTAAGTGAATTAGAATGGAATGCATGCGTGGTTTTGGTAACTTTTAAATGGGTGTTTGGATTAAAAATCTGAGGGCACTGTTGCATCTGGAACGACGACATTACATAATAATGGACCTAACAATGACTGACATGGGTTGACGGAAAAAGTTAATTTCAAGACCTTTTTAAGAAAAAATTAAAATAAAATAAGGTGGATGTTTTCTTTGAAATTTATTTTTCATGGATTCATGACAGTGCTCCAATGCTATGAAATAGAAATGTTGTTTCATTAATGAAACAACATAACATTGATGACTCAGTGAAATAGGAGAAATTGAATCACATTTTCCACTTAAATGGATTAACAAGGATCCAGGTCGGGGTGAAGGATGCTAGAATTTGCAAAGAAGCCTTGAAGAAATTCATTGGTGCACGACCAGTGATGGTGGGGATCAACAAACGAGATCAAACTGGACGTTGGCAGTCTGACAATCGATGAACGCCGGTGGAACGAGGAACGACGTGGTGACACAACTTCAATAAACTTCCTCAAGTGATCCAAACTATAGGTAGGGGATATTATTGAATTATATTTTCACCCATTCTTGGTTTTTAAACGACAACTGCGGATCAACCCATAAAAAATTTGACCCACAGTTTGATCATTCTTATAGGATGATTTTGATTTCCATTCTTAAACCTTATAACAAGAGAATATTAACACCATGAAAAATGATGACAGAGGTTTGTTCCTCGATTTATTGTTTGATTTTATGCTCCCCCTTGACGTACATCCTTTGTGTTCTTTGCGGGTCAACGAGCAATTGGTCGTTACTCAACCATTCTTGGCGCAATGATGACAAATGTTCGACGACGATGGTGATTATAATATCAAGGAGGTAGGGGGAATACCGTTGATTGAGTGATTACCAGTATAAGGGATCACAATAGAGATTTGAACCCCAAGCGATGAAGAACGCGACCTGGGGGTTCCAGAACACTCTCTGGATTGAAGTACGGACCACCGGAGCACATCCATTGGTCTGTGAAAAAGTCTTCTGGTGTTCCGGTGGTGGCGGAGGCCGCGTGCCAAACAGTGGGGCGACGTGCTGCAGTGGTGCTGGCGGCTATATCCGTGCAAATACCACATGGAGAAGCCACAACTCTGGCCACGACTTGACCTAGACCCGTGGCTCCAGCCACGACATGACCGGGTCCCACGGAAAACCGTGGATCTTGCTGGAAATCCCGGTCCATGTGAGCGGACCGATTGACAGGGGTGGAAGTGCCAGCTGGTGCCACCTGGTGAGGGACGAATATATCTTTTCCACATTCAGGTTGGAGAAGCTGGGGCCAGGTTGGTGCTGGTAGGCCGCACCTAGCCTGGAAGGCTGAGCCCAGCGGGCCGAATTGGGTCTAGGCCGGGTCCAATAGACCGGGTCGAACCCAGGTCAAGCCAAAACTAGGTTGGGTCAGGTCGGTCCAACTGGGTGGGATAGGACCCGGACAGAACTGGCCCCCATTTCTCTAAAATGACTGTAACTTCCAAACAGAGCGTCTGTTTGATGAGCCGTCAGCGGCATTGGGACCCTTTCAAAGAGATGGTCCTTTTGAGATACTTTAAGTGATTTATTGAGGAATATAGGGAAGTTTCTATTTATTTTTAAGAGTAGGATATCCCAATACAATCAGACTTTGAGTAGAGTTGGGGTAGTTATCTTGAAGAGATGCTAGGATGATTTGTCTCTTGAATACTTAGGGTGTGGTTACTCCTTATCCCTCTACTTAGATAGATATGGGACTCCCCACATTTTGGCTGTGGGTTTTTTTTCCTTCAGGTAGTTTCATATGGGGGTGTTACTCCCCTGTTGGATTAGGGCTCAGGTTCTCAGAGATGTTCATGAAGGAAGAGTAGGTACACCCCTATAGAACTAGGGAGTGAGTCCTCTAACCTTAGAGTTGGTACTCCCTTATCGGGTAGGGAGCGAGTCCTATATTGTAGGTTTCCATACTCCCCTTCCATTCCAGGGTTCAGGTCCTCCTTACACTTAGTTCTGGTAGAATGGATACTCCCCTATCGTGCCAGGGAGTGGGTCCTCTAGCCTGGGGTCAATACTCCCATAATATACTAGTATGTGGGACCCCTAGTGAATAAAATAACAGATTCGGTACTCCCCTAGTACTAGGGTGAAGGTCCTCTGGACACTGAGTATTACTCCCCTATAGGGTAGGGTGCGGGTCCTCGATATAAGAAGTAGTACTCCCCTGTCGTAATAGGGTTTCAGTATTTTATGAGTAGTACTCCCCTGTTGAAACTAGTGTGCGGGTCCTCACTTACGGAGTCATACTTCCCTATCTCTAAGTAGAGATGGGGAGTGGGTCCTCCATAGAAGATGGAGTTCCCTCGACTATAGGACACAACTATGAGGAGCGGGACCCTCCAATTGATGTGAACAATACCTAGGTAGGGGTTAGTTCTCCCTCAACGAACTGAGGTGTGGGACACTTTTTATAGGAGTGACTGAGGTATCATAGGTTAGTATGGAGTAGCGATCCTTCAACTGAGCACAGTAGTGAGGAGCAGGCCTCTTCTCTTAGGTTTTCTTAGTCTTGCATTGGGTGCAAGATGGTGATGGCTGAACCTCTAGTTTCGGGCACTTGAGATGAATCTATTAGAATTTTTCCAATGGATCATGTTCTCTTGGATGTACCATTAAGAATGGTAGAGTTGTTCCCAATGGAATGTATCTCTGAGATGGTGCCATCAGGGATGGATAAGCTCATGGAGTGTGTTCTCCTGATTTATGTGTTACCTTTCAATCCTTCTGTGAGAATCTTGATGTTGTCTATGAGGTTGGGACCTCATGTTTCTTAGTGGATGAGACGAGTATATTTGGATGTTCATGGTATATGTTTGGTAATATACCTGATTAGAGATGACTATGCAATTATTCATGTTTTTTCTCTTGTGATTTATCTTTGTGGTTTCATGGTCTCCTACTGAGTATTGTTTTACTCACCCATGTATGGGCTCCTCCCACATGTGTAATGTTTGGTGTAGAAAACATACACTTCGATAGAGACCTTGGTGGACCGAGACCAGGTAGCGCCCAGTGAGATACGACAAACAAGACGTGCTTCTACAGCTTATGACAATCACTTCTTTCCTACCCTTCAAGTGGGGTCTTCTGCGAACATCTTATAAAGATTTTTTGACCTTCCTATTTTCAGTTTGTCTTTTTTTGGGTTTGTATTCTGTCCCATTTGACTTATAGCTTATACCTTTACTCAGTGGTTGTTTAGTGGAATGCATGTTTTCCTTTCCATCTATTTGGGACGTGGTTGTGTGTGTGTGTGGGAGTGCGTACAGGTACTCCAGAAAATGCCTCCCACTCATGGGATAATGCTTTCAGTGATAGTCTCCAGCCTCTAGCCTTTGGGAGGTGAGCTTGGGGTAGTCACAGTATGATCCCCAGGGGACGGGTCATGAAAAATTAGCATGAGAGGGGGTTTAGTTCCACCTTTAGACTAAGATTTTGTGAGATTTGGGTTGGGTTGCATCGTGAAAATGTTAAGATGTTTCGAGTTTGAATCTCAGGACAAGGGATCTAGTGTTACTACGACGGCTAAGGTATCCATTCACTGGGACTTTGATAACCTAATTTTTTTACTTTGTAAATTATGACACTGGTTACCAGGAAATTAATGGTACATGCATCATATAAGAATGGTTTATGCTTTCCATGCCATTCTTGAGTTATCTCTTCAGATATACTATTTTAACTACGGTTCATCTCGATCCATTTCGGTATGCCACCATGCATATTTCCAGTAAAGATTCCCGGATGAGACCACAAGGATGGTCCACCGAGTGATGAGGCGTCTTTATAGGGACCAGTACTGGAGATGGCCCTACCGGGTGGTGCACCAGGGATACCACCACCCGTCGATCAGATGTTTATACCAGCGCTACTATTAGAAGATGCATGTAGTTTGAGTGCACTACATGGGTTCCCGAGGTAGAGACCTCCTAGGTTCAGGGGTGATACTGACCCCCATGTGGCTGAGGATTGTCTTGATGTGGTTATGTGAGTCTTCCGCCTAGCAAGGACGCCTCTCGACCAGATGAAGATCTTGGCCATGATAATTCTTCAAGGATCGGTGGGGAGATAGTGGATCTTGATGATCTAGATGCATGATGAGTTGACACTCACCTGGATATACTTTTATCACCTCTTCAAGGAGGAGTTATTTCTAATGACGTTACACTCTATGCGTATACAGGAACTGTTTCACCTACAACATGGCCGCATGATGGTCGCTGAGTATTCAGATAGATTCACAAATCTTTCTGACTACTCTATGGATATGGTGTGGGACCCATATTTTAGGGCCTAGACCTTCAATTAGGGAGTACACTAGGAGATCAAGGTGTCAGTGATTCCCCTTATCATTCGACATATGCTGGGGTGATGGAGTGAGCCCTGGTGGTTGAGAGTTTTCTCACGGAGGAGAATATTAATGTGACTTACAATAGAGGTCATGAGGTAGAGGCATCTTCTGGAGCTAGTAGACGATAAGTGATAGGATCATAGTATAGGAGGCATACCCATGCCCGAACATAGACACGTGGGTCTATGGTTCAAGAGTAGTGCCAAGGAATAGATCAGCCGCAAGAAAGGTAGTGTTATGCTTACAATAGATGGGGACATCTCTATAGGGATTTTCCAACCCATCATGTCGCCGAGAGGGAACCAGCTGACGAGCCACCTTTGTAGAGATAATGCTTGGAGCGAGTATTTCCACTAGATGGAGGGCGAGGTAGAGGAGTTGGACGAGCAGAATGGGGTGAGAGACAGTTTGCAGCATTTCCACCACCACCCCCAGGTGGTCTGCACTAGGCTTAGGGAGTCAGAGGGTGTGGGAGAGGATAGCCTCATACATTCACGACTTATGAACAATAAGCTCAATGATAGATTCAAGGCATGATCTATGTATTTTCTTTTGATTTCCATTTTAAAGAGACATAGGTGATAGTTTTTCTCTTTTTTCCCATGAGTTCTTTTTGAGACTTTGAGGTTCTGGTTGGACCGTGGACTTGACCCTCATGCTTAGATACTCCTTCTAGAAGAGACCCGTTGATCACACACTAGCGCTGATAGTGTGACCCGACTCTTGGAGGCGAGAGTTGCAGTTGGGATCTCTTAATTGTGGTGTCAAGGCCTTATGAATTTGTTCTTGTTATGGACTACTACCATTCATACTCGGATTGACTGTATTAGGCAAACGATGTGATGTGTCCATGATGGTGAAAAAGGGATTTCCTTTACAGTGAAAGGGAAGCCCATGTAGAACAAAGTTAATACTCGCAAAGTGTCATGATTGGGATCGTTCCTTGGTGTAAGAGTTATACCCCATGATGTTTCTGCAATATGGAATGGTTTCTTACTATCCATACTCATCTAGGATTCCACTAGTGAGTGTGGCAGTGTTCCTGTTTCATCAAATTGTGTAGCTGCTGGATGTTATAAATTGAAGGCCTAGTAAGACCCAACGTTCTCTCTTAGGCAGCCCTATTTCACTCATAAATACCCCTGTATGTTTAGCATTAAACCTAAAATCATAATTCTTATGGAGGCTTTAACATAGTTCATCCAAGGGTGGATGTGAACTATGGGATTCTGTCTGTATCTGTGTCAGGTTAGCATAGAGGTGAGCCACTAGACTGCAAAAACATAGATAGATCATAGTTCTTGGTGCTTTACCACTTTTAACGACTAAAGAAACATGTTCCCATTATTGCAAAATTTTGGCCTAGTAGAAGTTGGACATGAGAGTGGTCGATCTTGGTGGTTCTTCGAGGTGCGTGCTTGTAAGCTGTGCAGAGACACTTGGTGAACTCGGTTTTCTTCCCTTGAGTATATAATTTTACTTTTAGGGGATGAAAATTCTTAAGATGGAGAGAATGTAATGGCCCAGAATTCCATGGAATTTAAAAAAAATAAAATTAAATGGGATTATTTTGAGACTAGGCTCTAAGACGGCACGTAATTCTGAGGCCTGGAGTGGCCGTAACATATTTTTGAACTTTTTTTGATGTTCATTAAATAATCATGCGAGCGAGTTTTTTCTAACCTTTAAACCGGTGCCTGGATCAAAAATCCGAGGGCACCGTTGTACATAGAGCATTGGGATTTGTCTATAAAGGGCCTAATGGTGGCCAGCCTAGGCCAATATTGGAATTTAGTTTTTGGACATAAATAAAATAATTAAGTGACAATTATTTTTTTTCCAAATCTTTATAACTCCTAAAAGGTAACTAGGATTGGTAATCCGAGAGCACCGTTGGGTTCATGATAATGTGTTCCCCTCAGGCAGAGCTTAACCTCAACTGGCGCGGGTCAAGGGTGAATGATAGTTTTGGAACTTTTTTTAAGAGAATTAAAATGGTGTGCATGTACGGTTTTGAAAACATCTAAACGGGTTCCCAGATTGAAAATCTGAGGGAACTGTTGCATCTAGAACGATGAAATTACCTAACAATAGACCTAACCTAGACTGACGTGGGTCAAGGGAAAAACTTAATTTCTCGACCTTTTTAAGAAAAAGTTAAAATAAGATAAGGTGGTTGTTTTTTTAACTTTCTTTTTCATGAAGATGTAATGGTGTTCCAACGCTAAGAAATTGAAATGTTGATTCATAAATGAAACAACGTAACATCGACGACTCAGCGAAATAGAAAATTATGAATCACATTCACCACTTCATGGATTAGCAAGGATCCAGATCAGGGTGTAGGATGCTGGAATTTGTAGAGAAACCTGGAAGAAATTTGTTGGAAAGCAACCAATGATGGTGGGGATCAATGAATGGGATAGAACCGAACGTCGGTAGTTTGAAGATCGATGAACTTTGGTGGAAGGAGGATTGACATGGAGTCATAACTTCAATCTATATCTTCAAGGGATCCAAACTCTAGGTAGGTGCTATTATTGAATTATATCTTCCCCCATTCTTTGTTTTTAAATGATAGTTGTGGATCAACCCATGATCATGTTGACCCGCAGTTTGATTGTTCTTGCTGGATGATTTTGGTTTACATTCTTAAAACTTCTAACAAAAGTAGATTAAAACAATGAATAATAATGGTGTTGGTTCGTTCCTTGATTTATTGTTTGTTTTTACACTCCCACTTGATGCACATTCTTCACATTCTTCGTGGGTTGATGATCAGTTGGTTGTTGCGCAACCGTTCTTGGTGCAGTGAAGATGGAGTTGCGATGCCGATGGTGACGATCAGATCGAGGCAGCATGGGAAATAGCACTGATCGAGTGCTTCTTATTGGAAGGGGTCTCAACAGATATTTAAATCCTAGGAGATGAAGAATGCATCCTGGGGGTTCCAGAACACTCTCCATATCGAAGAATGGACCACCAGAGCGCGTTTGGTAGTCTGAAAAAAAATCTGTTGGTGCGCCGTTAGTGGCGACACGCGGCGGAAGCCAGACGACTACTTTATGGAGGAGACACGGCTCCATATTTGGCATGAATTGAACCTGCAGAAAACCACGGGTCTTTCCAGAAATCCTGGTCCGTGTGAGCGGACTGGTTGACAGGGGTGGTGGTGCCAGTTGGCGCTGCCTGGTGTAGGACAGACGTGGCTCTGTCTCATCCAGGATGGAGGAGATGTCCTACTCAAAGGTATGTCTATTTGGTGTTGGCGAGCCTCACCTAGCTAGCCGGGCCGGGCTGGACCTGGGTGGGGTTGGTCCGTTTGGACCTGGACTCAACCGACCCCCATTTCCCTAAAACAACTACAATTTCCAAACGGAGCATCCGTTTGATGAGCCATTTGCGACGCTGGGACCCTTATGACGATGCGGTACTTTTGAGATACTCTAAGTGAGTTTTCAGAAAGTTGTATAATGGAGGATTTATTTTGAATAGTAGTCTCTTCTATTATAAGAAGACTTTGAGTAGAGTCGGGGTAGTTCTTTTGAAGAGATTCTAGGATGGTTACTCCCTTGACATCTCAAGGCGCGGGTACTCCTTATACCTCTGCTTAGGTAGAGATGAGATTCCCCACATCTTAGTTGTGGGTTCATTACCTTTGGGTAGTTTCTTATGGGGGTGTTACTCCCCTATTGGATCAGGGTGTGGGTTCTCAAAGATGTTCATGAAGGAAGAGTAGGTACTCCCCCATGGAACCCGGGAGCGGGTCCTCTAACCTTAGAGTCGGTACTCCCCTATTGGGTAGGAAAAAGGTCCTATATTGTAGGAGTCATTACTCCCATTCCGTTCCAAGGTGTGGTTCCTCCTTATGCTTAGTTTTGACAGAGTCAGTACTCCCCTGTTGTGTGAGGGAGTGGGTCCTCTAGCCTGGGGTCGGTACTCCCCTAACATTCTAGGGTTCGAGTCCCCCATAGTAAATAAACTGACAGAGTCGATACTCCCCTAGGACCAGGGTGCATTTCCTCTAGTCACTAAGTAGTACTCCCATACAGGGTAGGTTTTGGGTCCTCAATATACGAAGTAGTACTCCCCTGTCATAATGGGGTTTGGGTACTTCATGAGTAATACTCCCTTATTGGAACCAGGGTGCATGTCCTCACTTACGGAGTAATACTCCCTCATCTCTGAGTAGCGACAGAGAGAGGGCCCCTATAGGAGTTGGAGTTCCCTTGACTGTAGGACACATCTATAAGGACCGGGCCCCTCCACTTGATGTGGAAAATACCTAGGTAGGAGCTAGTTCTCCCTCAATGGACTGAGGCATGGGCCACTCCTTACAGGAGTGACTGAGGTATCACAGGTTAGTCTGGAGCAGTGCTCCCTCAACTGAGCACAGTGGAGAGGAGCATGCCTCTTCACTTGGGGTTTCTTAGTCTTTTATTAGGTGTAAGATGGTGATGACTTGACCTCTAGTGTCGGGCAATGGAGCTAAACCTATTAGACTGTTCCCAATGGAGCACGTTCTCTTAGATGTACAATTAGGAATGGTAGAGTTGTACCTAATGGAATGTGTCTCTTGGATGGTGCCATCAGGGATGGATAAGCTCATGGAGCATGTTCTCCTAGTTTATGTGTTACTTTACAAACCTTCGGTGAGAATCCTAATGCTGGTTATGAGGTTGGGACCTCATGTTTCTTAGTGGCTGAGATGAGTATATCTAGATGTTCATGGTATATGTATGGGAATATACCTGATTAGAGCTGACTGTGCAATTCTTCATGTTTTTTCTCTTGTGATTTATCTTTGTGGTTTTAGGGTCCCCTACTGAGTATTGTTTTACTCACCCATTCACGGGATCCACCCGCACATGTTGTGTCTCGTGTTGACGATAGGTACTTTGACAGAGACCTTGGTGGAATGAGACCAGGCGGTGCCCAGTGAGATATGATAGGCAAGACATGATTCTATAGCTTCTGATAGCCACTCCTTGCCTACCCTTCAGGTGGGGTCTTCTGCGGAATTCTTACAGAGATCTTCTTTACTTTCCTGTTTTTAGTTTGTCTTTTGTTGGGTTTGTATTCTGGCCCATTTGACTTACAACTTGTACCTTTACTTAGTGGTTGTTTAGTAGCTTCCATGTTTTCCTTTCTATCTATTTGGGACATGGTTGTGTATGTGTGTGTGTGCATACATGTAATTAGGAAAATGCCTCCCACTCATGGGATAATGCCTTAGGTGCTAGTTGTCAGCCCTTGGCCTTTGGGAGGAAGGCTTGGGGTAGTCACGACATGGGTCCTGGGGGACGGGTCATGACATAAATTTACATAGTGACTGGAGTTACTCAATTCTACTATGAATTAAAGTATAGGTCCTAAAAATTTGTCAAAGGGTAAGTGAACAAGAATAAGCTATATTTACTGTAAGTTAATGTAATGGTCTAATAAAGTGATCGTGATGTGGTTTTATTAAAGTGGATCACATAATCTATATTCAGTGCAACATATCTATTTAAAATGGGCTAAAATATTTAATGAAAACATGAGAGTTACATGGATTTGATTTAGATAGTCACTCAATATAATGTATGAAACCAATCAATGGATTTAGAAACATTGAAAAAATATGGAATATTTTGAAATGAATTTTATGATGGAAATATTTGCAGTGATTTTTTTGGATTTGTGTTAAACATATCCACATGAGGAAGGTTTTTTATGATATGGATTTAAAAATTTACTAAATGCAACAAAGTTTTATGGGTCAAATTGGGATAGTTTTTTCTTTCAATTAATTAATTTTTTATGAGAAACATTGGTAGATTTTCTCTACATAAATGAGATTTACAAGATAAGTTTTGAGGATTTTATTAGAAAAAATCATAATAAATTGAAAATTATTTTTGGTAAGGTTTTTTGAGTTTAAAAATAATAAATTTTATACTTTAAATAATGATAATAATGTGAGTTTGTATTATTTGAGTTCCTAATCTGCACATTATAATGAATAAGGAAGCTCCATGGTTTTCAAATTTTTATTTCAATCAAAAATATTTTAAATATCATTTGAGACTTTGATGAGATAATTGTGAAATAATTAGAGGATGAATATATGAGGGATTTTTTTATATGGAGGATGTTGAGAGGATATCACACATACGATTCGAAACCAACCTTTTGATGTGATTTAACCAATTATCATAAAGCTATAAATTCTTTCAAATTCATGATGCACAAGTGTGGTAGATGTGTGAATAAATTAAAAAACATCCACAATATCAAAAAAGTGAGAATAAAAAGAAATAGGATGAAATTGAAATTTAATAAGTTTCATTTGGATACTCTTGAGTTCTTGAATCCATTATTTCATGTATTATTTTATGCATGACTTTGAGAGTAAAAGGTTGATGATAATTAATACAGTGATTAATTGAGTAGTAATTATAACATAAAATATTTACATCATATTACTGGATGTTGATACATAGTACTTAAGGGATGAGCTATTTGTAATCAATGAACATGTTATAATTTATAACACTTAGGGATTTCTATAGATTAAGTGGGATGCATGTAAAAAGTTAAGTGGATTTATTAAGGGATAAAGGATAATACATCCCATGGGTAAAATTATGAAACCTTATCAAAATATATTATAATATATTTTATAATAATATTACATTATTTATGATATGGATGATACTAAATTCAAAACATGGATGTAGTAATCCACATCATGGGTAAACTATTATAACTACTGGACTGAAAGGTTTAATGAGGTATAACTATAACCAAATATAATGAATGAAATCATAGAAACCATATAAGTGGTCCAATGAGAGAGTAAAAAAAAGAAATGAAAACCATAAAAAATATTCACCTTATTTTCCATTTTAAATCCTCTACAACAATGAATTTGATTCCTACCTCTAAAGGTATCCACCAGCCACTGGAATCCTCAAACTCTTTTGTATGACCCCTTTTCCTTTAAAGGAATTCTAGCACGTCCTCCCAAAAGGAAAATGAAGATAATAACATGAGAGACAATATACATAGAGATAAATATCCTCCATCATTAGACAATATGTAAATGTGGCCTATTAAATTTATTTAAAAAACTAATTCATTGAATGAAGGATCCAATTTGAATTTATATGTTTCATATGTTATAAAATAAAAAATTATTTGGATCTTACATTATAACATATATAATTGATCATAATTTATATATATATTTGTTAAAATTCTTTTATAATCAATAATCCATATATACATCATCACATGATGTGTCATAAACTGAATAAAACTTCACTATCAATAAAGGAGAGTTTTCTGAATTATATCTAATATAATTCATCATATACACCATGATTTACTTCTAAAAGCTATGATATAACACAAACCATGGAATGGTAACTTTAATTAAGTCATATTTTATGATTAAGTGTATATTTTTTAAGTTCCAAGGAGACTTTTCACCACTGAGAGGGGAGGGGGGTTGAATCTGTGGTGATTTTTTATAATTTTTATTTCTTTTGAAATTAACCTATGTTGACCTGTTAGAATCCAATCCACTCTTATGATAACTTATCCTCCCATGATTTCAATTAAAATAAATATTATAAGAACACAATATTTTTACAAGGTTTGGTCTCAAAACAAGCCTACTAATTACTATGATTGTTTAGACTCCCCAATCAAAGATTCTCCACCATAATCACAAGTGGTTAAAACATACATTTTTTTCACTAGCATAGAGTCCCACTATGCTTTCCAGAGTCCCACTGGAACAACATTTTCACACTTCCTTGTTAAAAAAGTGATTAAAAAACCACAAAAGAAATACCAATTATGAATGTTAAGTGATTTTTCAATAACTAATGACAATATTTCTTTTGAGCCTTTAAGATAAATAAAATATCATGTGCTCACATTTAAAAAAACTCTATTAAATAGGTTCTTCCTTAAAATCTTTCCTCTTCAATTCTCAAATATATATTTTTCATATACTATGAAAATTTTACTATATGTGCATTAAATAATTATGGTATATGATATATATATTTTGGTGAAATATCTTCACAAAAATGTACTGCTTCGTGAACTGATGTCTTCTCTAAAATACACTTCAGCATACTAACTACAAATAATTTTATTGCTTCACGAGAATGATCTCAATCTATGAGAGAAAACTGATTATATCATAAAATTATCTCCATTTTAATTTAACATGATCAGTTATTATAAAATTTATCCATAAAGAAACCCATAATTTTATAGGCATCAATGCAGCGGTTTTCAAACCAGTTATAACATGAAAATTATACAATCGTGTGAAGTAATTTTAAACTGGTTTACTACCGCAATAAATCATCAAATATAAGTAATATTCACATAATACTGAAACAGTGTTATATCCTCAAATAATTTTTATCCCCAGAGCATTAAATAATTTATTAATTCCCAAATCATTGCCACAAAATATATTTTCTTAGTTACCACCTCAACAATCCGTATAGAAAATCCAACCATAAACCAGTAGAATCCCACGTGACATGTGTATTCATCTCTCCAAAAATTATTTTTATACTGTATTTTCATCCACTATAGCTTCAACAAAAAAGTATTACCACCTCATCTTTAAAGGATATTCACTGAAAAGAATCAGAACCTATAAAGAAACACTCGGAAATCATGTCATTTGTGGTCAACCATGGGATAATTTATCCATCATGAAGTAGTGTGCCACATGGAACCATATCTTTATTATGTGAAATATTTTTAATGTTTAAATAGCATACTTTTTATAACTTTCTCAATATCTCAAATCATTTTTAGGCTTTGTGGTAATTCATACTTAGTTGCATTTCAAAATCCTAAAGTGATATGGAGGATCCCGCATGACAGACATGTGTTTTGTGGGTGATCAGTCTATACAACCTTATTTATGAGGGGTTTCTTTAAAAGGGATCATACATGGGAGGTTGAATATGATCTCCCACATTGATCAGATAGCTAATATTCAAACACTTGATCATATTGGATGGCTGATGAAATTTCCATATGTTTAATTGATAGGTGAATAGTACCTATGTATGGTTGTCCCACATAGAACTATGAATTTAATAGGGATATGGTATAACAAACAAGACTCTCCTTTGAGTGTCTAGAAATACAGAACCCCCCACTACCATGTCTCCCCATATGCTAGTTCTGCCTCTTCTCCCATGCATTGTGGGCTTCTAGCCCAACCCATGCGTGCCAGTGGGCCCTATAAATGGGCTCACCCACTCCTTGTGGGAACTCTACTTCTCTTAGTCTTGGCAAGGGTTTCTCCCTTGGACATGATTGACCCCCAAGTCCCAAATTTTCCTTTGGATGAGTGTATTATGCTTCCATGTGGGTTGCCTTAATTTTTAAAGTAATGCAACCATAAAATATAGATAGAGAAATTATAAGTATAATGAAATAAAATTTCAAGCCTTATTAAAAATAAATTCAACGTCATAATCCTCATATTTAATTATTCCTAATGTATATAAATTCTTGTATGGTATTTCTATTATTGAATTAATTTTCAAACTCCTTAGTCGATAAATTTGGAAATTAAGATCAGCACAAACAATCATCAAATTTAAATACCAGGAAGAACATTCCAAGCATGACATCTCATTCCATATAAAGAATAATTTTCCAAGAATGAAATCCAATACCATATAAAGAATAATTGTTAAAGTTTGGAATAAAATGATATAATAGCTATCAATAAAATTTTTATCGGAATCAACACTTTATTTAGACTCACCAGACACATATTGACACACTATAGTAACAAATGAAACACATAGGTTCAAAAATCTCACCGTTTGTATTATGTTGTTAGTATCTATTCAAATATATCATATCATATAAATTTTAATATGTGTCTATCATCTTTACTCTGAATTAATTAAAATAAAATGAAAAGGTTAAGTGAGGTCTTCTCAACTCTTCTTTCTTCTCAAAAACGTCTTCTCTTATTTTTTTAAAAGAAGGGATGACATAACATGATACTTAGAAAAGTGATTTCAGTTAATCACCTCTAAGTCTACATGGGCACACCTATTTTAAAAGACATGAGAGATATAACCAAGGGTATCTAAGCTTATTTTCAAATATCCTAACATGTGAAATTAAGATCATAATGTTTCAAAGGAAGTACAAGATCCTTACGAAGGATCCCCTTAAGAAATTAATCCACTTTTATCTTCATGAAATTAAATGAAATCCATGATGAAAAACACTTCTCCTTTAATTACATACTTTTTTAGAACAATACACATAAAATAATAGGGAGTAAGGAGGTACCTCTTGATAATCTTAATGTGATAGGAGAAGGATAAACATGAAGTTTCATCCTTAACTCAACAAACCTCTCTTTTGAAATTGCTTATGGTGAAAATATCTACAACCTTATCTTTAGTAGAAATGTATTCTATCTTGATATCTATACTATCCAAATTTTCATTTATAAAATGATTCCTAATATCAATTTTATTGGATCTTAAATGTTGTACTATATTTTTAGATAATTCAATAACACTTTGATTATCAAAAAAAATATTCAGTGGTCTCTCTGTCTTAATTTTCAAATCTTCCAACTGTACTTGCATCCAGATCATCTATGTACATTAATGTGTATCTAAAATATATTCATCCTTAATAATTATTAGAGTTACTTAATTCTACTTATTTCTATACCAACTAGAACAACCTTCTCCCATAAACAAGGTTCCACCAGATATTGATTTCCTGCCGATAAAATCAGCTTCCCAATTAGTATCTGTAAACCTCAATAGTTTCAAATTTTCACTATGTCTATATAAAATCCCATACATCAAAGTTACCTTCATATATCTAAAAATTATCTTAGCAACCAAAAATTGGGACTCTTTTGGGTCACTTTGAAATCTAGCACATAGAGTCACTTCATATGTTATATATGGCCTTGATGATGTGAGATAAAGTAGAGTTCCAATGATTCTTCTAAATTATTTCCAATTAACACTATTTCCAGCTTCATCCTTACATAATTTAGTTCCAACTTAATTAGGTGTTGAAACCTATTTTCATTTTCTATTATTTTTTATTAATTCCTTAGCATACTTTTCCCTTGAGAGAAATATGGAATTTGGTTTCTTATCTATTTGAAATCCTAGAAAATATTTCATCTGACCAAGCATTGACATCTCAAAATTTATTTTCATTTTCTTAGAAAGTTCTTCACAGATACTTTCCTTGTCACCAAAAAATATGATTTAATATATATAAAAAATGACTATAAGAGTAACTTTGTAAATTTATCTCATATAAAGGTTACTCTCAACTTTTCCTTTTATAAACTTCATATCCCTTAGAAAACCATATAATTTGGAATAATTGCTTCTAGGTTACTATTTAAAACCATACAAATCTTTCCATAATCTTTATACCATGTTTCAATCACTATCTAATACAAAACCATTAGGCTGTTCAATATAGACTTTTTCTTCAACATCACTATTTAGAAAGGAATATTTCACATCCATTAGACATAATTTATAATGTTTGTGTATTGTAAATTAAAATAAAATTATAATGGTTTCTAGTATCTATACTAGTGGAAAAGTTTCTTCAAAGTCAATTCCTTACATTTGAGAATATCCTTTGCACACTATCCCAGCTTTGTTTCTTGATACATCACCTTTTTCATTTAGCTTATTTTTGAAAACCCACTTGGTAACAATAAAATTTTTAATATTAGGTCTTGATATAAGATCCAAAGTGGATTTATTCTCAATATAATAAATTTCCTCATTAATATCTTATATCCATTCCTCATGCTCAACTTCTTCAACCATTACATGCGGTTAAGTTAAATAAATAAGTTCAGTTTCATCTTATATTATAAATATTCTTCTATTTTGATATGGATCCTATTGATTTTTAATGATATTTTTAATCTCAAAATGTTTATTAATTTTTTTGTATCATTTTCTCTTATTTTCATTAACTTTATCATCATCAATTTTATGTTCAGAATTAATATCAGCAGTGTTTGGCTCTGTCTTAGTAACTTTATCATTATTTTCTTCCACTTCCATAACATTTTCTACTAAATCTTTGTAATTTGTATCAAATGTGATATCTGATTTGTTATTGTTTTCAATAATTATGAAATTACTATAGTTAACCAACCTTTTCAACTAATTTTTCCAACATATGTATCAACTACCACTAGATAGGTAGCCGAGGAAAATTCCTTCCTCTAGTTTTTCTTCAAAATTTCCCATATTGATGTTTGCGATCTTTATAATAAAAGGGATTCCAAAAACTCTGAATTATTTAATAGTTGGTTTTTTGTTGTAATACATTCCATATACTATCTTTTGTGTTTCTGGTATCAGTATACATCTATTCTATGTGTATGGTAGTAAATATAGTTTTTCTATAGAAATAATTCAAGATATTATGTCAATGTAACATGGTCCTACCCATATCAACTGTACTTATATTCTTTATTTCATCTACCACATTTTGTTGTGGATTATATGGTGTGTTATTATTATGCTTGATTCCAAGCTTGAAAAGATAAATTTCAAAAGCCTCACTAATAATATTTTTACCATTATCTGTTCTTAGTTTCTTGATATAGAGACCATCCTCCTTCTTATTTTTCCCTATAATTTTTTGAACATTTTTGTTTCCTCTGACTTGTGCTTGATAAAAATTACATTTATCTTATGAGTATAATAATCAATAAATTTAAATAAATACAGACCACATTTGGTATAATTTTGTCTCGATGATCCACATAAGTCAATAAGAATAAGTTCAAGGTGTCTAGAAGATATAATATCCACCCCATTGTATCAACATTGGGGTAATTTCTCCTTTTGAAAAGTTTTATAGATTTCAAACCTTTTACTTTTTATCTTGGTAAAATATATCAAAATATCATGCTTCAGGATTTCAATAATACTACTTTGACTATGATGGAAAATCCTTCTATTTCATAGGTAATTTTTATATTTTTCACTAAAATAACATGAATGGATAGAATCACTAATTTGAAATAAATTACTATTGGTTCTTTTTTCCTTAAGGGATAATTCTTCTATAATTTGTGCATTTGATGACACAAGAATCCTTTTTGAACAAAACATCATGTGCATTATCAAAAAGTTGGCTGACACTAAGAAAATTTTGATTCATTCCTTTAACAAAAAACACATTATCGGACTTCATATTTTGGGTTTCAATTATTTCATTACCAACTCCCATAATTTTTAGTGAACATTCATTTCTAAAGGTCACTAATCCTCCTTCATGATTCTCAATGTTTCTCAGATTTTTTTTGTCACCAGTCATGTGTGATAAAAATACACTCCCAAGAATCCATGAATTGGTTTTTTACTAGATTTAAAAGAAAAATCAATAAAACATGACTTTTGTTCATTAAATTTTGAACTCACTTTACTTTTATAATATTTTATGTTTGTTCACAGATAATACAAATGCAATTTTCATCAATATGTCCTTGATGATCACATATGAAATATATTTATTCTAAATAGTCAATTTTTTTTTGTGTTATAAGATAGGATGAGTTCCTCTTATCTACTTGCTTACTTTGAAAATTTTCCCTTCATTTGTCAAGATAAATCCCCTTGGTTCCTGTCCCATTTTGGTTAGGGAAACATTATACCAATATAAATATTATTTGTGCCTAAACACTCCAAAACACCAGTAGTGCCCTTTGAACCTTGATCTTACCTACAGATAATAGCCTCCTCTTAAAGATTTTTATTGTTTTACTTCCATGTATTGAGTTTGTATCTATTCTAGAGGAAAAAATATTATTGGAGAACTTATTTATTTCTTTGAATTATAAGATGATTTTTCACCAGTATTTATGTTCCATACTTCTACAAAATTTATTTTTGGACCTAAATTGTTAGAGATAACTAATTTATTTTGAGATACATAGAGTGATGAATAAGTCTGCTTCTTTGAACCCTATATTCACTGGTTTGTGAAGATTATGCCTTGTCCTCAACAACCATGTCGAAATATTATCTGATATTTTTTGAAGTTGTTTTATGCTTAAAGAAATTTATACAGATTATTCAATTGTTCTTATTCTTTGTGATAAAGTCTTCCTTCAAGGTACTTTACCATATTTTCCATTTCAAACACTTTTAGTTTTTGTCTTTTTATTTCTTCAATGTAAACAATATCTTTCTTTGCACATTCTTATTTTTCCTCAGTTATCTTTTCTTTTTATATCAATAACAGCCTTTTTTCCTTCTTGAGATTTGGGTTTTTCTCAAGACAATATTCTAAATAATTTTTCAACATGTTCTCTAGATCTGTTTGTTCACTTCCATTATATTCACTTTATGTGGTGTCAAAACCTTTTTCAACATGATCCATGAAGTTAAATTCAACTTTTGATTGGCTTCTTGTGGTGGAGTTACCTTCATCTTCCTTACTCACTAAATTTATCCTTTTAATTTTAAATAATTTTTTCTTACTTCCATAAAATTTAGTTGAGCCTCTTAATCTCTTTCCCCATTTATTGTTTTGTGATTTTTCATCACCTGTCTCAGGTTCCACAAACTTCTTTTTTGGATACTTTTCATCAAAATGTCCAATATCATTATAGTTGTAGAACCTTGGTTGTAATTTAATTTTACCTGAAAAATTTCCCTTCTTAAATGTTTTCGATACAAGATAAATGATTCTTTTTAAATCATAATATTCATTTTCATCATTAGATTCACTTGATTATGACATTTCATCATCTCTAATTTTGAGCTTTCTCATGGATTCAAAAGCTATATTATCTTTGATATTATTCTTGAAAACTAGGATCTTTCTCATTTCCTATAAAATTGGTGTGCAATGTAATTCATCAAGTGTAAGATCATATATCTCTTCAAAAGATAATACTTTAGGATCAAACCTATTAGGAAAATTACTCATCATTTTTTTACAATAGTTGAATCATCAAACTTTTCAAAAAAAATATTGAATATTAGGGATAATCTTGTCTACTCTTTTGAAATATTCATAAACTTTTTATTCTTTATACATCTTGATATATTCAAATTAAGTTCTCTAAACTTTCAATTTTCCTTCCTTGAATTTCACATTTCCTTCATAACTTCTTTACAATTTATCTCAAATATCCTTGGTATTTTTGAGTCTCATAACCTTTGTGTAAATGTTTTTTTGAAAGGGACATCAAAATGGAATTTTAAGATTTACTAAAAACTTTCAAATTTCTCTTCTCTGTAAAAATAAGAAGAGATTCATCAATAATAGGTGGGAATCCAACAATAATTGAATCTTTAACTCCATGTTAAAGACATAGAAGACATGGTAACATCTTATTCTTCCAAATGTGATAATTCTTTCCATAAAAAATTGGAACACCCCTACTATTGATAGAATTTAAATTATCCATATTGAATACATGGTGGATTTTGACAGAGGGAACCTAGTGCACTGATAAAAATTAAAGTGACCAGGAGGAGTTTCACCACTAAGAAGGGGTGGGGGTTGAATCAGTTGTAATTTCTATAATTTTTCTTTCTTTGAAATTAACCTCTAATAAACTGTTAGGATATAATACACTCTTCTGATAACTCAATATCTCTTTAATGAAGTAAAAATAAATAGAATAGGAATGAAATATTTTTACAAGGTTCATTCTAAAAATGATCTTACTCATTATTTTTATTGGCTTGACTCCCCAATCACAGAATCTCCACTATAATCACAATCGATTACAACATAAATTTCTTCACTGGAATAGAGTCCCACTCTGATTTCCAGAGTACCATTGGAATAATAGATTCACACCACCTTATTAAAAAAATTATTACACAAAAAAAAGACCACTTCTAAATGCAGACTACTTTTACAAAAACTAACGATGGTATTTCTTTTGATCCTTTAAGATAAATAAAATATCATATTATAAAATCCCGAAGAACTCCACAGAATAGGTTCCTCCTTAAAATAATTCATCTTGAATTCTTGGCTATATGTTGCTCATATAATATGAAATGTTTTTATATATGTGTATTAAATAGTTATAGAATAGAATATATTTATTTCAGAGAACTTTCTTCACAAAATCATACTACTTCGTGAACTGATGTCTGCACTAACATACACTGTCACATCCTGTCTGCGAATGATTTTATTATTTCATGAGATTGATCTCATCCGGTGAGTGACAAATGATTATATGAAGAAAATTTTCTATGTTTTAATTCAATGCAGTGAATTATTATAAACTTTATCTGTGAATCAACCCATCATTTTATATGCATGAATTCAATGGTTATCAAACCAGTTATAAAAAAAATAATTTGAACGCGTGAAGTAGTTTTAAACCGGTTAACTACTATGAGAAGTAATAATATGCAAGGAATCTTCACATAATACACAAAAGTTTTTCTATCCATATATAATTTCCATCCAAAATACATGCACTACTATATGCATTCTCAAAGCATGGTCATAAGATATATTTTCTCAGCTACCACATCAATAGTCCGCATGAAATTCCAAGGGTTTTTTAAATGGTTTTTTTTTTAATTTTTTTTATAAAAAAGGGGTAGGGTTACCAATATTTTAAAAAATGGGTATGAAGATGTGTGAACCCCGTTCACGCATCTTTGGCATGGAGAGATGCATGAATGGGGTTCATGCATCCTAGATAGTCATGATAAAAGATGCGTGAACCCCGTTCATGCATCTCCCCTCACCAGGAAGAATGAATGGGGTTCATGCATCCTTTGTAAACTTTATGAAGGATGCATGAACCCCATTCACACATCCTACATAAAGTTTTAATTTTTTAATTTTTTTTATTTTTAATTTTTATATATATATATATATATAACAAAAAAAATTAACTGAATTTATCTTCTATTTAATATCCAGAATTACTACCATTACAACAGTTTGAATTTTGACAGAGACCCTTACCCAGGGCTCTCTTTTATAAGAGGTATTTTCTTGAAAATTATTTTGTATTTCTGATGTGGGATTCAGGTTCTCCCTTTCCTATGTAGAACATTCGGCATTTCTGATGTGGGATTCTATTTCAAGTACGTGACTTTGAAAGACTATAAAATACAAACTATAAGACCAATATAAATGAAACTTAAAACATGAATTGAAAATATAAGAAATTGTTGAAAATAAAAAGAATTTTGTAAAAAATATTGATGAATAATAATTTATAAGCTTTCAAATCCACCAACTTGAAACTTAAAAATGTTTCAAGTACATGTCTTTGAAAGACTATAAAATAAAAACTATAATACCAATATGAATGAAACTTAAAATATGGCTTAAACATATAAGAAATAGTTGAAAATAAAATGAATTTTGTAAAAAATGTTGATGAAAAATAATTTATAATCTTTCAAAACCACCAACTTGAAACTTAAAAACGTTTCAAGTACGTGGCTTTAAAAGCCTATAAAATAAAAACTATAAGACCAATATAAATGAAAATTAAAACATGGATTAAACATATAAGAAATAGTTAATAATTAATTAGTTAATTAGTAATATAATTATTAATTATATAATTATTAGTTAATTAGTAATATAATTATTAATTATATGGCAATATAATTATATAATTAATAGTTAATTAGTAATATCAGTATTAATTATATAATTAATAATTATACTACTAATTGACTAATTAATTATTATATAATTAATGAGTAATAATTATAATTAATAATTATATTACTAATTAACTAATTAATTATTATATAATTAATTTTTAATAATTAATTATTATATTGATAATTAACTAATTAATTATTATATAATTAATAATTACTAATTATAATTAATAATTATTTTACTAATTAAAATTAATAATTATATTACTAATTAACTAATTATTTATTATATAATTAACAATTATATTACTAATTAACTAATCAATCATTATATAATTAATAATTAACAATTAAAAATTAAAAATTATAATGAATAATTATAATGAATAATTATATACTAATTAACTAATTAATTATTATATAATTAATAATTATTTATTATAATTGGTAATTATATTACTAATTATAAATAATAATTATATCACTAATTAACTAATTAATTAGTATATAATTAATAATTAATAATTATATTTAATAATTATAATTAATAATTATAATTAATAATTATATTATTAATTAATTATTGTATAATTAATACTTATATTACAAATTATCTAATTAATTATTATATAATTTTATTACCAATTAATTAATTAATTAATTTATATAAGTAATTAATAATTATAATTAATAATTATAATTAATAATTATATTACTAATTAACTAATTAATTATTATATAATTAATAATTAATAATTGTAATTAATAATCATATTACTAATTATATTTAATAATGATATTACTACTTATCTAATTAATTATTATATAATGAATAATTATATTACTAATTAACTAATTAATTATTATATAATTAATAATTAATAATTATTAATTAATAGCTAATAATTATAAAGAATAATTATAGTGAATAATTATAATTACTAATTATATTACTAAATAATTAATTATTTATTTTATAATTAACTAATTAATTATTATATAACAAATAATTAATAATTATATTACTAATTAACTAATTAATTATTATTTACTTAATAATTAATAATTAATCATTATAATGAATAATTACAATGAATAATTATATTATTATTAACTAATTAATTATTATATAATTATATTACTTATTAACTAATTAATTATTGTATTTTAGTAATTAATAATTATATTAATTATTAACTAATTAATAATTAACTAATTAATTATGAACTATTTCTTATATGTTTAATCCATTTTTTAATTTTCATTTATATTGGCTTTATAGTTTGTATTTTATAGGCTTTCAAAGCCACGTACTTGAAATGTTTTTAGTTTAAAGTTGGTGGTTTTGAAAGCTTATAAATTATTATTTTTTTATTTATTTTTTATTTTTATTTATTTATTTATTTTGTTTTTTTTATTTTATAGTCTTTGAAAGACACATACTTGAAACATTTTTAAGTTTCAAGTTGGTGGTTTTGAAAGCTTATAAATTATTATTCATCAAAATATTTTACGAAATTATTTTTATTTTCAACTATTTATTATATGTTTAATCCATTGTTTAAGTTTCATTTATATTGGTCTTATAGTTTTTATTTTATTGTCTTTCAAAAAAAAATACTTGAAACAAAATCCCACATCCGAAATGCATAATGTTATGTGCATGAAAGGGATAACTAGAATCCCACATCAAAAATGCAGAATTATTTACAGGGAAATCCCTCTTATAAAAGAGAGCCCTGGGTGGGGGTCTCTGTCAGAATTCAAACTGCTTTAATGGCAGTACTGGTGGATATTAAATATTAGATAAATTCTACTGAAATTTTTTGTTATATATATATATATAAACAAATAAAAATAAAAATAAAAATAAAAATAAAAATAAAAACATTTAAAAAAAATGGTAAAAAAAAATTAAAAAATTAAAAGTTTCTATAGGATGCATGAACCTTGTTCACACATCCTTCATCAACTTTGTGAAGGATGTGTGAACGGGGTTCACAAATCTTTCAGCGTGGCTAAGATGCGTGAACCCTATTCACGCATCTTCTTGGAATCGGAGATGCGTGAACGGGGTTCATGCACCTGGGACCCATTTTAAAAAATATTGGTAAACCTATCCCATTTTGAAAAAATTTTATCTCAAAAACCCATTTAAAAAAAACCCAAATTCGAACCACATACTTGTAGCATCCTGTATAGAATGGAGCTTCATTTCTCCAAAAATAATTTTTATAATATACTTTCATCCATTAAAGCTTCACCTGCAAAGTAGTAGCACTTCATCCACAAAGAAGCATCACTGAAAAACATCAATACCCAAAAAGAAACGCTCTAAAAGCATGTCATTTACGGTCGATCATGGAATAATTTATCCCTAAAAAGCAGTGTCTCACATTGAATAAGCTCCTACTTCCACAAACTATTTTTACAGTTTTTAGATAATCCTTTTAATACCATTATAAATCTCACAAAGAATTTTTATTCTTTGCGGTAATTAATATTTAGCTACATTTTGACCTCCTGAAGTGATATGGAAGATCCCGCATGGCAGCCGAGTGTTTTGTGGGTGATCGGTCTACAAACCCTCATTCGTGAGGGGTTCATTCATGAAGGCTTGTACATGGTATATTTAAGATGATCTCCCATGTTGATTGGATAGATAACATTCATACTCTAAATCATATCAGATGGCCAATGAAATTTCTATCTTTTTAATTGATGGGTGAATAGTACCCACATAATGTTGTTCCACATTGAACTTGGAATATAATGGGGCCACAGTATAACAAAAAATTTGCTCCTTTGAGTGTCCAGAAATTTAGAACCCCCTTCCTTCATGACTCCCCACATGGTGGCACCACCCTTTCTTCATTACATCGAGGGATTTATGCCCCAACCCATTTGTGCATATGGGAATGCACTTTGTTCCTGTTGGAGTTGGTTAAACTGTAGGTCCCAAATGTTCCGTTGGCCTTGGCCTAATTTTGTAAGTAAATCCTCTATAAAATATACTTAGATAAATTCTCCAATCCTTCTTAAAATAAATTCCAATCCAGAATTCACATCTTTAATTCTTCCTCACGTATAAAAATACTTGCATGGTATTTCTCATTTTTAAGAAATGTGAAAACTTATTAGCACATGACTTTCACAATTAATATCATCACAAAAAATTTACCTCATTTATATACCATGAATAATTGTCCAAGCATGACATCTAATTCCATATAAAGAATAATTGTCCCAGCGTGACATCTAATTCCATATAAAGAAGAATTTCCCAAGTTTGAAATCCAATGCTATAAGATGTATCCATAACAATTATCCAAGAATCGACACTTCAGTGAGGATCACTAAATACATATTGAAAAACTATGACAATAAATGAAACACTTAGGTTGAACAATTTTTAAAAATATCCACCTTCCATATCACCCCAGACATTATGAAAAATTTTATAAATATTTTTGAATCCATCTAAACTATATTATTATTATCTTATAACCCTATAATACCACCTTATTTTATCTATGACTTAATTTATGGACAAGTTTAAGGAACTATAGGAAATTTTAGAAAAACTTGAAAGGAGAACAGCCCAACACAAGGCTTCCAAACATGAACAAACCTTAGACATGAGTCAGATAAACCTACAACATCTATTTCTATTTTATCTTAAAATGTATTTTGAAAGGATTCCCTTTGAGATGATCTAATAGTCATTAAATAATAATAATAAATACAATAATAAATTTATCATGGGAAAATTTAAAAGTGGCTATCCAATAAAAAACAACCTCTTACTCTTGAATCCATTTATATAATTCTAAACAAAACTCCACCAGATATTGGAGACTTTGTATCAAGCTTTCTCTATCCCCTTATAATAAAATAGCTATAATTTGAAAATATTTTAATTATAATTTTATAGTATGAGTTCCAAAAACATAATATGTATTCAAAATTTTAGCAGGAAAATCATAAATGTGAGGTTTTATTTTAGATATTTTGGTGAAAAAAATTAGGAGTGAAGTGTTTTCATTCATTAATGATCCCTGTTGTATGATAAATTGTAAAGACTTCATTATATACAATAAATGTTTTTTATTTTTAATTCATTAGATTAGTATAAACCAATTTTTAATCCAAATTAGGATCAATTGAAGGTTGTTGAATAGTTCCCACTTATCCATTTAAGTAGAATTTGAAAATTTTCTATTAGTTTCCACAACTTCATTGTCACCCAATGTAATAGAGTTCCTTGATATGATTGTTTTATAATCTATTTGTATAAAAATTTCATACCAAAATTAATCCTTATTCCATGGACCACCATGTAACTCTATAATACATTGTAGCATTCAAAATAATTATGAACTACCTAATAAATAATCATAAGATAAGATAGCCCTATAAAAAACATCATTTATACTCATGCTATAAAGGGTTATAGAATGATCTTGATCAAACACACTCATATATCCATGTGAACATGCGTTCCACACAATTTTTCTTTAAACACCAAATATATTCTTATACAATACCTTTTTCTAAGGCTTTCAGTGACCACTAGACATGGAACATTTCAATCTAGTATAGTTCATCTCATACATTCATGATTCGTTGAAATAAAGAGATAAAATTGAATGAATACATCATATATCTTCATACAAATAGTAGATCACATAACATGTCACTTGAATAATCATGAACATGAATTTAATCAATTTAATTCAACTATATTACCATATTTTATACTTTTCATACATGAGGGAAAATTCCATCTTGGTTAAACTCAACTGATGACTTCCTTAACAATATACCCAACCACCCCTGATTAACTCAACCATAAGGCAAGTATAAGAAATGTATCAAAGTATAAAGGTTCACATGCTAAGTATTATTTCAACCTCAGATAATGGATATTCATATGAATAATACTTTACTAAGTATATCAATGACCATATGACAATCCTTGGTATATAATTTATTGAGATATTTTTGATAATAAGTCTATACTTATTATCTAATTTTTCAATTCTATATCACATATGATATTTGAATCATTATAATATTAACATATCATCATAACCCATGATAATCCATTATGATCATCGATTATAGATAATTCAAATTCATACCTTGAGTGGTTTTTTTCATTCCATTGTTCATGTAATAGACATTGGATACAAGAATAAAAGATAAATAAAAATTAATTTTATTAGAAGTTCCTAATACATTTACATTGAAAAAAACTATTACATATATTAATTGTATATTTAATATTCGTAGACTTTAAAAGAACATCATACTTCTACTATATTAATATCTTTATTAATGTATCTGCTATATTCTCCTCGATAACCTCTAAATAGATCTTTATATCACACTCTCAATGATTTATTGAATGGAATAATATTATAAAAGGATCTATTTCATACTGAGATTAGTTGACTAGATAAATTGATCCATTGCTATCTCATTAAATATTAATTGAACCCAAATTCTATGAACCACCCCAATTTCAATGAAGGATTTCTTAAACCAAATTTTTTCCTTCACAAAATTTAATGTAGTATTGTACTCTTACTCTGTTATTGGGGATAAAATGGTGTTGTGTTTGGAACTATTCTAATTTATAGACATAAAATTTTGGTAAAACATAAAACCTAATTTAGGTCTTATATCATCATTTTTTGGTTTAGAAGATAGCGTTAGTGCAACCTATTAAAATGATCTCCTACTTACCTACAATAACTACGAATATATCATTATTTCCTCATAAGTACTTAAGGATGTTCTTTATAGTAATAAAGTGACAATCACTAGGATTATATTGGTATATAATTACGATGTTTAATGAATAAGATACCTTAGTCTGAGTGCACACTATGGCCTACATGACAGGTCCTATGCTAAACACATAGGGAATATGATACATGTTTCTCCTTTCCAACTATTTAAAAGGAAATTTATTCTTTATAAGACTCATGAAAAGAAACATTGGTAAAGTTCCATTATTTTAGTTCTTAATTCTAAAATTCTATATCACTTTACCAATATAAGTGTTGTGACTCAGTCTACAAATCCTTTTAAATCTATCTCTATAGTTCTTCATACCCGTTATATAGGTTGTTTAACCCATGTATTTTATTGAGAATGAATTTTACAACCATAAATTAATAAAATATATCTTAGAGAAATGATTTATAATGAGTAGTATTATATCTACATAGAATACTAGAAATACTAAAATACACTCACTAACCTGCTTTTATACACAAGAATCATCCATGTTCTTGATGAAACCAAACACTTTGGTTACATAAAATAATCTTATGTTCTAACTCTAATAAGATTTATTTAATGCATAAACTCAATTTATTAACTTGAATACCTTATAAAAATAATTTTTAAGTAAAAAAACATCATACTATAATATATATATATATATATAATGTTCTAGACTTATAAATATGAAATTTTACGTCTTTACATATATGTGTTTCATATTCAGATGAATTATTCTTTATAGTATAAGGTATACTATAAATAAATATAACTAATTTGTTTTTCCATGTAAGTCCTTGTAATAATTTAATGAATATTCTCAACGATAGGTGTTGAATCAGTATGGAATTCTGGGGCTAGGAGAGCCTTGGTGATCTGATATAAAAAATATTAAATATATTATATCATGCATGTGTAGTGTTTCAAAAATGATGTAATATCTCAAAAATTTTATTATACATGGGAAATATAAGAACACCATTATTTCCAAAATGTAAGTTTTACCCTAGGAGTGATATAATATTTTTTGGCATTAGGTGTTTGGATTGAGTTCCACCATGAGTGAAATAATTAAACAAACTATATATATTTATTTAATTGTTTAATTGAAACCTGACATAGTTATCCTCTATTAATACATGATTATATACAATTCATAGGGTTATCTGCATAACCCTAATAATTGAGAAGAGAGAATAGAGAAGTGTTGTTGTACTTCAGGGTCAAATATTGATGATTGGAATACCGTATGGATCACTAGTGACAATAGTGTTCATGGATATTGCTAGTGATGAAAAAACATATTCATTATTCATTAGTGATTGATCATATCCTAATGTAGGGTGGTTGTTTTTTGGATTTATCCCCATTTATCTATCTCATGTTTAATGTGAATCCAATCTCTTAATAATTTGATTCACGGGTCAACCATTGATTTGTGTGTTTGAGTTTATATTCATTGTTTTAGAATTGATGATAATTTTTTTATGTTTATTGATTCTTAATTTATTATTATAATAGTAATATATTTTGTGCAATGGATCAATTTTTTGTGTTCATGTTTTGGATTTATCACATGATCAAGGAGAGGTTAAGACCATAGATGATCGGGGAATGGATTAGAGGACGATCAAGGGTTCTCATCAACGAGAGCAGCAACATGGTGGTGCAGCGCAACAAAGAAGACCAGCATGGGGTTTGGGTAGTTAGAACCCAACCACTGGTGATGTATCAGGAATTTTCATCCTTATATCAATACACTTCGATTTTATTTGAGGTGGATTCACCAATAGCTGTAGTGTGAGAAAACAATGTGTGAAGTTTATGGATTTCTAGAAAATCCCACCTACATGGTGTGTAATCCAGACATCACATATATTCCCCTATAAGTGTCATCTATAGTTTATTCATGGATAGAAATTTCACACACTGTGTGGTGAGCCCACTCTCCATGTGAACTTTAGTCGGCCAACTTGATGTGTACTGGGAGTACACGCCAGAGGTTTCCATGTGATCCTACACACCTTGTGGTTTGATCACATGAAATGTAACCCCATTTTAGAATTTCTCGGTGTTTACAAGGACTACAAACCCAAATGACCATGCATCTACTACACACCATTTATTGTGGGACACATTCCATGTACTTCGAAATGTACTCAGGCATAGTCGGTGTACAAGGGCATTCCCTGAGTACATATGCTCATTCCATAGTACACTATCTAGAATATATGGAATGCCAAGTTTTAGGATGACCTCTACACATTGTGTACCCTAATTGGACATGCCATGTATCGATTGGAAGACATTCCATGTGATATGGTGAGACACGGGTAGTTTCAGACTCATAGAGACACATCATGCACCGTATGGTATACATCGTACACTCCTTTAGGAAAAGCTGGATCCCTTGATCTTCCAGCTTGCATGTCTCTATAGAGAATTGGATTTGGGCCTATGAGTAGCCTATAATGGGTAGTTGTTTATATAATTAAATGGTGGAATTCATTTTGGAATAATAGATACTACATGAGGTGTTGCGAGCATGAAGATTCATTCAACGATGCTTGAACCATTTTAGTGTTTTGGCGTGATCATCATGGTGTTACCGGGGTTGGAAACCTCCTACAAGACTAGGGTGTTTGTCCCCATACTCTTTTAGATCACATAAGTGTTACTGGGGTTGGTAACCTATGTCTCACTAGGGTGAAAGTACCCTGAATTCTCTTCATAGATAGGGTTGAGAATCCCCATAAAACACTGGGAACGAGTCATATATCTAGGGACTGGACCCCATCTTCAAGATTTTATTGGTGTGGGTCCTCTATTGGAGCTCGTTCTCCCACATCTATGGAGAACAAAGGATAGACGTGGGATCTCGAAATAAATTCTTGAGTGTTTATGCAATATGATGGGGTTAGAATCCCCCTGTCGCAGTTTGTCATAAGTATCCATAGTCTTAACATAGGTAGAGTGGTACCCCTAACAGACTAGGGTGAATGTCCTTTACCTACCAAGTTCCACCTCCCCTAACACACTGCGTGTGGGTCCTCCACTAAATATCATTCCCCCTCAGTTGTGGAGCACATTAAAGAGGTGTGGGTACTCCAAATAGATTCTTATGCAGTTTCACATGATGTTGGGAGTTTAAGATGGACCATTGGAGTTTAAGGATAAATAAGTATCCACAAATGAGGATTGATGAACTATTCAATCAGTTGAGATGGGTGCAGTAGTTCTTAAAGATTTACCTCAGATCAGGATATCACTAGCTGAAAGTACAAGATGGGGATATACCTAATATGAAATTCAGATGTATCTATATTCACTATGAGTACATGGTGATTCCTTTTGGAAATATGAATGAACCCATGGTTTTCTTGGTAACAATAAACCAGATATTTTATAATTTTGATTGATTATATCTTAGTATAACCTACATTTAAGGAGGTGAACAAGAGACACTCAGGTGTGGTACTAGACACACTCCGAGAGAACCAACATTATGGGAATATATTGAAGATTCAGTTTTGGATTCAAGAGGTCCACTTCTTAGGAAAAATAATCTTAGAGGTAGGAGTGGTAGTGGACCCAGTAAAGGTTGAGACAATGCAAGTTTGGGAGCCACCCAATAGTGTTACCAAGGTGTAATGTTTCCTTTGGTTGGTAGGGTACTATTGGAGGTTTGTACCTGATTTCTATAGAGTTGATACACTCTTGAGATATTTCACCCAATAGGGGAAACCTTTATCAAGGAAAAAAAGGTGCTAGCAGTGTTTTTAGGAGTTTAGGTAGAGGTTCATGATCACCCCCATCTTGATATTTTCAGAGGAGGGTGTCGAGTATGTAGTGTTTTGTGATGAATTAGGAACTGGACTTGGTTGTGTCCTAATGCAGAGTTTAGAACTGATTGCCTATGTGTCCAGGAAGTTGAGAGCATGAATTCATTATCACAACACATCAAATTCATTATATTTTTAATGTTTATTTATAGTAAAGGGTATACCCTAGGTCTCCTCTCTAGGAGTGTTGGATGTTTAAAGTGTGTATTTTAAATAAAGATTACTAAAAGAGTGGTTGGTTTGGAAAATATTTTTAAAAATAAAATGACTTAATTAAAGAGTTTAATAGTTGGTAAATAAAGGTGGTGTTTTAAGAATTATGAGATAAGTAGGTCATTTCACATTCACTAAACATCCTTTTAAGTTCATTTTTATTAAAATTAGACATGGTTTAATGGAATCCTTTGGGTGAGGGTAATAAAGATCTCAATTACCCTGATTCTATTTAAAATAATGTGAAAAGAACCAACCCTTAACACAATAATCGTGTTTTCATGGTTTGGATCTCAAAAAAATAATAAGGGATACCAAATAATACTGAAATATTATGTATGTTTGAGAGAAATTGTATGCTTGTGTTGTCTAATCATAACAACCCAAGATCTCCAGTTAAATCTCAAAACAATCGGTATTGAAATAAAAAGTGCTACACATAAGTGTACCAAAGAAATTAATTCAAAGGAAGATAAAGTTAATATAAAACTTCAATGAAATATTTCACACAAAAACATCAAAAGAACAAGTGATGGAACTCCCATTAAAATATTTGTATCTCTCTTGAAATGACTGTCCATTTTTTAGGTCACCATCAATGGGAGAAGGAGGCTCGGATGGAACTGCACCTTTAACATTGATCCCATTATGAGGACAGGGGATTCCAAAACTTCTTAGATGAGGAGTGGTATCATTTGGGTTTCCAAAATGGAAGTTATTTTCTATTAGTTATAACTTAAAAATGGAGTTCCCAAGGTACCATTTTTTAGGAAAAGTGGAAGGTGGTTTTGGGAAAATAGATTTCTTAAAACCAATTGGACCATGGTTTTCAGAATCCAAATAGTATTATATTTATTTTTAGAAAACTAAAAAGTTGTTAAACCACATACTGAATACATCAACTGAAAATTTGGCATCATTTGAAGGTCTACATATCGAGATATAGATGAAATACAGAACATAACTTTTGACTTAGGTAAGATTTGGTTTCCTAAACATATCAGTTTATTTGGTACCCTTAATGGATGAATTGAGATTTTGTGTCTTTAGAAGAGTTTTAGACCTATAAATTTTGGTTGATATCACCAAATTTAAGCCCAATTTAATGCACAAACTAGCTTAAGTGTTCATTTAAATCCATTGGAGTTCTTGGAATCTTACACATTTGGCCCATTTTTCTTCAACTTCATCCCGGACCCTCCAAATCACCTCCAACTACAATGAGAACATCAAAACCTGTGAAATTACACTTTTTAAAAGTGATAAAATTTAACATATGAATTAAAAAATGAAGTGAGAGATTTTATAATAATTTAATTTTACAATACAAAATCAGTTTAATACAGTGGCATAAGGGTGAAATAAAATAGTGATATGTGGTACGATCACACTCCCACACCTAAAAATTTTCACTCCTAGGAAAAGTTATATTTCCATAAAATATGCATGAAAATATTACCAAATTTAGGAATATTAAAAATTAAATTATTAATAGCAATGTGATCAAAGAAAAAAATCACAACAAGGAGTTATTCTCAGTGATCATAGAAAAAGATATCTCATAAATTGTATCAGGATGAAATTCAAGGAGATGAATGATAACAATTTGATAAAATAATTCAAAAGTCAACCATGTCACTAACTCTCCATGTGTGTGTGTGAAAAACATTTCATGTTATTATTTAAACTTTCTATCCAGTAAATATAGGTTATTTAATTTTTTTCTTAAATGATTCTGTAAAATGAACCTCTCCTACATCCTTTACAATCAAATTTGAAGATCCACTCACTTTAGCATTACCTGAAGTCAAACCTTAAGCTTCCAAACTAGATATCCCCATATGTTGTACATCTCATAACTCCATTAATTTATTATTATTTTTTGTTTTTTAAAGTTGAACTTGGAAAAAATCTCACACTCATCACTCAACCCTTGTTTTATCTTCTAACGAAACTAATTTTAATAGTTATAATAAGATAAAAGGTTGAGGAAGAGTCATTTTTAACCTATCCAAAGAAAAAACCATATTTTTGTGTTTTTGATTTTTTGTTTATTTTTTTTATTGTGAGGGCGTACAACAGTTAGATAACAAGTACACATGAATAAGTCAATCAAGTAAATTAATGAAATAGATCAGATAAGGAATGAATGCATGGAAAAATTATTTTGAAAAGATTATAAATATTAACCTAACAAGTACACATGCATAAGTCAATAGAGTAAATTAATGAAAAATATCGAGTAAGGAATGAACTCATGGAGAAATTATTTTGAAACGATGATAAATATTAACCTAACTTATATTCATATTCTATTGAGTAGGAAAAATTTACACTTATTAGTTGGGTGAAAAGATCTGTAGAGATATTAAGTGACACAATTTTCCCATAAACTACTCACACAAAGGGTACCATACTTATATAAGGTTTTAAAATGATTCAACCATTAATATCATCCACAAAAAACCAATTTTAAAGAACAAATCACACCTAAATGTTAAATTCATGCTAAAACACACATTCTCTAAGTGTTTTTTTAATTTAAAAATAACTTGAAATAGAAAAATTCCTCATGAATTTTTAATAATTTCCAAGATTAAATGGGTATAATTTACCATGATTAAGTGGGAATAATTTTCCAAGATTAAGTGGGAATAAAAAATTAATATTCCAACACAAAAGTGAGGTAGAAAATGAGGGGGGAGTAAAACTACTATTCAAAAAGCTAAAAAGAGAAAAAGAAGAATGGTGATAAAAATTACTAACCCAGGAATGTACCCATACCCACTTATAAAGTATGTAGTTTCCTCACTATAATAAAAGAGAATATGGGAAGGAAGGATAAAACCTGGTGGGTTTCATTCATAGGTTGCTTCTTGAACTTGGAGTTACTCCATTGGGGATTCCAGAATGGCTTCATGAAAGTGCTTCAACCACTGACCATTGACAGTGAAGGTTTGTTTTTTTCTTCACTTTGAACTTAAAAAAAACTAAATGGATAAAAATTAGTAACAGTATATGAGGCGGTTGTGGGCAGCCTTGGTTATTTC
The DNA here is from genome assembly GCA_963277665.1 of Viscum album. Taxonomy (NCBI): domain Eukaryota; kingdom Viridiplantae; phylum Streptophyta; class Magnoliopsida; order Santalales; family Viscaceae; genus Viscum; species Viscum album. Next base: position 2,043,079,347 of record OY728123.1, read on the forward strand.
CTTAAAATTATGGGATGTCTCATAAGAGTCTCTTCTCATTTACTTCTTCTCATGAATCTATAATTTCCTTTGATCACCCTCACAAAAAAGATTATAATTTCATTGTTTAATGGCCTGGTAGGCTTGATACTCTATCTCAATAGAGAGGTGACAACTATTTCAAAAAACTAACTGATATAGTGACAAGCCAATGAGATTTTTTAAGGTAGTATAGTAAGACCATAATGAATCATCGACTTTAAGACTCCAATATTCTCTATTGGGTTGAACTCTTTTTTCAATAATTTTTTTTTACATATCTATTCAAAACCTCATCTTGACCATTGGTTTGTGGGTGATATGTAGTACACACTTGATTCCTAACCCTATACTGACGCAAGAGTGATTGCATTGTTTAGTTGTATAAATGAGAACCCTGGTCCCTTATGATGAACCTAGGTAATCCAAACCTATAGAAAATTTGGTCTCTTAAAAATCTGCAAATGTATTGGAATCATATATCCTCTTGGATCATGCCTCTACCCATTTTGACACATAATTAACTGTTAGAAGAATTTACAAGTGTAAAAATGAAATGGAGAATGTTCCCATAAATTCAATGCCCAAAAAATTAAATATTTCATGAAAGAGAAAGGGTTTTTGTGTAATTTTATATCTTTTATAGACATTACCCATTCTTTGGTAGTGAGGAAAATATTTATAAAAATCATGGGAATACTGAAATAATGTTTTCTAAAAGAGGCCTAAATCAAGGACCTTGTGAGCAGTCCATTGGGGGATAAAGTGGCCCCCACAAGCAAAAGTGTGGAAGAACCTAAGGAAAAACTGAAAATCGTTATTAGGAACACAATGCCTAAGGACATGATCACTAAATGTACACCAAAGGTAGGGGTTATCCCAAATGTACAAATGAGATTAATGTTTTAGATGATCAACTTGGGTTTTTGTGGAAATCATTAAGAATGAAATATGCTACCAAATAATTTATAATTTTTGAAAAACAAGCAATAACATCTTGAACTTGGAACAAATTCTCATCAAGAAACATGTAATTTATGGGAATATAGGGGGATTATTCAATGTCTGAGGATGAAAGGATCATACTGATATGGTTAGACACCATATTCTCTACTTTTTTATCCCTAATTTCTAAATTAAATTTATAAAGTAAGATATTCCATCAAATGAGATGTGGTTTGGATTCTGATTTTTTAAGGAGATAATAGAGGGCCACACGTTCTGAGAACACAATGAAATTGGACCCTAAAAGGTATAACCTAGATTTATACAAGGTAAAAAAAATGTAAAGGAAATATTTTTTAGTTGTGGTGTAGTTTGATTGGGCATGGTCTAGTGTCTATGTGGCATCTGCAATGACATGCAAATATCAATAAACCCATTATGATAAGAAATCCAAAACTACATAGCTAGAGGCATCACATATAATATAAAATAGTAAATCCCACAAAGGTGGTTGGACTATGGGGGTGTTGTGAGAATCCATTTAATTTTTTAAAAATATTCCTCACATTATTTATCAAAAAATAATTCTTTTTCTTTTTGGAGTAATTGGGAGAGGGGGAGTGCAATCTTATTAAAGTCACGAATGAAATGAATCCAAAATATAACATGACCTAAGAAAGACCGAATATACTAAACATTTTTGGGGAATGGTAGAGAAGAAATGACATCCACCTTTGATTTATCTACTTAGATACCATCCCTAGAAATGACATGTCCAAGTAATATACCTTATCACACCATGAAATGACATTTCTCATAATTTAATATGAGATTATTTTCAATACAGGGACTTAGGAAAGAACTAATAATACTCAAAAATTGATCAAAAGAGGATCCATATATAGCTAAATCATACATGAATACTTCTATGAAATTATACAAGTAATCTAAAAAAATACTAACCATGCATCACTCAAAATTATGAAGAGCATTGCACATGCCGAATGACATCCTCCTATATAAAAATGTTCCAAAGGGGAAAGTGAAGGTTTCCTTTTCTTGATCCTTGGGGGAAATATGGATATGAAAGTATCTAGAATACCCATCAAGGAAACAATAGTGTGACTACCCTACTAGCCTCTCTAGAATCTGGTCAATGAAAGAAAATGGGAAATGGTATTTCCTAGTGTGTTGGTTTAGTCAATGAAAGTCCTTATAGACATGCCAACTATTCTGCACATGGGTTGGAACCAATTCGTTGTTTTCATTTTTAATTATCATTAGACCGTTTTTTAAAACTACTTACACTGGACTGACCTATTGGCTATTAGATATGGGTTAAATGATTCTAGTATCCAAAAATTTTGTTACCTACTTTTTAAAAACATCTAGGAGGTTTGGGTTTATTCGACGTTGTGCCTAACTCACTTGTTTATAATCATAATTTAACAATATATGATGTGTCCAAATTGATGGGATAATATGAGGAATTTTAGAAAGTGTCCATCCCAATGCTTGTTTGTACTCCCTAAAATTTTTAAGCAGTCACAATTCATTCTCTAGAGGGAGTTAACTAGAAATGAGGATAAGAAGCTTGTTTCCATTCTCAAGATATGAATATTTCAAATTTTGAGGTAAAGATTTATGTTCTAATTTAGGGGGTTTTAGATCTATTGGAGTGAATGTGAAAGTGATAGGTCACTTATCACACCTAAATAACCAGTGGTAACATCCTCAAATGAGGAATGAGATTTTACAAGCTTAGCAGTTTCATTGATGGTCATGATCCTCAGTGTTCAAGAAATCATCAATTAAAAGATAGCTTGGCTTGACAGTTTTTCAGTTCCTATATTTTAAAAATCATTATCTAGTTGTTTTATTGTGGTTGCACAAAAATCAGAGCTCATTTAGTCAATTTTGACTATGTGGCGTGCTTTTTTAAGGACATCCATTCTTTAAGAACTCCTAATTTAGTCAGTTCAAGCACATCACATGTTGGATTTATGTGTGGTCTACTCTTACATATCAAAAATAATTTAAATCCTTGTTTCATATTACTTAACCTCAATTTCAGATCGTTTTCTTTGGTTTTCACTATTAAATGCATGTTTTAGTGTTTTAAATTACTAAAAATTTATTTTTAGTCATCTTTGTCAAACAAAAACTTAGATTGATGGGTTTTTAGTTCCTATGTTTCAAAAATAAATTCATTGTTGTTGTTATATGATTTCATAGTAATAAAATCTCATTTGGTAAATTTTTACACTATGGCGCATGTTATCAAAGATTACCATTCTTTAATAACTCCTTATTTTGTCAGTTTAAGAGTAATCCTAGTCATATTGGCACGCAGTCCACTTGTATATGTCATAAATAATTTCAAACCAACATCCAAATGATTTAATGTAAATTGTAGATATTTTTCTATAGATTTAATCGTTAAAGGTGTGTTTTAGTGCACTAAATTACTAAAAATTCATTTTTGGTCAAATTGGGAAAATAAAAACTCAAATTGATTCATCGTCAGTTCCTATATTTCAAAAACCAATCAATGGTTGTTTTTATGTGATTTCATAGTGAATATAGCTAATTTGGTTCGTTCTGACTCTATGATGGATGTTTTAAAAGACTTTCATTATTTGAGAACTCATTATTTAGTTAGTTTGAGCACACCATCAATGGGATTGATGCACTATCCACTTGTACACATCAAAAATAATTCTAAGACATGTTTCATATGATTTCATTTCAATTAGATATTGTTTTCTGTGGTTTTCACTGTTAAATGTATGTTTTACAATTTTCAATTACTAAAAATCTGTTTCCTATCATCTCAAGAAAAAAATAGCCTGAATTGATGTGCATTCAATTTCTATATTACAAAAATAAATCTATCATTATTGTATTGTGATTTCACAACAATCAGATCACATTTGGTTAGTTTTGACTATGAGGTGCATGTTTCTAAAGACTTTTATTCCTTAAGAACTGCTTATTCAATATGTTTGATCCCAACACATGTTGTATTGACTTACCATATATTCATAAAAATCAAAAATAATTCCAAGATAACTTCAATATGATTTAAAATTCCTTAGAGATAGTTTTCTATGGTTTTGACCACAAATTGGTCTTTTTGGTGTTTTAAATTACTAAAAATGCATTTTATGTCATCTAGGGAAAACACCAACTCAAATTTACACATTTTAAATTCTTATATTTTAAAAAAAATCTATAGATGTTTTCATATGATTTTATAGCAATCAATGATTTTTTCCAGATTTTGAATTTCTGATGCATGCTTTTTGAGACAGTCATTTTTAAGAGATTCTTATTTAGTATGTCCAAGAAAACCACATGTAAGTTCGACACACCTTCTTCTCATTCACGTAATATATATATATATATATATATACATATATACACACATTTATTAATATAATATATATTTTATAATAATAAAATTATATATTAATATATTTATACTAATACATATTTACAAATATTTTAATGAAAAATAGAATAATATATATACTGTACTAATATTTACATATTATATATATTAACTATAATATTAAAATATATTTTGACACTAAAATTACCATATATTATAATACTAACATTAATATATTATAAAATTTTATTAACAAATTAAATTTTTAAAAAACAATTTTTTATAATATATATTAGGATATATTATAATAATATATGTATTATAGTACTAAAAATATAATTTTATTCATAATATTTATTAATAAATTTATATTAATATATATTTACATATTTTATAATGAAATAAATAATAATATTAACAATTTTTTTAAAATTTTATCTAAAAATTTATTTTCAAAAAAAATTAATCAGAAGAAGGGTGGACACTTTCTAAAAAAAGTGTTTTCTTTAGAAGTACTCTTAAGAAGGTTCTTTATTAGAAATATATTTCTTAAGAATTATTTTAAATATGCTTTATGAGAAAGAACCTTATTCAGAAATAATCTGAAGAAGGTGAATTCTTATAAATTTCATTCCTAAAGACATTATTGAAGAAGGTACTTTTTGAACAGACAATCAACATTCAACAAAAATACACCCCCGTACATTGGTAGATTGAGAAATTGACTTCTCATAATAGTAGATAGAGAATTTATTTTTTTATTTTTTTTGGTATAATGGAAAAATTTCTATATCTTCACTATTCAATCCATAGAATACTATCACATGAATACTATATATCATTCCTTTAACAGTGCGCAAAAATGAATTTAACAGTGCTAAAAAGGCGTTGTTTTCCTCATCACCATTAAAGGGGGTGCCTTTATCATTGGTAGTTTATCACTAATAAAGGACACCCTTTATCAGAAATTTCATTATCACTGATAAAGTCACCCTTTATCAATGCATTTATTATCATTGATAAAGGGGGTCCTTTATTAGTGTTCTAAATGACATTAATAAAGGTCTACCTACTGAAGTGTGGTGTTTGAATAAAAGCAAACTTCAGTAACCTCTAACTTGTATGAAAGTACAAAATTTAATTAAAATAAATTTTACATCACAAATAAAAAAAACACTACTATATACATTTTAAAAAATCTTTTGTATAATTAAATTTGGGATTAGTATCCACAAACATTTAAAAACATTAATGTCTCATCTCTTTTGGAACACATTGACCCCTATCAAAAAATCTCAACCGTGATATCAGTTTCCAAAAAAACCAGCCTAAGACAAGAAAAATAACTCAAATATATGAGAAAAAATCTTAAGATAGAAATACAATAAAGAAACAAATTAAACATAAATATCAAATAATACATTAATAAAATGTAAATTTTAAATAAAAGGACTAACTTATAGTTATACTAGTCACACCGTGCATCAGATTGAGTTTTTTTTGGATTCCTAGATGTCACAAATTACTTATGGATCATTGTTATAAATTTTCAAAGCAATATGAATGTGTTTTCTTAGTTTTTACTATGTCACATGTTTATTTTAATATATTAATGTCAATTTTAAATAAAAATACATACATGGAGTCATATCGGTCATACCCTACAGTGGATTGAGGTATGTCTGGTTCTTACACATCACAAATGACATATGGATCATTGTCTTAAAGTTTCAAAACAATCTGAATATGTTTTCTTACTTTTGAGTATGTCACTTTTTCTTTTTGTCAAAATTCCATTTCAAATTGGAAACACACACTTTGAGTCATACTGATCACATAATGTGTCAGTTTGATGTGATTCTACTTCCTACACATCACAAATGACTTATGAATCATTTTACTAAATTATCAAGATAATTATATCATGTTTTCTTGATTTTCAGTGAGTGAAACACATTTTGAACTAGCATGTCAATTTTAAACTGATAATGGATACTTTGAGTTATACTGGTCACACCGTACATCAAATTGAGGTGCATTTAATTTATACACATAAAAAATGACTTATGGATTGTTCTCCTAAAGTATCATAATAATCCAAATTCTTTTTATTTTTTTAATTAAGTCACTTGTTCTTTTTACTAAAATTAATGTCAATTTTAATAAAAAGACACACTTGGAGTCATATCGGTCACACCATTCATCATATTGAGGTTTGGGTAATTTATACACATCAAAAATGACTTATGGATCATTTTCCTAAAGTATTTAAACAATCATAATTCAATTTATGGGTTTTTAATAAGTCACTTTTTTCTTTTTACTAAAATTATTGTCAATTTAAAAAAAAGACACATTTGGAGTTATACCGGTCAAACCATGTGTTGGATTGGGGTGGGGTTTATTCCTATATGTCAAAAATGACTTATGGATATTTTCCCTAAAGTATCAAAACAATCCAAACCCATTTTGTTAATTTTGAGTATGTCACTTATTCTTATTACTAAAATTAATTTCAATTTTAAATAAAAATACACATTGGGAGTCATATCAGTCACACTGTGAGTCAGATTATGGTGAGACTGATTCCTAAATTTCATAAATGACATAGGGATAATTTTACTAAAGTATCAAAATAATATAAATGTGTTTTCTCACTTTTGATTATGTCCCTTCCCTTTTAACTAAAATATAATTTCGAACTGGAAACATGCAATTTGAGCCATACTGGTCACATCATGTATAGTTTTGAGATGATACTACTTCCTACAAGTCAAAAATGACTTATGAATTATTTTAATAAATTATTAAGACAATGACAGTGTTTTTCTTGTTTTTTAGTGAGTGACACACATTTTGAACTAAAATGTCATTTTTAAACTGATAACAAAATTTTTGAGTCATACCGATCACACTGTACATCAGTTTGAGGTGGGGTTGATTCCTACACATCAAAATTGAGATATGGGTTATTTTTAAAAAGTATCAAAACAATTTGAATGATTTTTCTTGGTTTTCAGTATGTCACTTTTTATTTTTACTAAAAATAATATAAATTTTAAATAAAAAGAAATATTTGGATTCATATCTGGCACACTGTGCGTTGGATTGTGGTGAGTTTGATTCCTAAATGCCAAAAATGATTTATGGATCATTTTCTTAAAGTATCAAAACAATCTGAACACATTTTCTTTGTTTTTAGTTTTTAACCTTTTCTTTTTACTAAAATTAATGACAATTTCAAATAAAAAGAAATACATGGAGTTATACCAGTCACACTATGCATCATATTTAGGTTGGATTGATTCAAACACTTGAAAAATGACATATGGATCATTTTTATAATGTATCAAAATATCATGAATGAGTTTTCTTAGTTTTCAGTATGCCACTTTCTCTTTTTACAAAAATTAATGTCAAATATAAATAAAAAGACACACTTGGAGTCATAGTGGTCACATCGTGAGTCAGATTGAGGTATAATTAATTCCTACAAATCAAAAATGACTTACATATCATTTTACAAAGTATAAAAAAAATAAAAATACATTTTCTTGGTTATCAGTATGTCACTTGTTATTTTTACTAAAATTATTTTTAATTTTAAATAAAAATAAAGACATGGAGTCAGATCAGTTACACCATGCATCGTATTGAGGTGCGGTTAAAACCTAAATATCAAAAATTATTTATAGATAGTTTTCATAAAGAATAAAAATAATCTTACAAAATGTTATTGGTTTTTATGTTAATTTTTATTTTTACTAAAATTAATATCAAATTTAAATAAAAAGATACACTTGGAGTTATAACGCTCACACAATGCATTTAATTTTGTCTATCTTGATTCATAAATGTCAAAAACAACTTATGTATTTTTTTTAAAAAGTATTAAAACAATATGAATGCGTTTTCTTATTTTTCAGTTTGACAATTTTTTTTACTAAAATTAATGTCAATTTTAAATGAAAATACACACTTGGAGTCATAACAGTCACACCGTGTGTCATATGAAGGTGTAGCTAATTCATATATGTAAAAAATAATTTATGGATTGTTATAATATAATATCAAAATAATATGAATGAATTTTATTAGTTTTTAGTATGTCACTTTTTTTTATTAAAATTTCATTTGAAACTCGAAATATACACTTTGATTCATACCAGTCACATCGTGTGTAGATTTAATGTGAGAATAATTTCTATATGGATCATTAAACTAAATTATCAAGACATTCATAGTGTGTTTTCTTGGTTTTTAGTGAGTGACACACATTTTGAACTAAAATTTCAATTTTAAACTGATAATGGACACTTTGAGTCATACTAGTCACACCATGCATCAGATTGAGGTGAAGTTGTTTTCTACACATCAAAAATGACTTATAGATTATTTTTCTAAAGTATTAAAATAATATGAATGTGTTTTCTTATTTTTTATTTTTTTATTTTTTTCTTTTTACTAAAATTAATTCCAATTTTAAATTAAAAGACACACTTGGAGTCATATTGGTCACACTATGTGTTAGATTGAGGTGCAGTTGATTCTTATATGTCTCAAATGACATATGAATATTTTTTCTAAAGTATCAAAACAATCTAAATGAGTTTACTCAATTTTTAGTATGTAACTTGTTCTTTATATTCAAATTAATGTTAATTTTAAATTAAAAGACACAATTTGAGTCATACCAGCCACACTTTGAATCAGATTGAGGTACGACTAATTTCTACATGTCAAAAAAGAGATACAAATTATTTTCATAAATTATTAAAACAATATTAATTTATTTTATCAGTTTTTATTGTGTGACTTGTGTTTTGAACTAAAATATAAATTATAAAATTATAACATACATTATGATTCATACCGAGCACACTGTGTATCCGTTTGATGTGTGGCTGACTGAGTATATAATAAGTTTTTTTCTTTAAACTATATGAAAAAATCCAAGAAAGAGGGAACATGTTCTATTAAGATGTAATAGAAACCTTATGATCCTTGAAAGACTTAACTTTCAGGTAGCATGGGGTTTCCTCTTCCATCAGAAAGGAACATGTTCTATCTTTTATGGATTTTTGTAGATAACTGAAATAAAAATATGACTTCCCAAAAGATATGTGAAGAAAAATTAAATAATAATTAGATAAAAATAATAAGTAAATTAACTTACAAATATTAGATAAAATGATGAGAAAATTAATTAAATAAGTAGTAAGAATTGACCTTCTCATGATAATTGTATACATTCATGACCCATTTTTTTCTCATCATTATCTATGTTTCGGCCACAAAGTCCAATCTCGTATGAGCATGTGAAGATTCAAAAAAACCACCCTAACTCAATAAAAATATTCCACCTGTATAATAAAACAATTCTTAAGTTAGTAATACTATAAAAAAATAAATTAAAAATAAATATGATACAATACATTAATAAAATGTAAATTTTAAACTGAAACCATAAAATTTAATTCATACCTGGTATACCGTGTATCGTATTGAGTTCATGATAATAGTACTAGAGTGATTAATCCTTGTTGATGGGGTCATTTCTGTATGATTGTAACACCCCAAAATTATAATATAAGAAAATTATATTTCGTATCATGTATGAAACACATCACCAAGAACGTCAGAGAATATAATATCCTAGGAATTTATAGTATATTTTTTATTTTTAACATATTAAATATATTTTTTATATTTTAATTCATACAAAACCTATTTATATTGTGTTACACACAATAGAAACTTTGTTTTGTACCTTACATTACATGCAAGATCGAGTTTTACCGAACAACAATATATTATTAAAATTTTATTATTTAATTTAACTAGATATATCCTAGACGTTAAATTATTATTTACAAAAAGGGTTTACTAAAATATGAAAATATATGATTTTAAAAAATATAAAATCAATTAATTGATTAAAATTAATTATAAATGAATATGAAACCCAATTGAATATAATTTTTTATGCTCTCAAAGCTGTTTTATCCTAATAAATTAAAATTAATTACTATTAGTGTATTATTTTAATGAAATATATATATTATATATTCAATAAGAAATTTTTATATTCATCCAATATATTTTATAGGAATAAGATAAGAACAAACCCAATTTTATGCATAAAAACTAATATTTTTATAAAGTTAGTTTCACTGCTTTTTAATGAAGAACCCATTTTAAATAAAATTTTGGCACTTTTATAGACTATATATGTAAAATAAACTTCATATTAAAAATAAAAACATAAAAATTATCTCAGGGTTAATTGTTTGTATTTTTCAATGAAGTTTCATTTTTAATGAATATTATAAAATAATGAATTTAAATTCAAAATTGTTTTTTCGTCTTATTTATTTGTAAGGTAAAATTATATTTTTAAATAGTTTTAAAGTTTTGTTAGATTAATGTTTTATTACTTAATCCAATTTAGGTCATTAGAATCAATTTCACTATGAAATTTTATATAAAAACATAGAACACTTTTTTATGTTTTTACATTGAAAACCCTCATTGTCGTCCCATCCACGGGATTAATTTTAAATTAATTTCTACCACTTATGTGATTGGAATTTGGAAAAATGAATTTCGTATTAGAATCAAAATAATTTATAATTTATAATAATGTCAAATTAGTTTTTGACCAAAAATATTAGTGAAAGTAATTAAAATTAATTATAATGATCAAGGTGAAATTAAGATTAATAAGGGATTAAACCTTAATATTAAGGGCCCAAATGACCTAGAAACTTGTTCAAAATCCATTGTATTGAAATATTTTGACTCTGTAATCCCTTTTATCTAATGTTTTCCATTATGTGATCCACTTTAAATGGGAAAAATGTGGATCAAATTCCTTTTCACAAATTTACAAGAGTGCCACACCTTCTCCACTATAAAAATTTATCCTCTCCTCCCACTTCTTCTCACCTCTAAAGACAATTTGGATCAACCAATATCTGAAAAAATAGATCCTAAAAATCCCTTACCTAATCCTATAAGCTTCACCTTGTTTATAAATTCACCCAAGGGATCCCTTTGTTGCAAACTATAAAGATTTACCCAAAGAATAGATAACATTTTCCCTTAAGCTATTTAGTTTTATTTCCCTTATCCACCCCTAAAATATTATTATTCAATGATTATATAACAAAAAAATTATCCTAAATATAATACGATGTTGTTATTCTAAGGGTTATACCTACACTCATACACACTTCCATCAAATGGGTAATGAACACAATGTTTATGTGTACGATGAACTAATGCCTCGCAAAACAATGATTGTTTGATTTTATTTTACCACCATTAATGGTAGGTAATTATGATGGAAAATATATTTATATATTATATATATGATATTTATTGTGTATTTATTATTATTTAATTATTTTATAACACATAACCTTATACTTTCCATTTTTTGTAAATACGATAACATCGTTTGTGGAAGTGTGGACCACCACCTAATCAAAGCGATGCGATTCATTCACACTATACATGGAACATATAAATGTTGGTTTTGATTAAAAATTTGTAAAATAAATGAAATATATATTATATTAATGACCTAATTAACTTTCTATAAATATAATATATACAATTTTCTTTATTACCCTTTTATACACTTAAAAAGTGATAACCTCATTCTTGGACGTGTGGACTACAACATCCTCAACATGATGTGATTAATTTTACATAAATTATTATATATAAGTATATATGATTATATAATATGGTATTTATGATATGATGATCATTCTATAAATATTTAACTTACTTATCTTCTTTCCATAGTGATTATTGAAAAATATGAACATTACTCATGCATATGTACGACCTACCGTCTCCACGATTATAATGTTGGTTCATTTTTCATAACCATAATTTTGGATTGGTTTTAAAAGTATAATTTATGTATAAATATGATAATTGTTTCATGATTATTATTCTTTATATTTTTATATAATTACCCCTTTGACCATTGTTGATTTACCAAATTTTTTTTCTAACACATAAACTGAATATGGTCAAAACACTCGATGTAAACTTAGTTGTTTAAATAGTTATTTATAATAATGTAATAATTGAATTAAAAGTAATAATAAACTTAAAAAATGTTATCAAGCAATTAAATAATTAACATAATTTTATTATTCAGTAATATAAAGACACACGTGACCAGTCAAACTCAAGGTAATGGATTTTTTCTCAATTTACATTCCATTAAAACTTATTTGTTATTATATACCAATTCACTTTTATATGGTGTATATACTACCATTTGACATGTTATATCATGAATAACCTTATTTTAATGATATATTGAGTTTCATTTAATGTTATTACTTCATGGGGATTATGATTCAGATGTTTCAAAGTGGTATATGACACTTTGGAATGTTTAAATATTATTTTATCAAGAATGATTTAATGATATTTCAATGTTATTTCCATTAATAAACATAAAAAACCCTTGTTTTATACTTATCCACCACTAGGGTATTTATTAATAAATATTTATCCCTTATTCAATATGGATATTTGGTGATAAGGCACACTGTTTATTAATTAAATAGATTATTTGATATATGAGGAATGCTTTGGGCTAGAAGATACGGTCAAACCCCAGTTATATATAGCCCCTTGATGCATAGATAGTATCATGAGACGAATTAGTTGAAAAAATTAGAATAGTTTAAACTATATTTAGTATATATCATGATCATATAGTGGTTCATGTTATAGATACATGACATCTAATATTAAAGTACTTCCTTCATTTCAGATATGATTTTTATCCATGAGAATTTGCGTTGACATAACTATGGATGCATTTTATTCTTAGTTCATTAATTAAGTGGCCGATGTTTCCATTTATTACCTTTACATATTGTTTTTTCCTTATCTAGTTATTTTAATGGAATTTGATATCAATTATTTACCTTACCATGTTGATTTTTTTCATTCATTCATTATTTTTTCCTCTTTACTTACCTTTACATAGAATTCTATCTCACCCTTATTATTTTTCTTTTCACGAGGTAATGATAAAGAAATATTTGAATAATATTTCAAGGATGTAGTTCATCTCATTTTTTTATGTATCATGATTTATGTTCTATTCCCAATGTAATATGGGTATCATGTTTGTAATCTGGTTTTCTAAAACTACTAAATTGTTCAGTCCCTTGGGATTTAAAGATTATATATATGCCAATGTAATAAAGTAATGTACTAGGTCTGAGTTTCTAAGGATAGGGTGTTACAGTTGGTATTAGAGAAGGTATAACAGAAACCTTAGAAACTGGATTTATAAAAGTTATATTAAAGAACATAACCCTAAGAAAGACTTTGAGGATTAGTATATAATAACATACTAGAATTTTGGTAAAGTAAATATTATGTAGGTATTTCTAGGAATACATACCTTTATGGATACTACAAGTGGAAGTGGTTTTAGTATAGATTTACCTTGGGGTAACAACTCTGACAAGGTGTGTCATGCCTGACTCAGCGTAACCTAGTACATAACAATGAGCCTTACCACGCACCTGGTTTGACACTCCCAGGGGATATGATTAGGATAATTCACATTTTTATTTACGAACCATCATGATGGATTTAAGTAGAATATGAAAATGAATACCCTGGGATAAAGATAAGGTGTCATAGATTAAAGAAGTAGGATCCATGATTTAAGCATCTATAATTAATTTTTTTTATGATTATGTGGTTTACTTTTTTGATAAGTGTTGCTCACACTATTCTTTCTCGTTTCATTCAATGATGAGAAATAGAAGGAAATGGGTTAAAATTGAATACAATGGATTTTTTTGATGAAAAGTTAAATGGAATGATCATTGGAGTGAAGGATTTTGTGATCATGGCTAATACATTTTCACGAATCATGATTAACAATGTGTACCTTAACCAACTCTAGGACTCACCAAGGAAGAGAAGGAAGGATTCCAATGAGATTTTGGGTAACTAATACCATGGAGGAAAAGATATTCATTTCCATATATGTCAAGAATGTGGAAAGAATCACCCATGTGAATGTATTAATGGGACAAGAAGATGTTTTGACTTTAGAAAAGAAGGACACAAATCAAGTAACGAAAAAGGAAAAATGTATAGTTCTATTAATAAAATGGATTGAAATATTGGATGCCCTGATACATCATCAATGGTTAAACGCTTTAAGTGTGGAATGAATGGTCATTATGAAAATCAATGTTCCAAGTGGAAAGAACATGAAGATAATTAACAAGGTGGTATGAGTAATGGTTAAATTATTGTTGATAAAGAGAATACTTGTGAAATGTGAAAGGAAAGAGGTATTAAGTAATAGGATGAGGTATCCTTGTTAATGGATTAAGGATAAAGTGGAATAATTGATGTGTTTATTAATATGGATTTAATAATTATGTCATTTGAGTATTTTATCAATGATGTACCGGTTATAAGAATTATGGAAAATATAAATATTATAATGCAATACTTTTTTGTTAAGGATTTGAGACCATATACTGAATTATACCAAGAAAATTTATTTAGTATAAAACAAAACTTTTTGGAAAAATCATGATTGAGTAAAATGTAAACCTTAATATGTTCCTAATGTTATAAAACTAATGTTTAGATAAATAAATGATTTTTTGGATAATGTAAATAGGATAAGTGATGTCTACCTTGGAATTGAGTAATGATTTTTTAATAAAGTGGTTTGTCCTATTATTTATGGAGTTTATATCATTTTAATATTTAATGAATATATACAATAATATATATTATATTTAATGAATAAGAAGAATTTATGTCTTATTTTAGGTTTTATGGTAGTTCAATTTATTACCATATTCACAAATTTGGTATGTGATGATTAAAAGAGACTTCATGTTATTTGATAAGTTTATTTTGGAAATTTAGTGACCTTTATTATAAAAGTGATTGTTCATAATCATTTGTAAAAGTTGACAATTTATGAAATGGTTTATGTTGATAATTGGATGAGGTTTTAGAGGTTAGTGTATTATATCACCCTATGATGAAAACTATGTTATGAAAAAAAGCATAAATAGTTCAAGGAATGAAAAAAGAATAATATTTTACTTATAGAAATTTACAAAGTAATTATATTTAATTATATTCTTATATAGTGAAATAATTCCTCATCTATAGGTAAAATGATCTTAAAACAAAATTTTTTGTCATAGTACTTTAATTTCTAATGAACCAAACAGCCCCTTTGATCATCACAGATTTATGGACTTATGATTGTTAAATTTATCCTAACTATGTTTCCTATCACTCTATATTAGAACTTTTTGTTAGTTTTTTATTCTGTATCCATGTTTCCATTTCCACTTATGTTCTTCTACTTGGGAACCTAGTTACATGACCATTGTACTTTCCCTTCTCTCTTCTTAAGAAAATGTGATATTAACCCTATTTATGATGTGGGTTTTTCAACAATAGTTTAGTTTCATATATCAATCCCTTGATTACTGAGATCAAGTTCAAATTGTGAGGACATGAGTTAATTAATGTGGGGTGAATGTAACACCTTGGAATTCTAAAGTAATAATATTCTATTCCGTATCATGTATGACACACATCACTAACAGCGTGAGAGAATATAATATCCCATGAATTTATAATTTATCTAGTATGTTAAATAGAATAAGTATATTATATATATTTCAATTCATACAACATTGAGTTATCTTGTGTTACTTGCAAGAGTGACTTTGTTCAGTAGCTTACATTACATGTAAGACCGAGTTTTGCTAAACAACAATATATTATTAAAATATTGTAATTTAATATAACAAGATATAACCTAGCTATTAAATTAATAGTTATAAAAAGGGTTTACTAACATATGAAAATATATGGTTTATACAAATATAAAATGAATTCATTGGTTACAAATTAATTATTAATGAATATGAAAACGAATTGAATATAAGAGAAAAATATTATTATTTTTATGCTCTCAAAGATGTTTTATCCGAATTAATTAAATTAATTACTATTAGTGGATGATTTTAATAAATTATATATATTTTATATTCAATAAAATATATTTTATATTAATCCAATATATTTTACAGGAATAATATAGAAACAAACCCAATTTTATGCATAAAAACTAATATTTTTATAAAGGCAGTTTTACCACCTTTTAATCGAGAACCCATTTTAAATCCAATTTTTTGGAACTTTTATAGAATTTATGTGTAAAAAAACTCTCTAGTTGAAAAATAAACATAAAAATTATCTTAGGGTGAACTTTTAGTATTTTTTTGTGAAGATTCATTTTTTAATGAATAGTGGAAAATAATGAATTTTAATTCAAAACTACGTTTTCATCAAATTTATTTATAAGATTAAATTATATTTTTAAATGATTTAAAAGTTTAATTATATTAATTTTTTATCAATTAATACTATTTAGGTCATTGGAATCAATTTCACTTTGAAATTGAATATAAATACTTAGCAAACTTTTCGGTGTTTTTAATTTAAAAATACGCATTGTTGTCCCGTATATTAGATAAATTTTAGATTAATTTTTTCCAATTATGTGATTTGAATTTAGAAAAATTGTTTCAATATTTGGAATAAGAATAATTTATAATTTCTAATATGGTAATTTTATTTTTTTACCAAAAAAATTAACCAAAGTAATTAAAATTAATTACAGTGATTAAGGTAAAATTAATCTTAACACTGGTCTAAACCTAAATCATAAGGGATCCAATGACTTAGAAACATGTAAAAAGCCATTTTTTGGACATATTTAGACCCTATACTACATTGGATATAATTTGGACCATTATTGGATCCACTTTCAATGGAAAAATCATGGTTGTAATTCCTTTTCAAAAATTTACTAGAGTGTCACTCCTCCACTATAAAAGGCCCTCCTCTACTCTCACTTCCTCACACATCTCATGAAACTTTGGATTGACCAATATCTGAAAACATAGATCCTAAATATCCCTCACCTCATCCTAGAATCCTCCCCTTTATAAAAAATCCATCCAATGATTCCCTTTGGTGTAAACCAAAAGGAGTTTTCCAAAGAAGTGGTAACATCTTTCCTTAAGCTCTTTAGTTTTATTTCCATCATCTAGCCCCTAAAATCTTATTATTCCATTATTATATAAAAAATAGTATAAAAAATATACTAAGATTTTTTTATTTGAAGTTTTCTTCCTAAAATCACATAAACTTCTATCTAATGGGTAACAAACATACTATTTATGTGTACGACAAACTACCGCCTCACGAAATGATGATTGTTCATTTTTCATTTACCACATTTAATGGTTGATAATTATGATGGAAACTATTTTTATATATGTTATATATGATATTTATTATTTATTTATTCTTATTTAATTATTTTATAACATATACCATTATACTTTCCATTCTGTGTAAACACGATAACATAGTTTTTGGAAATGTGGACCACCGTCTCCTCAATGCAATGTGATTCATTTAAACTATACATGAAACATATAAAGAATGGTTTTAATCAAAAATATGTAACATAAATGAAATATATATGATATTAATTACATAATTAACTTTCTATAAATATAATATATATCATTTTCTTATATTACCCTTTCACACAATTAAAAAGTGACAACGCCATTTGTAGACGTGTGGAGTACCGCCTCCTCAACACAATGTGATTCATTTGACGTAAAAATAATTCTATATATAAGTATAAATGGTTAAATAATATGGTATTTATTATATAATGACCATTATGGAAATATTTAAGTTACTTACCTTTTTTCTATAATGATCATTGAAAAATGGGAATGTTACTCATACATACATACGACCTAAAATCTCCATGATTGTAAAATTGGTTAATTTTTCATAACCATATTTAATGATTGGTGTTAAAAGTGTAATTTATGTATACATATGATAATTATTTCATGGTTACTATTTTGGAGATGTTTATATAATGAACCCTTTGATCATAGTTGATCTACCAAAGTCGTTTTAACACATAAACCGAATATGGTCAAAACACCCAATATAAACATAGTTGTTTAAGTATTTTTTTACAACATTATAATAAGTTAATTAAAAGTAATAATAGACTTGAAAAATTTTCTCAATCAATTAAATAATTAACATAATTTTATTATTCAAGAATATAAATACACACGTGACAAGTTAGACTCAAGGTAAAGGATTTCGTTTCAATTTTCATTCCATTGAGACTTATTTGTTATTAAGAACCAATTAACTTTTATATTTTGTATATAATTCTCTTTGAAATGTCATATAATGAATATCCTTATTTTTAGGATATTATAAGTTTCATTAAATTTTATTCCTTCATGGGGATTATGATTCAAATTTTTCAAATTTATATGGGACAATTTGGAATGTTTAAAAATTATTTTCTTTAAGAATGTTTTTATGATCATTAAATGGTATTTATATTGATCAAAATAAAAGAACCTTGTTGTTAATTATCATACACTAGGGAAATTATTGATAAATATATATCCATTATCTAAAACAAATATTTTTAAATAAGGAACAATTTTTATTAATTAAATCGATTATTCTATTTATGAGGAATGTTTGGGACTGGAAGATATGGGCAGAGAATAGTTATAAATAGCCCCTCAATGTATTGGCAGTCTCATGAGATGAATCAATTCACCAAATTAGAATATTTTAAAATATATTGATAATATATCTTTATGGTATAGTAGTTCATGTTCCATATACACTATATCTAATATTAAAGCATTTCCTTCATTTAAGATAATATTTTCATCCTCGATATTTTGCGTTGACATATCCATAGATGCATTTCATTATTAATTCATTGATTAAATGGAATGTTTTTTCATTTCTTACCTTTCCATATTTATTTTTATATATCTAGTTATTTGAATGGCTTGTGTTATCATCTATTTACCTTTCCATGTTGATTATTTTCATTGATTCATTATTAATTCCACTTTAATTACCCTTACTAATAATTTTTGCTTACCCTTATTATGTTTTCCCTAATTTATGAAGAATACATATTTTAACATGCTTTTAAGGATGCAATTAATTTCATTTTCTTATGTATCAGGGTTTATTTTCTATTTCCCAATGTAATATGGGTATCATATATGGAATCTAGTTTTCCAAAACTACTAAACTGTTCAGTCCCTTGGGATTTAAAGCTTGTATCTATACCAATGAAATAAAGTAATTCATAGGCTCTAGGTTTCTAGGGTTTGGTAATTACAATGATCTATATTAAAATTAACAAAATAAGTATCATATAGAAATATTGATGAAATTAACTAAAAAAATTAGACAAATCATTGAGAAAATAAACTAAATAAGAAGTAGGAAGACACATATTCATGATATATCTGTACATTCTAACATCACGTATACTTCCTATTAATTTATAAAAAAATATATTTTATCTTATGAATATGATGATTTTTGACAGTCATAGTAGTACTGGAAAAATATAATTACACAAAGGATTAATAAATATTTTAAATGAAATAGTAATTATCTTAAAAAATATATCTTTGGGGATTCTAGTTTGTTGATGGTATATGATATCTCTCATAAATTTACAAACATAATAACCAAAATATTTTCCATTTGTTTGTTTCAGAAACTACATAAACATTGAGAAAAATATGATTTTTTTATATATGTGTTTTGATAGTGAAATATTATTATATGTACCTCAGTACTTGTTCAATTGTATAAGTTTACAGGCTCTTTATGCACATGGGAAGTCCACATGCCCTGATTTTAATGATATTTAAACACCACCATATAAAAAAATAATTCTCATTAAAAAATATTATAAAATATATTACTTGAATTTTAGTTCTAAAATGATGGATATAGGGTATTAAAAATTGAAAAACATCATCACGTGTGGTCATCTTTGTTGGGTATCCATGTAGTGAATCCATAAAATAAATCTTTGGAGTATCCAATTTGACCAAAATGAGTACTCATGTTTCCTTAAAAATGGAATAAGTAATGAGAGGAATGAAAATATATTTTATATGATTAAATTGTATATTTTTACCCTTACACCATTGGTATTAAGAATATTATATCATTTGAATGTTTTTTAAAATGATTTGGCCAGTTTTTCCACTGTTTCATCAATTTGAACTAATTCCATTTTTTTGGTGTGTAGAAGTGATGTGAGGACTAATGAGTCCATATTCATATTCCTGGGGATATCTCTTCAATTGGTATTCATATATACACTTACAAAAAAATATGAATTGTATTTAGTCGTAATTAACATTTTATATCAACTATTTGAAAAAAAATCATGAAAATAATCCTCATATATAAATTTAAAACTGAGACTCCTAGCTATTCATACTTGAGGATTTAATTTAAATTCTCAAGATAAATGAAGTATTAAATGGCCTCTCCATACATTTTTTCTTCAAAATAAACTATGTGATTACTACCACTTTGTAAATTTGTATCAGCATGAACCTCTAATGTTAGTAAATATGGATATTGAATGAGTGGGGGTAAATATTCTTTCTGAGGATCTTTTCGATTGGTTTTTTGATCCTTTAGATGGTTTTGATTTGAACTTTCATTTCACCCCTTCTATTTTTCTATTTGTAATAACATTCATTGGTTCAAACCTATTTTCAATAATTATTAAAGGTTTAACAATAAAAATAAATTATAAATGAATAACTCATTATCAACATGTTTTTCTATAAGATCTAAAAGCCATGATATGAATGTTCGACTAGATTTACGGGCCATATTAATATTTATGCCATCAAGTGGAATTGGTAGATAGGTACTTGGCTCATGAGCTATAGTAATCCCCACACTCACACGACCTATTGGATGTTTTCTGTTATGTAGAGTATCTTATTGGATATTGAATATGATAACCCTTTCAATAAGGTGATAGGTGAGTATTGATAGATATAAATCACATTCATTTTAATCCTATATAATTTCAGTATAGGAAACATATCAACATCTTCCTAATTCACTTTTTACAGAAAATATTATGAAAATATTGATTACCTCCTTTAAAAATAGCTCTTTGAGGGGAATGGCTTGCCTTAAAGATGGTGTGTGGGGGGGGGGGAGGGGATCTTCATGAAGTAGTTATTCTTGAGTTTCCTCTTCTCTTTTCTCACCCCCATAACATTTTTTAACAACTCATACTTCCAATGAAAATTTTCTTTATGGGAAGCTAATTATGCCTACATCCATTAATTTTTTTTACCTTTATCCCACCCTTCATTTCTTTTCTAAAAATATTCTTGGGGTTTCACGGAAAAACCCAAACCTCTGACACGACCATACTATTTGGGACACTTCAAGGGAAATGCTAGTAGGTGTTCATCTGGTACAACTTTTGATGATTCCTGTTTCTATATCAGATAGAAAATATAGAAAATATGGAATCATTATTATGTAATAGTTATTTAAATATCTTTTTATTATTTCATACTTACACATGGTTTAAACACTTTTTTGTGTGTTTTTACCTATTAGTATCCCATATTTATTTACATGTTCTCCTTCCATAACACATGATGTGGGATGGATGTGAATTTGGATCTAGATTCATCAATCAACATATAAAGAGAGGAACATAATTATCTTTTTGATCATATCACATAAAACTATTACGGTATATTTAAAATATGTACAATTTCTTTTCATGTGAAGTTTATCCCATCATTTCTTTATGGCATGGGTACATTGGCTTTCCTACCCATTCTTTATTTTCATCTTTTAGTTGTTGTTTCATAAATGTAAATTTATTAATTAAAGTGACTAATACATGTATTTTCAAACAATATATTACCATCCACAATATATTTGAAAATATATATCCTCACAATGGCTAGTAAATGCACTCCATGATTCTTGGCTTATTAGGAGTTCATATATATGTGGTGGGTGGAGGTTTATTTTTCCTTCAACATCTTTGAGTTTAAATTTCATTATAATTGTATGAAAGCATCTATGAATATTTCTATCTAGAATTAATAAAAATTTCTGATGGTAGTATTCTACCAAAAATGCACTCTACAAGGGATAATAAAGAGTAATTCAATGTTTCATTATTTTATTTTTTAGTAAAATAAAGAAATTATATCATAATGATACCTTAATCTCTTCCAAAACTAGTGTATTAACCATGGCCACAACATGGTGCCAAAAATCTATTCAATGAGCATGTGATACCAAGTTATGAGCTAAATTAAACTAGTGAACATGTCCTTGTTGGGGTTAATAGGTTACTTGCATGCATTCCATCTGACCTCGAATTTGATGCATTTTATTTTCACCTTAATATTCTTTTCAAATATTTTCACACTACAATTATTGTGTTTTTTCTCAGACATTAGTTCTTTTTTGTCTACTAGTTCTTAGAGTTCAGCATAATAAATATGTCATTCCTTTGGATTAGTAACATTGACATGTGCAGGAGGTTGTTTTTCCTCTACACTAGGAGTAATAGAAGGCTGAGAAACCTATCTTTCCTTTGGATTGGGAAAATCAGGACATGAAAAATTCATTACCTATAGAAGTGGTTCAACATTTAATTTAGATTACATAATTTTAACAATGAATAGATAATAACATGAGGTAATTAAATATTTATCACAAAAAAAGTATAACTTGATTATTGAACTCTCTTTTTTATGGTTGAAGGGATTTGAACCCTCTGTCATGTATCCAAATACCATAATTGTGGTCTCCTCTGATATATAAGACCCTATATACACTTGGACCACTATGAAATTATTTTGATGTCCCAATGAAAGGGTTATCATCAATTGTTTTTTCACCTAACCCTTCAGTTGTTTTGGACAATAACAAACCACTTTCGGTTTTTGGGATCTGGAATATAAAATACCTGTTTTTCCTTTGATTCCATTATAACTAGTTCATCTTTTTTACCATTAATTATTGAAATACACTTTCACAAATCCCAATTCATCTATTTTAACATAACTCATGTTATCCACCCACTTTCATTGAAAAATCATCACTTGGAATGTTGTATAATCCAACCCCCTTATTTTTTGATGATGCCGAAGTATGAAATATTCACATAAATTTGATTTTTTCTTTGGTACAAGATACATGCATCACTTCATCCATAAGTGTAACTCTACTATTTATCATGTTACTACCTTCATCATGTTCATTTTTATATAATGTATAATCATTAATTACATAACCATTGTAAGATATTACATACACACTTGGTCCTCTAGATATCCAATGAAGTTGTTATGAAATACTCTCTATATTTTCAAATGAATGCTTAAAAATATGGTTTTGAAACCATATTATAAGATATTGATTATGTGTATTTGATATACAGATTTTATCCCTTCATCGATTCAAATTCCTAAGAATTTTTTGTTGGTTTCAACATATGGGGAAACCAATAAACTATTATGAAAAATGTATGCTTTCCACACCGAAAAAGTTTCCAGTACATAATTAAATGAATTTATCAATAATATATCACTCCACAATACAAACATATGAATGAAGTCAATTTTTGATGTACCCTTTCAAAATATTCATATATCATTCAATGGGGTAGATCTATCTATAAAGTATAGGACCACATAGTCGAATCTATCTCACCAAGTGAACCATCAAGTGAACCATCATATCAAAGAATATTGTAGGGAATAGAGTTACCAATTCACATAATATGATGATGATTTAATTTTCCATAGTTTTAAATTTTTCCAGTTCTATAACTTTTCTGTATATTTCATTGAAAAATAAACAGATATTGGTTAATGTATGATAAAGATTATTGAAAAAATTTAATGTAAATATACAGGAATTATATCTTTCATCAATACATGATTGTCATGTGATTTTAGACCCTTTAAATTTAAATTAGTCATTGAAATGATATTATTGATATTTTATGAATACAACTCTATAAACATTACATCATTCAAGAAGTTTCAAAACTGATATATGTCCTTCTTTGAAAGAGTGTAAATAGCTATTGGAAGAAAAGTCCATTTTCACCCTTAACTAGCCCCAACTCCTCCTATATTCCTATGTGAATCATATCTAACCAATACTTAATTCCATCCTTTATTTGTCTAGGTGAATTTAATAACATACCAATTACATTATCAAATTCACTCTTTAACGTGCTTAATATCAAAAAAATATCTAATGTAGAGAAAATTATAGTATTGTAATTCAAAAAAACTGATATCTATTTCCAATCAGTTTTTGTATGGTTTTTCGAAAAAGGTTTAGAAAAAGCGGTGTCCATATATTTTAATTTATCAAATAGTTGATCACTTGTTACTGGAGACAGTGTTGTGTGTTTTTCTGATATCCCATTGAATGATGTTGTCCAAGATCAATCCTTATGTCATTGATGTAGAAATGTGTGATTTCTTAGAAATTTTGTCTTTGATGAATATTTCAACCTAATTGAATGTATACCTTATTAAAAAATGGGACACCCTTGAGTTCCATGAATTATATATCCTAACAAATTTCCATAAGTCGGAAATTCATTTAACATTCCATACAACATGGCTCTAAATGTGAAATATTTATTTATGTAAGCATCATACAACATAACACCTGAATCCCAAAATAATTTTAAATATGTAATCATTGGATCCAAATAAACATCAATATCATTACCCAATTTTTTGGTCCGGATATAAGAATAGATAACATAATGTTTTTTTGTTACATGCATAACCACATTGGAAATTTATAATTTACCAAATTGTGACTAATTCTTTGAAAAAAAAGGATTCACTCCATATTTAGATTGATCAAGATGAAGGTTTCATATATCATTTTAAAATTTAGGATACACATGATCAATTATATTCGACTGGGGAGATTCTGCCTGATGAAAAAGTTTCCCATATTTATTTCTTGTATCTATGTGTCCACCAATTGTCTTGTAGTATCCTCACTTCCATATAGGTGTCTAAACCTTGAAATGATTATAAAGTACCATAAAAATTCCATAGTAACCGATTCATATTTCTTATTTTGAGAATCACCACACTTTGGGATTTATTTAAGATATTTTTGGTCCTTGTGAAATATTATATATAATAATTTGGAAAAGAATTTATTCTTTCAGTGATCATACCAATCGAACATAGCATTCATTTAGCATCATATGTTTGGTTAAGATGCTCATTATGTTCTGGGATCATATCATTCAAGAGATCAAGTATTTCAGTAAAACTTGAACCACTCCATCCATTTACATATTTTAAATTATACACCTTTAGTATGAATCTATTTAGTTAAACTATCATACAATGACATCTTTTAAGAAATATTTAACTTCTTGATTTTTTTTATAATCAATAAGTTCATCTTCAACTATTATTTTCATTTCCTCAATATGATCTTCATCATCATTCTCACCTATAACCAAATACTTCATATGGTTTTTTATTGTGCACACCTATAATCATATCATCTAATCCATAAAATTTAGTGATATCCTAGTCAATAGATACATTATATTTTTCCTCATGTTTATTATAAAATTTATAACTTCGATATATTTTGTGACATATCAAGTGTTATTCCAACTCCTCAAGAATAATTAGTCTTGAATAATAATATTTTAAACTTGGAAAAAGTATTTGAGAAGGGTTATATGCATGATATTTTACAGACTTGATAAACTCTTTCACCCCATCTTCATACTATTTTTTCATACGATTGGAATCCTTCTATTTTATAATTAAAATATATCCTATTTCATTTGGTAATATGAATATTTAAAAAAATAAAAAAATACAAACAATGGTCCATTAAAAAAAGGGGAACCCAACATTTGAATGTTTCAAATAATTTCATCATGATTTGAAGGAAATGAGTAATTGAATTTAACAAAATAATTACTCCACTGGTTGTAGGTTTCATCCTATTAATTCATCAATAATGTTCACTAATACCTGGTATGGGATGACTAATTATCATATTAGTTCAACTAACATAGGTACATTTCTTTAATAGATAGGGGATGATTCTCAGAAAATACAATGAAATTATAACTATTTTGGAGATGAAGCTGATGAGGATGACAATTATTATTTCATTTTATTTCTTGAGAATAATCCCCTTAGATGCTAACACCAAATCATAAAGAAGATTTATTTGTGGAGGAATACCCTAATTTAAACCATACAGGTGATTTTGGATGCAACGTAGGTCTATGAGTTTCAATGGGGTTAAACATTATTTCACCTTTTGTAGGAGTGAGGTCATGAGGGATATCCAATGGGTTGGATAGAGTTAGTGAAAGGTGTTTGTAATATTATGGAGGTGGAAGATTCGAATGGAGCTTGTTGATCCAAGTCTATTTAGATGAACTATCCTCATTTTGATTTGGTTGATGAGGATAGAAGGCCGAATGATGCGCGTTATTCTTCCAAGGTGGAGGAAATTATGGTTGTAAATTTTCAATCTAAAGTGATGGGGGTGAATAGAACCTATCAGTCTCATGTGATGGTGGCTGATTCGAATGGTGTTCATTGATCCATGGTGCCTTTAGTGTTGGTGGATATGCCTTATTATCCTGGTGCAACAATCAATGAGGTGGTGGCAAGGAAACCTGGTTCTTCAACTGAAATAAAGTAATATGTTAATATAAAGAAATATGGTGAAACCCCCATATGGATTTATGGAAATTGAATGAGACTCCAATAAAAGAAAATTTTCTTCTCGGGAAAATGTTTTTCTGGAACAAATTATGAATAAAGGTGACACTACCCATGTGATTTCAAATAAGGGTGATATTCTTGATAGGTACAATATTAGTGAGAATTCCATTATTGTGAGTCTTATTATACCTATTGGAGGAAGGATTTATAAAACTAAGGATCTTTTTGAGAAGATTAATTATTTTTGGGTTTTTATGATTGGAAATTCATACCAATGAGTCATGTCTTCTTTCATATTATTTTTTCCATCAGATGATTTGAAGCATTGAGAAAGGGGGAATAGATCAATTTATTTAAAGCTAGGTGTGTTCTTATTTCAAGAATGAGATTTCTATTTCCATATATTTTTCTATAAAAAATATTATGGCTTAAGCCTGAATCAAAATTTTAGGTTTCAAATGGATTCTTTGGAATTATAAGATTCTATTTTATATAGATTCTACTATGGTAATTCTGATCAAAATGGATAGGACCACCGAGGTTTCCAAATTTTTTAATTATGTTATGGTCCTCGTGGAGGTAGACTAATAACTTGATTAATTAATAATATTATATTATCAGCATTGGATGGTAATTTATCTCTAAAATTGGATTATTAAAGACTACCAAACTTTTTTTTGAGACTATCAAATCATTGGTCATGTAAAGAAATCTATCATAAAAATTTGATTTTCTTTTTTTTTTTCATTTAAAGGGAATCCTGAATCTGCTTGTAGGAAGAAACAGAGGAGGAATATGGTGAAAAAAATGGTTTCTGTTGGAGGAAATAAATCCCCTATTGAAAATGGTAAGTTTAAAAGACCTATTGAGGAACTAGAATGTAGGTGTAGTGGAATTTTAAATCCTATCAATGTTGTTTATTTTGGCCACTCCTTCTCTAATGAAATGTAAGTGAAAAAATGGTGCTTCTACTAGTGTTGAATTGAATCATCATGTAACTACATATAAACCTATTCAATAGGTTGGTAGCTCCAATTTTATTGTCATGTAATGAACTTAATAGTATAAGAATCAGATTCTTAAGGTGGTTTTACCTACTGATGGGGATGTTGGTGTTGTGATAGGGTATCTTTCTTCACAAACTAATGAGAAAGGTTGTAATGTGCAACCAATGGATACAAACTTTTCAGAACATTTCCCACATGATGATGGTTCAAATAATTTTCTTGTTCAGTATAAGGTGGTCATCTTAAAGATATTCAAAATTTCTTCAGTTCTTCAGGTGTGTCTGGTAAATGGGGTAATATCACTGATGATGTAATTGATAAGGAACAGAAGATGGTCCTATTGGACACCACTCATCTCCAATCCATGGGCAATGTTGAGCTTATTTCCTTTAAGGATGTTGTACTAAACAGAAAGGGAAAGGTGGTCAGTAGTGAAGGTTTATCTCTAATTCCTTCAAAAAGAAGATCGCAGAAGGATAACTCTAATCTATATAGGAATGTGTCTACCGAGTCATCCTATGAGAAATCAAATATTTATCTCACTATAGTGTAAGAATATTCTAAAGAGAGGATCCTTGGGATCCTCAATCAAGTAATTAATAGTCAGAGTGGGAGACTACTAATGATGATGATGATTCAGATTATGACTATGGAAATGATCCATCTTTTTTTATCAGTAGTTTTCTTTTTTGGATGAGGTAATGTCCTTATGTATAATCTCATCTGCTCTATTTCTTACTTGTTCTCATTTTCTTTCACCTTTAGCAAATGGGAAGAAAATTTCACTTTTGGCTAGATCTTTTTTCACATAATGAATAAAAAGCTAATTTTTATATTAATTTATAAATCTAGAAAACTATAAAATTATAAATAATTAATAAAATTTTATATTTAAACTATATATGTAATTATGATATTCTATAAAATTTATAAATTTATAGAAATTTATAAATGAATAAAATTTGCAATGTATGTAACCACACTGGGATATTTAAGTGTGAATCTAGATTTTATATAAATCAAAAATTTACTAAGAACCTTCAACTACTTTAAACTTGACCAGAAAAAATATTAAAATTGAAAGACATCATTAATCCCAAAACTGATTCACACCTTGAAAATATAATATGATATCCTAAAGTATAACTATCAAGTATTCATTAAGACTTATCTAGTATATACTATAAATAAAAAACATAAATCCATTCATTCATGTTTCCTGATTCAAATTAAACCATCCCAACACTTACCTCTAAAAAACACCAAATACGACTTACCAAGATAAAACACCTTTGTAATAATCCATTTTCTATTAAAATATCTGACATAAAACTAAAAGTTTAAAACTCACTTTACAAAACAAGTACACCGATGAAATTGTTTACCACATTTGAAAAACTAAAATCTTATTTCACACTGCATTATGAGTTAAAATTTAAACCTCTCTATTAGAGAGTTAATTTTTTTATAAAAATTTAATTCCATTTAAAAAAATTTTCAAAATTCAATGATGAAATTCAACATTTTAAAAAACACCTCATAAAATTAAAAATCCATTTTCAAATAACCATATGTTACATATAAGGATAGTAAGTATACTATAGAAACATTTAATCTTATTTATAAAAATAAATCAAATTCATTTCATAATTTACCATAAATTAAACTCCCCTTTCCATACTAGGGGAGTTCAAATCATTTATAAAAATCCTCTCATTTTTAAAATAACCTCTAAATTTCACTATAAAACAATACCCTTTTGAAAATACTACTAGATAATCAAAATATATTTACAACTAAACCATATAATTTTTATTTAAAATCAAAAAATTTCAAGAAACTTACCTTTTCCCCAAAAAACATTGAAAACACTTTACCTTTCCAAACATTCAACATTCATTTATAAAATTTCAAACCATAAGGAAATATTCAAATCTTCATTTACTAAATCCATATTACTCACCTTTTTAACACCATATATGACATAAAAGAACCAAATTTAGTATTTAAAACATTTCAATATCACGTATTATGAGGACCCATATATAATAACCTTTATAGGAACTTAAAAGTTCTTATAAAAGTCCAAAAATAATCATAATCATGTGATTTGATAACATAGTTACATGATTTCCTAGACCTAATCCTTCACACATACACTCTAGTTGTGCTATCGATGATGGGGCCCTCCCACGATCACTCGAACTGACATGGAGAACCAACTATCCCTTAGGGTATGGTTTTAATGTATTAAATTGGAAAGCATGGGTGGTGCGATGTGGTTTAGGGGTGGTGTGATGTGTTTAAATGATTCATGTGGTGCAGTGGTGGTGAGATGTGGTGCGGGGGTGTGATGTGGTGTAGGGATTCATCACATTCTATATATTTAAAGAGGAATGATTTTTAGATAATTCTATGAAGAATAAGAGTCGTGATAGTAATAGGTTTCTATAAGAGCAGTGACATGGAAGAAGTAGGGTTTCATGAGAGATTGAAGGTGTGAAATATAGAAGCCTCTAGTTAGGGTTCTTTTATACAATCGGGTAATGCTTTTATCAGTGATTTCTAAAAATCATTGATAAAGAGTAGTTTTATCAACACTAAATTAGAAATCACTAATAAAACTACTCTTTATCAGCTCTTTTTATTGATAATAAAGATACACCTTTATAAGATTTGATAAAACATGTCTTTATCAGTGCAAAAATTCTAGCACTGATAAAGAGTAGATTTATCAAAGCTTTTTTAGCACTGACACTTCTAGGGTTATTTTTGCTTTGGGGTTGAAACCCTAGAGGGTGGTTGACCTTCTCTAGAAACTTTTGAAGAGGTGGGGTTTTTATGATTAGAAGATTATTACACTCAGCTGAGGATACTTTCACATTATTTTCCCATCTAATGATATGAAGAGGCATGATTTGGGGGTTTGGGTTGATAGCATTGGATCTAGGTATGCTCTGTATTCAAGAGTTGGATTCCAAATTCAATCCATTTTATATAAGAAATTATAGAGATTAAGTTTAGATTTGTGTCTTTAGTTCCATCTAGATTCTATATCATCCAAGGATCATTTTTGACATTTCCTCAATGTTTGATGTTCCCATCATGATGGAAAAATCCAAAGAGTAAGGTCATTTCATTCACTTTTCAAGGATACTTGTTGAGGTTGATTTATCTTCCACACTTACTAAAAAGGTTTTCCTCTCAACTGAGAATGATTATTTTGATCTTAAGGTCATTTTTGTGAATACGCCAGAATACCATGCTAGATGAAAGATGGTTGGGAATTTGACAGTGATGTATTGTATGGATCTAATCAGTTCATTATGCTCTCTAAGGGGGCATACCATGGATAGCTATAGGAAGCGGGACAAGGGTAAAAGACATGTTGAGGAATTGAATTATCAGAGTAGTGCCAATGGAAATGATAGATCCAATTTTTACTGTACTAGTCCCCTTGTTCTAATTTAATTTTACTACAAGGGGAAAGCTCTAGTGTTTCTATGGGCATTGACTTGAACCAACATGGATCTCCATATGTACTTGTTCAGTAGGTTGGTTGTTCTAATTTTATTGTCAAAAAATGTTCTGGCCATGACAATAAGAATATTTTTGTGGTGGGACAATCAACAAATGATTCTATTGGTGTTGTGATAGGGAAATCTCCTGCATAAACTGATGATAAATGTTGTATTGTATAGCCACTAGCTGTAGATATCACGAACCAACCCTAATTGGGGCTTGAGCCACAACTACCCCAAGCCCGCCTCCATATGTCAGGTGCTGGAGACCAGGACTAAAGGCATAACTAACACAAGGATTCCTTTTCCTAAGTACCGGTATTCCCACACATAGACATCATTATGAAAAAGTGTAGATAAATGATAGTAAAAATATTCAACAACTATAATGTAAACCAAGCATGCAAAAAATCTACAGTGTATAAGAGTACGACAATGCAGACTGAAAATTAAAGGGGAAAAATACATTCCCAACCACAACGATGTCACAAACAGAAAAAACTATAAGGTAAACTACTGAGAGAGCCCAAATCCTGATATATAAGCTATGATCACCATATGCAGTCCAAATAACCAAGTATCCCTAAGATCCTCTGTAGTCACCATTTACCTGTTCGTCGTCTTCATAAGACACAACACATGTTGGAAAATCCCTTGTAATGGTGAGTATTAAAATACCAAGTAGGACACCCCAAAAGTTGAAAGGGGGACCAGTAAGAGACAAAAAAGGAGTATAAAATATAGTTGATACTAAATAATATGATTCTCAACCCAAAGTAATAGAAAAAGTAACATCATCCATTCACAAGGGTCTCAACACGGTGTGCAGATGTACTACACATTAAGTCTTTTCCATCCATAGTAGAAGAGTAAAATCATCTAATCCTGAGAATCTAAACATGAAAATCACATGGAATACCCCACTTATATTCAATACCCATGGAATGAGAGTAACCAAATCCAAAGGTATAGATACAAATAGCTATATATATATATTATCAATAAAAATAATCTAAATGAGAGATTAAGGGGATCACAAACTCGTATCCCAGCCCAGGATAATAGTTATCAACATTTCCAGATATCCATCAATGATACCCAATATCTCGCATGTCTACCTAGTAGAAAATATCCAAGTCAATCCTCACCTTGACACTATGATTCAAAGTCAAGGGGATACAATATCTAGGTATAGGACCCATGCCCTGGTACAATAGGAGGGTTCCACTCTAATAGTCGATAGAGGACCCATGTAATGACCAATAGAAGGGTTGCACTCTAATGGTAGATAACCCATTCCCAGAATCTGTAGGAGGGTTCCACTATAATGGTTGAGGAACCTTACCCATCCCAGATAGAGGGTTACACTCTATGATAGCTGATAGAGGACCCATTCGTATCCCATCTAGAGGGTTCAATTCCAAATCATGGAGGACCCATGCCATGTCCTAGAAGGAGGGTTCCACTCTGTAGGTAGATAGAGGACCCATTCCCTATTCCATAGGAGGGTTCCACTCAGTTCTATTGGAGAAACCATGTCTGGACTCTACAAGATAATTCCACTCTGATGTTGATAGAGGACCCATGCCCATCCCAGCTAGAGGGTTTCACTCTAAAAGCCTCTGGTGATCCTACATGACCACAACCATCGTCAAACATCGCCTAAATAAGATCCATGTCTGGATCATCTCTAAATCTATCTTAAAAGACACAATGGAGGCACCATCAAATTCTACATGGAAAAAATATTAGGATAGTCTAATCGCATGCCATAATCCAAGTCTAAACGAAGGAAATATGAAAGATTAAAGTTTCCTAAAAATGAACCAAGGGGTACATGATGTGTGAGGAGACCCACACGACATGTGGTTTCTCTCTCTAACCTGTCCATGTCCATGGAGGTATACATATTGCTGACTGTTTAGGTATACACAATGTGTAGGGGATGTACACAGCATGACCATGCCACTCAGGTTTCTACCCGTGTGCTTGTTTGTCCCCGTGTATCCATCCCATGTCTGTGTACTTTGGTACATAACTCTCTACCTAGTCATGTAATCCCACATTAGGTACTATCAGTGTGGTCCACCACACAACTCATCCACCCAAGGAAGTGATAGATGGTGTGTATGAGGAAAACAAACTGTTCCATCCTTATAACTCTCTAAAAACCTAACCGCTATAGCATTGGGGATACATGTAATGTGTTTACCATAATACACGACGTGAAGGTTCTAAGAGTAGCAGAATCATGGTTGGGATGGAACCCAACTTTTATTTTTATCACGATCAATGATTATTCTGGGATCAATACAATGATGAATGCTAGACTCCATGGAATAGAATCAAATATTTAGATAAATAAGTAAGAGGCTATAAACCTTTAGAGAGGATCTTTAATATCATGTTTATAATTAATTTAATTAATTTAATAAATAAAATAATACATGGATCTTTAGTATTTTCTTCATTGATGATGTTGATCGTCCAGAATGACCCTTATGGATTATCTTGTTGCATTTACAAGGATCCAAACTAGAATCCCTCTAGCGGTGATCCACACGTGCTTCGATGACCTCTGATCGACACTGCTCATTCTCTAGGTGATAGCATGACGAAGCAAGTGTTTTGTGTCATTTGTTCTTGATCGATTGTTCTTTGGAATTGAATAACATATCTCATTCTTGAAAGGGAAAGGAAGAAGATTACAGGGAGAAATTTTTTAGCTCAACAATTCTCAATTCACCGGGTGTGCAGTTTGGTACCTGGAATAGTAGACGTATGTTTTTATTTACTAACATGTGGCTTCAGTTACAATATTTAATTGCATAACAACAATTAAATACATTTATAACCTTAGAGAAAACACATTTTATTGATAATAATACCACTTCATTATTTATAGTGTGCCAACTTGCACAAAATAGAATTATAAATAAAATTCCATGTCACAAAATAATAGCAGCGTTATTTTAATTTGTGCCAACTAGTTAAATAATTATTTATCATCTTTCAAATAATTATTTTACTACCAGACCGACCTTGGTCCTCTAGAACTCCACTTCCATTTATTGATCAACCGAATAAATAAATAAATAATTTATTCTATTAAATAAATATTTTATTTAAAAACTAGTAAATAAATATTTATTAAATGTTAAATAAAATAATTAAATATATTTTACCCTCAATCTGGTGAATATAGATTTATTTAATTTATGAAATCATTTTAACATGAATAAAATTATTCCATTGTATTGAGAATAATATTTATTAATTAAATTCAAAATTGAATTTAACCGAGACCACCAGAAAAACTTAGTGTGTGACCATCTAGGATTATTTCTAATTGGAATTAGGCAGGATTGCCTAAAGTCCAAGAGTACTTTCTAACAACGGGTCAAGGCACCCAATAGAAAGAACTAAAAGTCACAACAACGACATTCACATATGAACGCTCACTGTGTAATATAATCACTATGTCGCAATAACTCATCAAGCAGGTTTCATGATAGTGTCATCAAATTTTATGCTTGATATGTTGTTCTTTGACTACCTGAAATAAACTCATCATTACACCATGGCCGTGGAATTTTTCATGATAGTTATATTCCAATCAAAGGGTCAAGATATCAACTTCCATAAATGGAAGGGGAAAATCCTTCATCAACTTATCGATTAATAACATGCCACTCGTGACGCACCCAACATACCCTACTTCCCGCCAACTGTCTGCGTGACATTTTTCATCGATAAATCAAAGGGCGCAAGTTGTGACACATATTAATGATTATATTAAAGTATAAGGATCATCACCCACTCTCATAGATAGAAATATCCAATGACACCAAAACATGCAGAATTTTTACTGGCAGGTCTGTTATCACAATCTTCTATCTTGGAGATTACTAAGTGTGAACTTTATGAGAGGAAGTCTCATAT
Organism: Viscum album; assembly: GCA_963277665.1. NCBI lineage: Eukaryota > Viridiplantae > Streptophyta > Magnoliopsida > Santalales > Viscaceae > Viscum > Viscum album. The sequence goes on from OY728123.1 coordinate 2,043,114,925, forward strand.
GCTTATGAGTACTCACACCTAACTGTCTATATGCTATGTGTCCCATCATAGTATGTCATCCAACTATAGAACTATATTTAAGAATATTGTTATAGCATTTCAATGTTGTCATCATAGTGGGGAACTTCCATGATCTTATCAATTCAACAAATACTCTAGGACATTATTAAATCATAGTTATGCAAAAAATGAACAATATGTAATAAGATTATTAATATTTAAACACATTAAATTTACATTTAATCAAAGTAAAACTAGTTGGTTCTAGGACACCAACTCTTACAAACTCCCACTTGGACTAGAGACAACTGCCTACGACTTTCAGTTCTCTAGACCTCACATAGTGATCATGTTTCTGTTGAGTCAAGGATTTAGTGAAGGGGTCCACCACGTTGTCTTCCATGGAAATAATACTCACTACAACTTCACCTCTCTGAGAAAAATCCCTCAAGAGATGATACTTATAAAGATTTTTCTTCGTCCGATGATGTGAACTTGGCTTTTTCATGAGATCCACTGCTACCGTATTATTACAGTACAATGTGATGTGATCTTTACTACTAGGTATCACATTTAACTCATGGACTAAGCTTCACATCCAAACTACTTCTTTAGCTACCTTAAAAGCTACAATATACTTGGACTCTACTGTAGAATCTATGAACACACTCTTCTTTAAGCTCTTCCAGCTCACTGCTCCTCTATTCAAAGTGAAGATGTATCCTGTTTGTGACTTCATATCATCTTGATCAGTATGGAAACTAGTATCTACAAATCCTCTGATTAATCGTTCCTCATCTTTTACATAAACCATGAATATATCCTTAGTACACCTTAGATACTTTAAGATAGTCTTGACTACCATCCAATGGAAGTCACCTAGGTCAGCTTGATATCTTCCTACCGCACTCAATGCATAGGCGACATCCAACCTAGTACATAGCATGACATACATGACTGACCTAATTGCTGCTGCGTATAGATTCCTTTACATTATCTTTCTTTCCTTATGTGTCTAAGGATACATTTTCTTAGAAATGTGAACTCCATGTGATGCTGGAAACAATCCCCTCTTGGATTGTTCCATACTGAATCTCTTTAGTATCTTATCAATGCATATACTTGGAATTAGGCCCACCAATATCTTGGAACTATCATGATGTATCTTGATCCCAAGAATATATGCTGCCTTGCCCAATTCCTTCATGAAGAATAATTGATTCAACCATTTTTTAATAGACTGTAAGACTGATATCTCATTTCCAATAAGTAACATGTCATCAAAATATACTATTATGAAGACGACTTCACTCCCACTAAACCTTTTGTTGACACAAGGCTCACATTCATTCTTGATAAAACAAAATTTCGTTATAGATTCATCAAAATGAATGTTCAGTGAATTGGATTCTTTCTTTAATCTATAAATGTATTTCTACAACTTTCATAACTTATTTCCATCCTTTGGATTCATAAACCCTTCAGGTTGTGTCAGGTAGACATCTTCCTAAAGGTTCCTATTAAGGAAGGCTGTTTTGACATCCATTTTCCAAATCTCATAGTCATGGTAAGCAACAATGGACAATAGAATTATGGTGGATTTTAACATTTCAAATGGTGAAAATGTTTTGTTATAGTTAATGCCTTGATGCTGTTTCAACCCTTTTGCAACCATTCATGCCTTATAGGTGCTGACTCGTCCTTCCATGTCCAGTTTCTTCTTGAATAACCATTTCCTACGAAAAGGATTCACATATACTGGAGAATTTATCAAAATCCAAAATTGGTTTTGGTACATGTAATCCATTTTATAATTAATATATTTTTCCACTTAGAATCATCAGTACCACTTACTGCTTCCCTATAGGTTAGAAGATCATTATCATCAACTAATAATGAGTCACCATCTTCAGTAACTAGAAAACCATACTGTTCTAGTTCTCTAACATCTCTTATACTCCAACGTAACTCTTGTGTCTTTAGAACTGTTCTTTCTTCCACAGGGCTTTGTGGAATCTGTTCATGTACGAACTCTTGTGTACCTTGAGCCTCAACTTCATCTAAGTCTATATCGCTCCCACTATCTCTTTTGGAGATGTGCTCCCTCTCAAGGAATATGGTGTGTCTTTCCACTATAACCTTTTTGTCTAAGGGGTTGTATAGGTAATATCCCCTTGTTTCTTTAGGGTATCCTATAAAGGTGCACTTTGTGCCTATTGGTGTAAGTGTTTTACCTAAAGAGGCCTTAACAAATGCATCGCTTCCCCACACATGTAAATTCAATAATATGTCTTTCTTTCCACTCCAGAACTCTTATGGAATACCATTTATCAATTTATTTGGTACTTGGTTTAGTATGTGTGCCACTTTTTGTAACACATATCCCCAAAAGAATAATAGAAGACTCGCATGACTCATCATTGATCTCACAATGTCCAACAGAGTGCAGTTGCTCCTTTTTCTTACACCATTCCACTATGCCGTGTATGAAGGAGTGAGTTAGGATAGGATTCCAAACTCCAATAAGTAATCAATGAAGTCTTGATTAAGATATTATCCACCTCGATCTGAGTGGAGTTTCTTAATCTTCTTACCAAGCTGGTTCTCAACTTAATTCTTGTATTCTTTGAACTTATCAAATGAATCTGACATATACCTCATTAAGTAGATATACCCATATCTACTAAAATCATCAGTAAAAGTTATGAAGTATGAGTACCCTCCCATTTATTCAACTAGAAATGGTCCACACACATCAGTATGAACCGATTCAAGAAGTTATTTAGCACTTTCACCTTTCCCACTAAATGGGCTTTGGTCATTTTTCCTTATAAATATGCATGAAATACACCAAGTGGTTTTAGTTTGAAATAATATAAATATACATCTTGATGTAACTTTGTCAAGCATTTCTCATTTACATGACCTAGCCGGTGATGCCAAAGTTGGGTGTGTTATGAGTCATTTGAATTATCATTATTATCGATTTACATTACTATGTTTGTGTAATCCAACACGTAATGACCATTGTATAAATGTGCCCTACCAAAACAAATGATATCTTTGTAAAAGAAGCAACATTCATTTCAAAACATGAAAACAAATCCATCTGTATCTAATCTAGATATGAAAATAATGTTTTTAGTAAAATATGGTAAATAATAACAACCCTTTAACACCAAGACCACCCCAGTTGGCAACGTGAGGTGTTTGTCACCGACAACTACAATAACAAGTCTGGCTCTGTTGGCTGCTTGTAGATCTACCTCACCTAGGTCAATCTTCTTGAATCTATTTGGTTCCTGTATTTGGATACATATTTGAGCACCACATGCTATATCTAATACCAAATGTTTAGAAACAGATATACTTCATTCGATAAAAAACACACATAAAGCTCCCCCTTGCTTCTTAGGCTGGGTGCAGTTCTTCTTCCAGTGTCCCTTCTTGCCACATACAAAAAAATAAGTCTTCTGTTCCCTTGCCTCCCCTTTGATCTTCCTTTTCTTGGAAGTTCATGAAGAATCTTTGGAATTAAAGCTCTTCGCCTTCCCTTTCCTCTTATTCACCATAAGGACAGAAGGATTTTTGCGCTTCATATATTTTTACACTTGGAGAATGAGGATAAGAAGATCAGATAGAGACATTTCAATGTTGTTCATATTGAAATTGACAACAAAGTTAGAGAAGCTCTGAGGGAGTGATGAGAGAATGAGATCGATGCCCAGTTATTTAGGGAGTTTAAACCCTAGAACCTCCAGGAGCTCAATATAGCCAATGAGTTTGATTACATGAGGCCCAACTGGGAAACCTTCCCTAAGAATACTCTGAAAGAGTGCCTTAGAGATATAAAACCTTTTCTATTTTTCTCTCTCCTGGTAAAGACCACAAAGGTGCTCGAGCATGCTATAAGCATCCATGTTTTCATGAGACTTCATGAACTCACAAGACATTGATGATGGCATCAAACATTTAATGTAGACCGCGTCATTCATATATTTCTCATAGACCAGGAAATCATCATCACTCGCCTCTTTGGAAGGCAGATCAGATAATGAAGACTCCAGCACATAAGACTTCCGTTCATGTCCTAGGATATCCCGAAGGTGTCTAGAACATTCCTAGAAGTTACTACTAGTGAGGATGTTGTCTTTATCTAGAATTGATCGTAGGGATAGTGTGGTTGACGAGCTTGTCATTTTTATTCTAAAATTAAAAGATCAGATCATTAGTACTTTATTGATTACATTTTATGATAAATAATAAATTTTTATTTAGACTCCCACTATTTTATCAAGTCCTAATGGACCTCACCATTGAACTTGAAATGTCCAGTTTCCATGACATTCAAGTTGAAAGGATCTATATTCCCCTTCGTACAAACCCAAAAAGGGTTGGTCAAGCTATTAGAATGTATTTTGGTAGGTAAGTCTTTGCCAAATGCGGTCTTGAAGCTCCTTGATCTGTTGAGTGGAGTCCCCGATCATGAAATCATGACTTTGGATTTCCTCATATCTTGCATGCAATATTTCAAAAAGTCTTGCAAGGGATACTCCTCTTGATATAATATGGTTAAGTCAACCCGAAACCTTTAATAAGTTCTTCCTGTATAAAATTATGTGTCCCAACAAGGGTTGGTCAGACACATAATTTTATTGAGTTTTTCCCTTAATCAAGTAACGAAAGTCTTGGTCTGACTTAATGTTTTATTTGATGGATTTTTATCTCTTATGCGTGAATTGATTATTATAATTATAAAATTATTGTTAATATTAAGTGGAAATTACTTAAGTAATTAACCATTTCTTGATAATATTTACGCATAAGTATGGTTTATTTTAGTTTTATCTTCCATGCTTGTTTAATTCATTAATTATGTGATCATGAGAACACATCCATAATGATAAACCTTGAAAATGAAATAAATAAAATAAAGAGAATGATCATGATATTTTCTAATGGTTAATTTATCTAGTGGTTGATAAAATAACCCTGACCTAGGGGAGAAATATCTTGGACCTTTTGGGTTCATGTTTACAGCTTTCCACCTGTCTACCTCTGTATCTCCTGGGATTGGTTTCATCTCAGATCCAGATTGAATTTCCTCCACTATCTTGGGAGTTCCATCCATTACATATTCCTTTTTTTAACTCACATGAAGGTGAGGGGTAAAAAGTGGTTTTATATAAAAGAAACATTGGGCACGCATGCCCTACATATTAATGATGAGAAGGATTGCAGGACAACAAATTTAATTTAAATAAATTAATTAAAAGAAACCATCCATATACAAAGGTCTTGGTCTAGATCATGATCATCCATACATGCAATGATATTTATGCATAAATAAAACTAGAATTTAATTCTTTAATCATTATTATTTAAGATAAATGATGCTTGAATCAATCAATTATCATCTTTAATTAATAAATCCTTTTATCTTAAACCCTTTTCTGAATTTCCTTGATATTATCATCCATCATAATTTTAAACAAATAAATTCATTTAAAATTATATTTTTACGTAACTTGTACCTTAGAGGTAACCCGGTGAATTCCTATTCATAACTACCCAATGAGTAGAAATGAACATTTAACAGATGTTAAATTAAACACATATATATAAAAAACCTATCACGTGTTGTGCCTCATTTTTATGCCTTCATGATGGTATAAGTCTCAATGGTTTGTATAATATAATAATAACTTTTAATAAATCTGTATAATTTGGATGAGTAAATGGTGTGTAGTTTCAACTATACGACATGTACTATTTTTCAACGTCCATCTGAAGTATACGCTAGAGGAAACTTCATGTGAGTGTACTTTAGAAATCGTCAGAGCACACAACATGTCCAGTAGGCCACATGCTGTGTAGTTCCTCGTTACACAGTATTCATATGGGCAAGCCATGTGTGAGGTACATAGTCTAACCCTAACTTGAAGGGACTACACGTTGTGTCTAGTGGGCTACACGACCTGTAATCTGGAAACCGCGTGTCACCTGTTCCTGGTCGACACACGGCTTGGTTTGGTGGACCTAACATGGTGCATTGAACCTTGGCTACAGGACATGTACTACTGAATACACGTCGTGTGTTCTTGTGTTTTATGGCCAAGAACTTTGGCACCTCTGGATGATATCCTCTGTTTTATTTTAATCAAAATTAAAAGAAAAGATCATTTCTATAAGGTGAATTAGAAACTAAAGAGGAGGAACAGATCTCAAGATTCAAATTTGCATAACGATTAACTTGAATTGAAACAACTATATTATTAAATGTGTAAATCATTCATGAAATATTTAAATAATTATAAACTATGATGTATCCACTATGATACCATTCGAAGGTTTTGGGCGTAGTGGAAGCGTGGTTGGGATGTAACCCAAATTTGATTTTTACTATGATCAATGATTATTCCAAGATTAATACATCTATTAATTCTAGTCTTCATGGAATATAATCAAAGATTTAGATAAAATAAGGAAGAGGATCGAAACATTTAGAGAGGATCTTGCACATCATGTTTATAATTAATTTATTTAATTTCATAAAGAAAACAATACCTAGATCTTCTTTATGTTCTTCTTTGATGATGTTGATCGTTTGGAATGACCCTTCCGGATTATCTTGTTGCTCTTACAAGGATCCAAACTAGAATCCCTCTAGTGGTGATCCACATGTGATTTTATGGCCTCCGATCGATACCGCTCAATCTTCGGGTGCTAGTGCAGAGAAGCAAGTGTTTTTTGTTTGTAGTTCTTGATCACTTGTTCTTTGGCCTTGAAGAATGTCTCTCGTTCTTGAGAGGGGTGAGAATAGGATTTGAGAGAGAAATTGTTAGCCCAACAATTCTCAATTCACCAGGTGTGTGGTTAGGTACCTAGAACAATAGACATATGTGTCAATTTATTGACATGGGGCTTTAGTTACAATATTTAATAGTGTAACAGCAATTAAATACATTCATAACCTTAGAGAAACCCCATGATATTAATAATAATACCGTGTCATTATTTATGGCGTGCCAACTTGCGCAAAATAGAATTATAAATAAAATTTTGTTTCACAAAATAATAGCAGCATTATTTTAATTTTTGCCAACTAGTTAAATAATTATTTATCATCTTGCAAATAATTATTTTACTACTGGACCGACCTTGGTCCTCTCAAAATCCATTTACATTTATTGAACACCTGAATAAATAAATAAATAATTTATCCTATTAAATAAATATTTTTTTTACAAACTAGTAAATAAATATTTATTAAATGTTCAATATAATAATTAAATATATTTTACCCACAATCTGGTGAATACATATTTATTTAATTTATTCAATCATTTTAACTTGAATAAAATTATTAAATTGTTTTTAGAATATTATTTATTAATTAAATTCAAAATAGAATTTAACTAAGACCACTAGAAACACTTAGTGTGTGACCCTCTAGGATTATTTCTCATTGGCATTAGGTAGGTTTTCCTAAAGTCCAAGAGTACTGTCTAGAAATGGGTCATGGATCCTAAGAGAAAGAACTCAAAGTCACAAAAAAGAAATCCACATATGAATGCTCACTGTGTAATATAATCCCTTTGTCACAATATCTCATCAAGCAGGTTTCATGATAGTGTCGTCAACTTTTATGCTTGATACGTCGTTCATTGACTACCTAAAATAAACTCATCATTACACCATGACCATGGAATTTCACACAAAAGTTCTATTTCAATCAAAGGGCCGAGATATTAACTTCCATAAATAGAAGGGGAAAATCCTTCCTCGACTTATCCATTAATAACATGCCCCTTGTGACGCACCCAACGTACCCTACTTCCCGCCAACTGTCTGCGTGACATTTTTCACCAGTAAATCAAAGTGCGTGAGTCGTGACACGTATTAATGATAATCTTAAAGTATAAGGATCATTACGCACACTCCCAGATAGAAATATACAGTGACACCAAAACATGCAGAATTCCTACTGGTGGGGATGTTCTCATAATATACTGTCTTTGAGATTACCAAGTGAAAACTTTATGAGAGGAAGTTTCATCTGCTTATGAGTACTCACAACTGATGGCCTACATGCTATGTGTCCCATCATAGTATGTCATCCAACCATAGAACTATATTTAATAATATTTTTATAGCATTTCAAGGTTCTCATCATAGCGGGGAACTTCCATGACCTTATCAATGCAAAAAATACTCTAGGACATTATTACATCGTAGTCATGGAGAACAATGAAAAATATGTAATAAGATGTTTAATATTTAAATATATTAAATGTCCATGTAATCAAAGTACAACCAGTTGGTTCTAGGACACCAACTCTTACACAACACATAGTCATGTTTTTCATATAAATTTAGATCTGCACTCCACATTCCAGATTTGGTGTTTCCACCTTCACATCTAACCTCATTTGCCCTTGAAAATGGTGGAACTATCTATGTTTGGAATATTTAAACCATCTGGTGCCTGGAAAACCAAATCTCATAGCTTCGCACACACCACTCACACGACACACACCTCAGGTTCTTTATTCTTTGATGTTTCTAATTTTGATCATCAAAATGATCACCCACACTCCACATTTTATCTGAAATCATCCCTAGTTTGTCAATATGTATCTCTCATGCATATTTTTCATGATTCTGGGGGTCTGATCGGGCTTAATATCACCCAAAAATGTCGAACTAGGGGGAATAGGGTCTAATTGGTGAATAATGTAAAGAAATTATGGGATAAATTCATAATCAATAATGGTTTATCAATTTTTGCCCATGTTTTCTTGGCCAATGAACACAATTGGAAGATATGAGTTACAAAATAAGACTAACCAATTAAAATTTCAATTAATAGTTGCATGAAAAGTCAATAATTATCTTAGATCAATGATAAGTATATGACCTTGCTCAACTAATTTAATCAACATGGGTGTAAACCTTGAATTGAAAATTCCTACCTAGAGATTTTATCATTCATCATCGAAGAACACACTTTCCTATGAATTAAAGAAGTTGTTATGTTCACTACACTCCAATTTCTCTGATCCATAGATTCATCACCACCTAATTTGATTCATCAATGAAATGAGTAAGGGGAATCTCTCAATTCTCCCCAACACAAGTATCTAAAACTAGAGAATTTCCTTTAATGATGTACTTTTTGAAGATAAAATAAATTATTTTTTCTAACTAAACACACCCGCCATAGGTCATCATATTTGAATGCCCTTGTTCCAACTAGTTTTAGGAAACACCTAGGGTGAAAACTGCATTATGGACTTAACCTTGGTCTTGGATTTCTAATCCAACATTCCATTTGAGATTTATCCCATTTTATTTAAGAAACTTCATGAACATAATATAAAATATATTTAATATTATCCTAAAACTAATTTCAGAACACACCGGGCCTTGGGATCACATGTTGTCTCAGTGCCTGGATCCAGAAATATATGTAACACCCCAAGATTCCATGGTATGCTTCTCTTTGAATAATACAATAGCGTGTGTTGTACACAACTTCGAGTTCTAACACACCACAACAAATCAAACCTGCCGTTTTGAATAGTAATACCCACTTTTTGAAATTTTATAAATTTTATATTTCAATATGAACTTCATTTTTGAATTTGTAATATAAAAATTAGCTTAGGGTGAATTTTTGGTATTTTTCTGAAAACATTCAGTTTTTGATGAATAGTGAAAAATACTAAATTTTAATTAAAAAAAACTTTTTTAATCAAAATAATTTATAGTGATAAATTATACTATTGAGTGGTTTTAAAGTATAATTATATTATATTTTTACCATTTAATACAATGTTGTTCATTGGACGTAATTTCACATTTAAACTAGACAAAAGCAAGTGTCAATCTTTTGATAGTTATTATTTCTTAAAAACACGCTTTTAGATTTGACAACGAGAATTAATTTTAAATTAATTTATACCACTTATGTGTTTTGAATTTATAAAAATGGAATCCATATTTAGAATTAGTATTTTCAAATTGTGTAAATAGGTAACTTTTATTTTTAGACATTTTGAATAATTACTTCGGTAAATATTTTATTTACCATGGTTAAAGGGTAAATCCGATAAATAAGGGTAAAAAAATAATATTATATTAATATAAAATTACCCTAAAATGTGTCATAACCCTATCTGTTGATACATGTCCAACCATGGGAATCTTTGGGTCGATTTTGGGACCCCATGTAGCCACTTGTAAGTGATAATGACACTTTATATTAATTAAGTTAAAGTAAATACAAAATTGACATAAGCATATATCTTTTAGAAAAACAATTTTTAGATAGGGTTATATATGTTATATTTTCGACTATAAATATTCATTAGAAAGATAAAAATAATTAATACATAATGAGATTTTATTTATAATTTTTATGCATTGAATAATTAAGTTTATTTATGACATAATAATGATAATGTATTTTCTTTATTAACGAAAGAATCAAATAATTGGTATTATAAATGTTAAAATAAATATAATTTAGAAGTTTTGATGACATAAAAAAATTTTAATGGTTAATATGACATGTTAGGATTACTTAAATGATTTTTTTTGAATTAATAAAGTTTTTAAGACTTTAACAAAAATCAATTATTAAATAGTGTCAAAATTGACATAAAGGAGTTTTTAAAACAAATATTTTATTATTAATTGATATTCTATTCCTAAAAATCTAAGGTTCAGAAAAAGTACTTATATAATGATAGGTGTATCATTAATGGACCACTTGGGGGTCTCTTGAAAGTATATAGTAAGTTTATTTACTATATAATATAAAAATACAAAGAGACATGGTAAATGTGAAACTATTTAACTAAGAGTTAAATTAAAAAGATAAAGTTAATATAGTGACCCAAACCTATATAAAACCTATTGGTTGAGTGTTTTTAGATATAAAACCACCTTAAACTTTAAATAATATGCTTTGGAGCCATTAGAAACCAAATATGAATTTATTATAAAATAATATTTCTAGTTTTTCCTAAGGTGCCCCTCACCCCTCTTATAAAAGGGAACTCCCCCTTCTATCTAATTAATACATTAAAAGCCTTTTTTATTGTCCAAAACCTAAAAAAATATTCTCTCAACTTCCCTCAATTCAACCTAGAGGTATTAGTTTTATCAGAAAGCCAACCTATGTATCCCTTTTGATCAAATCAAAAGGAAGAACCTGAAGAAGAGGTAATGTTTTCACCACCCTCTTTCAAGTTCCTTTCTTCTTCCACTTCTTTTTTCTTTTTATTTACATTATAAAACAATAACTTCAATATATTATATATACTGTGATGTTATTATAAATATGGTACAACTATATTCAGTATTATATCCATCCTTTTAATGACATGTCACCATACGTGCGTACGTATGGCTTACCGTCTCCACGTCGTGGTGTAATTGTTATTCAAAACATTATTATTTGGATTGGTATGATAATGATGTGTAATTGAATTAAATAATAAATATAACATGATAATGATTCTATATATATGATATAACATCCAATTATATATTATTTTAATATCAAAAGAATGATATTATCGCTCGTGCATACGTACGGACTACCGTCTCCACGAACGCGATGAGATTCATTCCCCATCGTATCCATTAAAGTAAAATTATCATTTGATGATTAAAAATAATGTTTAAGGACTTGATATAATTCTGGATATTAATAAGATACAACCTATCCATAATGAACCCGACTTATGTATCAAAACATATAAAATAAAATGAGTAATTTAACACCTGAAATAACGATAATACTAAGATATTATTAACAAAGAAATGTTAAAAGATAATATATGATATCATATTAATGTATATAATTATTTTATAATTTAATAAAAATTATTTCACCATTATACAGGAGGTTAAACTACCCTTGACCAAGGAAAATTACAAGGTAAGGGTTTATTTCACAATCTCTTCATTATCCGAGGTTGTTTATGTGTAATTATCTACTGGGACCTCTTTATCATCCACATACATGTTTCTTAAAAATGTATTTCAAATCATTCTTACTATTTTTAATACTATGAAATTAATCTTTCCGTCATTTTCCAAACAAGATCCTTTTTAAATCTTTCGACAGAATTAAGGTAAGAATGTCTTTTTTTTACTTATACGGAGGGTGCGACTATTTTACACCATTATAAAATCGTCGAAGCTTCCCTTAAAAGCTTATAAGGATATTTTAAAAGTAAATGTTTTATTTTATAATTATGTGACTTTGAAATTATTTCAATAAAGAGACATTTCTCTCAAATAGTTTTGATTTCATCTCTGTCAACATCCTTTGTTGGATTTTAAGCTTATTTGAAGTTGATTTATTATGATTCAAAACTTCCATATAGTAGTGAAGGTTTTGTGTTATGTTTGACAGTGGATATGTTATTTTTATACCATTCATGGTTTATAGTTAAAGTATTGACATTTCGTATGCTAGTTTTAATACAAATGTTTATGTTATGTTTAAACCTATTCATATGAGGAATGCATTAGACTTAATAAGTGACGGGTAGAGACCACTATAGCTTCTTGATGCATTGGTAGGTCTCATGAGACAAACTAGTGGCTTGGAACAAGGCCTTGACAAAATCTTATTTGTAGTTTTGGCACAAGGCCTTGACTATGTGGTTATGATAGTCTGACATTATGCATTCCATCATTATGAATGTGGTTATTGATATTGCATGTTATTATTAGATTAGTATAATATCCATGTGAATAAGTAAATAGAATTATTTCATTTTATTTTTTCCATATTATTCTAAAGTTCAAGTTTAAAAGGCTTTTGTTTTAGTTATACATTGCCTTAAATGATTATGCTTATTTATGAAAGTTTCTGTTATATTGTTATCCTTACTGGGCATCTGAGCTCACCCCTTTCTATGTTTTATTTTTCCCAGGATGTGAAGAAGAATTTTATGAATGACCTTCAAGGATAATATGAGGGGATATGAGTGTGGTCTATGGATACAAGATGTTGTTGTAGTTTTTCATTTTATGATATAATGTAATATTTATGAATATATCTAGTGATTCGAAGGCTATTAAACTAATCAGTCTTTCGAGACTTGATCTTTTGTGATCATTCCAATGTTATGTAATAATGCACCGACTCTGGGTAACTGGGGTCGGGGCGTTATAGTTGGTATCAGAGGAAGTTTAGTATAAACCTTGGAAGTTAGATTTAGATAAACTCTGATTAGAGCACATAGACCTAAGATGGACTTTGAGGATTAGTATAGAAGTAATTCCTAGAATTTTTGTATTGTAGAGATTTTGTGAGTTTTCTGAGAAATACATCCCTCTCTGGATACGAGAAGGTAGAGGTGGCTATGGCACATATTTACCTAGGGGTAAAACCCGAAAACACTGCTTTGATCTAGACTCGAACAGGAACTGGTGCACGAAAACGGGCCTTACTGCACTCTTGGTTATGACACTCCCAGGGGATATGCTTAGGATAATTCTCATTTTCTTTACAAACCATTATGAAGGGTGTATGAGTATATACTTTCTCAAAGAAAACAATTTTATAATTATGGATTATATCCATAAACTATTCGATTCATGTTAAGTTTTTTACAAGTTTGGATTTATGTATTGTGATTCATAAACTAATCTAGTGAATGCCATTGTTTAGAAATGGCTCCTAGTAGAAGGAATGGAAACTGTATCAATACACGCACTCCATGTAGGGATTTCCCTCCTTCTCAAGATAATTATAGTGGAGCTGGTGATACAACTAGTGCTGATCAGCTAATCACCATACTGGGATAACTCACTTAGGTTATGAATAATAACATTACCCGTATGAAGCACCCAGATCCACAACATGGAGGATCAATGTTAGATCGCTTCATGAGGCAAAAAACACCAACATTCAATGGGATTACAAATCCATTAGTTGCTGAGCAATGGATAAATTCCTTAGAGAAAATATTCCATGCCTTGGGGAGTAGTGAAAGGGAAAAAGTTATCATGGCAGTTTACCGCCTCAATAGAGATGCTGACTAATGGTGGTCATTGATTCAAAACACAATGAAGGATGATGAAGTATCAAATATGGAATGGAGGGAGTTTAAAGATATTTTCTTAAAAAAATACTTTCCTCGTGACCATCGAGCAGATATGGAAAGGAAATCTCTGAGTCTAAGACAAATGGAGGATGAGAATGTCGAAAAGTATGAGGCTAACTTTACAAGGTTATAGAGGCATGAAAAAGATTATATACATAATCCAAGGATTAATATTGATCATTTATTTTATGGGTTAAAACCATTTCTTCGTCGATCATTAGTCTCACAATCCTTCTCGTCGTATGAAGATATTGTCTCATGTGCTATCAAGACAGAAAAGGAATTCTCTAAGTCTTATGAATTTAAATCCAAGCAAGAGAAGAATAGATCTACTGATCACTCTGGGAATGGAAATAAGGGGAAGAAGGGAAAAGTTGAATATCCATCCTGCAGTAAATGTGGGAAGAAACACCCTGGTACTTGCTTGAAGGGAATGAGAGTTTGTTTTAAGTGTGGTGAAAAAGGCCACCATGTTCGTGATTGTAAGGGGAAGAAAGAAGCTACCGATGTTCAATGAAACAATTTTAGGGAGATGGGACATTATGCAAATGAATTTTTTAAGCGTCGGACGAACTTACCTCATAAAAGGCCAAGGGATCAAGGCCAAGCTTATGCTATCACTACTGTTGAGGTAGAAGCTCCAAAAGACATGGTGGCAGGTAATTTAATGATTTCCTCAAGTTTAGAAAATTCTTTATTTGATTTTGGATCATCGAATTGTTTCATATCTTCCTAGTTTTCTAAGAAAATTAGATATTTCCAATTTGATTTAACAAGGGAGTTGTCAGTCAAAACTCTTAAGGGAAGTATCATTGCCACAGAGTTCTATGAATCAGTTCCCATTAGGGTATATAAATGTTATTTATCAGCTGATCTCATCGTCATACCCATGATTGAATTTGATATAATTCTCAGAATGGATTGTCTTTCGGACCATGATGCAGTAATTTATTGTAAGAAGAAGGAGGTTACTATTTTTTATGACGATGATAAAGAACACCTTATATTTAGAGTAGAATCATCACCACCTGATTCCTATCTAGAACTGCCCCTAGTAGCTCAACTAAATTCAATTATTGGGGAGGAAGAGAATGAAATAATTGTGGGTGAGGAAAGGAATGTTCAAATAGAGTATGTACCTATTGTGAAAGAATATGTTGATGTGTTTCCAAAATATTTACTTGGACATCCTCCAGAACGAGAAATTGAGTTTTCCATTGATTTAATTCCTAGATCAAGACCCATATCAAAGACCACTTATAGAATGTAAATTGTAGAATTAGTGGAAATAAAGAAACAACTAGAGGAATTGAGTAATGAGGGATTTATTCGCCCTAGTGTTTGTCCATGGGGATCGCTGTCCTTTTTTTAAGAAGGAAGATGGATCTATGAGGTTATATATCGACTACAAGGAGATCAATGATATAACAATAAAGAACAAGTATCCCCTACCTCGCATTGATGATTTATTCGACCAACTTCATGGAGCTCAATATTTTCAAAGAATGAATTTCGATTTGGATATCATCAGTTGTGTGTGAAGAAGGAAAACATTCCGAAAACAACATTTCGAAACAGGTACGGGCATTATGAGTTTACTGTAATGCCTTTTGGGATGACTAATGCACCCTCTTTTTTCATGAATCTAATGAATAGAGTTTTCAAGGAATATATTGATGAATTTTTAGTGGTATTAATTGATGATATAATGTTATATTCCAAAAGCTACGAAGATCATGAAAATCACTTGCGCATTATCCTGAAGACTCTTAGAAGACATGAATTATATGGGAAGTTTAGCAAGTGTGAATTCTGGCTTCAGAAGATTTATTTTCTTGTACATATTGTCTCTAAGGATGGAATCTCCGTTGATCCTTTTAAGACAAGAGCAATCCAAGAATTTCCAGCACCGACGAGTATAACTAAGTTACGTAGTTTAATTGGTTTAGCAGGTTATTATCAATGTTTTGTCCAGAATTTTGCCTGATTGGCTAACCCGTTAACGAAGCTCACACATAAAGGGGATAAATTTATTTGGACAAAAGAGTGTGAAGAATGTTTTGAATAATTGAAGATAATATTAGTCAATGCTCCTATATCAACTCTACCATCGGGGAATGATGGGTTTGTTATTTATAGTGATGCTTCAAAGAAAGGACTTGATTGTGTCCTTATGTAGAATGATAGGGTTATTGCCTATTCATCATGATAGCTGAAAATTCATGAGCAAAACTATCCTACTCATGATCTTGAGTTAGCTGCTGTAATCTTTTCTTTGAAGATATGGAGGCATTATGACTATGGTAAAAAATGTGAGATGTATACCGATCAAAAGAGTTTGAAG
Organism: Viscum album; assembly: GCA_963277665.1. Lineage (NCBI taxonomy): Eukaryota > Viridiplantae > Streptophyta > Magnoliopsida > Santalales > Viscaceae > Viscum > Viscum album. Next base: position 2,043,131,404 of record OY728123.1, read on the forward strand.
TATATTTTCTTATAGAAAGAACTCAACATGAGGAAAAGGAGATGGCTTGAACTACTAAAGGATTATGATTTCATGATACACTACCACCCAAGGAAGGCAAATAAGGTGGAAGATGCTTTGAGCAGAAAGGATTATGGAGTTTTGAACATGATGAGAATTAAAAGGGATCCCATTTTAATGGATCTAGTGAAGATGGCTATGTGAATTATCATGGAAGGTAAAACATTGATACTTTTTCAAATGGTTGCCAAACCATATTTACTAGAAAGGATAAAGAGTTATCAGACCGATGATGAATAATTTAAAAAGAAGATTAAAGCTATGAATGATGGGAGATTGAGTGACTTTGTGTATGAAGGTGGAGTTTTTAAATTTGGGAAGAGACTTTGTGTTCCCGATATACCTGATCTAAAAAGGGAATTGTTGGACGATTCTCATAGTTCCAATTTCTCTATACACCCTGGGAGCACTAAAATGTATAGAGATTTTAAGGAACATTTTTCATGGGATAACATGAAGAGGGAGTTTGCTGATTTTGGGTCAATATGTATGGTTTTTCAACAAGTGAAAGTTGGAAGGCAACAACCTGGAGGAGTCATGCAACCTCTTCTCATACGTGAGTGGAAATGGGATAATATCACGATGGACTTTGTCATGGGACTACAAAATACTCCTAGAAGGAACAATGATATATGGGTAATTGTTGATCATCTTACCAAGTCAGCACATTTTATTGCTATAAGATAAGATATACCACTTGAAAATCTTTCAAGACTATATATTAATGAAGTTGTGTGACTTCATGGAGTACCCCTATCGATTGTTTCTGATCATGATCCCCATTTTACACCAAGATTCTGGAAAAGTCTTCAGAAAGCCCTAGATACTGAACTTTGTTTGAGCACTGTCTACCACCCCCAAAATGATAGACAATTAGAATAGACTATTCTAACCTTAGAAGACATGTTGATATCTTTCTCACTTAACTTTCAGGGTATGTGGGATCAATATTTACCTCTAGTGGAATTTTCCTATAACAATATCTTCCATTCAAGTATTTAGATGGGACCATATGAAGCGTTATATAGAAATATATGTCACACACCAACCTGTTGAGATGATGTTGGTGAAAGAAAATTTCTAGGCCCATAACTGGTGGAGGAAATGGTGGAAAAGGTGAAGGTAATCCAAAATCACATCAAAGCAGCTCAAATTAGGCAGAAGATCTATGCCGATAACCGAATGAAGGATTTGGAATTTCAGGTAGGAGAACATATTTTCTTAAAGATATCTCTATGGAAGGGTGTTATATGTTTTGATAAGAAAGGTAAATTGAGTCCCAGGTACATAGGACCTTTCGAAATTCTAGAACGAATTGGGGCTGTACCTTATCGTTTAGCAATGCCGCTAAATCTCTCCAAAATTCACGATGTATTCCATGTATCACTATTGAGAAAATACATGTCTGACCCAACGCATGTACTTACCAATGAGGAATTAGAAATGGAACCTGATTTGTCTTATTGAGAAGAGCCTGTCAAGATTCTTGATATATGAGAACAAGTTATGAGAAACCGGATGACTAGTCTGGTAAAAGTTCTATGGAGAAACCATAAGATGGAAGAGGAAAAGTGGGAACCCGAGGAACTTATGATGAAGAACCACCCAAGTCTTTTTATGTAGTAATATTTTAGAAATTTCAAGGACAAAATTATTTGAAGGAGGGGAGAATGTAACACCCCAATCATCCATGGTACACTTCTCTTTGTATAATATAGTAGCGTGTGTTGTATGCAACTTCGAGTTCTAACACACCACAACTAATCAAACTAGTCGTTATGAATAGTAATACCCACTTTTTAAAATTTTATAAATTTTATCTTTCAAAATGAACTTCATTTTTGAATTTGGAATATAAAAATTATCTCAGGGTGAATTTTTGGTATTTTTCTGAAAACATTCTGTTTTTGATGAATAGTGAAAATTACTAAATTTTAATTAAAAATAAATTTTTTAATCAAAATAATTTATAGTGCTAAATTATACTATTGAGTGGTTTTAAAGTATACTTAGATTATATTTTTACCATTTAATACAATGTTGATCATTGGATGTAATTTCACGTTTAAACTGGACAAAAGCAAGTGTCAATCTTTTGACAGTTATTATTTCTTAAAAACACATTTTTTGATTTGACAACGGGAATTAATTTTAAATTAATTTCTGCCACTTCTATGTTTTGAATTTAGAAAAATGGATTCCATATTTATAATCAGGAGGTCCAAATTGTGTAAATAGGTAACTTTTATTTTTAGACATTTTGAATAATTACTTTGGTAAATATTTTATTTACCATAGTTAAAGGGTAAATTCAGTAAATAAGGGTAAACACATAATATTATAATATTATTAAATTACCATAAAACATGTCCTAAACCTATTTGTTGATACATGTCTGACCATGGTCATCTTTGGGTCGATTTTTGGGACCCCATGGATCCACTTGTAAGTGATAATGACACTTTATATTAATTAAGTTAAAGTAATTACAAAAATGACATAAGCACATATCTTTTAGAAAAACAATTTTTACATAGGGTCATATATGTTATATTTTAGTCTATAAATATTAATTATAATGATAAAAAGATTTCATACATAATGGGATTTTATTTATAATTTTTAGGCATTTAATAATTAAATTTATTTATGACACAATAATGATGCAATATTTTCCTTATTAATGAAAGAATGAAATAATAGGTATTATAAATGTTTAAATAAATATAATTTGAAAGTTTTGATGACATAAAAAAAATTATTGGTTAATATGACATGTTATGATTACTTAAATGAATTTTTTTTGAATTAATAAAGTTTTTAAGACTTTAACAAAAATCAATTATTAAATAGTGTCAAAATTAACATAAAGGAGTTTTTAAAACAAATATTATATTATTAATTGATATTCTATTCCTAAAAATATAAGGTTCATACAAAGGACATATATAATGATATGTGTATCATTAATGGACCACTTTGGGGTCTCTTGGAAGTATATAGTAAGTTTATTAACTATATAATATAAAAATACAAAGAGACATGGTAAATGTCAAACTATTTAACTAAGAGTTAAATAAAAAAAGATAAAGTTAATATAGTGACCCAAACCTATCAAAAACCTATTGGTTGAGTGGTTTTCGACCTAACCCCACCTTAAAATTTAAATAATCCTCTTTTGATCCATTAGAAACCGAATATGAATTTATTAAAAAATAATATTTCTAGTTTTTTGTAAGGTGCCCCTGACCCCAATATAAAAGGGCACTCCGACTTCTCTCTAATTGACACATTCAAAGCCTTTTGTCTCGTCCAAACCCTGCCAAAATATTCTCTCAACTTACCTCACTTCAACCTAGAGGCCTTATTCTGATCATAAATCCAACCTAAGGATCCCTTTTGATCAAATCAAAAGGAAGAACCTGAATAAGAGGTAATGTTTTCACCACCCTCTTTCAAGTTCCTTACTTCTTCCACTTATTATTTATTTGTTATTACCATTATAAAATAATAAATCCAGTATCTTCTATATATTGTGATGTTATTATAAATATGGTACAACCATATTCAGTATTATATCCATCATTTGAATGACATGTCACCATATGTGCGTACGTACGGCTTACCGTCTCCACGTCGTGGTGTAATTGTTATTCAAAACATTATTATTTGGATGGGTATGATAATGATGTGTAATTGAAGAAAATAATAAATATAACATGATAATGATTTCGTATATATGATATAACATCCAATTATATCTTATTTTAATATCAAAAGAATGATATTATCACTCGTGCGTACGTACGGACTACCGTCTCCATGAACGCAATGCGATTCATTCCCCATCGTATCCATTCATGTATAATTCTCATTTGATGATTAAAAATAATGTTTAAGTACTTGATATCATTCTGGATATGAATAATATACAATCTATCCATAAAAAACATGGCTTATGTAACAAAACATATAAAATAAAATGAGTAAGTTAACACCCGAAATGACGATAATACTAAAATACTATTAACAAAGCAATGTTAAAAGATCATATATGATATAATATTATTGTATATAATTATTTTATAATTTAATAAAAATTATTTCACCATTATACAGGAGGTTAAACTACCCTCGACCAAGGAGAAGTACAAGGTAAGGGTTTATTTCACAATCTCTTCGTTATCTGAGGTTGTTTATACGTAATTATCTTCGGGGACCTCTTTATCATCTACATCCATGTTTCTTAAAAAAATATTTCAAATCATTCTTACTATTTTACAGAATATGGGTTAAATTCATTTATACCCTTGTTTGACTTTTTATAATATGTTTATAAAGGAATCTTTCCATCATTTTTCAAACCAAGTTTTTTTAACCCTTTCGATAGAATAAAGGTAAGAATGTATTTTTTAACTTATATGGCGGGTGTGGCTAATTTCCACTTTTATAAAATCATCGAAGCTTCAATTAAAATCTTATAAGGATATTTTAAAATTAAATGTTTTATTTTATAATTATGTGACTTTTAAATGATTTCAAGAAAGAGATATTTCTCTCAAATAGTTTTGATTTCATCTATGTCAACATCCTTTGTTGGATTTTAAGATTATTTGAAGTTGATTTATTATGATAAAAAACTTCTATATAGTAGTGAAGGTTTTGTGTTATGTTGGACTGTGGATGTGTTATTTTTATACCATTCATGGTTTATGGTTAAAGTATTGACATTTTGTATGCTAGTTTTAATACAAATGTTTATGTTATGTTTAAACCTCTTCATATGAGGAATTCATTGGACTTAATAAGTGATGGGTGAATCACTCTATAGATCCTTAATGCATCGGTAGGTCTCATGAGACAAAATAGTGTCTTGGAACAAGGCCTTGACAAATTCTTATTTGTAGTCTTGGCACAAGGCCTTGACTATGTGGTTATGATAGTCTGGAATTATGCATTCCATCATTATGAAAGTGGTTATTGATATTGAATTTGATTATTTTATTAGTAGAATATCCATGTGAATAAGTAAATGGAATTATTTCGTTTTATTTCTGACATATTATGCTGAATTTCAAGATTAAAAGGCTTTTTTTTAGTTATACATTACCTTAAATGTTTATTCTTATTTATGAAAGTTTTCTCTATATTGTTATCCTTACCGGGCATCTGAGCTCACCCCTTTCTAGGTTTTATTTTTCCCAGGATGTGAAGAAGTATTTTATGAATGACCTGTAGGGATAGTATGAGGGGATATGAGTGTGGTCTATGGAGGCAAGATGTTGTTGTACTTTTTCATTTTATGATGTAATGTGAACTTTATGAATGTATCTAGTGATTCCAAGGATACTAAAATAATTGGTCTTTCGAGACTTGATATTTTGTGATCATGTCAATGTTATGTAATAATGCACTGACTCTGGGTAACTGGGGTCAGGGCGTTACAATATATGTTGAAAATTTTCAAAGTCTTACAAGGAAAAAAAACTAAGACTCTACATTATTCACTTATTCAAGAGTTCTTTCCCCAAAAAGAAAAAAATAAACAAATAAATCAAGATATTGAGCCCGCATTAGGTCTCCCACTCTAAAAAACTCTTCTAAAAATTCCTGTGCTTCCACAACACATGAACCAAGGGGACGATCCATCCATATAAGTTCCTCTCCTTTTGATCCTTGATCATAACCAGGTGCTTCACAAAAGTGTCATCTTCCTTGATGTCCTGCTCACCCTAGTCGATGACGTGTGTGGGGTTATGCATGTATAACCTCAGTTGTGATGTGTGAAAGATATTGTGCACCCACTCTAGCTGTGGGGGTAGGGTGAGGTGGTAAGAAATCTTTCCAACCCTCTATATGATATCAGAGGGACTAATTAACCTTGGGGATAACTTGTATCCATGGAAAAAACTTTGTAATCCTCATTGTGGGGAGACTCTCATGAAAACATGGTATCCCTTATCAAACACAAAGGGCCTATGACAGTGATTTACATAAGATTTATACCTATTTTGGACAGTCCTCATCTTCTCATAGATGACCTGGACCATATTCTTCATCACCTAAACCAACTCTGGACCCATAAGAGATATCTCTCCAATCTCTATCCCACACAAGGGTGACCTACAAGGTCTCCTGTACAGTGCCTTACAAGGTTCCATGCCAATGGTAGAGTGTTTTTTATCGTTGTATGAAAACTCTACTATAGGTAGGTGACCCTCATAGATCTGACCAAATCCTAACATGGAAGACCTAAACACATCCTCTAACACCTGGATAATGTGCTCAATCTTCCCATCAATCTGGGGGTGAAAGATTGTACTCAAAATCATTTTTGTCTCAAATTCCTATTATAGGCCTCTCTATAATAGTGATATAAAATTCACATCATGATTGGAGACAATCATCTAGGTCACCCCATGAAGGGGAACAAACTCTCTTACATACATCTATCCTAAAATATCCACCAAACTCTGCTCACCGATAGAAATGAAGTGTACTGATTTCATGAGTCAGTCAACTATCACCCAGATGGAATCATGGCCATTTTCTATGTGTGGAAGCCCTGTCACAAAGTAGAGAGATATTATATCCCACTTTCACTTTGGGATCTTAAGGGGATACAACAAACTTGCCAGAACTAGGTTCTCAGCCTTCACCGGCTGATAGATAAGGCACTGTGAGATGAACTCAGCCATGATACATCACATACTAGTGAAAAAAACTATTGAATAAGGTACTTGTACATATTACCCACACCAGGATCACTAAAAAAATACTAATATTTTAAGGGGTTATTTTTTATATTAGAAGGGGTATTAAATCCTTATAAACATATTAGCAGGGGTTATCAAAAAAATTTCTAATATGGTCGCCTACTTGTCATTAACGGTGGTTTATGGAAAGGAATGGTATCATAAATTAGAGATGGTTGTATCAGAGGTGGTTAAAACCCTTTCTAATCTAAAAAAGTTAATTGAGGAAAAAATTATAGGGGGTGAAAACTACCTCTAATAAAAAAAAATTCAAGAGAAAATTAGAGGCAGTTTTAACCCACTATAATCTGTAAAAAAACATTAGATGGGGTTATTAATGCCTATAATCAAAAAAATTAAAATTATGGGGGAAAGTTTTAGGTGGTTTTAGGCCCCTTTAATTCGAAAAAAATATTATAGGGGGTTATGAACACATCTAATAAAAAAAGTATTCCTAGAAAAATAGAGGAGTTTTAACCCCTCTAATCGGAAAAAACAAATATTAGAGGGGGTTATAACTGCCTCTAATATAAAAACTAAAATTACCTAAAAAAATAGAGGTGATTTTAACCCCTTATATTTTAAAAAATAATTTTTTCAAAATATTAGAGGGGATTAAAAATGCCTCTAATCTAAAAAAATTCAATTATGAAAAGCAAATAGAGGTGGTTTTAACTCCCTGTGATAAAAAATTAAAATGTAGAAAAATTAGAAGTAGTTAAAACCGCCACTAACCTAATAATAAATTAAAAATAATAATTCAATTTTTTTTATTTTCTTTGAAAAAATTCTAATAAATATATATAATCATATATTTATATATATATTATAACTACATGATCCACGAAATTCCACCCCAAAATCTCCACCCACCACAAATCCCAAAAATATAATATTACTAAATAAATATTTATACAATATTTAAAAATAAAAAAATATTATTATTAATAAAAATAAATTAAATAAATAATTAAAATCTACATTATGAATAAGATACAATGATTTTATAAAAAATAGATCACATTTTTATTCAGCACATTGAAAACCAACCATAAATCAAGTGATTTTACCAAGATACAATTTTTTCATAAAAAACATCAAATATTTCACCAAAAAATCATCAAATTTACTAGATAAGAAGGTTCACCCTCGCCACTGGATGAAAAGAACCACCCTCTCCACCAAATTAAAATTAGTTCCCTCACCATCAAATGAAAAGAACCAACATCATCACCAAACACACATCAGAAACAATGAGCAATATAAACCCAGTGAAACAAAAAATAACAATTAAAGGATAAGAAAAAAATAGCAAGAAATAAAGAAAAAATATTTCCTTTCATAACAATTCAACATATATCATTGAAAAACAAGGCTCAACACCTGAATATACAATAGATTGAAAACATGGATATATATGTTCTATATCAACACGAAGCCTCTAAACATTTTAGTTATGATAAAATTATAACATGAAGCATGAGTATATTAGGATAAAATCAAAATTAAAACTATCCTAATACAAGGGACGACATTAAATAAATAACATTTCTTTTATAACATATAGTGTCATGTAGGAACACTACATTTGACATCAAATGAGATCATCCTTAAACATGTTATTTTAGAAATGAATTTTCACTTTAAAGTTCATAATTATGTCTACATTATGCTAAGTGTGTACTTCATCCCTTAACAATTTTACATTCATGAACCTTATGTATTTTAATCACTATATACCTTAAATTAGTCCATCCATAAAAATGATTCATATTATACAAGGTGTATTTTAATCACTACATTTGACAACAAATGAGGTCATACTTAAACATTTTATCTTTGAAATGGTTTTAATTAGTGGGGTTCCACCATAAATAAAGGTATATAAAAGTAAATATGGAATTTAAATTGAAATAATATGATCCACACCATAATTATGATTGGAGATCTTTTGGATTCACCTTCCATATCTATCAGATTTGGTCCTCATGCAATGAGGAAGGGTTTCGGGTTCCAATGTTAGTATATAACTTCCATATCTACTAGTTGTGTCTATTTATGATTTGTGTATTGAAGGTGCATCTCAACACTATTTTTGAGTTTTACAAAGGTCAACTTACGTGGACATCAATTATAATTTTTGTTCCTTTGGTTCTCAGACTTGAAAAATTCAACCACAGGTATATTCCATTATTGGCAGAAAACTTTCACATTTCCTTAGAGTGTTGGAATCGTGGGTGGAAAACCTGGTGCTTCTACTTACATATTTGGTATACAAGGTGAGAAGGCCTTTTACCTTTATCCACTTGACTTTCAATAGGTAATCCACAAAAATGACATAGTACTTTTTAACTAATTTTTTTTACAACTGTGTTCTGGATCATACTAAATATGTCATTTATTTTCATCTGTCCCATTATATATTGGAAAACTTTATTATAAGCGTATAGTTTAAACAATCTTATCTTTTTGTGAATAGTAATTTGATTAGTTTTGTTGAAATAAAATAAATTAGAAAAAGGGTATTGTATGAGTAAGAATACCATTTGTTCCTAGATTGTTTCTATGAGAGGTTGGTAAAGACTTGAGGAGAAGAATAATGGTGAACACTAAATTCATATTTTGGATGCAGTTAAGGTAAGAGAAACAAAGATAGATAAACTTATTAATACCTGTTTTTTGTTTCTGGTGTACAAGAGTGTGGGAGAATCTCCTTAATAATCTCCTCATTCTTATTGATAATATAAAACAAATGTGAGTAGGATGATCTAAACTATTGCATATAAGGGATTATATAATTGATATCTAGAGTTAGTGATACTTATATTTAATCCATATGCTATTTTTATTTTATATAAATCTTTCTCTCTCCATTGTATCGTCATCCTGAGATCTATATTCCATAAAAATAGATGGTAAACACGATTTTGATAGTGTGTATTTTTGGTTAAGAGATTCACCCCACTCCTCTCAGTGGTTGTTTAATATATCCTGAGGCCAATTAGTTGGTATTATAACACACTATTTGTGAGGATTAATCTCATTTGTTATCTAATATCTTTAAATTAATATATAATAAGGTTTTTATTGTATCAATTAGGGATCCTTACATTCTATTCATACGGAATATAACACATTAGGACTAAATACTTTCTCATGGATATGAGATTTCTTTTCACTATTTATATATTTGACCAATGAGATCAATGGATTCAATAAACAACATCAATATAAAAGGATTTCATATGTTCTTTAAAAATGGATTTCATATATTTAGAGATAGAATGTTTCTATATCATCTCTTACATGTCTTGGATATTATATATATCACCAAGAATGGTGTAAACATTCTAGATGTTAGGAAATCCTACACATTATAAGACAAAAAGAATATTAAATCTAATGGGATAACATGTAATTAAATAATACCATCCCTATAAGATAATCAATTGATAATATTTAAGTAGATAAAAATAGTGAATGTAATATTATATAAACTTCATGAAATCCATAAGGTGGACAAGGAAGTAAATGAGTCATGGTTATAAATATATTGTTATTAGTTTAAAGATACCAATAATGGGGAAGATTAAATGGAGGAATAATTTTACATCTAATTGATCAAAATTGTGCTACCAATTCAATGCTATAAAAAGTTCTTATTGATTCCAACATGTATATAAATTTAAGTATAATCCTCATAAATAAATTTAATCCAAGGATTTATTTTTTAGAGGATAAATACTATGATGAATTGACCTTTGAAAAAAATAAAAAATACGTTGATTGTCTAGGAGAAGAGAAGTGGGTCATCCATAAATATAAAATAAAAATATGAAAAAATAAGGCTTTATAGTCTATATATTATTTAAAAAAACATGAGATAAGGAATTATCATTAGGATTATTCTTAAGATGATGTTTCTACCATGGATTTTGTTGAATTTTTATCTTAATTTCAAAATTCATGAAATGAGTCAAAAGAAATAGAAAGGTAAGTGCAACAACCACAAACATGGTATAATCCAAGATAATACACATGTGGACATTTATAACTTATATTATCCATCTGTAATAAGAATGGGTGTATCCCAATAAAGAATACTAAATAGTGGGTGTGATTAAAGACACAAGGGAGAACCAATTACATTTGAGGTATGGAGAAAACCAAATTTTTTTTATTAAAGTGTTTTCCATGGAAATAAATGATTTGATTATTCTACAATTTTCCATATTCCCCTATAATATCCACACTAGATAGTACAGGATAAATACAAGAGGATCACCCACCCAAGCCTATGTATATGAAAATAAATAAGCTCATAAAAGAATATAGGCCACCACCAATGGATTTTGAAACCAAGATTTAAGTTAATAGGGTATTTGAGTTACTAATCTAATTTTAAAATTAAATCAAACAAAATTAGAAGTAGATAAACGTTACAGATGATGATTATGGACTCTAGATACTAACCAAAGGAAAAAAAATTAGAGAGAATACAGAAATTAGAACAATAGTGGGTAAAATACCTCAAAATAATCATGGGAAAGTAAAAATTTCTGATTAACATCAGTTCCTCTAGATGATACAGGTAATTTTGATCTCCATTTTCACACATCTTCTTCATTAATGGAATCATAAATAATATTAAAAAACATGATGTTTTAACAATTAAAAATAATAAAAGTCATAAAACATATATTAAAAATATATGTTTTCATTTAATAATATAAATCATAAACCATATAAATGGATAACTAATGGATATTTTAATTTATTAGTGCTCTGCAATCTAAACACTCACAAACATTAAAACAATACACTTATTTTCATAAAAAACACCATAAATGATCAATTAGCTGCCTATAATAAAAAAATAAGGATTCAGTTTATGGTTTTGGGTTTGGTGAACTATCCAACAACAACTCCACATATGGTATTGGTTTACATCTCATACCTATGAGCTACTGTTTCATCAGTGATAGTTTTTATGTTCACGAAAATGGTGAACAAGACTTGGTTCTTTTTCATGTTGTTTTTGGGAACATGGATATTTTTCATCCTGGATCCAAATAATTCCACCCTATTTGTGGAGACTTTGATAGTGGAGTTAAAAATATACACAACTAAAGGCATTATGATGTTTTTAAAATGAACATGAACACTTGTATATATTCTAAATAAGTTATTAGTTTCAAGGCCCCGTTCTAGAACTGAAGGTTCTCCTGCTCAAAAAGAGTGAAAACATGATGTTTTGGGTGTTACTACCAGTCCAGGACATTTGCAATTTTGTACCCATGGAACTATAATAGAAATATTTATTAAAAATATAATCATTTTTCATTGTTTTTATTAAATTATGGGGAACTTGAAGTCATGACATATTGACAGTAATAATTACTTCTTTTAAATTCCCCCAGTTATTTTCTATGTTTGTTTACACTGTCATGTTTTTTTTCTAGGCTTTTCACTTGAACCATGTCATATCCATGAGACATGTGTTCTCAAAATATTATATGTGTTTTATTATGAATTTTTGAATATAATATTTATTCTAATTATTGAGAAATTTTATCAAAATCTAGGGAATATGTGTTGTTTTTTATAAATTTTCAACATCAGGTGTGACAACTAAGAATAATAATTGGTTGTTTCTATGTAAAAAAGAAGGATTCATTGTTAGTATTATATGGGGGAAGGATGGGGCCTGTGTGGGAAGTGGAGAATAATTAGGGGTAGTTTGTATTTTTGTTCTCTATTAGTTATTAGGGATAGTAATGGAATTTAGAGGTTATTTACGAGTAATAAATAGGGGATTTCAAATATGGGAGATGGTATGTTTTATTTTGATCATTTAATGGAAGAAGTATTTTTTATGTCTATACTGGAAAACTAACATTTTCTAGAAACAACATTTGCTGGTAGCAACATTTTTTGTGTACAAATATTCCTTTCAGAAATTCTACATTTGTGCTTGAAAGTTAAACATACACTACAAGAAATATAATTAAAAAATAACTTCCTAGAATCACTGGTTAGGTTGACATTTGTTGAAGGAATATTGGCCCTTATTCCTTTAAGAACATCAATGATCCTAAGTAGTTGCACTTTTTTTGAGATAACTCATCTTCATTCCTTTATAATTTAAATTTTTATTGACTCAAATTTGATTTTAAATTATCAAATTATTTGTGAGATGTAGGATGAAAATCATATATAGTGTCATTGATGCCTCAAAATAATTGAGAGGAAGAGCTTAATACACTTGTTGGACATGCTTCCAACCCAAGATATTGTACACATCCTAGATGCTCTTTCTCAAATAATTTTCTAAGAGAATCATTTGGAGAAAGTGTTGAATGTTGTTACGATTCCTCTTAACTTAAAAACATAATCAATTTTTCCTATATGAAGATGACATAAATTTGGTTACATCAAAAAGTAATACAAATTTAATAAGAATTCTTACTCAAATTGTTTTTGTATCATCATGTACATATGATATGTCACTTTTTTGATGGAGCACATCCCATATATTGGCCCTACCAATCAGATGTCCATAGTACATCTCCTATAATATAAAATATTATAAAAATAAATAATATGAAATTAATTTCTAAAAATGTAAATGATATACTACCATCCCATCTTTCATTCAGGAAAATGTTTTAGTTTAGGATGTATGTGGAATGGTTTGATTGCTTTGATTAAGTGAATTGTTCTTACACATGTCCTGCACATATAAATATGAAATTTTTTGTAATATTTAATGAATATAAAAAATTAAATGTTAAAATATGATGGAAATAAAAAATATGAAAGTACCTTGTGTTTTGTATTATCATGGATAAGGATATAACTTTATCATTGCTCCATTGTTATACCGTTTTGAAATTTTTTCTCAACATTGTTTTTCTTTAGTTAATCGAGAATCATAATGTTTTTTAGAAAAATAATATAATTAAGTCTCCTTATTTTTTCCATTGAAAACTTAGAAAACCACTCTTCTAACTTAACTGGTGGAAAATGGAAGTAGGGATTTTCCAAAAAATAAAAACATTAGTTGTGTAGTTCTAAAATAAAACTAAAAAAGTCATTAAATTTAAAAAAAAAACACCATAACCAATCTACATAACATGTATTGTTTTATACAATTTGGTATGCTTCACTAAGATTCATAATCTATAGAAAATTTCATCCTAAATATATGTCCCATTTTACATAAAAATAAACCTCTTCCTTCCCCAATTGGATGACCCTAATCATTGAAGTTCACTATTACATTTTCATTCACTAATGACCAAATTTTACCCATTCACAATTTTCTCACCTTTTTCACACCCTCCAAATATAATCAAATAATGAAATAAATTTAATAATGGATTAATTAAAATAAATTATGCATGAATAAAATTGAATGTACCAATAATATTTCATATCTAAGCAGTTCATTATTTTTCCATCCTTACACCAATTGATATCAGAGAAACACAAACATCCTTATCATCTTCAACACCAGAACCATTTTTTGTAATAGATAATCAAGTATTTTTATCTTCATTGGACTCTGATAATGTGAACTATGTTGATTAACCATAATCTAAATGTGTTTGTTGGGGAAAACATCTTGGGTGATATGCACTCTTGATGAGCTTGATGGAACATCTTTAGTTGAAGAAGGTTTGATATTCACGTTGATATATGATTTTGTTGTATGTTTTTCATTTATATTTCAAAATCCAGGACATTTTGAATTAGAAATATCTATACGGTGAATACAAGCATAAAAAGTTTTGAAGAAAAAATTATAATGTGGTTAAAATAAAAAATAACAGAAAAAGATGAAACATTCATTTTATTGGCAGGATCAATAAAATATTTCAAATTTAACATGTATACATCTTGTATACGTTAATAATATCCTATTTTAAGGGGCCTAGACAGTATGTTAATGAAATAAAAGTGTATGGAATGATGTTCACAGTGGTGTGTTGGTTGATTTGTGAATAAAGGAAGTGAGAGAAGGAAGGTCCTATTATAATCTCTATATTATAAATCAAGTGAAAGCCCTTGTGGTGGATCATGACACACATATCATAGATAGGAGGTCATCAAATTCTATCAGGGGATCCTCCCAAAGAGTGCCTCATGTGAGGTAGGTGTATTGTTCTAAGGTAATGGGATAAGTGGAGGCCATCCAATATTTGGATGAAAATTAATATGGATGGATCTTATGTGTATGAAGAGATGAGAGGGGGTGGCTTGGTGCACGATGTAATCGGTTCAATGATCTTCAGTTTTAATAATAACTATGAACCAGGAAAATACATTGGGGTAGAGACAAGGGAAATTAATACTTTCATTATGCAATCTATAACATCAGTATGTCTATAGTGGACCCTAAATCCAAACTTTGGGTTGGTTTCCTTCATAAAAAAGTGAGAAGACAAAAGGAAATTAAAATTTCATTATTCATACTTATATAATTATTATCTAGTTTCATGAATTTATCACAAATTTGAGTTAAATATAAAAGTATAAAGACACATTAATTGTTCTGTCATGTATATCATGGTGAAAAACATTGAAAACCACAAAAAATTATTTAGTAACGTTGATGCCTCCTCTGATCTAAAACATAAAACATTGGAAACATCACTTTATCACAAGATAACACATGAAACCTCCTTGATCAATTTATATATAGATATTTATCACAACCAATGATTAAAAAATTTCCCATAAAGAGTTAAAATTCACATATTTTTCCTTGATATATAGAAACAAAAACCAATAGCAGAATTAATTGCAAAAAAAAAATGTTTTGTTAAAAAAATTACATTTTCTCTTAGAAATATTTTAAGCAAAAAAGACCACACAATGGTTTCCCATGTCATGAAAAAAAAATTATTACCCACAACATAAATTTTATTCTAGATAAAATAATAGAAAATAAATATGTTTTCTCTAGTTGGTTAAAAAAATTCCAGAAATTTAGAAAAAATGTAAGTATTTATTCCAAATTGTTTTCATGTTCCTCAAAATTCACAAATAAAGGATCGCCTTATTCGTCTTCTATTTCCAGTTGAATATTTTCACTTTCATTGTCGAAATATTGACTCAAATATAGTTCTTAAAAAGGTTAGTGTTCATGTCTATCCTCATCATATTAACCCATTTCATTCAAATCTCTAGGATTAATATACACAACAACACTCCATTCTAGAGACACCTCAACATAATAAGACATTTGAGCTTGAGATACATAAATTAATGGTTCATTATCATCAAAATCCCTAGTGAAAATTAATTTAATAAAATTAGAAACATTAAAACACCAATCATCCTTTCTAAAACCCCTATCAGTATTCCCATAATATAAAAGATTGGCATCAATTCCATTTTCATCATGGTGACTTGAAAGAAATTCGATTCTATAAGTCATGGACACTCCATTTTTTTAATCATTTTTTACTATCCATTTTATGAAACTTAAATCCATTAATATTTAATGCAACAAAACTTTTAGAATTTTGAAGATGGCCTTGTGCTAGATATTTTAAAATAATCTGATTGAGTACCAACCACACCTTCAAAAAATTACTAAAAAAAATAATCATTAAGAAAATAATTATAAATCCATATTTAATTATCAATCATTAATTTCACTTACCCATTTATAAAACCAATTGGAAAATCCATTACTTACAATATTTTGCACTATAGAAGTAGATTGTGTCTGAATCCTCATTTTTCTCTTCACATGTAATGTGTATTCCCTAAAAGTAGTGATTACTAACATAATAAGTCATATAATTAAATTACTAAATACAAAAACATAAATTTATATCTACTTTATTATTGGATCCACCTCTTCACAATTGAATAACACTTGTCAGTGAACCTGTTTCATCTCAATAGAAGTTAAAAAAATTTAGTACCACTCCCAACTAGTCTTATGATCTTTGAAAACTAGTATACATGTCATCATTTTCAACATCCATTACT
This sequence comes from Viscum album, assembly GCA_963277665.1. Taxonomy (NCBI): domain Eukaryota; kingdom Viridiplantae; phylum Streptophyta; class Magnoliopsida; order Santalales; family Viscaceae; genus Viscum; species Viscum album. The sequence goes on from OY728123.1 coordinate 2,043,148,227, forward strand.
TGATCATTAACATGACTTGAAATATTGAATTTGGTATCAATACTATCTAAATATATTAAACAAAATGTCAAAAATTATTTTGATATACACCTCTCAACAATACAACCTTCAGGTTGAGCCTTATTATGAACGTAAGACTTTAAATTCCCCAAATATATATATAAAATAAAAAAATAATAATAAAAAAAATATTATGGTGGGAAATAATATATGTATACAATTTTAAATTACCTTTCAATTGGATAAATCTATCGATTTTGTGTCGGCCCACCCAATAGTAGTTCATCAACTAGATGCATGCACTGGTGAAACATGATAGTAGAAAATGATGAGGGAAATAACATATTGAAATGAAAAAGTGTGAGAAAAATTCGATGATGGAAATTCTCAAGATCAACAGAATTGATAACCTTGCCAAATATTTGTCGAAAAAATGAACATAAATCTATCAATATGACAGAAACATTGTTCAGAAGCACATTACACACTGAAATGGGAAGTAATTACTCTATAATGACATGAAAACCATGAATTTTTAAGCCATCAATTTTATGATGTTTCATATTGATACATCTAGAAAGGTTTCTCAAATAACTATCAGGCAACTTCATATTCACTATAAATTTCAAAAAGGCATATTTCATTCGATTTGTCATTGTAAAAATACATGACTAATGTTTCCCCTTAATGTAAAGACCCGTAAATTTCAAGGGATTTTTTTTATTTTATTATTAAAAATTTCTTTGGGATTTTACGAGTACGCAGTTTCTAACGACGCCTGATTCCGAGGCTTGGTATGCCTAGAATCAATTTTCGAAGTTTAGCTCGGGTACGTTCAGTGAACGAACGAGGGTGTTTTTATAAATTTTGAACCAGTGCTCGGAATTAAAATCCGAGGGCACCAATGAATTCGCAGTTCTGGGATTTTCTTAGGTGAAGCTTAACTTCGGCCGACAATTGCCGAAAGAAAAGGTTATTTTTCAGACCTTTCGAGGAAAAAATAATAAAATTATTTAAATGAATTTTTTTTTGTTCTCCCTTTTTGGGTGGCAGGGAAACAACAGGGCAGTGACGAATCACATCAATGAGGCTCATCAATGGGTCATTAAACTCATAGCATAACGATGCTTTAATGACACCATTATGGCAACACTACGACGTGCCCCTTTATATTTTGGCACACCAAGAATGTGTGGAGGAATGAAATTGGAGGATTCTCTGGCGAACCTCTGACGGACTTCTGCCCCAGTGAATAACAAAAAATGCCGACAAAACTTATTCTTCTTTGACGCCTTTCGAATATCGGAGTCGGAAAGCAACGCCGACGCCTTAACCCCCCTTGAGGACGAATGCGCGACAACGAACTACTAAGAGGTAGGGGTTAATTCTTCGTTCAAGTATTATTTAACGAACTTCATCGTTAAATGATTGGCCGCTTGTTATCGATATAACGAGAGGAGGTTGGACCGCACAAACACGACAGATCCTCCTCCCCTTTTTGTTGTTGATCTTCGTTGAAACTTGAAACGACGGCGGCGCAGTGCCGTTGCACCGCGTAGGAACAAAAAAGGGCCGCGACCGAGACGGGCCGAGGCGAAGGTGCGCGACGCCATCGCGCCGCGTCGGTGAGGCCAAAGGAGGCCGCGGTGGAGGGGCACAATGCCGTTGAACCACACCGGAGCACCAAAGGGGCCGCGACCGGGGCGGGCAGCGGTGGAGGGGCGCGTCGCCATTGCGCCGCGTCGGACGGGCAGGAGCCGCGGCCTATGGCCGCGGTGGTTCAGTGGAGCGGCTGGCTGAGCCGGCCGCCGACACCAGCTAGAGGCAGGATCCCCTTGGGTCCCACGGTTACATTAAAGGCCGGCCTTAATGGCCGACCGTTTCCTTAATCAAGGGGGGAAGCGCCCCCCCTTCGCATCCTGCATGGCCGAGAGCCGAGCCGCCGGCCACGCGGGCCGGGCCAGCCGCGCTGGGCTGGGCCACCAGCGCCGGGCCGGGCCGCCAGTGTCAGGCTGGGCCTTGCCAGTTGGGCCGGGCCTCGCCTTAACAGGCCGGACCCAGTCCCGGGTCAGGTCGAACCGGTTCGGGCCGACCCAGGGGGTATTGGGCAGGGTCGGACCGGGCCCAAACCCCCTATTTTCGGACAGATCCGTTCAAACGCCCATATCTTGGGCTACAGAACTCCGATCGACGCACCGTCTATTGTGTTGGGATCCTTGGATCGAGATGATCGTTTCGTTATTTTACACTCAAGGTTTCGAAGGACTTTGGATATAGCTGGGTTGGTTCTAACACGAAAGCAATCAGGCCCGCGGAGCGGAAACGCTTATAACTTGTGCTCCAGACGTCCGATTGAAGTACCGTAAACTTTGTTGGATTCCTCTTAGTGAGATGGTTCTTATTTATTACTACGATAATGGTTTGGACTCAGCTGGAGTACGGTCGGGTTGGTTTTAGCTTAAAAACCAACCGGGCCCCTAGGACGGAAAAGCCAATAGCTCTCAAACCGGGCGTCCGATTGACGTGCCGTCTATTGCGTTGAGTTCCTGTTGACGAGACAGAACATTGTGATACATCAACTCTGGACTTAGTGACAGTTGATGTATCGAACCCTTGGCTCATGGAGCGGACCCTCTCAGAATCGAGCATGATGTGTGCGCGAACCCTAGAGCTGGCTGCGATGAAGATGATGACTTCCGTACAAGGATCCTCAGTGGGTTCGACGAGGACGAATACCGTACTAGGATCCTTAGTGGGTTTGACGAGGACGACTATGGTACTAGGATCCTCTATGGGTTCGACGATGACGTCTACCATACTGGGATCCTCTGTGGGTTCGATGACGACGTCTACCATGCTGGGACCCTCCGTGGGTTCCACGACGATGACTTATGTACTAGGATCCTCTCTGGGTTCAGCAGCGTTGTCGAATATACTTGGATCCTCTGTGGGTTCGGCAGTGATGACTACTATACTTGGATCCTCTATGGGTTCGACAGTGATGACTACTATACTTGGATCCTCCGTGGGTTCGGCAATGTTGACTACTATACTTGGATCCTCTGTGGGTTCGGCAGTGACGACTTCTGTACTAGGGTCCTACATGGGATCGGCATAGGAGATGATTCAAAGGCTACATGTAATCACCTCCACCCCTCTTCGTGAGTAGTATACCTGTGTGGGTTGATTCTTGACTTTCAATCATTATCTTCGATATGATTGACTTGCTATCCTGTATGGATTGGGTAGTGCTTTCCTGTGTGGATTGGGTTGTACTTTCTTATGTGGACTCGGTTGAACTTGGGATCATGAGTTGGAGAAGAAATGGAACTGATGACTTAGGTATATGTATGGGCATATACCTAATTAGTGTTGTTTGATACTTCGTGATTGTATCTTTCCTTTGTGGTTATCCTTCATGGATTCTGGGAGACCTTTAGGAGTCTCGGGGTCCCTACTGAGTATCGTATACTCACCCCTGCACGGGCTATGCCTGCACTACGTTGTGTTGGATGCAGACGACGGACAACGCTGATCGAGGTGGAGGCTCGTGGAGCTGGATGGTACCTGGAGGTGGATCACTGGACGGGACGTACACGGAGCGAATGGCCATACCTGAGGAGCTGAGGAGACTATCTGTACCAACCCTTCAGGTGGGAATTCTAGTGGATGGCTCAGTGTTGCTGCTTTACTTTTTTGCGGCTGTAATTTCTTTCAGTTTTACTTTACTTTCAGTTGGGTTTGTATTCTAGCCCATTTACTTTCCAGCACTTACTTTTGTACTCAGTTTACTTAGTGTTTACTTCAGCTTGCGTACTCTGTGGTGTTTGTTTACATTATAAAGGCAATGCCTTCCGTTTTAATGAGATTTACGTCTTTGGTGCTAGTTGCCAACCCCTGGCCTATGGAAGGCGGGCTTGGTGTAGTCATGGAACGGGCCCCAAGGATGGGTCGTGACATATTGGTATCAGAGGAGTCGGTTCTACTGCAGAACTCAGGACTCTGATAATTTCTTCTATGTGAAGCAATAGTGTTAAGTGTATTGAGTGTGGTTATTAGTCTAGGGAGTCCAGTGTTGGTGCGGCGACCGACATATCCATACACAAGGACCTTGACTTCTGATTTCCGACTCAGTGCCCAAAAACATTGATTGCATGTGTGTTTCAAATATTTTCATTGTGATAACTTTGTGTCAGCTCACCAGGTATACTGTATTAACTGTGTCACACCTGTTTCTTTTTTGGATGGCCCCATGACGAAAACCAGCTAGGGTTCCGAGTTTTGTTCCATACGGCAGCCCACCGAGTGACGAGGCCTCGATGCAGGGCCCCATTACAGTGAAGGCATCGGCGGTACCTCTACCCGTTGAGCCACCGATGCCACTAGCCCCAGCAGCTGAGAGTGCACATCGCCTGAGTGCACTGTACGAGTTTTAGCGTCAGAGACTGCCCAGGTTCTGTGGGGAGACGGACCCTCAGGCAGCTAAGGATTTTCTGGAGGCTATAGTTTGAGTCTTCAGATTGGTAGGGACACCATCAGATCTCATGGTGATCCTTGCGGCGAGTCTCTTGCACGCGGCAGCAGGTAGATGGTGAAGCCGGATGCTCCAGGTGCATGATGAGTCATCTCTGCTTTGGATGGACCTCGAGAGCCTCTTCCACTTGGAGTTCATTCTATCCACCCTCCGTGCGGTGCGCATTCAAGAGTTACTACAGCTGAGGCAGGGCAGCATGATAGTAGCCCAGTACTCGGCGAGATTTACCTACCTCTCGCGCTACTCCACAAATATGGTATGGGACCCATTCTTCAGGGCCCAGACCTTCGAGCAGGGACTGAGGCATGAGATCAGGGCTTCTATGATCTCCCTCAACATCCCAACGCAGGCAGGGGTGCTAGAGAGAGACCTTCTAGTGGAGAGTATTCTCACTGAGCAGTCACCAGCGGCGAGACCCTCCGCAGGACGACCCGCAGTGGAGTCTTCTACAACTGGAAATAGATAGATGACGTAGAGGAACAAGCAGGACATACCATCAGATGAGCAATCTCAGGAAACGGGTTCGGTTGTGCGGGACAAACGAAATAGAGCCAACCACACGAGGAGCAGACAGTGCTATGCATGCGGCGGGTAGGGTCACATGGCTCGAGACTGCCTGACCCGCCCTGCAGATAAGCAGTAGGCAGTGGAGGGACCTCCCATGCAGAGGTTCGACTGTGGCAGTCCACAGGGAACATGCAGACAAGGCAGAGGAGTTAGACGAGCAACGGGTGGTGGGCGATGCTTTGAGGCCCTACCACCACCACCACCAGGAAGACCACCCTAACCGCAGGGAACATGTGGACAAGGGAGAGCTCAACTTTAGACAGCTGAGGCCTACGACCATGGAGCTCCGGGAGCATATGGGAAGGAGCGGGACTATCTCCAGACATAGAGACTTTTGTTCATGATTCTTCTAGTTTTGTTGATGTTTTGTTTTTGGATGCTTTGTGTCTTTGTACCTTGAGCTGCAGTGATAAAAGACACTTGTTCTTGTGACTTTTTCTTCCATGTCCTTTTTATGCAGTAGATACTGAGAGGTTCTGGTTAAAACCGTTGACTTGACCCTCACTTTCGATATTTCTACTGGAGGAGACCTAGTGACCACATACTGCTGCCGATAGTGTGACTCGACCATTGGAGGTGAGTGTAACAGTTGGATCTCTTGGTAGTAGCGTCGAGGCCTTACGATGTCGTCCATGGCATGAAATAGTACCATTCATGACAGGATTGACTACATTAGGAAAAGGATGTGGTTTATCCAGGGGATGAGAGCAGATTTCTCTTTACGACAGAGGAGGAATCTCATCAGCTCATGTAGATCGTAGATGAAGGAGGGCATAGTTGAGTTCTTACAAATGGTTAGTCTCACCCATTGTTCGTCGAGCGAACGGTTTACATTTCTCACCAATTTCATAGTCTCAGGTGTATCTTTTCTCAGAAGGAAATGGACTTGAGATAGCGGTGATGGCTCGAGTTCCTCCAGGACTATGACATCGAGACAGTTTATACTCTTGGAAAGGGGAACATTGTAGCAGATGCTCTTGGTAGGAGATCAGGCATTCAGCTGTTGGGAGTGGCGAGACAACAGCTGGACGCGTTTTCAGATATCCTTTGTGGATAGTGTTGGAGTGAGTATGTGTAGAACCATAGATGGTTCAGGCTACGTCAGATAAGGTGCAGATCATCCTGGAGCAGATGAGGACTGTACATAGTAGACAGAAGACCTATGCTGTTAGGAGGTTGAAACCACTGGAGTTCGAGGATGGTGGCCACGTCTTCATATGGGTCTCACCTCAACGTGGATTACAGAGATTTGGCCACGGCGACAAGTTATCTCCATGCTTAATTGGACCTTTCCAGGTCCTCAGCAGGGTAGGAAAGGTGGCTTACTACTTGGCCCTTCCACCTTAGCTGCACTGGGTGCACGACGTCTTTCACGTATCTCAGCTGAGGAGATATGTGCACGACCAGACGCATATCATCGACCACGAGGAGCTGGACATCGATGACGGGGTGACTTTTACGGAGGTCCCGGTGGAGATCGAGGATCGACAGGAGTGGGTCCTATGTGGACGGTCGATACCTCTGGTGCGCATTCGTTGGAAACACAGGAACCTCCAGGAGAGCACATGTGAGCGGGAGGCTCAGATGCGTGCTCAGTACCCACATTTGTTTCCCTAGTTTTTGATGTAGCTTTACGGGGACATAAAGCCTTGAGGTGGGAGTAATGTAAAGACCCATAAATTTCAAGGGATTTTTTTTATTTTTTTATTTTATTACTAAATTTTGTTTTGGGATTTTACGAGTATGTAGTTTTTGACAGCACCTGATTCTGAGGCCCGGTGTGCCTGGAATCAATTTTTGAAGTTTAGATCGGGTGTGTTTAGTGAACGAATGAGCGGGTTTTTCTAACTTTTGAACCATTGCTCGGAATTAAAATCCGAGAGCACCGATGAATTCGCAGTGCCAGGATTCGCTTAGGCGAAGCTTAACTTCAGCCAAAAAGGTCTGAAAGAAAAAGTTATTTTTCGGACCTTTCGAGGAAAAAATAATAAAATAATTTATATGAATTATTTAATTTTTCTTCCTTCTCCCTTTTTGGGTGGCGGGGCAATGGCAGGGCGGTGACGTAGCACATCAATGAGACTCATTAATGGGTCATTAAACTCATAGCGTAACGACGCTTTAATGACACCATTATGGCAATGCAGCGACGTTCTCCTTTATATTTTGGCACACCGAGAATGTGTAGAGGAAAGAAATTAGAGGATTCTCTGGTGAACCTCTGATGGAATTCTGCCCCAAAAAAGAACAAAGAATGCCGAAAAAACTTCTTCTTCTTCGATGCCTTTTGAATATCAGAGTCGGAAAGTGATGCCGACGCCTTAACCCCCCTTGAGGACAAACGCACGAAAACTAACTACTAAGAGGTAGGGGTTAATTCTTCGTTCAAGTATTATTTAACGAACTTCGTTGTTAAATGATTGGCCTCTTGTTATCGATATAATGGGGGGAGGTCAGACCGCACAAACACGACCGATCCTCCTCCCCTTTTTGTTGTAGATCTTCGTTGAAGCTTGAAACGAAGGAGGCGCGGTGCCGTTACACCGCATGGGAACGAAAAAGGACCGCGACCGAGACGGGCTATGGCTATGGTGCGTAGCACCGTCGCGCCGCATCGGTGAGGCTGCGACGAAGGGTGGGCCGCGGCGGAGGGGCACAACACCGTCGCACCGCACCAGACGGGCAGGAGCCGCGGCCTATGGCCGCGGCGGTTTAGTGGAGCGGCCGGCCGCCGGCACCAGCTGGAGGTGGGACCCCCTCAGGTCCCACAGTTACATTAATGGCCGGCCTTAATGGCTGAACGTTTCCTCAATCAAGGGGGGCATCACACCCCCTTCGCATCCCGCTCGGCCAAGAGCCGAGCCGCCGGGCATGCGTACCGGGCCGCCAGTTCTGGGCTGGGCCGCCAGCGCTAGGCCGGGCCGCGCCAGCTGGGCTGGGCCGCTCCTTAACGGGCCGGACCAGGACCCGGGTCGGGTCGACCCACCTCGGGCCGACCCAGGGGGTATTGGGCCGGGTCGGACGGGGCCCAAACCCCCTATTTTCGGAAAGATCCATTCAAATGCTCATATATTGGGATACAGACCTCCGATTGATGCATCGTCAGTTGCATTGGGATCATTAGATCGAGATAGTCGTTTAGGTATATTACACTCAAGGTTTTGGAAGACTTTGTGTATAGTCGAGTTGGTTCGAACATGAAACCAACCGGGCCCGCGGAGCGGAAACACTTATAACTTGAGCTCCGGACGTCTGATTGATGTGTCGTCGAGTTTGTTGGATTCCTCTTAGTGAGACAGTTCTTTTGGATTACTCCGCTCGAGGGTTGGATGCAGCTGGAGCACAGTCAGGTTGGTTTTAGCTTAAAAACCAACCGGGCCCCTAGGATGGAAAATCCAATAACTCTCAGACCGAGCGTCCGATTGACGCGCCGTCTGTCGCGTTGAGTTCCTGTTGACGAGACATGACTTTGTGATACATCAAATCTGGACTTTGTAACAGTTGATGTATCGACCCCTTGGCTCGTGGAGCGGACTCTCCCGTAATCGAGCATGCTGTGTGCGGGAACACTAGAGCTGGCTGTGATGAAGATGACGACTTCCGTACAAGGATCCTCAGTGGGCTCGATGAGGATGACTATCGTACTAGGACCCTCAGTGGGTCTGATGAGGAAAAATACCATACTAGGATCGTCAGTGGGTTCGACGAGGATGACTACCATACTAGGGTCCTCTGTGGGTTTGACGATGACGTCTACCATACTGGGATCCTCTGTGGGTTCGACGATGACGTCTACCATGCTGGGACCCTCCGTGGGTTCGACAACGATGACTTTTATACTAGGATCATCTGTGGGTTTAGCAGCGTTGTCGACTATACTTGGATCCTCCGTGGGTTCGGCAGCGATGACTACTATACTTGGATCCTCCGTGGGTTCGGCAGAGATGACTAATATACTTGGATCCTCTGTGGGTTCGGCAGTGACAACTTCTGTACTACGGTCCTACGTGGGATCGGTAGTGGAGATGATTCAGAGGATACATCTAATCACCTCCACCCCTCTTCATGAGTAGTATACATATGTGAGCTAAGTCTTGACTTTCAATCATTATCTTCGATATGATTGACTTGATATCCTGTGTGGATTGGGTAGTGCTTTCCTGTGTGGATTGGGTTGTACTTTCCTTTGTGGATTGGGTTGAACTTGGGATCGTGAGTTGGAGCAGAACTGGAATTAATGACTTGGGTATATGTATGGGCATATACCTAAGTAGTGTTGGTTGATACTTCGTGATTGTATCTTTCCTTTGTGTTTATCCTTCGTGGATTCTGGGAGACCTTCGGGAGTCTCGGGTCCCTACTGAGTATCATATACTCACCCCTGCACGGGCTATGCCTGCACTACGTTGTGTTGGATACAGACGACATACAGCACTGATCGAGGCAGAGGCTCGTGGAGCTGGACGGTACTTGGAGGTGGATCACTGGACGGGACGTACACGGAGTGAACGAACGGACCCGAGGAGTTGAGGAGACTATCTGTACGCACCCTTCAGGTGGGAATTCCAGTGGACGACTCGGTGTTGCTGGTTTACTTTTCTACTGCTGTACTTTCTTTTAGTTTTACTTTACTTTCAGTTGGGTTTGTATTCTAGCCCATTTACTTTCCAGCACTTACTTTTGTACTCAGTTTACTTAGTGCTTACTTCAACTTGCGTATTCTGTGGTGTTTGTTTACATTATAAAGGCAATGCCTTCCCTTTTAGGGGTATTTATGCCTTTGGTGCTAGTCGCCAGCCCCTGGCCTATGGAAGGCGGGCTTGGGGTAGTCATGGCACATGCCCCAAGGATGGGTCGTGACACTTACCATTAGGCAAAAAATCCCTTCTTATACCAATTGTTTTATTTCAGGCTTTATGATGATCTTTTACCCTTCCACTTTGAGTCAACAAAGTATAAATGACATTATCACATAAATTTTTCTCAATATGCATGACATGAATATTGTGACATAACATGTTAGTCTCCCAACATGATAATTCAAAAAATATAGACTTTTTCCATTGTTCGGAGCTTCCCTAATTGTTATTCCACCAAGATCACTTTCCATTACCATCCTATGTTATCATCTTTCCAAATGAGACGTTTATGTTTTTTTAACTTTTTGAAAATCACCATACTACACAATGCACTTTTAAGTTTTCTGAAAATCCTTATTTCCATGATAATGTAATCTCATTAATCAAAATTTATGAATATCACCAAGAAATTTATGATGCCCCCCAAAACACCACTTTCTTCTATGAGGAAAATGCATGGACTTGTGTCAATGTTACAAGTCAAACAAGCTAATCCATTATAAGTATTATATTCAGATAAGGTACCGAGTCTAAGAAATTCACTAATTTTCCATAGTAATGCTGGTCACATTTTAAACTTTACAGACATAGAGACATCATAGGTGTCAACTCCATCCACCCACAACTCTTTCAACTCTTTCAAAAGAGGTCTCAAATAGACATATATGTCATTTCCTGACCTTTTTTCCAAGGAATAGTCATTGAAATAATCATAGATATTTGTTTCATACACATAAATAGTGGTAAATTATATGGTATCAATATTATAGGAAAAATATAATAACTTGAACTCATTCTACCAAAAGTATTAAAACTATCTGCTCTAAGACCCAAATAAACATTTCGAGATTCTATTGAAAATTAAGGATGTGTGACATTAAATTCATTCCTTGATTCATAATATCAAGTATGCCTCACCCATTCATCACTAAATTTTTTACTTTCATGAAACCACATATTCTTGGTAGTTTTATAAGACATAAACAACCGTTTCAACCTTTGTTTAAGTGTGAAATAATAGAATAATTTTTCTGGTTGTTTATTTTTTTCAAAAACTTTTTCTTTCCACCCAGATTCTTCACATTTAATACATATTTATTTTCCCCCATCATCCCCCCAATCTGATTATGATTAATTTTTTCTTTTGGATGATTTCTGGTATAGTGATTTCTGCGCCAGTGTTCAACTGAACCTCTTGAATTTTCTATGCAAGGGTTTGATGACTTTTATGTATTGGTATTGAATATTGGCTGGTTGGGATTTAAGGGCAAGCTGAAACTTCTAAGTTGTCTGCGGATTAGGGTGCCAACAGTGTCAGGATCTGGTCATCTTCATTTTGGTTTCTTTGATGTCCTCTGTGGATGGATTCTCCTGGAGGTCCATTTCATTTCGCTTGAAGGCTGGGTGAATTCAGTTGGAGTTTTCCAATGGGAGGATTTGGGCCGGTGTCGATGGTCGTGCGGGGGATGTTCAAGGTAACCCTTTCTAGGGTTTGACCATCATTTCTGATGTTCTTGTGCCCTGATTCGTGGTTTCTTGGACATTTCCATTGGTTTTTGATGTTTTTGTGTAATGGTGAAAGTGGTTGTATTGGAATCATGTTATGGGGTACCGGGAACCCATAAACCGGCTTTTGAAAATGAAAAAAAAATGATTGGCCTAAAAAGAGTCGGGTATTTTGGTATATTCAAAAAGTCTCCTAGAAAATCCAAAATAATTATCATTTCTCTATCAGTCATTACACATAAACACTTCATGTGCTACAATTTTATTATAAAAGAAAATTTGGAATACTTTTTACAACCTTCATATAATTCTTGATTTCTATCATTCAATAACTCAGAAAATTCTATAGAAGTTTCAACCATGTTCACACCAAGATATGAATCTACATAATTTTCACAAAAGATAATATAAATCCCAAATAGATCATTGACCATTTTTTGAATAGGATATATTGCATCGATATTATGGGAATAATCCTCATTATCATGTTATCTACTCGACGGAAATTCAACTTCATTAAATTCTCCATACCATATCCACTTGGTGCATTCAATCAGATTTGTTTGAATCAAATGGGAATATTCTTAGACTTTGTTCAACCATTTCTTAAATTTTCAATTATGAAAAGGACATATTATTCTTACCTCAACATATTGATGCTCAATTGAAAAATTGAGAAATTTATTTAATCCTTCCTTATACTCATCAGTTTCTCTTGACTAGGAAATCCATACTTTATCCATTTCTACTACATTAATTGAAATAGAATATATCAATTAAATATGTTCAAATATACAGAGGAAAAAATAATAAAGATATAAATATATTTTATACAATAGAAAACATCTAAAGAAAATATCTTCATAAAACAATTTCATTAAAAAATATAAAATGTAAATCTCTTTTATTTTTAAGAAAATTAAAAAGTAAATTTTTAATGTTTATTTTTTCTGTTAAAAAACAAAAACAAAAAATATTGTTTCCCTTTAACAATTCTAGAAAAAACATGATAAGTTTTTTATTAAAAAAACTCATACTTTAGAATAGTTTGGAATTTCTTTTTGAAAAATTCTCATAGCCTTTATTATTCATGATAAATAGCCGATAAAATAAGTAATTTTTGTTTAGTTTCTAAAAAAATAACACACTTGATTTTCAAAATAAAACTCCTTAAAGAAGTGACACTTATTATAACTAATATTTATCATAAGCAGTTAATAGTAACAAAAGAAAAATACCATATAATTAAGATAACAATAAAATATATGGTGATTATGCATGGGTATCCAAGTGAATAGGAATATTATTATAAAGAATAATTGGTTCTGAAGATTGAAATTAACATAATAAAATCAATGATGAAATTATTGGAAACAAAATTTAGAATTATTTTTCTAAACCAAACTAAAGAAACAAATATAAATTGAGCAGTGAAACTAACTCACTGATGTTTACCACATATTAGGTCAAGAATCAGTATCCTTGAAGTCCAAAGTAGTTTTGTACCCCTTAGAAAAGTGAAAAAAATATTAACACAATTTGTTCACTGAGGGTTTTTTGAGGGTTTATAAGAAAGAGTAAAAGGGTTAATAATCCATAAAAATCAACTGGTCAGGTGAGGTTTCCCATTGGGAAAGGGTTTTAGGAGGGAGACGACAAGGGAGCATCTTCTGCAAGGTTGTTTCTATGATGCCTCAGTGAGGAGAAGTACCATATTTTATTGGAGTTCCATGGGGAAATACAAAAAATTAGTATAAGACTCAATATTAGGGCTCCCCAGTCTAAGAGAGAGGGGGTAACCTCATGAGTAGGGGGAGGGGGCACCATCATGCTCATAAGGGGGATGCATTGTCAACATCTTAGAGAAGGGCCACTATCATGAAGGGAGTCAGAGGAAGCCGTAATCTACGAAAGGGAGAGGGGAGATGTCATGATGGAAATTAGGGGAAGTATTCAAACACAGAAGGGAAGGTGTACACTGTATAAGAGAGGAGAGCATTGGGAGGCAATGAATGTTTTTGAACAAGGTAGGGGAGAGGTAATACCGGCTGATGTGGGAGAGGGGATCACTGGAAGGGGTGATAGTGGAGGGGAATAAGGTTGTTTTGGGTGGGGGTGATGTGATAAAAGGGACGAGGGGAGTGGTTGGTTTGTGGTTGAGGGGTTATCAGGGGTGGGGGTGGGTAAATGGTAGGGGAAGAGGGGAATAAAAGGAGGGGTGATGGTCGAGAGGAAATTGGGCCGGAGGGGGGGGGGTAATAAAGTTTGTTTAATTTGCTCCCAAACCATCTTTAATCAGAAGGGGTTATTATTAACCACTCTTAATTTTTATTTTGAGGGGGTTTAGAATATCCCCTTATAAATTTCTACCACCATATACCACCTTTTTTAGTGTATGTTCATCTAGGGGAGAAGTTGGGAACTCTTGCATCACCTCCTCCCATATCGTGATTAGGACCACTATCCATCCCTAGAAAAGGATGATGTGGTTCCCTCCTTCAGAATATCTAGCTGGTGAATCCACCCTAGATATATGGTCATGAAAGTCCTTAAAGTCGATGTATAATAGATGTAACTATCTCACATGATCAATAAGAAGATGAGTCAATATGATCGACCGTAAAAAGTTTCAGCCTCCTACTCTATCAGGGTCCGCTGTAAGGAAGCTAACTACCCAGAAGACTCTTTCACTAAGAGGGCCTGGTAATTCCTTCATGAGGAATATAACACCATGTTTCCATTTCTTTGATGATAGACTATTTTGATGTTAGATTCCTATAAAAACTCCAACCAACACCACTATCTCAGGTTAAAGTCTCTCTGTGTGAAGATGTACCAAAGACTCTGATGGTTCGAGTAAACCATAGAGTGCTCTCCTAGAATATAATGCCTCTACATACTCAAATAAAATACTATATCTACCAGTTATATGTCATGAGTCATTTATTTATACTCATGGGGTCTTAAATACTCGACCCATACACTATAACATCCTTCTACCACATCAACAAGCAACTATGGACAACTCCCAAGGAATCACAAAACAATACATACTCCACGCCCTACTCTAGTACTCTCAAAACATGACCACTCATAACTCTCATACTAAACTCCTTGAAGGCCCTCTAGAACTACTCAGTTTTGGTAAAAGACCACTCTTTCCATGTCATAGTGGTAAAAGGGGCTGAAATCATAGAGAAGTCTCCCACAAACCACAAGTGGTTCCCCACCAAGATAAGAAAACAATGAACCTTTGTCACACTCTTGGGTGGATCCCAAGAAACCAAAATATAAATCTTCACTGGTTTCATAGCTAAACCATGTTAGGAAATGACAATCCCCATAAAGTGAACCTCATAAATCCAAAACTAGCACTTTGATATTTTACCATAAAGTTGGTGCTCTCAAAGAATGTCTAAGACCATCCTCAAGTTCTCTACATGCTTCTCCTATAACATAGAGTATATGAGTATATCATTAATGAAGACAATGATGAAACAATCCAAGTATGGATGGAAGACTTAGTTCATAAAATCCATACACATGGAGGGTTATTCATCAAACCAAAGGGAATAACTAAGAACTCATAACTTCTGTAGTGACATCAGAATTATAGCTTCATAATATCAGCCTTGTGAAACCTCAAATAGTGGTATCTAGACTAGATATTGATATTTGAGAACCATATTTCACCTCACAACTAGTCAAAGAGTCTTCCAATCCTTGGAAAAGGGTATATATTCCTTATCATGGCTTGGTTAAGGCGATGATAATCCATGAAAATATGCAATCTCCCATCCTCCCTTTTTCACGAACAATTCAGGATTTATCCAGTGGGACACACTGGGCCTGATGAAACACTTCTCTCAAAGGTACTCCAACTATAACCATATCTCCCATAACTTGGTAGGGGACATTTGATATGTTGTAGAATATATCATAGTTTTCCAAAGATGCAAGTCGATACAGAACTCACCAATATGATGTCATAGGGTTTTATTTCAATGAAAAAAAGGTCCAACGTGAATCTCGCTCCACCAAGAGATAAATCTCACTACCACCATATAAAAGATATAGAATAAGTGTTCCATATAGGAACCTCGAAATGAAGCTATTGGGAAAATGCCTCTATTAGGAGCTATAGCTATCACACTAAGAGTAATGAGATAATGGAATGATTAAAACCTATGTCTATTAATTCTGAATAAATAGTAAAATAAACACAAACCATACCTCTAATAAAATCATGTTTTTCAGGGTCAAAATCCCCCAGAGCCTATAGCTTTCCGTAACCCCTACTTCCAGCTCCCTGATCATGACATGGGCCACTTGGTGGTGGTGGTGGAAGGATCTCATAGTTTCATCCACCTCCTACCTCCCACATCTCTTTCTACTCCTCTATGAGATATTCCTCCCTAGGGACCACAATTCCCTCACCTAGGAGATCCCAGATCATGGTGCTACCTCTACCGTGGTAGTCCATCAACAATCTTTCTATGCTCCTCATCTCGTCTAGTCAGGCAGTCAGATGTTATGTGACATTGCCTATCACAAGCATAGCACTACCCTCTCAGGGATTCCCTAGTCTTATGTATTGTCCCTTTTCCGCATGACCAAGCATTTGGGTTTGATCATGATAGGATCTCCTGCATCGAGATCCTACAAACTAGCCCCCACTGGATGCTGCAGATGACTCAACTCTATGATGCCCACTGATAGCTCCAACTATTTGATCTCCTGAACCATTTCAATATAATCAATATTTATTATTATTTAATATCATTATTTGTTTTTTATCTATATATTTATAAATATATTACATACTATTTAATCACCACATAAAATTTTTGTTGTAGTGGTAAAATCATTGTAGTATATATAAGAGGTAAGGGGTTTAAATATCTCCCAATTTATATATATATTCCATATTTGTGTAGAGAAAGCATGGGAGGATAAAAAAATAAGTAATAATAATAAATAAATACTAATAATATAAATAAATAAATACTAAATAATAATAAATAATAAAAATAAATAACAAATAATATTAATAAATTAATAAATTACATAACTAAATAAATTTTTTAAAAAAATCACTAAACAAAACACCGCTAAATAAAAAAACCACTACATAAAAAAACTAAGAGATAATTCTCGACATACAAATACATAGTGATTAACACCAATAAATTCCAAAAAAAACAATGAAAAATTCCATGTTTTGTAGTCGGAGTCATTACTGGGTTATTATGCTTGGCCTATTTTTTTTGATTCTCCAACATCTATGAGTCAACGATCTGGTGCAATTTTATTCCTAAACATTGATTATTCTTCCCAAATATTAAATATGGGAACTCCACATATACAACCTCATTTGATTTCATTGTTTCATTTCTATTTGGATCCTTGTACATGGTTGATTTTGGTCAGGTAGTCTATTTCGTGGTGTGTAACGAACTGACCCAGGATACCCTCAAACCTGGCACCCGACCCGATCTGTCACATACCTAAAAGGCATTCCCAATCCCCTTGGGCTAACAACAAGAACCCAAGCAGGGAACACAAAACTAGAAAGAATGATTTCTACCAACCTGAAAAAACATATGGTATATATATACATGAAGCGAGAGGGAACAACAAAAATCTAATAAAATATATGTCATAACTATAAGGAAACATTTGAAACAAATGATTGTAAAAGTATCCAAAACTCCAAGAGACAAGTCCAACTATAAAGGATCAAAACTGTACAGATACTCCATGAGATAGTGTGGAGGAACTCCCACCATCTCACCACCATCTACCCAAATCATCTAAGATGAAACCTCTCCACTTCACTATGGCACCTTGCCTTTCCCTGCATTGGAAGACATACATTGGTCTACACACAATCAGGGAGTTTCCCATGGTTTGAGCTAACATGATCAATAGGATCTCACCGAGATATTCCATAACAAGTCTCTATATAACAATTCATGTATGCTCATTTTAAATAAAACATGTATTGATAAGAAATAAAATAGCTTTATATAAAACATGCTAAACATTTTCCCCTTTATCATAGTTTTAAGATAAAAGCACGTATATCAATTTCAAAGCACATTTTCCATATCATTCTTTTACAAGTATAAACATGCATATCAAGGCTAAAATAGAAATCCAAAAAATACAAACAAAAGATCATGTATCATCACAAAGGATCACTATAGGTCATACTAGCACAGTACTCATACCACAATCAATGAAGTGCACAATATGGCTCCTAGAACACAATCATAAGAATCAGAGGAATACCCCATGAGTAAACCCCCCCTAAAAAGTCAATATCAGTTCCCTATAACCACATTCCTAGGAAACAAAAGAAAGTCCTATGAAAAAACCTCCCAATAATCACAAATAATGGATGATGGCCTCTTGCTAAAGCTTCCACCTAGGTTCTGAAGGTAACCAATGTGCTCGTTTTCACAATTCCTTCTAATGCTTTGAAATCCATTTCAAAACCATTTCATAGATCCATTTCAATGATTTAAAAATACCCATTTTATTTCCATTTATCAACAACCAAGGGAAACCCATTTTACTTTTAAAAACACTTTTCAACACACACAAAACAATCGTTCTAATTCCTTTTATAAATTAGTTTATAAAATATGAATAATAAGGTTCATCAATATAGGCTAGAGACGAAACCACCTACCTCAAAACTCAGGTTGCACACACCAACAATAGGATCCAACAACAATTAAAACCCAATGATGTCAACCAAGGACCTAGAATCCAATCCACATCACAAGATTGATCCAAATTTGAAAATAAGGGTTCATAGGAAAAGAGGAAACCCACTTATCTTAATAACGAACACCCTTTATACCACGAACAACAAAGAATAACCTATAGAATGAGAGCACACAACAAATCTTGTAAAAGACATGAACACAAATTTTAGACCAATTAATCTGATAACACAACCCACAAGTGCTATCACGATCAATGTAAATGAAGAAGCAGAAAGATCACTCACCCTGAGAGACGCACCACAACTGCAGTAAAGATCAAACTCTGAACAGATCTATCCGGATGGAATGGTGTCTCAAAAAATCACTATAGAAGAACTTTTGTTTGATAGAAAATGATAAATGGAAGCCAAATGGACACCCAAAAACTGAACGATGCCCTAAAAATTCTTTTCTTGGGGGATTACATGACGTGTAACTCCTTTACATGTCGTGAAATCCACAGTGTTTAAGTACGCTGAAAAATCTGTCACCTTTTATTAAAAATCCAATATTTAAATAACTCACAATGTGAAATAAATCTTCACATCATGTAACCTTGCACAGTATGAATCCATTTTCATATATTTCACCCAATGACCATTACACTTCATGTAACCTAGTTACATGGCGTGAAATCCTCTTACAGCCTGTGGAAACTATCGATTAAAGACGAGAGTCCAAAAAATCTTTGAATTCACCATTATAGGTTTCCTCTCAATTCATTCCCAACCCTATATGAAAATGAAAAAGTAAATACATTATGAGGATAAGGATATACCTAATAGGTTGGTAATGAGATGTTACAAACTCCCCACAATAAAGGCTTTATGTCCCCGAAAAGTCATGTGGAAGATGTAGTCCCTTGAAAAAGATGAGGCCACTTCTCCCTCATCAATGACTCGTGTTCCAAAGTCTCATGAAAATATGATCTATACTACCATATAACTCTAACTAATAGAATCATCATCCCACAAAATACTTTCACTTGGGAATCAACGATCTCAACTAGTTTCTCCAAAACATAAACATCTATATCTAACTCAATTTATTCCCAACTCAGAACGTGATTGCGATAAGGATGATACATCCTGAGATTATATATGTGAAAAACATCATGAATACATGTCAAAAAAACTAAAAATGTTAACTGATAAGAAAACTTCCCAAGATTCTCAGTGACCTCAAACAGCCCAACATATCTCGATGCCAACTTTCCCTATTTTCCAAGCCGATGGTGATCCAAATGAGTAGAAACTTTCATGAAAAACCAGTCACTAATGGAGAGCTCAAAAGGACAATTCCACCAATACACATATGATATCTATTGACTTTGGGTTGTAACCATACATAAATGTACATCTATAATCTTCACTGACATCTCCTAAACCAAACTTGGTCCAACCAAAGCTATTTTTCCCACCTCATCCCAATAAAGAGGTGACTTATATGGGCGAACATACAATTACTCAAAGGGATCCATTATGATCGATGACTGATAACTATTATCATAGACAAATGCAACCAGTCCCATATGGTTATCCCATGATCCACCAAAATCCAAGACACAGACATGAAGCATATCCTATAGGATCTGAATCACACGCTTTGTCTGACCATTTGTCTATGGATGGTAAGTTGTCCTCATCTTGATCTGAGTTCCCATAACCTCTTGGATAATCCTATAGAACCTCTAGGTAAACCTAGTCTTCCTATATAAAACATATTTAGAAGGACTTCCATGTAGCCTTGCACTCTCCTTCACATACAACTTACTTGATCTTTAACCCTAGTGGCGTCCTTGTTTGGAATGAAATGCGCTGAATTTATAAACTGATCAAAAACTACCCAGATAGCATTTCTTCCTATGAGAGTCCATGGTAATCTAAAAAAAATCCATGGGTACCTCATCCCATTTCTAGACCAGCACTAGAAGAGGCAGAAGCAAACCAGACGGTGTCAAGTGCCCTGCCTTTATCTGTTGGTAGGTGTAACAGTGGGACACATAATCTACAATGTTATGCTTCATTCCTGACTAATAGAATCATCAAATTATGTTATAATACATTTTATTATTTCTTAGATGAATGGACCATAAAGATCTATAATAATTAAAAAACTCTAAACTCTTCACAAATGTTGGAACAACAACCCACTTCCCAAAGTGGAGAATACCATTTAAAGATAGAGACCAACCTAAAATGGTATCCCCAACATAAAGGTTTTCTAGAACTTCACTGAACTCATTATCCTACTGCTGACACCACAAAATATACTCTAGGAGAGATGATGATAATTGAACACTGGTCAGAACCATCCTGAAACATCCTCCTAAGTGTCCAGGTGTAACTTAACAAAAATCCTCTTAAGGTTCCAATCCTACTTCGATTCTAGAATATCCTGCTACTATATTTTCATACTAAGAGTTTCTTTAATGAAATTTCCATTCCTTGGGGTGTAAGTGATATCGAAATCAAACATCTAAATCTATTTTACCCATAATCTCTATCTAAGATTCAATTCTTAATGAGAAAAGATATAACTGAAACTCATATGATCAGAGAAGACCGTGGAACTTTACCCAAATAGACAGTGCCAATAAAATTTAAGTGCATTCATAATTACATAAAACTCTAAATCTTGAGTGGGACAATTTTTTTCATGCATCCAAAGCTGACAAGGTCTGTAAGCTACCACTTGGTCTTCATGGATAAGCATGCATCCCAAGACTGCACTAGAATCATCACAAAACACCATGTACCTCTTACCAGAATTGGGTAAGATAACAATAGGATCCAATGTAATAAGTAATTTCAATTAATCAAAATAATACTGAAACTTCTCATTCCTTGTGAATTTCACCACATTCCTGGCAATATTAGATAAAGGTGACGCCAGCTTAGAGAAATCCTTAACAAACCGTCGATAGTATCCCACAAGACCAAGGAAGCTCTATTTCTCAAAGACATTTTGTGGTTTCTTCCATGAAAATATAACCTTCAGATTTTTCGGATCAACTGATAATGTAACACCCCAAGATTTCATAGTACGTTATTTCCTCAAAGTAATTCAATAACTTGCACTGCACGCAACACCGAGTTCAAGTGCACCATGACTTACCAAACTAACCGTTCAAAAGCGGTTATGAATAGTATTAACTGAATTTTGAACTTTATATAATCATTATAATTTTAGAATCCATATTATTAGTTTCTTAGATATAATGTTATAATAAATTCATTTTTTTCACATAAAAGAAGTATTTTTCAAAAAATTCAATTTTCTCACATTTTAATGGCGAACCATTTTTAAATCCAATATTTGAAACTTTTATATGTTAAATTTTACAAAATAAACTTATTCTTTATAATCGGAACATAATAATTTAGTTTCAGTAACTTTTTGGCGTTTTTTTGATAACTTTCATATTTGGGTGAATAGTGAAAAATATTCTATTTTAACTGAAAAGAACTTTTTTAATCAAAATAATTTATAGTGTTAAATTATAAATCTTAATGGGTTGGAATTATAAATATATTATATTTTTACCATTTAATCCAATTCTGGTCATTGTATGTAATTTCACTTTGAAATTGGACATAAACAAGTGTCAATCTTTTGATAGTTATTATTTCATAAAAATACGCCTTTTTGTTTTGAGTACGAGAATTAATTTTAAATTAATTTATGACACTTTTGTGTTTTGAATTTGGAAAAATGGATTCTATATTTGGAATCAAAATTTCCACATTGTGTAAATAGGTAACTTTTATATTTAGACATTCGGAATATTTACTTCAGTAAATATTTTATTTACCGTGTTTAAAGGGGTAAATCCAATAAATAAGGTTAAAAAATAATATTATAATAATATTAAATTACCCTAACATGTGTCCTAACCCTATTATTTGCTAAATTTCCGACCATGGGCATCCTTGGGTTGATTTTGGGACTCCATGGATCCACTTAGGAGTGATAATGGCATTTTATATTAAATAATCTAATGTAAAGGCAAAAATAACAAAAGAAAATATATTTTAGTGAACAATTTTTATATGAGGTTATATAATTTATATATTAGACTATAAATATTAATTAGAAATATAAAAATATTTCCTACCTCGGGATATTTTATTTATAATTTTTAGACATAAAATAAATATATTTATATATGACGCAATAATGATGCAGTATTTGTCTTATGAATGAAATAATCAAATAAATGATAATCTAAATACTAAAATAAATATAATTTTAAAGTTTTTATTCCATAAAAAAATTTATAGGTGACTATGAAATTTTATGGTTTATTAAATGTAATTAGTTTGAAGTAATAAAGTTTTTAAGAATTTAACAAAAATCAATTATTAAATAATGTCAAAATTGACATAAATGAGTTTTTAAAACAAATACATTATTATTGGTTGATATAATAATCCTAAAAATATAAGGTTCGGAAAAAAGACTTATATAATTATAGGTGTATCATTAATAAACTACTTTGTTTTATCGTGTAAGTTTATAGTAAGTTTATTAACCATATAATATAAAAATACAATGAGACATGGTAAATGTCAAACTATTTAACTAAGAGTTAAATATAAAAGATAAGGTTAATATAGTGACCCAAACCTGTCTAAAACCTATTGGTTGAGTGGTTTTTGACCCATAACCATCTTAGACTTTAAATAATTAATTTTTTAACCATTATAAACCGAAAATTATTTTATTATAAAATAATATTTTAATCTTTTCCAAAGGTGCCCCTCACCCCTCTTACAAAAGGGCACTTCCCCTTATCTCAAATTCACACATCCAAATCCATTTGTCTCGGCCAACCCCAGACAAAATATCCTCCAAAATATCCTAAATTCATCCTAGAGGAATTCCTTTGGTCATAAAGCCATCCTAATGATCCCTTTTGACCAGATCAAAAGTAAGAACCCGAAGAAGAGGTAATGATTTCACCACCCTCTTTCTAGTTCTTTTGTTCTTCCCCTTACCATTTCTTTGTTATTACCATAAAAAAATAATAAATCTCGTACCTTATATATAATGTGATGTTATTATAATTATTTCACAACCATATTCATTATTCTATCCAGACTATGAATGATAATGTCACCATGCATGCATACGCACAACTTACCGTCTCCACACCGTGGTGTAATTTGTTATTCAACACTATGTTATTTGGATGGATATAATGATGAGTAATATGTATAAAAATAATGAAAATAACATGATAATGTCTTTGTAAAATAAATATACCATCCAATTCCACACCTTTAATGAAATGATATTTTTGCTCGTGCATACGTACGGATTACCGTCTCCACGACGTGATGAGATTCATTTCCACGTTCACCATTCATCGATGATTATAAAAATATATATTAATAATAATTATGTAATATATGACATAATAATTATACTGGAGATATATATATATATATATATATATATATATATATTTATTTACTTACATATATCTTATTCACTTACTTTCGTTCAATACAATATGAAAATAGAAACAGCGTTTATGCGTACGTACGACCTACCGTCTCCATAAATGGTGTTTTCCATTTCATATATCTATCTATTATAAATATTTATATTCTAAATATATATGATATATAAATAAAGGTTTATATTCTGTAAGTATTTAAATCATGATATAAATGATACCATCAATAATAACAAGTTAAAATTTGTACGATAAAGAAAGCGATTATTACCCGAAATGTTAATTTATGATATAATGTTAATTATTAAATGGTTAGTATAAAGTCATAAATGAATCATGTATGATATAATACATATGAATATGGTTCTGTTATAATCTAATAACATACAATGGTCATTATATAGGAGGTTAAACATAACCTCGACCAAAGGAAATTGCAAGGTAAGGGGATTCTTATCTCACTTTTAATTCTGTGAGATTTCCATCGTTCCCCACTTATTTAATGTGGTGTATTATGTACTTCCATTTGATATATATTATCATGAATATCTTTATATTCATGGTATTAAGTGAATGATTTTGTGGTTGTTAACTTTTGGTCATATGACTCAATTGATTACAACGTGGTAAGGGTTATTTCCTCAATCTCATTATTATCTAAGATTGTTTATGTGTAAGTATCTACTGGGACCTCTTTATCATCCATGTATGTGTTTCATAAAAATATTTTCAAAATGAATATTTTAAGGTTTTATGGAAGGGACTCTTTAAATATATCATCATTTTAAATGGTTTAAATATTTATTCTTCATAATCATTCTCATTAATGTCCATGATTTCAAAATTGGTTTTTAAGGATTTATTTATATAGGCATGAATGTTTTTAAAATGTTAATTCCTTTCAAAAGTTTCAAAGTGGTATGGGACACTTTGATTCAAAAATGTCTTTAAATGTCCTCTTTTCAAAATTGTGTGACTTTTAAATGTTTTCATGAAAAAATGATATTTCTCTCAAAGAGTTTTAAAAATTATTTTCGACTATATCAACATCCTTTTTGAATATTATTCTTGATTGGGGATATTTATTATAAATACAATCTTCAATATTGTATTTAATGAGTTGTGATATTTTTTACTATGGATGTGTTATTGTTCTACCATTCATGGTTTATGGTTAAAGTATTGGAATTTTTTATGCTAGTTTTAATACGAATGTTTATGTTATGTTTAAACCTTTTCATATAAGGAATGTATTGGACTTAGTATATGATGAGAGGATCCTGATATAGATTCTAGATGTATCGGTAGGTCTCATGAGACAACTATAAGTGGAATTGGACAAGGCCTTTTCCAATTTGATAAATGGTTTTGGCCAAGGTCTTAATAAATTTTAGACGTCTTGGCTGAGGCCTTGACAAAATGTTTCAGAATGTTTAGCATTATACATTACCTCATTATGAAAATAATATTGATGGTTAATGTGGTCATTCGACTAGTAGAATACTCATGATTATGTTTTATTATGACATTATTTAATCAGGTTATATTCCTTCCATAAAAGTGTTCATGTTTATTATTGGTAAATGAATGTGTTTTTAATTATTCACCATGCTTAATATTTATGTTATCTTCCGCTGTAATTCTTACCCTTATTGAGCGTCTGAGCTCACCCCTTTCTATGTTTTATTTTTACCAAGATTCCAAGAAGTATATTGTGATTGATATGTAGGGGTTTTCTAAAATAATAATGGCATTCATAAAAGATTATTTATGTTGTGTTTTATTTTATAAAGTTTAATGTAACATTCATGTATGTAATCTATTTTCCAAGACTGTTAAACCCATCGGTCCTTCAGGAATTTATTCCTTGAAATCATTCCAATGTATTAAAATAATATGCCGACTCTGGGTAACTGGGGTCGGGGTGTTACAGTTGGTATCAGAGGAAGTTTAGAAATAACCTGGTAAACTATATTTAGAAAAACTATGATTATATAACATTAACCTAAGATAGACTTTGATGATTAGTATAGAAGAAAATACTAGAATTTTGAAACTGTAGAGATTTTGTGAGTTTTACAAGAAATACATCCCTGTTTGGATACGAGAAGGTAGAGGTGTCTCTGGAACAGATGTACCTAGGGGTAAAACCTGAAAACACCGCTTTGAGCTAGACTCGAACGGGAATTGGTGCACGACAATGGGACTTGCTACACTCTTGGTTACAACACTCCCAGGGGATATGCTTAGGATAATTTTCATTTTCTTTACAAACAATTATGAATTATTTATGAGTATATACTTCCTCAAATAAAATATTTTTATGATTACGGATTATATCCATAAACTGTTCAATTTATGTTAGGTATTTTACAAGTTTGGAATTATTCATTGCAATTCATATTCTGATCTAGTGTATTTCATTGTATTGAAATGACGCCCAATAGAAGGAATGAGAATTCCAGTAATACTCATGATCGAAAGATTAAGAAGGATCAAATCTTTCATGGTATTAAGAAAAAATTCAAAAGGGAAATAGTCTCCCATATATTTACATCATATAAAGAAATTGTATAATGTTTTAATAAGATAAGTAAAGAATTTTCTGATTACTATGGCATTAAAGGGAAGCCAGAGAAGAAAAAGATAGTAGAGATAAAGATGGATAAAGGGAATAAGGGAAAGATAGATTTTCCAATATGTGATAACTGTGGAAAGAATCACCTTGGTAAATGCTTAAAGGGAATGAGAGTTTGTCATAATTTTGGAGAAAAAGGACACCAAGTACGTGATTTCAAGGGTGAGAAAAAGGTTTTAAATGTACAATGCTTCATCTACAAGGAGTTGGGACACTATGAGAATCAATGTCCAAATCACTGTAGTATACCCCAAATGCTGCTATTAGATAAGAATCAAGTTACGATACTACTGAAGATGAAAAGGAATGATTAAGAGTTATTATGTTGTTATTAAAGTATTATGTCATTTTAGTGTTGTATCAATGATTTACTGGTTATATGAATTATGTAAATAAATAAGGATTGTACTGCAGTACTATTTCATTGAGAATTTGAGATTATATGGTTCTATGAAAGGTGACTCAACAACAAGTAATTTTTTTTATAAAATACATGGTTGGAGGAAAGATAAACCTTAATATGGTCCTGATACTAATGTAGTAATTTTTTAATAAGAGATGGTTGATTTGGATAAATTATATTGGATATTCTTGACTAACTTGGAACTTATTAATGGTTTGTATAGTACATTATTGTTTGAGTTTAAAACATTTTTGGATATAAGGAGTATATCTAGTATTCTATAAATAATAATGGAGAATGAAAGTAATCAATATGGTTTTATGGTAATTCAGGGTGTGACCATGATTTAAAATAATACATGATGAAGGTATTCACATGTTATTACGTGGAAAAAAGGATCTTCATTGTGTTTAACTTCCATATAAATTTTGGATTGTGAGTTTGGATAGAAGTATTTTGGATAAGTCTAAAGGTTGGAATAGATTATGTTTGAAATTGGATACTATTGTTAAGGTTATTTTTGGATTTTTATAAAAAGGACAACACGCAGACCGTGTGACAATCCGTCATGTCTGACAAAACTGCGGGAATCGAACCCACAACCATAGTGAGATTGGGATTTATCGCCTACCAATGGACTACGTGAAGTCCATGTGTTGTATAATCTAGTTTTTTAAAGGATCTGATAGGTGAATTATAAATTCATTATTTTTGGAACCCTATATGATTAGGATAAATAGAATTTTTTTTGAAATCTTTTGGAGTGAAAGATGAGTTTTTGGTAGGAATTAGTTGAAGGATTAAACTCTACTTGTTAAGTATATATGTATATATATAAATTTTTCCCACTTATTATATGGGTAAATTAATTCTTAATCTTTAGGTAATGGATCTTAAAACCAAAAATGTGTTATCTTAACACCTTATGTTTTGTTGAACCGATGGTATTTTAAATCATCATAGATTGATGGATTTGAATCCCTCAATTTTACACTTGTTTGTGATTGATGACCTCAATCACTCCCTATAAATATTTACATTTTCCTCCAATTATGTTTCTCTAATTTACACCAATGTTCTCCTAATCGGGATCATAATTTGGTTGTGACCCTTTCATTTCCCTTTTCCTCTTATTAGGACTAAATTTTATTAACCCAATTTTTTGATGCGGGTTTTCCCACAAAGGTATTTTCAATTTTCAACCTTTTATTTTTGAATAACAATTTCAAATTGATAGGATGAAATTTATTGAAGGAGGTAAGAATGTAACACCCCAATATTTCATAATACGTTATTTCTTCAAAGTACTTCAATAACTTTCACTACACACAACACTGAGTTCAAGCGCACCATGACATACCAAACCATTCGTTCAAAAGAAGTTATTAATAGTATTAACTGAATTTTTAACTTTATATAATCCTTATAATATTAGAATCCATATAATGAGTTTCTTAGACATAATGTGTGAACAATTTTTTTTAGATAAAGGAAGTATTTTTCAAAAAATGAAATTTTACCACCTTTTAATGGAGAACCCTTTTTAAATCTAATATTTGAAACTTTTATATATTAAATTTTACAAAAATAAACTTCTTCCTTTGAATCGGGACATAATAATTTAGTTTCAATAAATATTTGGTGTTTTTATGATAACTTTCATAATTGGGTGAATAGTGAAAAATACTATATTTTAACTGAAAAAAACTTTTTTAATCAAAATAATTTATTGTGTTAAATGATACATATTAATGGCTTGGAAGTATAAATATATTATAATTTTACCATTTAATCCAATTCTTTTCATTGTAAGTAATGTTACTTTGAAATTGGACATAAACAAGTGTCAATCTTTTGATAGTTAATATTTCTTAAAAATATGCCTTTTTGTTTTGACTATAGGAATTAATTTTAAATTAATTTATTCCACTTCTATGTTTTGAATTTGGAAAATGGATTTCATATTTGGAATCTGGAGGTCCAAATTGTGTAAATAGGAAAATTTTGTTTTTAGATATTATGAATATTTACTTCAGTAAATATTTTATTTAATGTGGTTAAAGGGGTAAATCCAGTAAATAAGGTTAACAAATAATATTATAATAATATTAAATTACCCTAACACGTGTACTAACCATATTGGATGATACATTTCCGACCATGGGCATCCTTAGGTCAATTTTGGGACCCCATGGAGCCACTTGGGAGTGATAATGACATTTTATATTAAATAATCTAAAGTAAAGATAAAAATAACAAAAGAAAATATCTTTTAGTAAAACAATTTTTATATAAGGTTATATAATTGATATATTTGACTATAAATATTCATTAGAAATCTAAAAAGATTTCCTACCTTAGGATATTTTATATATAATTTTTAGATACATGTCCGACCAACATATTAAGTGCTGGGAAGTTGGTGGAAAAGGCTTTCATATAAGCCTTCAAAATAGACAAATGGTGATTGCTACTGAAAAAAGAAGGTTGTTTATAAAATTATCGATGGAGAAGAATTTCATTTTTCAACT
Organism: Viscum album; assembly: GCA_963277665.1. Lineage (NCBI taxonomy): Eukaryota > Viridiplantae > Streptophyta > Magnoliopsida > Santalales > Viscaceae > Viscum > Viscum album. The sequence goes on from OY728123.1 coordinate 2,043,177,505, forward strand.
TATTATCCAACCCTGCATAGCATGATGTTTGACGACAATAAATTATGATAAATACTAGCTATGAAATCTTAGATTCGAGCATTTAAACTTTGAAAGTTTAAGATTATTAGGAATCCAAAAGATGGTTAATGATCTTCCAATCATTCAATACCCAAATCAAATATGTGAAAGTTGTGTTTAAGAAAATAACATAGAAATAGATTTGTGAAGAAGGATAACTGGAATGCTACAACACCACTAGAGCTTGTTCACATCGATGTATGTGGTCCATTGAATCCAAAATAAGATTGAGAAAGGAGGTATCTTCTGACATTTATCGATGATTGCAGTAGTAAAACATGGATATATTTTCTCAATATAAATTCAGAAGTGTTTAGAATCTTTAAATAATTCCAAGCACTATTGGAAAATCAAAGCAAGCATAACATACAAACTTGTGATTTGATCGAGGTGGGGTGTACACCTCTGTTGTTTTTCAAGAGTACCTCAAGTATCATGAAATTCATCACCATCTAATGCTAACTTACACACACCAACTCAATGAAGTATCTAAAAGAGAGAAATTACACAATTCTCAACATGACGAGAAGCATGTTGAAAGAAAAAGGAGCGCCCATGATTTTCTAGGCTAAAGTGGCCTCGTGCATGGTGTATCTAATCAATATATTTCCATCCAAAAATCTTGAAGAAAAGATATATCATAAAGCATAGAGTAACCACAAGACAAGTGTGAGTCATCTTAGAGTTTTTGGTTCTATTGCCTATGTTAGGATCCTGGAGGCAAAACGAACCAAGATCGAGGACAAAAGCATAAAGTGTGTCCTTTTGGGATATGGAGACTGAGAAATGGGATATCTATTGTATAATACCATCACCAAGAATATTATATTCAGTAGAGACGTTATCTTTAAAGAAAAGGAGACATGAAATAGAATCCATGTGAAGATTCAAGAGAGGTACAACTAACTTTAGAAGATGAAGAAATAATTGAATAAGTACCAATGGTGGAATGAGGAATTGAAGAATCACTGACATCGTCATCACATACTCCAACATATGAAGAAAACTAATGATAACTCTATCATATACATCCTCAAAATGTTCAAAGTATTTCGGATACATATGAGAGAATGGAACCAATGGAGGAGCTTGTAAATTTTTATTGTCTCTCAATGACTTCCTGTCACGACTCGTCCTTGGGGACCATGCCGTGACTACCCCAAGCCCGCCTTCCATAGGCCAGGGGATGGCGACTAGCACCAAAGGAATAAATACCAATAAAAAGGGAAAGCATTGCCTTTACGAAACGAAAGCACACACAAACAGAGTACAAGTAGAAGCTACACTAGGTAAAGCAGTATAACAAACGTGTTGGAAGTACGAGGGGCTAGAAATACAAGCACAAAAGAAAGATACAACAACAACTGAAAGTAAAGTTCAACTCAAAGGACAACAACTGAAAGGTGACAAGCAGCTCCTGGATCGTCCTCCGGGTTCCTACCTGAAGGGTAGGTACAGATGTCCTCCTCAGCACTCTACATATGTCCGTCTCCTCCGGGTACCGACTCGTTGTGAGATCCACCTCAGGGTACTGACTCGTCATGAGATCCACCTCTGGGTACCAGCTCGTCGTGAGATCCACCTCCGGGTACTGTCCAGCTCTACAAGCATCATCCACGATCAGTGATGTCCATCGTATATAACCAACACAATGAGGTGCAGGAAAAGCCCATGCAGGGGTGAGTATACGATACTCAGTAGGGACCCCGAGACCCTCAAGGTCTCACTAAATCCAACAAGGATAATCATAAAGAAAGTTCTCAACAGATAACCCTTACTTAGGTATAAGACCATACTTATACCTAAGTTACCATGTAACCCATCTCAACCATGAGGTATCACATAGATATGAAGTCGATGGATAACCACTACTTAGTTATATGACCATACATATACGTAAGTTATCTAGTAACCCATCTCCATCATGAGGAAAACAAAAAGGTCAATGACTCAGCTCAAACCAGGATTTTCATTATCAAAACCCTAACTACTGAATAGCTTCGTCTCTGACGAGTACAATGGTCATTTCATGACTCCGAGGTACTGCTCACTAACCTAAGACTGCTGAGGTACTCCTCCTGTTGAGTACTGCGGGTCTTCCACCTCAAAAATTAGTGCTCCTCCGCCATGGGTCTGCCACCTCACAAAGTTTTTCTTCCCACTGGGCTATGCAAATCACTCCAAATCGAATCGGACAAGCAGTCCTCAGGTCTTAGCCAGCTACAAGGTCTCTGTACTCCATACGCTCGTCTCAGGGAGGGTCCGCTCCACGAGCTACAGGTTGATACTCCAAGTATCAAAAAGTCCCATGAAGAAGTATCTCAAAGGACCACCTCGCCATAAGGGTCTCAACGCAACAGACATCGCGTCAATCGAACGCCCGGTCTGTGAGTTATTAACCTTTTTGTCTCAGGGGCCCAGTTGGTTTCGTGTATGAACCAACCTGACATTATCTCAACTATACCCCAAACTCACATAGGGTATACTCATAGGGACCATTTCTCAACGTGATCACCAACACCGCTGACGATTCGTCAAACGGACGTCCGGTTTGAAAGTTATCGGCTTTTCCGTTCTTGGGGTCCGCTTGGATTTCGGGTACAATCGAACCCAAACATACTCTAGATGCATCCAAACCTCGATTGGAGTAAACCAAAAGGTCCTTCTCAGTAAGATAAATCCAACAAAGTCGACGGCACGTCAATAGTAAGTTCAGAGCTCAAGTTATAGTCGTTTCCGCTCCGTGGGCCCGGTTGGTTTCGTGTTCGAACCAACCCGGACGTACACAACATTCTCTGAAACCTTGAGTGTAATATACCGAAACGACCATCTTGAACCAAGGATCCCAACGCAACTGACGGTGCATCGATCGGAGGTCTGTAGCCCAGGTTATGGGCATTTGAACGGAACTGTCCGAAAATAGGGGGTTTGGGCCCGGTCCGACCTGGCCCAATACCCCCTGGGTTGCCCCGAACCGGGCCGACCCGACCCGGGTCCGGGTCCGGCCCATTAGGGTGCGGCCCGGCCTGGCGCAGGCGGCCCGGTTCGGCGCGGGCGGTTCGACCTGGTGCGGCCGGTCCGGCCTGGGCGGCTCGGCGCTGGCCGAGCGGTGTGGCTCGGCACTTGCCGAGCGGTCGCGGAAAGGGGGGGGGGGGGGGCGTTCTTCCCCCCTCATGAATGAAGAAACGGCCCCCCACATGGGGGGGGGGGCGCCTCTTGCCAGCCGGGGGTTACGACCCCCAGAATTTACAAAACCGGCCGACCGATGAGCCACCGCGGGACCCCCGCGGGTCCCGCCTTCCATGCGCCGGCGGTCGATGGTTCTGGCCGCCCCTCCCTGCACCGCCATGGCGCGATAGCGCCGCGCCCCTCCGCCGCGGCCTCGCTCCTGCCGCAGCCCTCCATGGTTCTCCGGTGCGGTGCGACGGCGCCGCGCTCCTCCGCCGCAGCCCGACTCTGGCTGCGGCTTCTTTCGGCCTCAACGGCGCGGCGCGACGGTGCCGCGCTCCTTCTCCGCGTTTCTCCTCGTTCCCACACGGTATCATTGCACCGCGCCGCCTTCGTTCAAGCCTCAATGAGTACATCAACAAAGGGGGAGGAGGGTCGGATGTGTTCGTGCGGTCCGACCCCCTCCCGTTAATTCGATAACAAGTGGCTAAAGAATTTAACGTTGGATGGCAAAAGAATATTCATGAACCCAAAACCAAACCCCTATGTTTTTCCCCGCAATCAAAGATTCCCAACCCGCAAACATATTCTTTCGCGGATCAACTTAATATTGAGTTGATCCGCATTCTTTGTTTTAAAAGGAAACATCCATGGGAAAAGATATCATTCTCAAATTAATTCCCTACCTCGAAGAAGGCATTCATCGGTGTCGTGGTAGACGGCATCGCGGTTGACGGGCGTTGTTCCATCAACGTCATGAAGGATAAAGCAGAGGGTGGCATCGACGTTCTTCGTTCTTCATTGGAGGAAGAGGAAAACTCTCCAAGTACTAGGCGCCGTGCTTCGCTGCTAGCGTTCTGCCGCTTTAAGAAGCCATCCAGAACTCCTCCCCCTAGCCTCCTTTAAATAGGAGTGGTGGGTTCATCGTTGGCATGAACGTTCCGCTCACTCGTTCACTAAACGTACCCGAGCTAAACTTTGGAAATTGATTCCGGGCAGAACGGGCTTCGGAATCAGGTGCTGTCAGCAACTGCGCACTCGTAAAATTCCAAAGAAATTAAGAAAAAAATTTCCTTGAAATTTCCGGGTCTTTACATTACTCCCACATCAGGGCTTTACGTTCCCGTAAATCTACAACAAAAACTAGGGAAACAAAAGTTGTACTGAGCAGGAATCTGAGCCTTCCGCTCCCATGTGCTCTCCTGGAGGTCCCCGTGCTGCTAGTGAAAGCGCACCTTAGGAATCGACCGTCCACGTAGGACCCGCTCCTGTCGATCCTCGTTCTCCATTAGAACCTCTGTGAATGTCACCCCATCATCGACGTCCAACCCCCCATGGTTGATGATGTGTGAAGTATCATGCATGTATCTCCTCAGCTGAGGTACGTGGATGATATCATGCACCCAGTGCAACTGAGGTGGAAAGGTCAAGCGTTAAACCACCTTGCCTATCCTGCTGAGGACCTAGAAGGGTCCTTTGAACTTCAGAGATAACTTGCCGCCCCAGCCACATCTCCGTAAACCTCGTTGAGGTGAGACCCGTATAAGAACATGGTCACCATCCTCAAACTCCAGAGGCCTCCATTTCCTGATTAGAACTGAAACTCAAAACTCCTACTACCACGAGGGTAACATTTGTCAACCCAAGAGTGATCGGCCACACCCTCCTATGCATGAGTTTATCCTGTGCTGCCTGGGGTTTCCTTTTCACCGACCAAGGAAAACCCATCCCGATGTTGTAGATAGACCACAAATTTTTTGCCTAATACTGTCAATTTGTGTATGAACTGTGATTGCCCAGTCCATACTCAAACTAACATCGTAAGGCCTCGATACTGCCACCAAGAGGTTCCAACTGAAGCTCTCGCCTCAAGGGCCAGATCACACCGTCGGTGTAAGTGTGATTATCGAGTCTCCTCCAAAAGGTATCTCCAGACGTGAGGGTCAAGTCAACGGCTTAACCAGAAACTCTAGGTCTGGGACAAGATTCGTGGAGGGAAGAGATGATTCGTATCAATGTCTTGTTGTTATTATAGCTAGTAGAAGACATAGTCCGTACTTCGAATCATCCTTAGATCCTTTCGGTCGTACTCCTTGACCGCATGCAACTACTCTTTTCCCCGCCCTACAGCTCCCTGAGCCTAGCAGGGATTACAAGGGAAGGTGGTTGCAACATGTCAAAATGTTCACCACCCCATGTTGCTCTCATAGCTCTGCTTCCATGTCTACCGCCTTGAAGATTCATCTGTACTTTTTACTTCCTCTACTTGAAACATTTTACACGCCCAAGTCTCCGAGACTGGCCCCAGTTTCCAGCTTTCTCACTGCTAACCTTCACTGACTGCATCCATTCAGCAAAAGAATTATCAACCACAAAGGTTCTTTCTGGCACCCTAGAATAAATAGGAATTCATAGAGAAAAGGTGCTGGCTCGGATGTCCGAGCCCTGAAGCACCGATCACATCACATTCATCAAGTACCAGGAATGGTTTGGTACACCCCGATGAATTCTCATCTACCGACATGTCATCCTGCTGAAGCTGTATAAGCTCTAGAAAACTCTCAGCCACCTCCTCAAGCCAGTCCTTAGGCGCCTATGATTTGGGCTCGCCTCAGAACTTGAGGGTATCTGATGTTGGAACACGTGTAAGGTAGTAAGTCTACATTTTCACATACTAGTACTGCCGGTTGTAACTGCTGACCAACAGGTAGTGATGTATAGCTGGCAAACTACCTGAAGGCACTATCTCAGGCATCAGTCGACATACCGAAGCCTCATCACTATGCGGACCATCCTCATGGTCACTCACTGAAAAAAACTAGTATCCAAGTCCACCATCCACTCTACTGAAGTCTCAATTAGGCGGAAAACTCTAGCAATCGCCTCTAGCCTGTGATATGCTGTCTGGGAATCTGCCTCGCCTCGTAACCTTGGAGGCCTCTACTGTTGGAACTCATGCAATGCGCTCTTCCGGCGTGCACCATCTGCTAGTATGGAAAGTGGCATATGCCTACCAACAGGTGGTGGTGCTACTAGTACACCACCCGAGGGTGCCAAAACAGTAAAAATGGCCCCGCACCGGATTCTCATCGCTCGGTGGGCCGTCATCATGCACTATCCAGAACTCCAACTGACTATCTGTGTGGAGACACCCTGAACAGATGCAACACAGTAAATGATTTATACCTGGTGAGTGACTTGGTTTGATCTGACTTTAAAACTCTTAGAAACATACACGCAATTAGTGTTTTCGTGCACAAAGTCAGAAATCAATAGTCAGGGTCCTGGTGTATGGATACGTTGGACACCGCACCAACAATGGACTGCCTGAACTGAAGACCACACTCAGTACCCTTAACACTATTGCTTCATAGAAAGGAAAGATTAGAGTCCCGATTTCTGTGGTAGAACCGACTCCTCTGATACTAATTTTTCACGACCCGTCCTCAGGGCCCATGCCGTGACTACCCCAAGCCCGCCTTCCATAGGCCAAGGGGTGACGACTAGCACAAAAGGCGTAAATCCCAATAAAAAGGGAAAGAATTGCCTTTACGAAGCGAAATCACACACAAACAGAGTACAAGCATAGGCTACACTAAGTAAAGCAGTATAACAAACATGTTAGAAGTACGAGGGGCCGGAAATACAAGCCCAAAAGAAAGATACAGCTACAACTGAAAGTAAAGTACAACTCAAAGGACAACAGCTGGAAGGTGACAAGAAGCTCCTGGATCGTCCTCCGGGTTCCTACCTGAAGGGTAGGTATAGATGTCCTCCTCAGCACTCTACATCTGTCCGTCTCCTCTGGGTACCGACTCGTCATGAGATCTACCTCCGGGTACCGACTCGTCGTGAGATCCACCTCCAGGTACCGGCTTGTCGTGAGATCCACCTCCGGGTACCGTCTAGCTCTACAAGTCTCAACCACGATCAGTGATGTCCATCATCTGCAACCAACACAATGAGGTGCGGGCAAAGCCCATGTAGGGGTGAGTATACAATACTTAGTAGGGACCCCGAGACCCTCAAGGTCTCACTAAATCCAACAAGGATAATCACAAAGAAAGTTCTCAACAGATAACCCTTACTTAGGTATAATCCCATACTTATACCTAAGTTACCAAGTAACCCATCTCAGCCACGAGGTATCACACAGATATGAAGTCGATGGATAACCACTACTTAGGTATATGCCCATACATATACGTAAGTTATCTAGTAACTCATCTCCATCATGAGGAAAACACAAAGGTCAATGACTCAGATCAAACCAGGATTTTCATTATCGAAACTGTAACTGCTGAAGAGCTCCATCTCTGATGAGTACAATGATCCTATCACGACTCTGAGGTACTGCTCACTAACCTAAGACTTCTTAGGTACTCCTCCTGTCAAGTACCGCGGGTCCACCACCTCACAAAGTAGTGCTCCTCCGCCATGGGTCTGCCACCTCACACAGTAGTGCTCCCCCTCATAGCCTACAGAGGTACTCCTCCTGTCGAGTACCGCGAGTCTTCCACCTCACAAAGTAGTGCTCCTCTGCCATGGGTCTGCCACCTCAAAAGTAGTGCTCTCCACTTGGCTATTCAAGTCACTCCGAATTGAATCGGACAAGCAGTCATCAGGTCTCAACCAGCTACACGGTCTCCGTACTCCGTACGCTCGTCTTTGGGAGGGTCCGCTCCACGAGCTACAGGTCGATACTCCAAGTATCACAAAGTCCCACGAAGAAGTGTCTCAAAGGACCGCCTCACCATAGGGGTCTCAATGCAACAGACGATGCGTCAATCGAATGCCCGGTCTGTGATTTATTAGCCTTTTCGTCCCAGGGGTCCAGTTAGTTTCGTGTACGAACCAACCCGACCGTATCTCAACTATACCCAAAAATAACATAGGGTATACTCATAGGGACCGTTTCTCAACGTGATCACCAATGCCGCTGACGATTCGTTAAACGGACTTCCGGTCTGAAAGTTATCGACTTTTCCGTTCCAGGGGCCCGGTTGGATTTCGGGTACAATCCAACCCAGCCATACTCCAGTTGCATCCAATCCTCGAGCGGAGTAATCCAAAAGGTCCGTCTCACTAATATGAATTCAACAAAGTCGACGACACGTCAATCGGATATCCGGAGCTCAAGTTATAGGCGTTTCCGCTCCGTGGGCCCGGTTGGTTTCGTGTTCGAACCAACCCGGACATACCCAAGGTTCTCCGATACCTTGAGTGTAATATACCTAAACGACTGACTCGATCCAAGGATCCCAACGCAATTGACGGTGCATCGATTGTAGGTCCGTAGCCCAAGTTATGAGCGTTTGAACAGAACTGTACGAAAACAGGGGGTTTGGGCCCGGTCTGACCCGGCCCAATACCCCCCTGGGTTGGCCTGAACTGGGTCCGACCCATTAGGGCGCGGCCCGACCCGGTGCTGGCGGTCCGGCCCGGTGCGGCCGGTCTGGCCTGGGCGGATCGGCGCTGTCTGAGCAGGGCGGCTTGGCGCTGTCTGAGTGGTCGCAGAAAGGGGGGGGGGGTGCTTCCCCCCTCGTGAATGAAGAAATGACCCCAGCATGGGGGGGGGGGGGGCTCTTGCCAGCCGGGGGTAATGACCCCCAGAATTTCTGAAACCGGCTGACCGAATTGGCCGACCGTTGAGCAACCGCGGGTCCCGCCTTCCATGCACCGGCGACCGGTGGTTCCGGCTGCCCCTCCCTGCACCGCCGCGGCCTTAGGCCACGGTCTTGTCCGACTGGCGTGGCACGACGGCGCCACGCCCCTCCACTGTGGCCCCGCTCCAGCCGCGGCCCTCCATGGTTCTCCGGCGCCGCGCTCCTCTGCCGCGGCCCGACTCCGGCCGCGGCTTCTTTCGGCCTCAACGGCGCGGCGCGGCGCGACGACGCCTCACTCCTTCGTCGCGTTCCTCCTCGTTCCCGCACAGTGCTGTTGCACCGTGCTGCCTTTGTTTGAGCCGCAACGAGTACATCAACAAAAGGGGGTGGAGGGTCGGTCGTGTTCATGCGGTCCGGCCCCCTCCCGTTAATTCGATAAAAAGTGGCTAAAGAATTTAACGTTGGATGGCGAAAGAATATTCACGAACACAAAACCAAACCCCTACGTTTTTCCCCGCAATAAAATATTCCCAACCCGCAAACATATTCTTTCATGGATTAACTTAATATTGAGTTGATCCACATTCTTTTTTTTAAAAGGAAACATCTATGGGAAAATATATCATTCTCAAATTAATTCCCTACCTCGAAGAAGGCGTTCGTCGGTGTCGCGGTAGATGGCGTCGTGGTTGACGAGCGTCGTTCCGTCAACGTCAGGAAGGATAAAGCCGAGGGTGGCGTCGACATTCTTTATTCTTCGTTGGAGGAAGAGAAAAACTCTCCAAGTGCTGGGCGTCATGCTTCACTGCTAGTGTTCCGCCGCTTTAAGAATCCGTCCAGAACTCCTCCCCCAGGCCTCCTTTAAATAGGAGTGGTGGGTTCATCGTTGGCACACAAGTCATAAATGGGGGATTTATGACATAGGGCCCCACTCAATTAATCCGCTGCAGTGGAACATTAAAAAGGGAGGAATGATCCTTATTAATTAAACATGTTGGAATTTAATTAAAGAGAGCGAGGGAAGGTTCCTCATAAACTTGAGGAGTTGACATGTATTAAAGAGGGAGAGGGTGTTTAAAGGGGTGTTAGGAAATTTATGGAGTTGGGGGATCATGTGGGCCCCACCCCACTTCTTCACAACTTCTGTTCCCATAACTCATAAATCACTAGTGGTTTAATAAAAATATAACTGTAAAACAACTATATTTTTATTCCTCACATTTTTAACATCACATCCCGAGAAAACACAACTCCAGGAAAAGTATTCCTCAGAAAAAACTGGTGCTGTGGTTTCATCGGTGCCTTCAGATTTCGATTCCGAGCACCGGTTCAAAAGTTAGAAAAACCCGCTCGCTCTTTCACTGAATGTACCCGAGCTAAACTTTAGAAATTGATTTTGGGCACACCGGGCCTCAGAATCAGGTTCCGTCAGAAACTGCGCACTCGTAAAATTCCAAAGAAATTAAGAAAAAAATCTCTTTGAAATTTCCAGGGTCTTTACACTTCCAATCTAGTTATCTTTGAGGAAGATAAAAACGATGAAATGTGGAAGAAAGTGATAGATGAGGAAATTCATTCCATGGATGCCACCAAAATCTAAAAGAAAAATGAAGGCTCTGACTATGGTGAAGTCATTGCACTGGTTGGTCGGCCACTTGAATAAGATGAAAAACAATGGGTCATAAGGAAAACATGTTTAAGGTGGAATGTTAGACAATAAACATGTTTTTTCTTTGTTTTTTACCTACCTAAACTATTGAAATGGAGGCATGATGTTTTCAAACTTGGGTACCTTGATGTGTTTGGATCTGAAGGTTTGAGAAACACCTACTGAAACCCACTTGTGGACCTTTGATTTTTAATTTTTTACTCCATTTGTTTTGTTGTGTGGTTAGTTATAAATAAATAGGGATTGTTATAATCATTTTAAGATCATCCTGAGAGATAAGAAATAAACCTTTGTTTCCACTATGTCTATTTTGTTAGGATCAACTCTAGTGATCTGCGTCTGCTTCCACTACCCATAATCCTCCTTCAGTAGTAAGGTAAAGATTACAGTGGTGAAACAGATGATGGAGGGGGTGCACCGGTACTGTTCATAAGAGTGGGTGGTGATGGCAGCAGTGATGATGTAATATCGTGGGTAGGTGAGGGTGGTGGGGGTGTTTTGGGGTGTGATGGTGGCACGTGGTATAACAAAGTTATATTTTCACCACTCCTAAAATTATCTTTTATCAGTGTAAAAAAAACATGGATAAAGGCGCACCATTTATCATCACTTTTTTTAATGGTGATAAATGTTTTAATAAAAAATATTTTTAATTTATATAAAATTATTATATTTATATAAAAAATAATTTTTTATTTATAGAAATTAATTAAAAAACACATATTTATAATTAAAATAGATATGATATATTAATATATACTTTTTAATAATTCAAATTTATATAAAAAAGTTCCATGTTCAAGTTAGAAAGCCAACCCACACCCATAAAATTTATTAGAAAAAAAGTAAGGTGTAAAAAAAATAAAGTAGTAAAAGACAACATAATAAACGCCCACAATAAGGAAAATAAGAGATTAAATCATAACGCTCCCTCAGGAACCCAAATTTCTAGGATATCGACCTCTTTCCTTTGGGTGACACTCTCTCCTCCATGACTTGGTACATTAAGGCAGCAAGAGATCATCACTCAATGACGAATCCTTGGAGGCCTCTGGAATGATTTTTATCATGTATTTCCATGAGAGATCCTGAAAATCAAGCCTTATATTATGTCAAAAACCATCTTCAATGTTTTTGGATAACAATTTTTGGACTAAAAGATAATCCATATATCCAAAAATATCTGGTTCCATTTTATCAAAAGTAACTTCAACATAAAAATAAACCCATTTTTCTATTTCATCTAAAAGACCCTGAGGGTACCTTTCACCCTCATAATCATTCATAGGTGCCATGAAATTTTTTTCCTTGCATCTTCACATTCCATGACCAAATCCTTTCCAAAATAATCATATAAAGACTTCATCAAATCAGAAAATTGACATGGGTAAGACCATACAGTAGATGCAGAAGCATCCCAACAAGGTAAACCAACATTTTCATGCTGAACACAAAAACCCTTTGAATGAGAATATCATACCTCATAAATTTCTAATATTTGAAACATTTATAATGAATGAGAATACTACTTTGTATCATCTTCACTAGTATTAGGAGTAGGGACAGATGTATTGGAGAGCTTAGTTTTTCTATGTATGACCATTTGAAATCCCTCATCATATACAACATTCTTTCATTTGGACAAAGTATCCACTCAATGACACCACTCGTTCACCTCCTTACCATCCACATTTCAATAAGGATCGAACACTTCAACAGGCAATGTGATGTCCGTAAGAAAATTTCCCTAAGATTGAGGGGTTAAAGAATCAATCAAAATCACTAGAGACTAATACAAAGCTAGAACAACATCGAAATTGATGCTATGAACATCTGCATCAGAGTCACCATTACTTTTGATGGGTTCTGTAGGAAACCCAAGGTCACTATATTCTAGCCCCTCAACCAGACCTTTATCCTTGGCGGCATTACCTGAAAAAATCGAATCATGATGGAAATGTATGGACACATGTCCAGATCCCCATGTATTAGTGGAAGTAGTGGTAGAAACCTATTCAATAATATCTATCTCCATTCATCATTCCATACCCAAAGAAGGGGCCTCATACACATTGAAATAATGTCTAAAATTCTCTCCAGAGTGACCTCCCATCCCCCAATTACTACAAATTAAATACCTACAACACTTCTCAATGATATGACCAATGTTATAGCACCCTTGATAGAATGGATAAATCTTTTCAAATTCTACTAATAAATCACATCTAAAGTCATCAGAACTAAGGATGAGGTTTTTTTTTATCAAAAGTGATATAAGGTAAACTTCCATGAGGAGGAGTATAAAGTGACCATACCTAGCCCTTTCAGTTTCCTTTTCCATTTTAACCGGGAAACCCACAGTAAAAGAAATATCCCATAAAATATTAAGATGCTAGAAAAACCAGCTCAAACCCTAAGTTATAATCCAAGTATGTGTAATAGATTTCTTCAAATTGAGAGGATTAAAATGAGGGCCCCAGTCTTAAATTATAATAATACTAGGCTTGAGATTCAGAAATCCAAATCCCCATGCATTTGAATTTAAATCAGCTGATGAGAAAACAATATGAAATAAGCCTCTACCTGGAGAGATCATTCCCCATTCAACAATACCCCAATAATCCAAAAGGGTTTTCCTAAGATCAAATTATATCAATATATCCTCATTAAATATTAAAAAAAGTTTAGAAATAATAGAGTACCTTCATTCTTTAAGTCTCTCAAAAAAGAGACCTTGATTGGCCTCCACAAGAGATATGACATTATTCTTCCTTATTTTCCGAGGCAAGGTGGACTCAATACGAATACCAGCAAAGGTTCTGACATTTGGTGTCCAAGCCACATCATTCTAAGGGGTACCAGCAGGTGGACTGGTGTCTTCCATTCGATCCTTAAAAACTAGAGGAACAGAAGGGCCCATCTGTACCTATGCATAAGAATGAATGCCAACATCAAAATTTGTTTCAAGAGAAACCAAAGGAGCACCCAAAATACCCACATGAATTATTTCTCTGTGAGTAGGGACAAAATAAATATGATTTAAAGGACCCTGATTAACCACTTCCTTCAATTTCTCCAAATCTAAGATGAGTGGTGAAGAACCTGGCTAATCTGCATCCTTCAATTTCTCCAGATCTGAGACAAGTAGTGAAGAACTCAACTGATAAATATATATAATTATATACATATATATAATTATATACAAATAAATAATTATATACAAATATATAATTATATACAAATATATATAATTATATACATACATATATATATAATTATATACATATATATAATTATATACATATATATAATTATATAAATATATAGAATTATATAAATATATTTATATTTATATTCAAATATTTATAAATATATTTATTTATAATTAGATTTATAAATAAATAAATAAATTTTAATAATTATAAAATTATAATAAATATTTTTAAATAATAAATATTTGTTATATTTATAATTTTATACACTTATGTATTAATAAATATTTATAATTAAATATATATATATATATAATTATATATATAATTATATAAAAATATATAATTCTATAAATATATTTATAATTATATACAAATATTTGTAAATATATATATTTATAATTATGATTATATATATATATATTGGTAAATAATTTTATATATAAAAAGTTATCAAATTTATATTAGTCAAAATTTTTAATAGTTTATTGGTATATATTTATTAAAAAATATGTATAGAATCAAAATAAATATAATATATTAATATTTTATTTAAAAAATTTTATGATATATAAATGAATATATTTATTTTGATATATATTAATATTGATCTTAAATAATTTAAAATATATGTACATGTATAACTGCATGTATGTATGTGTTTGTGTGTATTTACATGTGTGTGTAGATGGGTCTGTGTACATATTATAACTCATGTAAATGTTATGAATTTAGTTTTTAATAATTATATTATTTATTTAATTTAATTTATCCATTTATTATTATACATTCATTAATAATGTTAAAAATACATTTAATCATTTTGTAATATTTATCTATACATATATTTATTTACTATATATACATGTAATGTTTTCAATATGTTTATAATTTATATGAATAATATTTATTTTTATTTATTTATTATGTTTTAACATTTATAGTATGTTTAAAATTTATATAATTAACCTATTGAAATGTTTTTTTAATAATTTTGTAATTTAAATATTTGATTATAAAAATATAAATATATGTAATCATTTTTTAAAAAGTATTTATTAAATTATATATATTTATATAATTATAAAATTATAGGTAACATATTTAATTAATAAATATATTTATTATATTTATATGAAATGTTCTAGAAAGTAGCCAAATATCCTAACCTTTTATTATAGGTGGAAGAAAAAATGAACAGGCAAGCAAGAAAATAGATGCGGTCATATAATGAGACATGAGCTCATCCAAAAAAGTAAGCTATGGATAAAAAAAATCAGGATCGTTTCCATAGTTGTAATCAAAATCATCAGCTTCATTAGCAGTTTCCCACTTTGACTGTGAATTACCATGATTGAGGATCCTTTCCTACTCTAAATTGATATGGGTCTTTGATACCTTGGAAGAAGATATGGTAGACACATTCCATGGCTGATTGAAAAAATCCTTGCATGAACTTCTTTTTGGCGGAACTAGAGTAAAGTTGTCACTAATGAACATCCTACCCTTGATTAATTAAAAATAATTACTAATCCATTCAAGCGTGATTTATCTTAATAAGAACAAATAAAAAATTCAATGTTAGTTTTTTAAATGTGTAATTCATTTCATGTATGTGGATGATCATGACCAATACCAGACCTTTGTATGTGATTGGATTCCTTTTAATTTATTTTAAATAAAATTGTTGGCCTACGTGCCATCTCTCTTCATCAATATCTAGGGCCTGCATGTGAATGGTTTCTTTTATGTAAACCCCTTTTTTACCCCTCACCTATGTGTGAGTTAAAAAGCATATGTAATGGATGGAGATACCAATATTGGGAAGGAGGTTCAAGTAAGGGGCCAATGAAAATCCAATCTAAGGAGATACAAAGGTGGAAAAGTGGATTACTATTGAAAGGAACCATAAATAGTTCAAGGTGTTCTTACCCTAGGTTAGCGGTTATGTAAGGTCTGAGATTTTTCCATGTATTATTATTTTTATATGGAATTATTTCGAGACTGGGCCCGAAGATGACACATCATTCCGAGACCCAGTGAGCCAGAAATGGTGGTTTGAACCTTTTTTAAGTTAAGTGAGTCGGAACTTGTGCACGGCCATGGCAGTTTACAAACGGATGCTCGGATTTAAAATCTGAGGGCACTGTTGCGTCTGGGACGATGAATTTACCTATGAGCGAGCCTAACCTCAACCGGTGCAGGTCGAGGGAAACAGTTGATTTTCAGACGTTTTAAGCAAAATAAAAAAAAAAATCACAAAGTTGATTTTATTTCTTTTTGGAAATATCCGTTGTAGCCCAGCGACGAGGCATCTGTTTCAGTCATTAATGTCATGTCATAATGAATTAGAAACAACAACACTGACTCATTAATGCTGCAGCGTGATGAGATGTCAAATATGTTTCCCTTTTTTTAGGATAACTGTTTTTTTGCTCATTGGCAACGATTGAGAAAAATCTTTGGAGAATCCGCAGAGCATTGGAGCAAAATCTCAGTGACGAACGATGAAGGATCGAATTTGAGAATCATTGTGCCAACGAAGTTGAAGGATCTTGACGATGACAGTAGCACAACCCTTTCATCAATGATCGATCCTTTCTTAAAGGTAGGGGTTGTTATTTCATTCCTTTTTCCCTGTTTTTGAATTTAAACGATGAATTCGGATCAACCATGAACATGTTGATATGAGGATTCATACGTTCTTGCGGGAGGGATTTCTTTGGGATGATTATGGGGAATTAATCCACATTGATTATTGTTTTTTATTTCTGCTATGTTTAAGCCTATTAACGGGGGCGGATCAACGCCGTGACGAACGACGGCGGAGGTTCGTTCCTCAATTTGTTCGATTGGTTTTCCTTCCCCCTTTTGTTCTCACGCGTTCTTCGCGTTCTTCGCGTTCTTCATGGGGAAACAAACAATGGATCGTTGTGCACTCGTCTTGCAACATAATGATCCCAAACTGGAGATCCGACATCGCAATGACCCTACAGAGGTTCGGCGACCATGACGGATGACGAATCGGCTTGGATCGAAAGAGGCCATTCTTCGAGCGTTCTTCACGCGGGAAGATAAAAACATGTTTTCAGAGTCGATCGGAGGTCCGAAAACAACAGAAGTAGCCTCATGGTTTCAGGGTGACCAAAACTCGAGTGTTCCAGGGTGATCAGATGACTAGATCGACGAACGAGGCATCACTGGAAGCACGAAAGTAGAGGTCTGTGTTTCTGGAAATTTCCAGAATACACGTCCTATACGACAGAAGAACACACCGTGTAGTACTGGAAGTGGCGGCTTGGGTTTTGAGGTTCAGAGAGGAATCACAGGGCGTGTGACCCTGGTCACATGACGTGTTGAACTTTCCTCGAAGATCGGTGTGTATTTTGGTAAGTACACGAACACGGGATGATCTACATGACTTCAGAACACGGCATATACAACATGACAGAGGCGACTACATGAGGCTCGAGGTTTATCCAGGGGTACACCCACACGAGATGGAGTAAACAACCGTTTACTCCATCACACAGCCAAGCGAGTCCAGTAACGTGGGTCACCCCGTGTACCTATTACATGGGTTGGAATACACGGGTTGATGACCATGTATGGGCACATGGATAGCGTACATAGATCCGACCCCAGTCCCTCAGACACAACTTGTATACCGTACTACACGCCGTGTAATCACTTTTCTACACGACCAGCCTTACGACACGGGCCGTTGTACATGGGCAGTACCTGGGGTCCGACAACATGGCGTGTAACTTTTCTACACGCCATGTACTTTTTGAAAAATGGCATTGTCCTCTTGTTCACCGTATCTTGGACATCTGTCAATTTGGTTAGTGCCCCTTCTTCTCATTCCCCTGAAGTCCAGACATCGTTTCTTCCTACAAGAGTATGATCCCTTCAACATGACTTTCTGTGATAAAGTCAGCATCCCTCCGAGAGGCCCGGAATGAGATCCTCTATCCATTCCTGACCCTAGGTAGAGTCTGGCATCAACATGACCAACTCAACTAGGTGTTGATCCTCTACCTAGATGGTGATTCACCAAGATAGTGAATCCGGATGTGTCATGGTATCTGCCATGGCCCTGGCAGTGATCCTCATCTGTGTATCGTGATATTTCCAACTCAGGAGTGTGTCTCCCATAATGAGTGCATCTATTTATCGTGATCTTTCCCAGTCAATAGTGTGTCTCCCATAATGAGTGTAACTACCTCTCGTGACATTTCCTGATGAACAGTACCTCTCGGATGGACATCATCAGAGCTACCAGACTCGTGGAGTGTGTTCTACCATAATGAGTACTTTGTGTAAATCTTCAAACTAAATCCCTAGCGGGGGTATGCAGTTGTGTGACTTGTCTCTAGACTACGGGTCTGGGTTTTGAGTATATCTGGTTTGTGTTTCCCTTGCTATATGTTCTATCGATATATTTTGTAACTAATCGTACCTTTACTTTGTGTACTTCTTTATGGTGTTCAGGGTCCTCTTCTGAGTATTGTTATACTCACCCCTACACGGACTTTTCCCGCACGTGTCGTGTCTTGTGATGTTGAGCAGCCATTTGACAGAGTACAGGGTGGACCAGGACCGGACCGAGCTTTCTGAGTTCCCTACAGGCCGAGGCGTTCCTACGGCTACATGTAGCAGTCCCAGTACCTTTTGTGTTAACAGGTTGGACTTTGCAGTTTTCAGATTATTGTTTTGGTGGGCTTATATTCTGGCCCTATTTACATTCAGTACTTTACTTTTCATAATGATCTGTTGGTTGTGTTTAGTGTATGCATGCATTTTTTTCCTTGGTGATTTTTTTTTACATTTCATCATTTGAGGTCTTGGAGATGCGTGCATGTGTACAGGTACTTAGGAAATGCCTCCCATGTTAGTAATATTCCTACTTAGTGCTAGTCACCAGCCCCTGACCTATTGGAGGCGGGCATAGGGAGTCGTGGTGCGGGCCCCACTGGAACGGGTCATGACAGAGTTGTATCAGAGCTGGTCAGTTCTACCTTGGGTCCAAGAGTCTGTGAGATAGGTTTGGGGAAACAATGTTAAATGTTTCGAGCTCGGCTTCCAGTCTAGAGACTCCATTGTTGGTGCGGTGGCCAATGTATCCATATTCCAGGACTCTGATAACCTGCTTTTCGACTCAGTACATGAAAAAACTGGTTGTGGGGAAATAAAATAAAGGTACATGAATCATATAGGAATGGGTTGTGTTTTCCATGTCCTTTGTGTCAGCTCTCCTGATATACTCATTAACCTTAGTACATCTTGTTTCTTTACAGGAAGCCTCCGCAACGCATACCCGCTAGGATGTAGAAGCACGATCACGAGGATGACCCCCTCAGGGATGAGGCTTCGATATAGGGACCAGTTCCCTAGGTGTTGCCACTTGGTGGTGCACATGCCATACCTCCACCAGGGGAGCAGCCCGTGGTACCCGCAGTACTGACCGACGAGGAGCGTTGGCTGGGCATGCTCCCTGAGTTCCAGAGACAGAGACCCCTCAGGATCCAAGTCGAGCCCGACCCTTAGGCAGGTGAGGACGTTCTTGAGGTGGTGACCAGAGTTTTCCGTCTAGTTAGGACACCAGCATACCTGATGGTGATCCTAGGAGCGAGCCTTCTTCAGGGTTTGGCGGGACGATGGTGGAGTCTGACCGCACAGACTCATGACGAGGAGAATCTTCCATGGATGGAGTTTGAACGACTCTTCAGGGAGGAGTTCTCTCCAGTTACGCTGAGATCTGTGTGCATCCAGAAGCTTCTTCAGCTTCAGTAGGGTAGTTTAACAGTAGCTAACTATTTATTGAAGTTCACCAACCATGCCCGGTACTCGATGGATATGGTCAGGGATCAGTAATTCATAGCTTAGAACTTCGAGAAAGGTCTACGATGGGACATCCGAGCTAGTGTCGCGCCTCTATGCATATCAAATTATGCTGGAGGGCTCGAGTGGGCCTTGGTGATCGAGATCTTCTTAGAGGATCAGAGATAGTCGATGACAGTCAGCAGCAGGCAGAAAGGTGCAGAGTTCCCGACAACAGGGAGTCGACATCAGACGCAGGGATCAGGACGTGAGAGATGTCAGAGGAGGACCAGGATAGGTGATCGATGGTCCAAGGCTCTCAGGCTGGATCCGGTCAGCATAGGGAAAGGTGATGTTATGCATGCGATAGTATGTGACATCTCTCTAGAGATTGTCTGGCCCGTCGAGCTGCTGACAGGGAAGCAGTGGATGGACCAATGAGGTAGAGGCAGAGAGTGGAGTAGACAGACCTGCTAGATGGAGGACGTGGCAGAGGAGTAGTGAGAGATGTGGGTGGTGAAAGATTCTTTGACTTACTTCCACCACCACCCCAAGAGGTCCGCACCAGGCTCAGGGAGCCGGGGGACATGGACAGGGATAACTGCATGCGGTTGAGGCATACGACCTAAAGGCTCCAGGGATGATTCGAGGTATGATTGGTTCTTTTATGCCTTATCTACCGTAATTATAGACATAGGTGCCGGTAATTCCTTCATATCCACATTTCTTGTATGAAACCTCGAGATTCATGTAGAACCGTTGACTCGATCCTTACGCTTGAAGACACCTACGGGAGGAGACTCCACGACCACACACATTTTCAGACAGTGTGATCCTACCCCTGGAGGTGAGAGTTTCGGTTGTAACCTCTTGGTGGTAGATTTGAGGCCTTACGACATCATTCTCGATATGGATTGGTTATCTTTGGTCCATTCCCAGATTGACTATTTTAGGTGAAGAGTGCGGTGTGTCTGTAGTGATGGAACGAGGTTTTCCTTTGTTGGAGAAAGGGAAGCCTAGGCAGCCCAGAATGGGCTTGTGAATAAGTGGGTGTAACCAATCACTCACGAGATGGATAGCCTTACACTTGGAGCAGTAGTTGTTGTAATCCCTCAGTTCCCAGCAGTAGTGGTGGAGTACAAAGACATATTTCCCAAAGATGTTTCAGGATTACCTCCCCACTGGGAAATCGAATTCTACATCGACTTACACCCCGAGATGCCACTGATTTCTTCATCAGCATATTGGATGGCTCCCACAAAGCTTCACGAGATGAGGGTGCAGTTAGAGGATTTGTAGAGAAAGGGTTTCGTGAGACCCAACGTTTCACCCAGGGCAGCCCTAGTCTTATTTGCCAAGAAGGTAGACGGGAGTCTGAGGTTGTGCGTAGATTACCTGAACCTAAACCAGGTGACGGTGAAGAATAAGTACCCTCTACTGAGAATCTATGACCTCTTGGATTGGCTGAAAGGGGAATGGTGGTTCTCTAAGGTTGACCTTCAATCAGGTTATCACCTGTTACGAGTACGAGATGAGGATATAACAAAGACGACTTTCAGATGCCGCTACGGTCACTATGAGTACTTGGTGATGCCTTTTGGCGTGACAAACACCCCCTAAGTGTTCATGGGACTGATGAAATAGATCTTCCATCCGTACTTGGAC
The DNA here is from genome assembly GCA_963277665.1 of Viscum album. NCBI lineage: Eukaryota > Viridiplantae > Streptophyta > Magnoliopsida > Santalales > Viscaceae > Viscum > Viscum album. Next base: position 2,043,198,708 of record OY728123.1, read on the forward strand.
CGGTTCGTAGTGGTCTTCATCGATGAAATACTTGTGTACTCAGAGTTAGAAGAGGAGCATGCGAGACACCTGCAGGTAGTTCTAAATATACTTTGGGTGCCCCATCTTTATGGGAAGCCCTCAAAGTGCCAGTTCTGGATTCAAGAGGTCCACTTTTTGGGACATGTCATCTTAGAAGATGGAGTGGATGTAGACCCAACCAAGGTGGAGGCTGTGTTATCATGTAAACCACCTCGGAGCGTGATGGAGGTGCAGAGCTTCCTTGGGTTGGCAGTATATTACCAGATATTCATTCCTAACTTCTCCCGGATATCAGCACTGATGATAGCCTTGACCAGGAAGGGGAAACCCTTTGTATGGATGCAGAAGTGCTAGCAGGATTTCGAGCATTTGAGACAGAGTTTGACGAGCACCCCAGTATTGAGATTGCTGGTGGAGGGTGTCGAGTACATAGTTTTCTGCGATGCATTAGGGACAAGGCTTGGCTATGTCTTGATGCAGAGGCAAGAAATGATCACTTATGGTGCACGCCAGATTAGGCCACATGAGCATAACTATGCAACCCATGATCTTGAGTTGACAGCGGTAGTCTTCGCATTGAATATATGGCGACACTACCTTATGGGAAAGTAATTTATCGTCTACTCTGACCACAAGAGCCTCAAGTACATATTTTCGCAGAAGGATCTGAATCTGAGGTAGAGGTATTTGCTAGAGTTCCTCTAGGACTATAATCTCGAGATCATTTATACTCCTAAGAAGGGGAACAAGGTGGCAGATTCTCTTAGCAGAAGGTCGAGATCACAGCTATTGACTGAGGCGATAGAGCAGTTAGCCGCATTTTAGTTATCCTTCATGGATAGAGATGATACAAGTTATATACAATCTATGGTTGTCACCCCTTCACTCTAACAATGGGTTAGTGAGGCGTAGCTAGGAGATGTCGAATATGTGGCTTTATGTGCTCAGTTATCCACATAACATGCTCTAGATGGATATTCGTAAGGTGGGGAGCACGTACTTATTTTCAGAGGATGCACTGTTGTACCGGTTGTGTTACAGGAGGAGGTTCTGAGAGAGTTTCATACATCCCCTTTGGTGGTACATCCTGGAGTGGAAATGATGTACCAGGATCTCCAATGACAGTTCTGGTGGTCAGGCATGAAGAAGGCAGTAGCAGAGTTCTTTTCTCGATACCTCACATGCCAGTAGGTGAAGGATGAGCACCAGGTTCTAGCAGGATTAGCTCACCCATGGAAGTTCCAAAGTGAAAGTGGGATGGAATATCAATGGAATTCATGATAGGATTATCACATACTTCCAAGGGGCATGATTCTGTCTGGGTGATCGTTGACTGACTCACCAAGTTGGCCCACTTCCTAGATATCAGGGAGAAGAGTTCCGTAGAGAGATTGGAACGCCTCTATGTGCAGGAGATAGTTCAATTACATGGAGTCCCTTTGAAAATAGTCTCAGACTGAGACACCTAATTTACATACCGGTTGTGGAAGGGATTACAGGAGGCCTTTGGGACTCAACTACACTTGATAACAGTGTTTCATCCCCAGACAGATGGTCAGATGAAGAGGACCATTCAGGTTCTCGAGGATATGTTTCAGGCCTGTATCTTAGACTTTGGTCATAGTTGGGAGGACCACCTACCCCTGGTAGAGTTTGTATACAACAATAGCTACCACTCTACTTTTGGTACGACACCGTTCGAGGCCTTGTATAAGAGACCCTGCCGGTCACCGCTTTGCTGGACCGACCCCGGAGAGTCAGCACTCATGAGTCCAGAGTTGGTATGAGTTACCACCGAGAAGGTGCAGATCATCCGAGAGCAGATGAAGACTGCACAGAGTCGGCAGAAGTCTTATGCTGATAGATTAAGGAGACCTCTGTAGTTCGAAGAGGGAGACCACGTCTTTCTTTGGGTCTCACCTTGACGAGGGTTACAGAGATTTGGCCGAGGTGGCAAGCTATCTCCGAGGTTTATTGAACCCTTCCAGATACTATGCAGAGTTGGAGAGGTGGCATACCACCTAGCTCTACCGCCACAGTTGCATCAGGTACATGATGTCTTCCATGTATCGTAGCCGAGGAGGTACATGCTTGACCCATCGCACGTCATCGAGTGGGGCGAGCTGGACATCGATGATGGAGTTACCTTTGCTGAGTATCCGGTGGAGATTGAGGATCGACAAGAGAGGATCCTTCATGGGCAATCGATTCCCTTGGTGCACGTCTGGTGGCAGCACCTGAATCTTCATGAGAGCACGTGGGAGTGGGAGGCCTAGATCCGTGCCTAGTACCCACATATTTTTTAGTAGCCTTTGTTTTGGATTTTCGGGGACATAAAGCCCCAAGGTGGGGAGACTATAATGTCTTGAATTTTTCCATGTATTATTATATTTTTATGGAATAATTTTGAGACTGGGCCCGAAGACGACACATCATTCCGAGGCCTAGTGAGCCTGAAATGGTGGTTTGAACATTTTTTTATGTTAAGTGAGTCGGCTCTTGTGTGCGGCCATGTATGTTTTTCAAACGGATGCCCAGATTAAAAATATGAGGGTACCGTTGAGTCCGGAACGACTAATTTACCTACGAATGAGTGTAACCTCGACCGGTGTGGGTTGAGGGAAAAAGTTGATTTTCGGAAATTTTAAGCAAAATAAAATAAAATAAATTCTCAAAGTTTATTTTATTTATTTTTGGAAATATCTACTGCAGCGCAACGATGGGGCAGCTGTTTCAGTCATTAATTTCATGTCATAATGACTCAGAAATAGAAACGCTGACTCATTAATTCCACAACGTGATGGGATACCAAATATGTTTCCCTTTTATTAGGGTAACTGAATTTTTGCTCATTGGTAACGATTGAGAAAAATCTCTAGAGAATCCGTGGAGTGTTGGAGCAGACTCTCAGCGATGAACGACGACTGATCGAAGTTGAGAATCACTACACCAACGAAGTTGAAGGATCTCAACAATGATGGTAGCACAACCCTTTCGTTAACAATCTATCCTTTCCTAAAGGTAGGGGTTTCTATTTCATTCATTTTCCCCGTTTTTGAATTTAAATGACGAATGCGGATCAACCATGAACATATTGATCTGTGGATTCATACATTCTTACGAGAGGGATTTCTTTGGGATGATTATGTGGAATTAATCCACATTGATTATTTTTGTTGATTTCTGCTCTTTTTAAGCCTATTAATGGGGGAAGATCAACGCCGTGATGAATGATGGTGGAGGTTCGTTCCTCAATTTTTTCGATTGGTTTTCCTTCCACATTTTCTTCTTGTGTGTTCTTCATGTTTTTCATGGGGTGACAAACAACGGATCGTTTTGCACCCGTATTGCAATGAAATCATCCCAAACCAGAGATTCGACATCACAATGACCCTACAGAGGTGTGACAACTATGATGGATGACGAATCTGCTCAGATCTGAAGAGTCCATTCTTTGAGTATTCTTTACGTGGGAAGATCAAAAAATGTTTTTGGAGCTAATCTGAGGTCCGAAAACAATAGAAGCAGCCTCATGGTGTCGGGGTGACCAAAACCCGGGTGTTCCAGGGTGATCAGACGACTGGATCGACGAACAAGGCATCATCAGAAGTGCGATGGCAGAGGTCCGTGTTTCTGGAAATTTCCAGAATACATGACGTGTACTACCGAAGAACACACCATGTAGTACTGGCGGTGGCGGCTAGGGTTTCAGGGGTCAAGGGGAATCACATGACATATGACCCTGGTCACACGATGTGTTGAACTTTCCCCAAAGCTCAGCGTGTGTTTTGGAAAGTACACAGACACGGGATGATCTACAAGGCTTCAGAACAAGGCGTATACAACATGAAAGAGGTGGCTACATGAGGCTCGACGTGTATCCAATGGGTACACAGACACAGGATGGAGTACACGACCGTGTACTCCATCACACGGCCAGATGAGACCTGTAACCTGTGTCACCCCATGTACCTATTAAACGGGTTGGAGTACACGGGTTGATGACCATGTATAGGCACATGGCCAGCGTACACAGAGCCTACCCCAGTCACTCGAACACAGCGTGTACACAGTACTACACGCCATGTAATCTCTTTTATACATGACCAACCTTACTTACCGGGCCATTGTACACAGGCAATACCTAGGGTCAGACAACACGGTGTGTAACTTTTCTACACCATGTGTACTTTTTGAAAAATGGCATGGTCCTCTTGTTCACCGAATCTTGGAAATCATTCATTTAGGTTAGTGACCCTTCTTCTTGTTCCCCTGAAGGTCATGCATCGTTTCCTCCTACTGAAGTATGATCCCTTCAGTAGGATTTTCTATGATAGAGTCGACATCCCTCTAAGAGGCCCAGAGCGAGATCCTCTATCCATTCCTGACCCTAGGTAGAGTCAGGCATCGACCTGACCAACTCTACCAGGCATTGATCCCCTACCTACCTAGTGAATCACCTAGCTGGTGAATCTGGATGAGTCGTGGTATCCGCCATGGACCAGGAAGTGATCCTCATCTGTGTATCATGATATTTCCCACTCAAAAGTGTGTCTCCTATAATGAGTGCATCTATCTATCATGATCTTTCCCACTCAAGAGTGTGTCTCCTGTAATGAGTGTAACTACCTCTAGTGAAATTTCCCGATGAACATTACCTCTCGGATGGACATCATCAGAGCTACCAGACTCGTGGAGTGTGTTCTCCCAGAATGAGTACTTTGTGGAAATCTTCAAACTGAATCCCTAGCAGGGGCATGCGGTTGTGTGACTTGTCTCTAGACTACGGGCCTGGGTTTTGAGTATATCTGGTTTGTGTTTACCTTTCTATATGTTATGTAGATATATGTTGTAGCTGATCGTACCTTTACTTTGTGTACTGCTTTGTGGTTTTCGGGGTCCTCTACTTATTACTGTTATACTCACCTTTGCACGGGCTTTGACCGCACGTGTCATGTCTTGTGTAGACAAGCAGCCGTTTGACAGAGTCCAGGGTGGACCAGGACATGACCGAGATTTCTAAGTTCCCTAAAATCCATGGCATTCCTACAGCTACGAGCAGCAGTCCTAGTACCTTTTGTGTTTACAGGTTGGAATTTGTAGTTTTCAAACTCTTGTTTTGGTGGGCTTGTATTCTGGCCCAGTTTACTTCTAGTACTTTACATTCCATCATTCTCTGTTGGTTGGGTTTAGTGTATGCATGCATTTTGTTCCTTAATATTTTTTTTTACATTTCAGCGTTTGTGGGATTGGATATGTGTGCATGTGTACATGTACTTAGGAAATGCCTCCAATGTTAGTAATGTTCCTACTTGGTGCTAGTCACCAGCCCCTAGCCTATTGGAGGCGGGCATGGGGAGTCATGATGCGGGACCCACTTGGACGTGTCATGATAGGTTAGTTTATCAACCGCTACATAAACTAACCATTGAAGAGTTCATGATCATTCCCTTTAATTTATATTATTTATATCAGTTGCATGGTTTTTCATTATGAATGTATTTTTGTGACTACATAATTAATGAATTAACAATAATTCAAGATTGAACTAAAATAAAATAGGCTTATGCATAAATAATATCAAGACATGGTTAATCACTTGAAGTAATTTCCACTTAATATTAACAAGCATGTGATAATGATAATAAGGAAATTTACAAACAAGAGATTAATATCCTTCAATAAAATATTAAGTTTGAATAAGCCTTTCATTACTTTATTAGGGGAAATACTCAATAAAACTAAATGTTTGAACAACCCTTGTTGGGACAATAACTTTTATACAGGAAGATCTTATGAAAGTTTCGGGTTGACATAACCATTTCACATCAAGAGGAGTAACCCTTTCTAGACTTGGTGTAAATTTTAAGGTAAGGGTTAATGAAATCCATGTAAGGATTTTAGGATTGGGGATTCCACTAAATGGATCAAGGAGATTCAAGCCCATAATTGGAAAAGACCTACCTACATAAATACCTTCAAATAGGTTGACCAACCCTTGTTGGGTTTATGCAAAGGGGAATATTGATCATTTCCACTAGAATGTCCTATAAACTAGACATTTTGAGTTCAATGTTGGGGGTCATTGGGTATTTTTAAAATAGTGGGAGACTAAATACAATTAATTTATTATTTACCACAAAATGTAATCAAGAAATTACTAATTATATTCTCTTTTAATTGTATAATAAAAACAATAAGCTCATAAAACACACTATCCCAACCATCAATACTGGATAAAGGTAACATCCTCCCTGATTATAACTTCCAAGAATGGTTTAGACACCTTCAGGTAATTCTATGCCAGGAATAGAAATATTACATGTTTGAGTCCTCATTACCTGATCCTCCTTCACAAGAGGTGAGTGATTAAGAGTTCCTAGTCTATGAGAAACATATGAACGACACGATATATGTTTAGTGTTTGATATTATTATCAATGTCTAGTGAACTCATGATGTCTCATTAAAAAATGGATACCTATATCATGCTCAAGAACCTTCATGGTATTTTCCAAGAAAAATAAAGGCATCAATGGTTTGAAATCTCCAAGGCACTCTTTTATAGCATTCTTAGAGAGGGTTCTCCAACTGGGCCTCACGTAGTCAAGATCATTCTCTAGATTGAGCGCCGAGAGGTTCTAGTGTTTAAAGTCATTGAAGCATTGGGTACCAATCTCATTCTTGCATCACTCCATCATGGCTTCTCTAGTTTTGTTTTGAATTTAAATATGAACAACATTGAGAAGTCTCTACCAGATCTTCTTATCCTTCTTCACCATGTGTCCAAATACATAAAGCGCAAAAAACCTTATATCCTTATGGTGAATAAGAGGAAAGGGGAGGAAAATAGAGTTAATCCCAAAGCTTCTTCACACCCTTCCAAGAGAAGTATGATAAAAGGGGAGGTAAGGGAACAATAATCTTTTTGTTTCACATTTGTCAAGAAGGGCCATTGGAAGAAAAACTGCACCCATACAAAGAAGCAAGGGGAAGCTTCAAGTTAATTTTTTATCAAGTACAATTTATATATTTCAATAAATTTAGTATTATATACATCTTTTGATTCTCACATATGTATCCAAATACAAGAACCAAGTAGATTCAAGAAAATTTATTAAGGGGAGGTAGATATATGAGTAGCCAACAAATCTAGACTTGTTGTTGTAGCTGTCGGGGACTACCACCTCACATTGCCGGCTAGGATGATATTGGTGTTTAAGATTTGTTATCATGTGACTTATGTAACAAAAAAAAGTATTTCTATATCCAGACTAGATACAAATGGATTTATTTTCACATTTGAAAATGAATGTTTTTTATTTTATAAAGAGAGTATATGTTTTGGTAAGGAACATTTATATAATGGTCTTTATGTGTTAGATTACACAAACCAAGTAATGGAGATCGAAAAAAAATTACTTGAAATGAATCATACCACACCCAAAATTGGCATCACATGATATGTCATGTAAACAAGAAATTCATGAAAAAATTACATCAAGATGGATATTTAGATTCTTTCAAACTAAAACAACTTGGTTGATCTGACACATCTTTACAAGGCAAAATGACCAAAGCCCCATTTATTGGGAAAGGTGAAAGGTCGAAAGAGCTTCTTGAATTGGTTCATAACGATGTGTGTGGACAATTTTTAGTTGAATCAAGGGGTGAGTACTCATACTTCATAACTTTTACTGATGATTTTTGTAGATATGGATATATATAATTAATGAGGTATTTTTCGAATTCTTTTGATAAGTTCAAGGTATACAAGAATGAAGTTGAGAAATAGCTTGGTAAGATGATTAAGAAACTCTACTCAGACCGAGGAGGAGAATAACTTAATCAAGACATCATTGATTAATTATGGGAGTTTGGGATCCTTTCACAAATCACTCCTCCTTACATGCCTTAGTGGAATGGTGTAAGAGAAAGGAGGAACCACACCTTGTTGGACGTGGTGAGATCAATGCTGAGTCATGAAAGTCTTCCATTATCCTTTTAATGATATGCATTACAAACAACAAAACACATAATAAACCAATTACCAACTAAATTGATAAATGGCATTCCATGCGAGCTTTGGAGTGGAAGAAAATGCATGTTATCAAATTTATGTGTGTGGGGAAGTGAAGCATTTGTTGAGGACTCTTCTGGTAACAAACTCACACCCCAAGGAAAAAAGTGTACCTTAGTAGGATACCCTAAGGAAAAAGGTGATATTACCTACACTCCCCATAAAAAAGGTTATATTGGAAAGACTTGTCATATTACTTGAGAGGGAGAACATCTCAAAAATAGATAGTGGGAGCGAGATAGTCTTCGATGAAGTCAAGGCTCAAGGTACACAAGGGTTGGTACATAAGTATATTCCACAAAGCCCTGTGGAAGAAAGATCTATTCCATAGATATAGGTACTATTTATGAGTACAAGAGAGGTTTGAGAACTAGAATGGTATATTTTTATTATAACCAAGGATGGTGACTCATTATTAGTTGAAAATATTTATCCTCTAACCTACAAGGAATTAGTAAGTGGAACAAACGTTTCCAAGTGGCAAGAAGGCATGAATTCTAAAATGGATTCCATGTACCAAAAATAAGTCTAGATTTTGGAAGATCCTCTACACTATAGGATACTTGCAATTTAGAGGCGTTTTTTTGGCTATGGCGGCAGTTTAAACCACCACCATATGATTCTACGGTGGTTTCTGAAAACCGCCACTAAATTGTGTGTTAGGAAACTATTTTCGGCGGTTAAAGCAGTTTAGCAGCAGTTTATGGGAATCGTTGTAGTTGGCGCATTTTCAGAACGGTTATATTGTTTTTCACAGCGGTTAAAACCACCGCTAAAAAAAGTAATGCCCTACTGGGACAAACCACCATGACAAACAATATAACTGCCGTGAAAATGTGTGGAAGATGAGCGACTATAGCAGCGGTTAAAACCGCCGCTAAATTTAAGACAGTAGTAGCAATTAAAACCACCGCTAATAGAAAATATATTTACATTTAGCGGCAGTTAAAACCACCTCAAAAGAGAAGATTTAGAAAAAAAGAACCAGTTTTTGGAGCCCCTGTACTAGTGCCCTGAAAAAAACCATTCCTACAATACTAAAACACCAACAGAATACATACTATAGTAAATATGAAAAGAGATGCTTAACTAAGCACAACCAAATGCATCATTCAGTGTGTAAAGGAATGAAAATAAACATATCAAATGGCATAATCCTAGTATCCAATAAAATGTAGTGGTGAATTTATGTTTTTAAAATTGACCATTATAGACTCATATGTACTAGTTGATCCTTGATTGTATGTTCACATGTTGTGTGAAACTTATATGGTCACCCATTGGGTGATATATCTGAAATGGGACAATATGATTTTTTAAAATGTTGATACTCCCACATATCTTCTAGAATTGTTTAAGAATGTAATATCCCTTTATATATGATTATTTGATAGAACCCAAGGCATCCCTTAGGTGTTTGGACCACTTATAGTTGGAATTTCTAAAGTGGGAAATTTCTTAGATTAACATGTCACCATCTAAGTGACTCTATTGATATTATATATGGGTTTCCCCTGATTTAATGAATTGAATGAGTTAAATGTAACTGATAATGTGAAATGGATAATTAATAATTGGTTTCCTTTCTTAAAATAAATCAATTAGTTTTAAAGGAAATAACCCTAAGTAATTGTAATGTCATGCTCTTGATTTATGCTTTATAAAATGCTTCATACGAATTGTAATATTTTAAATGGTAATTGAACATGGATAAAGACATGAATAAGATGTTATTCCTTATCTATTTTGACACAAATGATTATGCCTTTATTATGTATATGGTGTAAATAGAAGAGATGGATTTGAGGTAATTCCCCTTGCTAGTTATATTTAATATATGCCTGTATAGAGGTTGTGGTATAATGGTATGAGATTGTTGAGAAAGGAGATATCACAATTCCTTACATCAGGTGTTGAGCATGGTGTATCACAAAAATGTTACTGTATAAGTATTGTGATTTACTCACCACATTCCATGACTATAATTTTGACTTGATGGCGCCCTCAACATCCCATGTATTGTTTCATGGAATCTCTCACTCTATTGGGATATAGGGAATGTACCCAACTACATGATCACATAGGCTCGTTAGACTGGTTAGGGATGTTTGAGTTATTCCATGGTCTATTCATCAGTATTATTATAAGTATATGGATACATACATCTTTACATACCTTGAAAATATAGGTGGATGAAATATATATAAACTATATATATATTACTACTATATACATAGTAACTATTTAGATTTCTATTCCATCTATGTGTCGATAAATTTAAACCCTCCTACAGTCCTTGGAACATAATTGGGTGGTTATTTATTTATTCCTTAGTCACTCAAAATATGTGGGGTGTAGTATGTTGGTGGTAGAACCTTTATCATGGGAATAATTATGTAGTAATATTTTCTTGGGATTAATTTATATTGGTGTTCTGTATGGAATTATTATAAATGAAACATAACATAGGAATTAGGTAAAATCATCTCTTTCTTGGGTTATTCCATGTGGAATTATTATACTTGACACTGAAGTTAGAAGAAAGGTAGAATCACATCTCCCATTGAAAAGGATTCCTAATTTTTTTAGAGTGATGAATCAGGGTCAAGTATCATATTTGTTTCACTCATGTGATTTCTTTGGAAAAGGATTATTTAGTGTGGTTTCCTTAGAAGGAATGGAATCTAACTCCTAATATATTGTAACTCCCATTATGCATCCTAGTTATTTTGATGTGTGGAATATAATAGAAGTGATCAGGAACATTCCTTAAAAGGGAAGAGTGTCTCATGAAGGGGGTTAATATATTCTATCAAAGAATATGGATGATTATAATAAATTATTTTTGGTAGGGTAGTTGATGTTATGAATGGTAAGTAACTGATCATGTAGTCTATTTATCATTTTCTAGGGTAGGGGGTTCTATATAGAATCTATTGGGAGTTTCCCATCGGCATGTCACGATTACTGAGATAATGGACACTATCACTCACACTGCCTGACTGTTCTTGGAGGCCAATTTAGAAATGGTGGGAAAACCCCATTTCAAATAGTGTAACAAAATTTTCCTTAATCTCATATCAGTATCTATAGATTCCAACTGTTTTTTGAAATTTTGGATAATTCTATTATGCCACAATAAATAGTGATCTATATTAAAAATCTTAGCGAGAGACACATTTTCATCCCTAGGTATCGATACAAGAGAATAACTAAGAAGTACTTCTTAGAAATTGAAATATAGTGGTAAATGCATTGGGCTAGAAAACGTTGGATAAGTTTTTACAATGAAAAAAATGAATTTAGGAAAAATGAATCGTAAATAATGAATCATCACAATAAAGATTCGATATATATGGTGCATACCACACTCGAGAAATCAAGACATAAAATGAAACAATAGAAATCAATACAATACATAAAGGGAAACATGAGAAATCAAGAAAATGTTAAGTCCTGAAAATGTTTGGAGGAAACTATGTGCCATACATGATACATATACAAACTGAATGTCAATATTTTTCCACATATCAACAATACTACTATTCATTGTCTGATGATGAATAGATATCATCACCCTCTCCACCTCTATCTCCACTTCCTATTACCACCTGTAATAACATTATATTGAAAATTAAATATTGTTGCATATTTATATTTAAACATAAAACCAATAAAAGTTTGTAAACTAAATGTTTTTGAATTTTTGTGATTTACCTTCTCACCACCAGTCGATCCAAAAACACTTGGGGGATATCAGCTCATCTGCTGACGTATATCAGTCAACTATTTCTGAAAAGCCGATATCTGAGACCACTGGTCTTGAACTGTGTTTCATAGGGAAACAATCTCTCACTGAGCATCTCCGGTTATAGACTAACTAAAACCAGGATTAGATGTAGTTTCAATCTCTTATGGCTTGTCAAAGGACTTAGATCGTATGGGTCCCAAACCCATCCCACACACTCTACTAGAATGCTCCTTCCCAAGGAATTTAGAAACCAAGTCATCCTGGGATACTAAGTAGGACTACCCAGGATTGGAATCCCATATTTCTTTAATTTTTACCTATAAATCAACTATAAATATATATTAACATAGTTAAAACTGATAATAAGTTATTATAATGAAAAAAATAAGTTCATACCCCAACTTCTTTGGAAGGCTCATTATCAAAACTTCTATCATATTTTTTGTGAACATCCAACCACACTTCAGTTTGGGATGCTTTGTGCCCTAAACTCTGTGACTGAATTAAAAAATGATAAATCAACTATTTAATATGTTATACAGATAATATTGTCTTATAAATATTTAAACTAATGAAAATATTATCTGAGTCAATTGACTTCTAGAAAATCTTTTTGACCCCACAGTGTGAGGGTGACTTGCTTAGCCTGACTTGATGCATTATTTCTTGAGAGATCCTGAAATAAGTAAAATAAAATTTAATAGTAATGTATTCAATTTCATCTATTCTTCATATACATGTATAAATGTAAAATTAGGTTAATATAAAAAAATATATATAAATACCATCTGCTTCTCATCACGATGTTTGTCAACAAAAACTTTCCACTGTTCTTTGGGTACCCCATTGGGTAGCTTCTCATACATTTGTTGGAAGGTCGATGAAGTATCATTGGAATCACTCCACAATATCCATTTGAAGTATTTACATTTCTTACCAAGATTTTTCAATGTCCACTTTCATGCTATCACATCAGCAACTATAAAGTGGAAAAAAATATGTATACAAAAATTTATTTTGAACATATTAATAACATGACATTCAATTACAGCATATTGTATTAAAATTACTTTTATTTGGGAATAAAAAACATCGTTTTTCCAACTTGGAGGCATATTTCTCTAATCATCATAAGAAATAGGAAGGGAAATGGGATTCGTTGCCAACTGTCCTAGAATTTGTCCAAGTAATCCCGCGGCGTCATCCATAGAGACCCCATATGAATCAAATAGGACAACTATCTTCTCTCCATTCATATTCCACACATTTTCACAATTTATATTTTTCTCCATAGTTTCATTTTTTTCATCTTTAATGAAAAAACAATTAGTACAAAAAAAGAGTAATAAATTTATTTCTATTAAAATTTGTACCTATAACAGTGACCCTCCAGTATGCCCGTGATGAACTAGAAGTGGCTCGTCGCCGCCCCGATGTTGAGGCTGCTGAAGGGAGAGTCGATGACTCAGATTCTAAAGGGACACTAAAAGAGGGTGTGAGAGATGGTGCAGGGGGGCTGGCAGCTGGTGGCTCATATGATGTAGGGAGGGAGACAGATGGATCCTCATCTGTCACAGTAGTGGATGAAACAATGTATCGCTTACTCCTTGGCATTCCTTTCATTTATTCAAATAAAATTAAGTTTAGAACATATATTTCAAAACAAATATTCAGAAAAAAATTAAAAAATAATAATAGATGCCCAATACTAATAAAAAAAATATACAAAACAATGATAATGAATGACAACACAAATGAAATAAGTGGTTGCTGAATGAATAAATAACTGTACATAAAATCATTTTCCCCTTAAATCATGTTAGTTTCCTGCTCCATTACTTCATCCAATTAATTCATCCTTTCTAGAAAAATATTTTCAATATCATGATGGACAAATAATTCTACTTCTTATTGTTGATGAGATTCAATTTTAGAGGTGAAATCTTCAACCTCATCACCCATATCATACAAATCTGTTTGTATTACGTGATCAACTGCACTAAAACCTTCATCCAAAACATCATTCATATAATATACCATTTGTTCTTGTGATGATAAGATATATGGATCATGCAGTTTATGATCACCAACATCCATCAAGCGAGAGAAGTTTACAGAAGTAAATTTCAAGGAATCTCTTTTAACACCTCTGATAATATCGACCCAATTGCATTTGAATAACATAACTGAAAAATGCCCATGGTAGTTTAATTCAATAATATCAGTCAGCTTTTCATAGTATCCCACTTCAACAAATGTAAATATACCACTATTATGTGTTTTCAAACCCCTTTCTCGATCGACTATACGAAATCTAAATCCATTCACATTATAAGTGTCAAAATTTCTAACATATTTTAGAGGACCTCGAGTAAGAAACATCAAATCTTATAACAACTCTTCTCGAGTATCAGTATTCATGATCTAAAAAAGAAATATACTTTGTTATATTTACAAAATATATGTGTCGAACTAATATTCATATTAATTGAAATATTTATGAACTTACACGTCATGCAAACCATTCTACAATCTCTTTATTAACTGCTTTCGTTATATCTTTCTTATTTCATGTTTAGCCTCTCATTTGTATCTATGTTTATATCCTCAATTCTTCAATAAATGGATCTAAAATTTTACTATTCAGCAGCACATATCTATGTGCCTGTAATAACTCCAATTCTGTCAGTGTCACATTTGAGGTCCTCTCAACTAATCGGCCAATAACAATAAATATTTTTTATTTATAATGTATTTGAGATTGACTCGATTTGTTTTAAACATTTCCAACTCAATTAAAACTTGTCTCAATATCTTCCAAGTATCTAGAACAAAAGTTAAGACACTCCTCATCCAAATAGCCTTCAACAATAGAGCCTTCTGGTTGACCTTTATTTCTCACGTATGATTTCAAATTTCCAAGATATATGTGAAATAAAATAAACATAATTATGCATTTAATTAAGTGAAAAAAATTATTTACTTAACTGAAAAACATATAAATAAAGTCCCACTCAATTGGATACATCCATCGATAATGAACGGTCCCTCCTAATTTAGCTTCCTCAACCAAATTCATAGTTAAATACATCATGATAGTAAAAAACGACGGAGGAAAGCTCGTCTCCATTGCACAAAGGGTCAATACAAACCTGTCCTAGAGGTTGTCAATCTAAAATGGATGTAGAGATTTCTCACATAGTTGTCTGAAAAATGTGCAGAATTGGAGTATAATAGCAGTAAGTTTTTCAGGTAATAATGTACTCAATGCCAACAGTAGTAACTGTTGTAACAAAATATGTGAATCATGACTTTTCAATCCAAGTAACTTACAATTCTTCAAGTCAAAACACCTCAATATGTTACTTGAATAACCATCAGATACCTTCACATTCTTTAAAAATCGAAGGAATGTATCTTTATCCCTATTTTTCATTGCAAAAATTTCCAGAGCATACTTTTCATTCTCATCTGGCTAGAGATCACGTTTTATGTTTATTACTTATTAGTATTTATGAGACTTGAGATGATCCTTCGACTTTCCATGCTCATTAAGCAATGTGAAAATAAAATTGTCACAAATATTCTTCTCAATATATATCACATCAAGATTATTCCACAAAAAATTAAATTCCCAATACTAATGTTTGAAAAATATACTTTTTTCTTCCCTTGTTGCATTCTGATTTCAATTGACGATGTACTTCAAACCCGTTTCCCACTATCATTCAAATGATGAACCTTCCCAAATTCTATTTTAACATTTTAAAGTTTTTTCAACATTTTAGAACCAGTTAACAACTTTGGAGGTTGCCTACGATCAATAAAACCATTAAATTTTGATCTGTTCAGCCGAAATCCATGAGATGCATCGAGAAATCTTTTATGGCACATGATGCACCATTTTCTACTCTAAGTTAGCCGTTTGGGCTCAAAATCAATGATACAAACAAGACAATCCAAACCCATGTGAATGTTCAAACTAGATAAATTTCAAGACCCAGGAAGTTACTAATGGTATAAATTAAAGCAGCATGCATTTTGAACATTTTTTTAGAAGAAGCATCAAATGTCTCAATACCGTTGCTCTATAACTCCTGTAATTCTTCAATAAAGGGTAGAAAGTATTTATAAATATCATTTCCTGGTATTTTTTTCCAGGAATAATAATAGAAATGATAAAAGATTTTTGTTTCATATACATCCACAGAGGCAGATTGTAAGGGATCAAGACAACTGGCCAAATGCTATAACTAGTACTCAAAGTCCCAAATGGGTTGAATCCATCGACAACCAATCCCAACCGAACATTCCTAGGATCAGCTGAGAAATCTGGATGTAATGAATCAAATGTATTCCATGATTTTGAATCTCGTGGATGTCTCATTAATCCATTATTGTTATTATCTACAGAATGCCACTTCATGTGTTCAGCAGTTTTCGATGACATAAATAATCATTGAAATCTAGGATTTAAAGGAAGGTAATGAATAAAAATTTCAGGTGTGTTCTCTTTCTTCTTCTTTATGATAGTATGTTTATTCAGACTTCCAACATCACCCATTGACTTCCATATAGAAGAAGATTTTTTTTCTATTATGTCTACTTGAATCCTTTCACCAATAAAGCATACAATCATTGGGACACACATGTATTTTTGTATAACAAAGACCAAGATTGTTAACAACTTTTTTCATATCATAAAAAGACTCAGGGATTTTTTCTTCAAGAAATGCATCATGTAACAATTCCAATATCATGGACATTGCCTTATTTGTAATTCCACATGAACATTTGATATGGTACAAATTCAGCAGAAAAGAATGCTTTGAATATTTAAAACATCCACTATACAACTCTAGATATCCATCGTCAACTAAATCATGAAACATATTTTCCTCAGTAAAGTTTTCTCTTACATTTGTCTCCACAGAATCAAGAGGAGGATCCAATGATATGTTAAAATCTTCATCTAGTTGTGTTACAGTCTCAAAAACATCACTTGTCATGTTGTAATTTGTAGCACCCTCATTTGGTTGTTCTGTTATGTTTTGATGTTGATAGTGGTGTCTTGTAGTGCCAAATAAATTATTTACGAGGTTTTTCATTTCATTTTGCATTGTCAACGAAGTTGGGAGCTCATTCTGTGGATTAACATCAGTGCTCAACTTTTCTGTAACATTCAATTCTCCATGCCAAATCCAACAAAAATATTGATCATGGAATTTATTAAGTATTAAATTTTCATAAACTTCATATCTCTTCAACCATCTTCTAAATTTATATTTAGGACATAGACATCTTATTCTCCCTTCAACAGATCTATTGGAAATTTCAAAATCTAAAAACTCTTTCAAAGCCTTAACATACTGAGGTGTGTTCCTTGGTAATGTGATCTAGCTTTTATCCATGTATATCAAAACTTTCCTACACAATATTAAAAAAAATTAAAAAAAATAGTTACTACTAAATAGGTAATGAGATTCATATATACTAGTCAAAAATATATATAAATATGTTGAATAAGTTTTTCCTATATAAATACATATGGTAAATCACATACTAGAAAACCAAATCATGAAAATTAAAAAGATCTGTAAAAGAAGATGAGAATAAGGATCCCATCCTTGCAGTTTTTTGTATGCCGTGCTCCACCAAAATAGATGGACAAACTAATGATGCCATAACTTTGATATCACTATGGTAATGGATTTATAAATTATATAATAATTTAATAGAAGTTCGGAATATTAAATGGAAACACACTCTTACCTTAAATTGGAACTTTATTTAAGTAGATAGGTAAGTATACAATGTATATTTGACCCATTGGTAGGTAGGTATAAGTGGAATAACAAGGATATGAAAAATCCATGTCTTATTTTAAATATAGAGGTTGAGTTGTCTTCTTTGTTTCTCTTGGTCCTAGTGTGGACTGTCTTGGAATGGTAGTGAAGAAAATAATGATATATTTTGGGTGATCAAATTTTTGTTAATGTTATAATACAAGTTAAAGATATACCCTTCTCAGTGCATCCATCATGGTGATTCTAGTGAATCATATATACTTAGGTGATTTTGTATCTGGACAAGGGTTAAATTATCAATCTGGGTGGTGAAACATGTATATCAAGTGTCTTTTTCTATTTTGTTTATATATTATGTGTGATTTAAGCAATGAGTTTTCTAACTCTAATAGGTAAATTAGGTTTATTTTTCACAAAATCATAAAAATAGAAATGAATTTCTGTTCATTAGTTCAAACCCATCTCACTTAAACAACTCTATACCTTGGTCCATCACATGATGGTCTTGAGCATATTTTATTCGCTCATAGAACAACTACACCTTCTTTATCATTATCTTCACCAAATTGGGTCTAAGATTAATTAACTCTCTAACCACATTGCAACACAATAGAGAAATGTAATAACACTAATATGATTCTTTAAATGGAGTTTTACCAAAGGTTAATCAATAGTTATTATCATAGTAAAACTCAACCAAAGGGAAATGATTCACCCAAGAACCTATAAAATCAAGAATAAATATCTTCAATACATCCATTAGAATTTGGATCATTCTCTATATCTGACCTTACAACCAAGGATGAAAAGTACTGCATAGAAAAAATAAAAAAAAGCATGCTACAAAATATTCTACAATTGGGAGGTAAATTAAGATCTTGATTATAGATGACCATTTTTGAAACCACATGAATCTACACCACAATGGGAACTCATAAATGGAAGAACATACCACAACAATCAAGATTGAAAATAAAGAATTAATATTCAACCAACTTTAAAGTTTCATAATGAGTTGATTGAGGATAAAGTTTTATTGTTTATGGAGTTACAATGATTAATCTAGTTTATTGTGATTAAAATAGAGCATAATAAGATAATTATATTGATAGAATTATTATTTATATGGAGTTTTATATTGTTTTTTTCATTATGTGGATTTAAATTAATCGACTTTCTCATCAAGAAGATGATATCATCTGGACTTAAAGAAAAAGTGCAAAAAAACATCGAGATCGACACCACATAAAACCTGGGATTAAATAAGTAAAAAAAATTAGCTTTTTATACTAATATGGAAGATAAATAAAATTGTATAAACCAATTTTTTCCTTGAATTAGTGTGTGTAGAATGAAACAAATGGAGTTTTACTTGGGTGACCATTGATCAAAAACCAAATAATTATAAAAGAAATGTTCATAGGAATATAGTGGCCACAACTAAAATATTTATATCTAATAGAAAAATTATTTGATAGGGAATATTTTTATATTGAAACTTTATCATGTGTGTTCCATTTAGATGAATCCTAGTGCATTTGAAACAAGTAAATAAAACATTATGTTTTTTGTGCACTAAGGTCCATATTTGTTTTTGAAATTCAATGTCAATGACAAAAAAGTGCTAGATTAATCATGATATGGCTCACAAAAGAATAATATTTAATGACTGGTGAGGGTTAAATATTTAAAGTGATGAAAAAATAAATTTGGAAAGAACCTTGATTCCCCACCCCACCTTGAAAATAATCACATAGGGTTCCATAACACTCTTGTCAAAACCAACTAGTCCAAAATACTTTTCACACACTATTTTAAGGTCATTAACTACTATATTAGTCATCGATGATAATTTTAACATCCCAAGATTTAGAATATTATATGATTTTTATGTTCACATTTTTATATCATGTTATAAACAATTTTCAAGTTCATGAGGGATGGTATTGTCTTTATAATCACCATTTATTATCATAAGACACTAAAATGTGTATGATTATATACTTTTTCATTATCATATATCCCATGATACATGAATGTTTTAAGTTTACTAATTACCATTATAATTCCACTTAAAATTATTTTTAATAGAATAGAGAATGTGTTTTATCATTTCCTTATATAATACATGTATCATTTTTAGTGGTGGAATAAACACTCCCTCTATTCTATGCAGTAGAATACTTGTATGTACCAGGTCATCTTCACTGGGATGGGATAAAATTACAAGCGTAATTTATTTAGAGTTAAAACAAATATTATAGTGTGGAAAAGTGAAAATGGTTGAATTCATAATAGATGGTCAATTATGATTGTAGATCACCTTATCTAAGTTGAAAAAATAGGAATTTAGCTCCACTAGAAGCGGTAAAAACATATAGGTGATTGAGACTACTTCTAACAAACATAAATCATAACATTTTTAAACTATGTTGATTGACCATCCACCACCAGTTCTTTAAAATTCCCACTCAACATTGTCCATGACCATTTTAGTTAATTGCATAGTCACCATAGGGATTCCTATCAAGACACAATTAGAAGAATTATGTTTACAACTCATTTATGTGAAATGTTACCACTTCCTTTCTCATATTGGGTGCCTCTATAAGGTATCTGAATCATTATTGGTGTGGTTTTCCACGTTCTTTTTGGGTGCCACTCCATACACTACCCTCTCTAATATAGAAATTATCTCTCTAAAAATATAAATGTTTTCTCATCTCTTGATCATTTCGTACACTCATAGATCAAAAAATAATTATAGAAAATATAAAAAAACCATAAAATTAAATTTATCTCTCCATTGTTGAATAGCACACACAAACATCCACCAACTCTTATAAAATAATCTTTAATGTGATGGATTGGATTTAATATTAAAAGTAAATTAAAGTGGGTGGAAAAACGACTAAAATATATTAAAATTTTATACTTTATAAACATCCTAATATACTAAAACATCAAATATTAAATTAAAATCATGGGTTAAATCCAATTAACAATCCTAGTTGTTATTTTCTTGAATCAACATATATGTCTTGTTTGATGAGTGATGGTGATGAGTATGATAAGAAATTGTTAAAAGAATTTTCAAATTATTTTCATGTATAATTGGAAATTTTGAAACCATACCTATAGGGCTTCGACAGGATGGTGACGACTGGTGGAGAGGCATGTTGATGGGCAGCGTGGCACGCTTATGGGGGGTGAGGTCACTGGCAGCACGTGGGGATCCGATCTAGGGTTCCAGTTGGGGTATAAATGGCTTCGTGGGGGTCAAGGGGAGAGGGGGGGGGGGGGGGTTGGGGTCGTGTGGGGGGGGGGGGAAGCGTCACTGCTGTAAAAGAATGGGGGGTTTAGCGGCGGTTTACAAAACTAATGCTAAAAGACTGCCACTAAATGCTCAGTTTGGTGTAGTGCTAATAGATTTAAAGCCCATTGGTTACAAATGGGTATTCAAGAAGAAACTAGACATGGAAGGACAAGTCAATATCTATATGTAATAACTAGTTTCAAAAGGGTTTAAATAGCATCAAGGAATTGACTCTGATGAAACCTTTTCACCAGTTGTAATGTTGAAATCCATAATAATTTGACTGTCCATTTTTTATTACCATGACTATGAGATTTGGAAAATGGATGTCAAAACAGCCTTTCTTAACGGTATCCTTTATGAAGATGTCTACATGACACAACCTAATGGGTTTATGACTCCAAATTATTTCAGTAAGAAATTAAAGTTGTAAAAATTCATTTATGTATTAAAGAAATCATCCAGGTCATGGATATTCTTTTTCACAAAGCCATAACATAATTTGGTTTTATAAAGAATGGATGTGAGCCTTGTATCTATAAACGGTTTAGTGGGAGTGTATTCATTTTTATAATAGTATATTTAGATGACATATTACTTATTGAAAATGAAATACCAGTCTTACAGTATGTTAAGGTATGGTTTAATAAATGCTTCCCATGAAGGACTTGGGAGAGGTTGCATATATTCTTGGGATCAAGATCCATCACGATAGATCCAAGAGATTTCTGGGCCTAAGTCAAAGTACAAACAATGAATTGATACTAAAGAGATTCATTATGGAATAATTTAAGAGGGGATTGTTACCAGCGTCACATGGCATTTATCTTTCTAATGAAATGTGTCCTCATAAGGATGAGAAAATAAAGAGAATGGAAATGATTCCACACGCATCAGAAATTGGGCCAGTCATGTATGTTATGCTATGTACTAGGATAGATGTCTCTTATGCATTGAGTACAGTAGGAATATGTCAAGATGATCCAGCTAACCACCAATGGATGGCAATCAAGACTATCCTTAAGTATCTGAGGCGTACTAAGGAGATGTTCCTAGTTTATAGAGGAGATGAGGAACTAGTCATCACAAGATACAAAGATTCTAGTTTCTTGACTAATAAAGATGAGATGAAGGCACAAACTAGATACATATTCGCTTAGAATAGAGGTGTTGTGAGATTGAAGAGATCAAATAAAGGCGAGGTCATAGATTCTACAATAGAGCCCGAGTATATCACATCCCCTGAGGAAGCTAAAGAAGCAATTTGGATGTCGAGCTTCATAAAAGATCTAGATGTAGTTCCTATCAGTATGATACCATCACACTCTATTGTGATAATACTGTAGTGGTGGCCCTTGTAAAAGATCTAAGGTCACATCAGTGGATGAAGCACATAATTTAGAATTATCGTATCTTTAGGGATTTTTTCTCAAATAGGTGAAGTTAAAATGAGAAAGATTTGCATGGAAGACAACATGGTGGACCCCTTGACTATATCCTTAACTTAGCATAATCTTGATCATCATGTGAGGTTTTGAGGATTGAAAATCATATGCAGTTTTCTCTTATCCAAGTGGGAGTTTTTTAGAGATGGTGTCCTAGAAACAACTATTTTTTACATTGATTACATGAATATTTAATTACATGTTGTTCACTATACTATATGAATATGATGTAATTATGTCCTAAAGTATTTGTCATATTGATAAGGTCATATTAGTTCCCCGCTATGATGAGAACATTGAACTGTTATGATAGTATTATTAAATAATGTTCTGCAACTGGATGACATAATATGATGGGACACATAGTATATAGACCGTCTGGTGTGAGTACTCATAAGTACATGAGACATCTCATGAAGGCCGCACTTGGTAATCTCCAAAACGGGAGACTATGAGAACAAGCCTACCATTAGGAATTCGACATGTTTTAGTGTCATCATATTTTCCTATCTGCGAGCATATGTAATGGTCCTTAGACTTTATGATTATAATTATTACATTTCACGACATGAAAACATTGATTTACTAACAAACATTGTCACACTATACGTTGGTGGGAAGTAGGGTACGTTTGGTGCATCACAAATGACATGTTATTAATGGATAAGTCAAGGAAGGATTTGTCCCTTCCATTCATGGAAGTTTATATCTCGTCCCTTTGTTTGAAATAGAACAATCACCCTAAATTCCATGTCCATAGTGTAATGAAAATTTTATTTCAGGTAGTCAAAGAATGACGTATCAAGCATATAGGTTGATGACACTATCCTGAAGACTACTTGACAAGATATTGTGACAAAGAGATTATATTACACAATGAGTGTTCGTATGTGGACATTGTCATTGCGACTTTATGTTATTTATCTTGGGTGCCTTGACCAGTTTCTAGATAGTAATATTGCACTTTAGGCAAGCTTGCTTAATGCCAAAGAGAAATAATCCTAGAGGGTCACACACTATGTTTTTATGGTGGTCTCGATTAAATTCTATTTGAATTTAATTAATGGAATAAATATTATTCTCAAGGTTTAGGAATAATTTTATTCATGTTCAAATTATTATAGAAGTTAAATAAATATTCCTTCATAAGATGTTGAATAAAATGTATTTATTCATTTTATTGAACATTTAATAAATATTTATTTACTAGTTTGTAAAAAAAATATTTACTTTAGAGAATAAAATATTTTATTCAGGTGTTCAATATATGAAAGAGTAGTTTGAACAGACCAATATTATGTCTGGTTATAAATTAATTATTAATAAGTCGGTAAATAATATTTATCAATTTGACACAAGAAATAATAATACAACTATTATAGTTATGTGGAACAAGATTTCATTTATGGTTTCTTTTTATGAAAGTTGGTGCACCACAAATAATGGTGTTTTTATTGTTATTATATGGGATATTTTTTCTTTAATAGTTATAATTTCATTTAATTTATATTTCACAATTAAATATTGTAAATGAAACCCTAAATTTATTAATAGTTAGGTACACCTATTTTCCCAAACCTCAGTGAATTGAGAATTGTTGAGCCAAAAATTTTCTCTCTCGAATCTTCTCATCTCTCCCTCTCAAGGAAAATAGAAGCACTTTAAGACCAAGGAATGAGTGATCAAGAATGATCAATGCAATACATTAAATTCACCATACTAGCACCCAAATAATGAGTGGTTTTATTTGGAGACCATTCGAGCATGTGTGGATCACCTCTGGAGGGATTCTACTTTGGATCCTCACGAGCGCAACAAAGGCAACCCAGAAGGGACATTCCAAATGATCAACGATAATCAATAAAAAAATTACCAAAGATATAGTGACCCAACCTTTTATTACATAAATATTACACCATTTTAAATATAAAAAACATAATAGTATTACACATATAGGATCAAGTGGTTTAGTGTCTTGGGAAAACTAGGACTGTACATAACAAATTACAACATCGAGAAAAAACACATTTTTTAAATTTCTTCTTCTCTAGATTCTTATTGGCACTTGGCCTCTCCTTAGTACATGTAGTCACCAGAGGATATACATCCAAAAGGGTGAGATAAAAGCCCATTAATAGGATATATAATAACAATATAACAATGGTGAGCATAATGATAACATACGCAAAATATCATGACCATGAGGGGATCATTAATAAAAGACTTGAAATGTGGAAATGCATAAAAATGAAACATCCCGTCTTAGTGGTTAACTACCACAGATAATTGAGAACAAAGATAGAATCTTTTCCACACATAATTTCACATTAAATAATGAGATTCATCACTTTACCCAATGTATTTGAGTGTTGTATTATTCCGGGCGCACCCGTCACATTGAAACATTCATATTGTGCTATATAATTCCGGGCGCACCCGTCACAACATAACATTATCATTTATCATGGATGCCAAAATAAACATATATAAAAAATAAACATAACTAACCCATTAAATAGAATGGTTTTAAACTCATAAGAACACATTCATAAACATTGGTATCCCAAAAGAAAGAGGGAATAACATACATGTTACAAGAACCGTTAACCTTGAGTGAGAAGTAAAAGGTGAATTCTTAAAAGAAGAGTTCTTTTGTAAAAAAGTTTGATTGACATAAACAGAAGTGGTAAACATGAATATCCTATTAAAATAAATAAAATGATTAAAAAATTAGTTTTTAGGAATATCCATATAAAAAATGGAGTGAAAGAGGGAGAACCTGAAGGATAAAATTGGGTTCAGGAATTTCCCCTTACCATATATCCTAACGCTTCCTTCACTTTAATGTCTAGTATAACCACATTAAATGCATTAATTAAAAATTATAGAACCTTTTTTACATGAATATGGATCATTATGGTTTAATTAACTTATTTTATGTGCCTTTGGATGAGTTATAGAGTTTAAATACAGTGTTCGAGAATGTTTGTTTTTATGGTTTTCTTGGGCGGTTCACTTGTATTCGTAAATTGATGTTCGGGTTGAACATGGGTAAATATAAAGAACTTATATTACATGTTATTAATTATATTACAGGAGATTAAATGATTTTATAATTTATTATATCATATACCATGGGGATGAATCATTAGATAAGAATTAAATGATGATTGTTTGAGTTAATTTGGGCGGTTTTTTCGACCAGAACAAACTTGTTTTGATTAATAATTTAGTAATATGTAAATAAGTTAGTTCCAGAAATTTATATAGGTAATAATACATATAATATATTCTGTTTCTGCCATAAAAATGGGTTCATGACCAGATCTGAAGGTAGAAATGGAAAAAGAAAACATTTCATTCTTGAAGGTGATAGATTAACACCTCACGAACAACGTTTTCTTTTAGAAAATAAAAGAAAGCAAAGAAGGGTATTGGATGGTATAATATTCAATTAGTATCATAACATTATAGTATATATATGATACAGAAGTTACCATACCATTTGTACAAAGATAGGCAGGGAGAGAATAAGAAAAGAACTTGAAATTGAAAGGGAATTAAAGGAAAAGAGGGAGAGAAATTACCTCTTAAATCCTCATCTTGAGATCCTCCTTAAGAGGCCTAGGATTTGTCTTTTGATGATACCAGAAGCTCCTGTACATGGGGGAGGGGATATGTAAGATTCTTGTTCAGAGTATAGATGATACTTGAAGCTTGAGAGGTGTGAGAAAATGAGGGTGAAAAGGGTGGTATTTATAGTGGAGAGGTGAGGGGATTTCTTAATATAAAATCCATTAATTTATTATTTCCCCACAAGACAAGGAATAGTGAGTCTTCCATGAACCATAATAGTAATTTTATAATGTGATCCTGAACTAAGTGGGATTACATCAGCATAACATCATACATGACTCTATAATTAGCTTATTTAGCTTATTTTGTAAATTATGGTATTTAACTATTCATAAAAAATTCAAGCATTTCAGAAAAATCCCAAAAATTTACCCATACCATTTTTTGATGTATAGAATCCGAAAATGCTTTCCATTTTTCAAAAATAAATTTTTAAATATGATTGATTTAATTTTTAATTAAAATCACAATTTACTTGAAAAAACAGTTTTTAAAATTTAAACTGATTTTATAATGCTTTCAAAAATTACTTGAGGTCTTATAAAATTATCTTAAATCTATAAGAAATAGATTTTTTAATTTATGAACACATATTAAGAAAGTACATTTTATTTTAAATTAATTAATTAATTATAATTAATTATTTATGGATTACAAAAATACCATTACGCATAAGATGCCCAAATTTTATTTTATTATTCATGGGAAAGGTTACTATTATTTTGGAAAATTTTCTATTCATAAGGGTTATATTACTATTAATAAGGGCAGGTTACTATTCATAAGGGTATTTTACTATTCACCAAAAATTATGTTGGTTTTATTAGACTCCAAAAATCATCTTGAACACAACCGTCTATGTTAGATTTTTAAAATTCCAAAGACATAAGTGACAAAATTATGTCTAATGGTAACTCAGTTCTTAGTAGTTCATTATGTTGTGTTTTCATGTGATTTTATGACATATTTATAAGAAGGTAATTTCCATTGAAAACTTTGTGTCATTACATTATTCTCCCCTTATGAAAATTTTCCCTTGAAATTTCGTTTTACACAAACAGGTGGGGATACTTCTCCTTCATCCCCTCCTCTGGTTCCCATGTAGATTCTTCAAAATTATGTTTCCTCCACAACACTTTGACAAAGTGGATTTTCTTGTTGCATAGAACTTTATCTCTCCGGTCCAGAATATCTACTGGCTACTCCTCATAGGGGAGATCATCTTACAGCTATACCACCTATGAGTTCAGTACATGTGAGGGATTAGGTATGTAGTTACTTAGTATTGATACATGAAACACATCATGAACTTGAGCAATATTCAGTGGAATTGCAAGAAGATAGGCCACAACTCCTATGCGGTCAAGGATTTCAAAGGGGCCAATGTACCTTGGGCTTAACTTCTCTTTCTTTCCAAACCGAATGACTCTCTTCCATGGTGATATTCGAAGGAAGAATTTATCTCCAACGTCAAACTCCAAGTCCCTTTAACAGTTTTCAATGTAGCTCTTTTTCTGACTCTGTGCAGCTTTGATGTGTTTTTGGATGACTTGAACCTTATCTATCATATCTTTCACAAGATCGTGTCCAAGTAGCTTTCTTTCTCCAACTTTATCCCAACAAGTTGTAGTTCTACATCGCTTTCCATACAAAGCTTCATATGGATCCTTCTGAATACTCAGGTGGAAGCTATTGTTATATGAGAACTCAAATAATGGGAGATGCTGATCCCATCCACCTTTGAATTCTAGGGAGTAGGCTCTTATCATATCTTCTAGTGTCTGAATAGTTATTTCTAATTGTCTATCAGTTTGGGGGTGATAGGCGATGATAAAATTTAATTCAGTAATCAAAGAATGTTGAAGTCTCCTCCAAAATTTATATGTGAACTTTGGATCACAATCAAAGACAATAAAGAGTGGAACTCCATGCAGTCTGACTACTTCCTTCGCATATATCTTTGAAAATTGTTCAAGCGAGAGGTCTTCCTGAATAGTGATAAAATGGACAGTCTTGGTGAATCAGTCAATCAAAACCATATCACATTATTTCCCTTTGACGTCTTTGGGAGACCCGTGACAAAGTCCATAGTAACATTCTCCCATTTTTACATGGGTATTGGAAATGGATACATCAACCCTTTGGACTCTTGTTGCTCTGCTTTAACTTGCTGACATACCAAGCACCTTGAGATATATTCCGCGATCTCTTTTTTCATGTTATCCCATGATAAGTGTTCTTGGAGATCACAATACATCTTGGTACTTCCAGGATGGATAGATAATATTGAGCTATGTGCATTGTCCAATAACTCCTTCTTTATCCCGGATGATGAAGGCACACAAAGCCACGTTCCAAACCAAATCACAGCATCATCATAGATATGGAACTCTTACAGATTCCATTCCTTTACTGCATTCACCCTTTTTTGTATATCCACATCATCCCTTTGTGCATCCTTAATCTTCTCTTGGATAAATGGTTGCACAATAATTTGGGAAAGGTAGGATGTATCCCCTGCCATTATGATTTCTAAATCCATCCTTTTCATATACAAGAATATAGGGTCTTTATCAGTCCATAACATGGATAGAGTAGCAGGTTCTTTTCTACTTAGAGAATCAGCTACCTTGTTCTTCTTTCCAGGATGATATTGAATAGATCAATTGTGATCCTTGATTTTATCTAACCATCTCCTTTGATTCATATTGATCTACTTTTTTATGAATATATACTTTTGGCTCTTGTGGGTGGTGTATATCTCACACTTCTCGCCATAAAGGTAGTGCCACTAAATTTTCAAGGCAAAAATCACAGCTGCCAGCTCTAGATCATGCGTCGGGTAGTTATACTCATGGATCTTCATCTACCATGAGGCATAGGCTATCACATTATCCTTTTTCATGAGTACACAACCAAATCCTTTCTTTGAATTATCATGGTATATCACAAAACTTTCTCCACTTTTTGTTAGTGTGAGTACAGGTGTAGTGATCATCCTTCTCTTCAGTTTCTTGAAGCTACCCCTAAATTCTTTTTTCTAGACATACTTTACCCCTTTCCTTGTTAACTTAGTTAGTGAGCTTGATAATCGTGAGAAGTTTCTCACAAAACGTCGATAGTACATAGCTAATCCAATAAAACTATGGATTTTTATTATACTAGAGGGCCTGATCTATTCCTCAATCACCTTTTTTTAAGGATCCATATAAATTCCCTCACTTGGGATCACATGTCCCATGAAAGTGACTTGCTTTATCCAAAAGTCACACTTTCTGAACTTGGCATACAAATTATCCTTTCTCAATGTCACCAACAGAAGTCTTATATGTTCTTAATGTTCCTCCTTGATCTTGGAGTAGATAACAATATCATTAATAAACAATAACAAAAATTTGTCAAGGTAATGTATAAATACTCTATTAATCAAATCCATAAATACTGCAGGGGAATTAGTAAGTCTGTTGGGAATAACTAGAAACTCATAGTGCCCATACCTTATACAAAAGGCAACATTCTGAATATATTACTTCTTCACCATTAGTTGATGATATCCAGAATGAAGATCCACCTTTGAGAAGTATCTATCTACTCTTAACTGGCCGAACAAGTCGTCAATCCTTGGAAGAGGGCACCTGTTCTTTATGGTGATTTTGTTGAGTTCCCGATAATCGATACACAGCTGCATTGTTCCATTCTTATTCTTTAGAAAGAACACTAGTGCACCCTAAGGTGATGCACTAGGGCATATGAACCCTTTGTCCAGATGCTCTTGCAGCTACTTCTTTAACTCCTCCATTTCGATAGGATCCATCCAATAGGGACACATTGAGATAAGGGTAGCTCCGGGTATGAGTTCAATTGATAACTCTACCTCACGATCTGGGGGAATTCTGGGTAACTCTTCAAGAAATACATCACTATATTCCCTCGCGATGGGAATTTCCACAAGGTTGGAACTTTCCTTTGACCCAACCATTTGGGAGAGGTATACTTCTTCATAGGGAATCAACACCCACACCATTGAAGGATTTTTCAAAGGAGATTCATGATCTTCATTTTATTTGTAGAGGAGCATGGGATGGTTTGGAATATGAAAAGATATTTACTTTTCATAATAGTTGATATGTTCTCTATATAACGAGATCCAATCCATTCCCATTATAGCATCAAATTCCACCAAGGGAAGTATTACAAGATTCACTGGAAGAATCTTACCACATACGCCGACAAGAGAAGAGTCGAACACTTGGGTTACAATGATTGCACCACTTGGTGTTTTTACAGATATCTCTACTTCAAGGTTTTGGGGATTCGATTCTATTGTTCTAGAAAACATGCTAGATATAAAGGAATGTGTAGAACCAGAATCAAATATGACCTTTTCCATTTTTGATTTAATAAAAAGTGTACCTTGTATGACTTCATTGTCTTGCTCCACTTTCGCAGTAGTGATGGCATAAGCCTTCACTTGTTCCTTTCGCTTTGGTGGATTCTAATGCTGATTACCCTCAAGAACTTGAGGTTTAGTGCACTGGCTTGAATAGTACCCTAGATCCCTACAATTGTAGCATAAAACCATGGGTGGTTCTCTCCTTTATTCAGATACATTCTTCTTACTTTTCATGTCTTTTAGACACTCTTGAGCATAGTTTCCATCTTTCCCACACTTGAAGCACTTGACCATCCCTTTGAGGCAGTTCCCATGGTGAAACATCCCACATTTTTGGCATGTGGGTTGTTGAGTTTTCTTCCTACCTTTTTCATTATATCCTCCATCTTGAAACTCCATAATTCATTTATTATCACCATAGCCGTGAGACCATTATCCAAACTCCATCTACACTTTAAGAGGAAATCGAAAAACTTCTTCATAAATCCCAAAGTCTTGAATTACAAGATCCTTTTTATGGTGTGGTTTTAATCCACTAAAGAATCTATAAATTTTTATATCACTGTTGATAACAAAACCCGAAGCGTACCTTGCAAGCCTTGTGAAATTCGCTTCATAGGTTGTGAGAGAATATATTTATTTTTTCTTGATCTCTATGAATTATCTCTCCATTTTTGTGTGAAGAGTTCTCGGGAAATACTTATTAAGAAACATGATCTTAAAGTCTTCCCATTCCATCTCTCCAATTTCCTCCATTGGCTTGGTGTTCTTAATCAAATCCCATCATTGATCAGTCTCTCCATCTAGAAGGTGAACGACTGGAGTCACCTTCTCCATCTTAGAATAGTGAAGCACAAAAAATATCTTCTCCATGTAATTGACTCACTTCTCTGAAACTAGTCGATCGGAAGATCCACTAAACGTCGGTGGTAGTTGCCTCATAAAACATTCGATATCCAATAGCTCCCTCTTTGGTGAAGGAGGATGTTCCCCATTATTATGGTTATTGTTCATAACCTGATATAGTTGGGTAAGCATCGCCATGAATTTCTGAACTCCACCTCCTAAATCATTGGGGATGTCATTTGGGAAATCATTGCATTGCACCTCGCACGAGTTGTTGGACAGGTTTCTCCTGGTTCCCATCATTTTCTAAAATAGAGAAGGTTATAACAAAACATAAGTCAAAAAGTCATGAATAACTTATTCATTTGAAAAACTTTCACTAAAATCATAACTTATGGGATCCCTATGTAAAGATTATTGTGTGCATTTTTGTACTGATTCTCATGCTAGAGTTTTTCTTTAGAGTTCACTAATCCTAATTCTCAAATTAACTAAAACTTTTTCTCTAATACCAACTATAGCGACCCATACTTTTCTTACATTAATATTACATAATTTTAAAGATAAATAAATAATAGTATTAAACATAGAGTATCCAATGGTTTAGTGTCTTGGGAAAACTAGGAACGTACATAACAAATTACAACATCGAGCAAAAACACATTTTTTAATTTCTTCTTCTCTAGCTTCTTATTATCACTTGACCCCTCCTTAGTACATGTAGTCACCTGAGGCTATACATAAAAAGGGGTGAGATTAAAGCCCAGTAATAGGATATATAAGAACAATATAACAATGGTGAGCATAATGGTAACATAGGCAAAATATTATGAATGTGAGGGGAATCAATAAAAAAAGACTTGAAATGTGGCAATGCTTAAAAATAAAACATCATGTCCTAATGGTTAACTACCACACATACTTGTGAAAAAAGATAGAATCTTTTTCACACATAATTTCACATTAACTCACGAGATTCATCACTTTACCCAATGAATTGG
This sequence comes from Viscum album, assembly GCA_963277665.1. Classification (NCBI taxonomy): domain Eukaryota; kingdom Viridiplantae; phylum Streptophyta; class Magnoliopsida; order Santalales; family Viscaceae; genus Viscum; species Viscum album. The sequence continues at coordinate 2,043,231,003 of OY728123.1, forward strand.
AGTGCTGTATAATTTCGGGGGCACCCATCACATTGAAACATTCATATTGCGCTATATAATTCTAGGCGCACCCATCACACCATAATATTATAATTTATCATGCATTACACAATGAAAATATATAAAAAATGAACATAACTAAACCATGTAAAGGAATGGGTTTTATCTCATAATAACACATTCATTAACATTGGGTTCCCAAAATAATGAGTAAATAACACACATGTTACAAGAACAGTCAACCTTGAGTGAGAAGTAAAAGGTGAGTTCTTAAAAGAAGTGTTCTTTTGGAAAACATTTTGTTTGAAATAAACAAAAGAGGTAAATATTTATATACCATAAAAGAAAATACAATGATTAATAAATAATTTTTTAGGAATAAACATATAAAAAATGGAGTGAAAGAGGGAAAACCCGAAGGATGAAATTGGGTTCGAGAATTTCCTCTTACCTTATATCCGAACGCTACTTTTCTTTAATGTCCTGTATAACCACATTAAATTAATTAATTAAAAATTAAAAAACATTTTTTACATGAATATGGTTAATTATGGTTTCATTAATTTATTTTATGTGCATTTGGATGAGTTATAGAGTTTACAAACATTTTTCAGGAATGTTCATTTTTACGGTTTTCTTGATCGGTTCACTTGTATTCATAAATTGATGTTCGGGTAGAACATAGGTAAACATACAGAAATGATATTACATGTTATTAATAATATTACAAGAGTTTAAATTATCTTATAATTTATTATATTATATACCATGTGGATGAATCATTAGATAATAATTAAATGATGATTGCTTGAGTTAATTTGGGCGGTTTTTCGACCACAACAAACTTGTTTTGATTAATAATTTAGTAATATGTACATAAGTTAGTTTCAAAAAATTATATATGAAATAATACATATAATATATTTTTGTTCAACCATAAAAATGGTTTCATGACCATATCTATAAGTAGAAATGGGAATTTAAAACATGTCATTCGTGAAGGTGATAGATTAACACCTCCTGAACAACGTTTTCTTTTATAAACTAAAAGGAAGAGGAGAAGAGGGTTGGATGCTAAAATATCCCATTACTATCATAAAATTCTAGTATATGTATGTCAATAGAGTTATGATACCATTTTAACAAAGATAGGTGAGGATGAAATAAGAAAAGAACTTGAAATTGAACGGGAATTAAAGGAAAAGAGGCAGAGAAATTACCACTTGAATCCTCCTCTTGAGATCCTCCATAAGGGGTCTAGGATTTTTCTTTTGATGAGACCAAATGCTATTGGACGTGGGGGAGGGGCTAGCTAATATGCGTTGGCAGAGTTTAGATGAGTCTTGAATCTTGAGAGGTGTGATGAAATGAGGGTGTGAATGGTGGAAGTTTTAGTGGAGGGGAGAGGGGATTTCTTAATATAAAATCCATTAATTTATTTTTTCCCCACAAGACAAGGAATAGTGAGTATTCCATGAACAATAATAGTAATTTTATAATGTGATCCCAAAACAATTGGTCTTACATTAGCATAACATTATACATGTCTCTATAATTAGCTTATTTAGCTTATTTTGTAAATTATAGTATTTCACTATTCATCCAAAATTCAAGGATTTCAGAAAAATCCCAAAAATTCTCCCCTACCATTTTTTGATTTGTATAATAAAAAAATGATCAAAATTTTTAATTTTTTTTTCTAAATATGATTTATTTAATATTTAATTAAAATCACAATTCACTTGAAAAAAAAAACAGTTTTTAAAATTAAAACTGATTTTATAATGCTTTCAAAAACAACTTGAGGTCTTATAAAAGTATCTTAAATATAAGACAAAGATTTGTTAATTTATGAACACTTTTTAAGAAAATAAATTTTCTTTTAAATTAATTAATTAATTATAATTAATTATTTATGTCTTACAAAAATACCATTGCTTATAAGACAACCAAATTTTATTTAATTATTCATGGGTAAGGTTACTATTATTTTTGGCGATTTGATATTCATAAGGGTCATATTACTATTCATATGGGTAGTTCAATATTCATAAGGGTATGTTGTAATTCACAAATTTTTTTTTGGGTTTTATTAGACTCCAAAAATCATCTTGAACACAACCTTGTATGTCGGATTTTCGAAATTCCAAACACAGAAGTGACAAATTCATGATTAAAGGTCACTTAGCGCTTAATAGTTCATTATGTTGTGTTTTCAAGTGATTTTTTGACATATTTATAAGAAGGTAATTTCCATTGAAAACTTTGGGTCATTAATAAAGACCGAGGTATTTAATTTCTTTAGAAATTAATAAATTAATTATAAACATGATGTGCAAGATACTCTTTCTTGGATCTAGTTATTTTCTTCTCTTTGTCCAAATCTTTGATTTTAATCCATGGATAATGGAGTTTTTCATATTATTGACCCAATATTGGTCATTGATTACATAAAACACAATGTTAGGCCCTCTTAATCACCACGCTTCTACTGCGACTGGATCCTACACATCCGACCAAAAGATAATGAGTAAAATAGGAAAAACAATCTCAAAATCTACCCTAGAGAGAGGGTGGGTTATTCCACCAATGAAAAATCTATTCCAAAAATGAAAGTCAAATCCATTCACAAAAACTATCCACAAGAAACACATCAAAACAGAACCATCCAAAATATTCTATCAACAATAGTCATTATAGATACCATAACCTTTTACACATAATATTAATTTTTTTTTGGATAATTATCCCTGAAATACAAACCAACGATCGAAAAGTCTAGTGTATATATAATACTAGGTACATAATTGGAAAACATGAAACAAGAATAAAAAATAATTTTAATAATATCCACAGTGAGATATGAACTCGATTTGATCTCTTATAACTACATAAGATAACTTGGGGAATACATAGAAAAAAAAATGCTTGATCTAAATAACAGAGTAAGGGAATAATCATGGGAATTAAGCATACCGTATGAGTTATAAGGCATAAAATGATAACATAAAATTCAAGGCTCATGAATAAAAATATAGAAGAATAATATAAATAATATAGAATCATATGATCATGGAAATATTGGAATATAGAAACAATATATAACATGAAATAAACAAGAATCAAGGAAAACTACAAAGACTGTATCACATGGTAGAAAAAGTCCCATAATGGATTAGAATTAGTTCCTAATCACATACATGACATATAATGAGACTAAAAATTACCCAATTAATTAGAGATATATTTGGACACACCCATCATAACATGTTCATGCTTATGTGTTCCATATAAATAATTGAAATTATGTGATAAATATAAGGGTTACCCAGTATAAGAAATGGGTATCGTAATCATGTCATTAAGAAAACCCAAATGGTGTATCATAATGGTATCCCTGAAAGAAGGTATTAAATAATTTATATAAAATAATAAAATAGTAATATTAATAATATATCATGAATAATTATATCTAATTTAAGGTAATGCATGAAAAAGAGTGTTTAATAATCTTTTGAAATGAGCCACCTTACTGCGGTTTAAGGGAAATTATTAAAGAGTCTTTAAAGAGGAATAAGAAAAAAATTGTTTCTATAATATAATAAATGAAAAAATAGTATTTTATTATACCATAATATATTTTAAAAAAAAATTGGCTTAAAATAGTTTATGGAGTGTTCTTGAAAATGGGTAAGAAACAAAGAAGTACCCTTTAATTAGGCTTGCTTCTCGAGAGGAATTTTGAAGGGAACATTTTAAACATGTATTTCCCTATAAAATAAAGATAAATTGATATAGATACATATGTTTGGAACATATAAATATAATATACGGGAGTTATTCTTGAATAATGAAGAAATAAACTACATTAAAGGGAGAGAAAGTGTAAACAAATGGAAAATTTGGAGGTTCTAAGAGATCCCTAACCTTATATCTGAACGTGTTTTTAACTTGAACTTAATGTCATGGATAATAAAATTGGATTCATTAATTACTTAATTTTTAACTTTTTATACATGTATTTTATTAATTATAATTTTTTATGTTCATTTATATCCATTTCGATGAGTTATAAAGTTCAATTTTGTCATTTCGAGAATGTCTGTTTTCATGGTTTTATGGTCTTACTTTTGTATAATTATGGAAACTCTTATAAAATGGTAATAATTATTCAGAAGTCAAATTATATGTTATTAATTCACTTATAAAAGTTTCAATCATCCCATAAATAATTTGGTTGTTTGATATGATGATCATTCAATCACAAAACATTAATGAGAAATGTTTAGTTTAATTTGGTGGGTTTTTGATCATCATGAATTATTTTTTCTTTAATTAATATTATATATATATATTAGTTTTATAACTTGAAAAAAAGATATGATATATATACTAAATTATTATTTAACAATAATAATGGTTTTATGACTAGCCTTTAAGGTGACAATGAGAAATGAAAAATCATTATCTAGAGAGATGCTAAACCTCCATAATTTGGACAACAGTTTCATTTATTTGAATTAAAGAAGATTAGAAAATGGGTGGATAGAAGATATTTCATTATAATATAAAATTATAGTATATACATGACAGTATATTAATTATTATTGGATGGATGAAGTTGTTGTGGAAAAAGTATAAGAAGAAATGAAATTAAAGGACATGGTTTGAGAAAGTTACCTCTTGAATATCATCTCATTGAAAGACCACTTAAGGAACATGGAATTGGTATTTTGTTGATACCAGAAACTCTATAAATGGGGAATAGTCTTGAGAAGGTAATTTGATATAATATTGAAAATATCCATGGTTTAGATGTTTTAAAGAGAAGGTGTGGTAAGGTGTGGTATGTATAGGGGGTGAGAGGGTTGTTTTTCATTAATATATTCATTAGTTTATTATTTTAGCTCAACAAAATCAATTGTATTGATTCCAATGAATAAATATAGTAAATAGTGAAATATTGTTTGAGATAATGGGTGATTACATTATCCATGACTAAAAAATTCATGTATTTAGCTTATGATGTTAAAAATTGCAAATTATCATATTTTACTATTCATCAAAAAAGCATCTATTTTAGAAAAATACAAAACATTCACTGCAACCCTTTTTAGTGTGAAAATTTAAAATATAAAATCTGTTTTATGAAAATAAATTTCTAAATATGGTAAATTTATGTTTTAAATAAAATTATCATTTATTAAAAAAGTACCAATTTTAATATTATAATCGATTTTTGACCCGTTGAAAAATTAATTAAGGTCACATAAAATAATATTATAATTATAATACAACATAATATTAATTTATGAATCTATTCTATTAAAAAAATTCTTTTAATTTATTAAACTAATTATAAAATTGTAAAAAACATTTAAGTTTTACAAAAGTACCAACAACTAATTTATAATTTTTAAAACATTTTTTTACATATTCCATGATAAAAATATATAATATTTTTTTATAAGATACCAAAATTTTATTTTATACTTTATATGAGATGTTTCTATTCTAACTCGGTCAGATTACTATTTCAATGGTCGGATTTATGATGGTCGTATAGCTTCCTTAATTTCTATAAATATATATTTTTCATTCATTTCTAATTCAATTATATTTTCTATTAAGGTCATATATACTTTCATATTCAAAATAAATATTTTATTATTAGCATTATTTTTTATTTATAAATCTATGTACTTGAGTGCGGTAATTCTAGTGGATCAAGAATATCCAAATTTTCTCGTTCTTGTTATATTATTTTAAATTTATTATCCGACAATAATATTTGGAATTAATATTGGTTTATTTGATAAATAATGTATCATTATTAATTTATGAGAATATTTTTTATTTATGTTTGAATTTTATGAAAAAACATGGTAAATTCCTTTGATAAAATTATGGGTCGTAACATTTTTCCCCCTTTATGAATTTTCACCCCCGAAATTTTGTTTTACAAACTAAGGTGACAATGGTTGAGGGTACTTCTCCTTCATTTCTTCCTCCGGTTCACATGTCACCTGTTCATATTTATGGTTCCTCGATAGTACTTTGACCAAGATAGTTGTCTTGTTACATTGAACATCATCTCTACAGTCAAAGATATTAATTGACTGCTTCTCATAAGAGAGATAATTTTCCATATGTACCACCTATGAATTTATTACATACGAGGGATCTAGTATGGGCTTACAGAAGATGGATATATGAAATACATCATATACCTGATACATGTTTAGTGAAAGTGCTATTCGATAGTCCATAACTTCAACATGACCAAGAATCTTGAGGGGGGATAATGTGCCTCAGAATTACCTTTATTTTATTCCCAAATCTCATGACCCTCTTCCATGACGATATGTAGAGGAATACCTTGTATCAAATATCAAACTCTAAGTACCATAGAGACTTATCTACATATCTCTTCTACCAACTTTGGAAAGATGGTATATACCGTTGGATGTTCTAATCCTTTTCCTTCCATTCACTTGACCTTTTCACGTCCTAGAAGCTTACATTTAGAAACATCATCCCATCATGTAGGTGTTCAACATATTTTCCCATAAAGGGCTTTATATGGATTGATTTTGATGTTTGAGTGGAAAAAATTATTTTAAGATAACTCAACCAATGGAATATGTTGATCCTGTAGGACCCTGGGACACCCTGAGAGGGGATGAGTGAATTAGGGTGACAAATTTTTCTTTTAATGAGATGGATCTTGTTCCCACATTGGTAGGAACTTGTTAAACCTGTATGATGACAATGATCAGAAAACAAACATTTACATGCAGAGAGATGACACGACACTTTTTACTTGGTTCACCACTTAGGGTTACGTCCATGGGGAATACGCCGACAAGTTTTCGGTTGTACCAAATTCCACTAATCTTCACTAGTTATAGATTACAATGGTTTGGGAACAGTTACTCTATCCCAATCTCACTGCCTTTACAAAAGTTCAGGGATAGCTCACTATGTCCCTCGGGTCACTCCCGTTGACTCCCCCTAGTTCACTACCCTTGGTGAAGTCACACTTAGTTTATAGACGTGAAAGTATCTTCATCATTGCAAAAGAATGCATCCTCTGTTGAATGTAGATGCTCTGTTGAAGTCCAACTTTCACTTGTATACTAATCTCAGTTTGCACCAAAGGTATTGGGCAATCTTCCAGTTTTTGTGCAGCTCCAAAAAGGCCGGTGTACAACAGCCTCAGCTGGCGCGCTTCTCCAAGACTGGCGCGCAAGTCACTTGCATGTAACAAAATCAGTGCACAGGTGACACAAACCCACTTGAGTGACACTGCCTCCTTCAACTCCAAACTTGCAGGACTCTGCACCTTTATCTCCCAAACCACCTTGGTCGCGCAGCCAACAACCGGCGCACAACCTCTACTTGTGCGACCCAACTACCACTTGCGCGACTCAAAAACTTGCGCAACGAGAGCTCGAAAAAACTCTAAGTCTTGAACTTCGTTACAAATGAGGTGGGGTGGTCCTCTATTTATAAGCAAACTGGACCCCCTGTGTGGTTGCGCGCAAGTGTCCTCATGGTGCGCAAGTCTCAGCGCGCAGCTCCAACTGCCCTAGCCTCTATCGCGCAACTCACTTGCATGACCCAACCAATACTTGCGCGACCTACTTTCATTTGCCATATTTTGAAGTTATGATCATGAAGAACAACCATAGCGCATGTTTCCAAACCTTCTAGGCATCGACGTCCAAGTCCTTTCTCGGCGCGCATGTCACTTGCACGACCAGCCCAAAACCTGCCCGACCCTTATCCCTTTGCCATTTTCCATGTTCTGATCTTGAAAAACATATGGAACACAAGTTTCCTCTCCTTCATGTACATGAGACACAGGTCTCTTTTCCAAAAACACTTTTCTCCATTTTTCAATTTTCAGGCCCAAAAATTTGGCAAACACTGGGAAACAACGCCACAATCAACACTATTGTCTGCTTGAACTGTATGCTCACATTGCTGGTACACATTCTGAACTTTCTTTGAGGATTGAAAAAAACACAAACCATACTCCAATTCATGCATAGAAGACCATGTTTCCAACAGATCCCATATTACTTTGAATTCTATTAAGCATTCTCTCAACATGTCTTCTAGTGCCCGAATAGTCTTCTTAGATTGGACATCAATTTGGGGGTGATAAAGCATACTGAAGTTCAAATTCCTTTTTAAACCATGATGGATACCTTTGCAGAACTCATAGGTAAATCTTGGATCATGATCAGATATAATTTATAATGATTCCCCATGAAGTCTCTCCACTTCTCTAAGGTATATCCTTTCAAGTTGGTTAAGTGAGAAGTCCTCACAAATCGAAATAATGCGAGGATACTTTGTAAGATAATCCAAAATGACTCATACATCATTATTTCCATTGAATGTCTTCAAATTTATAGTGAAAATTCACATGGTGATGTTTTATCATTTTCATGTAGGTATAGGTAATTTTTGTATCATTACCCTATACGTTTTTCTTTCATCCATAACTTTTTGACATATCAGAGAATTTGATGTATATTTTCAGGATCTCCTTCTTCATATTATCCCACCAATACTTCACTTGGAGATATCGATACATATTTTTTATCCCTAGGTAAATAGAGAAGGTTGAGCTATCTACATCATTCAGAATATCTTTCATTACCTCTAGATTAGGTGATACACATAGTCATGATCCAATCTTATGACTCCTTCCTCATCAAAATTTAACTCTTAGGATTTCACCTTTCTTATAGATTCCATATTTTTCTAAATTTCCACATCATCTATTTGGAAATTCTTTATTTTCTCCGCAAGTGATTTTTAAGAAATAATTTGTGAAAGTAATGACAATTTACCTTCCTTTATGATTCCCATTTACATACTTTTGAAGCATAATATAATGGTATCCTCTTCAATTCTCATCATTGATAACATTGTAGGATCATTTATACTTAGGTAATACACCACTTTAATTTCATTACTAGGATGGTAGTTGATTGAGAAGTTATAATCCTTGATGAGCTCTAACCATCCTTATTGGCACATATTAATATCCTTCTATGTGAATATATATTTGAGGATCTTATGATTAGTATATATCTCCCACTTCTCACCATAGAGAAAGTGATGCTATATTTAATATGTGAAGATCACGACCGCCATCACTAGATCATGTGTGGGACAACTTTTCTTATGAACATTCAACTTCCTTGAGGCGTAGGCTATCACTTTTTCATTTTTTATCCACAAACATCCAAATACATTCATTGAATAATCTTTGTATACCACAAATAGATATCCACCTATTGATATTGTAAGTACTCATGTAGTGATATGCCTCTTTGTAAAATCTTTGATGCATTATTCACATTCACTAGTCTAGAAAAACTTTAGGCCCTTCCAATTCATCTTGGTTAGTGGGTTCAAGAATCGTGAAAAGTTTATCACAAATCCTTGGTAATACCCATCTAGACCAAGGATACTATGGATATACATTATAGATTCTATTTTGGGCCACTCCTAAGTTTACTTTATTTTAGAAGGATATATATATATATTCCTTTGGTGGTGATAAAATCCTCTAATAATGATACCTTGTCCATCCATAACTCACATTTATTGTACTTTGCACATATATTTTCCTTCGTAAAGTCTTTATCACAGTATTCAAATGATACTCATGTTCCTCCATTCTCATGGAGTATATCAGTTTACCATTTATAAATACTTACAAAAATATTTCAAGGGAATCACTATAGAATTTATTCAATAATTAGTGAGACTGATGGGAATCACCATGAACTTATAACATCCATACCTTGTTCGAAAGGCAATTTTTGGGAATGTATTCCTTCCTCACCTTTAATTACCGATACCTCAACTAATGGTCCACCATAGAAAAATACATGGCCCTATATAGTTGATAAAACAATTAATATATCTATGGTAGGGGATAATTATTCATTATCATGATTTTGTTGAGCCCATGATAATCAATTCATAGGCCCATTGATCTATCCATCTTCTTGAATAAGAGGACTGGTGCACCACATGGTGATGTACTCTATCATAAAAAACCATTTCCATATTTTCTTGTAACTACTTCTTAAATTCCACTAAATAAATGGTTTCCATACTATATAAAGTCTATGTTATTAGTAGATATCAAGGTATAAGATCAATTTTGAACTCAACCACTCATTCAGGATGAAGACTAGAAAATTCTTCAGGGATCACATCAATGTAGCCTGCACAATGGGAATTTCTTTGAGCATGATCCTTTACTTTTTCTCAATAATTTGAGCTATAATTATTTTATCATAGGTAAATAATATCCACAATTGAGATGATTATTTTGAAAAATATTCATCCACATTCTTAAACTTGTATAGAATTGAAGGATGCCTTGGGATGTGAAGAGTGATCACCCTTTCCCAACAGTTGATGTTGGATTTGTATAGAGATAACCAATCCATTACCAATATATCATAACAATCCACCAAAGGAAGTAAGATGAGATTTTATTAGAGGATCAGTCTACAAACATTTGTCGGGGAGGATTTATATACTTTATATAAAATAACTTCCCCATTATTTGTTCTCATAGATAACTCAACCTTCATATTTTGAGGTGGTGCTTGAATAGTTATATGAAACATGAAAGATATAAAAGAATTTGTAAAACTAGAATCAAATAGTATATTTTATTTTCCATAACTAATAACCAGTGTACCTATCCCCACATAATTTTTAGGACCCACCTCAGAAATAGTGATGTCATATTCTATTCCTTACTCCCTTGGTGGTTGTTTTTGTTAATTTCCTCAAAAAACCCTTAGAATAAGGCATTGGATCACATAATTCTCATGTTCCTTGCTATTGAAACACAATACTACATGCTTATTGTTTATCAGAACCATCCATTATTCTTCCACATTAGTGGAAATTTTCAAATCCCTTCAGTAATAATTAGCCGGATGCCCATCTCTTCCACATTTGAAGCATCTCATAGTTCCCTTTAGATAGTTCCGAGGATACTTTTTCCACAATTTTGACATGTGAGATATTGTGTTTTATTTCCTTTATGGGATTTATCTACTAATACTACCATATTAAACGCTATTTTCATCTTTTAATCTCATAGAATTTGAGCCCATTGAGAGTCACCAATCTCAATATTAACCTTTAGGGAACATCAGACAATTTCTACATCACTATAAATGTCTCAAATCACCAAGGATTTTCATGGACTAATCTTTAATCCACCAATAAATAAATCCACCTTTATTTCAGTGTTCATGAAAATTCTAGAGATGTGTCATGAAAGACTTTTAAATTTTCCCTCATATTCCTTGACTGTTTTATATTCCTTTTTCTTCGGTCCTAGGAACTCACTCTCTTTAATATGGAGAGTTCAAGGAAGATATTTATTGAAAAATATTTCCTTGAATCCTTCACAATCCATGGAATTAATTCCTAAGTTATATTTTTTGTTCTCATTTTCAATCAATGATCAAATTCCACCATCAAAATGATATACTTATAGTATAAAATTCTCATATTATAATCATTGTAGAATAGTGAATATCTTCTCAATATAGTTAATCAATTTTTCCACAATGACGGGATCAGAAGATCCTCTAAATATAGGAGTTATTTGTAGCATAAAGGATTCAAATAAAACTTCTCTTTATTAGGAGATATAGGGTTTTCCACACGATTCATGTTATTATTCATAATTAGAGAAACTTGGTCTAATACTATCATGAATTTTTGAGCTCCTATTCCCATCAGATTCAGAATTTCTTTATGGAAATAATCATATTGCCTGTCACATTGGTAGTTAGCATGGGTTTTCCTATTTCCCACCATTAACTAAAAAATGAAAAATAAATAAAACTAGGGTTCTTTAATACTTAACTAATTAGTATATAAAAAGGTAACTATACACATGGAGGGAATAACATATAAATTAAAATTTTATCATGACTTATGATTCCATATGTTTTAACATAGGTTATTTATGGTGATAGAATTCTCCTTAGGGTTCTTACTATTGTTTTCTAGTCTTAATCCTAAAAAATATCCATATCATCCTATAATACCAACTACAGTGACCCTATCATTTTACACATAATATAACATGGTTTCAATCATGACTATCCATGAAATACAAACCAAGGATAAAAAATTCTATCGTCTTTGGTAGGATAGGTATATAATTGGAAAACATGAAACTAGAATAAAAATTCATTTTAATAATCTTCATAATGAGATTCTGAGTCCCTTTTACCACATATAATTGAATAGGATAACATGGGGAATACATACATAAATGGGATGAGCTAAAAATTGTAGTAAGGGAATAAACATGATAATAGGGAATAACATATGAGTTATAAGGAATAAAATGATAACATAAATGGTATAGGTATGGAATAAACATAGGGAAGAACAATTTAAAGAACATGGAATCATATGATCAAGGAATATTGGAATGTTTTTGCTACATTTAACATGACATAAACATGAGTTAAGGATAACTTCCAATACTATATCACATGGTGTAAAATTGTCAATATGGATTACATTTACTCACCAATCACATACATGATGTATCATGAGACTAAAAATTACCCAATTTATTATATCGTTATCTAGTCACACCCATTATAACATGTCCATGCTTCTGTGTTACACATAAACATTCTATATTAATGAATAAACATAAGGGTTACCCATGGAAATAAATCGATATCATAATCATGTCATAATGAAAAACCAAAGGGTGTATCATAATGGTATATATGAAAGAAGGTATTATATCCTTTTTGGAAAATTATAAAATAAAAATAATAATAGATCATGAATACTGATGCCCAACTAAATTTAATACATGAAAATGCAATTTAATAAACTTTAGAAATGAGCCTCTTTAGTTATGTTTAATAAAAAATATTAAAGAGTATTTAAAGAGGAAGAAGGAATAATTATTTATATAAATCCATAAATTATTAAAAAAGTTTTTTATGATAAAATCATATATTTTAGAAAAATATTTTTTTTAAAATAGTTTTTGGAGAGTACTTGAAAATGTGTATGAAATGGAAAAGTTCCCTTTAATCGGACTTGCTTACCGAGAGGAATCGAGAAGGGGACCTTTAAAAGAATGTATTTTCCCATGAAATAAATATTAATTGAGAGAGATGAATATTTTTGGAATATATACATATAATATAGGATATTTATATAATAATAATAAATAAATACATTGGAGTAAAGGGAGGGACAACGTAACCCAAAGGAAAAATTAGAGGTTCGAAGAGATCCCTTTCCTTATGTCTAAATGTGTTCTACACTTGCACTTTATTTATTGGATAATAAAATTAGATTCATTAATTACTTAATTAATAAACTTTTATATATGTATTTTATTTATTTTTATTTGATTAAGTTCATTTATAGTAATTTTAATGAGTTATAATGTTTAATTTCATCATTCTAGGAGCGTTCATTTTCACGGTTTCATGGTCGGTACTTGTGTATAATTATGGAAGATCATGCAAAATGGGAATAATTATACAGAAGTGAAATTATATGGTATCTATTCACTTAAAAAAGTTTAAATGGTCCCATATATCATTCCGTTCTCTAGTATAATGATTATATATTTGATAAAACATTAATGATAATTGTTTAGTTTATTTTTGTGGTTTTTTGATCAACACAAAATAGTATATTTTATCTAATATTACACACACACACACACACACATATATATATATATATATTAGTTCTAGAACATTAAAAATGTTATAATATACATATTGAAATCTAGTTGAACCAGAATAATTGTTTTATAACCATCCTTGAAGGAAGTAATGAAAAACCAAAAATCATTATCCATGGAGATGGTATGCCGCAATAATTTGGACAACAGTTTCATTTCATTAGAATAGAGGATATGATAAAAGGGGTGAAAATAAGATATTCCATTATAAATATCAAATTAAAATATATACATGACATTGTAGTTATTATTATTTGATGGTTTAAGGATTTTAGGAGAAGGTATAGGAAGAAAAGAAATTAAAAGAGATGGTTTGAGAAAGTTACATAATGAATATCACCTCCTTGAAGGACCCCTTAAATAACTTGTAATTTTTATTTTAATGAGAAATAAATCACTTGTAAATGTTAAAGAGGCTTTTAAATGTAATTGGATATAATATTAGAAAGATATAAGGCCTTGAATTGGTGAGGATAAGGGGTGGTAAGGGGGTATTTATAGGGTGAGGAGAGGGGGGGGGGGTTTGATTTTATATTCATTAGTTTGTTATGTTGGATCAATAATATAAATGGTGTCAATTACCAGGACTAAATATAGATAATGGGTGCTTACATCATGAATGACTCAAAAATTTATGTATTTAGCTTATAATATAAAATACTGCAAATTACCATATTTCAGTATTCCCCAAAAATTCAACTATTTTAGAAAAGTCAGAAAAATTAAAGAAACTATTTTTATAAAATTTTATTTAAAACACAGAATCCATTTTATGAAAATAATATTCTAAATATGATAAATTTTATTTTTAATTAAAATAATCATTTATTCAAAAAATACTAATTCTAATATTATAATATATTTTTTACCGTTTGAAAAATTAATTAATTTCACATAAAGTTATCTTACAGTTATAATAATTAATATTATTAATTTATGAATATATTTTATGAAAATAAATTTTATTCTAAATCATTATATTAATTATAAAAATTTAAGTAAACATTTACATTTTATAAAAAAACTAACACTTTACTTATCATTTTTAAAATATTTATTTACTTATACCATGATATAAATATATAATTTTTTTATTTATAAGATACCTAGATTTTATTTTATAATTTTATTAGTGATGTTTCTATTCTAATGGCTAGATTAATATCCTAATGGTTATATTACTATTTCAAATATCAGATTTATAATGCTCATATATGTTCCTTAATTTATATAAATACCTCATATCTCATTCAATCTTCATTCAATTCTATATTCCCTTTAGGTTTTATATACTTTCATATTCAAAATTAATATTTTAATATTAACATTATGTTTTATTTCTATAGAATTGTTCATGAGTGTGTTCATTCTTGTGGATCGAGCAGATCCAAATTTTTCCCATTCTTGATATGTTATTTTCAATTTGTTACTCCACTATAACATTTAGCACAATTATTAGTTTATCTATACACTAATTTATCCTTATTAATTTATGATAATAATGTTTTTATTAGTTTATGTGTTTCATGACATAGTATTAGAAATTTAATTAAAAAAATTATGGGTCGTTATAGCTGGAGATCCAAAACCAGAATTAAAACAGACAAAGAAAGTACCCAAAAACATCACATCTCCAAAAGGATCAAAACCAAGACCTCTTATAAAAACCCATCGTAAAAAACTATTGAATAAGACCCAAAAATCCAAAACATAGACAAACTCTTGGATACTTATGATAGGAGGTAATAGCCTACTATGTATTCCCACATATGATGTACATGCGAGATCATTTCTTCCCATGGGAAAGACCATTTTCTCCAATATCTGGACCATATTGCATGTGTTTCTTAATCACTGAGTTATTCATACACCCACTACACTTCCACTATGAAATATATTAAAATAGAAAATCACATAGAACATGTATCCTAGACTGTATAGCTTCTACATGAATGGAATCATTAAAAAACTACTGAAAATATTCTAGAACCAATGCATGTATAGATGAACCAAAATATGAGAAAATACAACCTTCGAAGAAATGATCTTTAATAAGATCTTCTACCACTAGATTTAGAGAAAATATAAGCAACCTAAAAAAGTGATCAACATACTCTCTCACTAATCGGTCTCCCTAATGAAGGATCACAAGATCAAGTTATTTTTCAGCTTTCATAACCTTAGGGAAGAACCACTGAACAAATTCCATCCTAAAGAGCTCCAAACACATACCCTCATGAGGATGAGAAGGTACCATCAAATCCAACCAAACACTAATAAAACCAAAAAAAAAAGATCTTCAAATATCTCACCCATAAAGATTATGGTGTCCCAAAAGAATTAAGGATCAACTCGATCTCATCCAACTACCTCACTGCTTCCACTAACCCTTGATCCCCAAAAATGAAGGTATATTATAATTCTATAATTCTAAATTTGGTCCAATCTAAAAGAAGTTTCCATGTTCACCACACCTCTTAGATTTTAGGTATATACTAGAGATGAAGAGACATTATCAACCATTCGGGGATGAATACTAAAAAAAACTTGAATAACATCAATTAATTACTTATATCTTAAACTAAATGATTCCTTTATTAACCATGAATCAAGACATCTATAATGAAACACATCATTCACACAAAGAAATGAAACATTTATTTTGAAAACAAAATTTTCACCACGGAATTTTGAAATCACCCTCCACCGATACACAAACTTGAAAACCAATCTAATATGATATTTAAATAGAAAACAACCTCGGTGTAGATACACACTACCCCAAACCAGGAAAACCACAAAAAATCATTTAAAAATCCCATTTCATTCGAAATACAAGCATCCAAGGAATTCTTATCCAACTCATCTTCCTTTTCAAAACACCTTCCAAACTTGATTAAATATAAAGTATCTTTTTCCCTCTAAAATGATTTGAAAACTCCTTTTTGAAACAAATTTCATCCAGGAAAACCTAATGAATAATGTTTAAAACAACACATTCTCCAAATACGATAAGATAAATATAAACTTTTTAAAACATTCTATAAAAAAAAATTGAATATACTTTTACCAATATTCAAGAGAACTGGGTTTAAATAATAAACATTTTAGAAAAATACCTTCATTTTCTAGAATATGTTTTTAAAATCATGGTGCATAGAGATAGTCACACAATTCATAAACAAGATTCACTGGAACCAAATCCCCAAAAGGGTTAATTGAAACAATCCTCAATCCATTTCCAATAAGTGATAATCACTTTGGGAGAAAACCCTAGTCAAGAGGAGTCTAATCAATATAATCAGGGGATAAAAAATGTTGTGAATAATTTGGAAACATGGGTTGGAAAACTATGTTCCAACTATGTGACACACTCACTAAATAAGGAATACTCCACTACATGGGTAATCTAGCATTTCCAAGACGTGTGAGAAAACTTTGTAGCGCGATACGACCTCTATTTTAACACTGAAACCAAACAAAAATCTCAAATATCACATTTATCCTCCAATGGGACCAAAAAAACATTAATTCACCTCATAATCAACTAAAAACAAACTCAAATTCACAATTCAAAATATAAATTCCCCTAAAATATTTTGGCTAGGTAGGAGAAAGATCAAGATATAATTTAATTGACCTTAACTCTAAAAATATGACCATGTTAATCTTATTTTTACCAGAAAACCCCCAAATAAAAAGTTTTGCACAATAGGAATAGGCCTTTTCCAAAGTACCAAAGGCCTATGATAACAATTTGTAATGAAATCTCATGGTAAATCACCAAACCCATCACCTAATTCATCCCACCACATGGCTATAAGAGAATTCCTTATCTCTGAGGGATAGAAACCATTTTATTGGAATCATAAAAATCCATTTGGGAATGATTTCACCCATATCAGTGATAAAAAGAAAGCAGAATAAATATATACAAGAGTTGAAATCAATATACAAGAAAAATAGGTCATAACGAACTAAATTGATCTGACTCATTTTCATAATCCTAAACCTCATCCAATAAATTGAAGGACAGAGGATAAAAGAAGATAAAACAATAAATTAGAATAAAACAACATCAAACCAACTCAAGATGAGCTTGAACCATCTCTTTGTAACATCTGGTTTCTCACCACCACCCAACTCACCCCAGGTCAGCTTTAAGAACAAAATCTGTATCCAACTGAATACTTGGGACCTGAAATGTATATTTTCATAAGCTAAAAAACCTAATTGGTCACCATAACCTGTGTAAACTATAGAATAATTTTCATAACTAAATTCATTAATAATAGTTTGAAAATAAATATTGAAAGTAATATTTTGACATATAACCCAATGAAAACGAAAAATTCCTTATTCACCTTTAAAAACATTTGTCTAGTTTTCCTAAATTGAAAAAATGATTTATAACCTTTTTTGACCTAATAAATTTTGAAACCAAAATCATATTAACATTTCTCAAAAAACCCACATATTTAATTAAAATTAAAATGTCTGAATTAAATTATTTCATCGATTGAAATCATTTTTAAAACAAATCGCCCATTTTGAAATACACTTCAAAACTCACACAAGTTCTTTAAAAATTCAAAATAGGTTTTCTGGGCATATATGAAAACTCTCTTTCCAAAAAAATGACCCAGCACACAAAAAAGTCATGAACAACCCTGAAAGAAAAATATATAACAAGTAATGCATAAAATATAGATAATAAATGATTCTATAATAATGAGAGTATGAGAAGTGATAAAAGAAATCCCAAGATAAAACCCCCTAATCAATATCTAATCAAGAAATTGTATGTGTCATGGGTTCTACCATGGGATCCCTAATTTGAGAATCACCTAAACATATAAGAGTATAACAACTTGTGAACCAGCTATTGACATGCACTAAAGTTCAAATCACATATCATCCAACTAGAACAAACAATCCCCATTGCAATGAAAACCCCCTCCTATCACCTGTTCCTAGCACTATTGGAGGAACACTAGTGGTGTGGGAACCAACTAGGATAAGTAATTAGATCTTCTACTAAGTACCTAGATTCCCATGATTGAAAAGGGAATTGAGGTGAAAGGAAATCAATCCAAGTCTAGCACACAATGCATG
This sequence comes from Viscum album, assembly GCA_963277665.1. Classification (NCBI taxonomy): domain Eukaryota; kingdom Viridiplantae; phylum Streptophyta; class Magnoliopsida; order Santalales; family Viscaceae; genus Viscum; species Viscum album. The sequence goes on from OY728123.1 coordinate 2,043,249,919, forward strand.
ATTAATTTCTAGCCCTCACACCTTAACACCAAATAATAAATATCCCCATACATCAAAAGCATCATGTTATAAACAAGAACATTCCCACACAAGGGTAGTACAAAGCATCTCATAGAGAGAAACAACCCACATAAGGGGTGAATAGATAAATAACCCACACAAGTTTTTAACAATTGGAATGGGAAATAAAGGGTTGTATTTCACATCAACCATTTTAAAAATGTCTCAATCGGTTCTTTAACACCAAAACATGGACCGAGATTCCAATCCCTTTCACATTTCATAAAACACCATTCCTTCAATAACGTTTCAAAGACACCCTTAAAACACAAGTCTTATTCTTTGAAAACCAGAACAAGGTCATAGAAAATCCATTTGCAAAAAATAATTTTAAAGAATATATCAAGGCATTTTCACAAGGGAAAACACCCACACATCTCAAATCACTTTTTAAAATGTAATAAAGAACCCCTTTCCCAATCATTTCAAGGTAAAAGTCCCACATAAAAACAAAACATTTTTTTAGAATATAGTTTTCACTCCTTGACAAAAATATCATATTTAAATCCAATCTACATCATGGAAACAATTTAAAAAATCCCCACAAGAATTTTAAAAAGTCTTAAAACATTAAATCATTCCATTTAAAACATAAAGAAATAGAATTAACATGAAAATACATTTACTGCCATTTCAAAACACCATGGAATTATTTCAAATCACCAAAAAGATATCACATATAATTATACATTCAAAAACTTATTTTAGAAATAAAAAGTACTATTAAAATTAAAAAATGAAAAAATTGCATAGAAACACCTACATGGAAGAAGAGGAAAATATGAAAAAATGTTTCTCCATCAAAGGATTGTGAACCCATGGATATAAAAATGGAATCTAGAAAACCTAGAGACCATAAAAACTGTCATTAGATTGACCCAAGACCCTATCACCAGCCACAAGGGTTCTAGGGGTCATGGGAAAATCAAAATACAATATAAAATAGAGAGAGATAGATAGATAGAGAGAGAATAAAAACAGTAGGAAATAGGAGGAAAAATACATAAAAAACTCTTAAAAATAACTAAATAGTTGCTAAGAATATAGGTAGGATGAAGTTGGAGATCCTCTATAGTATCTCAAGGGTAGGACAATGACAATGGGTAGAGGAGGGGTGAAACCCCTATTAAATAAAAGTAGAAATAAGTGAATTTCCCAAAAACAATTAACACATGGGAATGTCACATGGCCTGGAAACATAGTTTACTAAATCATGCAACAATTGTGTATAACCCACTACTTATACATAGCGATTCCACATGAATTGGATGCATGGTTTTCCAAACTATGTACCAACCTATTTTTAGGAAAAAGAGGCCTCATAAGTTTTAGGGAGATCTATACAGTTTGACAAACCATTTGGAATCCATGTAAAATAGCTCTTTCACCATGATAGTCTCATCCACATAGTAAAAACATAGTTATTAGTAACAATAAAAACTAACCATTCACCCCTCAAACCCTAAAAAAATTTAATTTCTATCCTAAAACTATTGGATCTCTAAAAAACTCAAGATAACATAAACTAATAAAAAATTAACAACATAGTGACATGAGGGGTGTCCTAAGGGGAATTGACAGCGTAAAATATGTGGGTTCATTATGTATTGGTTGTTGTTGTGTTTTTTATTATCCTTGATGACTTCATATAACATTCTCTAACAACATAGACTGCCAATTAAGATTTTATTTTAGAATATCAATTTGTGTCTACATATCATCTGTTTTCTTATATTTATCCTCTATGAATTTTTATTCTGAATATATGTTTTTCATGACACTCCAAAACATGAACCACTAAAATTTCCATATTTTTCTAGCCACTTCATTTCTATTGAAATTATTCATTAGTGAGGTACAACTAATGAAAATTCTTGTTTCTAAATCTGATAATTTTTTTAGAAAATAATTAATAATTGTTATTTAATACTTATTTAAATAAGAATAAAATTTTAGTATGTCATATATACACATTTGATTGATATTTTTGTATTTTTTAATCTATTATTGTTCCATTTTTATTTACATGACCTTCCTTCTATAAGACATGACAGGGGATAAAAGTTGACATAGATTTTGATTCATCAATTTTCATATAAGAAAGGAACATAATTATGTTTCTATTTCATTCCACATAAAATTATTATGATATATTTAAAATACATAGCATTGTTTCATGTGAAACATTCCAAATCATTTGTTTACATTAGGGGTATATTTGTTTTGTTTCATGCTTCGTATTTTCTGCGCTCAATTTTTATTTCTTAAATTAACAACTATTAATGAATTTATTAAATAAAATTATTATCAAGTAAATTATTATAAATCACAATGTACCAAAAACTATTATCCTCACAATGACTAATAATTGCATTCCATATTTCTTAGTTTATCATGTGTTCATACATCTATTGTGGGTGCGCGTTTACTATTCCTTCAACATCCCTCAGATGATTCTTTATAAGAATTGTTTAAAATCATCTTTGAGACTTTTCAGTAACCATTAATAAAAATTTTATTTTGAAGTTATCTATTATAAATGAACTTGAATGGAATAATAATGATTAAATAAACATTTCATTATTTTGTTTTCTAGTAAAATAAATATAGTAATTATAATGTTACCCTAATATCTTCCCAATGTAGTGACTTAACCATGGGAATAACATTGTTCCACATATATAAATAAATAATTATATTCATTTGAATTTTTATAATTATGTAACTAATGAAAATAGACTTCTCGGGGTTAATAGGATGGTCACATGCATTCCATCCAACCACAAATTTGATGCCTCAACTTATATCCTTAATAATTGTTGTTAACATCATCATGATAGGTTGCTTCTTTTTTTGAGACATAGGTTGTTAAATTCTACCATTAACACTACTTAAACTTCATAAATATATTATTCCCCACTATTGGTAGTATCAGTATGTGGAGAAACTTTTTGTTCATGTGTATTTGGAGAATTAGCATGTTGAGAAATCGGTAGTTCGTCGGGATTTGAATCATTTTCATGTGAAAAATTTATTATCTAATGAAGTTGGTGAAAAATTAATTTATATTTAAAAAATACAGTAGTGAAAAAATATTAATACGAGGTAACATAATGTATATTACAGAAAATATATAACATTATTATTAAACTCTCTTTTTTTATTAAAGGATAAAAAGTTTTCCCCCATTATCATGTATCAAAATACCCTAATTAATGTATCCCCTAACATACATGATCCCTTATACATTGGTATCACCATAAAATGATTTTGATGTCCCAAATAAAGGGACATCCTAATTTTAATTTACATTTGACCCTTCAGTGGTTTTAGTCGATAATAGGACTATTGAACACTTTTTGTTTGAGGAATACCAAAAAATACCTATACTACCGATGATTCCATTATAAATACTCCCCCCTTTAACCATTACTTACTAAAATATATATTCATGAATTCCAATTCATCTATTTTAACATTCATCGTGTCACAAACCAACTTTCATTGAAAAAACACGCACTTGGAATATTGTATAATAAAATTCTCCTATTTTTTCAATGATTTTAAAGTATTATAAATTCGTAGGAATTGTATTTTGTCCTCGGTATGGGATACATGCGTCACTTTATCCAAAAGTGTTGCTACACTATTTTTCATGCTATTGTGTTGATTATGTTTCATTTTATATAACATATGACAATTAATTAAATAATCATTATAAGATGATACATGTACACTTAGTCCCCTGTCTATCCATTGAATCCCTTCTAAAATTGAATTCAAATTTGAAGTTGAATCCTTAAAAATATGTTCTCAGAACTGTATAATTAACTACCAATTATGTGTATTTAATTTTTATTTGTCATCCCTTGATGGATTCAAATTCACAAGAATTACATTTTGGGTTTCAATACATAGGAAAACCTCTAATCTGTTATGTAAAACATGAAGGTGAACCTTCTCCTTCTATTGAATAGTGAGTATAACAACATCTATTACTGAAATTACTTCACCCATAGGATACCTGGTATGATGATATTTTAGTATACCAATGCATTCACATTGGATATTTAGTGAGTACATAATTAAATGTGTTCCTCAACAATATACTATTCAAATGAAAATTTTGACATACCCTTTTAAAATATTCATATACCATTCAATGAAGTACATCCATCTATAACGTACCAAAACACATATCCATATCTCTCTAAACAATTGAAGGATATTGTTAACCATAAAATTAGAGAATTACGGTAGAAATAACTTCTCTAATTCACATAATATGATAGTAATTTCCATTTCTATAGTTTTAAATCTCATTAGTTCTATAACTTTACTCTATATAGCTTTGAAAAAGAAACATATCATCATTAATGTATGATATAAATTCATTGGAATAATGAAATATAAACCTAAATTCATTATATATTTCATCAAAACATGAAATTCATGAGATTTCAGTCCCTTTAAATTTAAATCAGTCGCAACATGATTTTCAAGATATTTGATGAATAGCCCTCTTGAACAATTATATCATCCATAAAGTTTCAAAATATGAATATCTCTTTATAGGAAATAGTGTATGAAACTAGAGGAAGAAAAATATTACTTTCTACTTTCACTACTTCCAACTTCTCATATATCCCCATGTCAATCATGTATATTATAGCCTTAATCCCATCCTCTATTTTTGTAGGTGAAATTTTTAATATATCAATGAAAATATCACATAAAATTTTCCATAATACATGAAATCAAGAAAATGTATTATGTAAAAAAATTCTGGTATTTTAATTAAAAATCGATCCCCTTTTCATACTATTTTTCATAAAGTTTTTTAAATACTGTTTAACAAAAGAGGTATCCATATATTTTACTTTCTAAAAATGTTGACCACCTGTTAGTGGATATGATGTTGTACCTTATTTTGAATTACAATAAAATAGTGTCATCCCAAATAGGTATTTAGTTTTTCAAGGTAGAAATATTTGATATTCTGGAAACTTAGTCTATGATGATTTCTTTAACCTAACTGAGTGTATACCTTTTCCAAAAATTAGACACCCTTGAGTTTCATTAATGTTTTATCCTAAAATATTTCTGTAACTAAGAAATTTATCTATCATCCTATACATCATGTCCATCATGGTGAAATATTCTTTTCTATAAAGATCATAATACATAACAACAAAATCCCAAAAATAATTTCAAATCATTGATCAGTAGATCTTAAAAAACATCAATATCATTACCTAATTGTTTGAGTTAAAATATAAGAAGAGACAACACAATTTTGTTTTCACCTGTTGCATAACCACAGTGGGAAATTATATTTTTCAAGCATAACATTCCATGTATTGTGAGTGATACATTGTAAACCATAAGGATTCACTCCATATAAAGATATAGAATGATAAAGTCTTCACAGATCATTTCTATATTCATGATACCTGTGATCATTTTTTTCAACTATAGACTGTCTATTCAGGGGAAAAGTTTCCCATCTAAAATTATTATATCTTCATGCAATGTTAATTTCTTTGTAGTATCCACAATTATATATAGGGGCCTGAAACATGGAATGATTGGAAAGTACCATAAAAGTTTTAAAGGACTTGATTCACATTTTTTGTATCAATAAGAACCACACTTTAGAACTTTTTATGTGATTAATTCTCATTAAAATAGTATACAATCACCTGTATATGAATGTATTCTTTAATATATCATACCCATTAAACAGAGAATCCATTTAGCATCATATTCTCTGAAAGGAAGATCATAATATTCTCGTATCATATAATTCAAGAGATAAGTAGTTTAATAAATCTAATGTCTCTCTATCACTTTCATATTTTACATTATATAGCTACATTATGGATGAAAATACTACAAATTTTGTACAACTAGTATACAATGGTATATATTCAAAACTCTTAAACTTATGAAATAGTTTTGGACAATCATAAATTTTATCTTCAATTATAATTTTCATTTTCCTCAATACTATCTTCATCATAATTCACACATGTAATCATATCCTTGATACGGTCTTCATCATTGTTCACACCAGTAATCATATTAAATTATCCACAATATGCAGTGTTTTCATAGTTACTAGATATATTTAGTTCTTCCCCAAGTTTAGTCCAACATTTATAACTTCTATATATTCTATGATAGATCAAGTGTTATTCTAACTCTTCTATACTAATTATTCTTAATAATAACACAGTAAACATGGAAAAAGCAGTTAATAAGGGTAATGTACATGGCATTTTGAAAAATTGCTGAACTATTTCACCCCATCCTCATAATATTTTGTCATATGATTGGATTACATTTATTTTTTTTATTCATATCCATCATCTTTGATTCATTAAAATTCATATTTAACCAAATAATAATTCATGATAATATAACACTACAAGAACATTATTTATACACACACACATATAGTCATCATATTTGATATAAACTATCATCACTTAAAAAATAATTTAAAAAATTTAAAGAAAAAAAATTGTATAAATTTAATGTATTATAACACTTATTCTTATATTATAAGATGTTACATATTATAAATCATTATTATTTTTAAATGTATTAATCAAGGTAGATAATTCACACCCTTTAACTGTTAATATTCACAAGAAATCTATTGATGTCTAAAAATGGATATTTTTTAGGGTATATATAAAATTATTCCACCATGAAAACATATATAAAAAAAATTACTTATTTATGTACATATTATATTCACCTAAATTCTACTAGGAGATGATAGAAAATAAGAAATCACATAATGTCATAAATAAGTATTTTTTTCATGTAAAAAACAAGAGATGATTCATGTCTTGAGAATTGAAGTGTAAATTTGGAAGTTTAAAGGATCTATAAATTTTATATATGTTTCATATTTGGATGAACATAAGAGAATGTTAATAGAAGAAGATATGGATTGAAATGATAACATTACAAGAATTAATAATAAATTTAAGGAAAAATGTAATATAATTGAAAAAAAATGATGAGAATAATTTAGTAATGGAAATGGAAAATTAAATGGATCCTCATTATCTATATTAAAACATTAGTGTAAATAATATGTAAAGAATGAAAATATTGAAAAGAAATATCGCCCAGATAATTTAACTGATCAAAAGAAGGATGTGGATTCTATGATTTGAGAATCCAAAGGTATATATACATATTTTGAAATCGGTTTCATCTACAATCTATTAAATCAAACTTGTAGAATTTTATTCTGAAGACCATAGAGGAAAAAGTGAACTTAGTCATGGGTGGAACCAAATATATAATAAATACTAACTTAGTCTTTATTGTGATAGAAAACCAAAATAAAGGTGTTTTTTTAATGTAGATAATGTTCTTGTTGATTCACTAACCAAATATTCCATAGTCTAAGCTATTGATCTTATTTGATTGTTAATAATGTTTTCCATTTTATACTAGTGCTTCCAAATATTTTCTTTCAGTAAATGTAGTGCATCAATTAAAAAGTAAGTAATTAAATTTTCCTCATGAGTCTTAATGGTCCATTATTTCAAAATTTCATGTAACTTACTTAAACTTAATTGTTTCCCATATTTCAGGAATGGACTAGATAAATTAATTTAAATCTTCCATTGGATACTATAAAAAAGGAGATCCTTTTTTAACTTGAGGATGTTTCTACCAATTTATTGTTAAAAGAAATATATTTTTAGACCGTGACAAAAAAATGTCTTAGGATCCATGTTACCTAGGTACACTGAAATAGGGATATCATTTCTAACACCCCAAGCTTCTATGGTACCCTGCCTTTTCAAAAAAATTTAATAGCGTGCGATGTACGCAACACCGAGTTCAAGCGCATTATGACCTATCAAACTAGTAATTTAAAAAGTGCATACAAATAGTATTAACTAAATTTATAATTTTATATATCCCATATAATTTTAACATTCATATTTTTTTTTCGTAGACATAATATATGGAAAATATCAATTTTTCAGATAAAAGATGTATTTTTTCAAAAAATGCAGTTTTTCCACCTTTTAATGGTGAACCCTTTATAAATCCAATATTAGAAACTTTTATATATTCAATTTTATGAAATTAAATTCTTCTTTATAATTGGGACATAATAATTTAGTTTGGATAAATTTTTGGTACTTTTCTGATAACTTTCATATTTTAATGAATAGTAAAAAATACAAAATTTTAATTGGAAACAACTTTTTTAACAAAACATTTATATTGTTAAATTATACATATGAGTGGTTTTAAAGTAAAATTATATTATATTTTTTATAATTTAATAAAATTTTGGTCTTTAAAAGTATTTTTACATATAAATTGGACATAAACAAGTGTCAAACTTATGATAGTTTTTACTTCTTAAAAATCCACTTTTTATTTTTGACAACTGTAATTAATTTTAAATTAATTTCAGCTGACTCTATGTTTTGAATTAGAAAAAATGGATTCCATATTTGTAATTATAAATTCCCAATTGTTTTACTAGTTACCTTTAATTCTTTTGACATTATGAATTGTAACTTCGGTAATTATTTTTTTACCATTGTTAAAGGGTATATATGGTAAATAAGGGTAGAAAATAATATTATAATAATATTAAACTACCCTAACATAGGTAATAATCCTCTTAGATGAGATATTTCTAGACATGGTATTTCTTGGGTCGATTTGCGGACTCCATGGAGCCACTTGGGTGTGAAAATGACATTTTATAAGAATTAATTTAAAGTATAGAAAAACATAACATACACATGTATATTTCAATATACTTTTTTTATATGAGGATATATAATTGATATATTCAATTATAAATATCCATTATAAATATAAAAATATTTTCAACATCCTGATATTTTATTTATAATTTTTAAACATAACATAAATAAATTTAACTATGACACAATGATGATGCGATGATTACTTCATTAATAAAGGATTCAAATAAATGATATTATAAATGTTAAAATAAATGTAATTTAGTTTTTTTGAAGTCATTTTTAAATTTTAATGATGATATTGAAATATTATATTTGTTTTAATGCCTTTGGATCGAAGGAATCAGGTTATAATTTTTTAAAAAGTCACGTATGAATAGTGTCCAAAATTAACCTAATTCATAACTTAAAACATAAAATAGTTTATTAAATGACAGTAAATTCCTAAAAATCTTATATTCAACCAAATAACTTAGATAATGTTAAAAATTTCATTTATTATCCACTTGTAGTTCCTTTTTCATTTTATAGTAACTAAATTAATCCTAGAGTGTAAAAATACAAGAAGACATGGTAAGAGTTAAACTGTTTAACTAAGGGTTAATCCAAAAAGATATGGATAATAAAATATTACAAAATTGTCTAAAAATTATTTTATGATGGGTATTAGAACCCACATAATATTATATTAAAATAAAATGTGTTTTTTACCATTTGTGATCGAAATTGAATTTATAACAAATTAACATTTCTACAAATTCCTCAAGTGCCCCTCCTCCGTCTTATAAAAGGGAACCGCCTCAACCCACTTATTCAAACCTCAAAATCCATTTTGATCAGCCAAAACCTACCCAAATATCCTCCCAACTTCCATCACATAATCCTAGAGGCAATAATCTAGGCAGAAATCCAACTTAAGGAGTACATTCATGCAAATCAAAAGAAGACACCTGAAGAATAGCTTACCGTTTTATCCATTCTTTCAAAGTTCATTTCTTCTTCTACTTTCTATTAATAAGTTGTTACCATAATAAAATAATAACTCCAAAATATAATATAATCTTATATTTTTTAATATTATGGGACAACTATATTTCTATTTTTACCTATCTTATGGAAAACAATACCATCATTCGTGCGTACGTACGACTTACCGTCTACACGTCACAGTGTAAAGTGTTTTTTATGTAAAATTTATTTATATGGGTATAAATATTAATATAATGGACTTAAATAATTAATGTAAAATTATATTATTTCTTTAAAATTTATATTCCATCCAATTATATACCATTTAACCATTAAGGAAATGATATCGTCGCTCGTGCGTACGTACGACTTACCATCTTCACGACGCGATGCGACTCATATTCCATGTCCACTATCCAAGAATGATTATAATAATAAATATTATTAATAATTATGATAAATATTATATAATAATTCTACTAGTATGATATATATATATATATACATATATTTCATTCAATTACTTCCATATGATACAAAAACAGAAACAATGTTCACGCGTACGTACGACCTACCGTTTTAATGAACGGTGTATTCCATTTATAATATCTGTTTATATTTATATATGATATATAAATCATATTATAAATTTTGGATGTAATTAAATAATTATCTATGTAATATGATCAAGAATAACAAGTCAAAACACGTATGATAAATAAAGCGATTATTTCCCGAAATGTTGCATTAATTTGGAAGTATTAATAAACAGGTAATATAAATTCATAAAAGTATCATATATGATATCATAAATATTATTATGATTATAATATAAGTTAATAATATTTTTTAACCTATTATAAAAGAGTTTCAGACATGTACTAGTGTAAAGCTAAGGGTTAATTTCTGAATCTCATTATTATCTGAGATTGTTTATGTGTAAATATTTACTAGGACATATTTATCATCCATGTCCATGTTTCATAAATATGTTTTAAAAAATAACCTTTTAAGGTTTTATGTAAGAGTATCTTTATCAAGATCATCATTTTAAATGTTTTAAAGAATAATTTTTTTCTAAATCTATTTAATAAATGTCTATGTTTTCAAAATGACTTTAAGGATTTATTTATATAGACACGATTGTTTTAAAAAACTAATTCCTTTAAAAAGATTCAAAGTCGTATGGGAAAATTTGATTCAAAAATCTCTTTTAAATGGATTCCTTTATAAATTTTGTGACCTTTAAATGATTTCATGAAAAATGGATATTTATCTAAAATAGTTTTACTAAATCATTTTCAATTATGTCAACATCCTTTACTAAATATTATTCTTGATTGAGGTTGATTTATTATAATACAATTTCCCATATTGTATTGAGTGAACTTTGATATGATTGACTGTGGATGTGTTATTTATATACCATTCATGGTTTTTGGTTAAAGTGTTGACATTTTTTATAATATTTTTAATACGAATGATTATGTTATGTTTCACCCTTTTCATATGAGGAATGTAGTGGACTTAGTAAGTGACCGGAAGGGCCCTCTATAGCCCCTCGATGCATCAGTAGGTCTCATGGGAAAAACTAGTGTCTTGGAACAAGGACTTGATAGAATATTTGTGAATGGTCTTGGAAAAATTCATGGACTTAGTAGTTATTATGTCTGACATTATGCATTTCCTCGTTATGAAATTAGTTATTACATGTGATTATTAGTCTAGTAGAATATCCATATACATGTTTATATGGTAATATTTTATTTATTCATGCCATATTATGATGATGATATTATTTTAAAAGGCTTGTGTTTTAGTCTTGTACCTTTATTTAGAATTTTATGCTTAATTGTGACAGCTTCCGCTATATTGATTATCCTTACTGAGCATCTCAGCTCACCCCATTCTTATGTTTTTTAGGACACCAAGAAGTATTTTATGATTGATATAAAAGTTTTAGATAGGATAATAATGGAATTATCAAAGGATTATCTATGCTATATTTTATTTTATAAATTTTAATGTAAAGTTAATGTATTTATTCTATTTTCCAAAACTCATAAACTGATCTGTCCTTCGGGACTTGATTCCTTATAATCACAATAATGTATTAAAATAATTCACTGGATCTGGGTAACTTGGGTTGGAGAAATATAGTTGGTATCAGAGGAAGTATAGTAAAAACCTTGTAAATAGATTTAGAAACCATATAGTAGGGATCATAACCCTAATATAGACTTTGATAATAAGTATAGAAGAACCCCATAGAATTTTGGTAATGATCAAGGATAACCTAAGATTAAACCTAGGATGTTAAATATTGAAAGAAACTTTTCTTGGTTATATGGTTTCCTTCAATGAGATGGGTTTCTCACCCTATTATTTCCAGTCTTATTTAATGGAGGAAACCAGAAGTAATTGGATTAACATTGAGTTTGATGGAAAATCTAGTGATTTTGAGCAACAAAGTTGGATAATGACTAGAGGGAAAGCTATTTTGGTTATGCCAAATCAGTTATCACGATATAAGATTAACAATGTGATCTTTGATGACACTCATAAATCATTTCATAAGAGTAAGATAAAAATTTATAAATTTTCAAGTTTTAAGAAGCAAAGAGGAAAGAAGATTCAGATTCCTACATATCAAGGGGAAGGGAAGAAGAAACATGAAGAGTACCTTAAATGTAGGGGAATATATTATCTATGTGGGAAATGAGGTTATAGAGTGAAAAATTGTTATCAAGTTCAATGCCTCATTTTTTGGAAACCATGGGAATTACCCAACTCAATTTCCAAACATATGAATCTACCTATAAACCAAGAAAAGACCTATTTTATGCCAACCATTAAATTGGAAGGATTCATGTATTTATGTATTTGGATCCAAGAATTATGAATAAGTGAATTATATAAATAGTATTCAGTTTAGGTTTTTCGCTAGGGATTTTCGAGAATATGTTGAATAGTTATTATTGACAAGAAAATTGATTTAAGGGTAAGATTATATTTGGAGAAGATATTATTAAGGTAACGACAAACCTTAACATATTCCTTATGTTAAGATAATAATGTTTAGATAAAGATATGTTGGATTTGAATAAGTAAATTGGATGATGCTGGTTTCTTGAGATCAAATTAGTATTTTCTAACAAGAGGGTTATGCTATCATGGATGAAGTGTACAACTTTATGGGACTTAAAGAATAATCCACTATGTTTTGGAATGAATAAACATGCATGTTTTCAATAAGGATATTTGATAATTCAGGTTGTTACCGTGACTCGAGAGAATACACGATGAAGGTGTTCACATGTTTGGAATGAGACAACCAAGAACTATCCTATGAGATATGGGAGATAAATACTAATATTATTTGGATCACCTTATTCTAAAGCTGTATATTTTATGTTTTTTGAAGGATTTTAAAGTTAACCATTTATGGATAATATAAGTTTCACTACAGTTGATATTTGTTAGATTAATATTTTATCTCTCTATAGGTGGACTTATTAATATGTGATAACCTATGATAACACTTTTTTTGAGATATATGGAGTGACCTATCATTCTATTTATAGATCACATGATCATCCAACACTTCTGAAACGAAAAATTAAACTTCATTTCCTTGAATAAAAGATAAAGTGTAAATTGTTCAAGGCATTAAAAATGGTGAGATTATATTGAAATGAAGTAAGTATTTCTTATCATGTTCTTAAAATTTAGGGAAAGCATCTTTTAAACCAAAAAAGTTTTCCTAGTACATTATTTTGTGATGAATCAAATTGTCCCTTAGATCATTGCAGATTTATGGCTTTCTGATTGTTAGATTTCTACTAATAATATTCTTTATTACTCTCCATCAGAACATGATGTTTATTTTTCTATTACATATCCATGTTTTTCTATATGTAACCCTAATATGTTTTATACTAGATAACCTTCATACTTACCTTTATTTATTTTAAAATAGAGGCCTCATTAATCTATTTTTTGATGTGGGACTTCAACTATGATATTTTGAAATGTAAAAACCCTAGTTTTTAATCATGAGTTTAAATTGTGAGGATGAAATTTATTTAAGTATGGGATAATGTAATACCCCAACCTTCCATGGTACTCTCCTTTTTAAATAATTCAATAGCGTGCGCTGTACAAAACACCGAGTTCAAGCACACCACAACCTATCAGACTAGCCGTTTAAAAATATGTTATGAATTTTATTAAACAAATTTTTAATTTTATATATCCCATATAATTTTAAAATTAATCTTTTTTTTCATAGATATAATATAAGTACAAATTAAATTTTTCAGATAAAAGAAGTATATTTTTCAGAAAATGCAGTTTTTTCGCCTTTTAATGGAGAACCCTTTTTAAATCCAATATATGAAACTTTTATATATTAAATTTGATTAAATTAAATTCTTATTTATAATAGGGACATAAAAATTTAGTTTGGATAAATGTTTGGTACTTTTCTGATAGCTTTCATATTTTGATGAATAGTGAACAATACTATATTTTAATTGAAAACAACTTTTTTAATCAAAATAATTTATAGAGTTAAATTATAAATATGAGTGTTTTTAAAGTAAAATTAGATTATATTTTTATCATTTAATATAATTTATCTCATTATAAGTATTTTTACATATAAATTGGACATAAACACATGTCAATCGTTTGATAGTTTTTATTTCTTAAAAACCCGCTTTTTAGTTTTTATAACGGTAATTAATTTCAAATTAATTTCTACTAACTTGGTGTTTTGAATTTGTAAAAATGGATTCCATATTTTTAATTAGAAAGTCCAAATTTTTTAAATAGTTAACGTTTATTTTTTTGACATTATGAATAGTAACTTCAGTAGTTTGTTTATTTACCATTGTTAAAGGGTATATCTTGTAAATAAGGGTAGAAAAATAATATTATAATAATAATAAACTATCTTAACACATGTAATAATACTATTGGATGAGATATTTCTGACCTTGGGATTCCTTGGGTTGATTTTGGGACACCATGAAGCCACTTGGGTGGGAAAACGACATTTTATAAGAATTAATTTAAAGTATAGAAAAATTTAACATAAACGTATATCTTTCACTAAAACAATTTTTATATGATGTCATATAATTGATCTGTTAGACTATAAATAGTAATTAGAAATATAAAATGTTTTCCTACGTCAAGACTTTTTATTTATAATTTTAAGACATAAAATAAATTAATTTAATTATGACACAATAATGATGCAATGATTGTTTCATTAATAAGGGATTCAAATAAATGACATTATAAATGTTAAAATAAATTCAATTTAGTTATTTTTATGTCATTCAAGAATTTTTTGGATGATATTGACATATTATCTTTGATTTAATTCTTTTATTTCGAAGGAATCATGTTGTTATGAATTTTCTAAAAAGTCAAGTATGAATAGTGTCCAAAATTGACAAAATTCATAACTTAAAACATAAAATAGTTTATTAAATGATATTAATTTCAAAAAAATATAATATTTTTCCAACTGACTTAGATAATTTTTAAAATATCATTAATGATCCACTTGAGTTTCTTTTGGCACATTATATTAAATAAATTAATGCTATAGTATAGAAATATATGAAGACATGGTAAGATTTAAACTATTTAACTAAGTGTCAAACCAAAAAGGCATGGTTACAAAAATATTGAAAACTTGTCTAAAAATTATTGGATGATGGTTATTCGAACCAAAATCATCTTATATTATAATTAAATGATTTTTGGACCATTGTTAATCGAAATTGAATTTATAATAAATTAATATTTCTAGACATTCCTAAAGTTCCCCTCCCCCTCTTATAAAAGGGAAACACCTCTACCAACTTATTCACGCCTCCAAATACCTTTTTATTATCAAAAAACTTCCCAAATATCCTCCCAACATCCATAAAATAATCCTAGAGGAAATACTTTGTAACACCCCAAGATTTCATAGTGTGTTATTTCTTCAAAATAATTCAATAACTTGCACTCCACGCAACACCGAGTTCAATCACACCATGACTTACAAAAAAAAAGGCATTAAAAGAGGTCATGAATAGCATTAACTAAATTTTTCACTTTACATAATCCTTATAATTTTAGAATCCATATTATGAGTTTCTTAGTCATAATGCAAGAACAGATTCATTTTCAGTATTGCACTTTTATCAACTTTTAATAGTGAAACCTTTTTAAATACAATATTTTAAACTTTTTGACTAAATGGGGACATCAAAAAATTTAAAATGAAACATCCCAAGCTTCCACGGTACGCTTTCCTTTGAATAATACAGTAGCGTGTGTTGTACGCAACTTCGAGTTTTAACACACACCACAACCGATCAAACTAGCCGTTATGAATAGTAATACCTACTTTTTAAAATTATATATATTTTATATTTCAAAATGGACTTCATTTTTGGATTCGGAATATCTAATTTAGCCTAAGGTGAAATTTTGGTACATTTCAGATAACTTTCATATTTTGATGAATAGTGAAAATTACTAAATTTTAATTAAAAACAACTTTTTTAATCAAAATAATTAATAGTGATAAATTATGAATTTGAGTGGTTTTAAAGTATATTTAGAATATATTTTTACCATTTAATATAATGTTGGTCATTGGACATAATTTTACAATTAAACCGAACATAAACAAGTGTCAATCTTTTGATAGTTATTATCTCTTAAAAACACGCTTTTTGTTTTGACAGCGGGAATTAATTTTAAATTAATTTCTGCCACTTCTGTGTTTTGAATTTAGGAAAATGGATTCCATATTTGGAATCAGGATGTTCAAATTGTGTAAATGGGTAACTTTTATTTTTAGACTTTTTGAATAATTACTGCGGTAAATATTTTATTTACCATGGTTAAGGGTAAATCCGGTAAATAAGGGTTAAAAGAAAATAATATTATAATAATACTAAATTACCCTAAAACGTGTCTTAACTCTATTGGTTGATACATGGTCGACCATGGGAATCTTTGGGTCTATTTTGGGACCCCATGGATCCACTTGTAAGTGATAATGACACATTATATTAATAAAGCTAAAATAAAAATAAAAATGGCATAAGCTTACATCTTTTAAAGAACAATTTTTACATAGGGTTATACATGTTGGAATTTCGATTATAAATATTCATTAGAAATCTAAAAAGATTTCCTACATAATGATATTTTATTTATAATTTTTAGACATTAAATAATTTATTTTATTTATGACACAATGATGATGCAGTAATTACTATAATAGTGAAAAATTAAAATAATTGATATTATAAATACCCAAATAAATATAATATGAAACTTTTAATGAAATAAACTAATTTTCTAGGATAATATGATATATTAGGATTGATTTAATTGACTTTGTTCGAAGTAATCAATCTGTTATGAGTTTCACAAAAATCAACTATTGAATAGTGTCAAAATTGACATAAAAGAGTTCTTAAAACAAATATTATATTATTAATTGATATTAAATTCCTAAAAATCTAAGGTTCGGCCAAGAAACTTATATTATGATAGGTTAATCATTAATGGACCACTTGGGGGTCGCTTGGATGTATATAGTAAGTTTATTAACCATATTATATAAAAATACAAAGAGACATTGTAAAAGTGAAACTAATTAACTTAGAGTTAATACTTAAAGATAAGGTTAATATAAGTACCCAAACCTGTCTAAATTCTATTGGATGAGTTGTTTTCGACATATAACCACCTCATCCTTTTAATAGTCAACTTTTGATCCTTTGGAAACCGAATATGAATTTATTATAAATTAATATTTCTAGCTTTTCCAAAGGTGCCCCTCACCCCTCTTATAAAAGGGCACTCCTCCTTCTCTTTTCCTCACACCTCTCAAGCCACTTGGCTCGTCCAAACTCTGCACAAATAAGCTCCCCACATCCCTCTCCTCCTCCTTGAAGCTTCCCCTTAGGCAGAAAGCATTTCAAGAAGTCCTTTGGTTCCAACCAAAGTGAGTTACCTAGATTAAAGGTAACGATTTCTCTTAAATTATTTTCATTTATTTTGCTTCTCCAACCCCCAAAATCTTTTTATTTCCTTTCTTTTGTAACAAGACCAGTATCCACAATATACTAGGATGTTGTTATAAGAAGGATTCAAACTACACATACACACAACTCCATCTAATGGATGATGAACATAATGTTTCTGTGGATGGCAAACTAACGCCTCACGAAACGATGATTGTTCAAATACATCTTACCACCTCTCATGGTGGCCATTATGATGGAACTGTAATTAAATATGATATTAATGATATATATTTTATATATAAGCTTCTGTAATTCCATTTTATTTCATACCATTATTCGTTTCATGTTGTATATACATACGATAATTTCATTTGAGGAAGTGCGGACTACCGCCCCCTTAAAATGATATGACTCGTTCATACCACACATGGAACGTATAAAGGATGGTGTTAATGAACTTAAGTAACATATATAAAATATTATATTATACTGGAATAGTAATATACCTATGTATCATTTGGATTTGATTCTTTTAAAATGAAAATTAAATGGAAGTAGCGTTCGTGCGTACGTACGGACTACCGTCTCCACGAACGCGATAAGATTCATTCTCCATCATATCCATTCAAGTATTATTCTCATTTTAGGGTTAAAAATAATGTTAATATCATTCTGATTATGAATAAGATATAATCTATCCATTAAAAACATGTCTTACGTAACCAAACATTTAAGAAGAACGAATCGATTATCACCCGAAACGACGATTATACTAAGATATTATTAATAAAGCAATGTTAAAAGATCGTATATGATATAATATTAATGTATATGATTCTTGTATAATTTAATAACAATTATTTCACCATTATATAGGAGGTTAACCTACCCCAACAAAGGAAAAGTACAAGGTAAGGGTTATTTCACAATCTCTTCATTATCCGAGGTTGTATTATACGTAATAATCTACTGGGATCTCTTTATCATCCACATCCATGTTTCTTCGAAATGTATTTCAAAACATTTTTTACTATTTACAAGAATATGGGTTAAAGTCATTTATACCCTTGTTTGACTTTTTATAAGAGGTTTATAAAGGAATCTTTCCGTCGTTTTCAAAACAAGGTCCTTTTTAACCTTTTCGACAGAATTGAGGTAAGAATGTTTTTTTTAACTTATACGGCGGGTGTGATTACTTTCCGCCGTTATAAAATCGTCGAAGCTTTCCTTACAAGCTTATAAGAATATTTTCAAAGAAAATGTTTTATTTTATATGGATCTTAAATGTTTTCAAAATAAAAGGAGATACTTCTTTTAAAAGAATTTTGATTTCATCTATGTCAACATCCTTTGATGGATTTTAAGATTATTTGAAGTTGATTTATTATAATACAAAACTTCTATATTGTATTGAAGGTTTTGTGATATGTTTGAATGTGGATGTGCTATTTTATACCATTCATAGTTTATGGTGAAACTATTGACATTTCGTATGCTAGTTTTAACCCGAATGTTTATGTTATATTTCAAACTTTTCTTCAGATGAATGTGCTAAACAAGTATGTTCCGGGTTGGGGACCGGTAAAAGTAAGCCCTCCAGGTTGGGGACTGGTTAAAGTAAGCCCTCCAGGTTAGGGACTGGTAAAAGTAAGCCCTCCGGTTTGGTCTCCGGTTATTAGAGGTACTCCGGGTTGGTGTCCGGTTATTAGAGGCACTCCGGGTTGGTGTCCGGTTATTAGAGGCACTTCGGGTTGGTGTCCGGTTATTAGAGGCACTCCGGGTTGGGTTTCGGTTAGAAGTAACCCCTAGGTCTTGGGATGAGGCCTAGACAATGAAATTAACGTTTGACATTATGCATTCCAACATTATGAAAGTGGTTATTGATTTTTGCATGTGATTATTCGATTAGTAGAATATCCATGTGAATAATTAAATGGCATTATTTCATTTTACTTTTGTCATACTATGTTGAAGTTCAAGTTTAAAAGGCTTTTGTTTTAGTAATTCATTGCCTTAAATGTTTACGCTTATTTTGAATGTTCCGCTATATTGTTATCCTTACTGGGCATTTGAGCTCACCCCTTTTCTATGTTTTATTTTTCCCAGGTAGTGAAGAAGTAAATTATGATTGACTTGCAGGGATATTATGAGGGGTTAATAGTGTGGATATGAAGACTTTGTTGTTGTAGTAGTTTTTCACTTTGAAATGTAATGTAAAACTTTATGTTTATATCTAGTGTTTCCAAGGCTACTAAACTAATCGGTCTTTCGAGATTTGATCTTTCTTGTGATCATGCCAATGTTACGAAGTAATGCACCGACTCTGGGTAGCTGGGGTCGGGGCGTTACAGTTGGTATCAGAGGAAGTTTAGTAAAAACCTTGGAAGCTAGATTTAGATAAACTCTGATTAGAGCACGTAGACCTAAGATGAACTTTGAGGATTAGTATAGAAGAACTTCCTAGAATTTTGGTATTGTAGAGATTTTGTGAGTTTTCCGAGCAATACATCCCTGTCTGGATACGAGCAGGTAGAGGCGGCTCTGGCACAGATGTACCTAGGGGTAAAACCCGAAAACACCGCTTTGAACTAGACTCGAACGGGAACTGGTGCACGACAACGGGCCTTGCTGTACTCTTGGTTACGACACTCCCGGGGGATATGCTTAGGATAACTCTCATTTTTCTTTACAAATCATTTTTAAGGGATTATGAGTATATACTTCCTCAAAGAAAACATTCTTATGATTATGGATTATATCCATAAATATTTCAATTTATGTTAAGTGTTTTATAAGTATGGGATTATGTATTTTGATTCATAAACTGATCTAGTTTATGCCATTGTTTAGAAATGGCGCCCAGTAGAAAGAATGAGAACTCCAGAAATGCACATGATCCAAAGAGAAGGAAGGATCATATCTTTCATGGTCTTAAGCTAGAATTGATAAGAGAAATAGTCTCCCATGTATTATCATCATATGAAGAAATAATATCATGTGTTGATAAGATAAGTAAAGAGTTTACTGAGTCCTATGGCTTTGAAGGGAAGCAAGAGAAGAAAAGGATGGAAGAGAGAAAAATGGATAAAGGGAAGAGGGAAAAGAAGAATTTTCCCATATGTGGTAACTGTGGAAAGAAACACCCTGGAACTTGCCTGAAAGGAATGGGAGTTTGTTATAAGTGTGGAGGAAAAGGGCAAAAAGTACGTGACTGCAAGGGTGAGAAAATGGTCTCAAATGTACAATGCTTCATTTGCAATGACTTTGGACACTACGCGAACCTATGTCCCAGTCATCAGACTATGCCGCAAATGATGCTATTGGATAATAATCAAGTTATGATACTACCAAAGATGAAGAGGAATGATTAGAGTTCTTATGTTGATTATGTCAATTGAGTGTTGTATCAACAATGTACTTTTTATAATAATTATGGAGTATATAAGGATTGTACTGCAGTACTATTTCATTAAGGACTTGAGATTGTGTGGAACAAAGAAAAGTGACTCAATAGCAGGATAAATTTTTGGAAAATATATGGTTGAGGGAATGATAAATCATAATATAGTTCTGATACTGAGGTAGTGATTTTGGAATAATATGTGATTGTTTTGGATAAATTATATTGGATATTCTTGACTACCCTGGAACTGATTAATGATTTGTATATTCCATCATTGTTGGGGTTTAAAACATTTTTGGATTAATGAAGTATATCCAGCTTTCTATATGGAATAAGGGAGCATGAATGTAATCAATAAGGAATATGGTAATTCAGGATGTTTCGGTGTATTAAAAGAATACATGATGAAGGTATTCATATGCTATTACGGGGTAAAAAGGTTCTACATTATGTTTACCTTGCTTATAAATGTTGGACTGTGAGTTTGGATAGAAGTATTTTGGATAGTTCTAGTTTGGATTATTTTGGATTGCCATAAAAGGACAACCCGGAGGTCGGGCGGCAACCCGTCGCGTCCGGCAAGGCTGCGAGACTTGAACCCGCAACCGAAGGGCGACAAGGGTGTATCACCTACCACTGGCCCATGAGATGTCCTGGATTAAATAATGTAGTTTTTATTAAAATATCATGTAGATGAATTATAAATTCGTTTATTTTGGAACCCTATACGAATAGTGTAAATAGAATTTTTTTTTACATTCTATTATCTTTTAGAGTGACAGATGAGTTTGTGGTAGAAATTTATTAATGGATAAAACTCTAATTATAAAGTAATTGTATCTCCTTATGATCTTAGCCAATATCATAAATAAATTCCTCAACATTAAGAAAATCAACTTAGAACAAAAATGTTTTCCTAGATGGTACCTTAAATCATCACTAATTTATGGCTTTGGGATTGTTGGCCTTTTCATAGCCATGTTCTCTACCACTCTCCATCAGATAATTGATGGTTATATTTTTCTTCCATATCCATATTTTCCTACATGGAACCCTAGTATGTGTTATTTTCGGTAATCTTCATACATTCGACTCTTTATTATAAATAGAGGCCTCATTAATTCATTTTTCGATGTGGGATTTCAACTAAGATATTTTGAAACGTCAAAAATGTGTTATCCTAATACCCTATGTTTTGTTGAACCGATGGTATTTCAAATCATCATAGATTGATGAATTTAAGGACCTAAATTTTACACTTGTTTGTGATTGATGACCTCAATCACTAACTATAAATATTTACGTTTTTCCTCCAATTATATGTCTCTGATTGCCACCAATGTTCTCCTAATCAAGATCTAAATTTGGTGGTGACCCTTTCATTTCTCTTTTCCACATATTAAGACTAAATTTTAGTAACCCAATTTACGATGTGGGTTTTCCCACAAATATATTTTCTATTTTCAACCTTTTATTTTCGAAGAACAATTTCAAATTGCGAGGACGCAATTTATTGAAGGAGGGGAGAATGTAACACCCCAAGATTTCATAGTGTGTTATTTCTTCAAAATAATTCAATAACTTGCACTCCACGCAACACCGAGTTCAATCACACCATGACTTACAAAAAAAAGGCATTAAAAGAGGTCATGAATAGCATTAACTAAATTTTTCACTTTACATAATCCTTATAATTTTAGAATCCATATTATGAGTTTCTTAGTCATAATGCAAGAATAGATTCATTTTCAGTATTGCACTTTTATCAACTTTTAATAGTGAAACCTTTTTAAATACAATATTTTAAACTTTTTGACTAAATGGGGACATCAAAAAATTTAAAATGAAACATCCCAAGCTTCCACGGTACGCTTTCCTTTGAATAATACAGTAGCGTGTGTTGTACGCAACTTCGAGTTTTAACACACACCACAACCGATCAAACTAGCCGTTATGAATAGTAATACCTAATTTTTAAAATTATATATATTTTATATTTCAAAATGGACTTCATTTTTGGATTCGGAATATCTAATTTAGCCTAAGGTGAAATTTTGGTACATTTCGGATAACTTTCATATTTTGATGAATAGTGAAAATTACTAAATTTTAATTAAAAACAACTTTTTTAATCAAAATAATTAATAGTGATAAATTATGAATTTGAGTGGTTTTAAAGTATATTTAGAATATATTTTTACCATTTAATATAATGTTGGTCATTGGACATAATTTTAAAATTAAACCGAACATAAACAAGTGTCAATCTTTTGATAGTTATTATCTCTTAAAAACACGCTTTTTGTTTTGACAGCGGGAATTAATTTTAAATTAATTTCTGCCACTTCTGTGTTTTGAATTTAGGAAAATGGATTCCATATTTGGAATCAGGATGTTCAAATTGTGTAAATGGGTAACTTTTATTTTTAGACTTTTTGAATAATTACTGCGGTAAATATTTTATTTACCATGGTTAAGGGTAAATCCGGTAAATAAGGGTTAAAAAAAATAATATTATAATAATACTAAATTACCCTAAAACGTGTCTTAACCCTATTGGTTGATACATGGTCGACCATGGGAATCTTTGGGTCTATTTTGGGACCCCATGGATCCACTTGTAAGTGATAATGACACATTATATTAATAAAGCTAAAATAAAAATAAAAATGGCATAAGCTTACATCTTTTAAAGAACAATTTTTACATAGGGTTATACATGTTGGAATTTCGATTATAAATATTAATTAGAAATCTAAAAAGATTTCCTACATAATGATATTTTATTTATAATTTTTAGACATTAAATAATTTATTTTATTTATGACACAATGATGATGCAGTAATTACTATAATAGTGAAAAATTAAAATAATTGATATTATAAATACCCAAATAAATATAATATGAAACTTTTAATGAAATAAACTAATTTTCTAGGATAATATGATATATTAGGATTGATTTAATTGACTTTGTTCGAAGTAATCAATCTGTTATGAGTTTCACAAAAATCAACTATTGAATAGTGTCAAAATTGACATAAAAGAGTTCTTAAAACAAATATTATATTATTAATTGATATTAAATTCCTAAAAATCTAAGGTTCGGCCAAGAAACTTATATTATGATAGGTTAATCATTAATGGACCACTTGGGGGTCTCTTGGATGTATATAGTAAGTTTATTAACCATATTATATAAAAATACAAAGAGACATTGTAAAAGTGAAACTAATTAACTTAGAGTTAATACTTAAAGATAAGGTTAATATAAGTACCCAAACCTGTCTAAATTCTATTGGATGAGTTGTTTTCGACATATAACCACCTCATCCTTTTAATATTCAACTTTTGAGCCTTTGGAAACCGAATATGAATTTATTATAAATTAATATTTCTAGCTTTTCCAAAGGTGCCCCTCACCCCTCTTATAAAAGGGCACTCCTCCTTCTCTTTTCCTCACACCACTCAAGCCACTTGGCTCGTCCAAACTCTGCACAAATAAGCTCCCCACATCCCTCTCCTCCTCCTTGAAGCTTCCCCTTAGGCAGAAAGCATTTCAAGAAGTCCTTTGGTTCCAACCAAAGTGAGTTACCTAGATTAAAGGTAACGATTTCTCTTAAATTATTTTCATTTATTTTGCTTCTCCAACCCCCAAAATCTTTTTATTTCCTTTCTTTTGTAACAACACCAGTATCCACAATATACTAGGATGTTGTTATAAGAAGGATTCAAACTACACATACACACAACTCCATCTAATTGATGATGAACATAATGTTTCTGTGGATGGCAAACTAACGCCTCACGAAACGATGATTGTTCAAATACATCTTACCACCTCTCATGGTGGCCATTATGATGTCACTGTAATTAAATATGATATTAATGATATATATTTTATATATAAGCTTCTGTAATTCCATTTTATTTCATACCATTATTCGTTTCATGTTGTATATACATACGATAATTTCATTTGAGGAAGTGCGGACTACCGCCCCCTTAAAATGATATGACTCGTTCATACCACACATGGAACGTATAAAGGATGGTGTTAATGAACTTAAGTAACATATATAAAATATTATATTATACTGGAATAGTAATATACCTATGTATCATTTGGATTTGATTCTTTTAAAATGAAAATTAAATGGAAGTAGCGTTCGTGCGTACGTACGGACTACCGTCTCCACGAACGCGATAAGATTCATTCTCCATCATATCCATTCAAGTATTATTCTCATTTTAGGGTTAAAAATAATGTTAATATCATTCTGATTATGAATAAGATATAATCTATCCATTACAAACATGTCTTACGTAACCAAACATTTAAGAAGAACGAATCGATTATCACCCGAAACGACGATAATACTAAGATATTATTAATAAAGCAATGTTAAAAGATCGTATATGATATCATATTAATGTATATGATTCTTGTATAATTTAATAACAATTATTTCACCATTATACAGGAGGTTAACCTACCCCAACAAAGGAAAAGTACAAGGTAAGGGTTATTTCATAATCTCTTCATTATCCGAGGTTGTATTATACGTAATAATCTACTGGGATCTCTTTATCATCCACATCCATGTTTCTTCGAAATGTATTTCAAAACATTTTTTACTATTTACAAGAATATGGGTTAAAGTCATTTATACCCTTGTTTTACTTTTTATAAGAGGTTTATAAAGGAATCTTTCCGTCGTTTTCAAAACAAGGTCCTTTTTAACCTTTTCGACAGAATTGAGGTAAGAATGTTTTTTTAACATATACGGCGGGTGCGATTACTTTCCACCGTTATAAAATCGTCGAATCTTTCCTTACAAGATTATAAGAATATTTTCAAAGAAAATGTTTTATTTTATATGGATCTTAAATGTTTTCAAAATAAAAGGAGATACTTCTTTTAAAAGAATTTTGATTTCATCTATGTCAACATCCTTTGATGGATTTTAAGATTATTTGAAGTTGATTTATTATAATACAAAACTTCTATATTGTATTGAAGGTTTTGTGATATGTTTGAATGTGGATGTGCTATTTTATACCATTCATAGTTTATGGTGAAACTATTGACATTTCGTATGCTAGTTTTAACCCGAATGTTTATGTTATATTTCAAACTTTTCTTCAGATGAATGTGCTAAACAAGTATGTTCCGGGTTGGGGACCGGTAAAAGTAAGCCCTCCAGGTTGGGGACTGGTTAAAGTAAGCCCTCCAGGTTAGGGACTGGTAAAAGTAAGCCCTCCGGTTTGGTCTCCGGTTATTAGAGGTACTCCGGGTTGGTGTCCGGTTATTAGAGGCACTCCGGGTTGGTGTCCGGTTATTAGAGGCACTCCGGGTTGGTGTCCGGTTATTAGAGGCACTCCGGGTTGGGTTCCGGTTAGAAGTAACCCCTAGGTCTTGGGATGAGGCCTAGACAATGAAATTAACGTTTGACATTATGCATTCCAACATTATGAAAGTGGTTATTGATTTTTTCATGTGATTATTCGATTAGTAGAATATCCATGTGAATAAGTAAATGGCATTATTTCATTTTACTTTTTTCATACTATGTTGAAGTTCAAGTTTAAAAGGCTTTTGTTTTAGTAATTCAGTGCCTTAAATGTTTACGCTTATTTTGAATGTTCTGCTATATTGTTATCCTTACTGGGCATTTGAGCTCACCCCTTTTCTATGTTTTATTTTTCCCAGGTAGTGAAGATGTAAATTATGATTGACTTGCAGGGATATTATGAGGGGTTAATAGTGTGGATATGAAGACTTTGTTGTTGTAGTAGTTTTTCACTTTGAAATGTAATGTAAAACTTTATGTTTATATCTAGTGTTTCCAAGGCTACTAAACTAATCGGTCTTTCGAGATTTGATCTTTCTTCTGATCATGCCAATGTTACGAAGTAATGCACCGACTCTGGGTAGCTGGGGTCGGGGCGTTACATACTTTGGGAATATATCCAAATTAAGGATTCCTTTCGTGCAAATAAAAAGAAGACACCCCCAAAAGAGGTAATCATTTTATCCATTCATTCAAAGGTCATTTCTTCTTCTACTTCCTCTTATTAAGTTGTTACCATATTAAAATAATAAATACAGAATATAAAATATTATGATATGTTTTTAATATTTTTTTACAACCGTATTCCACTTTTTACCCATACTATGAAAAACAATACCACCATGCGTTCGTACGTACGACTTACCATCTCCATGCTATGGTGTAAATTGTTTCTTCATGTAAAATTTATTTATATGGGTATAATGATAATTATAATGGACTTAAATAATAAATATAACATTAAATTGTTTCTTTAAAATTCATATTTCATCCAATTATAAACCATTTAACCATTAAGGAAATAATACCATGGCTCATGCGTACATACAACTTACTATCACCACGGCACGATGAGACTCATCTTCCATGTTCACCATCCAATAATGATTATAATAATAAATATTATAAATAACTATGAAATATATGACATAATAATTCTATTGGGATGATATATATTTATATACATATATTTCATTCACTTACTTCCATACGATACGAAAATGGAAACAACGTTCATACATACTTACGACCTACCATCTTCGTGAACGGTTTATTCCATTTCATATATCTATTTATATTTATATATGTTCTATAAATCATAATATACATTATTAAATTAATTAAATCATGATCTAAGTAATATAATCAATAATAATGAGTCAAAACACATACAATAAACAAAGCGATTATTACCCAAAATGTTGCATTAATTAAGAATTGTAAATAAATGGGTAATATAAAGTCATAAAAGAATCATATATGATATTATAAATATTATTATGATTCTGATATAAGTTAATAATATGTTTAAATATATTATACAAGAGTTTCAGACACGTAATGAGAGTGTTGTGCCTAAGGTAATGGTTAATTCCTCAATCTCATTATTATCCGAGATTGTTTATGTGTAAGTATTTACTAGGAAATATTTATCTTCCATGCCAATGTTTTATAAATATATTTTCAAAAGGAATATTTTAAGGTTTTATGGAAGGGTATATTTAACTCGATCATAATTTTAATTATTTTAAATATTTTTTTTCAAAATCTATTTAATTAGTGTCCATGTTTTAAAAATGATATTATGGATTTATTTATATGGACATGATTATTTTAAAATGTTAATTCCTTTAAAAAGTTTCAAATTGGTTTGGGACAGTTTGATTCAAAAATCACTTTTAAATGGATTCCTTTATAAATTTTGTGACTTTTAAATGATTTCATGAGAAACAGATATTACTCTAAAAGAGTTTTACTGAATAATTTTCAACTATGTCAACATCCTTTACTGGATATTATTATTAATTGAGGTTGATTTATTATAATACATTATTCTATATTGTATTGAGTGATTTATGATATGTTTGATTGTGGATGTGCTATTTCTATACCTTAATGTTTTTTGGTTAAAGTATTGACATTTTGTATGCTAGTTTTAATATGAATGATTATGTTACGTTTCACCCTTTTCATATGAGGAATGTATTGGACTTAGTAAGTGACGGGCGAGGCCCTCTATAGCCCCCTGATGCATCAGTAGGTCTCATGAGAGAAACTAGTGTCTAGGCACATGACCTTGATAGAATATTTGTGAATTCTCTTGGCGTAAGGCCTTGACGTAGTAGTTATTATGTTCAGTTTTATGCATTCCCTCGTTATGAAATTTGTTATTACATGTGATTATTCAACAAGTAGAATATCCATGTGCATGTTTATATGGTAATATTTTATTTATTATTTCTATATTATGTAGATGATATTTTTTTAAAATACCCTTGTTTTAGTATTGTACCTTGATTTAGAAGTTTATACTTAATTGTGATATCTTCCTCTATATTGTTTATCCTTATTGAGCATCTAAGCTCACCCCTTTCTTATGTTTTATTTTCCCAGGATGCCAAGAAGTATTCTATGAATGATATAGAGGGTTAAGCTAGAGGAATAATGTAACTCTCAAAGGATTGTGTATGCAATATTTTATGTTAGAAATTATAATTTAAATTTCATGTATGTAATATATTTTCCAAGACTGTTCAACTAATCGGTCCTTCGAGACTTGATTCCTTATAATCATTCTAATGCATTAAAATAATTCACCAACTTCGGGTAACTGGGGTCGAGGCGTTACAACCGTAGAAGGAAAAATGACACCCAGTGAAGTACAAGAGACTAGGAGGTGTGGGTCCCCCACTTTAGCATTTATAGGGGAGACTCACTATTTTAAAACATGTTCATAATATCATACCTTTGTATTTGAGGTTTAGTTTTTCCCAAACAATCGATTTTAGCTGCAACATACCTCTCTTTCCCTAAGAGATTGAGTTTGATGTGAGGAAGACGTGATTCTTGGGTTCCCTTATAAAGAGGGAGATTGGTTTTATCAGAGCTTTCAAAAAATATTTCAGAAAAGTGTATTTTATCACTACTAAAAAAAGTGTTGATATATAAAAATTTTATCATTTCTTTTTTAGCACTGATAAAAGTTATGATTTATCATCCCTTTCTTAGAAAAGATAAATGATAGTTTTTATCAGTGGTAAAAATCACTGAAAAAAGTATAAAATGATGAAAATATTATAATTGAACAAAATTTATTAAAATAATAAAATTATTTAAAAAGAAATATAATAACTATTTAAATTACAAAAAAAAAATTAAAAATGCATTAAAATGAATTAAATATATAAATTAAAAACATTTTGAAAAAATTGAAACATAATAAATAAATATGTATAAATTAATATTAAAAAATGAATAAATCTTGAATATATAAAAAATTAATAAAAATTTGTAATTTATAAAAATATATAATGATTGAATATTAAAAATGAATAAATAAATATGAATAAATTACACAAATATTAAGAAAATAGTTAATTAATAACATTAATTACATAACATATAATCAGATAAGAAACAAATAAACAAATTATATAAATTATATAACAAAATTGTTAATAATGAATAATATTAATTATTTATATTATAAATTTTTTAAAAAATGCATTCAAATAAATTAATTAAACAAATTTGAAACAAATTAAAATATTATAACTTAATTAAAAAAAATAAATTAATATTATTCATATAAATTACAAAATTACTACAAATCTTAAAAATTTTAAAATATATATCTAAATAAATATTAAAAATGACTATTTTACAAATGATAAAAAAATCATAAATATTAAAAATTATTAAATATTATTAACTGAAATAATATTAAAAATGAATAAAGAAAATTTAATGGAAAACAAAACTATTTACAAATCATAGGATTAATTACATGAATTATAAACATATACAAAAATTAATTAAATATTAAAAATTACATTTTAATAAATTAATTGTATGTATTTCAAAGATTTAAAAATATTATAACTTAATAAATAAAATTGAATAAATATTAATCATATATGTTAAAAAATCATTAAAAATTTATACTTCTTAAATAATTATTTATAAATAAATATTAAAAATGAATAAATTGCACAAATATTAAAAAATTATTAAATATTAAAAATGAATAAATAATAGTTAATGAATGATTATTAAAAATGAATAAATATAATTGAATAAATTTCTAAAAAAATAAAAAAGTGAATTTGTAACATTAATTTATTGTAATTTGAAGTTATGTAATGGTAAACCAAAGTCAAGTAAGGGTAAAATAATGTTATATAGGGTTAAATAAGAGTTAAGTGACGATAAAACAATGTTATATATGGGTAAAATGAAATTATGTAAGTGTAAATAGAATTTAAGTTTCAAAAAAAGCAATTTAAGGGTAAACATAAACTTATACGGGTTATGTAAGGTCAATCTAAAGTTAATTATGCGTAAATAAAGTTAGGTGAGGGTAAACTAAAAATATATATGGGTAAAAATAAATAAATAAAGGGTAAAACAAGATATTTAATGGTAAACTAAAGTTATTTTAGGTTAAAAATAAGTTATGTAAGGGTATAGAAAATTTATATAAGGCTAAAAAGAAAGTTGTACAGGTTGGGTAAACTAATTTTATGTAAGGGTAAAAAAAGTTAAGTGAGGGTAAAATAAAGTTACATATGGGTAAACATAAGTTATATAAGGGTAAAAAAAGTTATGTAAGCATAAAATAATGTTATTAAAGGGTAAAACATTTGATTAAGGGTAAATAAAATTTATTTAATGGTAATGTAAAGTTATATATGGGTAAAAAAAGTTATGTAATGGTAAAAAAGTTATATAAGGGTATAAAAATATTTGTACATGTTCATTATGGGTTAAAAAAGTTATTTAAGGGTAAAAAAGGTTATGTAGGGGTAAACATGAGTTAAACAAGGGTAAATAATGCTATATAAAGGAAAAATAAAGTTATATATGGATAAATTTAAGTTATATAAGTGTAAAAAATGTTATATAAGGGTAAACAAAAACTGTTAAAGGTTAATTAATGGTAAAATAAAGTTATGTAAAGTTTTAAAAAAATTATGTAAGGGTAAAATAATGTTATATAAGGGTAACATAAAAGTTAAGTATGTTTAAATAAATTATATGTAAGGGTAAACAATAGTTATATATGTCTAAAAAAAATTTAAGGGAAATGTTATGAAAATTTAAACATAAACTTATTCAAGTTAATTAAAGGTAAACTAGAGTAAAGGTTCATAAAAAGTTATGTAAGGGAAAAATAAAGATATATAATGGTAAATATATATTAAGTAAGGGTAAAACCAAGTTATGTAAGGGTAAACTATTTTTATATATGGGTAAACTGAAGTTATGTAAGGGTAAGGAAAAATTTTGTGAGTGTAAAAAAAACTGGTACAAGTTAAGTATGGGTAAATTTTTTTTAATAAGGGTAAAAAAAGTTAATCAAGGGTATACTAAAGTTATTTAAGGGTAAAACAAAGTTAATAAATGTTAAAAAAGAGTTATATAAGGGTAAAATAAAGTTATGTAATTCTAAATATGAGTTAATTTAAGGGAAAAACGTTATATAAGGGTAAATAGAAACATGTATAGCTTAAGTAAGAGTAAACTAATGTTAAGTAATAGTAAAGAAATGTTAAGTAAGGGTAAAATAAAGATATGTAAGGGTAAAAATAAGTTATGTAGGGGTAAAATAGTGTTATATAAGGGTAAAATAAAACAATGTAAGGGTAAAAAAGATTATGTAATTGTATGAAAAAGTCATGTAAAATGTAAACTAAAGATATGTATGGGTAAAAAAAGTTAAGTGAGCATAATAAAAATTATATGAGGGTAAAAAGAAACATGTATAGGTTAATTAATGGTAAAATAATGTTTTGTAAGGGTAAAATAATGTTATTTTAGGGTAAAATAATGTTATAGACAGTTAAATAGAAGTTAAATATGGTTGAAATTAAGTTATGTTAGGGTAAATAGAAACTTTTATAGGTTATGTAATGGTAAACTAAAATTATGTATGGGTAAAAAAAGTTATGTATGGGTAAATTGGTGTTACATAAGGGGAAACAAAATTTATATAAGGTTGGAAAAAAGTTGAGTAAGGGTAAACTAAAGTTATGGTTTGTTTGGCATGCTACATTATGGATATTGTATGTCATCATGTTATATTGTTTAGTATAGTATTTTTGTTTTATTAGTTCATATAAATTTAAAAACTTGTATTTAAAATTTTCAATGATATGTTTTGATAATTTGTAACTAGTGTTTCTTAATGGGATTTTTTTAACGTCCCAACCTGGGTACCACAAACTAGTGCCCTGAGTCGGTCAGCTGCATGACCTCCGGCGTCCCTCCCCAAATACTAGAGGATACCGACTAGAATTGAGGGTCTAATATTGTCATGACCCATCCTTGGGGCCCGTTCCGTGACTACCCCAAGCCCGCCATCCATAGGCCAGGGGTTGGCGACTAGCACCAAAGGCGTAAATCCCGATAAAAGGGAAGGCATTGCCTTTATATAAGAAAAAAACACCATAGAGTACGCAAGCTGAAGTAAACACTAAGTAAACTGAGTACAAAAGTAAGTATTGGAAAGTAAATGGGCTAGAATACAACCCAACTGAAAGTACAGTACAACTAAAAAGAAAGTACAATAGCCTTAAATTAAATCAGCAACCACTGAGTCGTCCTCCGGATATCCCACCTGAAGGGTGGGTATAGATGGTCTCCTCAGCTCCTCGGGTTCGGCCATCTGCTCCATGTACGTCCCGCTTGATAGTCCACCTCCGGGTACCATTCCGCTCCATAAGCCTCAACCACGATCAGCGCTGTCCGTTGTCTACAACCAACACAACGTAGTGCAGGCATGGCCCGTGCAGGGATGAGTATACGATACTCAGTAGGGACCCCGAGACCCCCGAAGGTCTCCCAGAATCCACAAAGGATATTCCACAAAGGAAGGATACAAACACGAAGTATCAACCAACTCTACATAGGTATATGCCCATACATATACCAAAGTCATCAATTCCAGCTCATCTCCAACACGCGATCCCAAGTACAACCCAATCCACCTAGGAAAGCATAACCCAATCCACATAGGAAAACACAAACCAATCCACACAGGAAAGCACAACCCAATCCACACAGGAAATCATGACAATCACATCGAAGATAATGATTTAAAGTCAAGACCAATCTCACATAGGTATACTACTGATGAAGAGGGGTGGAGACGATTAGATGTAATATCTGAATCATCTCCCCTACTGGACCCACATAGGATCCAAGTATTGAAGTCGTCGCTGCTGAACCCACGTAGGATCCAAGTACAGTAACCATCGCTGCCGAACCCACGTAGGATCCAAGTACAGTCGTCATCCCTACTGAACCCACGGAGGATCCAAGTACAGTCTTCCTCGCCGCCGAAGCCACGTAGGATCCAAGTACAGTCGTCCTCGCTTCCAAACCCACGTAGGATCCAAGTACAGTCTTCATCGTCATTGCGGTCGAAGCCAGCTCTAGGGTTCCCGCACACAGCATGATCAATTCAGGGAGGGTTCGCTCCACAAGCCAAGGGGGTCAATACATAAACTGTCGTGAAGTCAAGAGTTGATGTATCACAAAGTTCCGTCTCGTCAATAGGAACTCAACGCGGCAAACGACGCATCAATCGGACGCCCAGTCAAAGAGTTATTGGCTTTTTCGTTCCAGGGGCCTGGTTGGTTTTTAAGTTAAAACCAACCCGACCGTACTCCAGCTGTGTCCAAACCTCAAGAAGAGTAAGACAAAAGAACCATCTCACAAAGAGGAATTCAACGTGATTGACAGCATGTCATTCGGACTTCCAGTCGTTATGTTATAAGCATTTCCACACCAAGGGCACGGTTGGTTTCGGGTTCGAACCAACCCAGACATACTCAAACTTCACTGAAAGCATGAGTGTAATATACAGAAACGAAAGTCTCAATCCAAGGATCTCAACTCAACTGACGATGTGTCTATCGGAGGTCCGTAGCCCAAGATATGGGCGTTTGAACGAACCTGGTCCGAAACTAGGGGGTTTGGGCCCAGTCTGACTCGGCCTGATACCCCCTGGGTCGGCCCGAACCGGGTCGACCTGAACCAGGTCTGGGTCCGGCCCGATTGGGTGCGGCCCGGCCCGGCTTGCGTGGCCAGGCCCGGTGCTAGCGGCCCAGCCCAGTGCGGTCGGCCCGACCCGGCCCGCGCGGCCAGCTGCCCGGCTCGGAAGCCGGATGCGGCTCGGCTCTCAGCTGAGCGGGGTGCGAAGGGGGGGGGGGGGGGTGCCACCCCCTGTTTCCTAAATGGCTGGCCGTAATGGCCGGCCTTGGTGAACCACGGGACCCCTTTGGGTCCCGCCTCCAGGTAGCATCGACGGCCGGCTCTGCCGACCGCCCCTTTGAAGACCGCCGTCGCCTTAGGCCGCACCTTCTGTCCGACCGGTGTGACGCGACGGCGCTGCACCCCTCTACCGCGGCCCGCCCTAGCCATGGCCCACCCCAGCCGTGGCCCATTGAATCTCCGGTGCGGCGCGACGACGTCGCGCCACTCCGCCGCGGCGCGCTCCGGGCTGCAGCCTCCTTCAGCCCCACTGGCTCGGCGCGACAGTGCCGCGCACCATCGCCGCGGCCCGCTCCGGCCGCGGTCCTCTTCGTACCCGCGTAGTGCAATGACACCATGCTGCCTTCGCCACAACATCATCGATGATCAACAATAAAAAGGGGAGGAGGATCAGCCGTGTTTGCGCGGTCCGATCTCCTCCCATTATGATGATAACAAGCGGAAAAAGTTTATGAGATACCCAATGACAAAACAAAGCACAATTTTAATTCATTAAAATTGAAATTAACCCCTACCTCAACAAAAGATGACGAATGTCGGTGTTGCAGTTGACGGCGTCACGAGGTGAGGTTTCGTAGACGTCGACGGAGAGCGTCTGAGGAGGAAACGACATCTCCTCTTTTTTATCACGGTGAGAACAAGGCGTAACGTCGTTGGAGAATTCCTGTGTCATTATTTCCATCCTTGCTGCGGAGGAGGAAAAGGAAGACGAATCCAGGGTCGCTGAGTCGATGTTCTTCGTCGGAGTCTTGGCGTTCTTCAACAAAAGAGAAGAATTTCTTCAAGGGACTTAGAGTTCTCTCCCCAAAATCCTCACACAACCAGCCAACAAAATAAAATAAGTCCTCCCCTTATTTTATTATTTTTCCAAGAAATTCAAATTTCCAAAATTCATACACATCATTCAATTAATTAAAAAGATTCAATTAATTAGATTAGTGTGTGTTGGCATTAAATTAATGTGAGGAGAGGAGAAGTCACCCAATTAATGGGGAAGTTAAACCAAGTTAAGATGAGTTACACAACTTAAGAGGGGGTTTAGAGGAGTTAGGAAATATGAATGGTTGGGCTCTTGTGGGCCCCACCCCACCTTTATCCTATCATGGGTAGTTAGTAACTAGTGAATCCCACCCCAACTCCCACACCTAGGATAAAACCACTTAAGTTAGAAATAACATTTGTACCACAAATTTTATTCAATTCTTTATTAATACCCAAATTTTAACAACTCTTCCTGAGAAAATTCACCTTTGATAAAGGTCCTCTTAAGAAATAACCACCACTGCAGTTTCATCAGTGCCCTCAGATTTTGATTCCGAGCACCGGTTCAAAAAATAAAAAAAACCCACTTGTTCGTTCACTGAACGTACCCGAGCTAAACTTCGGAAATTGATTCCAGGCACATCGGGCCTCAGAATCAGGTGCCGTCAGAAACGGCATACTCATAAAATCCCAAAGAATTTAAGAAAAAATTTTCCTTGAAATTTACAGGTCTTTACATTACTCCCACCACAGGGATTTACGTCCCCGTAAAGATACATCATAAACTTGGGAAACAAACGAGGGTACTGTGCACACATCGGAGCCTCCCGCTCCCATGTGCTCTCTTGGAGGTTCCTGTGCTGCCACCTGATGCACACTAGATAAATCGACCATCCACGTAGGACCCACTCCGGTCGATCCTTGATCTCCACCAGAACCTCCGCAAATGTCGCCTCGTCATCGATGTCCAGCTCCCCATGATCAATGATATGTGTCGGGTCGTGCATGTATCTCCTCAGCTGAGACACGTGGAAGACTTCGTGCACCTGGTGCAACTAAGGTGGAAGAGCCAGGCGATAAGCCACCTCGCCTATCCTTCTAAGAACTTGGAATGGTCTGATGAAGCACGGAGATAACTTGCCGCCCGGGCCAAATATCTGTAATCCACGTCGAGGTGAGACCCGTATGAAAATGTGGTCACCATCCTCGAACTCTAGTGGTCTCCGCCTCCTGTCAGTATAGAACTTATGTCTGCTCTGAGAAGTCCTCATCCGCTCCTGGATGATCTGTACCTTCTCCGTCGTGGCCTGGACCATCTCTGGTCCTACAAGTGCTGACTCCCCAGGGTCTGTCCAGCACAGAGGTGATCTTCAAGATCGTTCGTACAATGCCTCGTATGGTGCCATCTCGATGGTGGAGTGGTAGCTGTTGTTGTACACATACTCCACCAAGGGTAGGTGATCCTCCTAGCTGTGACCAAACTCAAGGACACATGGATGGAGCATGTCCTCAAGAGTCTAAATGGTCCTCTCCGTCTGGCCATCCGTCTGAGGGTGAAAAGAGGTGCTCAGGCATAGCTGCGTCCCAAATGCCTCCTGCAACCCCTTCCAAATCCGGGAAGTAAAATGAGCATCTCGATCGGAGACAATGGATGATGGAACACCATGAAGTCGTACGATCTCCTGAATGTAGAGGTTTCCCAAGCTCTCAATTGAGCCCTGCTCTCTGATGGGTAAGAAGTGGGCCGACATGGTGAGTCGGTCGACAATCACCCAGATAGAGTTGTGTCCCTTGGAAGTACGTGGAAGTCCCATCATGAAATCCATAGATATCCCTTACCACTTCCACTCCGGGACCTCTAAGGGATGTACCAAGCCTGCCAGTACCTAGTGCTCCGCCTTCACCTACTGGCCGGTGAGGTATCGTGAAATGAACTCTACCACAACCTTCTTCATACCCGGCCACCAGTGTTGTCGTCTGAGGTCTTGGTAAATCTTCACTACTGCAGGATTTAATACTAAAGGGGAAGTGTGAAACTCCCTCAGCACCTCCTATCATAATGAAACTGGTACCATGGTACGTCCTCTGAAAAGG
Organism: Viscum album; assembly: GCA_963277665.1. Taxonomy (NCBI): domain Eukaryota; kingdom Viridiplantae; phylum Streptophyta; class Magnoliopsida; order Santalales; family Viscaceae; genus Viscum; species Viscum album. Next base: position 2,043,287,871 of record OY728123.1, read on the forward strand.
CTGACGTTCTCTCCTCCTATAGAAAATCCATCAAGTGACTGTCCTGTGGATATCTGTGTATGTCGCATCTCATAGTCAATGTCCCCACACTGTGCCTCTCTGACCCGCTGAAGTAGTACAAGAGTGACTGTGAGCGACTGTAGAAAGGCTGACCCATCTCTATCCACAAAGGATATCTGCAACGCGGCTAGCTGCTCCGTCACCTCTTCAAGTAGCTGAATGCCTGACCTCCTACTGAGAGCATCAGCTACTACGTTCCCCTTCCCAGGAGTATAGACTATCTCAAAGTCATAGTCCTGGAGGAACTCGAGCCATCTCCACTTCCTCAGGTTCAGGTCCTTCTGTGAGAAGATGTACCTGAGACTCTGGTGGTCAGAGTAGACTATAAAGCACTTTCCATCAGATAGTGCTGCCACATATTCAAGGTGAAGACCACTGTTGCTAACTCCAGGTCATGGGTAGCGTAGTTCTGCTCATGCTGCCTCAACTGTCATGAACCATAAGCGATCACTACCCGCTCCAGTATCAGGACACACCCGAGTCTGGTCCCTGATGCATCATAGTAAACAACGTACCATACGCCCTCCTCTGGTAGCCTCAAGATGGGTGCACTGGTCAATCTCTGACTTAGCTCTTGGAAGCTCTGCTGACATCTTTCTGACCACACGAAGGGTTTCCACTTCTTCGTCAAAGCTGAAAGTGGTGCTATAACTCTGGAGAAGTCTGGCACAAATCTCTGATAGTACCCATCCAGGCCTAGGAAACTCCGCACCTCCGTCATGCTCCTGGGTGGCTCCCAAGATAGCACTGCCTCGATCTTTGTAGGGTCCACCACAACTTCCACCTCAAAGATGACGTTCCCCAATAAGTGGACCTCTTGAATCCAAAACTGACACTTTGAGAGCTTACCATAAAGCTGGTGGTCTCGGAGTGTATCCAATATGACCCACATGTGGTAGGTGTGCTCCTCCTCAGTAGTCGAGTAAATCAATATGTCGTCGATGAAGACTACGACAAATCGATCGAGGTAAGGCTGGAAGATCCTATTCATGAGACTCTTGAACACTGCTGGAGCGTTGGTTACACCGAAAGGCATAACCAAGAAATCATAGTGGCCATACCGACACCTAAAGGCCATCTTATGTACATCATCATCTCGAACTCTGAGCTGATGATAGCCCGACCTGAGGTCTATCTTCGAGAACCAACATTCTCCCTTGAGTAGATCAAAGAGGTCGTTAATCCTTAGAAGTGGATACTTGTTCTTCACAGTCACCTGATTTAGGTGATGGTAGTCGACACACAGTCGCAAGCTCCCATTCGCCTTCTGGGCGAACAAAATCGGGGAAGCCCAGGGTGAAACACTGGGTTGAATGAATCCCTCTCCCTACAAGTCCTCTAGCCGTACCCGTAGCTCTTGAAGCTCAGCAGGAGCCATCCGATATGATGGATCAGATATCAGGGCTATCTCAGGGTGCAGGTCAACATAGAAGTCTACCTCTCTGCGAGGAGGTAGTCTTGGAATGTCGTCAGGAAAAACTTCCGCATACTGATCCACCACAACAGGAAAACCCAGACTCCTCACATCAACTGCTCCCAAGATGAGACTAGCCAACTAATGAGTGATCAGATGTCCTCTCCTCTGTGTGAGTCCATCCTGCACTGCAAAGGCTCCCTTCTCGCAGGTGTAGGTGAAACTACTCCCATTGGTGCGGACACACCACACCTTGTGCCTAATACATTCGATCTGAGCATGGACCGTAGATAACCAATCCATGCCCAAGATGACGTCGTAAGGCCTCGATGCCACTACAGGTAAATCCCAGCCGAAGCTCTCGCCTCCTAGAGTAAGCTCACACTGCCGGCACCAGTGCGTAATCATCGAGTCTGCTCCTGTAGGAGTATCTAGCCATAAGGATCGAGCCAACGACTCCGTCGGAATCTCCGAGCTCCAAACAAGGGGAACGACAACAAAATAATGACTCGCTTGTGTGTCTATAAGAACTGCTACAAGGGTAGAGTAGACATAGATAATACCTCGAATCATCTCAGGTGCACCGTGGTCGTAAGCCTCGACTACCTGAAGCTGAGCCTGCCTCTGCACGCCAGCTCCCTGTGGTTGGGGTGGACCTCCTGGCGGTGGTGGTGGTAGAGCCCCGAAGCATCATCCACCACCTGCTGCTCGGACATCTCCTCTACCTCATCTGCATGCTCCCTATAGACTGCCACGGTCGAACCTCTGCCTCTGCCTGAGTGGTCCCTCAACCGTCTGCTGCTCCTCTGCATGGCGGGTCGGGCAGTCACGAGCCATGTGGCCCTGCCCGCCACTTGCATAACAATGTCTGCCTCTCGTATGACTGGATCTGCTGCGTGTGCCCCGCAACTCCGAACCAGTATCCTACGGTCTCCCACTTGATGGTCTTGTCCACTTGGACCTTTGCGACATCTGTCTACTGCCTGCTGCAGAAGACTCTACTACGTGTCGCCCTGCGGTAGGCCTCGCTGCTGGTGTAGGCTCAGCAAGAAAGCTCTCCACAAGAAGGGCTCGCTCCAGTACTCCTGCCTGCGCCAGAATACTAAGGGAGATCATTGAAGACCTGATCTCATGCCTCATTCCCTGCTCGAAGGTCCGGGCTTGGAAGAATGGGTCCCGTACCATGTCAATGGAATAGCGCAAGCGTTTGGTAAATCTCGCCGAGTACTGGGATACTATCATGCTGCCCTGCCGTAGCTGTAGTAGCTCCTGAATGCTCACAGCACAAAGGGTGGCTGGAACAAACTCCGAGCGGAAGAGGCTCTCGAAGTCTGACCAAAGTAATGATGCCTCATCGTGCACCTGGAGAATCAGGCTCCACCATCTACCTGCTGCTGCATGCAGGAGACTTGCCGCAAGGATCACCATGAGGTCAGATGGTGTCCCTAATAATATGAAGACTCGGACAACAACCTCCATCCAGTCCTCGGCTGCCTGAGGGTCCGTCTCCCCGCGGAACCTGGGTGACCTCTGAAGCTGAAACTCGTGAAGTGCACTCAGGCGACGTGCACTCTCAACTGCTGGGGCTAGTGACATCGGTGGCTCGACAGGTAAATGTACCACCGGTGCCTCCGCTGTAATGGGGCCCTGCACTGAGGCCTCGTCGCTCGGTGGGCTGCCATCTCGCACAAAACTCATAACCCTAGATGACTGCCATCATGGGGCATCCTAAAAAGAAATAGGTGCTCCACGATTGATACAATATACATGGTGAGATGACACAAAGTAATCACAAAGAAAACCTTTGTAACACAGATGCAGTCAATGTTTTCGTGCACTAAGTCGGGAATCAGAAGACAGGGTCCTGGTGAATGGATACGTCAGCCGCCGCACCAAAACTAGACTCCCTGGACTGATAACCACACTCAATACCATTAACACTATTGCTTCACATAGAAAAAATTATAAGATTCTTGACTTCTGCAGTAGATCCGACTCCCTTGATAAAAATTTGTCACGACCCATCCTCGGGGACCGTGCCGTGACTACCACAAGCCCGCCTTCCATAGTCCAGGGGCTGGCGACTAAAAGCAAAGGCGTAAATCCCGTTAAAAGGGAACACAATTCCTTTATATAAGAAAAACAAACACCACAGAGTACGTAAGATGAAGTAAACACAAAGTAAACTGAGTAAAAAAGTAAGTGCTGGAAAGTAAATGGGCCAGAATACAAACCCAACTAAAAGTAGAGTACAACTGAAAATAAAGTACAACACTAGTAAAGTAAATCAGCAACCACCAAGTCGTCCTCCGGCTATCCCACCAGAAGGGTGGGTACAGATGGTCTCCTCAGCTCCTCGGGTCCGGCCGTCTGCTCCGTGTATGTCCTGCCTGATAGTCCACCTCCGAGTACCATTTCACTCCACAAGCCTCAACCACGATCAGCGATGTCCGTCGTCTGCAACCAACACAACGTAGTGCGGGCATGGCCCGTGCAGGGGTGAGTATACGATACTCAGTAGGGACCCCGAGACCCCTGAAGCTCTCCCAGAATCCACAAATGATATTCCACAAAGGAAGGATACAAACACGAAGTATCAACCAACTCTACTTAGGTATATGCCCATACATATACCTAAGTCATCAATTCCAGCTCAGCTCCAACACACGATCCCATGTACAATCCAGTCTACACAGGAAAGCACAACCCAATCCACATAGGAAAGCATGACAATCACATCGAAGATAATGATTGAAAGTCAAGACTCAGCTCATACAGGTATACTACTCATGAAGAGGGGTGGAGACGATTAGATGTAATCTCTGAATCATCTCCCCTACCGAACCCACGTAGGATCCAAGTATTGAAGTCGTCGCTGCCGAACCCACGTAGGATCCAAGTACAGTAACCATCGCTGCCGAACCCACGTAGGATCCAAGTACAGTCGTCATCGCTCCAAACCCATGGAGGATACAAGTACAGTCATCCTCACTGTCGAACCCACATAGGATCCAAGTATAGTCGTCCTCACTGTCGAACCCACGTAGGATCCAAGTACAGTCGTCATCGTCATCACGGTCGCAACCAGCTCTAGGGTTCCCGCACAAAGCATGCTCGATTCCGGGAGGGTCCGCTCTACGAGCCAAGGGGGTCGATACATCAACTTTCACGAAATGCAAAGTTTATGTATCACAAAGTTCCTTCTCGTCAATAGGAACTCAACACGACAGAGAGCGCGTCAATCGGACGCCCAGTCTGAGAGTTATTGGCATTTTCGTTCCAGGGGCCCGGTTTGTTTTTAAGTTAATACCAACCCAAACGTACTCCAGCTGCGTCCAAACCTCAAACAGAGTAAGAAAAAGAACCGTCTCACTAAGAGGAATTCAATGTGATCGGCGACACGTCATTCGGACATCCGGTCGTTAAGTTATAAGCGTTTCTGCTCCAAGGGCCCGGTTTGTTTCGGGTTCGAACCAAACCGACCATACTAAAGCTTCACCGAAAGCTTTAGTGTAATATATTGAAGCAACCGTCTTGATCCAAGTATCCCAATGCAACTGACAGTGCGTCGATCGGAGGTCCTTAGCCCAAGATATGAGCATTTGAACGAGCCTGGTCCGAAATTAGGGGGTTTGGGCCCGATCCGACCCGGCCCGATACCCCCTGGGTCAGCCTGAACTGGGTCAACCTGACCTGGGTCCGGGTGTGGCCCGATTGGGCGCTGCCCGGCCCGGCTGGCGTAGCCCGGCCCGACACTAGTGGCCTAGCCCAGCGCGGTCGGCCCGACCCAGCACGGGCGGCCCGGCCAGCGCGGCTTGCGGCCCGGCTCGGAAGCCGGTCGTTACTCGGTTCTCGGCCGAGCGAGGTGCGAAGGGGGGGGGGGGGGCGCCGCCCCCTTTTTCCGAAATGGCCAGCCGTAATGGCTGGCCTTGGTGAACCGCGGGACCCCTTTTGGTCCCGCCTCCAGGTGGTGCCTGCGGCCGGCTCTACTGGCTGCCCCTTTGAAGACCGCTGCAGTGCGATGACGCTGCGCCCCTCCGCCGCGGCCCGCTCCTGGAGGCGGCCTCTTTCGGCCCCATCGGCACGACACAATGGCTCTGCGAACCATCCCCGTGGCCCGCTCCGGCCGCGGTCCTCTTCGTACCCACGCAGTGCAACGACACCGCACCACCTTCACCACAAACATCATCAATGATCAAAAATAAAAAGGGGAAGAGGATAGGCCATGTTTGCATGGTCCGATCTCCTCCCGTTATGATGATAACAAGCAGAAAAAGTTTACAAGATACCCAACGACAAAACAAATCATAATTTTAATTCATTAAAATTGAACTTAACCCCTACCTCAACAAACGATGAAGAACGTTGGTGTTGTGGTTGACGGCGTCACCTGGTGAGGTTTTGTAGACGTCGATGGAGAGCGTCCAAGGAGGAAACGACGTCTCCTATTTTTATCATGGTGAGAACAAAGCGTGACGTCATTGGAGAATTCCCACATCGTTTTTCCTTCCTTGCCGTGGAGGAGGAAAAGGAAGAAGAATCCGGGGTTGCTGAGTCGATGTTCTTTGTCGGAGTCTTGGCGTTCTTCAACAAAGCAGATGAAGTTCTTCAAGGGACTTAGAGTTCTCTCCCCAAAATCCTCACACAACCAGCCAACAAAATAAAATAAGGCCTCCCCTTATCTTATTATTTTTCCAAGCATTTCAAATTTCCAAAATTCAAACACATCATTCAATTAATTAAAAAGATTCAATTAATTAGATTAGTGTGTGTTGGCATTAAATTAATGTGAGGAGAGGAGAAGTCACCCAATTAATGGGGAAGTTAAACCAAGTTAAGGTGAGTTACACAACTTAAGAGAGGGTTTATAGGAGTTAGGAAATATGAAGGTTTGGGCTTGTGTGGGCCCCACCCCACCTTTATCCTGTCATGGGTAGTTAGTAACTAGTGGGTCCCACCCCAACTCCCACTCCTAGGATAAAACCACTTAAGTTAGGAATAAAATTTGTACCACAAATTTTATTCAATTCTTTATTAATCCCAAAATTTTAACAACTCCTCCCGAGAAAACACATCTTTGATAAAGGTCCTTTTAAGCAATTACTGACACTGCGGTTTCATCGGTGCCCTCAGATTTCGATTCCGAGCACCGGTTCAAAAGTTAGAAAAAACCCGCTCATTCGTTCACTGAACATACCCAAGATAAACTTCAGAAATTGATTCTGGGTACACCGGGCCTCAGAATCAGGTTCCATCAGAAACTGCGTACTCTTAAAATCCCAAAGAATTCAAGAAAAAATTTTCATTGAAATTTATGTGTCTTTACAAATATAGATTATGGAGAGACTATACCCTATTTATCAAAGTAGCATAATAACATAAATAAATAAACAATTGCTAAATGATATAACCATAACCAAAATAATACCAGTATCACATGATTACCAAAACAGAAATATGATTCCAAAACCTAAAGCAATATATATATTTCATGCCAAGTATGTGACTAGTGTCAAATGAAAAACAGAAAATAATGGTGCTAATAACTCTAAGCGGGTCCTAACACTAATTCAGGTTCCCTCATCCATGCTCCATCACAACTCACCCATCTAACATAGTTTTATTCTATTTATCTTGTCCAGAAGACATAAAGTCTATTTGGGTATAGATCTAGAAATATGATTTGGGTATTAGTACAACTTAGTAGGATTCCAACAATGTTATCTAAAATAATATCCATTAATAATAGTGTATGCGGTTTTATAAATAATAAATTACAAGTGATAAGGTAAATAGTTTACATATTCTATTATTATTTATTTAACCACTTAAACCCCCAGGTTGTTGAGGACACCCGAAATCTCAATACCTTTTTCGGCCCATGCCGAAATTTGAACCATCTCACGTTGGAAATTCCCAATTAATTATTACACATGGGATTTAATTATCCATATCATTCTATTTCACATCATGGTCATTTGGAACCATAGTCCAATTCCAATATCATGGGCATATAACATCATGTATGACACCCCATGGGTATTTGGATCCTCAGTCCATGTCCCACACCTCAATATCTCTTACGGGTATTTGGAGCATCAGTATCTGTACCACACTCATTTATCACATCTGGGTATTTGGACCGTCAGTCCCTATCCCACAATAGTATATAACATTTGGGTATTTGGAGCATCAGTCTATGTCCTAAACTAGTATACCACATATGGGTATTTGGAGCATTACTCCATGTCCCACACATGTTTATCATATATGGGTATTTGGAGAATCATTCCATTTCCCACACTCATATATCACATATGGTTATTTAGAGAATTATTCCCTTTCCCACATTTTTTATCATATATCATACATATATCACATATAACACAACAATCAATGTTAAAAAAAATTAATCCCTATTATCACATTTCACTTTATGATATACCATTTCATCTATCAAACAAATTAAAGTTCAATACTTTGATCACATGGAATAATTTTGAGATTCCCCATTAAACCATTTTCAATATTCAAATCATATAACCCATTATTCCATTAAGTTCAAGTCAACCCTCTCATAATTCTCATTATCAATTAATCAGCAAACTTTAATTGACCAATTACACAACCCCAATCTTCCATCAATTCCATAATCATGACATTCTATTAATTAATTAACCAATTAATTAATCTAATTCAACCAATTGAATAATCACAATTTCCAAGTTAAATTTTCCCAAGTTCAACACATCTAGTAGTTACATATAAAAACAATTAATCAATTCCACAATTTCATAAATTAATTAATCATTTAATTTATTCAACTTAAGATTCAATTTCCAACATGCTAATTAAAATTTCACCACACATAAACACAATTGGAATTCAATACTATGGGAATTGAACTTAGACCACCTACCTCATGATTGATAATGGAAACTCACTAATATAAATCCCCAATTTTATGTGAAAAATCCAAGATCACAATAAAGAATGAGATATAGATATAAAACCCCGATCTATTATTAAAAAGATTAAATCTATCAAAACCTATATCTAGATCCATCACCAATAGAATAAAACAACAATTAAAAATATGATAGAAATATGGGAGAGATGGGGAAACCATATTAGATGAGAATATCATATTGGGATAGGTGAAAATCTATAAATTTATATTCAATTTTTTAGTTTTTTGTAAAAAAAAATTGGGGGTTTAAATTTTCCCAAGAATGATTTCCTATACAGGGAACACATTTTTCCTTAACCATGTGCCTAACCATGTTTCTCATCCCAAGGGGTTTCATGGTTTCTACTATAAGGGTGTGGGGTTTGAAAAAAAATTCACCAACGACTTGAATCCCCTCTATTTGTATTTTCATGATTTGTTGGTCCGAGTGCACAGTTTGGAAAACTTTGTGCCAACTGTGTAATTCCCCACTCTTTCAAAAATTATCCAATTTCACACCAAAACTCACAAAGGTAAAAAACCAAAAATATATACTCAATATAAGTAAAAAGATTACCTATAAAGGTGATTGATAAATATACACCAAATGTTTAGGATTTAATAATCTCCCCACCTTATAACAGCTCGTACTCAAGTTATAGTACCAAGCATTTCTATGATTTCGATTAAAAATATCGATACACTGAACCCACATATTCACTTATCTCTCCCATATTCCTCTTGATGAAACCCATTTTTCCTCAATATATGAACTATCATAACTTTCCATCCCCTAAATACATTCTAAGGTGTTCCACAACACTTATCCGGTGCTCCTTAAAGGATGCATTAGTCTCAAGATCAACATCATTCACATTGATCAAATAATCAAGATAAAGGTGATACCACTGAAGCTATAACATATGAAAAATATCATGAATATAACTACACCTATATAAAAGATATAGTTGGTAAACCACTAACCCGATACTCTTCACAACCTCTAAAGGTTCAACAATCATGGGTGCCAACATAACCTATCTTTGAATACTATGGTGACCCAATCCAGGAGACACCTATAATAATACAAGATCACCCTCTATAAACTCTATAGGTCATCGATTTCAATTATAATATGACTTTTTTCTACTCCGAGACACATCTATACACTTATGAATCCACCAAACCCGCTCTGATGTCTCTTTCATGAGACTCACTCCTAATATCTATGACTCACCAGCAGCAATCCAACATAGAAGTGGTCTACATGGACAATGATAAAGATCCCCATATGGTTCCATCTGAATAGTTGGATGATAAATGTTGTTATAGGTGAACACAATTAGAGCTATGTGATTCTACCAAGACCCATTGAATTCAAGAACACATGCTCATAGAATATCCTCTAAAACCTATATAATATGATTTGATTACCCATCTGTTTGTGGGTAGAAATCTGTACATAGAAGAACTTTTGAACCAACTGCCTATGCAAATCATACCACAAGTGAAAAGTAAATCATGCTTCATGGTCTAAAACAATACTCAATGGAACCCCATACAAATAGACTATCTCCCAAATGAATAAGTCTCCCAACTAATATACTAAGAGTGTCTCCCATATTGGTAGGAAATGTGTTGCTTTCTTCAAAAGGTCCTCAATCACCCAAATAGTTTCATTCTTCGAAGGTGTCCTTAGGATACCCCCCCACAAAGTCCATGGTAAATGGATGTAATAAACCACTAGGTCATTGATTCCTAAATTTAACTTTTTTATAGGTGTAGCATCACATCACTAACCTGACAATCACATTTTTCATTCATAGAAAAACAAATTGTCGTGGTTGGTATCAGTACATTTTGGTCAAAATCAGATGAACCTCCCACTTCGAGGCATGAAATTCATGCATTAACTCCTCCTAAATTCTCATAGGCACAAAAAACTTATTGCTGACATAGAGAATTTCATCCTCATATATGGCCCAATATGAAGGTGACTCCCAACCTTAATAAATTTTTCTTAAGGCCAAACATTCTGTATCCTCATACTGTCTATATCAAATCCAGATCAAAACTACAGATTCTACTAAAACTAATATGAAATTCATCTAATATTATCCCTCTTGAACCATGACATGTATATTATCTAGTAAAGTCATCATTTTCAACTCAACACTAGATTCTTGAAACACTCGAGTTTGATTTTTCCTATTCAAAGGGTTAACAACACTATTTTACTTCATGGATGTTTATACTAGATCACAGTTGAATGAATACATATACTCAACCCATCTCTACTATCATATGTTCAAATATCACTATGAAAAGATATACTTTAATATCTTCTGATCAGTATGCACAGTAAACACCTCACCCAAAATATAATGCTTCAAACACTTCAAATCATAAACCACTGATTCCACTCAAGGTAGTGTGTAGGGTAGTTCCATTCATGTGGCCTCAACTATCGAGACCCATATGGCATAAATCAATCTCCCCACATAAAAACTGATCCATGACCTATCTCAGAAGCATAAAAAAACACCATATACACCTCACCTAGTTTGGGTAGGATCAAGATCAGTGTCGTATTCAAATGCCTTTTCATCCCCTAGAAGGCAATCTCACATGCTTCAAACTATTCAAAATTTATCCCCTTCAAGTTCAATTTCAGAAGCGGTGCCTAAAAATAGAAAAATTCTTGGATAAACCTATAGTAATATCATTATTACCCCATAAATCTGTGGATATCAAAAACATTATTGGTTACTTCTAAGAAACCACTACCAAAATGTTCCATGGGTTCATGGACACACCTTCCTCTAAGATGACGTGACACAATAAGTGAACCTGATCAATCTATAACTGAATCTTAGATAGATTGGCATATAGATAATTATCTATCAGCGCAATTAGGATGATTTAAACATGTTGTGAATGATCTTTTTGAGTCTTGTATTACACCAAGTTATTATCCAAAAACACTACCATGAACTGATCCAGCTACGGGTGGATGATTTTTTTCCATCAAGTCCATAATCACTTCCAGAGAATTCTATAGCACAAATGGAATCACAAAAAACTTGTATAAGAATTAATATATTCTAAAATCAGTATTTAGAAAATCATAAGGTCTAACTCTCAACTGAGGTTACCCTGATCTCATGTCGATCATGGAGAAAACACAAGATCCTCTTAACTGGTCAAATAGATCATTGATACATTGATGAGGATACCAATTCTTTACTATCATCTGGTTTAAATTACAGTAATCAACACATAAGCATAGAGTCATGTCATCCTTCTTAGAAATCTAAACTATAGAACCCTAAGGTATATATCGGGACAGATAAAACCCTTATCCATAAACTCTTCTAGTTGAGTTTTAAGCTCTTGGACCCCTATTGGTGCCATTATGTACAGTGGAAGAGAGACTTGCTTTCCATCACCATGTGTTCAATTGTAAATTACACTTCTCTCTTAGGTGGTATTCATGATAAGTCTTCAATAAACACATTATGGATCCTGTACACTATGGGTTGAAGGAAATCCTTCTTTACACCACAATCATCTAGGAATAGACTAGAAAACTGGGTAGTGAGCTCCCCCAATTGCTGATGTACTAGCCCTGAATGGCCCTCCTTGTTATCCCACTCTCCACGGTGGATATAACTGTCATCACCATGATACATAAAAGCAACTATACTTTAGTAGCAATTAATGTGTTCTTAGTACACCACTAACCAGTCCATACCCATAATTAGGTTGATTCCTGACATGTCAATGATATAAAGATCCAAACTGAAATGATAATCCACAACCTTGAGAGAACACCCTTTTCACAAACATATTCCTCTCGATCATACTCCCAAAGCTATATTTATCATCATTACCCCTCTCAAAAACTCCAAATCCAGACATAACACATTCACTAGTTGTGGAGATATAAAATATTGAGAGGCACCAATATCAAATAACGTAATATAAATCATAGAAGCTACAAGAATTATACCACTACTATCGATGGTCCAACCTCACTATCCATAAGTATAGGATGAACTACATCCAACTATCCTACCCCTATTCCCTATGGTGTAGGTTGAGTTCTCTGAGCTGTACCACTCTACTACTAAGGGTGCTATTTCCTAGAAGCACCACATCCACTACCTCTATCACCATGACTAGTAGAACTCCAACTACCAGGATGATGTGTTATAGAATATCCCCTTCCCCCACACTGATTCTTCTTAGATGCCCCATCACTACCCGTCTGTCGTGGGATCTTGTAGAAACATTGTAGATGTCCTATCCTACCACAAGATCGACACTCTATCAGTGGTCAAGGAAAAAACCTAAAAAAGTGTACTGACCTACCAAACTAGTGATAGATCACTCTAGTAAGATCATGTGTAACTTATCATTCCCCATAGAAACTATTCTTTAAAAATATATGGTCAAAATTCTTATAACAACACTTCCTACCCTCAGAAGACGTACCTCTTGATCATCCAACAGAAACCACCTACCCTCCACTAGAATATTTATCTAGGTTACCCTAAGATATGAGATCCTGATCCACCACTTTAGAAACAATTTTATGCCAAAAGATTTTAAATTGGTACTTAATCTCACATTTAATCACATCCTAAAAATTCCCAACAATAGATGTCTCATCCCTTAGTAGTGCTGGGTAAAAGTGTTGTAAGTAACTAAATCATCCAAAATTTCCCATCATGGACATACTCTCCTAATTCAACCATATGAGCTCAACGACCCTCTCAAGACTTAGTGTCTCTGGACAAATACACTCTAGGAACTTTTCCCAAAAGTCCTTCCATACCATGCCATCAACATTCCCATTCCGAGCCTGAACACCCCACCAGTTCGTTGTTGATCCTTGTAACATATAATCATCAAAATTGACCCTCTTCTAAATAGTAGTCTCTAAATGGTCTAGTATAGTCTGGATAGACTCAATCCAAAACTCAACAACCTCAGGTCCACCCTCTCTGGGAGAATTTAGAGGGTGCTATAACTAAAACTCCCATGTCATGTAAGACATACTCCTCACTACCGATGTTGGTTCTCTCTTCATAAAATTCATGAAGTGATCAAAGTTCTCACATAACTACTCTCTGACACCTTCACCCTGCACTATCGGTGCCTCAGGTTCCACTGTTGGAGGATCATTTCCAGTCATATCCTCATGTGTTCTTGTCAACAAGCATTGTCAAGGAGGAATATCTCTACAATTCTTAACACATATTTTAAGACACATAAAAAAACATTATTAGAAGAACTCAAGAGGGTTTCATATAAATCTATATCCATTCATTACCCCCTTTCCCACCACAAGGTCAAAACTAAGGCACTATCACTACCCTTGACCATCTTGCATATATTTCATGGTTAAACAAGTGTAAACTCATTGTATTTATTAAATTATCATAATTCACCCATTTATTCACATCTTGAATCATTTTAAATCATTAATATCATATCAAGAACCATTTATAGTTTAATTACACAAGAATTGAAAAAATCATTTCAACTTCAACAACTTAACTAAAACCCACTTTTCTCATTCATGCCTAAAATGATGCAAGTCACAATAAATCCTGAGTTCCTAGAATGATGCATGAATACACAACTCTCATTAATTACTAGTCCATGATTCAAATCTCATAAAATCATATTAATCAATAAAATCACACAACACGTTCATCACCCAAGGTGAAATAAAATTCAATTATAACCACAAACACCAGTAACAATAATCCCACCCTGGGTACTTGGGATTCACACCATATATTAATTAAAAACTCACATGCTTGAGATTACATCCCAGGAAAGACTATTCCGAGTGTTCTATCTATATTTCACAAATAGTAATATAAAATAAAAGGAAAAAAATACTATGATATCACTTTGTAACAACCCAACTCCAGTACCAGACACGGGTGCCCCAAGCTGGTCAGTCATAAGACCTCAGGTGCACCTCCCCATATGATAGAGGATGCTGACTAGCCGCGAGGTTCTAATATCGATCATGGGGATATTGTACCCTCTTTACCAAAGTAGCAAAAAAGTGTAAATAAAGAAACAATATCCAAATTATATAACCATAACCATAATAATACCAGAATTGCATGATGACCATAATAAAAACAATACCCAAAACTAAAGTAGCAAACATCTCATACCAAGTGTGTGTCTAGTATCAAATGAAAAACCCAAAATAAAGGAACTAAAAACAAAAATTGGGTCCCAAAACCAAGTATGATTCCCTCATCCAGGCTTCATCTCAACTTATCCATCTAACAAATGCCCCTTTCACTTATCTTTTCCTACAAACACAATGTCTATTCAGGTACCATTCAGATAGCCCATGTAACACCCAAAGATTTTTATGAGATAGAGTTTTTTATAATTTATTTGATGTATTATGATGTATGCAACACCAAGATAAGTTTGTGAAATAAACGACTTCATTTTATCTTGTGGTATACACAATTCTATGCTTGGATATTTTTACACACAAGTTTATATTCTTTTAATATAATTCATTCCACACAAGACTGAGTATAAGTGAACAACCAAATATTATTACGTTACCTTATAACCTAGATATTAAAATGGTGGTAATGAACATTATTAATTTATTTATGAAAATATTTCTTACACATGTATTTGATTAATTATTCTTTTAAAAATGATTTATAAATTAAAATAAAAACTTTTTAATTAAAAGGATTTTTTTTGAAAAACTATTTAAATTCAAATAAGTGAGTTTATAAAATAATAAAATCACTATATGGATTTTATTAATGAAATATATATGTAATATATTCATATTAATTTTTAAAATTAATAATATATGATCACTATGAATGATATAATAAGAAAATCAATTTTTTGGATAACAAACGTATTTTTTAAAAAAATACAGCATTACGGCCTCTTGATGGAGATCCCATTTTAAATATAGTTTTTTAAAATTTTATAAGTTATTATTGAAAAAATAAAATTTATATTGGGAATAGGGATATCAAAATTTACTTTCTTTGAAATTTTGGTATTTTTCTAAGAAAATTCATATTTTAATGAATAGTAAAAAACACGACATTTTAATTCAAAACTGCATTTTTCTATAACTTATTTGTATTGATAGATTATCATTTGAATTGGTTTGAAACTATATTTATATTATGTTTTTATAATTTAATCTAATGTTGGTCATTGGATGTAATTTCACATTTAAATTTGATATAAACACATGTCAATATTTTAGTGGTTTTTACTTTTAAAAAACTCGTTTCCTCCCTTTGACAAATGGAATCAATTTTAAATTAATTACTAAAATTTATGTGTTTTAAATTTTGAAAAATTAATTCCATATTCGTATTCATTAGGTCCAAATTATGTAAATCGGTCCCTTTTATTTTTGTTGGATGTTATGAATAGTAACTTTGGCAATTTTCACTTACCATAGTTGAAGGAAAATCAGGTAAATTATGGTAACAAATAAAATGATAAGGATAATAAAGTTACCCTAAAACCATAAAAATACAATTTGATGAATAAAAGTATACCCTTAACACCTGAGGATCAAAATGTATTCGTTTAATGGACTTTTTTCAATTAAAGTGATGTAATTATTATTTAATCAAAAGAATGTGACAACAGGTCACTCTCTTATCTCTTATAGGTATAGAAATTTTAATATAGTGATAAATTTGGTGAAACTATGAAAATTAGAAATCTAAAAAAATATAATAAAATTATCTACATCAGGTTAATTTATTTATAATTTTTAGAGATTAAATAATTACCATAAATATTGACACAACAGTGATACAATAATTATTTTATTAAGAGAAATATCAAACAAATAACATTATAAATATTAAAATAAATATTATATGACATAATTTATTCCATAAAATAATTTTATAGGTTACTATGACATGTTATAAGGCTATTAATTGGCTTGGTGAGAAGTTATCACTCTATATGAATTTTATTTAAATTCAATGACATGAATAGTGTAAAAATTGACACTATCGATATTTTATTAAAATGCTATTTTATTAAATATTTTAATAATTTTAAAAATATTTTAAATTTAAAAAGTTACTATGATAAGGTCTAAAACTAAATTGAGTGTCCAATTATGGGAAATTGACCCTGTATATGTAAAATTTACATCTTCTTAATACTTAAAATGTTGTTACCACAATTAAAATTAAAAGTGAATAATTAAAGTTAAAATAAATAGATAAGGTTTAAAAAAAATCAATACATGTCTAGAAATTATTAGAGTAGAGGATTTATAAATAGACTCATCTTACCTTATACATATTTAAATTTGAATCTTTTGGATTAAAATAATAATTTATATTAATTTAATATTTTAAGAATTTCCAAGGGTGCCCCTCACCTAAATTATAAAAGGGGACCTCCTCTCTCACATCATCACTTAAATTTGAGATTTCAAGATCCTCCATCCCCTAAACTTTTAACTTTTCAACTTATTTAGTCACATTATAGTGGTTCTTTTCTTCTCAAAATACAAACTCTAGTGCCTTTAAGAGGAGATTTAGAGAAATCACGTCGAGGAAGAGGTGATCTCTTCTACCGATTCTTTCAAACAATTTCTTATTGTACTTCCACTTAATTAGTTGTTTCATTATGAATTAATAAAATCAGTATAAATAATATACTAATATGTTATTATAATTAGAAAATAACTATATTCCACCTTCTGTCCATCCTACGAAAAACAAAATCACCATGCGTGCCTACGTATGACTTACCATCTCCACGCTGTGGTGTAATCTGTTTTTCACCACCAACTTATATGGATGAATATAATCATGTATATAATAAATGTATATTATTATTATAACATGATAGGATTATGTAAAAATATATATACCATTCACTTCTATAAAATTTCACAATTATCAGAATGATATCGTCACATGTGTGTACGTCAGACCTACCATATCCACAATGCGATGCGATTAATTTTACAAGATATCCATTAAAACATTATTATATAAATGTAAAGAATGAATAAATTTGATATGTATTATGTTAATATCATTTTGTAATGATATAAATATTTCCTCATAAGTATATCTTGAACATATTCGGCAAAACACGAATATGAAAATGAAGCAGTTTATACCCGAATAATGAGTAATAACAAAATATTATTTCCAAACAGATGATAATATGATCATATATGAAATCCTAAAAATGAATATTTTTATGGAATAAGTTAATGAAATCATCTAAATCATTATATAGGAGCTTTAGATACACACAATGGATATCATACCTAAGGTAAGGGATTATTTTGTCTCACTTTTATTTATGTGGGACGTATCCCTTATACACCACCTATTTATTTTATGTGGTGTTTATGATTACCATGAATGTTGTATGATTATTATTATGAAGGTTATGATATTTAAATATGCATATGATTTTCTTTATTTTATGAGGAATAATATTCTACTGGTTATAATTGGAAATAGATAATTTTGCAATCTCATTATTAATTGATATTGTTTATACGTAATTATTTACTGGGTTATATTTATCATCCATGTCCTTGTTTTCTAAAAAATGTTTTTATAAAATGTTTAACGTTTCCCTATGGATGTTTAAAGTCATTTTTAACCATTTTTGACTTTTATTACATGGATTGGAAGGAATCATTCTTTCATTTTCCATTAGGAGGAACTTTTTGAATTTTACGGAAAATATATGAGGAGAATTTTTTTTAACTTATATGACATGAATGGAAATTTACACTTTCATAACACATTATTTCCCTGAAGAATTACTTACATGTTTTCAGGGTTATTTTCAAATAAATTATTTTCCTTTAAAATTACAAAATTTTTTAAGAAAAGAGAACATTTTTGAAGAAGAAAGGATATTTTCTTCAAGAATTTAAGTGTTTTATAAAAATTATTTTCCATATAAGATTAAGGGTATTTTTTCAAGTATAACATTGATATTATTCTTATGGTTTATTAATTTTATGATGTACTATTATTTATGAAATCCATTTGTTTTACATGGATTATGTTATGATGGAGTGATGTTTAAGAAACCCATTTTATTCTTTGGGTTGTGTTATAGTGAATTATTTATGTTTTTGTGGCCCACATATGTATGTTTTTCATTATGTGATGAGTGGGACCTATATATCTCCTCAATTAATTGGGTAATGATTTATATCTTAAGAGATAGACATGATTAGAACAAAAAGTAAATCTAGTTTAGTATTACTGGGCTGGAATGTCAAGTAAATCCGGTTCAGTATTACTGGTTGGGAATGAAAAGTAAATATAATTTAGTAATATAGGGCTTGAATGACTTGTAAATTCGATTCAATAATATATGGCTATAATGGAAAGTAAATCTGGTTCAGTATTACAGGGATGAAACGACAAATAAACTCGGTTTAGTAATAGAATTTTTCCACATTGATGATCTTGAGGCTTGGAAAATATGTAAATGATTTTATATGCTTATATGTAGGACACAAGTTCATTTTTTATGTTAATGATATGTTATCATAGTCAATGTTCCTTTATTATTTATTCCTTATATACTTCCAAGATTTATTATATGAATCAAGATTTTCATATTCAAAATATATGTTTATGTTTTACAATATTATGTTTATGTTTTCCATGTTTTCTATTACTGAACATTTGAACACACCCTATTTATGTTTTTCATTCCCTCAGGATATAAATAAAGGTTTTAGGTAGGAAAACTATATGTGAGAAATTTATATAAGATGTTGAAGATATTTCACCAAGCTCAAATAATGTGTTCTATTTTTCCAAGGACACAAAACTAATACTGTCTTTGGGCATCTATTTATGTAATGAATTAATTATTCTGAAAAATAAATGTACTGTCTAAGTACGACAAAATTGGGTTGTTAGATTTTGTATTAGAGTGAAGGTTTATTCATCCTTTGGAAACTAGGATGTGAAAATATTTTTGATATCCCTAGAGATATTTCTAAGGATATATCCAGGGATTCCCTAAGGATAAATCTAAGTATTGGTTACAATCATAGGGTTTTTTGATAGTCATGACTAACCTAGGGTGAAACAAAAGATATCATAGATTGAAATATTATAAGTAATTTACCTTACTTATGTGTTTCTAATATCTTATATATATTTCTCACATTTTTCTTTTTGGTCTTAGTCAATATCCAAAACTACATAGAACATAGTTAACAATGAATGTTTTTGATGTGGAAATTATGGGAATTAGAAAGATTGATTTCCTAAGTGGAAATATCATGAAGAGAATCATAATTATGGTATGACTATTGGTCCTACTTATTAGGATAAAGAGATTGTAAACGACATGTGAAAGGTATGTGATGTTATTCCAACATTGTTTACATTAAACCTAAAAACTGTGAGGATGATAAACAATAATACATGATTCATATTTTAGAAAAGATGAAGATGATGGATCCTGAGTAATGGTTTAAAAATAAATTTTTATGATTGAGGTGTATTTGTTTCGGAATTCAAAGATTATGTTATATGAATCATGAAATATGTAAGTTCTTTCAGTATATTTTTTTCATTAAGGATTGGAAATGAGATGTAAAATAGTTTTAAGGAACCAAAAAATTTATTTAATGGTAAGGTGATGTACTTGGATAACACATGATTAAGGGAAATATAACCCTTAATATATCCCTTTTGTTAAGATAATGGTGTTTGGATAAATATATGTTAGATTTTAATAAGTAAATTAGATGATTCTAGTTTCTTGGGAAATAATTATGGAGTTTTTGAAAATAGGGTTATTCTATCATGGATGATGTATACAACTTTTTAGAACTTAAAAAATATATTCAATATATTTTGGAATAAAGAAACATGCATGTTTTCAATAAGGATATCTGATAATTCAGGTTGTTACTATGTCTCAAGAGAATACATGATGAAGGTTTTCATATTTTTGGAATGTGACCAACCACAAATATCCTATGACATATGGGGGAAAATGTTAAAATGAGTTGGTGATCCTTTTTCTAATGTTTTGGATTTTAATATTTTTAAAGGATTATGAGGTTATCAAAATTTTGGAAATTTAAAGATAAACATCAGATGATTTTTTTTAAATTAAGTATTATCTCACCATATATGGGCTTATGCATGTTTGATAACTTGTGCTAACATTTTTGTGATAAATATTAATGTAATGAAATATCAATCAATTTATGTATCACATAATCCAATAACACATCAGGAATGGAAAATTAAACTAAGTTTCTTTGAATAATAGATGTAGTGGTAATTTTTCAAGGCATGACCAATGATGAGATTGTACTGAAATCAAGTATTTATTTCTTCTCATGTTCTTAAACTTTAGTAAAATGATATTGAAAACAAAAAAATTTATCCTAGTACCTAATTATTTGATGAATCATATAGTCCCTCAAATCACCACAGACTTATGGATTTCTAATTGTAAATTTTCTCTTATCCTTGTTATCTATCACTATCCATCAGAACACGATGGTTCGTTTTTTTCTTCTATATCCATGTTTCTTCTTCCCATATATGTTCTCCTATGCGGAAACCCATTGATGAGTTAATTTGGGTAAATATTATGTTTATAAATTTAATTTTTAAAATGTTATTTTAGTTTTACTTTTTACTTTGTGGTGTTATATGAAAGAAACATTCAAGTAGTAAACTTTTTATAACCCCAACGAATTTCGAGGAAAAAATTCTCTTTAAGGGGGGTAAAATGTAACACCCCAAGATTTTTATGGGATAGATTTTTTTTAAAATTTAATTGATGTCTTGTGTTGTATGATACACTAAGATAAGATTGTGAAATACTCAAAATCAACTTAGCTTGTGGTATACGCAAAGCTATATTTGTCTTGTGTTACACATAAGTTCATGTTCTTTTGTATAATTCATTTCACGCAAGAATGAGTATAAGTGAACAACTAAATATTATTATGTTAACATATAAACTAGATGTTAAAATGGTGGTAATGAATAGTATTAACTGATTTATGAAAATATATTTTACACATATATTTAATTAACTCTTTTCTAAACAATTATTTATAAAAGAAAATAAAACCTTTTTTAATTAAAAGGAAACCCTTTTCTGGAAAACTATTTAAATGTAAATAAGTAAGTTTATAAAATAATAAAATCACTCTTTATTAATTTCATTAATGAAATATATATGTAATATATTCAAATTAATGTTAAAAATTCATCATATATGTTTTGTATTTATGATATAATAACAAATTCAATTTTTTGGATGGAAGATGTATTTTTCAAAAAAATACAATTATACCACCTTTTGATGGAGAACAATTTTTAAATATATATTTTAAACATTTATAAGGTCTTTTGAGAAAATAAACTTCTTATTTGGAAGCAGGACATAAAAATTTACTTTTGTTGAAATTTTTGTATTTTTCTACGAAAATTCATATTTTAATGAGTAGTGAAAAATACTGCATTTTAATTCAAAACTATCTTTTTGTATAATTTATTTGTATTGATATAGTATCATTTTAATTGGGTTTAAAGTATATTTAGTTTTTTTTTTATAATTTAATTCAATTTTGGTCATTTTAATTAATTTCACATTAAAAATTGATATAAACACATGTCAAACTTTTGATGGTTTTTACTTTTAAAAAACCTATTTTCTAGCTTTGACAACAGAAATAAATCTCAAATTATTTACTAAAATTTCTGTGTTTTTAATTTGGTAAAATTTATTCCATTTTTTATTCAGTAGGTCTAAATTATGTATATAGGTCCCTTTTAATTTTTTTGGACTTTATGAATAGTAAATTTGGTATTTTTTATTTACCACGGTTGAAGGTAAATTAGGTAAATTAGGGTGAAAAATAATATGAAAAGGATAATAAAATTACCCAAAAACCTTGAAAATTTCAATTGGTTTAATTATAGTCAAGCCTTAAAACATAGTTATCTAAATTGATAAGTTTAATGGATTTTTTTCCAGGAAGGTGATGTAATTAGTTTTTGAACCAAAGAAAGTGACAACATGTCACTCTCTTATCTATTATAAGTATAAACTTTTTTAATTTAGTGATAAACATGGTGAAACTATGAACATACATAGTATTTAGGAAGATAATGAAATTATCTACATCATGTTAATTTAGTTATAATTTATTTATATTAAATAATTACCATAAATTTTGACACAATGAGGATACAATAATTATTTTATTAAGATAAATATCAAATAAATTATATTATATGTATTAAAATAATTATTATATGACATTATTTATTCAATACATGAATTTTCTAGGTGACTATGAAATTTTATAATACTATTAAATTGTTTTTTATAAGTGATCTCTTTGTATGAATTTTATTTAAATTCAATGAATTTAATAGTGTAAAAAATGACATTATTGATATTTTTTAAATATTATATTTTATTAAATTATTTAAAAATATTATAAAATCACAATTTGGATATGATAAGGTCTAAAATTTTATTAAGTGTCCAATTATGGGAAATTGACCCCATATAGGTAAAATTCATAACCTCTTAATACTTAAACTATTGTTTCCACAATTAAAATTAAAAGAGAATAATTAAGGGTAAACAAAAAACATAAGGTTTAAAATAAAATAATTACATGAATAAAAATTATTGGATGTGGGGATTTTGAACTAGAATTATCTTATCTTATACATACTTCAGTTTTGAAGCATTTTTATTAAAAAATTAATTTATATTAATTTAATATTTTAATGAGTTCCATGGGTACCCCTCACCTCAATTGTAAAAGGGACCTCCTCCCTCACCTCTTCACTTCAATTTGAGCCTCCAAACTCAACCACACCCTACCCTTTTCCCTTATAAACTTCAATAATCACATTATAGAGGTTAATTAATTCTCAAAAGACCAACTCTAGTTCTTTTAAGAGGAGATTTAAAGGAAGCATGTTGAGGAAGAGGTAATCCATACTACCGATATTTTCAAACATCATTCTTCTTATACTCACTCTTAAATACTTTTTTAATTATAAAGTAATAAAATTAATATCACTAATATATGTATATGTTATTATAATCATGAAAAAACCATATTCCACATTCTTTCCATCCAGCGAAAAATGAAATCACGACGCGTGCATACGTACGACTTACCGTCTCCACACCGTGGTGTAATATATTATTAACCACCACCTTAATTGGATAAATATAATGATGGAAGTAGTAACTATATATGATTATTGTAACATTATATTTATTATTGAAAAAAGATATATACAACCCACTTCCATACTAGTTCACAATTATCAGAATGATATTGTCGCCCGTGCATACGTACGACCTAACATCTCCACGATGCGATGTGATTCATTCTATAAGATATCAATTAAAAAATGATTATATAAATGAAAATAATGAATAAAAATGATATTTATTATGTAAATATCATTTTAGAATGATATAAATATGACCTAAGAAGGATAACTAGAACTTATTTGGAAAAATATGTATAATAAAATGAAGTAGTTTAAATGAAAATAACAAGTAATAATGAAATATTATTACCAGAAATATGATAATATGATCATATATGATATCATAAAAATGAATATTATTATGGAATAAGTCAATGATATCATTTAAATCATTATACTGGAGGTTCAGATACACACAAAGGATTACGGACCCAAGGTAAGGGATTGTTTTCTCTCAATTTTATTTCTCTGGGACATATTCTTTATACAATACCTATTTCTATTGTGCGGTGTTTTTGCATCCCATGATTGTTTTATGATTCTTATTATGAAGGTTATGATATTTACATATGAATATAATTTTCTTTATTTTTTGAGGCATATGATTTTAATGTTTATAATTGGTAAGGGATAATTTTTCAATCTCATTATTATTCGAGATTGTTTATATGTAATTATTTATAGGGGTATATTTTTCATCCATGTCCATGTTTTATAAAAAAATTGTTTTCATAAAATTTTTACTATTCCCCTATAGATTTTTAAATTCATTTTCACCCATTTTTACTTTTATTACATGGTTTGTAAGGAATCTTTCTTTCATTTTCCATACGAGTTACTTTTTGACTGTTTTTGGAAAAAGTACGAGGATAATGTTTTTTTTAACTTTTATAGAATTAATAGAATTTTAAACTTTCATAATTTCTTATTTACATGAATGATTCATTACAAGTTTTGAAGGTTATTTTAAAATAAATTATTTCTTTTAAAATTTCATGGTGTTTTAAGAATAGAAAAAACATTTGAAGACGAAAGGATATTTTCCTCAAGAATTAATTTCATGTGTTTTATCAAAATTATTTTCTATCTAAGATTAAGGACATTTTTTCAAGTGTACTATCTATATTATTCTTATGGAAGATTATTTTTATGATGGAATTGTATTTATGAAATCCATTTATTTTACACAGATTATGTTATGATCGAATGATGTTTAAGAAACACATTTTATTATTTGGGTTATGTTATGATGAATGATTTATGTTTCTGTGGCACACATACATTTGGTTTTCATTGTGTGATGGGTGGGACCTATATCTCCCTCCAATGCATTGGGTAAAGATTTATATCTCATGAGATAGACATGACTAGAATGAAACATAAATATGGTTCAGTAATACAGGGTTGGAACGACAAGTAAATCTGATTCAGAAATACAGGGCTGGAATGATAAGTAAATTCGGTTCAGTAATACAGGGATGGAACGACAAGTAAATCCACTTCAGTAATACAGGGCTGAAATGATTAGTTAACCCGATTTACTAATTTAATTTTTCCATAATTATTATAATGACCCATACTTTACATACATGGTTATTACTTCAAAATTGAAGAATACTTATTACAATATATAACAAAACAGTGAAAGGACCATATAATTATAGTGTCTTTAGAAACTGGGAAACAAAAACAACTGGTTCATAAATCATCTACGTTGTCTCCCATTTATTTCATCATATCTAGAGTCCCTTTTTGGCATATCCTACTTAATATCCTTCATCCTGACCTGGGGAAAACAAAACATACAAAAGGGTGATCTCAAATGCTCAGTAAGGGTAAACAAGAGAAATATCAAACATATCATATTTATAAGAACATAACATTTTGAAAATCTTATCCTGCAAAAGAGATCATAACATGGGATAAATCATAGAAGTGAAATGTAATCCCAATAATCAAAACTTAAAACATGAAGCTTTGTGGCATACACACATAATCATAGAAAATCATTTCTTAGTAGTCAAGACTCATTGCCAAGACTATCTTAGTGGACAAAGTCCATTTCTGAACCGAGTTCACTCCTCATTTTAGTCCTATTTCACTAAACCGGTTTAACCTACCATTCCAGCCATTTCTATCTCATGAGATATAAATCTTTATGGAGGGAGATATAGGTCCCACCCATCTCATAATGAAACCATTCTTATTTGTGCCACAAAATCATAAATCATACATCATAGCATAACCCATGTAATAAAAATGGGATTCTTAAACATCATGCCATAATAAGGTAAAAGGAAATCATAAAAATAATTCCATCATAACATAATAAAATCAATGTAAAAAAATAGGGATATAAACAGAACCCTATATTATCTTAGATGAAAAATAATTTTGATAAAACGCTTGAACTCCATTCTTAAGGAAAATATCCTTTCTACTTCAAAAACATTTTTCCTTTCTTAAAATGTCATAAAATTTTAAACTAAAATAAGTTGATTAAAAATATAAATGAAATTTTTTAAAGGAATCTTCATGGAAATAATGTTCTAAAATTCCATTTAGGCCGTATAAGTTAAAAAAACATTCTTCTCGTACTTTAGTCGGAAAAGTCAAAAAGTACCTCGTATGAAAAACAACAAAAGATTCCTTTCATATCTTTTACTAAAAATTCACCAAATGGTAAAATTGGATTTAAAAAATTGTAGTAGGATAGAAATAATATTACATATTGAGGAAACAAGGATGTGGATGATAAATAATCCCCAGTAAATTCTGAAGTATAAACAATCTCGGATAAAAATGAGATTGCGAGATTTTCCCTTACCTTAGGTCCGATATGCTTCGTATGAATACGAACCTCCTATAATATGGTTTAAATAATGTCAATTGACTTATTAAATAATAATATTCATTATTATGATATCATATATAGTCATACTTGTATCTTCTTAGTAGTAATAATTCACTGCTACTTGTTATTCGGGTGTTTATTGCTTTTTGTTCTTATGCGTGTTTTGTCGAATAAATTCTTATTACTCTTTATAGGATATAGATAAATCATTTAAAGAATGGTATTATTGTAATATATATCATATTAATTAATTAAATTAATTTATATAATCATTATTCAATGAAGATCATATAGAACGAGTCTCATCACATCATGGAGACGGTTGGTCGTACGTACGCACGAGCGATGATATCATTCCCATGATCGTGGAATTGTATTGAAGTGTATGTATAATATTTTAGAATCAATAAAAATTTAAAATAATCATATATAGTTATTTATTTTCACCATTATACCCATCCAAGTAAGGTGGTGGTGGAAAACATATTACACCACGACGTGGAGACGGTATTCCGTACGTACGCACGTGTGGTGATTTTGTTTACCGTAGGATGGATAAGAGGTGAAACAGGGTTGTTTCATATTTATAATAACATATCCGTATATGAGGGATACTGATGTTATTAATTCATAATGAAACAACTAAAGAATTGGGAGTAGAAGAATAATGGAACTTGAAGAAAACCGTAGAAGGTATTACCTCTTTCTCGAAGTGCCTCCTTTAAACATTCTTCTAGGGCACTAGAGTTGGTCTTTTGAGAAGACCAGTGCCTCTAGTAGGTTTCTAAGGAAGTGGGTAAGTGAAATGGGTAGGGGTTGGCCGAGAATGAAGGATCAAATTGGTGTGAGGAGGAGAGGGAGGAGGTGCCCTTTTATAAGGGAGGAGAGGGGCAACTTTGGAAATATAAGAAATATTAGTTTATATGAAATCCCAAACCCACTTAAAAACATCAAAAATGACTCATATCCTAAGATTAGATGATATAGGGTTGTAATATCGTCAACCAGTAAGATTTAGACATGTTAGGAATTTATTTTAAACATTATCAACTTGATTTATTGTTATTTATCAATTTAATTTTATTTGTGGTAATAATATTCTAAATTTTAAATTATTATAAATAATTACATATGTGTTTTGAATTTTCCATAATTTGACACTTTATGGAATTTTAGACCATATAACTGTTAATTTATAATTTTTAAATATTTTTTTGATTTTTAAACAATTTTATAATATGTTATTTTTATAAAATAACAATAGTGTCAATTTTGACACTATTCATTTATTTGAATTTAAATAAAACATATAAAGAAGATATGTTCGAACTAAAAGATTTAATAGATTCATAAAATGTCATTTTTATCTAGAAAATTAGTGTAGAACATTAAATAGTTCATATAATATTTATTTTAATATTCTTAAAATCATTTATTTGATATTTCAATCAATAAAATAATTTCAACATCACTATTGTGTCATAATTAATGAGACTTATTTAATACCTAAAAATTTTAAATAAATTAATATGATTTAGATAATTATATTATCTTTCTAGAGACTATAAACTCTCATAGTTTCATTAAGTTTATCACTAAATTAAAATTATTATACTTATAGGACTTAAGAAAGTGACATGTTGTCACTCTCTTTGGTTTTAATAACAATTAAATTATTTTCATGGAAAAAAGTACATTAAATGAATATAATAAGACCCTTAGGTGCTATGGGTCGACTTGGAGTCATCCAATAGGATTTTGGAAGGTGTTAGGGTAATTTTATAATCTTATATTTACCCTTGATTACCCAATTTACCTTTAACTATGGTAAATTAAATTTACCGTAGTTACTATTCATAATGCCCAAAAATAAAATGTAGCCTATTAACATAATTTTGACCCACTGATTAGAAATATGGAATCCATTTTTCAAAATTAAAAACACATAAGTTGCAGTAATTAATTTAAAACTAATCCTGTTGTTAAGAAAACGGGTTTTAGAAGTTAAAACATTGCCAAAGATTGAAATGTTTTTACCTATGAATTCAATGTGAAATTAATGCTAATGAAATAAATTATATTAAATGGTAAAAATATATTATATTTATACTTTAAAACCATTCAATATTATAATTTAACCATATAAATTATCTCAATGAAAAAAGTTATTTTTAATTAAAAATTAGCGTATTTTTACTATTCATCAAAATATTAAAGTTACCAGAAAAATATCAAAAATTTATCCAAAGTAAATTTTTATATCCTGATTCAAAAGAAGAATTTTATTTTTTCAAATTGAACTTATAAACTTGTCAAAACTAGATTTAATGTGGGTGCGCCATCAAAAGGCGGCAAAACTGTATTTTTTGAAAAATACTTATTTTACACGAAAAATTTATTTTGTTCTCTTACCATGTTCTAGAAAATGTGTAAGATGAATAATAATATTATAAAATTAAAAATGTAGTTAATACTATTCATAGTGGCTAGTCTATAATAATATATCGTTGTTTAGTGAAACCCGGTATTGCGTACTACACACGCTATCGAGGAAGGTCGCGATTGCGTGTAAGGCAAGCCAAGTCAGTATTGTGTGTTGTGAAAAATTCCTTTGGTGTTGTGTATAACATAAGACATTAAAATAAATATTCCTTATAAAATATCAGGGTGTTACATTCTACTCCCCTTAAAATGAATTTCGCCCTTGAAATTCGTCACTTCATTACAAACAGATGAGGATACCTCTCCCTCATCATATCCTCAAGTTCCCATGTAGCTTCTTCTAATTGGTGGTTCCTCCATAAAACTTTCACCAAGCGAGTGGTCTTGTTCTATAGGACTTTTTCTCTATGATCCGAAATCTCTATCGGTTGTTCTTCATAAGAAAGATCTTGCTCCAGCGGTACAACTTCTGAGCTGAGTACATGTGAAGGATCGGGTATGTAGTTTCTCAGGAGAGATACATGGAACAAATCATGAACTTGAGATAGATTCGGTGGAAGCGCCAATCGGTAAGCTACCTTCCCAACATGATCCAGAATTTTAAAAGGACCGATATATCTAGGGCTCAACTTTCCCTTCTTTCCAAATCTCATTACCCTCTTCCAGGGAGATATTCGTAAGAACACTTTATCACCCACTTCAAACTCTATGTATTTTCTTCGGTTGTTGGCATAACTTTTGTGTCGACTCCGAGCTTCTCTTATGTGTTGTTGAATAGATCTGACCTTTTCTGCCATCTCATCAACAAGATCAGATCCTAATAGATTTCTTTCTCCAACTTCATCCCAGCAAGTTGGAATTATGCATTTCTTTCCATATAGGGATTCATAAGGAGCCATCTGAATACTGGAGTGAAAGCTATTATTATAAGAAAATTCCACCAAATATAGGTGTTGATCCCAACCACCTTTTAAATCCATAGAGTAAGCTCTCAACATGTCTTCTAGAGTTTGAATTGTCCTCTCAGACTGACCGTCTATCTGAGGATGGTAAGCACTACTGAAACTCAACTATGTATCTAGAGCATGCTGAAGACTTCGCCATAATTTCGAGGTAAACCTCAGATCCCGATCAGATATAATAGAAAGTGGTACTCTATGCAATCTTACCACTTCCTTTACATATATCCTGGCAAGCTGATCAAGAGAAAAATCTTCTCTAATAGCAATGAAGTGTGCCGACTTTGTAAGACGATCAAGTATAACCCAGATAGTATTATTGCCTTTGGATGTTTTTGGAAGTCCAGTGACAAAGTCTATAGTGATGTTTTCCTATTTCCATTCTGGTATGGGTAATGGTTGTAACATTCCCTTAGACTTTTTCCTCTCAGCTTTAACTTGCTGACAAACCAAGAATCGAGAGACATATTTAGCAACATCTCTTTTCATACCAACCCACCAGAAGTACTCTTTCAGGTCCCCCTACATCTTTGTACTTCCAGGATGAATAGAAAATTAAGAACTATGAGCCTCATCCAACAAATCCTTATTTAATTCTGGTATGGGAGGAATACAGACAGGGTTCCTGAACCTTATTATCCCATCACAATCAAGGTTTAATTCAGGAACATTTCTCACATTCTTTTGTAACGCTACATATTCTTTCTCTGCCTCTTTAATCTTGACGTGTATAGATGGTTGAACATTCATTTGAGAAAGATAAGATTTCTCCCCTTCCATTATAATTTCAAGATCCATCCTTTGTAAATCCATAAATATTGGATCTTTTGTGATCCTCATCATGGATAAGTTAGCGTGGTCTTGTCGACTTAATGCGTCTGCCACCTTGTTTGCTTTCCCCGAGTGGTAATGAATTGAGAATTCAGAATCCTTAATCAGCTCCAACCATCTTCTTTGACACATATTCAGATCCTTTTGTGTGAAAATATACATTAAACTTTTATGATCAATATAAATATCACAACTTTCACCATAAAGGTAATGCCTCCAAATCTTTAATGAAAATATTACCGCAGCTAACTCCAAATCATGAGTTGGGTAATTTTTCTCATGGATTTTCAACTGTCGTGAGGCATAAGCTGTCACCATATCATTTTGCATGAGAACACACCCCAGTCCCTTCTTGGATGCATCACTGTAGATCACAAAACTTTCTCCACTGCAAGGTAGTGTGAGCACAAGTGCACTGGCTAACCTTCTTTTTTGCTCTTTGAAATTCTCTTCACATTCCTCCATCCAAATAAACTTAACTCCTTTCCGAGTCAACTTTGTGAGTGGGTTAGATAACCTTGAAAACTATTTCACAAAATGTCGGTAATATCCAACCAAACCAAGAAAACTTCGGATCTCAATTACTGTTGTTGGTCTCGACCATCTTTCGATAACCTCTATCTTTGCTGGATCCATAGATATCCCCTCTTTTGAGATTATGTGACCCAAGAATGAAACTTTTTGAAGCCAAAATTCACACTTGGTAAATTTGGCATAAAGCTTTTCCTTTCTCAGGGTCTTCAATACAATTCTCAAGTTATCTTCATGTTCTTCCTTGCTCTTTTAATAGAAAATAATATCATCTATAAAGACTACCACAAACTGATCAAGATAGTTTCTAAAGACTCTATTCATCAGATCCATGAAGATAGCAGGGGAATTAGTAAGACCAAATGGAATCACTATAAATTCATAGTGTCCATACCTTGTACGGAAATCCGTCTTTGGTATATCCTCCCTTTTAAACCTTAATTGATGATACCCTAAAAGAAGACCAATCTTGGAAAAGTATTGAGCTCCACGTAGTTGGTCAAATAAGTCATCAATGCGTGGGAGATGAGATTTGTTCTTGATAGTGATCTTGTTAAGTTCTTGATAATCAATGCAGAGTCTCATTGATCCATCGTTATTCTTAACAAACAGAACAGGTGCTCCCCAAGATGACGCACTAGGGCGCATGAATCCTTTAGCAAGATTCTCTTGGAGTTTCTTCTTCAATTCCTTCAACTCAATTGGGGCCATTCTTTAAGGTGTCTTTGAAATGGGCATAGCACCCTGTATGAGTTCTATTGAAAAATCAACATCACAATTTGGTGGAAGACATGGAAATTCCTCTGGAAAGACATCATCAAACTCCCATAAAATGGGAATATTATTAATCGTGATTTTCTCTCCAAACATTTGAGATAAATAACCATCATTTTGTGGAATCAAGACCCATAAGATGGAAGAAATTTCCACTAGAAGGTTATGTTCATCCTTGCATTGATAGACGATCATAGATTGATCTGGAATATGAAATGTGACTTCCCTTCTTTGGAAATTGATATGAGATCCATATAAAGAAAGCCAATCCATGCCAAGAATCACATCAAATTCCACTATAGGAAGGATCACAAGATTTTCAGGAATCACTTTCCCACAAACATCAATCGGAGAAGAATTTAAAACTTTTGAGGCGACTGTTGTGCCATTAGGGGTTGTCGCAGCTAACTCAACATCTAATTGTTGAGGTAATACGACGATACCCTTAGAAAATTCTTTAAAAATAAAAGATTTGTTGGATCCAGAATGAAATAAAACATTTGATACTTTAGAGTGGATGGTAAGTGTACCTCTCACCACTTCCTTGTCATACTCCACATCACCGATAGTAATTGCATGTGACTTTCCTTTTTCTTTGGCCTTAAGAGTTTGTTGACGTCAATAATCATCATAAACCCTTGGATTTGGGCATTGATTGGCATAATGCCCCATCTCCTTGCACTTGAAACATTGAAGTGTAGTAGGTGCATTCTATGTATCCCTTCCTTTGTTTTCATCATTATACATCTTCTTCCCTTTATTTCGACATTAAATTGCCCGATGACCTTCTTTTCCACCCTTATAACATTTTCTTGTCCCCTTAAGACAATTTCCTCCATGTTTCTTTCCACACTTTGAGCATAACGAAAAACTCATCTTCTTTTCAGTTTGGTCTTTAGATTTTCCTTTGAATTCCATTTTCCTCTTCTTATCAAACCCATGTGACTGATGGGTTACTCCAATCTCCATCTCAACCTTGAGAGCACATCGAACAATTTCCTCGTAGCTATTGAAGTCCCTTATGGCTAACACCCTTCGAATACTTGGTTTTAATCCACTAAATAATCGATTGATCTTACTCTCAGGTTGGATAATAATTCCAGAAGCGTACCTTGAAAGTCTTGTAAAATTTTCTTCGTAAGTACCAACAGATTCATCATCCTTTTGATTCAGTTCAAGAAACTCCTTCTTTATCTTTGTTCGAAGAATACGAGGGAAATACTTATTGAAAAATACGTTCTTGAACTCGTCCCATTCCATGGATTCAATTTCATCCCTTTTCCTCGTATTCTTAATAAGGTTCCACCATTGATCAGCATCACCTTCCAAACGATATACTACTAAGATGACTTTATTATGTTCAGAACATTGAAGAACTGAAAATATCTTTTCAGTTGTACTGATCCATTGTTGAGCCACTAATGGATCAGAAGACCCACTGAATGAAGGTGGATGGTGCCTCATGAAGGATTCAACAAAATTTTTCTCCTTCATTTTCTCATTTAGAAGTCCTGCATGATTCATAGCTTATGAAAGTTGTGTGAGCATGGCTACAAGATTTTGCATTCCAGCTCCAATAACATTTGGTTGCTCAGGGGGACAATCATTGCATTGCCCATCGCATTCCACATTAACATAGTTCCTTCAGGTTCCAGCCATTGACTGAAACCAAGAAGAATAGTATGAGAAACACTAATTATAATAGGAAAACCACATAATTAAGAATAAAATTTCACACTTAAGGTCTTATCATAGGTTGTTCATGGCCATTTCTAAAACACTAATATTGTGTTCTATGCTTAGACATATCCTTAGGTTTCTTACTAAGGCTTTCACATCCTAGTTTCCAAAGGATTACTATACCTTTCTTATGATACCAAATATAATAAAACATACTTTAAATACATGTTTATTACTTCAAAATTGAAGAATAATTATTACAACATATAAAAAAAACATGAAAAGACCGTATAGGTATAGTGTCTTTAGAAACTGGGAAACATAAACAACTAGTTCATAAATCATCTACGTTGTCTCCCATTTATTTCATCATATCTAGAGTCCCTTTTTGGCATATCCTACTTAATATCCTTCTTCCTAACCTGGGGAAAATAAAACATACAAAAGGGTGAGCTCAAATGCTCAGTAAGGGTAAACAAAAGAAAGATCAAACATATCATGTTCATAAGAACATAACATTTTGAAAATCTTATCCTGCAGAAGAGATCATAACATGGGATAAATCATAGAAGTGAAATGTAATCCCAATAATCATTAATTAAAACATGAAGCTTTGTGTAATACACACATAATCATAGAAAAGCATTTCTTAGTAGTCAAGACTCATTGCCAAGACTATCTTTGCGGACAAAGTCCATTTCTGAACCGAGTTCACTCCTCGTTTCAGTCATATTTCACTGAACCGGTTTAACCTGCCGTTCCATCCATGTCTATCTCATGAGATATAAATCTTTACCCAATGCATTGGAGGGAGATATAGGTACCACCCATCTCATAATGAAACCATTCTTATGTGTGCCACAAAATCATAAATCATACATCATATCATAACCCATGTAATAAAAATGGGATTCTTAAACATCATGCCATCATAAGATAAAAGGAAATCATAAAAATAATTCCATCATAACATAATCAAATCAATGCAAAAAATAGGTATAGAAACATAACCCTATATTATCTTAGATGGAAAATAATTTTGATAAAATGCTTGAACTCCATTCTTGAGGAAAATATCATTTCTACTTCTAAAACATTTTTCTTTTCTTAAAATGTCATACAATTTTAAACTAAAAGAAGTTGATTATAAATAAACATGAAAAATTGTAAATAAAGATTCATGGAAATAATGTTCTAAAATTCCATTCAAGCCGCATAAGTTAAAAAAAATATTCTTCTCCTACTTTAGCCGGAAAAGTCAAAAAGTACATCGTACGAAAAACGACAAAAGATTCCTTTCATATCTTTTACTAAAAACTCACCGAAGGGTAAAATTGGATTTAAACAATTGTATTAGGATAGAAATAATATTACATATTGGGGAAACATGAATGTGGATGATAAATATTCTGCATTAAATTCTGAAGTATAAACAATCTCGGATAAAAATGAGATTGAGAGAGTTTCCCTTACCTTAGGTCCGATATGCTTCGTATGAATCCAAACCTCCTGTAATATGGTTTAAATAATGTCAATTGACTTATTACATAATCATATTCATTGTTATGATATCATATATGGTCATATTTGTATCTTCTTAGTAGTAATATTTCATTGCTACTTGTTATTTGGGTGTTTATTGCTTATTGTTCTTATGCGTGTTTTGTCGAATAAATTCTTATTACTCTTTATAGGATATAGATATATCATTTAAAGAATGCTATTAATGTAATATATATCATATTAATTCATTCAATTCATTTATATAATCATTATTCAATGAAGATCATATAAAACGAGTTGCATCACATCGTGGAGATGGTAGGCCATACGTACGCACGAGCGATGATATCATTCCCATGATCATGGAATTGTATTGAAGTGTATGTATAATATTTCAGAATAATTAAAACTTTAAAATAATCATATATAGTTATTTATTTTCACCATTATACCCATCCAAGTAAGGTGGTTGTGGAAAACATATTACACCACGACGTGGAGACAATATTCTGTACGTACACACGCGCAGTGATTTTGTTTATCGTAGGATGGATAAGAGGTGAAATAGGGTTGTTACATATTTATAATAACATATCAGTATATGAGGGATACTGATGTTATTACTTCATAATGAAACAACTAAAGAATATGGAGTAGAAGAAGAATGGAACTTGAAGAAAACGGTAGAAGGTATTACCTCTTTCTCGAAGTGCCTCCTTTAAACTTTCTCTTAGGGCACTAGAGTTAGTCTTTTGAGAAGACCAGTACCTCTAGTAGGTTTCTAAGGAAGTGGGGAAGTGAAATGGGCAGGAGTTGTCCGAGCTTGAAGGCTTAAATTTGTGTGAGGAGGAGAGGGAGGAGGTGCCCTTTTATAAGGGAGGAGAGGGGCACCTTTGGAAATATAAGAAATATTAGTTTATATTAAATCCCAAACCCACATAAAAACTTCCAAAATGACTCATATCTGAATATTAGATGAGATAGGGTTGTAATAACATCTAACAATAAAATTTATACATGTTAGGAATTTATTTTAAACATCATCAACTTGATTTATCCTTATTTATCAATTTAATTTTATTTATGGTAATAATATTCTAAATATTAAAATATTATAAATAATTACATATGTGTTGTGAATTTTCCATAATTTGACACTGTATGACATTTTCGACCCTATAAATTTTAATTTATCATTTTTAAATATTTTTGAGATTTTTAAACAATTTTATAATATGTTATTTTTATAAAATAACAACAGTGTCATTTTTGACACTATTCATTTATTTGAATTTAAATAAAAAATATACAGACGATATGTTTGAACTAAAAGGTTTAATAGATTAATAAAATGTCATATGTATCTATAAAATTATTTTAGAACATTAAATAGTTCATATAATATTTATTTTAATATTTTTCAAATAATTTATTTGATATTTCAATCAATAAAATAATTTCAACATCACTATTGTGTCATAATTAATGATAATTATTTAATCCCTAAAAATTATAAATAAATTCATATGATGTAGATAATTATATTGTATTTTTGGAGACTATTCATGTTCGTAGTTTCATTAAGTTTATCACTAAATTAATGTTTTTATACTTATAAGACATAAGAAAGTGACATGTTGTCACTTTCTTTGGTTTTATAATAATTAAATTATTTTCATGGACAAAAGTACATTAAATGAATCTAATCTGACCCTTCGGTGATATGAGTCAACTTTTAGTCATCCAATAGGATTTTGGCAGGTGTTAGGGTAATTTTATAATCTTATATTTACCCTTAATTACCCGATTTACCTTTAACTATAGTAAATAAAATTTACCGTAGTTACTACTCATAATCTCCAAAAATAAAAAGTAGCCTATTAACATAATTTGGACCCACTGATTCCAAATATGGAATCCATTTTTCCAAATTCAAAACACATAAGTTGCAGTAATTAATTTAAAATTAATCCTGTTGTTAAGAAAATAGGTTTTAGAAGTTAAAACATTGCCAAAGATTGAAATGTTTTTACCTATGAATTAAATGTGAAATTAATGCCAATGACATGAATTATATTAAATGGTAAAAATATATTCTATCTATACTTTAAAACCATTCAATATTATAATTTAACCATATAAATTATCTCAATGAAAAAAGTTGTTTTTAATTAAAAATTAGCATATTTTTACTATTCATCAAAATATGAAAGTTATCAGAAAAATATCAAAAATTTATCCAAAGTAAATTTTTATATCCTGATTAAAAATAAGAATTTTATTTTGTCAAATTTAACTTATAAACATGTCAAGAAATAGATTTAATGTGGGTGCGCCATCAAAAGGCGACAACACTGCATTTTTTGAAAAATACTTATTTTACCCAAAACATTTATTTTGTTCTCTTACCATGTTATAGAAAATGTGTAAGATGAATAATAATGTTATAAAATTAAAAATATAGTTAATACTATTCATTATGGCTAGTCCATAATAATATATCGTCGTTTAGTGAAACCCTGTATTGCGTACTACAAACGCTATCGAGGAAGGTTGCGATTGCGTGTAATGCAAGCCAATTCAGTATTGTGTGTTGTGAAAGATTCCCTTGGTGTTGCATATAACATAAGACATTAAAAAAAATATTTCTCATAAAATCTCAGGGTGTTACATTCTACCCCCCTTAAAATGAATTTTGCCCTCGAAATTCGTCACTTCATTACAAAGAGATGAGGATACCTCTCCCTCATCATATCCTAAAGTTCCCATGTAGCTTCTTCTAATTGGTGGTTCCTCTATAAAACATTCACCAAGCGAGTGGTATTGTTTTGTAGGACTTTTTCGCTATGATCCAGAATCTCTATCGGTTGTTCTTCATAAGAAATATCTTACTCCAGCGGTACAACTTCTGAGCTGAGTACATGTGAAGGATCGGGTATGTACTTCTCAGGAGAGATACATGGAACACATTGTGAACTTGGGATAGATTCAGTGGAAGCTCCAATCGGTTATCTACCTTCCCAACACGATCCAAAATTTCAAAAGGACCGATATATCTAGGGCTCAACTTTCCCTTCTTTCCAAATCTCATTACCCTCTTCCAGGGAGATATTCATAAGAACACTTTATCACCCACTTCAAACTCTATGTCTTTTCTTCAGTTGTTGGCATAACTTTTCTGCCGAATCTGAGATTCTGCTATGTGTTGTTTAATAGATCTGACCTTTTCTGCCATCTCATCAACAAGATCTAGTCCTAATATCTTTCTTTCGCCAACTTCATCCCAGCAAGATGGAGTTCTGCATTTCTTTCCATAGAGGGATTCATAAGGATCCATATGAATACTGGAGTGAAAGATATTATTATAAGAAAATTCCACCAAAGAAGGTGTTGATCCCAACCACCTTTGAAATCCATAGAGAAAGATCTCAACATGTCTTCTAGTGTTTGAATTGTCCTCTCAGACTGACCGTCTGTCTGAGGATGGTAAGCAGTGCTGAAGCTCAACTCTGTATCTAGAGCATGCTGAAGACTTCGCCAGAATTTCGAGGCAAACCTCGGATCCCGATCAGATATAATGGAATGTGGTACTCCATACAATCTTACCACTTTTTTTACATATATCCTGGCAAAATGATCACGAGAAAAATCGTCTCTAATAGTAATGAAGTGTTCCGACTTCGTAAGACGATCAACTATAACCCAGATAGCATTATTGCCTTTGGATGTTTTAGGAAGTCCGGTGAAAAAGTCCATAGTGATGTTTTCCCATTTCCATTCGGGTATGGGTAATGGTTGTAACATTCCCTTAGACTTTTGTCTCTCAGCTTTAACTTGATGACAAACCAAGAATTGAGAGACATATTCAACAACATCTCTTTTCATGCCATCCCACCATATGTACTCTTTTAGGTCCCTGTACATCTTTGTACATCCTGGATGAATAGAAAATGAAGAACTATGAGCCTCATCCAACATCTCGTTCTTTAATTCTTGTATTGGAGGAATACAGACACGGTTCCTGAACCTTATTATCCCATCACAATGAATGTTGAATTCAGGAACATTTCTCACCTTCTTTTGTAACTCTACATCTTCTTTCCGTGCCTCTTTAATCTTCACGTGTATAGATGGTTGAACATTCATTTGAGAATTATAAGATTTCTCCCCTTCCATTATAATTCCAAGATCCATCCTTTGTAAATCTATAAATATTGGATCTTTTGTGATCCTCATCATGGATAAGCTAGCATGGTCTTGTCGACTTAATGCATCTTCCACCTTGATTGCTTTCCCAGGGTGGTAATGAATTGAGCAGTCGTAATCCTTAATCAGCTCTAACCATATTCTTTGGTGCATATTCAGCTCCTTTTGTGTGAAAATATACTTTAAACTTTATGATCAGTATAAATATCACACCTTTCACCACAAAGGTAATGCCTCCAAATATTTAAAGAAAAGATTTCCGCAGCTAACTCCAAATCATGATTTGGGTAATTTTGCTCATGGATTTTCAAATGTCATGAGGCATAAGCGATCACCATATCATTTTGCATGAGAACACACCCCAGTCCCTTCTTGGATGCATCACTATAGATCACAAACCTTTCTCTATTGTAAGGTAGTGTGAGCACAGGTGCACTGGATAACCTTATTTTTAGCTCCTTGAAATTCTCTTCACATTACTCCATTCAAACAAACTTAACTCCTTTCCGAGTCAACATGGTGAGTGGGTTAGATAACCTTGAAAAAGCTTTCACAAAACGTCGGTAATATCCATCCAAACCAAGAAAACTTCAGATCTCAGTTACTGTTGTTGGTCTCGACCATCTTTCGATATCCTATGTATTTGCTGGATCCACAGATATCTCCTCTTTTGAGATTATGTGACCCAAGAATGCAACTTTTTGAAGCCAAAATTCACACTTAGTAAATTTGGTATAAATATTATCCTTTTCAGGGTCTTCAAAACAATTCTCAAGTTATCTTCATGTTCTTCCTTGCTCTTTGAATAGACAAGAATATCGTCTATAAAGACTACCACAAAATGATCAAGATAG
This sequence comes from Viscum album, assembly GCA_963277665.1. Taxonomy (NCBI): domain Eukaryota; kingdom Viridiplantae; phylum Streptophyta; class Magnoliopsida; order Santalales; family Viscaceae; genus Viscum; species Viscum album. The sequence continues at coordinate 2,043,328,269 of OY728123.1, forward strand.
TATCTAAAGACTCTATTCATCAGATCCATGAAGATAACATGGGCATTAGTAAGACCAAATGGAATCACAATAAATTCATAGTGTCCATACCTTATACGGAAATCCGTCTTTGGTATATCCTCCCTTTGACCCTTAATTGATGATACCCTGAACTAAAATCAATCTTGGAAAAGTATTGATCTTCCCGTAGTTTGTCAAATAAGTCATCAATGCGTGGGAGAGGATATTTGTTCTTGATAGTGATCTTGTTAAGTTCTCGATAATCAATGCAGAGTCTCATTGATCCATCTTTCTTCTTAACAAACAGAACAGGTGCTCCCCAAGTTGACGTACTAGGGAGTATGTATCCTTTATCAAGATTCTCTTGGAGTTACATCTTTAATTCCTGCAACTCAATTGGGTCCATTCTATAAGGTGTCTTTGAAATGGGCATAGCACCCGATATGAGTTCTATTGAAAACTAAACATCACAATTTGGTGGAAGACCTGGCAATTCCTCCGGAAAGACATAATCAAACTCCCGTACAATGGGAATATTATTAATCGTGAGTTTCTCTCTAACCATTTGAGATAAATAACCTTCATTTAGTGGAATCAAGACCCATAAGATGGAAGAAATTTCCACTGGAAGGTTATGTTCATCCTTGCATCGATAGACAATCATAGATTGATCTGGAATATGAAATGTGACTTCCCTTATTTGGAAATTGATATGAGATCCATATAAATAAATCCAATCCATGTCAAGAATCACATAAAATTCCACTATAGGAAGGATCACATTATTTTCAAGAAGCACTTTCCCACAAACTTCAATCGGAGAAGAATTGTAAACTTTTTATGCAACTATTGTGCCTTTAGGGGTTGTTAAGCTAACTAAACATCTAATTGTTGAGGTAATATGGCGATACCCTTAGAAAATTATTTAAAAATAAAAGAGTGGGTGGATCCAGAATCAAATAAAAAATTTTCTACTTTAGAGTAGATGGTAAGTGTACCTATCACCACTTCGTTGTTGTACTCCACATCGCTGATTGTAATTTCATGTGACTTTCCTTTGTCTTTGGCCTTAAGCGTTTGTTGACGTCGATCATCATCATAAACCCTTGGATTTGGTCATTGATTGGAATAATTCCCCATCTCCTTTCACTTGAAACATTGAAGTGTAGTAGGTGCATTCTGTGTATCCCTTCCTTTGTTTTCATCATTAGAAATCATCATCCCATTATTTCAACATTCAATTGCCCGATGAACTTCTTTTCCACACTTATAACATTTTCTTGTTCCCTTAATACAATTTCCTCCATGTTTCTTTCCACACTTTGTGCATAAGGGAAAACACATATTCTTTTCAGTGTGGTCTTTAGATTTTCCTTTGAATTCCATTTTCCTCTTCTTATCAAACCCATGTGACTGATGGGTTACTACAATCTCTATCTCAACCTTGAGAGCACATCGAACAATTTCCTCGTAGCTATTGAAGTCCCTTATGGATAATGCCCTTTGAATACTTGGTTTTAAGCCACTAAAGAATCGATCGATCTTACTCTCAGGTTCAATAATAATTCCGGAATCGTACCTTGAAAGTCTTGTAAAATTTTCTTCGTAGGTACCAACAGATTCATCATCCTTTTTCTTCAGTTCAAGAAACCTCTTATCCATCTTTGTTCGAAGAATACGAGGGAAATACTTATTGGAAAATAATTTCCTGAACTCGTCCCATTCCATGGACTCAATTTAATCCCTTTGCCTCATATTCTTAATAAGATTCCACCATTGATCAGCATCACCTTCCAAACGATATACTGCTAAGATGACTTTATCATGTTCAGAACATTGAAGAACTGAAAATATCTTTTCAGTGGTACTGATCCATTGTTCAGCCACTAATGTATTAGAAGACCCGCTGAATGATGGTGGATGTTGCCTCATGAAGGATTCAACAAAATGTTGCTCCTTCCTTTGCTCGTTTTGAAGTCCTGCATGATTCATAGCTTGAAAAAGTTGTGTGAGGATGGCTACAAGATTTTTCATTCCAGCTTCCATAACGTTTGGTTGTTCAGGGGGACAATCATTGCATTTCCCGTCGCATTCCGCATTAACACAGTTCCTTCGGGTTCCCGCCATTGACTAAAACCAAGAAGAATAGTGTGAGCAACACTAATTATAATAGGAAAACCACATAATCATGAATAAAATTTCACACATAAGGTCTTATCATAGGTTTTTCATGGCCATTTCTAAAACACTATGATTGTGTTATATGCTTAGACATATCCTTAGGTATCTTACTAAGGATTTCATATCCTAGTTTCCAAAGGTTGACTATACCTTTCCTCTGATACCAACTATAACGACCCATACTTTACATACATGGTTATTACTTCAAAATTGAAGCATAATTATTACAACATATAAAAAAACCATGAAAATACCGTATAGGTATAGTGTCTTTAGAAACTGGGAAACATAAACAAATGGTTCATAAATCATCTACGTAGTCTCCCATTTATTTCATCATATCTAGAGTCCCTTTTTGGAATATACTACTTAATATCCTTCTTCCTGACCTGGGGAAAAGAAAACATACAAAATGGTGAGTTAAAATGCTCAATAAGGTTAAATAAAAGAAATATCAAACATATCATATTCATAATAACACAACATTTTGAAAATCTTATCCTGCAAAAGAGATCATAACATGGGATAAATCATAGAAGTGAAATGTAATCCCAATAATCATAACTTGAAACAAGAAGCTTTGTGGAATACACACATAATCATAGAAAATTATTTCATAGTAGTCAAGACTCATTGCCAATACTATCTTAGTGGACAAAGTCCATTTCTGAACCGAGTTCACTCCTCATTTCATTCCTGTTTCACTGAACTGGTTTAACCTACCATTCCAGCCATGTCTATATCATGAGATATAAATCTTTACCCAATGCATTTGAGGGAGATATAGGTCCCACCCATCTCATAATGAAACCATTCTTATGTGTGCCACAAAATCATAAATCATACATCATAGAATAATCCAGGTAATAAAAATGGGATTCTTAAACATCATGCCATCATAAGATAAAAGGAAATCATAAAAATAATTCCATCATAACATAATCAAATCAATGTAAAAAAATGGGGATTGAAATAGAACCCTATATTATATTAGATGGAAAATAATTTTGATAAAACGCTTGAACTCCATTCTTGAGGAAAATATCCTTTATACTTCAAAAACATTTTCCTTTCTTAAAATGTCATACAATTTTAAACTAAAAGAAGTTGATTAAAAATAAACATGAAAACTTGTAAAGTAAGCTTCATGGAAATAATGTTTAAAAATTCCATTCTGGCCGTATAAGTTAAAAAAACATTCTTCTCGTACTTTAGCCGGAAAAGTCAAAAAGTACATCATATGAAAAACGAAAAAAATATTCCTTTCATATCTTTTACAAAAAACTCACCGAAGGGTAAAATTGGATTTAAAAAATTGTATTAGGATAGAAATAATATTACATATTGAGGAAACATGGATGTGGATGATAAATATTCCCCAGTAAATTCTGAAGTATAAACAATCCCAGATAAAAATGAGATTGTGAGAGTTTCCCTTACCTTAGGTCCGATATGTTTTGTATGAATCCAAACCTCTTATAATATGGATTAAATAATGTCAATTGACTTATTACAGAATCATATTCATTGTTAAGAAATCATATATGGTCATATTTCTATCTTCTTAGAAGTAATATTTCATTGCTACTTGTTATTTGGGTGTTTATTGTTTATTGTTCTTATGCGTGTTTTGTCGAATAAATTATTATTACTATTTATAGGATATAGATATATCATTTAAAGAATGTTATTAGTGTAATATATATCATATTAATTAATTCAATTCATTTATATAAGCATTATTCAATGAATATCATATAGAACGAGTCGCATCACATCGTGGAGACGGTAGGACGTACGTACACACGAGCGATGATATCGTTCCCATGATCGTGGAATTGTATTAAAGTGTATGTATAATATTTAAGAAATAATACCACTTTAAAATAATCATATATAGTTATTTATTTGCACCATTATATCCATCAAGGTAAGGTGGTGGTGGAAAACATATTACACCACGGCGTAGAGACGGTATTCCGTACGTACGCACGCGCGATGATTTTGTTTACCGTAGGATGGATAAGAGGTGTAATAGGGTTGTTTCAAATTTATAATAACATATCATTATATGAGGGATACTGATGTTATTACTTCGTAATGAAACAACTAAATAAGAGGGAGTAGAAGAAGAATGGAACTTGAAGAAAACGGTAGAAGGTATTACCTCTTTCTCGAAGTGCCTCCTTTAAAATTTCTCTTAGGGCACAAGAGTTGGTCTTTTGAGAAGCCCAGTACCTCTAGTAGGTTTCTAAGGAAGTGGGGAAGTAAAATAGGCAGTGGTTGGCTGAGCTTGAAGGCTCAAATTTATGTGAGGAGGAGAGGGAGGAGGTGCCCTTTTATAAGGGAGGAGAGGGGCACCTTTGGAAATATAAGAAATATTAGTTTATATTAAATCCAAACCCCACTTAAAAATATCCAAAATGACTCATATCCAAATATTAGATGATATAGGGTTGTAATATCATCAACCAATAAAATTTATACATGTTATGAATTTATTTTAAACATTATCAACTTGATTTATCCTTATTTATCAATTTAATTTTATTTGTGGTAATAATATTCTAAATTTTAAATTATTATAAATAATTACATATGTGTTGTGATTTTTTCATAATTTGACACTTTATTACATTTTAGACCATATAAATTTTAATTTATAAATTTTGAATATTTTTGTGATTTTTAAACTATTTTATAATATGTTATTTTTATAAAATGACAATAGTGTCAATTTTGACACTATTCGTTTATTTGAATTTAAATAAAACATATACAGAAGATATGTTCGAAATAAAAGCTTTAATAGATTCATAAAATGTCATAAGTGTCTATAAAATTATTTTAGCACATTAAATAGTTCATATAATATTTATTTTAATATTTTTAAAAATCATCTATTTGATATTTCAATCAATAAAATAATTTCAACATCACTATTGTGTCATAATTAATGATAATTATTTAATCCCTAAAAATTATAAATAAATTTAGATGATGTAGATAAATTTATTATATTTTTTTAGATAATTCATGTTCGTAGTTTCATTAATTTTATCACTAAATTAAAATTATTATACTTATAAGATTTAAGAAAGTGACATGTTGTCACTTTCTTTGGTTTTAATAAGAATTAAATTATTTTCATGGACAAAAGTCCATTAAATGAATCTGATCCGACCCTAAGGTGATATGGGTCGACCTTTAGTCATCCAATAGGATTTTTTCAGGTGTTAGGGAAATTTTATAATCTTATACTTACCCTTAATTACCCAATTTATCTTTAACTATGGTAAATAAAATTTACCGTAGTTACTATTCATAATGCCCAAAAATAAAAAAGTATCCTATTAAAATAATTTGTACCCACTGATTCCAAATATGGAATCCATTTTTCAAAATTCAAAACACATAAGTTGTAGTAATTAATTTAAAATTAATCCCATTGTTAAGAAAATGGGTTTTAGAAGTTAAAACATTGCCAAAGATTGAAATGTTTTTCCATATGAATTCAATGTGAAATTAATGCTAATGACATACATTATATTAAATAGTAAAAATATATTCAATTTATACTTTAAAACCATTAAATATAATAATTTAACCATATAAACTATCTCAATGAAAAAAGTTGTTTTTAATTAAAAATTAGCGTATTTTTACAATTCATCAAAATACGAAAGTTATCAGAAAAATATCAAAAATTTATCCAAAGTAAATGTTTATATCCGGATTCAAAAGAAGAATTTTATTTTGTCAAATTTAACTTATAAACATGTCGAAAAATAGATTTAATGTGGGTGCGCCATCAAAAGGCGACAAAACTGCATTTTTTGAAAAATACTTATTTTACCTGAAAAATTTATTTTCTTCTCTTACGGTGTTCTATAAAATGTGTAAGATGAATAATAATGTTATAAAATTAAAAATGTAGTTAATACTATTCATAACGGCTAGTCCATAATAATATATCATTATTTAGTGAAACCCGGTATTGCGTACTACACACACTATCGAGGAAGGTCGTGATTGCGTGTAATGAAAGCCAAGTCAGTATTGTGTGTTGTGAAAGATTCCTTTGGTGTTGCGTATAACATAATACATTAAAAAAATATTTCTCATAAAATCTCAGGGTGTTACAATTATGGTCTTGTAAATGAACCTTGGCTAATATGAAAATTATTTTCTATGCTTATGTGTTTACAACAAGTTCATGTTTTATGTCAATGCTATGTTATAATGGTTAATGTCCCTTTATGATTTATTCCTTACATACTGTTAAGATTTATTTTATGTCTCAAGATTTTGATATTCAATATATTTTTGCATGTTTTTATATTCTTATGTTTATGTTTTTCATGTTTTCCCTTACTGAGCATTTAAGCTCACCCTATTTATTTTTTATTTCCCCCAGGATATAAATAATGACTTTTGGTAGGAAAAAAGGTGATGATTTTTATGGGATATGTTGAAGATATTTCACTAGGATAGAATAATGTGTTCCGAGTTTCCAAAGACACTAAACTAATATGTTCTTTGGGAATTTATTTTTGTAATGTATTAAGTAGTCCGCAAAAGAAATGTTATGTCCATGTGCGTCAATCTTGATTTTTTAGAGACTGATTAGGTTGTGAGTACAACTTAGTAGTCACCACCAATGACATCTAAAAAAATATCTAGTTAATAACAGTGTATGAAGTTTTATAAAGAGTAATGAGCAAGAAATAATGGAAACAATTTACATATTCAATTATTCTATATTTAACCACATAAACCCATGGGTTCCCAAGCACACCCGAACCCTCAAAAACGGCTTCATCCCGTGTCGAAGACTGAACCATATCACATTGGAAATTCACAATTAATTATAACACATGGTCTTTCATTATCTATTTCATTCCATTTCTCATCACGGTCATTTGGAGCCATAGTCCAATGAAAATATCATTGGCGTAGAATGTCATATCTAACACCCCATGGGTATTTGGAGCCTCATTCCCTATCCCACACCTCAATGTCACATATGGGTATTTGGAGCATAGGTCCTTATCCCACACTCATTTATTACACATGGATATTTGGAGCATTAGTCTTTGTCCCATACTCGTGTATCACATATGTGTATTCAGAGCATCATTCCTTATCCCACACTCAAATATCACATAAGGGTATTTGGAGCATCATTCCCTTTCCCACACTCATTTATCACATATGGGTATTTGGAGCACCAGTCCATATTGTAATGCCCTAACCCCAGTTACCTAGAGTTGGTGCATTATTACATAACATTGGCATGAAACAAGGAATCATGTCCTAAAAGACATATCAGTTTAGTAGCCTTGGAAGTACTAGATACATATAGAAGATTCACATTACACTGTGAACTGAAAAAGAAGCATTGTATCTCCGTAGAACACACTCATATCCTTTATCCTATCCTTATAGGTTAATCATAATATACTTCTTCACATCATAGGAAAAATAAAACATAGAAATGGGTGAGATTAAATGCTCAGTAAGGATAACAATATAGAAGAAAATATCATAAATAAGTATAAACATTTAAGGAAATGTGTAAGACTAAAACACAATCCTTTTAAACAAAAAATTCCGCCTAATATGGCAAAGATAAATCATATAATTCCATTTACCTATTCACACGGATATTATACTAGTTGAATAATCTCATGTAATATCAATAGCCAATTTCATAATAATGGAATGAAAAACACCGGACATCATAACCACATAGTCAAGGCCTCTTGCCAAGAATACAAATAATATTTTGTAAAGGCCTTATTCCAAGACACTAAATTGTCTCATGAGACCTACTGATGCATCGAGGATCTATAGTAGGCTCCTCCTGTCACTTACTAAGTCCAATGCATTCCTCATATGAAAAGGTTTGAAATATAACATAAACATTCATATTAAAACTAGCATATGAAATGTTAATACTTTAACCATAAACCGTGAATGGTATAAAAATAACACATCCACAGTTAAACATATCACAAAAACTTCAATACAATATGGAATATTTTATCATAATAAATCAACTTCAAACAAGTGTAAAATCCATCAGAGAATGTTGACATAGGCGAAATCAAAACTTTTTGAGAGAAATTTTGAAATCATTTAAAATTCATGTAATTATTAAAGAAAACATTTATTTTAAAAATATTCTTATAAGCTTGTGAGGGAATCTTCTAAGGTGTTATAATGGCATAAAATAGTCACACATTACGTATAAGTTAAAGAAACATTCTTTCCTTAATTTTGTCGAAAAGGTCATAAAGGAACTTGTTTGGAAAACGACGGAAAGAATAATTTATAAAATTTTTATAAAAATTAAATAAAGGGTATAAATGACTTTAACCCATAGTTTAGTAAATAGTAAAAATGTGTTGAAATAAATTTGTAAGAAACACGGATGTGGATGATAAAGAGATCCAAGTAGATACTCACGTATAAACAACCTTAGATAATGAAGAGATTGTAGAATTAACCCTTACCTTGTACTTTTCCTTGGTCGAGGGTACGTTAAACTACTGTATAATTTTTAAATCATTTTTATTAAATTATACAATAACCACATACACAAATATGATATCATATATGATATTATATTATTTCTTTGTTAATAACATTTCAGTAGTATAATTATTTTGGGTGTTAACTGATTCATTTTAATTTATATGTTTTGTTATGTAAGTCTTGTTTTTTATGGATAGGATGTATTTGATTAATATCCAAAATTATATTAAGTTCTTAAATGATATTTTTTAATCATAAAATGAAATTTATTCTTGAATGGTCATGATGGGGAATGAATCTCATCGCGTTCGTGGAGATGGTAATCTGTATGTATGCACGAGCGACAATACCATTCTATTGATGTTGGAATCATATTTAATTGGATGGTATATCATATATAAAGAATCATTAACATGTTATATTTATTATTTAAATCATTTATAGTTATTATTATACCCATCCAAATAATTAATTGTTGAATAACAAACTACACCATGGCGTGGATACAATAAGTCGTACATAAACAAGTATGGTGACTTTTTTCATTCATAGGATGAGTAGAATAATGAATATGGATGTACCATATTTATAATAAAATAAAATTATATATACGGTACTAGAGTTATTATTTTGGTATGGAAACAACAAATAAATAGGAAGTGGAAGAATAAAACAACTTTGAAAGAGGTGATGAAATTATTACCTCTTCTTCGAGTGCTTCCTTTGGATTTGATCAAAAGGGCCCCTTAGGATGAATTTATGATCAATGTAAGGACTCTATGTTCAATTTATGGTAGTTGGTAGGATATGTAAGCTTGGGTTTGCCGATCCAAATGGCTTTTGAGGTGTGATTTTGAGAGAAGGGGAAGTACCCTTTTATAAAAGAGGTAAGAGTCACATTAGAAAACGCTTGAAATATTATTTTATTGTAAAATAATTTTCGGTTTCTAATGGACAAAAATGAATTTATATCTAGGATAAGGTGGGTATGGGTATAAATCCTTTCACACAATAGTTTTTAGGCAAGTTTAGGTCACCATATTAACCTTATCTTTTAGATTTAACCATTAGTTAAATAGTTTAACTTTTACCATGTCTTCTTGTATTATTATAATACATAGTTAATAAACTTACTATAAAATGACTAGAGAACATAAAGTAGTTCATTAATAACATATATATCATTACATAAGTCCTTTGTCCAAAACTTATATTTTTAGGAATGTTATATCATTAAATATTATAGCATTGTTTTAAAAAACTCATTTATGTCAATTTTGAAACTATTTAGTATTAGGTTTTTGTGAAAGTAAATAAAACTTGATTACTTCGAAAAATAAATTTAAATAAATCCTAAAATTTCATATTAACCTATATAACCAGTTTAATTCATCAAAAGTCTCAATTTACATTTAGTTGGATATTTATAATATCAATTACCTTAATCTTTTATTAATAAGGTAATTACTACATCATCATTGTGTCATAAATAGGTTTAATTATTTAATGTCTAAAAATTATAAATAAAATACCATTATTTATGAAATATTTTTATCATTTTAAATAATACTAATTGTCTAATTTATCTTATGTATAACTCTATTTTAAAAATGGTTTAGTTATTAAACATTGAATTTAACACTTTTAACTCTTCTTTAAATAAAATAATAATAAATGTCCTAATCTAATCCAAGTGGACCTAAAGGATCATATTTTTTTTCCTAAGGTTGATTTTGGTCGAAATACACTTATAAAATAGAATTAGTACATGTTTTGGGGTAATTTTAATATTTTTTTTACCTTTAATTAACTTATTCACTTTTAACCGTTGTAAATAAAATTCAAAAGTTACTATTCACCAAAAATTATTTTCTTCTTATTAAACCACATTTTACTTACTGATGTCAATCATGTCTCTTGGAATTTTAAAATTCAATTCACAGAAGTAGTAAAATTAAGTTTTATGAAAATTTGCAAATGTGCCTAGAAGGTGGGTAAAAGACGTTAAAAAGTTCGATACAATTTTATATATCTAATCTTATTATAAAAAGACTCCAATAAATTACATTGAACTAATATAGGTATTATGTATATATTTTTACATTAAAAGAAATTTAAATAAAAATAATTATTATTTAAATAAAAGTCATTTTAAACAATAATGCAGTGTTTTTCACTATTCATTAAAAATTGAAAGTTTTCAGAAAAATACCAAAAATTCACCCTAAGATAATTTTGATATTCCGAATCCAAAAATGAATTATATTTTTTTCATATTCAAAACATATAAGTTGCATTAATTAATTTAAAATTAATTCCTATTGTGAGAACCAAAAAAGCGAGTTTATAAAAGTAAAAACCATCAAAAGATTGACATGTGTTTATGTCCAATTTAAATGTGAAATTACTTAAAATGACCAAAATTATACTAAATTATAAAAATATAATATAAATATAATTTAAAACCACTAAAATGAATAATTTAACACTAAAAATTATTTTGATTAAAAAATTTGTTTTCAATTAAAATTTTGTATTATTCACTAACCATCAAAATATGAAATTTATCAGAAAAATACCAAAATATTATCCAAACTAAATTTTTATGTCCTAATTCTAAATAAGAAATTTATTTTATCAAATTGAATATATTAAGTTCCAAATATTTTATTTATAAAGAGTTCTCCCTTAAAAGGCGATAAAATTGTATTTTTTGAAAAATACTTCCTTTATCTGAAAAATTGAATTTGTTCTTATATTATGTCTAAAAAACACATAATATGGATTTTAATATTATATAAAGTATATAAAATGAATAATTTTGTTAATATTATTCATAACATCTCTTTGAGTGACTAGTTTGATAAGTTTTGGTGCGCTTGAGCTTGGTGTTGCATGTAGCGCAAGCTATTGAATTACTTTAAAGAGATAATGTATTATGAAATCCTGGGGTGTTACACATATCCCACACCTGAATATCAATATTTTGGTATTTTTAGCATCAGTCGTTTTCCCACACTCTTTTATCACATGTCACACATATATCACATATGAGACAAAAATTTAGGTAAATCAACATTAAACCCTCCTATCACATTTCACATCATGATATTCCATTTCAACTATCAAATAAATCAAATTTCAATACTTCAATCATATGGAATAATTTGAGAAATTCACCATTAAACTATTTTTCAATATCCAATCATATAACACATTAATCCATTAAGCTAAAATCAACCCTCTCATAATTCCCATTTTCAATTAACCCATAATCATTAATTAAGAAATTTCATAGCACAAAATTTCCATCAATTCCATAATATCAACATTACATTAGTTAACTAAAAATTAATTATTTGAATTCCACTGATTTCATAATCAAAATTTCAAAGATCAATTTTACCAAGTTTAACACATCTCATAATTACATATAAAAACAATTAATCAATTCCAAAATTTCATAAATTAATTAATCAACTAATTTATTCAAAAAAGAGTCAATTTCTAATGTGAGAATTTAAATTTCAGAAAACATACACACAATTGGAATCAATACTATGTGAATTGAACTTAGACCACGTACATCAAGATCATGGAAGAATAATCACCAACAAAAATCTCTAATTGAAACAAAACAACTAAGATCACGAGCAAGAGAAATATCTAGATATGAAACCTAGATCCACAATCAAACTGATTAGATATATCAAAACCAAGATCACGACCCATCACCATAAGAGGATAACATCTCTTCAAAAGGTGAGAGAATGAAGAGAGTGGGGAGGGGGGACTGTACAGGATGATAATATCTTATTGAGAGAGGTTAAAATCTATCAACTGATATTTGTATCATCAAGAACAAAGGATGGAATTCTTTGGAACTCATCCAGGATACTCTAAAATTCATCTAAATTAGTTTAAGACTGGGGGGGGGGGTAGATTATGTATTAATATCAAGGGATTCAAGATTTTATTTTAAATTTTCTATTGTTTAAATTTCCATGTGCACAGTTTCCTATACAGGGCACACCATTTTCTTTGACTATGCACCTCCTCCCAGGGGGTCGCACGATTACTACAAGAAGGGTGCACGGTTTGAAAAATCATGCTGTAAACGTGGAAATACCCTTTGTTTGGGTTCACATGATTTTCTATCATGGGCACACCGTTTGGGAAATCCATGCACCAACCGTGCACTGCACCTCTTGTTCCCAAAATATTGCAATTTGACCCCAAAAATCACCAAGGTAAAACCCAAACATGATATACTAAAAACCAAGAAAAAGAGTACATAAAAAAGATCTCAAGGCATCTACAGTAAAATAATGGGATTTTATAGCATATATGGGAATATTTTTGTATTTTTTTCTAAAATTTAATTATTGTAAACAAAATTATAGGAATATATTTGTATATTAAAAAACTATTAGGTTATATTTTAATTCCTATTTTAGTTTTTAACTCTTTGATATAATCTATTTTTACTTTTTTGCATATTTTATTAAAATTTATCTCTAAAAATTAATATATGATTATTTTTATAAAATTTTAGGATAATTTTTTTTTCTATTAATTATATGATTTTTATTATATAAATTTATCCATATATATATATATATATTTAAACTAATTAAATAAAACTATTATAAATATACAATTTATTTATTTAATTATATTTGTTTTTAAAAAATAAGGACAATAATTATTATTTTTAAAATATTAAAATGAACTTTGTTAAATGTATGATTAAATATGGTAAATAAACAAACAAAATAATATATAAAATTATGTTTATTATTAATTTCATTATTAAAAAAAACACACAAAAAATGGAATTTTTAGTAAGCAACACCAAATTTTGAGGTTCCCTATAGAAAAACACCAAAATAGTGTTGGAGGTGGCATATGATGGAGTTTATTTTCACATAAAATTCTTATTTTAATGCCAAAATGGTGTGGGTTGGAGATGGATTTATAGAAATCATTTTTATAAATTTCAAAAATTTCAAAAATATTAAATATTATTAATCATAATTGAATAAATATTGATCAAATAAATTACAAAAAATTAAAAATATTAATATTTAGCATACAATTATGTATAAAATTTAATAAATGAATAAACTCCGTAAAGACTAAATATTTATAAATATAAAAAATGAAAAAATAAGCGAAAAAATATTAAAAATGAATAAATAAATTTATATAAATTACAAAAAAAAAAATTACTTCACAGAATTGATTACATGAATTTCAAACACATAAAATTGAATAATAATGTACAAATAAATAATAATATTATTATTAATTACTGATGTATGAACTATATTGATTGTATCTAAAAAATGTAATTAATTAATAAGATTTATATTTATGATGGCGTTGCAAGATTGAGAGTCAATCTCTCTTGAAAACAATGGCTTATAGGATTTTGATATCATGGTCGTCGATCTGGATAAGTTTTTTTATCTGAATGATGTTTTTTGTCTCTAATTGGGTATCCTCTTGTATTGTTGATGCTCAAGAAAGGGCTGATGTTCATGGATCAAGGAGTATGTAGGCGATGGTCATCGAAGCTTTGAGAGATGAGTGAGTGTCTTAGATTCATGGGGGCCTATTTTTGGCCTTGGATCTCACACACTCAAATGAAGCACCGGTCTTTAAGAAATGGAATGCTGAGGTGAATCATTTTTTCAAGAAAAATGCTTTTTATAATTTTTCTACCAGAAAATGAATCATGAAAAATGGATCCATAACTTTTGTTTATACAAATCCTAGGATTCTATAGGATCATAACAAAGATTGTAAGCACTCGATTTTTACCTAGATCACTCAATTATTGGAGAAGACCCCCAGATGCTTGACAATCATAATAATCAGCTTATCTAGGTTTTTTACTTTGACTCTTGGAGGTTAAATTCAATTGGTATGGGTATTTTTCACATTGTTTTCACTATAGGGAGATAAAGTCGATAGCCTAGAGCTATAGTTTTATTTCTATGAAATATAGTTTCTTGAGAATTCAATAATGGGATATAATCTTTGATCCATCTTCTATGATTAATTTGGTCTTGCGAGCTTGGATTCAAAGGAAGGGTTTAAAGTGGTTCTTTTAGAAACCCCAAATTTTGTGGGATATTTCTTATGGAGTGGGAATTCCCATAATGTTTTATAAGGAAAGTGAGTGTGCCAACTATATACATTTTTCTATGGTCCAAGTTGAAGTTGAACTTTGCAAAACCAATATAGAAACTGCATTCTTGGTCACTGGTGATTTCCAAATTAATCCTATAGTGGAATTCAAAAGGCTGCTTGATTTTTGCAGTACATGTAGTTGCATTGGTCACTCAGTTGAAAAGTGTAGAAAGAATTTTAAGTGTACAAATTGTAGGAAGAAGGTTCATCTGGTTGATAATTTTAAATTATATGTTCCCAATGATATTGATGGGGACAAGTCAATTATGTTTTCTACAGAAAATCATTTAGATAAGCCTCATTCTTGTTATGGAGAGAATAGATGAACTTTTAATCATGAATTTGGGATCTCAATAATGGGATTCCAAATAAGGATTCAACTATGCATTCCATTGAGCCTAGGAGAGTCGAAGGAGTTCTTATAGGGACACTTTACTTGTTTCTGTCTCAGGGTTTGTGAACTCATCTATTGCTGGGGAAATGTATGTAAGGAGGAATGATCAACATGTATAGGTTCAAGTTGATGACCGGAATGTGGGCATGTTGGATAATCCTTCTCATGTTGATTGATGTGATGATGATCCAGTTGAGCTGCTTAGAGATTCCTTCTTAAAGGTGAACAATAAGGGAAATTCTTTAAATCATTCCCATATAAAGTTTAGTGAAAAGGAAAATGAAAAGGCTAATTTCTGAAAGTCCTTGAAGGAACCTAAACCTCCTACTAGATGAATAGAGTAGGATTTTATGGGTCTTGTTGTCACCAGTCTAGAGACACCAGCCGCCGCTCTACAAGATACTACATGCAATGTCAATTGTAATAGTGGGTAGATCACGTATGCTCTAGGTAATTCTATTGAGGTACATGAGGGGTTTGAAAGTAATATTCATGGGACAGAATGTGATATGCGGTCTATGGGACATGATGAACTACAACCAATGTATGGAGAGGTTGAAGTATACCTTATGCCTCTACTGAGTGCATGATCACTAATGTAAGGCCTAATGACTTGGGATATAACGCTCTGGCTAGAGAAAGAGGGAAAATGAGGGTTTTATTACACCAAATTTTTTGATATGTTGGAATAAATTAATAATGCATAATTTCATTCTTTTTGTCTTGAAATCCTTTAAAAGAAAGGGATTAGAAATAAAATGAGGTCAAGGACAATTGATGAATTTCATAATTCCTCTTTGGTGAATTTGAAGGTTGCATGTGATATCCTCCATGTGGATGATTCTCATTGTGAGGATCCCTTGCGTTGGGACATTTCTATCACTGAAGACATGCCTGGGGATATGCCTCTTAATAATGATACATTGCTCCAGGTTGATTCTGAAAAACAAGAGATGATTGATGATGACCAAGAACTACAATTTTTTTTGGGGGATGATGATATTGACAGAGATCAAGAATCGTAAAGTTTGAAGGATGATTCCTCATATACAATGGATAGGTATGCTCCAAAATAATGGAGGCGAGGTAGACACCTGAGAGGTTGGGACGGGTCACGAGGAAGAGGTGGTAGGCCTTGAAAAAGATGATTGTGAATGATTTCTTGCTATTTTTGGTGGTGAAATGTATGATTGTTCTTTATCATTAAACTTCATTGTATCTTTGTACGTTTACATTTTTAATAAATTTTTGGGGCCATGGGTTTAAATCATGGGTTACACCATTCTAGTAACTTTTAAGATTTATAAATTTAAAAAAAAAATTAAAACTAGTATTTTTCTATTAAATATATAAATATTTAAAAATGAATTAATAACTTTTAAAATTTCATGTATTAGAAAAATATTAAATAAATATATATTAATAATGAATTAAAATTATTCTAGGAAGGCTCGAGTATGAGTTGGTCACCCAACCCATACCCAAAACAATTTATGAAATAAGACTGTAGTTATAGAGTGAGAGCACAATGTGCAATGAGATGGCACCAATTGAACATTTGAATAAATATTAAAAATGAATAAATTACAGAAAAATATAAAATGGAAAAATATAAATATGAATAAATAATATTAAATAAAAAAATAGAAAGACATGTACACACAGACATATGCATAGAGATACATGTACAAATACATACACTTATATATACTCATATAGACATACACATGCATATACACACACATACATATACACATGTATATCCATATACATACCCAGACATGTATGTATTCACGTACACATATATACAATTACATTCACATGAATTTACATAAAAACACATACTACATAAACATATATATACTTACACATTAACATACCCTCATATGTACACATAGACATACATGTACACATATATACACATAAATATAGACATAAACATACACATACACATACACATACAAATACACATAAATATACACAAACACAGACACATACACATACAAGCAAACACATACACACACACACACACACACAGACACAGAAACACACACACACACACACATACACATACAAAAACACACATAATACGCATAGACAACAATATGCTCAAATACATGCATATACATATACACATACGTATTTTCACAACCACATAAAAAAATACATACACATACACATGCATATGCATATACATAAACATACATGTATGTTTACACATACACATACATACCATTAAATACACTTGTATGCAAAAACATAGATATATATACATATGCATACATATACATAGTACATAAACATTCATACACATGCAATTAAACATACATATACACATTCACACATACATATGCATGGACATACATGTACATACACATACAAATACACATACACATACACATACACATACACATACACATACACATACAAACACAGATACACATACACATACACATACACATACACATACACATACACATACACATACACATACACATACACATACACATACACATACACATACACATACACATACACATACACATACACATACACATACACATACACATACACATACACATACACATACACATACACATACACATACACATACACATACACATACACATACCCATACGCATACGCATACGCATACACAACCCATACACATACCCATACACATACCCATACACACACACATACACATACACATACACATACACATACACATACACATACACATACACATACACATACACATACACATACACATACACATAGACATACACATACACATACACATACACATACACATACACATACACATACACATACACATACACATACACATACACATACACATACACATACACATACACATACACATACACATACACATACACATACACATACACGTACACGTACACATACACATACACATACACATACACATACACATACACATACACATACACATACACATACACATACACATACACATACACATAAACATACACTTACACATACACATACACATACGCAAACACATACACATACACATACACATACACATACAAATACACATACACATACACATACATATTCACATACATATACACACATAAATACACATATATATGCATATGTACACATATATTCCCATACATGAACACACACACATATATACACATACACACCTATACATACACATAAACATACATGCGCATATGTACATATACATACACATACACATACACATACACGTACACACATGTATACACATACACATACATACAATTACATACACATGTGCATACATCCACATACGTATACATACATACACAATTTATATAAACAAACACATGTCACATTAACATATATACACATATACACATGTCATATAGTTACATATGCATACACATACAAATAAAAATACACATATACACATTCATACACATTTAATTATATCCACATACACACGCACATACATACATACACATATATTCACATACACATCCACACACATAAATACATACACATGAACACAAAAACATTAACATACACAAAATACAAACAAAACATGCAGACAAATACAACACATACATACATGCACACATATAGACATAGTCATACATCCACATACATACACATGAAAACATATACATACTGATAAATGTGTGTATATTTTTAATTATTTAACATGAATATAAATAAGTATATATAAATATGAATCACATATTTAA
Organism: Viscum album; assembly: GCA_963277665.1. Lineage (NCBI taxonomy): Eukaryota > Viridiplantae > Streptophyta > Magnoliopsida > Santalales > Viscaceae > Viscum > Viscum album. Next base: position 2,043,347,325 of record OY728123.1, read on the forward strand.
ATAAATATATTCATTTATATATTTATGTAATTATTTTAATAAAGTATTAATATATCATGATTATATTAATTATATAAACATTTTTAAAATTAATGTGTTAAATACAATATTAAACTTTTTGTTGACTCATATAAAGTTGAAATTTGTTAATACATAATAGTATAAAAATATGATTGATAATAAAGTTTTATTAAAATTTATATTAGTTATATTTATATATTATATTTACATATATATATATATATACCTATTATACTATAAATCTTTTTAAAAATATATAAATATGTATATATAAATTAAATTATTCACTTTGACCTTTAATATTACTTTTTCAAGTTGTTAAAGGTGGTGATTTTATCAGCAATAAGAAAAGATAAAATAAACTAGCACCTTTATCAACGCTGAAAATAGAACTAACAAAGGGTGATCCTTTATTAGCACTTTTTTAACACTTATAAAAAGTAATTTATTAGAGATTTTTATTAGCATTGATAAAATTATCCCCTCTATTAGTGTTTTTATATCCCTACTAATGAATTGGCCTATCTCAATAGTAGAAATGGGATACTTCATCGCAAAAAATCATTGAGAATCTGAGTTCCCTTAAAAGCACTAAAAGGCCTTTTTATTAGCACTTTAGTTTTAGCACAAATAAAGGGCTCATTTATGAGTGTTTTTTTAGTGTTATTAAAGGGTGATTTTATAAGTGCATTCTTTTTGTGATGATAAAGGGGATGTGAATCAATGCATTTTAACAATGAGAATGAGATCCTTTATCAACAATTTCCTTTAGCTCTTATAAAGTCTATGACAGTTGCTGCAAAACATACAACCCTATAGAAGCCCTATAAAATAACCAGATTAGAAAAATATAATCAAAATTGAATGAAAAAATTATAGAAAACCATATTTAAATACAAATATTACATTGCACTATCATTTAAATTAAAAATTTACATAAAAAATTACATTGATGTGATATTTATAATTCATAAAAATAATTATAACCCATTATAAAATATATTAACTCTTATAAAAGGATTTTTATAAAGATCAACCTTCATACAAATGTTGTCCCTTCTACAAAACCAATTTCTATTTTTGTTGTAGTGTATAAAAAATAAACAAATTATAATTTTAATGTTATATAATCCACATTGGAAAAAGTATAATTTTAATTACTGAATTTATTAAGGGTCTTATCAGTTATAAAATTAATTATATTATTAATAATTATCAATTAATTTTATATTAATTATAAACTATTATTTATACTATTAATTAATAATTATTTTATTAATTATTAATTACATTTCTAATTAATAATATATTTAAATTATATTGTTAATTTTTTAATAAATTAATGATATTATTAGTTATTAAATATCTTAGTAACTTTATTATTTTTTAATAATTTTGTCATTATACTCAAATGATACTTTTTATTTTGAAAACTTTCACATTCATTCATATCAGGCACATCTTGTGTTAGATTGATACACTGTCAATAATTATATAGGTTTCAGGAAAAGTAGAAGTACCTTAGTGGGTGATTTTTAAAAAAATATTTTAATATAGTGTTCCCTAAACACCCAAAAAGGTTTTGTCATGTTATATTTATAATTAATTCATTTATATATAAAGAAATGATTACATCGTCGAAGGATCCTTTATTCAATGATGATGTTGATTTTTTAAATACCCTTCTGGGTTACCTTCGTTGTGTGGTATGATTTCATTATGTAATCCCACTAGACGGAATCCACACATTCTCCTTTGATCTTCGAGTAATGCCAATTTATTTATGGATGCTTGAATTGAGAATAAATTATATTGAATTTTTTATCTTGATCGTTCCAAGATACTTCAAACATGAATTAGTTCTTATCATTATTGAGAGGAAGAGATTGGGAGTTCAAGGGATAGAGTGAGAGAGAGAAGTCAGTTGTGCGTAATGATTCTCCATTCTCAATTTTTTATATAACTCTACACAATATACACAACCATCTATTTATAAAGTTATGTCTTAAGTTAAAATATTATTTAATCATGTATAAGCCCTTAAATGATATTATAATATATATTAATCCCCACACCACATCATAATAATAATAATATTATTATTTTAAGGCTCATTCGCTAACTTGATCAATAAAAAATATTCTTTTACTCACTTGTAAATTAATATGTATCACCAGAAACGATCTTGGTTCGTTCGAATTTCTCTACATTTATTGAATACTTAGATAAATATTCAGTTAAATATTTTTTTCATTAATAAATATTTTTGATCGATAATACATGAATAAAATTATTAACCAATCTTGATAATAATATTTATTATAATGATTAAATCAAACTTAATCGAGATCAATGAAAACATATAGTTTGTGACCCTCTAAGATTCATTCTCATTGGAATTAAGTGGGTTTCCCTAAAGTCCAAGATTACTTTCTTGAGATAGGCCATGGAACCCAAGAGAAGGAACATAATGTCACAACGTCAATAACCATATACGAATGCTCACTGTGTAATTCAAGTAGGTTTAACATCCATGTCACTAACCTATATGATCAATATGTATTTATTTTACCCTATATTATAAACACGTCGTTACACCATGGCCATGGAATTTAATGGGGTGATTTATTTCATAATTAAATCTAAATGTGAGAGTCTTGAAATGCATAAATGATAATCTTAAACTCTAAGAACCATTATACATCGTCACATATAGGAATATTTTATGATACCCAAACATGAAAAATTCTTACTGGTTGGTCTATTATCATAATCCTTATCTTGGAGATCACCATGTGTGAACTTCATGAGAAGAATCCTCAACCTATTATTAGTACTCACAACTAACAGGCTTGTTCTATGTGTCCCATAATATAATATTATTTGACTATAGAACTATATTTAAGAATAACTTCACTTAATTTTAGGTATCTCATCATAGCGGGGAACTAATATGATATTTTCAATGAAAAATATACTCTATGACATTATTACAATAATTTCATGAAGAGAAATGATCAATATATAATATGATATTTGATTAATATTAAAATCATCGAATATACATGTATTCAAAATACAAACAGCTAGTCCTAGGACACCAAATCCAACATCCTACATGTTATAAATTAATTTCAGATCATTTTTATTTTGTATGAAAACAATATGATCAAATTTAATCAGTTTCTAAAATGTTCCACATATTTTAAACTAAAATGACACTTTTATATTCAAAACACTCATATTGAGTCTTACCGACCACATCATATATTGGATTGATGATCTATCAATTTCTGTACAAAAAAAATAAATTATTTAGAATTTTAAAAATATTTAAATATAATCCATTCTCATTAACTCATTTTTGTATATGAGATGCATGTTCTTTAGAAAAATTACATTTTAATCTGAAAACACACACATTGAGTCATACCAACCATATCATCTTTCATATTGATGTTTGGTTGATTCCTAAACATCAAAAATGAATTATGGATATTGAAAATAGGCAGTTTGAGTTATATTGGCCAGATCGTGTGGCGTATTACCGTGTGATCAATTCACACATATTACAAATGAATTATGGAACATTATGCTAATGTTAGAAAATAATACAATCTCATTTTCTTGATGTTGGCTCTGTGGAAATCATTTTAATTGAAAATGAAACTTTTATATTGAAAAAACACACTTTCGATCATACCAACCACATAATGTGTCAGATTGAAATGAGGTAGATTCATACACATATCAAATGAATTGTAGATCATTGTATTAATGTTTAAAAACAATCTAATATTTTTTTCTTAGTTTGGGTTATGTGATGCATGTTTTAAAATAAAATGACAATTTTATATTTTAAACATCCACTTTGACTCAAACGAACACTTCATGTTTCATATTGATGTGCAATAAATTTATACAAAACAAAAATGAATTATTGATTGTTTTCCTTTTTTTTAAATTAAATCCAGTTTTCTTGGTTTTGAAAATGTTTTTCTCATTTTAAACTAAAATGACCCTTTTATATTGAAAACACACACATAGAGTCACATTAGACACATTGTTTGTTAGATTGATGTGTGTCAATTCCAAAATTCAAAATTTCACAAAATGATTTATGTAGCAATTTACTAATGTTTCAAGACAATGTGATAACATTTACTATGATTTGAATATGTGATGCGAATTGTTTACTGAAATGACACTTTTTTATTGCAAAAACATACCTTGAGTCACATTGGCCACATCATGTGTTAGATTAATGTGTGGTCAATTCCTATATATAAAACTAAATTATAGATATTGAACAAAATTTTGAAAACAATATGAGGTTATTTTCGTAGTTTTCACTATATAACAATCATTTTAAACGATGAGAACACTTCTATATTCAAAACACACACTTTGAGTGATATCAAACATATCATTTTTCTAATTGATATAAATTCTATTATTACATATCTTAAATGAAGTGTAGATCATTTTACAAATGTTTGAAAACAATCCAATATTTTTTATCTCTATTTTGGATATGTGATGTGAGTTTTTAACTAAAATTAGACTTTTATATTGAAAACATATAGATTGGGCCATATCGACCACATCATGTATCATATTGATGTGTAGTCAACTACTATATGTAAAAAATGAGTAATAGATTGGTTTCCTAAAATTTTAAAACAATCTGAGCTCCTTTTATTAGTTATAAATTTGTGATGTGCATTTTAAACTAAAATGATACTTTTATATTGATAACATATACTTCAATTTATACCACCAGATAATGTTTTGGATTCATTATGGTTGATTCAAAATTTTCATAAATGAATTTTGGTTTATTTTCCAAAGATATATATTTAATTAGAGCTTGTTTACTCAGTTTTTTCAATGTAATTTGTGTTTTACACAAAAGGACACTTTAATATTAGAAACATGCACTTGGAGTCTTACCAGAAACATCATGTGTTGGATTAATGTTCATTCAATTCAGAAACATAAAAAATGAATTATAGATTGTTTTCCTAAAATTTGAAAATAATATGACATCATTTTATCATTTTTGGCTATGGTATGTGTGCTTTACAGTAAAATGACACTTTTAATGTGAAAACACACAAATGGAGTCATATCAAGAACCACGTGTGTTAGATTGATTTTCATTTAATTCTTACACACTATAAATGAATTATGGATCATTTCCCTATATTTTCAAGAAAATATGAGTTTGTTTACTTAGTTTTTGGTTTGTAACAAGTGCTTTGCATAAAAATGAAACATTTATATCAAAAACATGAAATTTAGGTCATCTAGACACATTGTGTGACAGATTGATGTGTGATTGATTCCTATACATAAAATAATATTTTTGGATAAATTCCTTAATCTCAGTGATAGTTTTTTAGTTTTTAAAATGTGACATGTGTTTTAAACAACAATGAAACTTTTAATGTGAAAACATGTGAATTGAGTCATAAAGGTCCCATCATTTTTAAGATTTATGTGAAGACAATTCCTAAAAACCAAAAATAAATTAAAAATCATTTTACACATGTTTTAAAAAAATCTATGATTTTTTTCTCAACTCTATCTATGTGATTAATTTTGTAGACTAAAATGACACTTTTAATCTGAAAACACAAACTTTGAATCATAATTTCCATATCATTTGTCATATTGATATTTGGTTTATTCATAGACATTAAATTGACTTATGGATATTCTTACAAATTTTTTAAAATAATATGAGCTTTTTTACATGATTTTGACAATATTAGATATGTTTTAAACTAAGTTACCATGTAAAATCAATCATTGTCTCAAACTTTTCAACTTCGAACCTTGTTTCAACTTAGTTCACAGTAAATTCATAATTTATACATTGAATATATAATTAGGATATGGGTGATGCATCTCTTATAGTATTTAAAATATCATTAATATTCATGTCTTTTGTTGAATCAATTGTGGAAGTAATGGAATTAATATATCTTCTTCATCATTGAGGTGGATGTGATTGAAGAGGGCCTAAAATATTTTTACAAAATCATTAAAATACATCATGACATAAAATTAAAATTATGAGGAAAGGATCATGGAAGTATCTTCCCCATAATTTGGTAATATGTCTTCATATTTTTCTGTAGAGGGATCCTTGACCCATTTACCTATCACTATTATCTCAATTAAAACATTGAAGTCCAATCTATCATGACCTCAAGAAACCATAGACAAGTTGATAGATCTACCATAATCCATATAGTGTTACCATCCATGATACTTCTCGGGAAACACGTCAAATATTTTTTTATTTTTAAGTTCACAACCAAATAAATTTTCAGTTTCAACTAACTCATATGAACCTATTATGGAAAGCAATTTGTGAATTGATTAATTTTATTTTAAAAAAACATATTCAATCATTACGATACTAAATCTTCACATCCAAAAATGTACCTCTAAAGTCATTGTATGCCCTAGATCAAAGTTGTAATAGGTAATCACTTTAACTTGATATCAGAAGAAATTCTAACACTACGTACTCTTATGAATCACATATAATTCATTTACTTATTCTTTGTAGTATGTAGACAATCATAAATTCTGGTAGTAAATAGGAAATATAGAAAAAAACTATTAAAAAATTTATAATTGAAGTTGTAGTTACCATTGAAAATTAACTATTTGGGTATGATAGCTTATTACTGGTACATAATATCCTTCATAAATTTTCAAAGGTAATATCCACAATCATTATCCTTATTTTTTTTCGGACACTACATAAACATTGAATTAAAAAAGTAAATTGTTTTGAAATAAGTTATTATAGTTAAGTATTACTATATACAACCTATTTTATTTCTTTTTGAAGAAATCCATATGATATTTTGTTCAGTTATTGACCACATATAATGATTTAGCTGATATTTATAGATTTAACTATTATATAAAAATATTTTTAAAACACAAACTAAGGAATATAATTTTATTTTTCTTCTAAAAGACATTGATTGATGTCAATTAGAGGTTCATAATGGACATAATGTTTGGTTGATTTTTTGTAAATCGATTATTTGGATACAAAAAAATAAATATTTGAGGCATCAAAATTGATTGTCATTAGCATGTAGTTCATCCAAAACATATTGAAATAAATAAACAGTTAATAAAAGGAAAATAGATTTTATATTATTTGGTTTTATATTTTTACCCTTAAATTGTAGGCCTCAAAAGGAGTCCGTCTTCTATTATTTTATCTTCAAATTACATGCTTAGGTCAACTGTATTCTTTTCAATTTCTATAATTTTGAAAGAATCGTTTTCTATAGAAATGATAGAGGGATTAAGTAGTACAAATCTTACGTCATTAGGTTTTACCTTTATATAATAGTAATATATACACATGAATAATATATTTATAGTTATTAACTATAAAGAACATATTGGATAATTTTTTTTACAAATATATTATAAAATTAAACCAAATGTAAGTGTTCATAATTGAGACTCCAATGTATTCAAATAGGATAATGTCATTTATAATATCAAGACCGCCTACGTCTGTAATTTTCTATCCAAATATTTATTCTTAGTATTCAACATTGGATATATTTTTTTCATAGAATGTTTTATCTGTATGATCTTTTAATGTTAATATATTCGGTAGTGTAGCTGGTGTAGTGAAGGTACACTTAGAAAGTATTTTTGATTTTTTGGTTTTCCCACTAGTTTATCTTGACTCAGCCTTCCATTTCAGCTTCTTTTTTTCTATATATAATATCATACCATGTTTTCAACCATTTATCATCAACTATTTAAGGGTTTTCATTTGAAAAAATTATAAAACACATACATTGTGTATCTTTATAAGATTAAACAGCCATGCTATAATATTTCTAATAGAATTATCAGTCATGTAAACATCTAGATCACCATGAAGAATAGGATTCTTAGTTATAAACTACAGATCTACTTAAATACCCACTATAACATTGTATTTGTGGAATTTTTACTCCATATCATGTCTCATAGGATATTTTACACTATACCTGTTTATACAAGGCGATGCATCGATGTTGATAAATACAAATCACATAAAATTTTACCATATAGAATTTTCGTGACATAAAGATATCAAAATTTGATTGATTAACATTTAGTAGAAATTGTTATGAAAAAAATTATTACCTTGGGTATGTCCATTAGTGGAGGGGAATGACTAGCCACAAAGCTAGTGGGGTCATGTGACTCTTAATGTGATGATTGTTGTTCAAATGTTGGTTCACTTTGATCCTTTCAAATATATTTGTATTATAAACTAGACAAGAAAATATAATATTTTAAATAATAGATTTTTTAATGAATTCCTTTCATCATTTCTTATGTATCTCCTTGAATCTTTGTATTCTCGAAATATGATGTAGGTGACACTCCACAACAAGCACCTCTAACATGGAAATATTGTTCTGGATGCTTCAATGATATAAAAAGTAGTTATTCTCCAGGTATAGTTGATATTGAATTTTTTTTATAGATCATATAAAACATAAATAATACATATTTTTATATAATACTATTATAAATCACTATAAACAACTCTTATGTCAGACTTAAACATGATTCTACTATTTGTGTATTTTCATCTATTTGTTTTCCCTCATTATTTAAATGGGACTCCTTCTATGGAACATGACGTTCCTTGGAAGGGGTTTTGGATTAACATTCATCATTATTTATATAAACATAAGGGAATATGTTGTTTTATATCACATAAAACTTTTAATATATATTTAGAATACATTCAATTTCCTTTTCAAATTAAGAATACCCCATCCTTGATTTATGGAAGGTGTATATTGGTTTTGATGCATGTTTATTATTCTTATCACGCCTTTGTTGTTTCATAATTTAACAATTTTTAATCAAAGTATACAGAGTAAATAATGTCAAATTAAAATTATCGACTATAATTTAAATACAATTATCCCCCATCATGGTTATTAATGAACTCTTTCCTTGTTTCCTAGTTTATAATGTGTTCATACATAACTAGTGAGTGGGGGTTTACTTTCCCCTCACCATCCCTAAAATGATTATTTGTAGGATGTTTCTGGAAGACTATATGAGCATTTTCAATGACCATTAAGACAAACTTCTTATGAAAATTATCTAACATAAAAGGACTCTGCAAAGGATAATGAAAATTAAATCAGTGTTTCAATATATAATTTTTCAGAAAAATATAGAAAGTATATCAAAACATTACCCCAATATCTTACCAAATGGTTTCATTAAATACAAGGAAGACATTGTGCCATGTATCTATATCGATTATAATATCCATTCTCTTTGTGACCATAATGTATCTAATGAACATTTACTTGTTAGATCCAAAATGTTTGCTTTGTTTATTCCATCCAACCTCGAATTTTATACCATTTCTTATTACCTTGACTATTTAGTCAACATGTTGATTCAATGTCATTCTTGTTATTTTTTCATCAGTGTTTTTTGATATTTTATAATTATATAGTTTCATCATAAATAGTGTGTTCATCATCAGGTTTGGTAACATCATTATGTGGATAAGTCATTATTTACATGAGTGGTTAAATATTTATTTTAAATTATATAAATACAATAAAGAACACATAATATTATGAGGAAACACATAGTATATTAAAAATATTTTACATGATCATAGACTTATATTTTTTCTTAAAATGTATAATTTATTTTTCTCATATATCGTGTATACAAATACCCTCTTTGTGATACCTTATAATTTAAAATACATTTTCTACATTGGGACTACCATGAAATGATTATGATCTCCCAATGAAAGGTTCATACTCAATTTAATTTTCATCTGACCTTGCAATTGTTTTAGCCTCCAATGAGACAATTGACCAATTCTTGTTTGTTGGATCTAGAACAAAAATTACTATCACTGCTTATGATTATATTATGTATAATTCATCTTTATACCATTCTGTACTGAAATTAACCATTAGGAAGCCCAATTCATCAACTTTCATTGAAATCCCTTTTCAACTAAATTTATATGGAAAATCAACACATTAAATATTGTATAATCCAACTCATATATATATATTAAATAATTAAATATTATTAAATATTATCATAAATTGGATTTTTATCCTTGGAATTGGATATGTGAATCTACTCTTCCACGGGCGTAACTCCAGTATTTTTAATCATATTTCATTCACCTTATTATTTTGTATAGAATTTATAACCATTAATTACAAAACTAGTGTAAGATATTACTTTTAAATTTGGTCCCCTAGATAGCCATCGAAGTTCTTAGATAATTGAATTCTGATTTATATATAACTCAGTTTAAATATCAGCTCAAACCCATCCTATAAAATGAGATTATGGGTATGTTATATCCATCCTTTATCCCTTGATCAATTTAAATGCCTAATAGTTACTTCATAGTATTCAACGTATGGTTAAACATCTACACAATTATGTAAAATTCAAAGGTGGCCTTTCTTACACTCTGTAAGGGTCATTGTAAAAACATATCCTTTGTAAATATCATTGCCTAGAAGGCACCATTGTGATGAGGGGGACTAATGTTATCAATATCTGATAGGTAATCAGTACAAAATTTAACATATTATTCTACAATATATCACTCTTCAATACAACCTTATGGCTGAATTTTATTCTTGATGTACCCTTTTAAAATCATTATATAATGTTTAATGGGGTACATCCATATGTAATTTATAGGGCCAAATGGTTTAATCTATCGGAACAAGAAAACCATTAGGCGAATTATTATATCAATGTATTATTGTGGGAATATATCTTCCAATTCACAAAATATTATTTAAATTTACATTATCATTATTGGAAAATTCATTTGGTTAATAAATTTACTATATATGTATTTGAAAAAGATAATAATCTAGATAATTTATGACAATATTTTTTTAGTAGAATGAAACATAAACCTATTGGAATTATATCTCGCATCAAAAACTGGATATCATGTGATTTTAGATCATATAACTTCACATTATTCATTGGAATGACATTCATGATATTTGATAAATATCCCTTTGTAACTTTGAAACCATTAAAAAATCTGAAAAATTGAAAATTTTCTTATTTGGATAGAGTGTAAGATACTAGAAGAAGTAAATTTCATCTTCCACCCTTCACTATTGGCAACTATTAGCTTATCCCCATTCAAATCATGTCCATCATAGCCTTAATTCCGTATTTATTTTTCTCCAATACATTAATTAATGTGTAAATAACACTATCACATGTAATTTTTTCTACGTGTATGACATTAAGAAAATGAATAATGTACGAACAATTCTTGTATGGTAATTTAAAGAAAATTTCTCTTTTCCAACATGATTTTATAAGTCTTTTCAAAAAAGTTTTATCAAAATTAGTGTTAATATATTTTAATTTCTTGAATTTTTGTAACTCATTATTAGAGACAATGTTGAACCTTGTTAAATATTTCGATCAAATTATGTCATCTTGGATAGATATTTATGTTTTTTGGGTATAAATTTACAATGTCCTAAAAATGAATTCTTTGAGGATTTTTTCATACTATCTGAGTGTGTACCTTCTCAAAAAATGGGATTCCCTGACATTCTTTAATGTTATATCCTAAAACTTTTCCATAATTAGGAAAGTCATTTATCACCCAATAGAGCATGGATATTATTGTGAACTCCACACTTCTATAAGTATCATATAGTGTAACACATGTATCCCACATCAATTTTTTATCATCAATCAATGGAGACAAATAGACTTAAATATCATTACCAGGTTGTTTTGGTCCAGCTATATGAAGAGACGGCATATTGTATTTGTGCTTCATGTATATCCACAGTGGAAAGTTACAATTTATCAACATAACTAAACATGTTATGTGAGTACCAATTTTTACACTGAAAGGATTTATTCCATCTATAGATAATGCAAGAAAATGGTTTCTTTGTTAGTTTTCAAATTCAGAATACTCATAATCAATTTTCTTATACTAATGAGAGTCTGTTGGGTGACGTAGTTTCCCATTATCAATTCATGTATCTTCATGTCATGTCAATTTTCTAGTGGTTTCCTGACATCCTTATAGTCTTTTTAACATTAGAATGATAACAAGGTTCCATAAAAATATTGAATAATTGGTCCATCTTTCTTGTATCGATCTATGTGACACTTAGGAAATTTTCTATGTGATTCATGGTTCTTAAAAAACAATATACAATTATTTAGATGGGTGTGTATTTTTTTAAGATAATTCCCAGTGAACATAGAATTCTCTTTTGTTCATATATTTGACAAGGATTCTCATTTTATTTTTATAGCATATCATTCTGGAGACCACGTTGTTCTGTAAAGCTGGTGTGGTTATATCCACCACTAGTTTTTAGTTTATATGACTTTTGTATTGATGAAAATGTTATATATTCAGTACTACCTATATAAAATGGTCTCAATGCATAGTTACTTAACTTCTCAAACAACTTTGGAATTCTAGACGGTCATACTTGATTATCATTTTCATTACTTTCATATGACCTTCATTATAATTTACATTGGTATTCAAATCAAATGACCCATAAATGGTAGTATCATCCATAGCAGTATGTACATTAAAATTTACCACATGTTTAGACCAATAATTATTGCGTTGATCTATTATGTGACAAATCAAATGTTCTACAAACTCTTCAAGATGATTTCATCTTGTATAAAAAAACATAAACCTTGGCAAAGGATATGAGAAGGGTCGTATGTATACTCTATTTCAAACATGAAGAACTATTTAAATATGTCCTCATACACCTTTTTCACATGATTAGAATCTATAAATGTTTTATCCATATCCATCCTATAAGTTTCAATAATTTTTATTTTTATACAAAAAATAAATAAATAAACATAAGGTATGCATAAAATGTATATAAAATTTTATATGTAATCAATGTATCATAATTTGAATGTATTATTGATCTATATTTGGAATGTTTAAATACCCTGAAAATATATAACCTTGCTACTCTAAATCTAGTTCGTACTTTCCTCAAAAGAAAAATTATTCTCTTTTTAAACCTCTGTCACTCTTTCATTTAATTTTCATTATTCAGAACCAATTGTTTCCACAATCATTTTCTAATAAGAATCATTTTTTTGAATTGCATTATTAATATATTCTAAATAAATCAAATTAGATTTATTTTGAATTAGTTAATTTTTTATGAGGAAAAGAACAAAATTAGAAACATCCTTGAGATACAACTTAAGACAACTATATTGCATTATTAAGTAAACAAAATGAGTATCGTAACCCTTTTGAAATCGAATTAATAATATGAAGAAATCATGTGAATATATCACATGTTGATAATATGTATATAGATATAAGTGTGCATATCTGTTCGGTAACATGTTAATAATAGACTTTTCTTACTCTGATGCATGTGATGAAATCAAAATTAATAGAATGTGTAATGCACGTATGAGAGAAAATAAAATGGAGTCGGAAAATTGATTTCTATGTACACTCAACAATTAGAATACAATTGACCCATATCATTCGTTATGGGCTCTACATAAAATAACAACCAGAACGAACTATCCCATGCAAAAAATACACAACCATTACAAACCCCAAGCCACATACATGCCATATATATATATATACATTTATATATATGTATATGTATATACGTCTCTGTGTATATATATATATATATAAGGATATACATATATTCATACATAACAAGTTTTATATTTCATTGTGCATGTGTGTTCCCAAATATATTTTATACACACATAAAGTATCAAAAAATCAAAACAGAAATAGAGTACATATAAGTGATTTCATTATGGGAATTTTTTCTTATTAACATTCAACAAAACATTTAACTTCATAACTTCATTTTAATTTTTGTATAATTTTTTTAATTGGTTACTATAAGTGTTAATAGGAAAATTTACTAATAATATGTTAAATATCCACTGAAAAAATTTTAAAATTAAAAAACACTTCAACATTGGGCATCCAAAACCCTTTAGAAATTGAAAATGATGGATGTATGGTACATGGGAAAGCCACTACGACACGCTAAGGGTAATGGGGGATGTATAGTAAACTTATGGGCATAGAAGAACTAAATTGGGTGAAAATTAAACATTAATTACATTATCAATGAATTAATAATCATAAATTAATGATGATTATAAATGGGTAAAATTTAATAACTAAAAACGAATAGACATCCAAAATATTAAAAAATATTGAAAAAGTTTTATTAGTTGTATAAATAATTTAAAAAATTAAACATCGATATATATTAAAATGAAGATGAATACATATTAAATATTTAAATTACATCCATATTAAAAAAATTAAATATTAAAGAAGAAATATGTATAAATGAATATTAATAATGGATAAATTACAAAAATATTAAAAGAATAAATGTTAAAAATGAATTAATTATAATGAAAAGTAAAAAAATAATTAACACGATTAGTGAATAAAAATACAAAACAAAATTAAATGAATGAATATTAAAAAGTGTGAAATTTAATTATTAAAAAACAATAGATTGTAAAAATAATAAAAAATGAATAAATGTTATTAATTACATAGATTAATAAAAAAGGTAAAAATGAATTTATATTAAAATGAAAATGAATACATATTAATTAAATAAATTACAACCATATAAAAATATTAAATGATAACGAATATAAATTTTTATGTAGATATTAATTATAAACCATTTTTTTCTAAATACAGGACTTATTTAATGTAAATAAATATTTTATATTATATAAATAATATTTAAGGAAATATTATATATATTAATATATATATATATATATATTAAAATATTAAATATATTAATGAATACTTGGAAATAAAAAAAATTAATAATGAATAAATTTCAATATTATTAAAAAAATAAATATAAAATTGAATAAATTATAAAGAAAAGTATAAAATAATTAACATTACTAGTGAATAAATAATAATAAATAATATAAAATGAATTAATGTTAAAAATATTGAAATATAAAAATTAAAAAATAAATAGATAGGAAAAAAATAAAAAAAGTGTTATTAATTATATATATTATTATAAAAATAAAAAATTATAAATGTTGAAATGAAAATGGATGGATATTAAATATATAAATTTCAAACATATTAAAAACATAAAATTTTAATGAATATACATGTAAAATAAATTTTAAAAAAAGATAAAATTACAAATATAATAAAAAATAATTAAGATTATTGATTAATAAATAATATTAAAAATGAATGAATTTGAAAAATATTAAAAATTAATAAATAGTATACATTGAATATAAATAATGAAAATAAATAAAATTTTCCAACTATAAACCTAATATATATTGAAAAGAAATAAATATTTATGAAATATTAAATATTAATGTCATAATTATGGTAACTCTAATTCCCAATAAAACACTTCATGTGCCCAACATTTCATATGCCAAGTTTTAAAATTCTTTATACACTATTAATAAATTGGAATGATTAATAAAAGGTTGTAATTTTTGGGGTCTCTACATTTTTTTATTTAATTTTTGTATTTTTATTTTTCATCATCATCATCATATGCAAATTCGATGCTCTATTTCTCTATGAAGCTCTTCACCTATCATCGATCTTACATTTTTGGTTTCAAAATTATTTTTAGTTTTAATCAGAGTTCTATAAATTTCAAAACACGTTATCGGCACAATTTTCTTCTCCTAATTGCACGTTGTTACGATGTTGCCTTCATCCCCATCATCGGCATAAGAAAAATCTCATAGGAAAAGGTATGTCCCAAGTTTTTATAAAGATTCTTATTTTGACATACTCATTCACATGTGCATCAACTTAACTCATTTAAGGAGATAAATCAAAAGGTGAGTCTTATTTTATTTGCAAGATATTGTTACATTTATTTTCCCCTTGATAAATCTTAAAATAGTATATGATTTTATTAATCTTTTGTTGTGGGAAAAATAATGATCTCCAAAAGAGCTATAATGACTCACAGTTCAAAAATTTCTCTCCATTCCTAGAAGATAATGTGTTTGATTAATAACTCATGTTGTCATTATCGATATAAACATCATTCATTGAATTAATAAAAAAAACTACACCACCAGAAGTGGTTGAATGATGAACATAACATACCCATCGTACATCGAGCTGAAGTTTTATAAACATCGTGTACCCATCGTATGTCGAGTTGAAGTTTGATAAACATCGCGTACCCTTCGTACGTCAATCTGAAGTTTGTTTATCATCACTTACTTTTCATACGTCGATCCAAAGTTTGAGAATCATTCCATGAACCATGAAATTTCATCTCTTATTTCTTTTTCACCTTGAAGGTGTCAATTTTGATTATGTTGTATAAAGGTTCACGATGAAGATGATTTTCACATTGAATATTTTTAAATATCATATTGTTTTATTTATTTTCATTTTCATTTTATTTCACATAAAATTCTTAAGAGAAATTAATTTTTTATAAAAAACTAGCGTAAATATATTATATATATATATATATTAATCCCCAAAGTGGAAGAAATTGATGAAATTTCTGAATTAAATATTGATGTTATTGTTTTGAAGATACTATAAAACTAATTTTTTTTTTACTCTGTTATATAGAGTGAATGGGAATATTTATGGAAAATGATTTATTTAATTCCCTAAAGTGAATGCAAATATACCTAATTTTATTATAAATCATGTTCGAGGGGAATATGATGTGGTGGGAATGATCATTGTGTTGTATTTTTTTATAATATATAATAAAAATATAACCACCATAAGTGGTTTTATGATAGTAAATATTTACAAAGCATAATAAAATTTATTAATATTTATAAAATAGTGAATCCTTGAAGGATGATATTAAAATAACTTCCTTTGATATTATATTGAATAATATCTTTATTTTTCCATTATTGTTCCTACAACAGTAATATCAAGGGAAAAATTATTAATTATCATATTCTTATTTATTATCAACATAATCTCATGTAATTCATTTATCACCTAAAGTGGATGTTGTTTTTCATATAATTCATAAATGAAATTATTGAATTACATATTTTTTGTAATCTGATATATATATATAATGAATATTATTTTACCACCTGAAGTGTTTAAAGCAATGATCATCATAATCAATAAAAGTTATATTTTATCCAATATAATCATTATTAATTAATAATAAATTATCATTCATGGATCATGAAATATGAAAAATGAATTCATTCCCAATTTCAATATTGTTTTAATTACTATATATCATTCCTTGAAGTTAACGGAAATATTTATGAAAATTTTGATATGATTTGTGATATCATGAATATCAGAGAGTTGATGAGGTTTGATCAGATGATTTATCGTTCATTTGGTGAAGTGGATGATTTTATTCAATGAATTATAATTTTGTATGACGATGACGTGTGTGTTGTGAATCCATAATATTATTCCACATTGATTCTTGCGACCACATTCACCAGCTTCAAAAGATATGGGAGCGCCTATCCCAGGTAGATGTATTGTAAAGTAATATTTGGGTCCGAGGTTTATAAATATTTAGTCCAGAAGTTCTAAATTAGGAAATAACTATAAGGCCCCGGCCTTAAACAATACTTATTATTGAATTATATGAATAATTCACATTGAGGATATTTTCAGGTTTAGAGTTTTAGAGAATTAGGACATAACTATTACATCTCAAAATATTACAAAGTAGACACTTCTACTAAGTTTTCATAAAATAAAAACTCTTAAAAATAAAAATGTCTAGTCCCATGTTTTAGACAGCCTGACATTTCCTTGATCCCATCCTTGACCATATTAAACTTTATTTCCTGTGAAAAACATTTAAAAAACTTGGGGTGAGCATAAAAAGATCAGTAAGGGATACACAAAGAAGGAAAACTGTTAGTTTTTCAAAACAACTAGTAAACCAAGAATACTTTATCAAAGTAATAATTTTCACCTTTATGAAGTAGTAAAAAATATTCACTGAATAAAAGATCATTACTTACCCCTTTTGTAACCAAAATATTACCATAAAAACCCATATAAAGAACACATAACATATAAAGGTAACTTGGGACATAAACATACTTAAATGGAATAACCATACGGTCGACTTCCACACATAATTAATGGAATAGCCATACGGACGACTTCCATACCCAATGCATTGGAGGTTATAACGTAACCACCCATCCAGGTATTCACAGCACCACCCGTCATATGGTTTATCATGTAACCACCCATAAAATTTCTAAGTACCATCATTACACATAAAATATTGAAAATATAAACATTTCAATAACAACATTTCATTTGCAATCAAAATAAGTAATTCCAAGATATTGAATTAATCAATCCATTTTCAAAAATCATTTAAAAGAGACTTTTGAATCAAAGTGTCCCATACCACTTTTAAGATTTTATTGGAAATAAAATTTTATGACATTAATGTCTATATAAATAAATACTGAAAACCATTTTGAAAACATGTACATTAAAGACAATTATTTAGAATCATAAATCTTTAAAACATTTAAAACGATATTTTTGTTAAAGAGTTTTTAACAAAATGAGAGACCCTTTAACACAAATAATTGCGGAATATCATTTAATTCAAACTTTAGAATATCATGAGAATAAAGGGATTCATGATATAATATGTCAAAGGACAGTAAACACACCTTATAAGAGTGAATTGGTGCATAACAACAATGAATTCTCAATGGAAATGTAAATTGAGATGAAATCCATTATAAAGATGGTATCCTTAAATTAAGGATAAATCTATCACATAATTATGTGTGATAAATAAAAATACACCCAACATAATTGGATATTATGTGTCAATAAATCAGAGGTCATTCACACATAATCTTGGAAAAGCAAAACCAATGACATAGATATTTAACTCAATTAAATGAGATTGAGCTATGATTTACCATACAAGTTTGTAAGAATTTATCAATGAGATGATTATGTTTAGAAAAATTATATCTACACAAAGGTTTGTGGAAATTACAACACAGAGATTCCACACATAATCACGACATAATAAAATCAAGAAGTAGAGGTTTATTCCAAAGAATTGAAAGTGGGTTAAGAAGTTCCCTTACAAAAATCTGACAGCCTAACGTCGTCACTTTAAAATTAAGAAAATGAGTTGATGAGAGAGAAAATGGTATCTCATCAATTGAACATAAAATTTACATAAATAAGGATATATAAGAACATATCCCAACATAATAGTATGTGAATTAAAATACATAACAAAAGAATTCTTTTAAAAAGAGGAGGGTGAAAGGTCCCCTTACCGAGTTGGGAAACTTTCGAAATGTACACCCCATGGAAGAAGGGTCATACAATGAAGATGTAAATACCCATAAATGAAATTATAATACACAAAGTGTATAATAATGGGCAGTACATACACCACTCAAATGAAATAGTGGCAAACGTAGCATAAATGTCACGGAAATAAAAGTGAGATGAAAAATCCCTTACGAAAACTCGGCAGCCTAACGGCGCCACTTAAAACATCCAAAAATGGATTTATGAGATCAAATAGGGTCTCTCATAATATGAATATAAAAATTACAGTATGAGGAATATAAAATAATATCCCCAAACATTATAAAGATGATCTTAAAATAAATGACATAAAAGAGAGTACTTAAAAAGAAAGAGAGAGGTTGGATCCCTTACGAAAATTCAACAGCCTAACGACGCCACTCAAAACATCCAAAATGGATTGATGAGAGAAAATAGGGTCTATCATCATATGAAAATAAAATTTACAGTATTATTAATATAAAAGAACATCCCAATCATAAGAAATATTATCTTAAAAGGAATGTCATAAAAGAGTGTACTTAAATAGAAAGAGAGGGGTAGGATCCCTTACGAAAATTCAGCAGCATAACGGCGCCACTCAAAACATCCAAAATGGATTAATGGGAGAAAATAGGTTCTCTAATAATATGAACATAAAAATTACAGTATGAGTAATATAAAAGAACATCCCAATCATAAGAAAGATGAGCTTAAAAGGAATGACATAAAAAAGTGTACTTAAAAAGAAAGAGGGGTATGATCCCTTACGAAAATTCGGCAGCCTAACGGCGCCACTCAAAACATCCAAAACGGATTTATGAGAGAAAATAGGGTCTCTCATCATATGAACATAAAAATTACAGTATGAGTAATATAAAAGAACATCCCAATAATAAGAAAGATGAACTTAAAAGGAATGACATAAAAGAGTGTACTTAAAAAGAAAGAGAGTGGTAGGATCCATTACCTCGTGTCCGACATGACTCGATCGTTCTTTAATCTCCTGAATAATAAAATTTGTTCAATTTATAATTTCCTAAGGAACTACTTTAATGATTATTATTCAGTTAATATCAAATATTATAATGTTATAATAATTTGTTAACAAAGTGAGTTCATATCAGACGTTTTTGTTGATGTTCGGTACATGAGTAAAAATCAAACTTGTTGGAAAAGAATTTTCCATGTAATTATAGGTACATCTTATCCAGAATAGTATTTATTTTTTAAATATAATATATATCCATTATATATTCATTTTATACTATTCCATAGCATTTGTAGATAAAAAATTAAAAGCACTGTTCATAGAGACGGTAGGCCGTACGTACGCATGAATGCTACTTTCATTTTTTTGTCATTTTAGTGGAATTAATAAAAAAATGAGATATATATATATATTATAATTCCAAAATGATATCCTTCATTTAGATGTAATATATTACATATATATCCATTATATATATGTACTTATAATAGTACATAACATTTGGAGATAAGAAATGAAATGGACCGTTCATGGAGACGGTAAGCCGTACGTACGCATGAACGCTACTTTCATTTATTTGGCACATTAATGGAATTAAAATAGATGAGATATATATATATATATTATAATTACAGTATAATATATATGTTATATAGATCACATAAGTTCATAAATTTCATTCTTTATACATTCCATGTATTGCATGAATGAGTCACATCACTTGAGGGGGCGATAGTCCACACTTCCTCAAATGAAATTATCGCATTTGCACTAAATGAAAAGAATAAAGGTATGTATTAAATATAAAATACAGAAGCATATAGAGGTAATAAATATAATATATATCCTAAATAAATATAGTTCCATCATAATTGACACCATGAGAGGTGGTATGAGAAGATAGAACAATCATCGTTTCGTGAGGAAGTAATTCCCCATCCACGGAAACAGTATGTTATTTAACCATTAGACGGAGGTTTGTGTTAGTGTAGCTCGAATCCTCATCATAACAACATCCTAGAATATTGAATATAATGGTTTTGTTACAAAATATATAAATAAAAAGAGTTTAGGGGTTTGGAGAAGAAAAATAAAACAAAAGAACACAAGGGAAGACATTACCTTTAAATCGGGTAACTCTCTTTGATTTGAGCTCAAAGGCTTCCTTGGAAAGGATTCCTCCTAAAGTGAGGCTTCAATGATGAATATAGGGATGTGGAGAGATGAAATGGGTAGGGTTTGGCCGAGCCAAAGGCTTTAGTGGTGTGTGTAAGGTGGTAGAGGTGGGGGCCTTTTATAAGAGGAGAGGAGGGGCACTCTTGGAAAGTTATAAAATATTACTTTATTATAAAATGATTTTCAGATTAAAAAGGTCACAAAAGGATATATTTCGACGATAAGGTGATAAGGTTTAGAAATACACCCATCCAATAGGTTTGGGACAAGTGTAAGTTATAGTTTTAACATTATCCTTTCATTTTATTTAAATCCATTATTAATGAGGTAATCGTTATATCATCATGATGTCATAAATAATTTAATTTATTTAATGTCTAAAAATTATAAACAAAATATAATGATGTAGGAAATCGTTTTAGATTTATAATGAATATTTATAGTAAAACATATGACTTGTATAACCCCATTTAAAAATGGTTTTAGTAAAACAACTCATGTTTGTGACATTTTAATTTTAACTTTAAATAAAAAGGTATTTATGTCATTTTCCAACCAAAGTGGCTCCATGGGGTCCCCAAGTTGACCCATGGATTGTATTGGTCGGCCATGAATCATCCAATGAGGGTAGGACATGTTTCTAGGTCATTTAATATTATTAAAACATTATTGTTACCTTAAATTACACTAATTACCTCTAATCATGATTAATAAACTTAAAAGTTACTATTCACCAAAAAATTATTTTAATCCCATTGAACCACATTTTACTTCTTAATTACAACCATGTATGTCTGATTTTTGAAATTCAAATCACATAAGTGGTCAAGTTTCATTTAATCGAAAAATCAGTTTCTTTAACTACCACTTAGTAGTTTCACTATTCAACAAAAAATGAAGTTTTCTAGAAAAATACCAAAAATTCACCCTAAGATATATTTGATATTCCGAATTCAAAAATTATGTCTATTTTAATAAATTCAAAACATATAAGTTACATTAATTAATTTAATAATTAATTCCCGCTGTTAGAGCAAATAACGTTTTTTTTATGAAACTATAAGTATCAAAAGAATCACACTAGTTTAAGTCCAATTTCAAGATGAAATTAATTCCAACGATCAATATTGGATTAAATGGTAAAAATATATTCTAATTTCACTTTAATACCAATTAAAAAGATAATATAATAATATAAATAAATTATATTAAAAAGTTTTTTTGAATTAAAATACAACATTTTTCACTATTCATTAAAAAATGAACTTTATCGGAAAAATACCAAAAATTTACACAAAGTAAATTTTGATTTCCCGATTCTAAAGAAGAATTTTATTTTGTGAAATGTAACACATAAAATTGTCAAAAAGTGGATTTAAAAGAGGTTCTCCATCAAAAGGCGGTTAATCGACCTTTTAAAGAATATTAGAATGTTTATGCTTAAAATTGGATTCATTCGCATTTTTGATCCTTTAACACTTATTGTAAAAAGTAAAAATATTTGACAAACATATATAATCATTTTGTAGTTAGTTCTGTTCATTCCCGTCATTACAACGACTAGGCGTTAACTACCATTTAAAATAATATTATTTTATAATTAGTGTGCAATGTAAGATTCCCAAGAAACTCATTGTTGCGTATTGCGTACACCATTGAGAAATGCGTCCCATTTAAAGTAATATTAATATTTTATTCACAAATATGTATAAATATGAAAATTTCATATTCTTTATTTACCTGGGGTGTTACATCATTCCCCCCTTTTGGGAATTGCGTCCTTGAAATTTTAAAATTGGGCTTGGAAACTTCATTGAAAATCTCAAATCGGAAAAAGAGTCAGTAAAACTATCACTTTAAAATAAGAAAAGATAATTACAAAGGTCTCCCGAGTTAACCCATACTAGGATTACATGTAGGAAAACATGGATATAGAGGAAAAAACAAAGGGTCATGTTCTGAGGGAGAGTGATAGTAAACATGTATAGGAGAAAGTTAACCATAAGAAAATCACAAACTTGTGATGGGTTAAACGGTATTTGATTCCCTAGTAGGAAAAATTAACAGACAACATTTTTGTTTTAAGTTACTTTCCATTGAGGAATTTATTTATGAGCATAACTAAAAGATAAGGAAACATACTTACTTGACATGTTGAATTTCAACTTTTACTAGATTTCTTACACGAACTCATATTTTCTCAAAAAGACGAGTATTTAGGATGACTTGTTCACATTAAGAGAGCTATAATCAACTTCTAGAGAATCACCTAATACAAAAAAGAGAACTATATATTTCCCATGTCTTTAGAAAAAATCCAAAACCAAAATTGTTAGCACGAGGTCAGATAATCCACAAAAAGTATAATCCTTTATAAAAAGAAAATCTATTCTTAATCTCTAAAATTTGTCAAAAAAAAAAAGAAACCCAAAGTTCAAAAAAGACCATTCGATAAACAATTGTCCATAAAATTCTTCAAAGTAAACCCAACTAAGATTGAAACCCAAATATTTGTAGGATTTAATCACATAGTCTTCCAAGGTACAAATTAACTTTTATCTCCAAATAACATCAGTTGCTCTTAAATTCTCATATTGAAAAGTAATTAACCTAATCACATATCCTCCATGATAGGTTAATCATTTCCATAGATAACCCAAAATAAACTTACTCTTGATTCCTAAAATCATCTAATTAAAATAATTAGTCAAACTAACCAGGGACTTCACGTAGTCCAGTGGTAGGCGATAAATACCAGTCGCACTTTGGTTTTGGGTTCGATTCCCACAGCTTTGTACGACGCGACGGGTTGTCACACGGTCTTCGTGTTGTACTTTTTCCAAAAATATAAAATTCTTAATACATTCCCCAAAATGAGATAAAATATTCAAAAATAATCATAACATATTTTAACATCAAGTTTATCTCACACCTTTCATTTTCCATCATAATATATAATAACCCATAATTACCTCAAAATTAAGGATCATATAAACCCTAATGGTTACCTTTATAATTATTACATGAACTTCCACGTCAAGTTGGTTCTCTAGTACATGATGCATTAGAGAACTCACCAAGGTTCAAGTGATTGATCAT
Organism: Viscum album; assembly: GCA_963277665.1. Taxonomy (NCBI): domain Eukaryota; kingdom Viridiplantae; phylum Streptophyta; class Magnoliopsida; order Santalales; family Viscaceae; genus Viscum; species Viscum album. The sequence goes on from OY728123.1 coordinate 2,043,372,050, forward strand.
GACTCCTGATAGTTGGTTTAGAATAACCAGGAGATTTCTCATTGAATCCCCCATTTCATCCAGTCTCTTAATCAGAGAACCACCACAGTTTCCTTCAAACCCATTGGCACTTTGGTGCCTACTAGATCCATCCATTTACTAAAACCAAAAATGTCAGTGTGAGTATATCAACAAAACCATAATGTACTAATGAGGAAGATAAAAACTAAGATATACTTACTCATTCACTTTATCTAAAACTAGGACTCTTTCTGAAATCCTAACCATTATGGTAATGTCACTTATGCCTAGAGAATACCCTAACCTCTAAAGTTATCTAAACCAACCTTTGATACCAAATATAATGCCCCAGACTTAAACATTACTTATTATTGAATTATATGAATAATTCACATTGAGGATCTTTTCAGGTTTAGAGTTTTAGAGAATTAAGACATAACTATTACATCTCAAAAGATTACAAACTAGACACTTCTACTAAGTTTTCATAAAATAAAAACTCTTTAAAAGAAACATGTCTAGTTCCATGTTTTAGACAGCCTGACATTTCATTAATCCCATCCTTGGCCCTATTAAACTTTATGTCCTGTGAAAAACATTTCAAAAACTTGGGGTGAGCATAAAAAGATCAGCAAGGGATACACAAAGAAGGAAAACTGTTAGTTTTTCAAAACAACCAGTAAACCAAGAATACTTTATCAAAGTAATACTTTTCATCTTTATGATGTAGTAAAAACTCTTCACTAAATAAAAGATCATTACTTACCCCTTTTGTAACCAAAAGATTACCATAAAAACCCATATAAAGAACAGATAACATATAAAGGTAACTTGGGACATAAACATACTTAAATGGAATAACCATACGGTCGACTTCCACACATACTTAATGGAATATCCATACGGCCGACTTCCTTACCCAATGCATTGGAGGTTATAACATAACCACCCGTCCTGGTATTCATGGAACCACCCGTCATATGGTTTATCACGTAACCACCTATAAAATGTCCAAGTACCATCATTACAAATAAAATATTGAAAATATAAACATTTCAATAACAACATTTCCTTTGTAATCAAAATAAGTAATTCCAAGATATTGAATTAATCAATCCATTTTCAAAAATCATTTAAAATGGATTTCTGAATCAAACTGTCCCACACCACTTTGAAGCTTTTATTGGAGTTAAAATTTTAAGACATTAATTTCCATATAAATAAATACTGAAAAACATTTTGAAAACATGGGCATTAAAGATAAATATTTAGAATAATAAATCATTAAAACATTTAAAACGATATTTTTGTTAAAGAGTTTTTAACAAAATGAGAGACTCTTGAATACAAATAATTGAGGAATAACATTTAATTAGAACTTTATAATATCATGAGAATAAAGGTATTCATGATATAATATGTCAAAGGACAGTTTACACACCATATAAGAGTGAATTGGTGCATAACAACAATGAAGTCTCAATGGAAATGTAAATTGAGATGAAATCCATTATAAAGATGGTATCCTTAAATTAAGGATAAATCTATCACATAATTATCTGTGAGAAATAAAAATACACCCAATATAATTGTATAGTAAGTGTGAAACAATCAAAGGTCATTCACACATAATCTTGGAAAAACAAAACCAATGACATAGATATTTAACTCAATGAAATGAGATTGAGTTATGATTTCCCATACAAGTTCGTAAGAATTTATCAATGAGATGATTATGTTTAGAAATAGTATATCTACACAAAGGTTTGTGGAAATGACAACATAGATATTCCACACATAATCATGGCATAATAAAATCAATAAGTAGAGGTTTAACCAAAATAATTGAAAGTGGGTTAAGAAGTTCCCTTACAAAAATCTGACAGCATAACGACGTCACTTTAAAATTCAGAAAATGAGTTGATGAGAGAGAAAATTGTATCTCATCACTTGGACATAAAATTTACATAAATAAGGATATACAAGAACATATCCCAACATAATAGTATGTGAATTAAAATACATAACAAAATAAGTCTTTTAAAAAGAGGGGGGTGAAAGGTCCCCTTATCGAGTTGGGTAACTTTCGAAACGTACACCCCATTGAAGAAGGGCCATACAATGAAGATGTAAATACCCATAAATGAAATTATACTACACAAAGTGTATAATAATGGGCAGTACATACACCACTCAAATTAAATAGTGGCAAACGTAGCATAAAAGTCATGGAAATAAAAGTGAGATGAAAAATACCTTACGAAAACTCGACAGCCTAACAACGCCACTTAAAACATCCAAAAATGGATTTATGAGATCAAATAGGGTCTCTCATAATATGAACATAAAAATTACAGTATTAGGAATATAAAATAATATCCCCCACCATAATAAAGATGAGCTTAAAATAAATGACATAAAAGAGAGTACTTAAAAAGAAAGAGAGAGGTTGGATCCCTTACGAAAATTCGGCCGCCTAACGGCGCCACTCAAAATATCCAAAATCGATTGATGAGAGAAAATAGGGTCTCTCATCATATGAACATAAAACTTATAGTAGGAGTAATATAAAATAACATCCCAATCATAAGAAATATGAGCTTAAAAGGAATGATATAAAAGAGTGTACTTAAAAAGAAAGAGAGGGGTAGGATCCCTTACGAAAATTCAGCAGCCTAACGGCGCCACTCAAAACATCCAAAATGAATTGATGAGAGAAAATAGGGTCTCTCATCATATGAACATAAAAATTATAGTAGGAGTAATATAAAATAACAACCCAATCATAAGAAAGATGAGCTTAAAAGTAATGACATAAAAGAGTGTACTTAAAAAGAAAGAGAGGGGTAGGATCCCTTACGAAAATTCAGCAGCCTAACGGCGCCACTCAAAACATCCAAAATGGATTGATGAGAGAAAATAGGGTCTCTCATCATATGAACATAAAAATTAAAGTAGGATTAATATAAAAGAACATCCCAATCATAAGAAATATGAGCTTAAAAGGAATGACATAAAAGAGTGTACTTAAAAAGAAAGAGAGGGGTAAGATCCCTTACCTCGTGTCCGACATGACTCGATCATTCTTTAATCTCCTGAATAATAAAATTTTGTCAATTTATAATTTCCTAAGGACATAATTTAAATTTTATTATTCAGTTAATATCACATATTATAATGTTATAATAATTGGTTAATAAAGTGAGTTCATATCAGACATTTTTGTCGATGTTCGGTACATGAGTAAAAATCGAACTTTTGGAAAAGAATTTTCCATGTAATTATAGATACATCATATCCAAAATAGTATTTATGTTTTAAATATCATATATATCTAGTATATATTCATTTTATATTATTCCATAGTATTTGGAGATAAAAAATTAAAAGCACCGTTCATGGAGACGGTAGGCCGTATGTACGCATGAACGCTACTTTCATTTTTTGTCATATTAGTGGAATTAATAAAAAATGAGAGATATATATATTATAATTCCATAATTATATCCTTCATTTAGATGTAATATATTAAATATATGTACATTATATATATGTACTTATAATAGTACATAACATTTGGAGATAAGAAATGAAATGTACCGTTCATGGAGACGGTAAGCCGTACATACGCATGAACGCTACTTTCATTTATTTGGCACATTAATGGAATTAAAATAGATGAGATATATATATATATATATTATAATTCCAGTATAATATATATGTTTTATAGATCATATAAGTTCATCAATTTCATTCTTTATACATTCCATTTATTGCATGAACGAGTCACATCACTTGAGGGGGCGGTAGTCCACACTTCCTCAAATGAAATTATCGCATTTGCACAACATGAAAAGCATAAAGGTATGTATTAAATATATAATACAGAATAATAGAGAGGAAATAAATATAATATATATCATAAATAAATATAGTTCCATCATAATGGCCACCATGATAGGTGGTATGTGAAGATAGAACAATCATCATTTCGCGAGGAAGTAATTCGCTATCCACAGAAACAATATGTTATTTAACCATTAGACGAAGGTTTGTGTTAGTGTAGCTCGAATACTAATCATAAAAACATCCTAGTATATTGAAGATACTGGTGTTGTTACAAAATAAATAAATAAAAAGAGTTTAGGGGTTTGGAGAAGAAAAATAAAACAAAAGAACACAAGGGAAGACATTACCTTTAAATCGTGTAACTCTCTTTGATTTGAGCTCAAAGCCTTCCTTGGAAAGTATTATGCCCAAAGTGAGGCTTCAATGATGAAGATACAGATGTGTAGAGATGAAATTGGTAGGGGTTGGCCGAGCCAAAGGCTTGAGTGGTGTGTCTAAGGTGGTAGAGGTGGGTGCCTTTTATAAGAGGAGAGGAGGGGCACTCTTGGAAAGTTATAAAATATTACTTTATTATAAAATGATTGTCGGATTTAAAAGGTCAAAAAAGGATATATTTCTAGGATAAGGTGATAAGGTTTCTAAATCCACCCATACAATAGGTTTGGGACAAGTGTAAGTTATAGTATTATCATTATCCTTTCATTTTATTTAAATCCCTTATTAATGAGGTAATCGCTACATCATCATGATTTCATAAATAATTTTAATTTATTTAATGTCTAAAAATTATAAAAAAATATCATGATGTAGGAAATAGTTTTAGATTTATAATAAATATTTATAGTCAAAAATATGACTTGTATAACCCCATTTAAATATTGTTTTAGTAAAACAACTAATGTTTGTGACATTTTAATTTTAATTTTAAATAAAAAGGTATTTATGTCATTTTCCAACCAAAGTGAATCCATGGGGTCCCAAAGTTTACCCATGGATTGTATTGGTCGGCCATGACTCATCCAATGAGTGTAGTACATGTGTCTAGGTCATTTCATATTATTAAAACATTATTGTTACCTTAAATTACACTAATTACCTCTAATCGCGATTAATAAACTTAAAAGTTACTATTCACTAAAACATTATTTTAATCCCATTGAACCAAATTTTACTTCTTAATTAAAACCATGTATGTCAGATTTTTGAAATTCAAATCACATAAGTGGTCAAGTTTCATTTAAACGAAAAATCAGTTTCTTTAACTACCACTTAGTGGTTTCACTATTCAACAAAAATTGAAGTTTTCCAGAAAAATACCAAAAATTAACCCTAAGATATATTTGATATTCCGAATTCAAAAATGACGTCTATTTTAAAGAATTCAAAACATATAAGTTAGATTAATTAATTTAATAATTAATTCCCGCTGTCATAGCAAATAGCGTGTTTTTATGAAACAATAAGTATCAAAAGATTCACACTAGTTTAAGTCCAATTTCAAGATGAAATTAATTCCAACGACCACTATTGGATTAAATGGTAAAAATATATTCTAATTTCACTTTAAAACAAATTAAAAAGATAATCTATTCATATAAATAAATTAGATTAAAAAGGGGTTTTGAATTAAAATACAACATTTTTCACTATTCAATAAAAATGAACTTTATCGGAAAAATATAAAAAATTTACACAAAGTAAATTTTGATGTCCCGATTCTAAATAATAATTTTATTTTGTCAAATATAACACATAAAATTGTCAAAAAGTGGATTTAAAAGTGGTTCTCCATCAAAAGGCAGTTAATCAACCTTTTGAAGAATATTAGAATGTTTACGCTTAAAATTGGATTCATTCAAATTTTTAATCCTCTAACATTTATTGTAAAAAGTAAAAATATTTGACAAACATATATAATCATTTTTTAGTTAGTTCTGTTCTTTCCCGCCATTACAACAGCTAGGCGTTAACTACCATTTAAAATAATATTATTTTATAATTAGAGTGCAATGTAAGATTCCCAAGAAACTCGTTGTTGCGTATTGGGTACGCCATCGAGCAAAGAGTCCCATTTAAAGTAATATTAATATTTTATTCACAAATATGTATAAATATGAAAATGACATATTATTTATTTACCTGGGGTGTTACAATAACCTACGTGGTGGTGGGCCTAACCCATTTTGATTATATAATGATTTCCTCAACCACCATAAGTGGAAATTATTATGAAAAATATGAGAATGTACAATGAAAGATCATGGAGATATTATATTTGTCAACCTTGAATCAAAATATTTATAAATATTATTTTGATTAAATGATTCAAAAGAACTCATATTTGTGTTAGAATATGCTCATATAAGTACATTTACAGGTAGAAGAAATTAATTAATGACTCCAGAAGAGAGAATATATTCCTACCCAATAGTATGATTTCTTAATGATTTGTTATGTATGAATTCTCAATGAGATATATGAATGGTATTATTGAAAACGAATATCATATGGAGATAATGGATAAAAGAGGTACCTCTATATGTATCAATCATTCATAAAAGTGATTCTAACGAATTTTTTATGTACAATCGAATCAATAATGGTAAACCATAAATTTAATCATCCTAAAACATTATGTATATGACATGATGGTTTATTCTATCTAGGATCAATTATGATGAACAATATTGATTTAAGTATACATGAGCATCAATTTATTGATAACATAGTAAACATCCATCAGAGGGAGAATGATGAATTTATTTAATGGACACATGTATACAAAATTATTAATGAATTCATTAATATTATGTTATTATGAATTCCCCCTGTATAATAATTTACCCTTAGGTACCCATTTTTTAGGTAAATTATTTATATCATTATCAACTATTATGTAAATAAATTTCACATATACTTATGAAGAAGTATATATGGGCGTTCCCACCTACCTTGTAATCCACATATATGAAAGATGCATCCACTAAATGACCACATGTGTTATTTACTTCTGGTGAGTATACATTTCATGCTAGGAATTTTTATTAAAAGAAATATTGAGTATCATATAGTTTTTCAGAACCATTGACAAGATGCTCACAATACTTACATGAATGTAAAGTGTCGGAAATCAATAGTATTATTATACAAACCCAATGTGTGGTAGTACTGATTGTATAAAATCATTTTACATCATTAGTAGAAAGAAATAAATATATTTTCCCTTGATGAGGAAAGTGAATATATCAAAAACATTATATATTTTTAGATATTTCCCCTGATGTGACATTGGTACCAGAAAAAATTATGATATCTCAATCAAATGTTTTTGATGATATATTTTCTTTGAATTCTTTTAAAACTCATTGAGGACAATTGATTTTGACAGATTTCTACAACATAATAATTGGCCAAAATTATTAAAGGAACTTATGAAATGATCAACATATAAAGTTCTTGATTGATTATCCAAAATACCAAGACTACTGAATATCAATGATCTTATTATAAGAAATATTTTCCTTGTATATTTCTATATTTATAAGAATCCTAGAAGGGTTTGAAATTCCTGAATCATATTCAAAGTTATGGAAGTTTCACCCAATCTGAAATATTATGTAGTGAACTGAATGAGATTTTTCCATATTATGTTAAGGAAGAATATAAGTTGAATTTATTATCTCATGGTTTGTGTGAATAATTGTATTCATCATGTTATTAAGGTGTTTTAAAAAACATCTAAAATCTTGAAGAGTTTTCTAAAATCAATGTATTATTTGATCATGAAATTACATGGAAAGTCCTTGTATTTTGAATTAATCATCCTAATGAAGAAATATTAAATTTTGTAATGGTTTTACCCTTAATAAATAAATAAATCTATTGTATCCAAGAGTGATATATTTCATACATAAGGGGTTGATAGAGAACATACTTATCTCAAAAGCATTAAATATAAAATCAAATTTTATTTGTCACTGAAGGATATACATATACATGTGCATATGTACCTTGAATACAACAATAAATCAAATTATGATTCAAGGTAATGTTCATCCCCATTCATTGAAATCCAAAGTGTATAAATTATTGTTATTCAAAAAAATTCAAAATTGAATGTTTTGATTATGAAATGATCATGGACATTCTATGAGTTAAATGATGATCATTATGAATGGGAGATGTAATTATTGTACTCTTTTCCCCTTATTTATGTTTTTTCCTCTAGTTTTTCATGATAAGGTTTCTAACGAGGGAACACTCTAGGGACTTGATGTTATTGTTCTCTTTTTCCACAATCAATTGTTTTCCCTTAAAGGGCTTTTCCTCGATGAGGTTTTTAATGAGGAAATCATACATAAAAATATATATCCAAAGGAATGTTATAAACTATTATAGATATCTATAATTAATAGAAATTGTTGGTCTTCCCCTTGAGTTATAATGTTTCAATAAGAGCATTCATTATTACCTATGATCTTCCTCCCATGTCCAAAAGACATAATTAAAAAATTATATTAATTAATGTCCTAAAGAAAAAATTAAATGATATAATTAGGGGGAGTTTGGAATGCTGCACTCTTTTTCCCTTTATCAGTTTTTTCCCATTGGGTTCTCCTGGTAATGTTTTTAATGAGGTAGCATGACATGGAATTCAATTACTTTGGATTCACTTATTTTTTTCACAGGATTTTTTATGTGAAGATTATATAAGATTCTTTGAAATTATGAAATTCAAGGGGGAGTGTTATTAAATATTAAATATGAATTTCATAATTATGATAACTCTCATTCCTAATAAACCCCTTCGTGTGCCCAACTTTTCATATTCCATCATTTGGCATTATTTGTACACTATAAATACATGGGAATGATTAATTAAAGGTGATGGTTTTGGGTGGATCTACATTGTGTTATTTAATTCTTGTATTTATATTTTATTTCTATTTCTATTTGTTTTCAACATCGTCATATGCAAATTCGATGCTCCCTTTCTCAATGATGTGCTTTGCCTATGATTGGTATTACATTTCCTGTTTCGAAATTCTTCAGGGTTTCAATCAGCATTTCATCAATTTCAAAACATAAATAATATCTATTGATTAAACTAATGAAATTTTAGTTATGTAAAATAGACAATACGCTTCCCAAATCATTCGAGTGTCTCCACACTACAACATAAGACACAGATTTCAGTTATACTTAGGCAAGTCATTTACTCAACCCCCACCAATCACACAACTAAGGATGTAATAATTTTAACAAAAGTATCATTTTCAATGTCATTCTGTATACGTTTGATGGTTCCTCCCTTTAGCTATAAATGGTAAACATTCATGCACTTACAAAATCACCAGACCCCCAAAAATTGAAGAAATGCCATCCCTTTTCCTTCTTTCAATTTATTGCCAACCACTCCTCCTCCACCCTTTCTTACTTTCCTCAGTCGACATCTACACCTTCTAAATAATCGAATACGATGGCATGTCACCAGAGATAGTGCCTCCATCACACCCCAAAACACCACCACCACCTTTTCCTTCCCATATCATTCCATCCCAGAAGATTTTGTCACCACCCACACCTACTACTAATAGCTGCGGTGCATCCTATATTATTTTTCCACCACCATTTCCTATACCTTACTACATCACCGCACCTCCTCCGGCCCTAATGGTGTTGGGGGACCTCCTCAATAGATCCTTATCAAGTGATTCCTTCAAAATAATCAATTAAAAATAGATATATTGATATGAGGGTTCTAACCTTTCATTGGGAGAACAAATTTGTTAAAGGTGTGATGCGTGTGTGTGGCACAAATCTCTTCTTTATAGTGGCACAGTGCAATTACGAATTTTGGCAGAGGTTTTCAGATCTGCAACCAATGAAATTTCTCTAGTAAAATTTAATTTCTACTATAGTGGTCTTTGATTTGATCCTCGTGGTTTTTATATGAATCTTTTATTCAAACAACGAACATCTACCCTGAATGGTATGGTATATTTAGATTTCATTATAAAGATGTGTTCTTCATTTCAATTTTCTTTCAGACTATATCTACTTTCTTCCTTTGATCCACTATTTTAACATAATAATATTTTTTGAGATCCCACTCATCTTTGAGAGTATATGATATGTACTCGTGATTATTAGTGGATTATTCTTTCTGGATTAGGTCCTAGGATTTTATCCATTTTTTAATTTTCACGTTAATTGTTTTGGTGTTATCTGTTATTTTTATGCCCATTTTTTTGGTCAAGATGCACCTGCATTAAAATTTTTAGTTTTTTTGAAGAGAAAAAATTTACTTCCAATACACGTTCACTTTATTTTTCATTTTTGAATTCATTTATTATTGTATTTCCCAATATTTGGTATCAAATGAATGGTTTTGTTTGACAAATTATGGTCGTGAATTATAGTTGGATGATTTTTTTAACGGCACAAACTACCATATGTGGTAATTAAAAATTAAAGATTAGGTTTTTATCATTTGAATGCATCTGTTGGGGTTTATTATAAAAAAATGTCCGATGAAGATTACAAGTTTGAGCTAGGGATGGTTTGTGGATTCATTCTCTAGTGGTTTGTAGACAACATGAATAACCATATCATCAAAATCTCTCATACTAGAACATTATGGGAGAATCTTGAGACTGTCTATGCTTTGATAACAAGAAATAGAAAATAGTTTCTCCTCAAACAGATGATGAATTTAAGGTAGAAAAAAGAACTACTAGAAATTTGTGTTTTTGCATCAAAGAAGAGGGTGACCGCCTTTGGCAGTCACTAATTTAGAAATGTAAATGATTGTAATTTTTCCCGCCCCCATCGCTGCCTTCTCCAAATTCAACCCTACAACACCGTCAACACCCCTTTTTGCCCCTGACTCCATCCCACTACACCTAGCCACCCCCATCGCCACTCCCCATTTCCCCCACGATAGCCACCATCAAACTCCCATCACCCCCAACATCCGACCGCCAGTCCTCAATCCCACGATGCCACCCCTGACACTCTATCTGGCTGTCTTGCATCTGTCATGGTAAGAAGTCGAATCTTATGATCATTCATTCATTAAATATTATGTTTCCCACATTCCCCATCGCATTATTGACACCAAAAACTGTGCAGTATAGAAGGAGAGTTTTAGTGGCCTCTTAGGGCAGTCACTGTTGGGAAACACTGACAGAGCTATTACGACCTCCAAAAAAGGTCCCATGGTGGTCTATAAAGGGGTTTATAAACTGATTTTTGTAGTCGCTCAAAGTTATAGATAAAACTATTTTTGACCATTCGAGTGAATTTAAGGGTCTTTTAGATATTTTTCCATGTATAGATATTAATTATGAAGAGGTGGTTTTAGTGCTTTGGTTGCATAACACATTACCTAATTTTTCGGAGGATTTACATGTTACTAAAACCGGTTCTTATTTTAATGTTATCGAGACATTAAATTTTTTCAAGTCTATTGTTTTGAATGAATAAATATGGTTTTGCACTCCGGATAAATCATATTTTGGTCACATAGAATAAAAAGAGGAATTTAGAAAAAGAATTAGGGACAGAGCAACCGAGGTAAGAGAAAAGGTAGAATAAAATCTAGGTTGGAGGAGAGGAAATTTAAATATTACCATTGTTTTAATAAATGACATGTTATTAAGTTTTTCAATCTGATGAAAAGATAAAAAATAATTATGGAAAATTAATAGAAGAAAAATAGTGATAGAGATGATTGTTTCACCACCTCTATAGGAGTGATCTTGTTACTATTTATGATATTTCTTCTAATTAATCTTTCTAGGTTATTGATAGTGGTTTCAGATTTTAGGTGAAGTTAAGGAAGGATTTATTTACATCTTATAGACCAGGTATTTTTTGTATTTTAATGTTGTGTAATGATGGTCATGATAATGTTTTAGGTATTGGGACTATTTTTTCGGATGATTGGAGAGGAAGTAAGTATATTTTAAATAATTTTTGACATGCACCAAAGGTTCTTCTGAATCTTATTTCTACCAATGGTTTTGATGATGATGGTTTTATTAATAACTTTGGTGATGCCCAATGGAATCTTTCAATGGGTTCCTGGGTAGTGGATCGAGGTAAGAAGGAGTCATTTTTATACTATTATATATATTTTATTTATTATTATACTTCTTGTATTTTTTTAGTGTAGTGTTACATCCAAGTTATGAAATAATAGGCTTAACCACATTAGTGATAAGGGTTTTTGTTTTTTGCTTAAGTGAACTTTTCTTCCAAGTTTGAATGGTGTTAAATCAGATATGTTTGATCATTTTAGGGCTAGAAAGTAGATCAAGGTGAGGTTCAACAGTTATCCTTTATGTAGGAATTCTAAGGTACTTGAATTTTTACATTTTAATATTTTTGGTCCTTTTTAGTCTAATACTTATGGGGAGTTATTTATTTTATGATATTTATTGATGATTACCCATGTAAGCTATGTGTTTATTATTTGAATTAAAAAATTTAGGTGCTCAATGTTTTTAATTAATTTCATGTTTTAGTTGAGAGGTAATTTAGGAAGAAGATGAAATGTATTCACAGTCATGATGAGGAAAAATCTTTGTGGTCCTTTTGGTCAGTATTGTAGGTAGGAATGTATTCATCATCAACAAACACATCCTAAGACACCTCAGCTAATTTTTTTGCTGATTAGATGAACATGAAGTTATTAGAAAGTGGTTGATTTTTTCTTTTGGAAAAAATTTACTTGGACATTTTTGGGGTGAGGCTTTATTTACTACTAGATATATTATCAATTTATCACCCATGGTTTATTTTATAAAAGAAACTCCTAAAAAATTTTGGTCTAGAAAAGGGATCAAGTATGGTCACTTACATGTTTTAAGTCACAAGGTCTTATTCCAGGGCTTAGAGATGGTAGATCCAAACTGGATGGAAAGTCATTGATGTATATTTTTTTGGAAATGGACACTATGAGTTTTGATATAGGTTATATTTTTCTTCTTTGAAAAATCCTGTTAGAAGTCATGATTCATCAGTTATGGAGGATAAAACTATTAAAAACATTTATAAGGGATAAAAATATAATTCTAAAACTTATCATGGATTTTTCAACCTTAATCTAGTTTTTGGTACACATTTAACTCATATTGTTGATTATGTAGATCCTTTTGATGTGTAGAATGATGTTTTGTGTGAATAGGTTGGCGGTTATGTTTTTAATGCATATTTTTTTATCTGGATCCAATGGTTATTAATGAACCTGAAGTTCTGAATCATAGATCATCTCATCATCTTACCCTTTTTACTTAGTATTCACCTAATGAGTATGTGATCCTATCTAAAGGGGGATATCCATAATATTTTTTTTGAGGTGATGGAAAGTGATTATAAGTAAATATGGGTTGTGGAAATGGATGATGAGATGAGATAATTTCATGACAAACAAACATTTTATCTGGTGAAGTTACCTACAGGTAAGAGGTATTTTCAAAATTGGCGGATTTATTAGTTTAAAAATGAATAATCTATTTTTTCCATGATACAAGGAAATTTTAGTTATTAATGGATTCCATAAAAATATAGGTATTTATTTTAATCCAATTTTCTCACATGTTTTCAAAATGTCTTCCAATCGGATTGTTCTTGGTCTATCTACTAGTTTGGATCTATAGATTAAGCAGATGGATGTGAAGATAGCTTTCCTTCACTATGATTTATAAGAATATATTTATATAGGTAATCTAAAGGTTTTTGTTGAAACATGTAAAGATAATTATTTATATAAGTTGATAAAGAGTTTTTACAGTTTAATAATGCATCAAGGCATTGTCCTAAGAAGTTTGTATCTACTATTTTCTATCATTTTTTGGAAGAAATATTATAATATTTGTTTTTTTGTTGAATGTTTTACTATTGATGATTTTATTATAATATTACTTTATATTTTTGATATACTCGTTGTTGGTAATGATTCTTCTATAATTGAAAAATTGAAGAAGGATATTTTTCATTCTTTTGTGATAAAGTACTTTGTTCTAACATGACAGATTCAGGGCATGTCAATCACCCATGACAAAAAGGAAAAGAAATTATGGTTATCTCTAGACATATATATTGATATTATTTTTTAGATATTTTCTATAGACATAGGGAATGTTTTGATCACTCATCTTTCTTTACATTTTAATATCATTTCTTTTTATTCACCTTCTACTCATTAAGAGTGAGATGAGATGTAGCACATACATTATTCATCTACTCCATACTGTTTGATGTATGTTATGGTATGTACTAGACCTAATATAGCTCATGCAATTTGTGTGGTTAGTCATTTTTATCTAATTCTATTACAGAGAAATAGAGGTTAATGAAGTATATATTTTATTATCTTTGTGGTAATTCTGATATGATATTGTGTTTGGGTAGTGGGGAACCTATGAATTTTGGATTTATAGATTCATATATTCCAGGATATATAGATTCTAGGATGTCTACATCAGTCTATTTGATCACTTATACAAGAGGAGCTATAACTTGATAGTTTAGATTTTATAAATGTGTTACTTTATATACCACTAGGTCTGAGTCTATTGTAGCCAAAGATGCTTGAAAATAATTGTCTTGGATGATAAATTTTATTCAATATCACAATTTTAATTAGTAAATGTATGTTTTATTTTATGACATCCATAGTTATATTTTTTTTCTGAAATAATACAACTTTTCATGGAAGGTCGAAACATATCGATGTACGGTATCATTGGATTCACAATATCCTTGATTCAAGATAGTAAAAGATCAATAAGATTCACATAGATGAAAATGGGTCAACACATGTTGACTATGATTTTACATAGAGGTAAATTTGATACTTTTCAACATATTATAGGGTTGGTGGTGATCTCTAGTTGAGTCATAGTGGGATTTTGTTGGTGTGACTACTTAATAGGTCTGCATCATGTGCTTCCCTTAAAGAAGAAAAAAATGTTGATATGAGGGTAAAATAATTTTTTGGAGGTGAGATAATTTTTAGTGGTGTAATAAATGTGTTTAGTATAGCTCTCTTCCTTACAGGTTCATGGTGTGGTTAGGGTTTTCGGTAGGGGTTTTCAGATTTGTAAGTAATTAATTTTTTTTCTCTAATTCAGTTTCATCTATGGTGTTTGTTGATCTGATCTTGTTGTTTTTATTATACACCTTTTACATAGACAATGAACATATTCCCTTTATTTTCAGATCTATTTGGATTTATTTATTGGGGTTCATTATTTGATTAATGTTTCTTTCAGAATACATCTTCATCTTCCTTTGATTCTCTATTTTATCTGAGTATTATTTTTTGTGATACCACTCTTCTTTGGGAGGATTTGTTGTATACTCTTTATTATTATTAGATTCATCTTTATAGACTACTTTTAGTGTTTATTTTACTTTGGCACTTTCAATGTTAAAATTTTATTTTTTCATTATTTATTTATCTTCACATGTTTTTTATTGCACATCCACTTTAATTTATTAAGGCTTGTTTGAACAAAAAGAAAAATTGTTTCCACTTTAAGTTTCTTTTATTGTTCTTTCATGTTCACTACTTATATTATTTATTAAAATACGGTTCCCTAGTCATCCCCATATGCTCACTATAGTGGTAGGACACCTCCTTTGACAATTCCATTTCCATAAAAAAGTGCCTCTGTCCGCCCCAAGGATTACATCGCTACCCCATTCCATTAACTATAGTGGACCTCCCCCTCCTTTTACTATTCCATTTCCCAAAAATATAACACCTTTACCTACCCTGATTATTTCATCTCTACCACCATCCTCTAACTGTATTGGCATGCTCCCTCTTCTGACTATTCCACCACCATACTGTATAGTGAATCAACCTACCCCATCGATGTGATCATCATCCCATCCACTAACTACATGTGTGCTCCAACCTTCTCTATTTCTATTTCCACCACATTCACTAGAATACTCTCAACCTTTTTTTGATAGTTCCCATCTAATTAGAACCATCTTTTCATATATCATTCAATTAAGATTAATCATTGTTGCAGTTTGGTTTGATTTGTAATGTCATACTAATGAGTTGTATTTTGATTATTACAAATACGAGTGAGTTTGTGAAATATTTATGAATAAGACTTCCACAATTAGTAATATTTCTTCCAATTTTTTTTGGGATACCCTATATGTGGTTCATAAACTTGACCTGATTAATAATTGTGTGGAAGTTTTAATCCAGTCTTTTAAAGTTAGGTAAGGTTGGGTTCCTCAATTATCGGTTACCCATTGATATACGTATTCCATATATACATGTTTATATTTTAAAAATAAAATAATCCACAATTAAAAATTTCATTTAGAATATGAAACCTAATAAAGAAGTGACATTTTTCATTTTAATAGTATAAGTAGTGAGGGATACCACCAAGATTCGACTGATCCACCATCTTGATGTAATATTTCTTACTGTTCCAGACATCTTGGAAAAAAATAATATTTAAAACCAAAAATAATCTAAAAAATATTTCTACTAAATGTATAATTAATTATATTTCATACAAACAAACCATCAAATCATGAAAACGTCAATAAGAATACTAACATCGTTCAATTAAGTCCAACTTATAGTCACATGAAGACCTATAATAATAAAACATGTCATCACCATATCACTATCCAATATCAACTATTAATGCTATTTTGATTTTATATTGATTAGTGATAGTCTATTTTCAATGATCTAGAATTTGATCCCACAATTTTGTACCATGAAAGATTCAACATTACACATCATTATTTATGAAGCTATTTAATTTTATACCGACTACCTATCTGATGTGCAAAACATTAGTCTACCAAAATCTCATCAGAACGAGCGACTTATGGGAGAATAAATTTTCAGAATAGATATTATCACAATTACCATTATAGAGTGGGAGTAGGATCACATTTATATATTACAGAAAACTTTTTATGCCCCCCAATTTTTTTAACCCACAATGTAATTCTTATGCATTTTATTTCAACAAGGGGTGGATGATCGATATTAAATACACATAATCAATAGTTTGTAGGATGGTTTCAAGTCCATATTTTTATGTTTTAAAATAAAAATAAAAATTTAATTTTAGAATGACTTTGTTGGATATCAAGAGGACCATGTGTGAATGTATTATCTTATAGTAGTTATGTAATTAATGGTTATACGTACTATATAAAGGAATATAATGAAAACATTACCACGAAAAATAGTGGAGTTTTACTTGTGGTTGAAGTGATGAATTTATCTAGTACAAAAGACATAAATCCAATTTATGAATATATATCATTCTTTTACATCATAAAAATTGTGGGTGTTGAATTCTATGACATTATAAGTGTCTATTTTTTAATGCAGTTGGGTTGATAACTAGAGTTTAGCTAAAATAGATTAATTGAGATTCAGGAAATTGATTTTCAATAAGGAAGTGTATAAGTATGAACTGTTCACAATGGAATCATAAGAATTACACATATTTTATGTCTTAGATCATGCAAACAAAAAAAATCAATTATATTTTTATGTAATAAAAAAATGATTGTTCAAATGTCAATTCAACAAAGGTTAAACCTTTAATTTGGATATCACAATCATTTTAATTATGGTCCCAATGTATATAGTTTCATGCATTCAACTGGAGACTATAATAAGGGGATTGTGATACTTGATTGTGGGGTCAAATTCCTTCACTGATTAAATAAGAAATGTGAGTTCAAATGAATTTATTATTATTCAATATACAATGAGTTACCTAAAAGAATTATTTTTTCACTACTAGATTTACGTCATATAGATTAAATGTTCGACTACTTATTTAGATAACGAATTATGAACATGTAGATGCTCCCAATATCAAAGAACAATAAGTTTCTTAACATAGTGGTACTCCATATGTACAGGAACAATTGGTTTCTCCACATGTCAATGCCACTAAACCTAAGGAACAATGTATTGAATATGTTGAAACCAAGGAAAAGGTAGATGGTAGATAACCAATGTATTATAAATAATAATAGTATTATATACTGACATTGTTAAAAACATATTATGGTGAGAAGTAAAGGCATACAATTCTAGGTTGGATGGAATGCACATGGACACCCATTTAACCCCTATAAGTCCATTTTCATTAGTTACATTGGGGTAACCACTCGAATCCACATGTTGATTGATGTTGATAGATAAAAAAATTCTCAAAATTAAGGCACTA
Source organism: Viscum album (assembly GCA_963277665.1). Taxonomy (NCBI): domain Eukaryota; kingdom Viridiplantae; phylum Streptophyta; class Magnoliopsida; order Santalales; family Viscaceae; genus Viscum; species Viscum album. The sequence goes on from OY728123.1 coordinate 2,043,390,154, forward strand.
ATTTCATAATACATTTAGGTAACATTATGATATAGTTTCTCTATTTTTTAAAAGAAATAAAATGTAGAAATGTTGATTTACACTTCATTATCCCTTACAGAGAGAATATATACTAGATTATCATTGAATTAATTTTTAATTAATGGTTACTAGAAATGATCATATAGGGTTTTAGAAAATTTTTATGGGGAATCATCTCAGTTACCAGCGTCTCAGATCTGGGTTCTACATCTGCAGTGGTTCCGACATTGTCTCTGGGTCATGCAGACGACGGTCTTTCCTCTTTGGATCTAGCCACTGGCGGCTCTGGTGTACATCGATGGCCATTGAGGATGATTTTTTTTCTGGAAAATCTGTGTTTGCGGTGGAAGCTCAGAAGGGCGGTTCTTTGTGGCCGGACTTGGTTTTCCAGGCCAGATCTGGTTGCATTGCTCAGATCTTTCTTTGGGTCACCGATGCTTCAGATGAATGGGCTATGTGTGGCGAGGTCGACAGGAGCTGGCTGATGCATGGGTGCAGATTTATCAAGCATTGGTCGGCGGTGCTTTAGACTGTGGAGGGGTGACCTCGACACAGGTCCAGATCAAGACGACGCCTCAGGGGTGTTGGCTACTATAGACGGTGGGGCTTCACACATTGATGTGGCGAGGCAGATCTAACTGCGGCGTGACGCAGTGCAGATGGCATGGTGGCACCATTTTCTAACCAGTGTTTAGGGATGTTTACTTGTAATGGGATTTGTACCAATGAGATTGTGTCACTCAAATATAATGTTGTATGCCTATGGCCTTCGAGCATGTATCGGGTTCTCCCTAACCCATTCAAAAGGGATCTCTGTTTTCCTTTTACTTTTTTCATAAAGGGTATGGTCCCCAACCTGTTTGTGTAACTTTAATTGATAATTTTTAATTTATGAAACAACAACTTAGAGCTCGAAAGATGAATCATGCATCCAAACCAATATATCCCTACTGTAAAGAAAAGATGATATTTTTTTCACTTGAAAAAATGATATGTATATAAAATCTACATTAAAACTTTTATGCTTCATGAAACAAAAAATATAATTATGTTTCATTTTTATATTTAGACTGATGAGTCAAAATCCTAAGCCATATCTGACCCACATAATGTGATATAGAATGAAGATCATGTAAATAAAGACAAAATACTAGTATAAGAAAACAAAAAATAATATGGTGATCATGTGTAAGTATGAAATAAAAAATATACTTTAAATCATCATTAGATAATAATGATTACTTATTTTACTATATTTGTTTCCCATTTAGACACAATAATTTCCACAGTCTATACCCAATGAAAGGCAAATTAAGTGTCCTTGAAGAGGGTAGATCAATATGGGCATGTCATAGGTTTGGGTTTTGGTATGTCACCCCAAACATATTTTAAGAAAATAAATACACAATGGGATAATGATAAGAAAATGTAGGAGATGCATACAATAATAACTTCCCTTGAATAAAAACAAAGTTGTAAATATAAATTGTTAGTGTATGTTATGGTAGGGATGAAAATAGATGAAACAAAAACAAAAAACTACTACATTAATATCCCCTTATCTTATAGGTAGTAATTATCTTCAATGGTCAACATTACTATCGGTAATAGATTTTTTCATAACTATTTTTTCAAAATGTGAATTTGGTATATACTAAAAACATTGCTATACTTATATTATATAGGGTGAAGTTAATTGTGATTTATATCTATCAACACCAACCCATCACCTTATTGTGAGGGGTATAGTTTAAAATATCTACGAAGATATTCTACACCAAAAACATAAAAAATTTCATGTTAGAGTGGGGATTCATGTAGATCAAGTGCTTAAAACTATGTTACATATTACTTGTAATGATTTATATGTTCACATATTCAAACTAGCTATTTGAACATTCATGTCATGACCATTTTAGTCTTTTGAAAATACATGTCAATAATTATATATTCCTTAACAATTTATTTTTTTGTAAAACATTTAACGATTAATGAGAAATTTCCTGAACTGAGGAATATTATTACAAACGAAGAAAATAAAGGAGAAACATATAGTAAAATTAAAAAAATCTAAATGAACAAAAAATCTATCAAAAATACCTATAGATAGCACCTTTATCCAACCAATTCAACTTCCACATTTACTAATATTATAATTTCATGGAGATAAAATGATTTAGAGATGGTGGTAGGACCATCAATGATTTTGAAGAAAAAATGAATGGAGAGCCCATTATATACTTTTTTAGTCTTGAGAATGTAGATAAAAGCCTAAAGCATGGATGGCTTGGAGTATCAGTTTTAAATTTATGTATGAGGTGTGTTTTTATAATATGGTTGTCAAATAGCAAATCTATAATGGTAATAACAGTTAAATACTATTCAAATTTTTTTTGGCATATATATTTGAAAGGAAACCCATGTGAACAAACTTGTTTTACTAATTAGTCCTAAAATCACTTCTACATAAAAGAGAAAATTTTATGAAGAGTAATATTTATAAATAGTAGAATAAAACATGACAAAATTTTTTAATAGAAACTCAGTTGATAGAATCTTCATTAATACCCATAGTTCTGGAGAAAAACATTACAATTTAAGCATATCAAATATATTTTCACTTCTTTCATTACCTATTATTTTCTTTTTTTTAGGGATCCTTGTTTTCTAATTGAAATTAACTTGGATAAAAAATTTGTTATTAAATTGATGGATTCCACAAAACTCAACCACACATGATGAATTTTATCAATTTGTAATACACTACATTCAATATTTTACAAATAAACATCATGTTGTACATTTTATATTATGTTTTAATAAAAACAATTAATGTTAGGGAGGTTTTTTAAAAATCATAAAAACAATCATATGAATATGGTCCATGACCCTAAGAAGCCTATAAAGTTATACAAATGGAGAAGTATTAGAGTACATATAGTAATAATTCATGAACAAAACATATATAAAATAAATAATTATTTTATCCATATTTTTTGTAGTGTTCATAATAAATAATGGAAAATATAATGTTTATTATATTCAAAAATTTATGAAGGATATCATATTGCATTATCAATATTTCACTTTGGAGGATGTATTTTTAAGAATAATTACAATTTAATTTAAAATATTTTTAAAATATTTTTTTTATAATTTTCCAATAGAATCCAGATTTTAGATAGTAGACATATTCAAAAGTAAAAATAGATTTATTTAGAATCACATGGGTAGAATACATGGGGAAAAAATGTATACAATCATCCAGAAGAGGTGTATTCCAAAAACATATTTAGTAAATTTTCCCATAGATCATAAAGAAATTTTTTCATTGATAATTTATTTTTAGTCAACCTTTTTTTCTCTATAAAGGTCAAAAATTCTTGGAGAAAAGTAAATTCTCAACTATGTATTTTACAAGGATGATGCAATTACGTATTATTTTTTCTCTTAATTGAAAAATCCTTCTTTATTTGACATTTTTATGTTTAGTAGTTTGTTTTTTCAATTCTAAAATCTCTCAAAATACCTGTTTTTATTTTAAAACGAAATTTTAGTTATGATCAATTATAAGTCACTAAAAACCAAGTAAAAAAACTCATAATGTCTTGATACTTTAGTAAAATTATCCATAAGAAATTTCTATGTGTTCGAATCAACCACACATCTATAAAATACATGTTCTATATGGTATGACTCATAGCATGTGTTTTTATTTAAAATTGAATTTTAATTTTAAAAGATGTAGGTCATACTAAAAATTGAGAAAACACTTCCAATTTTTTTTTATAATTTATAAAAATGATAAATAAGTTAATTTTGACATGTAAAAATTAGTTTCACCTAATTTTGATACCCGATGTGACTGGTATAACTCAAAATATATGTTTTCAATTTAAACATGACATTTTACTACACCACTACACCTCCACTATCCCTGGAAGTTCCCTCGATTTATAAATCCTCTAACTAATGTGGCAATGCACATCATTTTATTGTTCTATATTCAGCAACAATACATCCTACCACTCTAACATTTTCATTTCCACCCCCCATATTCTAACTATTGTGGTGCACCCCATCTTTCATCATTTTCACTATTATCAAATTTACCAAACTATGCTCTGTTGGCACTGAAAATGTTGTCTCCACCCACAAAAAGATAGGGAATTATACCACCACCTCCCCAATCTATTAAAAAACCATTTACTTTATTAAACACATTATTGTTCCTCCACCATCTTTTCTAGTGTCAGTACCCATATAATTCAATCCATCTTCCCTTCAATTGTTCCTTCATGAGTGATTGTTATTGTAGTTTGGTCCAATTTTTTGTGCCAAACTAATTCATTGTATTTATAATGTGAAAATTATTATTGTATATTATAAAAATTTAAATATTTTAATTTATAATTGAATATAATATAAGTAATTTTATAATATTTTTATAGAGAAACTAAGATATATATACCCATTAGTATTGTATCTTATAAAATTTGTTATATTTTAATATTCATGTGAAAATTTTCTCGTTAATTTTAAAATATTTTTATGGAGTTTCTGTGTGTGTGTATATATACATTTAAATTTTTGAAAAACTATCAAATATTATATATGATATATCACAGTTTAGAAAAATACCCATATTAGAGAATTAAAGAACCCAAAATATCGTTACCTAAATCCAATCCCATTTAATAATATCCAAATCAAACTGTTAAATAATCATTTACCTGTTACCCGAACCCAAACTTGAAACCAAATTTCCAGGCCCATTAATCTCATGAACCCCTTTAAATACATGATCATTTAATTTATTCATAATTTTTTATAATGTATTTTATTATAAAACCTATTAAAAAACCAAACAAAAATTTAATTGTTTTAAATATATATATATATATATATATATATATAAATTTACACTTGAATTTTTTTTGATAATAGAAACTTTTTATGAGTTTCAATGGGAACCTATATAGATGATAAAAAAATTAAATCCAAATCATATGAAATTTCAAACGAAAATACCAATATTTCAAAATTCAAATGATAGCATGCATGTATGGTTTGACATATCGAGTACAGTTCCATTGATGCAAACCTACACAATCGAGGAAAATTCCTAGAGCCTCTTCCCTATGATGGTGATGGAACTCCCAAACTCCATCACCATAACCAATTAGAATCAAATCCAAAAATACCACCATTTATGGAACCTCCATCAGCAAACCCAAATCATCATCATTGACTACCAACAAAAAATATTATTGAACATTAATTATAAAAAAATCATATTGAACACCCAAAACCATAAAAATATGTAATCAATCAAATCTAACATCATCATTTTAGTCATTAGAAAAAAAACAATAAACAAAGAGAAGAAAACTTCACCATCTTTTCAATTACTCTAAAAATGAATTACATTATACTAGACTCATATACACAAAGAAACATAACAAAAATAAAACAAAACCAAAAAAAAAACCCATAAAAACTAAATAAACCAAAAAATACCAAGAGAAATAAATCATAGAATCAAAATTACTTCCATCAGTTCTAGAAATGAAACCAAAAAGAACTTAGTATCTACCAAGAAATGGAAGAAACATGACAAAACTTATGTATGGATTAAAAAGAACTGAGCCTTGATAAGACACCTGTTGATCACCCATGAGATGACCTGACATGATGGCTGTAACTGTAGAATTTACATCGAACTAATAAAGGAAATATGGAAATGATTATAGATGATGCACAAGTGTTAAATAGATCGGGGAGGAGAGTGTGGATCATCTAGGACATGAGATGAGAAGTTTAAGGGATAAAAGAACCACCATAGGAAAATAAAACCAAGTAAATAATAATAAAAATCATAGAATAGGATAATACCAGCTTCGACGGAAGAATGTGAGGGTGGAAATCCAGTAGCTGAGAAGAGTCACATCATCACAAAGGGTTGAAACCCTAACAAGAGGAGAAAAGTGCTCGTGAGAGAAATATGGGAGAGAACCGGGCCATAACAATACACACACACTCACACACACATATATATATATCCATATATTTACATATTCAATTCAAGGATACACTATAAGTGTTATATTAATCGAACCCTATTAATAATCATGTGGTAGTTTTAAAACTGAAATTTGATTTTCTTAAGTTCGGTAAGTTTGGGTTGCCCAAAAATCAGGTACCCATTAACATCCCTACACCATATAAACATGATTATATTTTTAAAATAAATTAATCCTTAATAAATAATATCCTTGAGAAAAAGATATTGAATAAAGTTGTTTCTTTTTTAATTTTAATAGTACATGTTATGGGGGAGACTAACGTGATTCAACTCATCCACCATCTGTAATTCATCTCTCTTGCTCCACCAAACATATTGAAAAATAAATGCTCTTTGAAACCACACCTCTTCTTAAATAGATTTATAATGAAAGAAGAATTTAATTTTGTTCCATAAAAAAACAATAAAATAAAAAACACTTTAAGAAGAATACCCAAACCATTCAATGAAGTCAAACTTATAATCAAATGAAGTGAAACAAAAATACAAAACTTCATCACCACATCATTGGCCAATTTAAACTACATATTACATTGTGATAAAACTTTTATGAATAAGTGTTTATTTTTAATTATTTATAAGTCAATTCCACCATTTATAACCATTATATATTCACTAGTAATGTCTATTTTTTCTACTATTGATGACATTTTCACTAAATGGAAATTGAAAGGAGGAACCATCCATAGGAGGGATGATCATTTTGAATTCCCCTAACAACTCCATTTGGAAGTATCAATTGTAATATATACTTACTTATAAGGATATTTTTACCCCAATGGGAATAATGGAGTCAACACCATTGCTACCAAGTAAGCCTAGTGGAAGAAACAAAAAAAAAAGATGATCAGTAAAATCTTGTAATAGAATGATGACAACGTCTACCATCATCTTACATAAAAAATATCTATAGACGAACTAATGAAGAATTTGGAGAATATTTACGAGTCCAATATCACTCATAATAACTTCCAATTATTAAAGTTATTGACGAATATTTTACTCTAGAATGGAAAATTTTTAGTCGAACACACTAGCGAGTTCCATATCCTAGTGAATAAATTGGTGGTTGTAGGAAAGAATCTGACTAATTTAGATCATTAGAGCCACCTAAATTGTAGAATACCCATTGTATGGGAGAAACATGTTCTCTCTCTCAGTAGCTTGATTCCTAGATGCAAACATACCAATAAAATTAGAAAAAAGATATAATGTTTGACAAGGTGGATAGAAGAAAAGATGTGAGTTTCAAATTAATGAAAACTGTCATCCTGGAGAAGCAAGGGAGACAAAAAATGAGGCGTTTATAGTGAAGGATGTACTATACAATGAACGAGTAGTAGAATTTTCATGGGTAGTTGGAATCAAATATACAAATTACACCATTATGGATTGAAATGATACATGAAGAATAACTATCAAATGATACTACAAGAGAAGGGCCCTGAAACTAATTTACAAAAAAAATATAGAGATAAACAAATAAATTTCAATAGAGAATATGTTTTTGATCCAAAGATAAAGAAAATAATTTCTTTTACATTTTAATACATGGTACAAAGTTTTTGGTCAATATTGTAGCATAATACCACATCACCCAACATCGTGAGTATTTATTGACTTATCAAGTAGGTTACTTTGGTGTAGTCAATAGGCGGAATACCAATTCAGTGGAGATCATTGGAATGATTGATATATAATTTATGATGAATTTTGGATACAAAATTAAAATGAATTATTTTCAATATGTTCTAATTATTTGACCCACTTGTTAATGGGAATATAAAATGGGAGAAAAGGATATGATAACATCTTTAAAATTTGTGCATAAAAGATGATTAAATAAGCCATCACCAAATACTAAGGACACATATGTTGTGTATTTTATAAAAATATTTCAAAATACCATATCAAAGTTGAAGGATATTAATTTTAGAATATATGGAAGAGGATACTCAACTACAAGAGAAAAATAGGGCTATCAACTATGACATAGAATAAGTACAATAACACTTCATCACTTGATACTTCCCACTACCACTTGAATGAGAAACTACATATTGCATCTGTTGTTTTTGTTTCATCAAGTATATTAGTAATTCTGGATCTAGTGAACTTAGATATATATATCCCCATATGTGTGGAATTATGGGGAGGTAACAAATATTTTTTTAACCATTATTAATAATTCACCTCAAAAGGTGTGGGTGTTTTTATTGAAGATGAAGTACCAAGTGGTGGAATACTTTAATATGTTCAATGTAATGGTGTAGTTTTAAACTAGAAGGGAGCCCAATATTCTTCTTTCTATCCATGGGGAAGGGTACACATTGAGGGAGTTTGATACCTATTTTAGGATTTAGGTAATTCAATATGATGGTATGATACCATGCTCCCCCAGAGAAAAATTGAGTTTTATAAAGTATGAACAAAACAATCATGGTGAAGATTAGAAGTATTGTGATTTTGGATAATATTCCTAAGTCATTAAAGGGTTAAATTATTCAAGTTTCATTATACATCATTAATAGATTATCATGATTCTCTCTGAATTTTGAGATTCGATAGAAGTGATTGTATGATAAACCTCTATTTTACTCTCCATTATTATTACTTAGATGTTTTTTATTTGCATATATATCTAAAGATACCAGATAGAATCCAAATGGGAGACCTAATCGATGATTTTTTAGTGTCTATAGAGATGTGATATTTAGTATAGAATATTTGGGAACTGATGGAAAATAAGGTGATCATAAGTATATATGTTTTTCCATGAGAACTAGATAATCAAGTATATTCAAGATCATAGAATATATTGAATAGAAAGTGTTATGGAATTAAATCATGATCCAATAACTGTAACAACACCACCTACCATTATCGAGGAGGAGGTGAATGGACACCAATAAAAAATATATCAGGAGGTAGTGGATATTCAGCAAAGGAGACTCAATCACCTCTAAAAGAAGTTGAAAACTATCACATGGGCCTATTAATGAAATGCCTTGTAAACATAAAGTTTTAGAGGTTTGAAGATATTCACGAGAAAGGATTTCTTCAAAAAAAATTAGAATCGTACTATTTATTTCTAACTGATGAGGGGTGGTTAATGGGGAACCAACCTTAATATTTTTTGGAAATACCTAAAGATTAGATGGAACTAACAAAAAAATGGGTGAAGAGGCTGAAGAAAAATGGTTAGTAATACAAGGACCCCAACCTCTTATAAATATTATTACAATATTTTAAAAATAAATATCCAAAAAACAAACACAATGATCCAGTGTCCTAGTATCTTTGGGAGACTTTGTTCGTAAAACATCATCATGAATCTAAAAAAATATCTTTATTTTAAACTCAATAATGTTCACCTAGATCCCTTTGAGATTCCAGAACTACATATCATAACTTGGGGAAGACATAAATAAGAGGGGTGAAATATAAATCCAAATAAGGGAATAAGAATGATAATAAATCATAACATATGTTTCAATGGTCATTACATGATTTCATAAACGACATGGATCATGAATAAGAAGAAGAAATTAAATATTATAGATTATCATATTTGAATAAATAATCATATATAAAAAGTATAGAGTTTATTTAAAAAAATTCATGTGAAAGGATAAATAATTTGGTATAGAAATGAACAATTAAAAAACTATTTTAAGTAATTTAAAAAATAATTTTAAAGAAAACAATAATATTACATTTTCATGGAAAAAAATCTAAAAAAAATGTTTAACACTAAAATAGATCCCATTTTATGATATCACGAATATATAAAAAACTTTAAAAGAGTATTATTTAAAAGTATTATAGGAAAAATAAGTTCCTCTTAACTAGGACATATTTTAAAGAAAATATTTATTTAAAAACACATAACATGTATAATTCCAAAAAAAATGAAATAATAATATAGTTAGATATGTAAGAGACATATATTCGGAATTTTAAATTATTACATATTTCAAAATAGATAGATAAAGTGGGTTAGAGCATTGATAAAAGTGCTGGTTTGAAGGAAGAAAATTTAATTGTTTTATAGATTTTTATCACTACTAAACAAAAGTGCTGATAAAGTGGATTTTATCATCACTAAAAAAGAGCAGATAAAGGTAACCTTTATATGAGATAAAAAATCTCTATTTAAGGAATCATTTGTTGGTGCTTTTGTTTTATCATTGATAAAATGGTCTTTTATCAAGAATTTTATAAGTACTGATAATGTTCACGACTTTTAAGAGCACTGATCATGTCAACACGTTTTTTGAACTGAGAAATTCCATTTCTAGAACTTTTAAATATTTTTTTAATAGTAGTTAAAAACATTTATCACTCATTGAAAACTAAGAAAAAAATATTGTAATGTCTTTAAAATTTATGAAAACAATCCATAAGACATTTGAGAAATCTATGAATTAGACACATGTGAATCTGATATACTGTGTGACTGGTATGACTCAAAGTACTTGTTTTTAATTAAAATTTCCATTTTAGTTTAAAACACATGTCACAAACATAAAATAATGAAAAAGAACTCATAGTGTCTCGATACATTAGTATAAGGATCAATAAATCAATTATGACTCAGAATAATCAACAAAACATTAATCAAATAGAAAATGTTCCCAATATGATACGAAGTGTATGTTTTCAGTTTAAATGTTAAATTTTATTAATGTATTATTCCATATTTAGGTTTAATCGATTTCTATATTGTATTACTAACATAATAATTTTGTTATAGAGGTGATCTATTTTTCTCAAAATGTGGTGGAATGTTTTGAAAATGTTAGAATGGTATGGTTTTTTTGAGAGGGGGTTGGGGTCCAAAGGAAAAAATAGTAATGTTTTTGAATTTTTTGATGTTTGGTATAGATTTTACATACCAATATAACTGTAAAAACCAATGATTGAAATTTATGTAATCATTGTATAATATTTATTTGTTTTATGTTCATTTAATGTTAATTAAAATATAATTTTCTATTTTCTACTAGAGTCTACTGTAATTTCAGAAGCACACAACTACAACTTGTGTTTTATCACCTCTTGGAATAGTGATGATAAATGGTCACTTTATCAGAACTAAAAAATTTCAACCACATGCAACATTATAATAATAAAATCATTACCATTTATATCCTTGAAAAATTAATAGGTATCTAAATTATGTTTTCTTGAGTCCAATTCTCTTAATATAGGGAATAAATCTCTTATACCAACACGTCATCCCCTGTTTGGGACCATACAAAGATTTTTTCAACATGAAAACAATATTATTTTTACCTTATTTGGAAAAACCTTTTGGTTAGAGCATATATATTTCTTCATCAAGAACTTCATGGAGGAATTCTATTTTCACATCTAGCTTCTCTAGATGTAGAGTGTGTTTAGAACACAATGTTATAACTACCCAAATAGTCGCCAGCCTAAGAAAAAAAAAATAATTCATTAAAATCAATACCTTACTTCTAAGCATATCCTTTGACCACCAGTCTCACAAGATATCTTTCTACATGGTATTTTTCCTTATATTTGATCTCATAGGCTAATGTTTTACTAATTGATTTCCTATCATGACATAATGGAACAACATACTAGCTCTAGTTCTTATGCAGTGCTTAATATTTCTACTGCATCTCCATCATCCATGATGATATGTCTACACTTTGGGTCTCCTCATCAAAAGAATATAGTTATTCATCCTTTTTCTATAATAAATACACAAAATCTCTCTCAGTGACATAATCTGAGTTCTATATTTAAGCTCTTTTATCTTGATTTGACCGTTATAATCCCTGATCATCTAGTACTTGGTCATCATGCTCAGGTAATGCCTCAGAGAAAACCATTTAGTCCCTTGTTTCATATTCCACTTCAAAGTTTTTAGTTTATATACTCTCTTTCTCCATGTCATTGTCAATATTAATTTTCAGCTTTTCTTCTCAAAAATGACATCACAGTGAATGATATGTTTGTCGGTAGTGGGTTCCCACAAACTAAACCCCTTAACACCATCAACATATCCCAATAAGGTACATTCCCAAGATCTTGAGTCTAACTTCTATCTATTCTGGTCATTAAATAGTGCATATATAGTACTTATAAATGTGTGAAATTGAGAATATTCATCGGGTTTAACAATCCACATCTCCATCGGTGTCTTCAGATTAATTTCCTCTGAAGGGGATCAATTGATCACATAACATGAAGTATTAATTTCATTTGACTATAAATTCTTAAAACTCTTATAGTTTTAAGCGTCTCCCTTATTCTGTCCAACATGTTTATATTAATCCGCTCTACCACTCCTTTCTGGTGATGAGTTTATGCCACCATGAACTGTATATTGGCTTCTTTATATTTATAAACATAATAAAACACTTCACATGTATATTCTATATCATTTTAAGTGAATTAGAGAGGATGGAAATTCCTTGAGGGTCATATGCATTAGTAGTGGGGAGTCTATGGTTGTCGAGGGTTTTTACATGTCCAAACATTGCACATGGAATGAGAGTTGTTAGTTGGTACATAGTGAATCCAAGATGGTACCATTGAAACATGGTGAAGAGGATCCTGAGATACATCAAGGATACATTAGATTTTTCATTATGTTATGGAGGATCATATTTTACTATCATTAGATATGTTGATTAATATTTTTTGAGTGATTCTAATAGAAGGAAATCCACTACTAGTTAGTTGTTTACACTTGCAGGAGGAGCTGTGAGCTAGATTTTCAAATTATAGTCAGTTTTGGCATCATCCAAGATAAATGAGGAGTACCTGTAACTACAAGGTCTAGCAAAGAGCTGGTTTAGATGAAAAGGTTTTTGGAGGATCTTAAACATAAATAGTAGGTGATTTCATTGTTTTTTATAGTTTTAGAAAATGAAACATTACAAGGAATCTATATTTTTATTCCATGAGGAATAAAATTTGTGTGAAATATCATTTTAAGAGATTTGGTAGAGGAAGGTTGTTTGGATATGGATAAAATTTACACTAAAGAAAATAGGGAATATTTCTAGAAAATTCAATTGGATCCGATAAGTTCAGATGGTATAGATCCGAGAGCGGCATTAAAAATACATTAGTAGCATGTTTGGCTGATAAAAAAGGATGATTGGAGATATGATTCATTCTTAATCAATTATATTTGGGGGAAATATGTCAGACAAATTTTGTGAAGAGAGCGAAAAACTTCCCCATTTAATTTATTCAATAGAGGTGGATTATGATCTTTATTTCCCCCAAATAATTTTCTTTTATGAATTTATTTGATAAGAGTCCAATGGTAGGTGAAGGTATCCTATAAAAGTGTATATCCCACAAAAAGTTTCATCATCAGTTTCTCAAGAAAGAAATAATCCCATAAATTCATCTTTAAGCGTGGTATTTTTCATGTGTTTCTTAAATTATTCAATAGATAATATTTTTAGTGTTTTCTCATTGTAATTTAGAGAGTGTCTATATCTATATTTTACCATAGTTGTGTCCTTTAATTATCCCATGGTTTTTTATCCTTTTATATATGGGGTTTTCTATGTTACATCCAGTGTTGACTTTTATTTATTTATTTTTTCACATTATTTTCATCTTACAATTATAGTTGTATTGAAGGGATAATGATTTCCGATCTTGAAAAGAGGTAGTAGAGGCATGGTGCAAACCCGGTGTGATGTAGGGTGGTTTATTCCCTGAACTAGTTTGAAAAATGATAACGGTGGATCATTTAAATCATGTGGATATATGGTATCTTGTGATGAATGTATTCCTAATAGCATTGGCCAGGCATCAAGTTCTAATGATGAGGAAATGAAAATGAAAGATTGTTTTATTTTTTGGATTATCATTTAAGGAGAGACCCGATGGTGTGGTCTTTCGTTTAAAGGTAGGATTACTGGGTGAAAACACAGGACACACATCAGATTATGCAAAGGATAGTGGATCACATATAATCTTGGATCAGTATTTCTTCATATCTTCCATGAGATTTAGGATGGAACCCCAGAAGGGATTATGTGTTGGGCTGGAAAGACCTAGGGGTGAAGGAAATCGATCCCAAAAAAGAATGTTGATAAAGTGTTCCCTTTATCAGTGCTACAAAAGATCTTATAAAGGGATCCTTAATTCAGACTAAAAAATCACTAAGAAAGGACCCCCACAATCAGATCCTTTGTTAGTATTGATGAGTAACCATTTTATGAGTGTTACTTTTAGTGCTGATAATAAATACCAACTTTTAGATTCCTCTAAAATATCAGCACTTTTTTAGCACTGATAAAGGAAATTTCAAGAATTGTGAATCCCCATATGTTCAGTAGTGAATACTAGTTCAAAATGTATTTATTAATACATTCTTTTTAATTAAAATACAATTTTTTAGTTTTCATAATAAAAATGATGTTTTGAAGAAAAACTTTTAGATATATAAATGATATGTATAAAAATAGTATTGTTAAAAAACAAGGCACTTCCCAAATCACAAGGGGTATCCATGATGCACTATCAATCTTGTATTATAGTAATATAAACTCATGTGAGTTATTTTCTCAACCCTCTCCCATCACAAAAATGAACTTATAATCATTTTGGATAGTCGCATTTTCAACCCCGCCCTTCATACGTTTGAGTAGTCATCTCTTTAGCTATAAATTTATGAAAGTTTTATGTTGGGATCAGAAATAATTGTCCCCACACTACAAATATAATATTGAGATAAAATATAAAGTGAAAAAATGAGGAAATAAAATGATCACCACATGTAATGTGACCCCCCCAAGTGAATGGTGTAAAAAACCATAGAAAAATAGAAGGATCTCACTCTGGTAAAATGTTGGTATAAAATATCTATCAATTAGAAGGAGAAAAAACTCAAATTATTATCTCTTGAACATATAGAGAAACACATCACAAAATAATACACTTAGTGCTGATTATTTTTCTTCGAGATATCAAGTATGAAAATTGTTGGGAGAGGTCCCCTTTTATGGGATGCCCATACCCTCCTTTGGCATCCCCTAAAATAATTTTTTTTTTCAAAATTAAATAGGGGAATAAAGGTATGGTGTCAACCTCTTTTAATGAATTAAATGTGGTGACAATTAATAGTATTTTTCTCTCCAAATGTCTTCCAACATTTCACTCACTTGAAGATTCGATTTTGTACCAATCACATCTCCACACATCCTTTCTATATTCCAAACATGTTTCTCATGTCTCTTCAAAGACACTTGAGGATCTACACCATCTGAACTTATCTTAACCAATCAACATCATCAAGAAATCTATTATATTTTCTTTAATTTGAATTTTATCCATATCGAAACTTATTTCCTCCACCACATATAAAAAAAATTATATTGTATGCCAATTTTCATTTTCATGGAATAAAAAGATGGATTCATTACAATATTCAAGGTTATATGACTATCAAAAAACATTGAAATTTGTTCATTTATGTGTATGAGATCTTGTAACAACCTTTTATATCTGAATCACCATTTTACAGGCATGTGCGTCTTTCATATAATCCTCCTTCATCCTGGATAAGGATGCAAAATATTATATTTTGGGAATCCATATTATAGATCCCCCTGAAAGAATAAACACATAACCAGTCTTGGATTTCCTTTGGTCAGAATCACCAACAAAATATGAATCAGCATACCTTTGATAGTAAAATATGATCATCCATAACATAAAGAAACATCTAAGTATCCTTGATGTATCTCAGGATCCTCTTCACTATGTTCAAATTATCTCATCCTGGATACACCATGCACTTACTAACTACTACCAAAACATGTTTAATGTCAGGTATAGTACAAACCATAGAGAACATCAGCGTCCCCACTACTAATTCGTACAAAACTTGAGACATTTCTATCCTCTCTAATTCATTATTAGGAGTCATCAGGGTGGATAAACTGAAATTAAATGGAATAACAGTAGAAATTATTTTATATTCTTACATGTTATGGAATTTAAAGTATTTCCTCAAGTAATTATTCTACAATAGGTAAATATTCCCATTATTTATATCTCGGTAGATCTACATCCCAAGAATATTGTTTGCGGGTCCCAAATCCTTCATATAAAACTCTCTAGACAGCTATGCCTTTGTCTCTCAGATTTGATCATTGTGGGGGCCTACAAAAAAAGACATGTCATCCATATAAAATAGTATAATGATAAAATAATTACCATCTATACCCTTGAAATATGAATAATGATCTGAATTAGGTCATTTGTATCCAAGGCTCATGATATTAGAATCAAATCTCTTGATATAACACCTCAACACCAGTTTGAGACCATAAAAATATTTTTTCAACCTATAGGCTTTGTTCTTTTTACCTACTTTTGAAAAACATTCTGGTTAGAGCATATAGATTTCATCATCAAGATCACTACGGAAAATGATGTTTTCACATTTTTCTTTTCTATATGTAGAGTATATATAGCACACATTTCTGGAACTACCCAAATAGTCTTTAGTCTAACAATGAGATAAAATATTTCATTAAAATCAATACCTTCCTTTTGAGCATATACTTTTACCACCAATAACACATGATATATTCCCACCTAAACTATTTCAACCTTCTTGATCTTGTAGATGCATTTGTTCCCAATGTCATACCTTCTATGAGGTAATGGAAGAATAACACAAGTCTTTTTTTTGTACATGTCTTCAAGTTCCACCTGCATCCATCCATGAAGATACTTCTAGACTCTGGGTTCCCTCCATAAAATATGATGGATCTCCATCATCTATTAACAAGAAATATGAAAAATTTATCTCAATGAAATAATATGAGTTCTAAATTTGTTCTATTTTCTCTCAGTTTGAACGTCATAGTCCAGGATCATCCATTACATGATAATCATGATTGGGTAATTCTTTAGAGGAAAATGGTTCTTTATTTCCTTCATCCTCCACATTGATTGTTGTAGTTTCTATAATTTCTATCTGTGTGTCTTTATCAACAGTCATTTTCACCTCATATTCTTCAAAAATGACATCATTGTTGATGCTATGTTTTTGGGAAGTGGGATCCCACAAATGATACCCCTTCACACCATCAACATGCCCCAAAAAGATACATTCCCCGGATCTGGAGTCCAATATCAGTCTTTCCTGGCCATTAAAAAGTTCATATACAAGACATCCAAAAGTATGCAATTGAGAATATTTAGTGGGTTTACCTGTCCACATCTTCATCAGTGTCTTCAGAATAATTTCCCTGAAGGGGATCAATTAATCACATAGTAGGCAATATTCAATGCTTTCAATGCCCGCAGTCAAAAAGTGATCTCATAAAATGATTTTTTTTTTATTTTTTTCCACTTTCCATTTTAATAAACTAAGTGAATTAGAATTATTAAGTGGTTTAATTTTAAAAAACCAATATATTTTATTTAAAATATTATTTATATTTTCAAAAATTCACTATCACAATTTTTAACTTTGATATAGTATTTTATTTACTATTTTATTCTAATAATACTCCTCTCCGCAAGTATAAATTTCCCCTCTAATTCCCCTTGGAAAACCACTCCTCCATCACATTAAAAATCCAATATCTACCCAAATACTCTATATTAATCCTCTTATAATACTTAGGGATCTTTGGGATCTATCCAACTCTAATCATCAAAGGATTTTAGTTCCATAAAAAAGAAGAATCATTGAGAAGAGGGTATGTCCTCATCAATTCTCCCTCTCATATCCTCTCATATTTGTATTTTTCTCCAACCATTTTAAACCCAAATATTATAGGGATAGTTATTTTGTTTTATAAACATTTTATTAATGATATTATCTTACTGGATGAATTAAATTTATGACATATTAAATAGTAATTCTTCTAATTCCCTCTCTTTTGACAACATCCCATTAATGGTCGGTTCGCCACCAAAGAGGACGTTGCTAATTCATTTCTTATCACTAACCCTATGGATGGTCATAATAAATTATTTATGATATAAAAATGTTTAAATATATGTATTTTATGATTCTTTATTAAATTATACTTACTTATTAATGACATTGAACAAAATAGAAAAATCAAATAAAAATTGGGAATCTTTAATGTAATCATGATATCAACATACATCGACATCAACATTGAAAATTAAGAAATATAATATAATAGTTAGAATTAATAAATAGTGACATAAATTGAAATAATTAACTTCTATTTAAATGTTTTAATAAACCTATGTTTATTATTCTAGAGGTGAAAAAATGATGAAATAAAGTGGGATTTAAGGTAAGGGGATTCTCGAATCCAACTCCTTTCTCTTTGGATTAACCTTAATTCTCAGATATTACCATGATATTACCTAAATATTATTTTACGGTTCTTAATTTTTATTTTCTAGTATATACAAGTTTATCTTTTGTCCAAAATTATTTTTAATACAAATACAAATATTTTTCAAGAATTTATTTCTTTCCCAAATACAATCTTCTCTCGTCTTGAATTGTTTATTAATCACTCAAGAATAATGATATTTATGAAAAATATTATGCACCTTATTAATTTTGGAACCCCAATGTTTATTCAGTAAATTATGATTTATGTAATCTGTATAAAACCTATTCCTTTCCATGGGTTATTTCATGACTATGATTGTTTTATGTTATATGTGGAATGCATGATTGTGATCTTTTATGATGTGATGGATGTTATTGGAATTATATATACCTCCATTTCATTGGGTAATGTGATGTATCTCATGATATTATATGTATTAGTCATGAAAATGATCTATCTTTTTTCACAATGATGATGTAATGATTTATGCACATATTTTAGTGGACATGATGCTAACTTTGTTCACAACTATGTGTGGTATTTGAACACCATGAAATGATATTTCAATTTTTATCAATATTCCACATTCTATGTCTTTATCAAATGTTTCCATCATTTTTATGATGATGTTCCTATTCTTATGATATAGTGATAATTATTATGCTCACCCATGTAATATTTATTCATATCTCTTATTTATTCCATGATATCTATCCCCTTACTAGGATTTTAACCAATCCCTTTCATTGATTTATATCCAAAAGTGAATAAAAATTCTAAGAATAACGTGAGATCCTTTAAGTGTATAAATAAGAATTATTTTAATAATTATTATTTTTTATTATGTATAATTGATGTATGATCCTATTTTTTCCAAGATATTAAACCTTTCTATTCTTGAATGTATAATTATTATGTTATTTATCCTTAAAACGATGTAATTTTCATGTAATTAAACTTTGGATACTATAGTTGATATCAGAGGTTTGGTTTAGTTAATTTGAGAGTTAGGATTATAGAATTTTTGTGACAACCCTTAGAATAAGTCTATGTATATTTTATCATACAAAAATATTTGTTTTAGAAAAAGGATAAACATTGAGATCACATATGATATAACTTTAGAGTAAATTACACAAAATAATAAATTATTTATTAATTATTTGTTTACATATGTTTTGATTAAACATTTTAAATTTTTTAAAAAGGTTGGAAGCAGGAGAAACCAAGCCAAAAAACCATGTGGGGTAAAATGAAACCATTTTCCAAACAAAATATCTAATTCCATGGGTGGTGGAGTTCAAAAAATTATTGGGATTCTTACTGTGTTTTCACAGGATATAAACAATAAACTATGCCATGTGAAAAATATATCTTCACCTAAGAATGAGAAACTATCCATTGATTCTATTATGCAACAACGACCAATGACGTTTAGTGGATCCTTTAATTCAATTTTCACATAATAGTGGGTTAACTCAACAGAGAGGATATATTCCGTGCTCCACTATTTCGAGAAAGATAAGGTGAATATGGATGTCTATCATTTATATGGAGATGTTTATCAATGCTTGGAGTTTGTAAAGGATTCCAACCTGAATAATGCAATATAGTGCCTTCGCCCACCCCGATATTGCAATCATCACCCCCACCCACTATCTACTATGGCGTACCCCCTCCATTGACTATTCCACCACCCTATAATATAGTGCCTCTGCTAGATCTGACGGTGTTATCGCCGCCTCCATCCGCTAACAGTTGGGGCACACCCCCTCCTTTATTAATAGTCAGTCCTTTAAGCGTGCTCACTGCTGTAGTTTAGATGTATTTGAAGTGTCATACTAATGCATTGTATTTTGTGTATTAAAAATGGAAGTGAGTTTGTGTTGTCTTTTCTAATAATAGTGGAACTATTTGTATTGTATCATTATGTTGTACCGAATGGAAAAATACTAATTTTATTTTCGATAACAAACTATATTGAAAATTTATAATTTTGTTGATTTTATTTTGAAATAGACAATTAGCATTGTCTTATAAAAATTGTTATGTTTGAATAAAAAAGTTCAAATATGATTAATTATGTATCATAATTTTTAAAATACTCTCTATATTAGAGTGGTTAGGAATCCAACATAGATGTATCCAAACCAAAACCTATTTAACAATATGTGAATTGTTCTTATTTAATAATGATTTAATTTTTACCTAAAATCAAATTCAATGCCCATTAAAATCCTAAACCCATTTAAATACACATCTATATTCACTATTCATATTTTTTATAATGGATTTTAATGGAAAACCTGTTATAAACCCAAACCCTAATATAACATTTTTATATCAAAATATATATACTCCACAATAATTTTTTTTATATTTATTTTTCAAATAGCCTTTTTAATGAGGGGGAGTGAGAACTGAAATTGCCGATAGATAACAAATTCAACCAAAAATAGATGCAATTTAGAAACAAAAGACCCAAATTTCAAAAATAAATCAATATATATAATGTATGTACATATCGATGTATTGATCCCAATTCCACTACTATGTGAGGGAAACTCCCAATTTGAGGATTCGATTGAGGAAAAAATTGGCATCACACTGGTTTCTCTATCGGCAACAAATATAATGGGAACCATTCATCATTTCTTGGAAACTAATGTAGTGGATGAGTAGCCAGTGGTGAAATATTTTCAAGAGTTTATGAACCACCCCAAACCAACCCTTGACTACTGTTTTGGTGTGGATGTGCGTCGGGTTACGCTGTTCCGCCAGGACGCATTCGCGCGTGCACCCGTCGACCCGAGGGGATGGGCGCGCGGCTTGTGGTCCCGCAGTCCTGCTTTCCAAGGGCGGGCGACATCCGTCCCTTATTCAGGGGCGTCTGCTCCTTGATCGAAACCGGGATGATGGGATGTCGGCTCCTCCTTCCGTGGACGTCTCCTCGGAACTCGTCGCCTAATCCGGGTCTCCCTCATAGACTTAAGAATGTTCGTGAATCTCGTTCCCGGCGCCATATCTTCATGGACACCGGTTAATTACGCTGCTTCCGCCCGGACGTTCCAAGGAGTCCGGTCGGGGCAGCAACCTGCGGTGAGGAGGCCGGGTGGCTCTGGGTGCTGGGTGCGTGTCGTAACACTGCGGCTCTGCACGTCTGTCTTCCGTCCCTAATAGGGCTTCTCGAAGGCATGATGGCCTGAGGCATCCCGCACTGGGTGCGGGGAACTGTGTCCCCTGAGGTTTTCCTCAGCTTCCCATGTTTAACACGGGGTATGCCGCGAGTTTAACGTCCAGCGGGGACGGCATCGGACTGATCAACACGAAGAGTGGATCAGATGACAGAACCCCTTGCGGGGAACCTCCGACGCTGGGGCCAGCGCATGGGCGGCTTCCCAAGTGATATGGAGTGGAGTGAATTGGCATGACCCCACCGGGATGTGGCGGCCCGGGTAAGGATCAGGATGAATGATGGAGTGAAGAGCTTGGACCCCGTAGGGGCTTTCTACGTACCGCGCGTTAGCGTGGATCAAAGTCAGCGTAGTTCGGATATACAGTTTAACGTCATGCTGGACGTCGGCAAGCCGACTCACGAAGGGGTCGAGGCCGCCGGGCGGAGGATTGAACCGAACCACCTCGCACAGAGGGGGATGGAACGGCCGGGTGGATCACAGTTTCACGTCATGCTGGACGATAAAAGGAGGAATGGAAAAAGGGGCTGTGGGGAGGCACATTGGAGATACACACGGGCAGTCTCCCACAGTGGCGGATTCATAGGTGAATCGACGCAAGTGTGAACCCAGGAGGGGTCCACTGATGGACGAACCGACGTGAATACGACCGGGACGACCAGGTGGTGGGCTTGAACCTCAGGGAGGCTTCCTACGTACCCTGTTTAGAAGACAGGGATCAAAGTCCACGTAGTTCATTCTGTCAGGACTTACGCACTTGAGGCAGCCCGGATGCGGCAAAACTCAGTTGGAAGGGACTTGGACCGAAAGTAGGAGACACCTCGATCTCAGTCACACCCTCTACTGGCTTCGGCAGTGGGGGAGCGCAATGGAGATACACATATGCAGCCCCCCACAAGAAACTAGGGGTTTGTAATACCCTACCCCCGTGGGGAAAATCCGCTCCCATTAAATCGTCCCTAAAGAGGGGCAATCCCGACATCCCTACAGAGACGAGCGGGTGGGGGCCACATCCAAACCGGGGGGGACCCTGCGTGCGAGGCACGGGATCGGGTGATGCGGACGGTTTAGCGTCTTTCCAGACGAAGTATAGTTTAACGTCGTGTGTTGAGGACGAAGCGGACGGTTTAACGTCTTGCCGGACGAAGTACAGTTTAACGTCGTGTGTTGAGGACGAAGCTGCTTGGCAGTTTAACGTCTTGCAGCACGGACGATAGGGGCTAGGCAGTTTAGCGTCGTGCAGCTTGGACGTAGTACAGTTTAACGTCATGTTAGACGGATGCAGTTTAGCGTCATGCGGGACGAATGTGCAGTTTAACGTCATGCTGGACAAATGTGCAGTTTAACGTCATGCTGGACGTTGTGCAGTTTAGCGTCATGCAGGACGAATGTGCAGTTTAACGTCGTGCGAGACGAATGCTGTACAGTTTAACGTCTTTGTAGCTTGGACGAAGTGCAGTTTAACGTCGTGCGGGACGAAATGCAGTTTAACGTCGTGCGGGACGTGGTGCAGTTTAGCGTCATGCAGGACGATGAAGCCGCCGATAGGTCCGTGTCACTTCGCGCAAGCCTGGAGGGCCTCATGGAAAGACAACGCACGGTGCGGGCACCCAGGATGAAGATCATCGGGCGCCACGCAGGCGGGTACCCTCAGGGGGTCAAAGGGGGCGGCCCTGGCGGTTTGCGCGCAAAAGAGGAGCTTTGCGCGCAATACCGCGGACCGGCGCGCAAAAATGGCGGGCTGGCGCGCAATTGGGCCAGCGCCTTGCGCGCAGATGATTGAGATTGCGCGCACCGGGCTTCGGATAGTGCACGGGGGCAACGGCTCATTCTCTAACGAATGGCCACTTTGAAGAGGGGGGTGCGCGCAATCGGGCTGGATTGCGCGCACCCGGGGGCAATTGCGCGCAAGAGGCTTCTTTTGCGCGCAAAGGCCTTCGGGTTAAGGATTATTCAAAGGAAAGGAGCCAAGGGGATTGCGCGCGAAGGCGAACCCCAAGGATCTATTGCGCGAAAGAAAGGAGGTTACCTGAAGATCGGCATTGCGCGCGGAAGGGGTTGGATTGCGCGAACGAGCGACGCTTCGGATTCCGGCAACCTTCAAAACGCCGGGGGTCGCCTTATATTTATAGGCAACCCCGGGCACGGAATCCGGTCTCAGGCGCGGAATTCCCTTCGCGGGCGCGGAATCAGGACCCGGCGTGCAAGGGAGCCGCGCAGGCCACGGGCGCACAAAATAGCGCGCCGGCCCAGCGCATTGCGCGCATCCCGGGAGGATTGCGCGCCGCGACTCGACTTTGCGCGCGGGTCTCTGAAATTTCGCGCAAGTCCTCCGGGCCCTCCGGAACGTGCCTCTGACTCCAAATATCACTTCTCTTTCCGCATCCGGAGCTTCGTTTGGGAACAATGGACTTTTCCGACGTCTACAAAAGCCCCCCCTCGGAATCTGATCGGCGAGAGGTCGCAACGATCGGGTTCCGAGGGAGACGCCGGAATGCCGAAGTCCTGGGCTGCGCGGGACTTAGGCGCGCAAAAAGGGGCACCGGGCGCGAAATTCGCCGCTGTGGTCGCGCAAAGCGCTTTCCGCGCAGCGCGGACCCCGGCCTCACCTATAAATAGGGGCCCTGGGTCCCGCGTTCCGTACTCAGGCCTTCCGCGCGATAAGCTCCAACGCTCTCGTGCGCGAAATCGCCTTTCCCGGTCGCGAAATTCTCCCGATCGGCGCGCAAAACCATCCGGAATTCGCCTGTCTTTGCGCGAAAACCCGGAACTTTGCGCGACATTCTTCCCAATTGCGCGCCGTCTGCTTGGATTGCGCGCCAACTCTCAAACTTCTCTACCAGCCTCGTCCGATCCCGCACGCTTCATCCCTTTACCCGCACGACTCCCGAAACTTCTGAGATGGCTGCGCATCAAGGAAATGAGGGGGATGCCGCCACTCGCAGAGCTGAGATGGCGACGAACGAGGAGGTCTACGGAGCCAAGGAGATTGTTTCCAACAATCAATCCTTGTTCGACTTGCTGACGCCGGCCCAGAAGACATATCCACTGTCGGACAACCTGCCGCTCTGGAACTTCGACATCCTGGATGAGGTTCCGGTGCCAGGGTTCGAGATTGATGCGCCGCGGACCTGGGTGACCCGGGAGGACGAGCTTCTCCGCTATAACATCACCAACAACGGGCATCCTGCCAGGGAGACCAGACACTTGGATGTCTATGTCCTAAACCCGAGGACACGAACCATCGTCGGCAGTGAGCCTACTGCGGAGAACTCTCCAGCCCTCTACTCGAGCATATATCGCCAGAGCGTCACGGACGACACCAAGGGCTGGCTGAAGGACTGGGACTTGCGGTCTGGGGGCAACTTCACCAGTGAGTGGGCCTGGGCGTTCTGGGTACGCCACACCTGCGATCACTTCGCGGAGGAGCTGCGGTACATCGGCCTGTTTGAGGCGGTGTGGACGTCGCAGTTCCATTTCTACCAGCAGTCCGAGCTCGGGCCGGAGCTGTTCACCCGATGGTCCCCGGATACCAACACCTTCCATCTTCACCATGGGGAGGTCGGCATCGGTCTGTGGGACATCCACTGTATCGGAGGTATCCCGCTGGAGGGTTACCAGTACGATGAGTTCCTGCCACCGAAGAACACCTGGGAAGACAGGTCACGGACTCCCATTCTGACCTGGCATCTACTTGACCTGGCTACGCAGCGGCTCGGGATCAAGGACTTCTAGAAGGACATAGCCTACAAGGAGTGGTTCGGCCAGTTCTTGGAGCATGACCCGGTGGTCAAGATGCCAGGCAGGGGGAAGCGGTGCCCGACCGCGGCTCAGAGGAGCCGGAACGGGTCGTACTGGCAGGTCCTGGAGACGGGCGACTACCGCTCATGGGGGTACCGCGTCATCGAGGCCCGGGACCCAAATGTCCGATACGCGGCGTTCCTGGCCGCCTTTCTGAGTGGGTGGCTCCTGCCAGTGCGGGACGCGAGAATGGGCGTTCGCCCGGCGACTCTGGCGATGGCGGGCGCTATGGCCGCCAACAAGAGATACAACCTCGGGGTCCCAGTGTTGGCGAAGCTGTATGCCATCCTGGGACGCATCTCACGAGGGGGGTCGCCACGAAGGATCTGTGGGCCCTTCCAATTCTTCCACGGCTGGGTGGCTGCTCACTTTGGTGGGTATACGTTTCCAAACGCCATCATTCCTCCGGGCAATGGCCTGCGACCCTCCCTGCTGAATATTGCGGGGGTCGCTCCGATGACCCTAAGTGAGGAGGGCGTGAGGATTCGGATTGGCAATCATGCCAATTTCAACTTCAGCCCGTTCCCCACTCCCGTCGGCCAGATGATCGACAATGGGTAGGGTCCGCTGGAGCAGCATGAATACTTCCTGAACATGCGGGGCGGGGTGCTCATGGCTCGGATCGATGGGAAGGTGATCTGCGAGCCTTACGTGCCAACCCGGTTCGCCAGGCAGTTCGGGTGCCTTCAACAGATGCCGAAGAGGGTATTCACTGCTGTCCGGGAGGAGACGAACCCTGGCGTCCTTCGTCAGATGTGGCTGATGTTTGCCGCTTTCGGCTCTGGCGACGTCATCACTCTCCCTCCTACCGGGGTTGACGCAGGCTTGGCAACCGAGTACGCCGAACACTGGGCCATCGCGTACCCCGAGGGGCTTCTACGGAAGCCAGTTCGGCGGCTCGAGGTCACCCGTGCGGAGACCGGGCGTCAAGGAAGGAGGCGAGGCGCCGCCACATGGGGGAGAATGGAGGCGCGCCAAGCAGCGGAGCCGGCGCGAGCAGGGACTTCGGCGGTGGGTACATCGCAGGCTGCCGCTATGACCTCGGCGCCCAGAGAGGGGGCGCGTGCGGTGGTCGAAGAGCGGCCCGGGAAGCAGGTAAGGCGTCTGCTCGAACCCTCCCACGATGCAGTCTTCCCGGTGCTGTGGTCGGCCTGGATGACCCTGCGGCAGTCACTGGGGACCGACGTCATCTGGCGAAAGATACTCAGAGAAGGAATCTATCTGCCAGAGGTCGGGCGCCTCCAGATCGCCAACAGGGTGGACTTCAACCGGCAGTATGCATATCTGACGGCCATGGACGAGTACGCGCGGCAACGTGGTCAGCGTGCGGAGCCATCCCTTCTGGTGAAGGTGATGCTCGGTCTCGAGCCCGCTCCAGAACAGATGCCGCCGGGAGAAGATGACAGTAACGACTCCGAGGAGGAGGAGGAGACGGGGGAGGATGAAGGCTCCGAGGGAAGGTCCCATCGGGGGAGCCCGCGGGAGAGCGGCGAGGTGGCCGGCTCTGACAATGTTGATGTCACTGAGCTCCTCGAGGTCCGCTTCTATCCCTACTCAACCTGCTTCATCCATCCTCTTATGCAGCTTCTAACCCATTTCTCCACCTTTCTCAGGAGCACACGGATGTTGGTCAGGCGTCCTCAGCGGGAGTAGGAGAGGCGCTAGCAGGACAAGGCGGGGGCCAGACGCCCATCATTGAACTGACAAGCGCTGAGGGGTCCCCTGCTGCAACTGTTCCTGCGGCGGCCGGGCAGCGGAAGATGACGCTTTGAACCCCCGTAAGTCTCCTTACTTTACTGCTGGTGCTTGCCATTGACGATCCGTGACTAACCACGGCATGCCTTGCGCAGTGATCCCAGGACTGGAGGCTCGTCAGGTTGCCGAACCCGGGCCATCTACGAGTGGACCAGTGGTGGACATGCCGCCTGCTCCGGAACAGACTTCCCAAACCGAGCCGGCCCCACCAACTGCTGATCAGGGGGCTACGGACGTCGGTGGTGCTGCCGTCGGAGAGATGTCAGGGGCTGACGAGGGTGTCAGCGCCGCTGGGGAGAGAGAAGAAGGTCGCCCAGATGTTGGGGAACCTATCCCCCGTGAGGACATCCCAGGGGAGGACACTGCAGCAGACCTTCTGGCTGCCTTCCCTGCCTACCGGCCTGCCGACCCCGAGGAGATGGATGACTCGGACGCGGAGGCGGTCGAGGAGAGCCGGATAGCGCGCCGAAGGGGGTGGAAGTGCATCCAGCGCTTCCTCAAGCGAGACCCGTCGGAGTGGCTGGGGCGCATGGGATCACTTCAAACCTGGCTGCGCTTCCT
This sequence comes from Viscum album, assembly GCA_963277665.1. NCBI lineage: Eukaryota > Viridiplantae > Streptophyta > Magnoliopsida > Santalales > Viscaceae > Viscum > Viscum album. Next base: position 2,043,417,915 of record OY728123.1, read on the forward strand.
GTGTGCCGGGGGAGCTGATGCTCAACGCCTCCATCTGACGGTCCATGATTTCATGGCCGAGAAGATGCGTGAGAGCCGCCAGCGGGCCGACGTCGCACAAAGTCGTGACATGTCGGAGAGCACGCGGGCGCTCCTCGCGGCGGAGCAGGAAGTCCGGCGTCTCGAAGGGCAGGCAGCAGAGAAGGAGGCCTTCGTCGCAACGTGTACCGAGCTTGTGGAGCAACTAGAAGCCCAGCTGGTTGACGCCCAAGTACAGTTGACGGAGGCGGGCCAACAAATGGTCACAATTCAAGTCGAGCGGGAGCGTGCACAGGCCAGAATCGACGAACTGCGTGCTGCGACCGCCGACGAGGAGAGGGCACGCAGAGAGCGAGAAGCAGCTCTGGAGGCCGCCAGCCAAAGGGTAGTGGCGTTAGAAAGGCTTATCCAGCACGCTAATCCTTAGGGGATTTGTTTTTGCCATTCCCAAAACATTTTCTTCCGCTACTTTGATCCATTTGTATGAATAAATATATTTATCTGCATCTTTTGGCTTAACATGCTCAACCACAATTCGTTGTCTTGCGGGAGCGTTAACCAAGCATCAGGCATCCATAATTGGGCCTGGATTTCTGGAGAAAAGAGGGAGGTCATTCCTAAGAAAGGAGACCTCAAGCCTAATCAATGAATCATCCCCCCAATTTGTTCCAACACACGAGCGGGACAATGCCAGGGGCGTTGAGATTTTATCCGAACATAGGGAAATGAGAAAGGGTGAATCGCGTGTCCCGAATCCAGACATCCACAACGGTCGGCCTTCCAGGAAATGCCCAAGACGGTAGGCGGACAGTGGATCGACCATAACAACTGCAATAGACGGACCGAAGGTCATCATTCATATTGCAGGAGGCGGACCACATGTCATCATGAATACCGCTTTGGGGGTTCCTTCAGACACAAGGGTGGAAATCCAGATCAACAGGGCACGCGAAGCGTGGGGCGAAGTGACGATTTGTTCGGACAGAATCCAACGCTCTCAAAATTGCGCCACCGTGGGGAAAGCGTATAAGGCGGATGCACTAATCTGGCCGTGAATCACCTCAATCCTCAGACAGAACCTCTTTGACGAGGAAACTGTCGCTTCCCATCATTGCGATGGGGCATCCCGAGCTGAATCGGGGAGAATATTACGACTGCACCACTCTACCCGAAGTCAGGCCAGACGGCCGGCGACGAGGAGGGGCGGGACTTAGCGATCCCTGAGGCTGGACCCGAGTCGGAATGCCCGGGCATTCCTACGTACTCCATCAGGCTGGAGATCAAGCCACACGTAGTTCTGAAAGTGCAGTTTAATGTCATGCAGGACGTAGAATCCCATTTGGGGAGATCTTAGTTTAAGGTCGTAGAGCTTGGACCATGGGGGTAGATCTTAGTTTAAGGTCTTAGAGCTCGGACCATAGGGGGAGATCTTAGTTTAAGGTCTTAGAGCTCGGACCATAAGGGTAGATCTTAGTTTAAGGTCTTAGAGCTTGGACCATAAGGGTAGATCTTAGTTTAAGGTCTTAGAGCTCGGACCATAGGGGGAGATCTTAGTTTAAGGTCTTAGAGCTCGGACCATGAGGGTAGATGTTAGTTTAAGGTCTTAGAGCTCGGACCATAAGGGTAGATCTTAGTTTAAGGTCTTAGAGCTCGGACCATAAGGAGAGATCTTAGTTTAAGGTCGTAGAGCTCGGACCATAAGAACCTCAAAGTACGCCACATCGTGGTCCTATCCCCTGGATATGCGAAGATGCACTGAGGGATAGCGTCAAGAGTGTCGAGGTTTCTCCTGGTCAGAATGGGAGGTGGAAAATGTGAATCATGCGGCCATTCACTCAAGGACTGGGGGCACCGGAGTAACGATATGGGAGTACTACCGACCGTGGCGGAAAAGCAGCATCAATATCGCACTAACCGTTGATGGAATGAGGCAGTAAACGAGCATCGACCGCTCAATCGCATGATTCATATCGATTTGCTGCCAGAGGCCATTGGGGGCACCAGCCCGAGTCGATGGGAGAGCACTGAGGCATTGTGTCCGAACCGTTCACGGGGGCTCCACCCAGGGCATAGACGATGGGTCCGAATGAAAGGGAGCACGAAGCCTGAAAAGTGGAGGAACCTGACCAAGCTGAACCTGACCCTCCTGGCAATAAACCAGAGTACTCTTGACACCAGTGGACCACTGCAAGGGGTCGGGGAACACGCCTTGAGGGTGACCTGAAGGCGGAGGATTCCCCAGAGAAGGGGGAATCTCTAAGAGGTGGGGGGCTGGACCCGGAGTTTCAAACATCCGGGCGTTCCTACGTATCACATAAGGATGGGAATCAAGCCACACGTAGTTCTTGAAGCGCGGCGCAACACAATCGGGCACCAGCGCGGGGAAGAGTGCGGGTCTGACCCTCGCACACAGAAGGAGCGGCATTTGATATTTCTTGTTTGTCCTTAAAGATGAATGGTTTTTCTTTGTGCGGCGACATGCCTATGATTGAGAAATCTCTGGCGTTGCCATAATAATCAAGCCGTGAAAGGCATTGATGAATGGCGTGGTTATTAACCAGCGCCCAACATGAGTGTCCCCTGAGGAGGACATCACGATGCAGTGCCGTTTCTCGTCGGGCGGCCAAGACGATCACAGTTTACGATTGTGTGGTAGGACCAGACAACACAGTTTAAGGTCGTGTGGTTCGGACCCTGGAGGAATCCGCTTATCGCGGTACGGAGGACACGGCGGAGGTGGGAACATACCCAGCCCTGCGGTCACGCACGATTCCAGGAGAAGAGTCCTAGGATAGGGGTATGCGTATGTCCATCACCCGAGGGGCAGAGATGCTAGCCTCCAGATATACTGGGCCCAGAATGCGATTGTTCGAGCGACTCCTTCCTCCTTATGGGGACGAGGGTCCAGCTACGCATGGCCCTTATGGAGGACATCCGCATATATCCTTGGTGCTCAGATCATGGGAGCCTCGAACGACATCATTACCCTGGTTATCCCGCCTAACGTGTAAAGGTGTACTGAAGGTCAGTATGAAGAGAGTGTCGAGATTCCACTACAACGCACAAAGGCGGAGTGTGATGAGGACTGCGCAACCAATGTTCAGAGCCTGTAAGAGCCGACATGGCGATCAAGGACGTTGCTGACCATATTCGCAACACAACAACCGATCGCGTCAGCCTAAGACGGGGCAAGAAAACGAGCATCGACCGCTCAATCGCAGGATTCATATCGATTTGCGGCCCAAGACCCGCCGGTAAATCGACCCGGAGCGGTGGGAGAGCACTGAGGCATCGTACCCAAACCGCTAACGAGGATCCCTTTGAGTGAAGGCTCAAACAAGAGGAAGCGCGAGAACCGACAAGCAACACAGGACTTGTCGGGATTGAATCTGACACTACGAGTCATAGACCGAAGTACCCAAAACATGTTAACAGATCACCGGAAAGGGTCGGAGGACTCACCCTGAGAGCAACCAAAAGAGGGCAGATCCCCGTGATCAACCAAGAGACGGGGCTGGACCTGAAACACAAGCGTCCAGGCGGTCCTACGTATCCCATAAGGATGGGAATCAAGCCATACGTAGTTCTTGAGAGGCAGTTTAACGTCATGCAGAACGATGAGGGGTGTGAGGTAGTCTCACACACGGGGGAGGCGTACGGCGCGGCCAGTAGACCGACGCAAATGAGGACATAATCCCCCGCTCACGCGATACGCCTCGCACAAAAAGGAGGGGAACTTGGGCCAGAGGCCCAACGCGGGATAGAGACTCCCGGGAAATGGGGCTGGGCCTGAAACATGAATGTCCAGGGGGTCCTACGTATCCCATAAGGATGGGAATCAAGCCGCACGTAGTTCTTGAAGTGCAGTTTAACGTCATGCAGGACGAAAAGAGAGGAAAAGGGGGGAGCAGAAGGCATCCCCAAACGTGGGGGGCGTACAGCGTGGCGAGAAAACCGACGTGAATGAGGGCATAGCCCCACGTCCACACCATACGCCACATACCCGGAGGCAACTGGGCCAAGGGTCCGAGATGGGATGGAAATTCCCAAAGGATGGGGCTGGGCCTGAAACATGAATGTCCAGGCGGTCCTACGTATCCCATAAGGATGGGAATCAAGCCGCACGTAGTTCCTGAGGTGCAGTTTAACGTCATGCAGGACGAACGCTGAACAGTTTAACGTCTTGTAGCTCGGACGTAGTACAGTTTAACGTCGTGTTGGACAGATGCTAAACAGTTTAACGTCTTGTAGCTTGGATGAGGTACTGTTTAACGTCATGTTGGACGAAACACTTGGCAGTTTAACGTCTTGCAGCGCGGACGATATGCTAGGCAGTTTAACGTCGTGCAGCTTAGACGTATGCAGTTTAACGTCGTGCAGGACGTGGTGCAGTTTAGCGTCATGCAGGACGATTGTACACTCAGGCAAAGTACTACTTGAGGAACCTAGCGTTGGTGGGAGGAGTGACACGCTCACCATCCATAGTCGCCAGGGTGTACGCGCCATTGGGATAGACCTTGTGGATGACAAAAGGTCCCTCCCACTTGGGCTCCAACTTGGGCGGCTTCCTGCCGGGGATCATAGGTGCTCTTAGGGCTAGCACTAGATCACCCTGCAGGAAGGAGCGGAGGCGAACCTTATTATTGAAAGCTCGAGCCATCCTGCTTTGATGCCTCTCCAAGTTGTGCAAAGCGCGAAGTCTATTCACATCCAGTGCTTCCAACTCGACTAGACGGGCTTCAGCAACTCTGTCCGGCACTTGCTGGTCGTAGACCGCAGTGCGTAAGGATGGTAACTGGATCTCGATGGGCAGGACGGCCTCATCTCCATACACCAGGGAATAAGGGGTCATCTGGGTGGAATTGCGAGTCGTCGTCCGATAAGCCCAGAGGGCATTGGGGAGCTTGTCCGGCCAACTCTTCTTGTTCTGACCAACCATCTTTTGCAGAATGTTAGAGAGGGTTTTGTTAAACGCCTCGATCTGTCCATTCGCCTGCGCATGATAGCGAGATGTATGGTTCGAGCGAATGTTATACTTGGCGTACAACTTCTTCAACTCGGCTGCTCGGAAATTGGTTCCGTTATCCGTGAGGATAGCGTGAGGCACTCCAAATCGATAGATGATGTTGGAGGTCACGAAGTCAGCGATCGAACAGGATTTGACCTCTCTGAGCAGAATCGCCTCTGCCCATTTGGAGAAGAAGTCCGTGGCGGTCAGAATGAACCGGCACTGGCGAGCTGTCGCCGGTGGGTAAGGTCCCACAACGTCCAGACCCCAGACTGCAAAGGGCCAGGAATACCTAGTGGTATGGAGAGGCTCCGGCGGCCGATGCACAATGTTCGCATGAACCTGGCACGCATGGCACCTCCTGGCATACTCGATGCAGTCATGGATCATGGAGGGCCAAAAGTATCCCAACCTCCGAATCTGGTGGGACAGCTTCGGCCCGGTCTGATGGGCACCGCATGAACCAGCATGAACCTCTTGCATGACTCACGGGATCTCAACTCCCTGAAGGCAACGGAGGAGAACACCGTCGAATCCGCGTTTGTAGAGGATCTGCTCCAGGCCGGGACTGCTCTGGAGGACAAACTGCGATGCGCGGCGTCGAACTCGCTCGCGCTCGGCCCGATCCGATGGAAGAATGCCATGTTGGAGGTACTCAACCAAAGGCGTCCTCCAATCAGGGGATGATCTGACTGTCATATCTGGGGTACTCGGGGCTCCGGGCATAGGGGCAACCGTGGTGAGATTACTTACCAACGGGCCGCGATCTCCCTCCGGGATAACGGGAGCAATGAGCCTGCGGCGCGTCACGCGGACGATCAGGTTGTCCTGTTCAGGCTCCGCAAGTGACGCAGCAAGGCTGGCCAAAGCATCTGCTCGACCGTTCTGCGACCGGGGAATATGGACAATTTCTGGCCGAGAAGGGAACCAGGCCATCAGCAGGAGGGTGCACTCCAGCAATGGCACAAGTTCCGGCTTCCTGACAACATAGTCGCCATTGATCTGCTTAACAACCAGCTCGGAGTCCCCTTTCACACACAGATGGGGCAAGTCGATCTCGAGAGCTAACTCGAGGCCGGTGATGAGGGCATGGTATTCCGCCTCATTGTTGGTACAGCCCTCTGACAACAGGAAAGAGTATGGCAGCACGGCTTGCTCCGGGGTGATGAAGACGATACCCAAGCCCACTCTGTTGAGCTTAGGATTATCAAGTCTTCTACCGGTGGGGCTCCGGGAGGCACCATCAAAGTGCATCTGCCAGCATGGATCGGCTCGATCAACCGAGAGAATGGTCTCATCAGGAAAGCCTAGATCCAGCGGCTGATCCGCGGAGGTTGGGTGAGCATCCAAAAAGTCTGCCAATGCTTTCCCTTTGATGGCCTTCTGAGACACATACCTGATGTCGAACTGCTGGAGAATCATATCCCACCGCGCTAGACGGCCAGTCAACATAGGTCGGCTCAGGATATATTTCAACGGGTCTACCCGAGAAACCAACTGTACCTCATGGTGCTGCAAGTAGTGCCGTAATTTCTGTACGGCAAATACGAGCGCCAGACATCTCTTCTCAATGGGGGAATATCTGACTTCCGCATCGAGGAGCATGCGACTGAGGTAATAGAGGCTATTCTCTGTTCCCTCATTGTTCTTCTGGGCGAGAAGGGCGCCAAGGGACCGTTCCAGGGCGGTCACATAGAGGACCAGCGGCTTTCCGGATACAGGCGGCATCAGAACCGGAGGTTGCAGCAGATACTGCTTGATTTCCTCGAAAGCGGTCTGACACTCTTTATCCCATACATAGGTGGCACCTTTCTTCATGAGCCGAGAAAAGGGCTTACACTTGCCGGCCAGATTCGCGATGAATCGGCGTATATAGGCTAAGTGGCCTTGGAACCCTTGCAGTTCCCGGATGTTACCTGGGGGAGGCATTTGGCTAATCGCCCTGATCTTCTCTGGGTCGATCTCAATACCCCGGTATCTTACCACAAATCCAAGGAACTTTCCGGAGGTGACCCCAAAGGCACACTTCAATGGGTTCATCTTCAGGCAGCGAGACCGGAGGAAGCCGAACACTTTCTCAAGATTTTTGAGATGGTCCTGACGCTGGCGCGATTTGACAACCAAGTCGTCGACGTAGCATTCCACCAGTGTGCCGAGGATTGGCTTGAATATGCGGTGCATCGCCCGTTGATAGGTGGCACCTGCATTCTTCAGGCCGAAAGGCATGACCCGGTAGCAAAAGGTACCTTGGGGGGCCCTGAAGGCAGTGAACTCCTCATCCTCAGGGGCCATCCGAATTTGGTTATATCCGGAGTATCCATCCATGAAGGAGAGGGCTTGGAACCCTGCCGTGGCGTCAATCAACAGCTCTGTCACTGGAAGGGGAAAATCATCCTTCGGACAGTGGCGGTTGAGATCGCGGAAGTCGATGCAGACTCTAATCTACCCGTTCTTCTTCCGGACCGGCACAATGTTGGCCAGCCATTTGGGGTACTGAACTTCCCTCACGAAGTTGGCTTTGATAAGCTTGTCAACTTCGGCCTCAACCATGGCACCGTGGGATGGGTGTATCTTCCTGGGAGGCTTCTTGAACCCGCGATGGTTCGCCGGGAGACCAAGGCGGTGGACGGCTACCTGAGGATCTAGCCCCGGCATCTCGTCATAGCCCCAAGCGAACACATCACGGTGCTGCTTGAGAAAGTCCACGTACTGCTGCCGCTCCTCAGAGGGCATGGCGGCACTGACCAATGTGGGTCTTGGATCGGCCTCGGTTCCAAGGTTCACCTGTATTAACTCATCGACCGTGGCGGGGACGCCTTCCTCAAAGGCTGGGGGTGCATCTTCCACGTCCTCTCCACTCGGGGAGGGATCGTCCACGGGAGAGACTGCATTGGCAACTGCATTGGGGCTACCAGATCCTGCTGGGCCACTGGTGCTGGCGCGGGCGGTCGCGGTCATCTCATCAGGAGACTCGCGGGCCGTCGAGACCATGGCCACGTCCAACCGTTGAACAGGGAGGACGTAAGCGTCATCCAGACTTGCCCAGGGATCACTTGCAACAGCGACAGGCTCGACCTCACCTGCCAGGATCTGCTTATCCTTGCTCTTGTAATAGTCCGCGTCCAGATAACGGGCTTCACATGAGGCAAAAGAAGAGGCATCTCCTTGAATCACGCCTACTCGACCGTTAAGGGAGTATTTGAGGCATTGGTGGTATGATGAGGGAACCGCTGCATGAAGGTGGAGCCATGGCCTGCCCATCAATGCGTTATACGCAGTGTCCTGAGAGACCACCATGAATTCGGTGTTGGCAACCAAGTCACCGAACCGGGTCTTCAAACGTATCTTGCCGACCAGGGTTTGCTCGGTGCGGTCGTACCCCTGGATCCTGAGGTCGGAGGGAATCAAGCCATCCTCAGACAACCCCAATCTCCGGAGCGTCTGAGTTGGAATTAGGTTAATCCCAGACCCCGTGTCGACAAGACAGCGCCGGACTTCAAGGCCGTTGAACTGGCCGGTAACATACAACGGACGAATATGTCCCTGTATAGGAGGGTCTTCATCCTTACCGGAGAACGAGATAACTGCCTGGCATTCGGCGTCCTCGATCGTTTCGGCGTGAAAGGCCTCTGCAGCCGCAACCTCTGTCTCAAACTGGAGGGGGCTTTTCAGGGCTTCAGCGAGTGCCTCGCGCATCTCAGATGACATGCGCAGAGCCTCAAGGATGGAGAGCCTTGCTGGGATGTCAGCCAAGTGCTTCAGGACATCATACGTTTTGGCCAAGCGCGAGCCCCTGGTTGCAGGAGGTTGCTCTGCGGTTGGAAGCATGACGGGCCTTGCCGGTTGGATCGGCGGCCGACTGGTACTTGGCGCATCTCGCTGTTCACTGGCTGCAGTCCGGGAAATGGTCACCGTACTAGGGTCAGGAGGCCGGGATGGACTCGTGGCAGGGCAGAGCTGATCGCGACGCGGCTGGGGCGGTTCTACCTGGTCCCACACCACAAACAGTGGCGGAGGCGAATCCGTCATCCCCGGATGGGGGGCCTGCGCACGCTGAGCTCGATCTTGAGCCTGCTGCCTAGTCTCAGTGGCGTGCACGGCCTGGCTGGAGGTACCAACTGCTGTGCCCCGGCGACTCCTGCTGCTGCGGTTCTTCCGACGGTGGCGACGACCGGGGACACTAGGGAGGTCCACCTGGTGTTCTTCAACGTCGGGAACCGAGAAGGGATTTACCAGCTCGACGGTGTTAACCGAAGCGTACCCAATACTGTCATCGGACGAATCATCCATCAACGGGCGGATCCGAGGAGGGATCCCCATCTCCGGGGGCATGAAATCGCCGAGAGTGCGGGATAGTGGCGGAACTGGCGGGGCGCGCTCTTCCTTCTTGCGCCGCCGCCGTTTGCTCTTCTTGGAAGAGGCAGGCTGGGACGACGATGCCGAAGCAGCACCCGCAGATTCTGGGGGCTCTGGCTGATTCAAGCGCGCACGGATGATTCCATGGGCGCGAATGATCGTCTTGCGGGCCATCCAGTTTTTATACTTCTGGGACCCGCGGTCGGAGACCAGCTGCCATTCGTCCTCATCGCCGCTATCGTCATCTGATCCCACGAACACGCCCGCTACCTGTGCTGGAGCTGGGCCCAACCTGATTACATTGTTGTTAATCTGGTCTTGGAGCCAATCCTTAAACACATAACACCGCTGGATGGTGTGCCCCAGGGCTCGATGGTAGGGGCAGTAGCGGGGGTTATCCGTGAGATGTGCCTCCTCTGGCCTCCAACACTCAGGCAGTCGCACAATCCTCTGCTCCAGGGCACTCCGGAAATAACCGGGGACCTGATCCTCGTGAAATGAGTAGGTCAGGTATCGCGGGCCCCTGGGAGCATGGTCTTGACGAGGGGCTGGAGGGGCCTGCCGAGGAGGTGGACCCTGATTATCTCGCCTGGGTTGTGGCGGTACATTACACGGAGGGGCCGGCCGGTTCTGAGGCTGCCGCTGCTGGGCCGGGAACTGAGCCCGTGGAGGCGGATTCCTGTGAGGTTGTGGAGCTGGTCTCGCCGGCAGCAGCTCCAACGGCCTGGGAGCCTCTATCTGGGCCACAGCAGCGGGCTCAGCCCTGCTGGCTCTCCTTGCAGGAATCATAGGAGGCAGCGGGTGTGCCTGGCTGGCCTGTTGTAGGGCTTCCTCAAGACGTTGAGCTTTGTCTGAGAAGTCCTTGAACCCTCCGGGGTAATTTTGAGTGATCAGGGAAGGGACCAGCTCGGTCTTGACGTTCCCGACGCACATTGTCAGCAACTGCTCCTGAGTCAATGGCATGTCAAGGGAATACGTGAGACCCTTCCATCGGGCGACGAAGTCCGCGACTCGCTCATCAGGCCTCTGCTTGCACTTGAAGAGGTCTGCGATAGTTGTCTTCCGGGTCGTGGAACTGAACTGGTAGAGGAATTGTCTACGAAGGTCCTCCCAGCTAGTTATCGACCCAACGGGGAGCTGGCTGTACCAGACAAATGCTGGCCCTTCCAGTGTCTGGACAAAGCAGCGAAGCTTAGCGGCCTCTTGCTGCGCCGGAGTCCCCAACATAGGCCCGCACCTCGAGTTGAAGTGGGCTAAATGCTGTGGCGGATCTCCAGTCCCGTTGAAGGGAGCGAAAGTGGGATTCCCGAATCCCGGAGGTGCCGGCATGTCATCCACCGATGCTGGGTAGGGCTTGCCGTCCGGTGGGATCGCCACCTGCCGAGTCTCCAAGGCTTCCAAGCGGGCAATGAGCGCCGCCATCGGATCGTCCGGACATGGGTTCCAGTCCTGGCGAGGATCTCTAACCACGAGCGCGTTGCATGGCCCTTCAATCGGGTCGTCGACCGGGTCGTCGAACTCGGCAGCTCGTGGGATGGCGGGCGGAGCGGCCCTTGGGGCAGCGGGAGGAATCCGAGCGGGGTCTCTCAGGTAGTCACGCCGCTCGGGAGGGTGTGGCGAAACATACCGCGCCCTCTTGTCGTAGGCAATGGCCTCTCTCCTGTCGGCGAACACGGCGTAATCACGGTTGCCCGGGAGAGTCTCGTCGAGGAGCGGTTGTTCCGGTCCCTGCTGTCCTGGCCTAGGATCACCGTAGTCAGGCCGCCGCTCTGCAGCGCGCTCGGTGAGGAGCTGGTCAACCAGCTTCTTCTGTTCGGCGAGCTGCTGACGTAGCGTAGCCTTCTCGGGATCCTCCTCTGCCCTCTGCATGGAGGCAGATGGGTCGGCGGGCTTTATAGCCTCGCTGTGCTCTTTTCCTTTGCTGACGTTTCGGCTCAACGTCAGTGCTTCAGTGGGTGCGGGGAGCCCCAGGAGGTTCCTCTGATGACGAGTGACTCTCACCGATGGCTCTGACGACGGCTTGTCTTCGGGGGGGAAGCCCCGGTCGAGAAGTTCCAAGTCGTTCCCCTCTCCCGACAGGTCAGCCATATTGACCGTTTCTGTCCCTGGGGATATACCCTCAGGGCCACCCAGCGAATCGGGCTGTCGGCGAATCACACTGAAGCGTAGGGAAGCGTACTGCCCCCATCCACGGATATACACATGGGGAGTGGCTTCCTCGATAACTTTGCGGAGTACTTGAAAACACTCAACGCATCATTGTTGGAGGGCCTCGTAGTGCTCAAATGACCCGGGGTGCCGAGCCGCGGGGAGCGTGGCCAGGTCAATTTGACGGAACTGCTCACCAATATCCTCCAGGTGCGCTTGACTCCCTGGGTATGGCATTTGTAGGCCGTGAAGACAGGAGCGAGTCTCCCGGAGAGTTCGGCGGAAGCATTCGAACTCATCCGGGGTGAGCGATTCGGGTGCATCAAAGCCCGGTCCTGCGACTGGCCAAAACTTCTCAGGGAAGAGGCCCTCTGCAAGGACGGTCCAGAAGCTCCACGACTCAAACTCGGGACCCAGATCTCCTTGGTCCTCTTCAATGGATGGGAACGGACGGGGAACCGGCAGTGGTGCCGAGGCGGGCCGCTGGGCCGACGGGCTGGCCGGCGGTGAATACGGCGAGCATGCCGATTGGCCTCCATATCCCGGGCCGCCCTCTGAGGGTGGCGGTGCCCTGGCTACCACATCACGATAGGACGGGCCGGCGAGCGAACATCCTGCCGTAGCATCGGTGCTCGCCGAGGGTGCACCAGATCGTGGTTCGACCGTCGGTCCCCAGAAAAAGTCTCCGGGTTCTCCGATCGTGGCAGAAGGCGCTTCGAGAGGGGCCGGTACCAACCGCAAGTTTGATCCTTGGGGGTCTACCAGGCCCTTTCTACTCCGGATATACCTTCGGAGAGAAGCGGGGATCGTGTCGATCTCGCTCTCGGGAAGTACGAGGCTGACGTGCCGCATTCCTACCCCTGCCCCTGACTGGCGGGATTGGGGGGAGGGCTCTGTCGCCGAATCGTACTCCGCCTCTGAATCAGAGAAGCGAACCGGTCGGATCTCTGTCCGGAGTTCCGTAACATTCTTCCCTCGGCGTCGACGCCTTGCCTTCCTGCCCCTGGGTGGTTCTTCGGGGCAGGGCTGATCTCTGTCCTGGCGTCCTCCGGCCGCACTGGTGCTGGGGCCAAGAGGACTGGAAACCAAGGTGCGAGGAGCACCGGGACAGATATCAAAGGGGACGCGGGGGGAGATGATTCCGAGCGGGCCTCCGGGCCGAGATCGGAAGGTGGGATGAACCATGCCTCTTGGATCGGCCACACGAAGTAGCCCCTGTTGGCGAACAGCGCTACCGCGAGGTGGCCCGCGGTGGCTATTGCCTGTACCAGCAACCGGGAGAGTCAACCCAACCTGCCTTTGGGGCGGTCGGGGCCTCGATCCGGGTCAGGCATAGAAGTGCCCCCGCTCAGGATGCGCAGGGGCCTGGTGGCTGGAGCCAGTAGTGGCTTGAGCCAACGCGGCCGCTGTCGCTAGGGCCCCAAGGTGGGCATCCTCTTCCGCTCGTGCCCGACGTTGGCGTCGAGACAGACGAGTCGGGATGAGCGGCGCGGGCAGGTGGAGAGCCTGTTCCTCGACTTGAGGGGCCTGGCGGCGGTGTCGCCGTGGCCTGGCGGGAGCCCTTATCGTGGATCCCTGGAGCGGATCTCGGATAGGGTAGTCCCGGGCATCTTCCACTTCATCCGCGTAGGGGAAGGAGTTGTCGGAGCGCTCCGGGGATAAGCTCCCAAAGCGGTTGGACGTTGAGGTAGGCAGCGGTGCCTCCCTGCGCGGCCCTCGGGGGCGGCGGTGGTGGCGAGGTGCAGCCTCCTCAAGGTCTAGGCGAGCCATGTCCCTAGTGGGGATGACTCCCTCTTCCTCATATCTCCGCACCAGGGTGTTGATCACCCGTCTCTGGATGACCTCCGAGGGGGAGAGAGGGCGTGGTCGTCCCGCAATTGCGGCTGCTGGGACAACTGTGGAACGGGCGGGACCGCACGGAGTAGCCGCGTCGGTGTTTCCCCTACCCCTGCGCCAGTGGGCGGGTGGCGATCGGGCACTGGATTGGGCGACTTGACTTCTGAAAGCAGGGAGAAAAACCCGTTAACACTGACAGGAAAAAGGAATCGACAACCAACCATTAGCGCCACGACGCCTTCCGTGGGGGGAACCCAGGCCCTCGACGTTGCGAGACGGAGTGCCCGATGTCCCTTCCCCAGCCCCTGGCGGGTAAGACTGAATGCTTGGCCGGGCAACATGCCGGTCTTCCAACACCTCTGAAAGCCATCGGTCTTCGTATCGAGGAGAAGAGATTCACGTCGGGTTCACCATTTTTCTGTTTCGGTGCGGATGTGCGTCGGGTTACGCTGTTCCGCCAGGACACGTTCGCGCGTGCACCCGTCGACCCGAGGGGATGGGCGCGCGGCTTGTGGTCCCGCAGTCCCTCTTTCCAAGGGCGGGCGGCATCCGTCCCTTATTCAGGGGCGTCTGCTCCTTGATCGAAACCGGGATGATGGGATGTCGGCTCCTCCTTCCGTGGACGTCTCCTCGGAACTCGTCGCCTAATCCGGGTCTCCCTCATAGACTTAAGAATGTTCGTGAATCTCGTTCCCGGCGCCATATCTTCATGGACACCGGTTAATCACGCTGCTTCCGCCCGGACGTTCCAAGGAGTCCGGTCGGGGCAGCAACCTGCGGTGAGGAGGCCGGGTGGCTCTGGGTGCTGGGTGCGTGTCGTAACACTGCGGCTCTGCACGTCTGTCTTCCGTCCCTAATAGGGCTTCTCGAAGGCATGATGGCCTGAGGCATCCCACAGTCCCGCTTTCCAAGGGCGGGCGGCATCCGTCCCTTATTCAGGGGCGTCTGCTCCTTGATCGAAACCGGGATGATGGGATGTCGGCTCCTCCTTCCGTGGACGTCTCCTCGGAACTCGTCGCCTAATCCGGGTCTCCCTCATAGACTTAAGAATGTTCGTGAATCTCGTTCCCGGCGCCATATCTTCATGGACACCGGTTTAGCGTCATGCAGGACGAATGTGCAGTTTAACGTCCTGCGAGACGAATGCTGTACAGTTTAACGTCTTTGTAGCTTGGACGAAGTGCAGTTTAACGTCGTGCGGGACGAAATGCAGTTTAACGTCGTGCGGGACGTGGTGCAGTTTAGCGTCATGCAGGACGATGAAGCCGCCGATAGGTCCGTGTCACTTCGTGCAAGCCTGGAGGGCCGCACGGAAAGACAACGCACGGTGCGGGCACCCAGGATGAAGATCATCGGGCGCCACGCAGGCGGGTACCCTCAGGGGGTCAAAGGGGGCGGCCCTGGCGGTTTGCGCGCAAAAGAGGAGCTTTGCGCGCAATACCGCGGACCGGCGCGCAAAAATGGCGGGCTGGCGCGCAATTGGGCCAGCGCCTTGCGCGCAGATGATTGAGATTGCGCGCACCGGGCTTCGGATAGCGCACGGGGGCAACAGCTCATTCTCTAACGAATGGCCACTTTGAAGAGGGGGGTGCGCGCAATCGGGCTGGATTGCGCGCACCCGGGGGCAATTGCGCGCAAGAGGCTTCTTTTGCGCGCAAAGGCCTTCGGGTTAAGGATTATTCAAAGGAAAGGAGCCAAGGGGATTGCGTGCGAAGGCGAACCCCAAGGATCTATTGCGCGAAAGAAAGGAGGTTACCTGAAGATCGGCATTGCGCGCGGAAGGGGTTGGATTGCGCGAACGAGCGACGCTTCGGATTCCGGCAACCTTCAAAATGCCGAGGGTCGCCTTATATTTATAGGCAACCCCGGGCGCGGAATCCGGTCTCAGGCGCGGAATTCCCTTCGCGGGCGCGGAATCAGGACCCGGCGCGCAAGGGAGCCGCGCAGGCCACAGGCGCGCAAAATAGCACGCCGGCCCAGCGCATTGCGCGCATCCCGGGAGGATTGCGCGCCGCGACTCGACTTTGCGCGCGGGTCTCTGAAATTTCGCGCAAGTCCTCCGGGCCCTCCGGAACGTGCCTCTGACTCCAAATATCACTTCGCTTTCCGCATCCGGAGCTTCGTTTGGGAACAACGGACTTTTCCGGCGTCTACAACTACATTAAATATGTTCTCTTCAAAACGGCATCAAAACTCATGAATTATATCATAAAAAATGAGGTGTAACCCTCTTTGTGATCCTCTGATGTTTCCTTATGATAGAATAATAAAACCACCACTTTTGCTATGGACATAGGCAACCATTTATGAACTACAATATAATTGTGTGTTCTTCAAATTTTTCCTCTTTGTATTCACTTGATTTCATTGCTTGGAGAATCCACTTCCCAAACAAATTTGTATCAGATGCAATGGGGTCGAAATGACAATGGTATATAGAGGTTTCCCAGTTATTGGAAAAATAAATGTGGTCAATTGTTTTTGGAAGCTAGATTCATTAATAGCTCATAAAGATGATTCCAATGACAGAAACTACAAAAAAACTGAGTTGAAACAAAACCATTCAAAGATATCAAAGATTTGATCAAACCTTGGGTGCTATAGTAACCCCTTGCTGGAGAAGACCATCCTTTTCACGACAGAGGAAACATTTTAGCAGGTGTTTCTAAAACTTTTCAAGTGAGCTACGTCATCACCACCTCATCAGTTGATAAAGATTGTTGAATCTATTTTGGCTATATCTTGGCCAATCAGAGTCTATTTTTAGCGATTTATGATTTTTTCCATCCATTTCAACCATTCTAGATGAAATTTTATAGGTCAATTTTTTTCACTATATCTATGGAATAAAATACCATTAATATGATATAACTTACCAATTTTAATTATTCAATTTGGAACCCATAAAATGGAGTATCTTTTGTATATTAAATATTTTTGGAAACTAACAGTGGAGACGACTAATCCCATTGTAGTGAAAGCAGATGAACCTTTAATAATTAGTTAATCTAGTGAGAAGATGTTAACCAATATTCCTCCAATTGGTGAGAAGTGGTTCATACTAAATAGGAAGTGTGATGATCAACATAAACAGTGGATCAATAAGTGTATCTTCCAAAATTTTTCCAATGAACACAATCCTTCTATTTTATGGATAAAATTAGAACAGTTGTATGCAAGGGAAACCACATAGAATAAAGAAAACCATATACAAAAACCTATCATTGTAATGTTAAAGGATTTGAATAATGTATTAGAGAACATGATTGAGTTACAAGGTATTTTTGATCAGTTGAATTCCATAAAAATTATGGTTGATGATGAGTTGTGGGGACTATTTATATTGAATTATTTACCAAAGATGTGGGATACAATAGTTGGGTTGATTTTTAATTTAACTCTAGGTGGAACCCTCACCATGTAAATAGTGTAAGAAAAAATGTTGAATGATGTTCCCCAAAGGAAGGATGAAGGATTTACTCTTAAATAAAAAGTTCTTGTCATTGAAAGGAAAGGAAAAAAATGGAAGGGAAGAAACAAAGGGAGAGAACCCTATGACCAATGTTTTCAAAGGAGGAAGTGATCAAAATCCTGATTTAGATGACATGTAGTGAGACCACTATGGTAGGACCATACACCTCATCCGGGAGTATTGTAGGATGAAGTCAGAAGAGAATAATTAGGAAGGTAAGACCCAAAATAATGATGTTGTAGTGGTCAAAGAAAAGACCATTATTGTTCAAGAAGATAATCAGGTAAGTCTTGTAAGACAAGACTCTACATGTTAGATTGATTACAGTGCATCCTTTCATGTCACCCCTAGAAGATATTTATTCTCATCTTACACTTTATGGAGTTTTAGACACATGAATATGAGAAATTATGGTGCATCCAAAATCACTAGTATTTTTAATATTTTTCTAGAGACTAATATTGGATGCAGGTTACTATGGAATGGTGCGAGTCATGTTTGTGATATTCACCCCAATATTATATCCATTGGAATGATTAATGATAATGTATATATCAGTTCCTTTGGGGATGGAAAATTTAAGCTTCCTAAAGGTAACAAAGTAATTAATAAAGGAAATAGAGATACATCTCTTTATCTCACAAATGCCAGAACATGTGGAGGAGAATTCAATGCAGCTAGAATTGATGTTCCTACAGAATTTTGGAACATGTGTCTTGGTCACACGTGTGTGAGAGGAATCAAAATGATCTATAAGAAGGATCTATTTATAGGATTAAAAGGTATATATTTGGATACATGAGTTGATTTCATTATGATAAAACAACACATAGTACAATTTCATGGTTATTTACCATAAAAAGAATAAGTTTTTTTAGATTTTGTTCACACTAATGTATTCATGATGATATCTAAGTTAATTAAAAGTTCTATTTATTTTTTAACCTTCAGATATGATCATTATAGAAATGTGTGGGCCTTTTATTTTACAATCAAAGATGAAGTACATATTGTTTTCAAGAATTTCCTTGTGAATTTGTAATGAGAAACATAAATATGGTTAAAGTGTGTGAAAATAGAAAATTGAGGTAATTATCATGGTCCATTTGAGGATTATTATAGGAATTTTGAAATATGGTTGGAAAAATCAGTATTGAAGACACCTCATTATAATTTTATTTTTGAGAGGATGAACAAAGCTATTTTTGAGAGAGTTAGGTGAATGATCTCAAATAAAATGATGCAAAAAACATTTTAGGGGGATGCAATATGGATTGTAGTTGATCTTATCAAGCATTAAACATTAGTTCCTTATAACTATGATGTTTGAGGAAGTTTTTGGATAGTTAAATAAGTTTCATATAAAAATTGTGAGTATTGGGATATATGGATTTTGTTCACATCATGAAAGCTAATAGGGAGAAGCTGGATGGAAAAGGAAAGCATTGTATCTTTTTGGGATACACTCATTAAGAGTTTTGATAATTACTTTGTAATCATATCAGTAAGAGTATTTTCAAAAGTAGATATGTGAGGATTTGTAAGATCAAACAAATTAAGATTTTGAGAATCCAGAAAATGTAGAGAGGTTTCAGTCTAGGGAATATCCACTCAATATATATCCATTCTAACCACCATTAATTCCATCTAGTATGAGAGAGCTATTTTAAACTAATGATACCTCAATACTAGGTAAAATGACTTTACCTGATGATATGTCTCCATCCTATGATATTCCAAAACAGATTCCCCCTGATTCACAGTTGAGGAGATCCACCATAGAATGAAAATCAAGTCGTAGATACTCACTACATTAGTATGTGATGTTTACTGATGGGGGAGAGATATAATTTTATGATTATGCGACCTGAAGTTAGTAGAATATGGAATAGAAAAAGGCCAAGTAATATGAGAAGAGATCCTTTACCAAGAATCATACATTTTTTTAGTTGAGTTACCACATGGAAATATTCTACAAAAGAACAAGTGGGTTTATAGAATCAAAGGAGAAGATGAAAAATCATATCTATGCTACAAAGCTAGAATGGTTATGAAGGGTTTCAGTTAGAATAAAGGTATTGAATTTAATTATTTTTTTCTCCTATGTTAAAAATGGATTTTATCAGAGTTGTTCTTTGATTGGTTCTTTATCTAAACATGGAGGTTCAACAAGTGGATATAAAGACAACATTCTTACTTGGTGATCTTAATTAGAAGGTAAAAATGGAGAAAAAAGAGTTATTTTAGGTGAAAGGTAAAAAAACTTGGTAAAAAACATAAGAAAAGTTTATATGGTTTGAAATAAGCATTGATGCAATGATATTGGATATTTAACACATTTATGAAGAAAAATGAGTACAAGAGGATGAATACTGATCATTGAATTTTCATAAAACAATTTTTTATGGGGATTTAATTATATTGTTTATTTATGTTGATGATAAATTGATTATTTGGAGAGATATCACCAAAATGGATATGTTGAATTAGGTGTTGTCTTTTTCAATTATTGAATTGGGAGATACTACTTAGATTATTCATATGGATATTACTCATGATAGGGGGAATAAACATATTTGGCTATCTAATGAGTGGTGCATTGATAAGGTTATTGAAAGATTCAAAACAAGAGAGGAAAAACTAGTTATCACTCCAATTTTGATTCATTTCAAGCTCATGACCATTTATATTATTTAAAATGAGGAGAAAGTAGAAATGGAAAATGTTCTTTATTATTTATCCGTTAGAAGTCTTATATATGACCTTGTGTGCACCAGAACATACATTACTCATGTTTTTGGTGTTTTGAGTATATTCTTATAAAATCTTGGAATGTTTCATTGGAAAATTCTAAAATCGATATTACGGTATCTCCAAGGTACATCAAGTCATTGTTTCTGTTTTGGAATAGAACATCCTATTTTAGAAGGATAAATAGTTGCAAATATGAATGGATATACAGACATAAGGAAACCCATATCTTGGTAATTGATATAATTTTTTGGTTATCAGTATCATAGTAATAATGAAATCAGAGGTGTGTTTCCTTGTCTTCCATATATGTAGAGTATTTCAAGACCACCAAAGGCTTTAAGGAGATACTTTAGATGAATTTTTTTTACTAAATCTAGGATATAGTTTGGAGAATCATATTCTCTATTGTGATTTTTAGAGAACTATTAATCTCAAAAATAACCCAACAGTTTATTCCAGGTCAAAACACATTGATGTGTGATATCATTGTATCCATAATGTGTTGGAAGAATGATTTTTGAATGTTGAAAAATCCACAAGAATGATAATCAGGAAGTAATGATGAAAAAGTAACTACCAGAAGGAATGTTGGTAGCATGAAAGAAGACTACTGGTCTAGATTCTACTTTAAATTAATCAAGAGGGGAAAATTTTTGGGGGACACCCCCAATTTTGGGTGTTTATTGAGGGGGAAATTGTCAGCATGCTGGTTTCTCCATTGTTGGCATCAACTCTAGTGGGAAGCATTCTTCCTTGGTTGGAATCCCACATGGTGGAAAAGTATCTGGTGATTATTGATTTTTCAAGGGTTGATGAACCATGTCAAACAGACCCTTTACTAAATTGAATCTATTCTATTTAAAAGAGGATCAAATCCCATGAATATTAATAGAAAAATGTTTATGTAAACCTCTGTGTGTTCGTTTGATGTTTCATCTAGGGGGAATAATTGAACCACCCCTTCACCTGTGAACATAGGTAACCATTTACAAACCATTTTAATTTTTTTCTTATTCCATTTTCATCTTTTTTTCATTTTATTTCATCTCCTAGATCTCCCGCTTCCCCAACATGCTGAAACTCTACGTGACCATCGATTCTTCTTCAAGCTTCCTGCTTATGATGTCGACCGACCAAACAAAAAACATCACCACAACCCACTAGAATCAGAGCTATCATGGATAGAACCTACTTCATCATACCCACATAATCATCATTGATGACCAACACCAAACTGAATTCCATAGATAATAACAAAAAATCAAGCAGAATACCCACAACCTTCAAACATGTGAACCAATAAAATTTTAAAACTTCATCATCACAAACAAATAAACAACACATGAAATAACACTTCACTATATTAATTATAACCCTAAAAATTAACTCCCTCAAATATGAATTTTAATTTTATGAAAATAAACCAAAATCCCACAACACCAAACCAAAACCCCAAAACACAGGAACCCAAAAAAGCCCAAAATGAAATAGATCACCGAATAAAAAATGATTCCTCCACCAACAAAAAAGAACTCCAAAAAGAAAAAGGTATCTATAAAAAAAGGTAAACAATGAATTTCCACATATGAATGGAAGTAATGCCATTGATCCCTGAGAATTCCTCTAACGATGGCCCCTGAGATGACCCGAAATGATGGATTCCACAAAAAACATTCCATCAAACCAAGAAGGGAGATAGGGAAACAAAGATGGATGAGGCTTGAGTTTCCAACCAAGAAATTAGAAAAGTGAATATTATCCATGACATGATAAAAAAGGAAAATAATATATGGGACCACAAAAATGAAATCAATCCAATAAGACAACAAGAAACATCATATAAGAAGAGAGTACCAACTTTAGTGGAAGTAGGCGAGGAGGGAAATATAGTATCCAAGAAGAGTTGAATCATCAAAATGGGTTAAAACCCTTGAGTGAGGTGAAATGTTATTGAGATGGAAATAAAAGTGATAATGAGGCCATAAAAAACAAACACACAAAGATATATATAGGTTTTAGATACCCTATTAGTGGTACATGAACCCAACCCAATTAATAATCAGGTGGTAGTTTTGGAACATGAATCCAGTTATTTGGAGCCAGGTAATGTTTGGATCCCCTATTATTAGATACATATTGACATCAATATTCCAAATATATATATATATATATATATAATTATAAAAAATAGTCCGTAATCAATAATATCCTTGATAATAAGAGGCCAAATAAAGTGGTGACATTGTTAATTATAATAGTAAAAGTTATGGGGGATACCGCCATGATTAAACTAATTCCCCATCTTCATGTAATATCTATTACTCCAAAAAAACATATTGAAAAATAAATACTCTTTTAAGTTATGGCTATTATGAAATATATTTCTACTGAATGTGAAATTCATTCAGTTTCATCCAAACAATCCCTCAAATCATGCAAATGAAAAAAAGAATACCATCATCATTCAATGAAATCCAACAAATAAATGTTACATTATTGACCGATATTGACCATTGATACCTTTGTGATCATATATTTATCAATTTGAGTTTTTTTCAATGATCAAAAATTCAATTCCACCATTTTTGACCATTACAGACACAACAATGCACTCCATTTTCCAAATCATACTTATATTTTCATTTAATGGAAATTTAATGGAGGAACCATCCATAGAAGGGATGATAATATTGAATTTGTATAACTACACCACTTAAAAGTTACAATTCTAAGATATACTTGCTTATAAGGATATATTTGACCTCATTGAGAACAAGGGAGTCAACCCTGATGCCACTATGGAAGCAGAATGGAAGAAACTAAAAATAGATTATTGGTTGAATATTCCAACAAAATTATCACAACGTCAACCATCATGTTACTTAAGAAATAGGTTTATATGAAATTAGGGTAAAGTTAAAGAATACGTACTATTAAAAGATCACTCAGAATAAGATCATATTATCAAATCGGTTGGTGAATCTTTGACTATAGGGTGGAAACATTATAGTCATACACACCAGTGAATTCCAACTAATTGTGAATAAATTAGTTGTGGTAGGAAAGAATTTTATAGATGAAGATCATAAGAACCACCAACTTTCCACACTTCCCTCTAGTTGGGAGACACTGGTTCTCTCCCTTAGTAATTTTATTCCCAAAGGAAATTCTACAATTAAAATTATTGAGAATAAACTATTCAATAAAGAGGTATGGAGAAAGGATGTGAGTTTCAAATAAATGAAATCTATCATCCTGGATATGTGAGAGAGTAAACAAGAAGGTGGTTAACTGGAAGGAATAATAGGATGATGAAAGAGAAGTGGAAGGTCCACGGGTAGTAGGTGGATGATATAGAAATTCTACCATTGTGGAATGGAAGGAGACATGAATAAGAACTATTTAAATACACTATAAAAGAAGATCCATGAAACTAATCATAAAAATTAGCAAAGATGCACACACATGGATTTCCCTAGAGATGATTTTATTTTCTGAAAAGAGCAATAAAAATAATTATTCAGACATTAGGATATGACAAAAAAATGTGCGGTCGATACTGTAGAATAGTACCACATTACTCCACATCATGAGTATTTCTTGACGTATTAAGATAGTGACTTTGGTGCAGTAAAAAGGGGGAATACCAATTTAGTTAAGATCATTGGAAGGAGTGATATACAAGTCAAGATGAATTTTGGATACAAAATCACCAAGAAGGAATTTCAAAAAGTTATAAATATTCAACTCAACCTGTTATTAGGAATAAACTTAGGTAGATAAGGACATGAAAACATATTAAATATTGGAGCATGAAAGATGATGAAATGACCCATCATTAAAGAAAGAGGACACATATAAAGTGTGTTTTAATAAAATAATCTTAATACATGTCAATAATTCCTCATGATAGTGGAAAATACATCCAATATATTGAATTTGATACTTGAATATAAGAGTAAAAGGAGTTTATCAACCATTATGGAGAAGAATTACATTAGTGTTAAAAAATATTCAACACTAGATCCTTTAAACTACTTGTTCTATGAGGAAAAATTGTGTCCCATTCATTACTACATCACCGAGGATATCAATGTTCCTAGATCTGTTGCACTCATCTGTATGTATCCCCATATAAGTGAACTCATTAATAAGTAGGAAATATTTTCAAACAATTATTGATAATTCGCCTTTAATGGTGTAGGTATTTTTATTATAGCTGAAGGATTATGGATTAGGATACTTTAAGATGTTCCATGTAATGGTGTAGTGTTAAAATTAAAGTAAGTTTAAGAGTCTTCATTTTGACTATGTATTAGATCACACATAGAGAAGGTCCGATTTCTATTATAGGAGTCAAGGAATTCAAAATTAAGGGATGGTTCCATTCCCACCACAAAAAAATTGGGTTTCATAATAGATGAACAAGACCACCATAGAGAATATAAGAAGTATGATGAGTTTGGATAATAATCCTAAGACATTCAGTGGATAAGATATTCTAGTTTCATGCTATTTCATTACTAGATAATCAAAAGTTTCTTGGAATTTTAAGAATCTATAGAAGTGATAGTCTGGTAAACATCCCATTTACACTCATTTATGAATATTTGGATTTTTTTATTTGAACATGTATATTACAAGATCCAAAAAAGCCAGATGGCATATCTACACCATTCATATTTAGTGGATATATATATGAGGAGTTATGGTAGATGATTTGAGGCATGATGGAAAAAAAGGTGATCGGAAGTTGAGATGTTGTGTTCCCTAAGAATAAGATAACCAATGACATTAAAACTCACATAGTATATAAAATATAAGGTTTCGAGGAATTAATTCATTATCTAATTCTTGTACCAACACCACCCACTATTTAAGTGGAGGAGGTGAAAGAAGGCCTATCCACAACACATAGAGAGACAGTGGAAGAGGATATTAAGAAAATGAAACTCAATCATCTATATTAGATGTTTAAGAACTATTATACGAGCCAAGTAATAGTGTTCCACCTAAACATAAAATTATAGAGGTTTGAATATCTATATCAGGAAGGATTAGTTCAAATAAATATTTAGAATCATATTATTTTTTCCAGATTGATGAGGGGGATCTAGAAGGATATCATGAAGTAACATCTCATCCTAATGAATACAAGTGGTTGTATGGAATGGAGGATGAGATGGAGTGATTAATGAGGATAAAAGAAAAAATTTTGGAACTAAGAAAAGATATGAAGGAAATAAAAAAATGGTGTTTTAGTTGAAGAAAAATGGTTACTGATATAAGGACACAACACTGTTACACATATTAGTACATGATTTTTAAAATAAATATCCAAGAAACTCAACCCGAGGATCTATAGGCCTCGTTACTTTGGGAGAATAGGATCATAAAACATAAATATGAATCTAAAATAAAATATCTTTATTTTAAATTATATTATATAATCTTAAATACCATTGATATTTTAGAAACACATAGGATAAATTTAGGAATACATAAACAAAAGGGGTGAGCAATAATGCCCAGTAAGGGAAAAAGACTAATAAAAAAGTATAACTTATGAGATAAAGAGAATAACACAATTTCATAAAATAAAAGGCCCAGGAATAAGAAGAAGGAATTAAATATTATGGAATCATTTTTAAAAAAATAATCATTGGTCTCAAATATAGATTTTATTTGAAAAAATCATGAGATATAGTCTAAAATTGGGTATAGAAATGGACCTTTAAAATAATGTTTTAAGAAATTAGTACAATAATTTTAAGCAATGTGAGAAAAATGAATTATATTTGAAGCCAAAGGTAAAAAAAATAATCAAAACCAATATAGTTATCATTTTTTAAGACCATGAATGGATAAACAACTTTAAAATATTTCTATATTAAAGGATTAAGGGATATAAAATTTCCCCTTATCCAATTTTGATTTTTTAGAAGGTATTTAGAAATGAATGCATGGAATGTATAACCATAGAATAGAAAGGTTAAATAATATACATTCATGATTAAGAGTCAAATATATAGAATTTAAAATAATTAAAAAAATTTAAATAGAGGGATAAAGTTGGGTTGAGATAAAAAATGCAAAACCCAAATAAAAGGGTGTGTTTCAGAGAGTTTCTTTACCTCATTTCTGTATTCATGAACATTCACTTAAAATTATGAATAATCAAATTGGATTTGTTGAACTTATAATTGTGATCCTAATTCAATATTTTATTATTTATTATTAGAATATTACTTTATTTTATAGATATTTAACTGATATACCAAGTCTATATTCATAGTCTCAAGGTCATTCATGTCATGTGTCCAAGATCATATTAGTTTTAGTTAATTATGAGGGTTCATATGGTTTTGTCCCACATATATAGGGATATGATGAAATTTTTTTAATGAGTTTCCAAAAGTTAATAATTTTCCTATTATCCAAAATTATTCACAAACAAGCATGATTTAATGACAATATGTTTTATTGTTATATGGTTAGTTCATTTAGGCATGTTTTCTGATCATGATGATCATAAATTGTTTTATTTAACATTAATATTATGCATCCATTAAAAAATAAGAAAAAAAATACTTATTAATCTCATTTTTAACCATAATAATTTAATTTCAACCAACTATGAATGCGTCGATGGAAAATGAAATTCATCATTTATGGGGGTGGTGAACCAAGTATAATACAAATAAATTATTAATTTTATAATCAATTTATGGGAGGGAATAAAATATATATTATACCATAAAAGCATATCAGGATATCTAGGGTAATAATTTTAATATGAAAATGTGGATGGAATTCATATGTGCTAGGTAAAAGATGAAAATAATTGAAAGAGACTCGGTTGATAATTTTACATCTTCCTTTTGGAGACCCCTATTAGATACCCATGAAGGTTCTTTGGTATGGTATTTTGTTAAATACATTAATATTTATATGTGGGGAGGAGTTTTGGATAGAGAAATGTGTATATTTTGGGCTTGTTCTATAGATTAGAAGCTGTAAGGAGAAGGGGTGATATTTATAAGGGGAAGAGAAGGGTGTTTGGGATATAATATTAATTTGTTTATTATGTTTTTTCAAGAATATCAATAATTATAAAGAATGTGAAAACATATATTAATTGGTTCATGTGAGTTTGAGAAAATTTTTTCTTCACCATTCATGTCTCAATTATTCATGTATTTAACTTATATTGTTAAATATCACATTTTGCAGTATTTCATTAATCACAAAACAATTCACCATTTTATAAAAATACCAAAAATTAACAATAATGTATTTATAAATAGATTATGAAAATAAAGAGATTTTATAAAAATGAATTTATATATTTTAAGAATTACATTTTTAAATAAAATTACTATTTTTTTAAATACTGATTTTTATATTACGACCAATTTTTCGACTCTTTGAAATATTATTTATGGTCTCCTAAAATTATTTTATCATTATAATAAAACATAATATTATTTTAGAATTCCATTTACTAAAAATAAAATTTCTTTTAAAAATTTATATTTTTCATAAAAAAAATAATTTTGTTTTTACAAATATACAAACAATTATTTCATCATTTTAAAACAATTTTTTATTTGTATGATGATTCAAATTTTTCATATTTTCATTTTTATTTTAAATAAAATATTTTCTATAATTCTATAGGAGAGATTATTATTCTACCAGTCAATTTGTTATTCCAATGGTAAAATTAGTATTCCAATGGTCAGATTTGCAACAGTCGTATGAGTTTACTACCATATATAAATAGATCATTTTTAAATCATTCATACCTAAATTATATCTATTCAGGGTTCTAAATTTTTTGTTTTTAAAATATATGTTGCATTACTAATATTATGTTCCAATTATACAGTATTTTTCATGAGTGTGATTATTCTTAGGGATTGAGTAGATCAAAATTCCCATATTCTAGTTATTTTATTTTTTATTTTTTCCCAATGTAATGTTTTTCATTTTCTTGAGGGTATTTAAAATCTAAATTCAATGTTAAAATAAATATAATATTTTTACCTATCATGTGGTGCATGAGATTTATATAATATTGCATTAGTAAATACGACCCATGTGTAAATTCAGAAGAGAAATTCCACTGAATAAATTATGGGTCGTTGCATTTCACCCCCTTAATAAAGTTTAAATTGAAATTTTATTTCATCGACTAAAATAAAAAAAAATATGGTTGATTCTATTTCATTTCTTTCTCAGATTCCCATGTTTTCTCCCTATACATATCATTATAACAATGAACTTTCACTAAGGGAGTTGTCTTTTTTGTGTAGAACATTTTATCTATGTTATAATATTTTCATCAGCTTCTCCTCATTAGAGAGTTCATTATCTAATTGTACCACCTCAGGATTTAGTACACGTGGGGAATCTGGTATATACTTCCTTAATAGGGATAGGTGGTGCACATCATGTACTTAGGACATGTAGGTTGGAGTGTAATTTGATAGTACACAACATCAATGGGACCAAGAATATCAAAGGGGCCAATATAATTAGGACTTGTCTTTCCCTTATTCTAAAACATCATAACTCTCTTATATGTAGATTTATTAAAGTAAATATCATCACCAACCTTGAACTCCATATATTATAAAACATTATCAGCATAAATCTTTTAAAAACTCTCTGCTACTAAGATGTGTGGTCAAATGTTCTTTACCTTTACAGTAATTTCTTTCCATAGTTTTGGTCCAAATAGATTTCATTTTCAATATTCATACCAACATGTTGGAGTTCTACATTTCTTCTCATATAGTGTCTTAAAAGGATCCATATAATTATTGATTAAAAGATATTATTGTATAAGAACTTGAACAAAGATATATATTAACCCAATACTCTATTTAAGTCCACTGAGAAAGATCCCAACATATCCTAAAGTGTCAGGATTGTCCCTCAATATATGGGTGATTGAACACACTAAATTCCAACTATATTGTTTGATAATGATGGATAATTTTCCATTATTTTATGGTAAATCTATAGTATTGATCATATATGATGGATACAGTCATTCTATATAACTGTACCACTTATCTAATGTATATCCATTCAAGTTGATTGGGGGATATATCCTCTGAAATGGAAATGACATGAGTAGTATTTATAATTTTTCTAACACAACCCACATGAAATTATTCCCTTTTGTTTTCTTTGTAAATCCCCTGATAAACACCAAAGTTATGTTATTCCACTTTCATGATGATATAGGTAATGGTTACCCCAGACACTCTGATTTTTAATTTCCTATATCAGTTTTTGACATTATAGGCACTTTGATGTATATTCTATGATCTATTTATTCAAATTCACCCTAGTAATAGTGCTCTTAGAGATCTCAATACATCTTCATGATACATATATTGATAGAGAATGTCAAACTATGTACATCATTCAACAAATCATTCTTTATCTTGTGATTTGATGGTATATTTTGTAGTGTCCCATATCTTAGAACTCCTTCTTCATTCATAGGATTTACCTTTTCTTATAGATTCCAAATAAATCTATATTTAAAAATCATTTCTTTTAGAAGATATTATATCCTCTATAAAGGATGGTTGATCAATAATTTGAGCTAGGTAGGATGTATTTTATTCCCTTTTGACATAGTTTTCCATCCTTCAAAAATCTAAGATGATTGGGTCCTTTCCAATTCTCATTATTGATAAGGTTGTATGATCCTTTCTATATAGAACATCAACCACAATATTTAGCTTCCTAGGATTCTAATGGATTTATTTTTCATAATAATTGGTTACCTATAACTATATTCATTGATTCATATTAAGCTCCTTCTATGTGAATATATATTTATGTATCTTTCGATACATTCATATTTCACTCTTCTCTCCATATAAATAATTCCAAAAAATATTCAATCATAAAATAACTAACACCAACTCCAAATCATAAATTAGATTGTTTTTCTCTTGAAATTATAATAACCTTGATGCATAATCTATGAATTTATCATTTTTCATCATTAAACAACCCAAGAATTTATTTGAAGCATCATTGTATACCATGAAAAGATACTAAATTAAGGTTAGTGTGAGTAATGGTTTAGTGATAACTCTCCATTTAAATTTATATAAGCTCTGTTCACATTAATTTGTGACATATAAGAATCTTCTACAACTTAATATGATATATAGTGTGACTTGTATGTGTCAAAATGTGTGTTTTCAATTTAGAAAATTAATTTTAGATAAAAAAGTTTCCACTCACTGAAAAACATGAAAAAAACTTGTATTATTTTAGTACTTTAGTAAATTGATCCATAAGTCATTTGTGGCATGTAAGAATTAGAAACACATCAATTCAACACACAGTGTGACCTCTATGACTCAAAGTGCATGTTTTTAGTTTAAAAATGACAAATTATTTAATAACACGTGTCACTCACTAAAAAACAATAAAAATTATTAGAGTGTCAAGATACTTTTTAATTATGATATATTTTTATAATGTAAGAATCATTTTCATGTAAATATGATACACGAAGTGGTAAGTATGACTTAAAATAATTTTTTTCATTTTAAAAATGATTTTTAGTTAAAAACATGTGTCACACATTGAAAACCAAGAAAACCCACTCTGATTGTCATAAATCTTTTGGAAAATGATATATAAGTCATTTTGAAATATATTAATAAACCACATAAAAATCTAACACATGGTGTGATCAGTATTACTAAAAGTGCATATTCTAATTTTATATTGACATTTCAGTTCAAAAAAAACATCACGTACTCAAACCTAATAAAATTCACTCAAATTTTCTTCCTACTTTACATAAAATATCCATAAGTCTTTTCTAACATATATGAATTATCCACACATAAATTTCATCCATGTTGTGACTGGTATGACTCAAATTGTGTGTTTTTATTTTAAATTGACATTTTAGTTCAAAAGATCTATGAAATGCTCAAACATTATACAAATCAGTAGTATTATTTTTGTAATATTAGGAAAATGATCTATATGTCATTTTTGATGTGTTGTAATTAATAGTACCTAAATCTAATACATGGTGTGACCAATGTGAATCTAAATGTGTGTTTTGGGTTTTAAAATGACATTATAGTTAAAAAATGGTTCAAACATTAAAAACAAATAAAATTAACTCTGATTATCATTATGATTGAGGAAAATTATTTATAATTTATTTTTGGCAAGTAGGAATCAACCATATTTCAATCCAACACATGATGTGATCAGTATGACTCAAAGTGAATGTTTTTTGTTTAAAATGACATTTTAGTTAAAATTGCTAGCCACTCATTGAAAAATAAAAAACACACTCATATTGTATTAATACATTTGAAAAAACATCCAGAGTCATTTTATGTGTAATAATAAACCACACATCAATCCCACACATAGTGTGGCTGGTATGACTCAACATGCATGTCTTTATTTAAAATTGACATTTTAGTTCAAAACACATATCACATACTAAAAATGAAGAAACTTAACTCATATTTTATTCATACTTTAGGAAAATAATCCAAAAGTCACTTGTATCATGAGGGAACCAACTTCACATTAATCCAACTGACGTTGTGAATGATATGACTCCAAGTGTGCGATTTAATTTAAATATAATGTTTTAGTTTGAAGATGTGGGACACACTCAAAATTAATAAAACACATTAATATTATTTTTTTACTTTAGGAAAATGATCCATATGCCATTCTTTCTATTTTGGAATCAACATCACCTCAATATGATACACAATGTTACTAATATGAATGAAAATGCATGTTTTCAAATTAAAGATGACATTTTTTTTAAAGCATGTTCCAATCACTGAAAACCAAGAAAACATGATCGTATTGTCTTGATGATTTATAAAAATGGTTCATAAGTTCTTTGTGATGTGTAGGAATTAACTATACCTCAATATAACTCACGAGGTGACTATTGAGACTCAAAGTGCCTGTTTCAATTTATAAATATCATTTTATTTAAAAATTTGTGTCACTCAATGATAATTGTAAAAAAACTTAGATTCTCTTTATAGTTTTTGGAAAATGATCCACAAGTCAATTGTGATGTATAAAAAGTATCCACATATGAACTTGATACATGGTGTTACCTGTATGACTCAAATTGCATGTTCTCAATTTAAAAATGAAATTTTAGTTCCAAAAACACGTCACATACTTAAAATAAAAAAATAAACTCATATTGTATTCATACTTTTGGACACGGATCTATAAATAATTTTTAAAAAGTATGAATCAACGCCACATTAATCTGACACACGGTATATCTGACATGACTGAAAGTGTATTTTTTAGTTATAAACTAACATTTTATTAATGAATTATTTCATATTTATGTTTAATTTATTTACTAACATATGAATTATTTTTACATAGGTACACTAGTTTTCTCAACCCGAGGTGGGTTTTTAAGGAACTAGTAGCATGATCAGATTATTTTGAGTATGGGTAAGGGTCTAATGACAACAAAACATTATTTTTTCTTGATTGTTCTTGATAATTTTTATGTACTAATGAAATTGTAGAAACTAATGTTTGAAATGTTTATAATCATTTTATAGTGTTTTTGTTTTATTGTGATGTAAATTTAATTAGAATTAAATTTTATATATTTTTAGTGTTATTTAATTATATCAACCCACAACTATAACTTTTATTTTATCAGAATTGGTAATAACAACAATAAAATGTAACATTACCAGTGCAAAAAACACACTAATAATGTGTCCCATTTATCAACTCTACAAAAAGAGTTGATAAAGGGGTCTGTTAATCAGTGCTAAAATAGTACCAATAAAGGACAACCTTAATCAATGTTTCTTATAAATTATTAATGACCCTTTTATTATCCCTAGTTTTAGTACTGATAAATGTTGTTGTCTTATAAATCACTTACAATATCAGTGCTTTTTTAGCATTGATGAAGCATATTTCTAGACTTATTAAATACCATATCTGTAGTAATGAATGTTACATAAAAATGGACCTCCTAATAAATTATTGTTAATTAAAATATCATTTTTTCTCTTTTAGTATTAAAAAAATTTCACGGAAAATTTATATATATTATAAAAGATATGTATAAAAAATAGTCATGTGAAAACACCAAACACTTCCCCAATTATTGAGGGTCTCCATGCTATGCTATCAGACATGGATTACAGTCATACTATGGTGAGATAT
The DNA here is from genome assembly GCA_963277665.1 of Viscum album. Classification (NCBI taxonomy): domain Eukaryota; kingdom Viridiplantae; phylum Streptophyta; class Magnoliopsida; order Santalales; family Viscaceae; genus Viscum; species Viscum album. The sequence continues at coordinate 2,043,450,755 of OY728123.1, forward strand.
TTTCTCAACCAACTATCAACACACAAATGAACTTATAATCACGATTAGTTAATTTTAGACAAATTCACATTTTCAATCCCATCCTACATACATTTGAGGGGTATTCCCATTGGTATTATAGACCACCAAAAATGGAATCCCCACACAATCAAATGACATCCCTTTCCCTTCCTTTGATTTATTCAACACCACTCCTACTCCGCCCTTTTCTCTTTTCCTATGTCTTGGTCTTCACCATCCAGCCCATCAAATACTATCACATGGCACCATCATACCCAAAAACAACACAACCACAATACCCTTTATCTGTATTTCTATCCCTTCCACTACCATAACCACCTATAGTGCTAACAAAAGTGGCACACCCCTCTTTCACCAAATCCACTAACTCAACCTTTACCTTTCTCCATAACCATCACCGAATTTACCAGACTACACATTACTGATCCTAAAAGTTGCATCACCGCCCCAAATAGAAATGACATTAGCCCATCCGCTCTACATGTTTCACATAAATCACCTTTACCCGACTGCAAAATTATTCCTCCCCCACATCTTCTATATCTAGTACCCATTTAACACAAATACAGATCACCCATTAATCAATGTTAGAAAACCCTTTATCAGTTCCAAAAATTGATGATGTTATAAGCACTGATAAAATGGGATACCTTATATCTGCGCTAAATATAGCGTTGATAAAAGTTCTATTTATCATCACTAAAAATGAAATAATAAAAAGGACCCTTTATCACTGTGTTTTTAGAGAAAATAAATTGTAATTTTATTAATGCTATAAATAATGATGATAAAATCAATACTACTACAGTGCACTACTAAAATTAGAGTACACTACACCAAAAAATACAAAATATAATTGAAATAAAATTTACATCCCAAATATAAAATACAGTATGTTCTATAAATTTAAAAGATTGGTTTTTACTGTAGGATCGAAATAGTGATGTAGATGCTCAAAATACAAGAGGGGGGGGGGTGAATTGTATACTTTAAAAATTCCTTTGGAACCTTTAAAGTTAGTTAAGAATAACTATGTTTTCCTTAAGAAAAGGAAAAGGCTAAGTTTAACAAAGTTAAACTAAGAAAATTCACAACACCTCTAACACCGAATGCAAACTTGAAAAGAGATTCCGAAAGTAGGTTCCGGAAATATGGTTCCGGAAATTGAAACTTAACAAAAGATTACAATATGAGATTCTAACTTAAAGCATATAGAATCTAAATGAAACAGAGTGCAAGTAAGGAAGTATAAGAAAGTTATACTTTCCTTATAATACAAAATGCAGCGGAATATAAACAAGTAGTAGTACTACAAGTAACAAGATATAAGTCTTTTAACCCAAAGAGAAGGGTATCCAACAACCTTGGATAAAGGTCCCTTGATTTATACTTTCAAGCAAGTCTGTCTTACCCACACCAAGGTAAGCCCTCGATACGAAGATCGGAGTCTCTGTCTTGCTATCCCCGCAAGCCCTCAACTTTAACGTAGTTGGAAAACTCGGTCTTCCTTAGCAAGGAATCCCTCGAACTTCAAGGTAGTCGGCACCTCTGTCTTCCTATCCCTAGAAGCCCTTGAATGTAATCACCAACATTCAGAGTCGCACGAAGCTTTGAGAGTTAATAAGAGCCTCTCTCCCTAGAAATCACTTCATGCAGATTAGTCAGCCATTCAGCACCGAGATCTTTCAAATGAGCTCCTATTTATAGGTAAGGTCAGCTCCTTCTCCAACGGTCATATTTTCCTTAAAGATCGGAGGGACCTGTACACGTGTCACTTAGACAACGGTTAGTTTATAACAAAATAGATGACATCATTTTATAACAAAACAAGTGTAACAGAATGTACGACATCGTTTTAAAAACTAACTGAAAAGTTCGGAATGAGCGCTTCAGAGTGAGGGGTCGGAGTGTAATGAAAATAATAAAGAGTAGAAAACTTATAGAAGTGTAAGAAGAATAAAAGTTCGGAGTCTAACCAATTTTTTTTTCGGAGTCTGAATTAATTCAGAGTGTATAAAACAAAGATGATCAGATTCTGTTTAATAGGTGAATTCAGAATGAGAATTCGGAATGATAATTCGTCATCAGAATTCGTAATGAGATTTCATCATCGTAGTTCTTAATGAAAATTCATTATCAGAATTCGTAATGAGAATTCGTCATTAGAATTCGTAATGAGAATTCAATGTCGAACTTCATAAGAATTCGTATCCGGAATCTGGAATAGAACTTAGTCAGAGTTCATATCCGGAATTCGGAATGATACTTTATTACAGTTCTCATCTGGAATTCGGAGTGAAACTTCCTTACAGTTCTTATCCAGAATTCGGATCCTCAAACAGAATACTTTATATCAAAGTTTTAAAAAAATCTGAGAAAATAGAAATGAATCCGAATTTTATACTTAGGAAAAATATGGATGAAAATATGATAAGGATAATTTTCCTTATAAAAGAAATTTTCCTTATAAAAGTAATTTTCCTTATAAAAGCAATTTTCCTTATAAAAGAAATTTTCTTAAAGATAAGGTGTTTGTGATTTTCAAAATAAGAAGGAATGGAAAAGTCATAAGGAAAACCTTATTGACTCAACAATCTCCCCCTTTTTGGAAAGCACAAACATTCTTACGAAAAAGAAATTCTATGAAGAAAGAAAAACATTAAGGCTTATCTCCCTTGGCTTTAAGGAAATTGATGAATACGACTAACTCCCCCTTAGGCTTTGAAACACTAAGGATCGTATTCTAGATTTCTGGAGTGACATTTCATTACGAAAAATAAAGTCTTCTTTAATAAAAAACTCCCCCTTAGATAGACTCTTATTAGAGTTCTTTTTTCCTTTAAGGATCTTTTCCTTCTCCCCTTTAGATAAACTCTCATTGGAGTTCTTCTTTTTCTTAAGGATCTTTTCCTTCTCCTCCTTTGTGATTTTCAAAAAGAAATCGAGGGAATGGAAAAAAAATAACAAATTACCTGAAAAATTTGTAATGACAACAAAAGAAATGAGAGGCACAATTTTCATTAGGTTTGAAATCTCGACAAAAAAGAAAATTAGATACAACAAAAAGATCGGATTTGGTTATTTCTGATCTTTTTCCTTCGACATGAGCCCCTTAAGAATAGTCTTGATCTTCTTCAGGTCTTTATAATCTTCTTCAGCTTGCTTCTCTAAGACCACTATTCTTGCGGATTGAGCTTCAATCTTTTCTTCCTGGGCTTTCAGCTTTTCTTCTTGAGCCTTGATCTTTTCTTCCCGAGACTTCATCTTCTGATCAAACTCGATCTGATGATCCCTTTCAAACTTCCAGTTTTGAGAAACGAAATTCAGCTTCCCATTCAGATCTATGACTTCTTGGATCCAGAAGTTCTTTTCATCTGTCATCTTCTCTTCAAAGGAGGATGTCAGCTCATTTATCTTCCTGTCCTCAGTCTCAAAGGCATCTTTAACATTGTCTTGAAATTCATCGAATAATCTCATCTCTTCAACAGTCTTCTTCGACCAGTTTGTCATCCTCTTGCAAGATCTTCTATGAGCTTCGTAGCCAACAAAAAACGTTTTGAACTGAGCCTCAATCTCAACGCACTTGTCCATAACCATAGATACAAAGTCTGTTTTCTGATTTAAAGCATGTTGGAGCATCTGGAATCTTGAGTCAATACTTGAGAAGGTCGGAATGGTTCCCACCAACTTCTTTAAGGACTGAACAAAAAAATCATGCCCCAACGAGGATGACTCCGAATCTAAAACTTTACTTGGAGAATTTTCTTCCTCAATAAGCTCCAACTTCCTTTTAGAAGAATCGCCAATTTCTATTTTCTTTCTAGCCACTGATTTCGGAGTCTCAACAAGGAGTTGCTTTCCCTTGTCTTTTTTCGGAATCGATTCTTGATCAGGATTTTTCTGCTCGCTAGTAGACACCTGAATAATATCATCAATGAATTTTTGAAAAACATCTTCCTCATTATTATCCTTCTCTGGAGTTACTAACTTAGAGGATTCAGCCTCTGAAGTTCGGAGTGATAGGTGTTCCGAAGGCGACCCCTTATAATCATCTACTTCTTTCAATAAGTCTCTTGTTTCACCACTTCCTTCAGAAAATACTTCTTCCTCTTGCACTTGTTGAATATGCTCAAGTTGCTCAACATGTTCAGTTGTAATCTCTTCCGGAAAATCAAGGTTTCTTCCTAGAGTCTCAGGTAGAGATTCCAAGGAGAAAGATCTCGGAACTGGAATGCTTTCGGATACTATTTCATTAAATTTTAACAAAGCTTGGACTGCCTTGGCTTCTGTCATCTTCTTCTTGAGCTTCTTTTCCTTTACTTGTTTTTCAAGCTCATCAGCAGTTATCTCTTTCAAGGCCTTAGCCTCCGCAGGGTCCAATCCGAACTGCGGATCCCCTTCTTTTCTTTTCTCTTTTTCTGCTCTCCACTTCACAACAACTTCATCAGGATAGGCTTTCTTCTTCTTTGGTTTTGGAGGTGTGGTTTGAACTTCCTTAGCTTTAGGATCCTCAACTTCAGCTGCAACTTCTTTCAACTTTCTTTTCCTTACTGGCTTAGATGATTCCGGTTCAGAAACCTTCGGAACCGCTTCTTCTTGATTAGGCAAATCGAAGAACTCGCCAGTCTCCTTGTTGAAATCCACATCCATCCTCTTAAGGGTATCATCATTGACCAACAAAATTTTGTAAACCCTTGGCTTAGATCTTCAAGCTTCCTTGAATGATTCAAGGCACCAAACTATCAACCTTGATAGAATTGCTGGGTACATTACGATCTAGGCTCTGAGATTTCCTTTCTTAAGATTCTCAATGGTTATAAGAATGTGCCTCATGAAGTTAAACTTCCTTAGATTTATCAGGAAATCTAAGATATAGATCTCACTCTTCTTCAAACTGTCTTTATCACCTTTCCTCAGTATGATAAGACCTTGCACCCAAAACTCTAGAATCCGGAAGTTTGTAGGCAAACTAGCAATCTTTGGAGCTTTGTCATCTGAGAGTCCGAGAGTTTTCAAGGCTTTTTCTTTGTCAAAGCTACCCTTAGAGTCCAGCAAGACATGAGAAATAAATTCGGCTTCTCCTTCATAGGATAGCCCTACCAAGCTTGCTGCCTTGGTATAAGAAATCTTGTAAGTCTTTCAATAAGACTTAAAAGAAAATTTCTCCCTATTATCTTCCTAAAAGAAGGAAACTGTTTCATAGAACTCAACAAGTAACTCTGAAAAAAAATTATCTTGATTCCCCGGTTTGGCTACAACAATATCTTCCCACCCATTCAACTTAATGTTCTTCGAACTAAGAGAATCATAGTTGTTGAAGAAATCCGGATGGACTAACCTTTCTCTGTAAACTAACCATTGTGAAATAGTCTTGGTGGATGACATTTCTTGAGACGCTAACTCTGTAGACATTCGGATCTGAAGTCCTCTGAGAAGTTCGGAACGGAGAAATATGAAGTTTAGAATGGCTTTAAAACTAAGAGGCAAAGATTCAGGACGCGAGAGCTTGAAATTGATGTGGGATGAGTATTTGGGTCCACTTTATATAGGCAATGGAATGACGGTTCAACTTCCTCGGTTTATCTAACGGTTGTGATAAGCTGAGATCAGATCTAACAGTTGAAAACTTGAATCCGATCTTTTTGAGGTTTTTATTAAAACAAAGAATTAAGAAAAACTATAATCCGAAAGCAAAATACAAGAAAATGCCAGCAAGTAAAATATGACTACAAAAACTTGAGTAAGGTAATCATACCTTTTGGATTAGCTTAGGAGGATTATTCGTAATGGGTAATATAAAAATGAATAAGAAAAAAATCTTTATTATGAAAGGACAGAGTTCACAAAAACTTTACTATGGAAAACAAACTTAGTACGGAAAACTTAGTACGAAAGTTTCATTACAAAAAAATATTATGAAGGATTCGGTACGAAAATCCCGTTATGAAAATACTAGTACGAAATTTTCCATTCCGGAAATTTTCAATACGAACACTTCCATTCCAGAAGTATTCTGTACGAAAGTATCCATTCTGGAAAATTGTAGTTCCGGAAGTTCCATTCCGGATATCTTCGTTCTGAAACGTTTGAAAACAAACTTTTGAAAAAACATAGTTATTCTATCAAACAAATGTACCCCCCCCCCCTATGAAAAGGAGTTTATTGCTGTAAGGAGACTTTTTCAACAGAAAGTTAATTACGAAATATTACCTTATGGTTATCATTCCTAACTTCTGTTTAATATATTCAAATCTATCAGAAGGCAAAGATTTTGTGAAAATATCAGCAAGTTGATCTTGCATTCCGATAAATTGAAGAATAATATCTCCTTTGAGTGTGTGATCCCTAAGAAAGTGATGCCTAATATCTATGTGTTTTGCACGGGAGTGATGTGCAGGATTCTTACTGAGGGCAATGGCACTTGTGTTATCACACAAAATTTGAGTTTTTGTAAAACTCAAACCATAGTATGTGAGTGTGTGTTTCATCCACAACACTTGAGCACAACAACTTCCAGCTGCTACATATTCAGCTTCAGTAGTGGAAAGTGCTACAGAATGTTGCTTCTTGCAGGACCAAGAAACTAACGAATCTCCTAGGAAATGACAAGTTCCAGATGTACTTTTTCTATCCATTCTACATCCACCAAAGTCATCATCAGAAAAGATTTTTAGAACAAAATCATTTCCAGAAGTATAAAATAATCCTAGATCCATGGTTCCCTTAAGGTAGCGAAAAATTCTTTTTACTGCCTTTAAGTGAGACTCCTTAGGATTGGATTGATATCTTGCACATAAGCATACTGAGAACATTAGGTCTAGTCGACTAGCTGTTAAGTATAGTAGACTTCCTATCATACCTCTAAAAGATGTTTGATCTACTGGTTTCCTAGCTTCATCAAGATCTAAAGAATTTTAGGTACCAATGGGAGTACTTATACTCTTAGTGTTTTCATAACCATACTTTTTAAGAAGATCTTTAATATACTTATGTTGAGATATGTAGGTTCCTTCTGGTTTTTGAGAAATTTGAAAACCAAGGAAAAATGTTAACTCACCCATCATACTCATTTCAAACTCAGATTTCATTAAACTTGCAAAAGAGTCAGTCAAAGATTGCTGAGTTGAACCAAATATAATGTCATCAACATAAATTTGAACAATAAAAACATTTTTCTTATCTTTCTTTATAAAAAGGGTTGGATCTTTATTTCCCTTAACATAGTTATTTTGAAGAAAAAATCCAGTGAGTCTATCATACCATGCTCGTGGGGCTTGTTTAAGACCATACAGAGCTTTGGTAAGTCTAAAAACATGATCCGGATGTTTTGTATCTTCAAAGCCAGGAGGTTGTTCAACAAAAACTTCCTCTTGAACATAACCGTTAAGAAAAGCACATTTCACATCCATTTGAAAAAGATTGAAATTAAAGAATGCTGCAAAGGCAAGTAGAATACGGATAGATTCAAGTATAGCTACTGGAGCATAGGTTTCTTCATAGTCTATTCCCTCTTGCTGATTATAGCCTTTAACAACAAGTCTAGCTTTATTTCTTACTATGATTCCATTTTCATCACATTTATTTCTAAAGACCCATTTTACTCCAATAACAGAAGTTTCCTTAGGTCTTTCAACCAAGGTCCAGACTTTATTCCTTTCGAATTCATTTAGTTCATCTTGCATGGCTTTGATCCAGTCATCATCACCTAAAGCTTCATCAGTGCTTTTTGGTTCTGATTGGAAAAGAAATGATAGATGTTCTACTTCATTTCTTAAGGAACTTCTAGTCCTTACAGGTTGATTTAAATAACCAATGATACTATCACTGGGATGATTATTAAGAAACACCTGATTTGGGTTTTGTAAAACCTGTTCATCAACATAGGGTAGAAAATCTTCTGGGATAAATATTTCAGAAGTATCTTCTTGAACAATTTCCTTATCAGAAGATTCTTCTATCAAAGGTTGATAATCAGTTTTTGAAAACACATCCAAGGATGAAGGTAGGGATGGTTTAAAAAAAATAGGATCTGACTCATCAAATTTTACATGTACTGTTTCCTCAACAGTGAAAGTATTTTTATTAAAAACTCTATAAGCCTTAGAGGTTGTGGAATAGCCTAAGAAAAACCCTTCATCAGATTTTGGGGAAAATTTATGTAAGTTATCTTTAGTATTCAAAATGAATAATTTGCAACCAAAAACCTTGAAGTAGGATAGTCTTGGTTTTCTACCATTCCATAACTCATAAGGAGTTTTATTAAGAAAAGGTCTAATCAAAACTCGATTTATAGTATAGCAAGCAGTACTTACAGCTTCAGCCCAGAAATGCCTAGCAATAGAATATTCACTCAACATTGTTCTAGTTATTTCTTGAAGAATTCTATTTCTTCTTTCAACTACACCATTTTGTTGAGGAGTTCTAGGTGCTGAAAAATTGTGAGTAATACCTTTCTTACTACAAAAAGTTTCAAAATCAGAATTTTGAAATTCTCCTCCATGATCACTATGAATAGTTTTCAATGTAAGGTTTTTCTCATTTTTAACTTGAGCTCTAAAACTTTTGAAATAGGAAAAAGATTCATACTTATTTACTAGAAAATAGACCCAAGTAAACCTAGTTTAATCATCAACTAGAACAAACACATAGTATTTGCCTCCAATAATTCCAGTTTGTGTTGGACCAAAAAGATCCATGTGCACTAATTGTAATGCATTGGTTGTTGAGACTTCACCAATTGATTTAAAACTATATTTGTGTTGCTTTCCATATTGACAAGGATCACAAACTTTAGAAGAATCAAATCTAAGCTCCGGTAGATCCTTAACTAGTTTCTTCTTAGAGAGTTTACATAGGTTTCTAAGATTACAGTGTCCTAGTCTTCTATGCCATAACCAGGAGTGATCTTCCATTGCACTTAGGCAAGGTAAATCTTGACTCCTAAGGTCTTCTAGGTTCAAAGTGTAAAAATTCTCTTGCCTATTGGCTGAGAGAATAAATTCTTCCTTGGAATTGTGAACTAAGCACTTATCATTCCTAAAATTCACAAGGTAACCTTCATCACATAACTAACTTATGCTAATGAGGTTGTGCTTAAGACCTTTAACAAACAGAACATTTGAAATCAAAGATTTACCAAGAAAAACAATATTACCAATACCAACAATCTCTCCCTTAGCATTATCTCCGAAAGTTACCTTTCCTCCTTTCGTTTTGATAAACTTTTCAAAATTGCTTTTGTTACCAGTCATATGTTGGGAACATCCACTATCCATGTACCATGTATTTTTGCTGGTACTCTCTTTATTTTCCTGAAATCAAGAAGAAAATTAGACTTTCGGAATCCAAACTTGTTTGGATCTGAGATTTCCAGACAATAAAATTTTATGTACCCACATCTTCTTAGAAAAGTAAGCTTTGTGAAATCCTAGAGATTGGGTTTTGTTTAAGGAACAATTCTTTGCCCAGTGACCACCACATTGACACTTGGTACAAAATGGGGCACTTTGAGGAACAAAATAATTGTTACTGAAAATTGGTTTTGCATGGGTATAACCAAATCTGGATTTATTTATTAAAGGTCATATTTGGGAATACATTTTATCAAAATTTTCCTTACCATGGGTAAAGTTTGATAAACACTTCTTTAAGGAAAAAATTTCGGACTTGAGTTTTACAACCAAGTTTTTATCGTGACAAACATTAGTTTTAGAACTAGAGTAAGGTTCGAAAACATTTTTATTAGAAATTACTTTTTCTAATTCTTTAGAAAGTTTATTCTTCTCAGAACTTACTTCCTCAAGATTTTTTGAAATACTTTCAAAATCAACATTTTTCCTATCAAGATCTTTAGAAAGATCTGATATCTCTTTTGTAAGAATAGAATTCCTAGAGTTTTCCTTATCATGTTTTTTATTGAGTTTGGAATTCTCAATCTCAAGAAGTTCAGCAAACCTAGAGACATCTTCATAAGTAGGTAAAGTATTTTCATCATCAGAAGAAGATTCTTCATCAGAAGAGTTATAATACTTACTATCATTAGAATTTAAAGAAACATTGGTCAATGATTCAGCATTTCGTACCTCAGCCATAAGACAATGATTATCAATAGGTAATCTGGCTATAAGACCAAGATTCTTCTGTCCTGAAGATTCATAATCAGACGATTCATCTAAAGAGTCACCACCACTGGCACTCCAGGTGTCATTAGCTTTCAAAACATTCTTAGCATTGGCTTTATAATACTTCTTTCTGTTCCTGTCTGAATGCCTTTATTTCCTTTCTTTCTTTTTGAGCATAGGGCAATCTGGTCTAATATGTCCAGCTCTTTTGCATTCATAACAAGTAACTTCTCCATCTTTCTTATCTTTCCTGTACTTTTTCTTATACTTTGATTGAAAATTATCTGTCCAGCTATCTTGTTCATCCTTCGATCAAGATTTTCTAGTTCATTTTCTGAGACTTCACTCTCACTAGATTCGGATTAGAAAATAACTTTCTTAGACTTGGATCTGGTTACTCTCTCAGGAGTCTTAGCTTTCATCTGATTTGAGGTTGTAGTAAAAGCAACAGTACCATTTCCATTCTTCTTCTTGATGTTGTCAGCATCTCTCTTCATCCTGGTTTCATGTTGTAGAAGAGTTCCAAAAAGCTCATCAAGAGTAATTTGAGTGACCTTCCTGTTCTCATCTATAACTGTTCTCTTGGATTCCCACTCGTTGGTCATAATATCAATTATTTTATCCACAAGAGCTTCATTATCTAAACCTTCCTCTCCCATAGATTGTAGACTATTGGAGATAGTCATAAATCTATGTTGAACTTTACAGATTGGTTCTCCATAAGGAAAGTTGAAGCCATGATATTCAGCTCTAAGCATAGCTCTTCTATTCTCAATCACTTTAGAAGTCCCAAAGTGTGTAACTTCTAACTTCTTCTAGATACAGTTAGCTGCTTCACAATAAGAAATTTGGATATATATATTTCTAGTCATTGAACATAGTAGAGTATTGCGTACCTTATAATTAAGTTGATATTCTTGATTTTCCTAGTTAGTGAAAGTTCTAACTTCCTTGTCAGAAATTTTATAATCACCAGTAAGCATAACAAAGTTGTCTACTCCAGTATTGATAACAAAAGTCTTCATACGATCTCTCCAGTACTCATAGTCATTACCATCAAATATATGTGGTCTTGTAGGATTTAGATTATCAATCGAACCAACATTAATTCCTGCCATACTAAAGATAACCTTCGGCACACAAACTTGTTAGAAAAAAAATTCGTAATAACAAAGTTCGGACTGGGAATTTTTGGAATGGGAGAATTCGGAATGGCAAAGTGAACAAGAAAAACTTATTCGTAAGTATAATTATTTCAGAAACCTGCTCTAATACCAATTGTAGGATCGAAATAGTGATGTAGATGCTCAAAATACAAGAGGGGGGGGGGTGAATTGTATACTTTAAAAATTCCTTTGGAACCTTTAAAGATAGTTAAGAATAACTATGTTTTCCTTAAGAAAAGGAAAAGGCTAAGTTTATAAAAGTTAAACTAAGCAAATTCACAACACCTCTAACACCGAATGAAAACTTGAAAAGAGATTCCGAAAGTAGGTTCTGGAAATATGGTTCCGGAAATTGAAACTTAACAAAAGATTACAATATGAGATTCTACCTTAAAGCGTATAGAATATAAATGAAACAGAGTGCAAGTAAGGAAGTATAAGAAAGTTATACTTTCCTTATAATAAAAAATGCAGCGGAATATAAACAAGTAGTAGTACTACAAGTAACAAGATATAAGTCTTTTAACCCAAAGAGAAGGGTATCCAACAACCTTGGATAAAGGTCCCTTGATTTATACTTTCACGCAAGTCTTTCCTACCCACACCGAGGTAAGCCCTTGATATGAAGATCGAAGTCTCTGTCTTGCTATCCCTGCAAGCCCTCAACTTTAAGGTAGTTGGCAACCTCTGTCTTCCATAGCATGGAAGCCCTCGAACTTCAAGGTAGTCGGCACCTCTGTCTTCCTATCCCCGGAAGCCCTCGAATGTAATCACCAACATTCGGAGTCGCACGAAGCTTTGAGAGTTAATAAGAGCCTCTCTCTTTAGAAATCACTTCAAGCAGATTAGTCAGCCTTTCAGCACCGAGCTCTTTCAAATGAGCTCCTATTTATAGGTAAGGTCGACTCCTTCTCCAACGATCATATTTTCCCTAAAGATTGGAGGGACCTGTACACGTGTCACTTAGACAACGGTTAGTTTATAACAAAATAGACGACATCGTTTTATAACAAAACAATTGTAACAGAATGTACGACATTGTTTTAAAAACTAACTGAAAAGTTTGGAATGAGCACTTCAGAGTGAGGGGTCGGAGTGTAATGAAAATAATAAAGAGTAGACACATTATAGAAGTGTAAGAAAAATAAAAGTTCGGAGTCTAACCAATTTTTTTTTTCAGAGTCTGAATTAATTCAGAGTGTACAAAACAAAGATGATCAGATTCTATTTAATAGGTGAATTCGGAATGAGAATTCGGAATAATAATTCGTCATCAGAATTCGTAATGAGATTTCATCATCGTAGTTCTTAATGAAAATTCATTATCAGAATTCGTAATGAGAATTTGTCATTAGAATTTGTAATGAGAATTCAATGTGGAACTTCATAAGAATTTGTATCCTGAATCTGGAATAGAACTTAGTCAGAGTTCATATCCGGAATTCGGAATGATACTTTATTACAGTTCTCATCTGGAATTCGGAGTGAAACTTCCTTACAGTTCTTATCCAGAATTCGGATCCTCAAACAGAATACTTTATATCAAAATTTTAAACAAATCCAAGAAAATAGAAATGAATCCAAATTTTATACTTAGGAAAAATATGGATGAAAATATGATAAGGATAATTTTCCTTATAAAAGCAATTTTCCTTATAAAATCAATTTTCCTTATAAAATCAATTTTCTTAAAGATAAGGTGTTTGTGATTTTCAAAACAAGAAGGAATGGAAAATTCATAAAGAAAACATTATTGACTCAACATTTACAATTATATTTATAAGTAAAATTTATCATAAAAATTCAAAAACATCATTGTTTCATTGTATTTTTCCCTCAAACCCATATCAAAAGGCCCCGATCTTGCAATCAGTTACCAAAAAAACCACCCCCGGCTCAAGTAAAAGAGTGCACCTATATAATAAAAAAAATACTTATACTAGTTGTTCGCCTCCCCATGTGTTAATCAAGTTTTAATAATCACAAATCTTATATATCCTGCAATACTTGTTAAATCATGTTTAATCTATCTCAAATGATGTGTACAGATGGTTGGTTTCTTTAGGCCTTAAATACTTATTGTAAACTATTTTTAGTTTGTGTTATAATATATTTCTTTGATAAATGATTGAGTCTTATCCATTCTATGAATATCACTATTTATGTCTGTATATAGATATTTGGCTAAGTCTGAGAAACCGTGAGTTTAACAATGGTTATGTTTTTCTAGAAAAGGACTCGTACACCATGATCCAGACACTGTGACCCAGACACCATGACCAAACACCATAACCATACACTGTGACTAGAAACCATGACCCAGACACCATGACCTAGACATTTTGACTAGACACCATGACCCAGACACCGTGACTAGACACTATGACCTAGAAACTGTGACCGGACACCATTTGATGTTTGGAAAAAGACCAGACATTGTGATCCTAACACCACATATGTGCTACAAGTTCCCGATATCTATACAACTATGCCATTATAACTATCTAACCGCTCAAAGAAAAATAAGGATACATCATTTCATGGGGATACCATTTCCAAGTGACACTGTTTCCATACAGACTGTGACATTGTTCTTTAATCTATTTTTCTATTTTCAATTAAATTTATAATGGTCATATTTGAGTCTTTTAAATGCACCGATATAATTAATGTTTATTTGTAGACATGTCACCTAACAATATAAGGTATGAGGTGTATAATACAAGCATCCTGTCAACTCCAACACATGCACTCCAAGAATAAAAAAGAAGTGTGGCCCAGAAAAAATGTTTGCGCGATAACGAAGAAGCAATAACATTCTTGAGAAAATAACCGACACATGAAACTCGACACTTTTGAAGAAAACACAAAGAATTATAAAATACAAAATGATCTAATAAAATAGATTAGAGTCAAGGAAATATTTTCACTATCAACACCATGAAGAACATTAGTCAGATCTAACTAACTTGCGCTACTCTATTTTCCACAAGAGGACTCGATTCTTGCATCTGCTTCATTATAGAAGTCCATAGTTACATAGAATGACACTCAGAGAACATATAACCTTATCTCATCATCTTTTCTATGTTATGTATTGTATTTTCTTTCAAGCAGTGTGTGTATAAAAATTCATATTATATCCTGCATTAAACTGGAGGATACACGATATCCTTCCTCTCACATCTTTTTACACTTGTTTATTCCCACTGATAAGTGTGGAAGAGGTCTATGTGTGACCTGATAGTTCATACCCACAAAGAACTATGGAAGAGGTCGTGTGACCTAGATAGTCCTATGTACGGTTTTTTACACCAATTCTGGGTGTGGATCAAGTTTATTAATATAAACTTCTTGGTTGTAGGTGATCACCAAGTGGAGTGGATTAGGTCTCGACTTGAGACTGAACCAGTTGTTTTATATCTGTTGTGTAATTTAATTTATTTTTATCTATTTTACTTTATAATTCAGAAATCTCTAAACTTACTTTGATAGTTAATCTTGGAAATAATTTAAAATTTCATTGCCTTATTAGAATAGCTTTAAAAGTAATTTTAACAACTGTTATTAATATTACTGAGAATTAATCAATCTTCTAAGAAGTTATTTAAACAGTCAAACTTTTATAACTGTATTACTTTGATTAGCTGGTCTGTATTTATTTTACTTGGGGAAATTTAAAAAATACAATTCAAATAGATATTTTTATAGATACTGAATTCACCCCCTCTTGAGTACTCTACTCTGACCAACATCTGGTAACATAGGGATTTGTTATTCCTATTAAGACTCTGTTTTTGACCCTATTCAACGGTTATTTTAGTTATAATTTAAAGATCGATAAATTTCTGTTAATTCTAAATTTATAGGTCTTTGAAAGTTTTTCTTTATTATGAATAATAGATTAGAAGGTACTGCAACAAACAGACCACCATTCTTTAATGGAACCAATTATGCATAATGGAAAATTAAAATGAAAATTTATTTAGAAAGTATGAGTTTTGAAATGTGGTCTTCAATTATAAATGAGTAAAAGATTCATTCTACTGATATAATAACATTGGATGACCCTACCAACACTATCTACTATAAGAATTGAAAATCCATGACTGATTTATATTACTCTTTAGGAGATGAGGAATTTAACAGAATTTATGCATGTAAAATTGCCCATGAAATTTGGGATACTTTGTCTATTTCACATGAAGAAACTTCTAGTGTGATATAAATTAACTTAATACTTATACTATTAAATCTGATAACTTTAAAATAAAACTTGATGAGCCTATTTCTGACATGTATCTTAGGTTCAACGAAATTTTCAACACAATGATTTCTCTTGGAAGAGAAGTCACTTCCAAAGAACATACTATAAGGATTCTTAGATGCCTACCTAAAAGATGGAGAGGAACCTCCGTCTCTATTAGAGAGTCGTGTGGCATCAACAAGTTAATCGTAAAATAAATCATTGGGAAAATGATGATGTATGAAGAGGAGATGAAAGTCAACATGGAAGAGGAGGATGAACCCTAAATAAAATTAGTTGCATTTAAGACCACCACCTCTAAAAACAAAGAGAAAGGGAAATTGGAAGTCTTTATAGAAATTTCTAGTAGTGAACAATCATCATCGGATAGTGATGAGGAGATGGCTAAATTATCCAGAAGGTTTAAGAGATTTTACAAGAAGAAGAAAATTTTCAGAAAGCCTAACTTCAATGGAAGATATGATAAAAAAGGATACTGGAAGAAAGATTGGAATATAAGTGAAAAGTCTGATGAGATAGTCTGCTATGAATGTAAGTGAACGAGAAATATAAAGTCTAACTGTCCCAAGCTCAAGTAAAAAAAGAAATATCAAAAAAAATATAGAAAGTATAAAACGAAAATGAGATCAACATGGAGTGCTTCTGAGTATACTTCAAGTGACTTAGAATCTTCACCTAATGAACAGGATAACAAATCCAATATGTGTTTTATGAAAAACACATCTGAGGTAACACTGGAATCTCTTGTACACAATTCCTATTATTCTAGAGATGATAGTGAATCTGAAAATATGTATAATGAAGAAATTTGTGTGTACTATAATATTCTTGAGGAGACATGTAATGAACTAAAATATAAATACAAGACTTTAAAGAAACATCATGCTCTTACCTCAACCGTTAAATCTGAACTCACTGTATAAAGGGAGAAAAATGATCAATTACTCAAATAAAATAAGGATATAAAGCTATCTAATGAGCAATTGAAAAAGGATATTTGAAGATTTATTAATGGTAAAGATACCTTGTTATAAATTCTAGGTAAATAGATTTCTTTTAAATATACTACTACATTGGATATCAACCTGGTAAAAGAAATTTTGGAAGAACTAATTTTGTTTCTAAATCTAGGACTAACATCTTTACTCATAGTTTTGGAAAACATTCACCTATTTCAAGTTATGATACACTCTCTAATGTTTCAATATTTTCTAGACCAAATAGAGTTTATTTATTAAGAACTTTACATAATTATTATAGGAAACCTGTGAGGAAGATATGGGATCCTAAAGTAATAGTCACTAATTTTAATATAACTAAACAAGTATGGGTACCAAAATCTGTTTTTATTTGACTATTATGTAGGAAAGTTTCTTAAAGAGCTCCTGTAAAAGTTTATGTTACATGGATAGTGGGTGTTCAAGACACATGACATGAGACTATTCATGCTTCAAAAGTATAATCAAAATTGATGGTGGACATGTCACCTTTGGTGACAATTCCAAAAGAAATATCTCTGGCCTTGGCCAAATCGGTAACTCTAACTCAGTTTTAATTTTCAAAGTACTTTTTGTTTAAGGATTTAAATATAATCTGCTTAGTATTTCACAACTATGTGATGATGGATTTCATGTTAAATTTTATGATGATGCTTTAAATGTTTTTAATTCTAAAAATTAATTTGTGTTTTATGCATTAAGAAATGAAAATATATACTCTTTTAATTTAGATTATTTAGTCTCTCAAAGTGATTCTTGTTTTAGTGTATTTCACAGAGAGTCTTGGCTTTGGTATAAGAGACTAGGACTCTGTACTATTCACTCTCTTAGAAAGTTAACTAGAAAAATCTTAGTCAAAGATCTACCCAAACTTGAGTTTCCAAATGATAAAGTGTGTAATCCTCATTAAAAGGGAAAGAAACACAAAATATCCTTCAAACTAATAAAATAAAAGTCAACTTCTTAACCTCTCGATTTGGTTAACATGGATTTGTTTGGACTATCTAGAGTTTCTATTTTAAATTGGAAGAACTATGTCTATATTCTTGTAGATGACTTTTCTTGATATACTTTGACTTTATTTTTGGATTATAAAAGTGAATCCTGCTCTCATATTACCAAATATGCCAAAATAGTAGAAAATATTAGTGGTATTAGAATTCAATCCTTAAGAATGGATCATGGTTGTGAGTTTGAAAATAAAGAGTTTGAATCACTTTTCTCACAAAATGGCTATAATCATAATTTCTCTGCCCCTATAACACCTCAACAGAATGGAGTTGTGGAATGAATAAATAGAACTTGCAAGGGATTAATATAACCATTCTTAGTGATATGAATTACCTATTTATTTTTAGCCTAAAGCTATAAATACAACATGCTATATTATCAATAGAGTGTGGATTTGACCTATTCTTAAAAGAACACCATATGAGTTATGAAACAATATAAAACACAAAGTAAGCTACTTCAATGTTTTGGGTTGCGACATCTATATCTGTAATACAAAGTACAATCTTGATAAATTTGCATCCAAGGGTGATGGAGGAATATTTGTAGGATACTAAATCTCTAGTAAATCCTATAGAGTGTTTAATAAAAGAACTAAATGTGTGGAAGAGTCTATCCATGTCAAATTTGATGAAATATATCCACATGAGTATAAAACCACTCAAGAGAACCTGGAGGATGTTGTATCAAATATAGACATTAATTCAAAATCCTCTAACCATCTTGTGGAGGAATCTGTGAAATCATTCAGTTCTTGAAATTATTTAGATTCAAGTCACAATGAACTTGACCCTATTAAAGAACCAGAAATCACTAGTCCTACTTTTTATAGAGTTGTTAGAGCACTTAAGAAGCATCCTTTAGATGTTATTGTAGGAGATTTAGATAAAGGAACTATAACTAGATATTCTCTTAGAAATCAGGATGAACATCAAGTCTTCTTTTCACAACTTGAACCTAAAAACAATAATTATGCTATCAATGATGAATTTTCTGTGATGACTATGCGAGAAGAGCTTAATCAGTTTGAAAACAACAATGTTCAGAAACTTGTTGACAAAACCAAGGACACATTCACCATAGGCACTAAGTGGCTGTTTAGAAATAAGGTAGATAAAGTTGTTAACATAGTTAGAAACAAGGCCATATTGGTTGCACAAGGCTATAGTAAAGAAGAAGGAATTGACTATGAAGAGACATTTTCACCAGTAGCTAGACTTGAATCCATCAGAATTCTGCTTTCTTATACTGCACATCTGAATTTAAAACTATATCAAATGGATGTTTAGAGTGCATTTCTAAATGGGTATATAGCTGAGGATGTCTTTGTCGAGCAACCCACTTGTTTTCCAAATCCTCATTTTCCATGTCATATTTATAAATTATCAAAAGAATTATATGGTTTAAAACAAGCTCCAAGAGCCTGGTATGATAGATTAAGTACTTTTATTATTTCCAAAGGTTTTACAAAAGGAATACCTTATCCTACCCTTTTTATAAAATGAATTTACAATGATGTTTTATTAGTTCATATTTATGTTGATGACATTATATTTCGATCTTCAAAAAATTCTTTATATATTGAATTTTATAAAATAACGCAAAAAGGAATTTGAAATGAGTTTAATGGGTGAACTAAAATTCTTCTTTGGATTTCAAATCATTCAAAATAATGATGGTATTATTTTAAACCAAAGAAAATATAATAAACATCTTCTAAAACGTTTTGGTTTGCATAACACTAAAAGTAGTGACACTCTAATGAGTACTACTTGTATATTTAATCTTGATGAAGATGGAAAATCTGTTGATCAAACCAGTTATAGAGGAATGATTGGAAGTCTACTCAACCTAACTTCTAGTCGAACTGACAATATGTTTAGTGTATATATGTGTACTCTTTTTCAAGAAAACCCTAAGGAAGCTCATTTAAATGCTGTTAAGAGAATTTTCAAATACCTCAAGCATACCCCCAATCTATTACTGTTCAATCTCAGAGAACAATCATTGGATTTAGTTATTTATTCTAATGATGACTTCAGTGGTTGTAAGTTAAATAGAAAAATCACCACCGGAGCATGTCACTTTTTATGTAAGTCACTAGTATCATGGTGTAGTAAGAAACAAAACTTTATTTCATTATCTACTATAGAAGCTGAATACATAGCTACTGGTAGTTTTTGGGCACAAATTTTGTGGATGAAACACACATTACCAGATTATGGATATCAATTCAGGCATGTACCTATAAATTGTGACAACACAGGTGCTATTAACATCTCAAAAAATATTGTTTCACAATTTATGACAAAACTTATTGATGTAAGACATCACTTTTTGAGAGATCATTATCAAAAAGGTGACATCACTTTGGAATTCATTGGAAATGAATATTATCTCACTAATATATTCAACAAATCATTAAATTATGAAATAATATATTACATAATACATGAATTCGTAATGATAAATCTTAATTAGTAATCTTACTATTTCATAGCTTTCTGTTTCATATTTTACGATTTTATAAGTCACTGTCTTAAGACTACTGTCTAACTCTAATAGTTCTATAGTTTTATAGTCTTAAGAGTTGTAGTTTAATGTTTACAGTCTCACAGTTACTATCTCATGGTTACTGTCTTGTACTTACTGTCTCAAATAGTATGGTCACACAGTTTAGAAATTACATGGTAAACAAATCCCCAAGAAAGCCAGTTACGGTCTAACCGTAAATGTCTCTTACGGTCTCACCTTAAATATTCCTTATCATTTTGTTTGCATATTATAACCCATATCGCGGTAATTAATTATTTTATTCTTTCATTTTCCCATACTTTTGTTTTTGCGGCGCTTGATATCCCTAAATGATAAAAACTAAAAAAGTTTCACTTTTTTTTTTCACCCGATCTCTCTTATCTCAAATCATAAGCCCTCTATCAACCCTTTGGTTTTCTCTATCTCTCTATATCTCCCTCTTGATCCTTCATTTAATTTCCATGATGAAACACCCATCCTCGTTAACTTCAGATAAGAGAAGATCAAAGAACAAGATAAAAATAGCACCAAAGTTAGCATTGAAAGGTCCTTTGAATCCGAATTTGGTGAATAGAATAGTGGTACCTGAAAAGAAAATATTTTCTGAATGGATAATATCAAGTAAGTATTTAGTATTGAAAGTGTTAAGAGGGAAAGGATGGCTGGATTGGTTCACAAAGGAGTATAGTCCTATTTAACCAAAACCAGTTTCATAGTTTTGTCAGTATGCTAAATTCTCTTTTGATACAGAAGATGGATTTGTTGTGAGAAGCTGGATCAATGGCTAGAGATGTACCTTTTCTTCAAGGTTATGGGTTGCATTCCTAAGGATACATCATGAGTGTATTTTTAGGGACTATCAGAGAGGTCCTCCACCTCCCAGTGAGATGTTTGTTTTGGAATAATCCCGTGAAAGCTTAACTAGAAATGAAACTAAGAGGATACCAATAACTACAGAGTTAAAGGGTGAAACTAGAATTTTGTTTAAATTTGTTCAAAATATGATTTTCCCCAGAAAATGTTATTTTTCTACACTCAAGTATCCTGCTTTATTTTTGATATATCTCATGAAAAATGGACACAAGATTAACCTATTAAAATATATTATACACTATATGTGTGAGTTGATCAAGACAACCTCCAAGTCAACCTCCCTATTCTACTCAATGTTTATCTCAACTATGCTTCATTATAAAGGGTTTTTTGGACAAGATGAATAATTTATTAAAGACTATGAATTTTTTCTTTCAAAAGTTATAGTAAAGAGAATGAAAATCTAATGGAGTCCATGGAGAAAAGCATTGGTGGAAGATACTGACAGGGTCTATGAAAAGTTCATCCCAGTTGATCATTATTCAATACCTAAGTAAATTTATGATATGGGTTTGGAACCAAATAAAAGTGTTTATTATTATGATGAAAAAGAAGAAGAAGTGTTTGTTGCACCTATAGGAAAAATTGTCATGGATGAGAAAGACAATGAACCTATTCTCCAAGACATAACTGAGTATGAAATGCCTGCACCTAAAGAAGTTGATAATCTGGAAGAACAACCTACTTCTAAAGAAGAATTTGTTGCTGAAGTAAGTTAAAAGTATATCGTAGAAGATAATATATAAGAAGACATTTCTCTTATGCAAGAATATACTTATGAGGAACATGTGGAGGAAGAATCTGTTCCTAAAATTATCCCATACACTGAAGAGAGAATGAAGAAAAACTTTCAGTTGGCTAGAAAGAAAATGGGCAAGGATGTTGGGGATAGAATCTTGGAAGTAGATCAAGGATCTATATCTCCTAGTCCTAATAAAGACACACTTTTTGAGGGGGAGAATCCCCCCAGTATGGAAAGTGTTCAAGTTCCTAATCCAGTTAATCCATGCTCAATGGATACATGGAATAAATTCCATAGTTATTTTGATGTGAATGATTCCCAAGAAGTCTCAATTAAAGGTATTGAACTGTCTACTATGTTTCAATTGAAATTAGTCTCTAATATTGTTTCTGCAAAGGAACATGATCTTAACTCAGCTCTTATTCCCAAACATTCATAATAACCTTACAACTTGGTGAGTAAGGATGATTTAAATGTTTTTGGAGCTACCTTATTGGATGGAGTTGAAAAGATAATGAATAACCAACTAGATCATATAAAAAATATGATTGAAAGAGATTTTTCCCTATTGTTAGAAAAGATCATATGGAAGATTCATCCCAAGATGATTCATGAGATATAAGAAACCAGAATTGAGAACAAATAGTTAAGTGATGAAGTGATGTCTCTTTGAGGTATGGTTGAAGATATGCAGAGAGTGCTGAAATCAAGACAACAACCTATTTCTCATCCTATTGAGGATATATTAGTCAGATTCCACAAGATGTTTCCTCCATAATTCAACTTAATCAAACCTACTTGGCTGACAAGGTAGTTGATAGAAATAAGAAAATTGTTCAAGAGATGTGTGAGATTGTTATTAATATTAACAAGTTGAATGATGAGTGTAAGGCCTATCTCCAAAAATTCCTAAATCAAATGAAATCCCAAACAATTGTTGTTACAACTTCTAATACTTCTGGAAAGTCATCTAAACCCTCTTTGGATGGTGATCTACTCAGAACAGTTGTTAATGAAGAAATCCAATCTGTGCTGAGTGGCTTTGACAAAGAGTCTCTATCTGAAGTTTACAAGAACAGTGACATAGTTTTTTATTTGGAAAGAATTAATTCCAAAATATCAAGTGATGATCATGAGTATATTACTAACAAGGTGTACTTATACTTCAATATGATCTTCATGAAGCATGAAATTACCAACCATTTCAAGTACCTTATCAAGAATTTAATAATCCCTTTTGTCACTCAATATTTAAAAAATAAAGTTCTAAATCTCAAAGGTTTATCTCCTTCGTTGGACAAGTTTATGGAGAACAAATATGACTTTGTGAAATCCATGCAGTATGGTGGTGAGATTATTGTTAACTTCATCAAGCTTTTGATTCCTTATCTTCATGTACAGAGTACTGCTGTTGTGGCTTCTATAACTGTACCCTTGAGTCCTAGTTTTCCAACCATTTCATCCTATGCCCTTACCTCTACCTCCATGTCTATATCTCAGGATCTGAGCTAGATCAGACCAGCTATCCTTGAACAATAGTTGCCTTGATATTTCACTACACCCACTTTGGGACCTTATGTTTTTGAAGGACTCCCTTTACCTTATCTAGCCATTGGTACACTTCCTTCTTCAAATTCCACATCTGATCCTACGACTTCTAGTGATGATGCAACCATTGGGAAAGAGAAGACATCTAGTGTTAAAGAAAACTGACTACTATCTTTTGACAGGGATATTTTTGAATTTTTTTATGCCTAATATTTGTAAGAAAACTTCTTTATCCATCTAATGCATTGGTAACTCTTATTGTCTATTTATTATTTATTCTTTTTGATAATCCCAAAATGGGGAGAGATATGCACACTAAGAGATGCGCACACTAAGTAAAAGGAAGAGACACATTCACTAAGAATAAATCTCTCAATAATGTGATTTATGATCATCAAAAAAGGGGTATATTTATGTACTCCTTATGTGTTAATCATATTTTAATGATCACAAATCTTATAAATCCTATAAAACTTTTTAAATCATGTTTAATCTATCTCAAATCGTGTGTATAGATGGTTGGTTTTTTTATGACTTAAATAATTATTGTTAACTATTTTTATTTTATGTTATAATGGATTTCCATGATAAATGATTGATTCTAATAAATTATATGAATATCAATGTTTATCTCTACATACAGATATTTGGATAAGTCTATAAAACCACGAGTCTGCCACCGATTATGTTTTTCTGGAAAAGGACCCAGACACCGTGACCCAAACACCGTGACCCATACACCGTGACCAGAAACAGTGATAAGACACTGCAACCAGACACCGTGACCTAGACACCATGACCCAAACATCGTGGTCAGACACCATGACCCAAACACCATGACCCAGAAACCGTGACCAGACACCATGACTCAGACACCATGATCAGACATAATTTGATGTTTGGAAAGGGACCAGACACCATGATCCTAACACCGAATCTGTGCTACCAGTTATTGATCTCTATATAACTATGTCTTCATAACTGTCTTACCGCTCAAAGACAAAAAAGGATACATCATTTCACAGAGACACCATTTTCCAAGTGACACTGTTTCTAGACAGACAATGACACCGTTCTTTAATCTATTTTTTCATTTTTCAATTTAATTTCCAGTAGTCATATTTCGGTCTTTTAAATTCACTAACATAATTAATATTTATCTGTAGACATGTCACATGACAGTACGAGGTATGAGGTATAGAATAAACACATCTTTTTGGATCCAACACATGCACTCCAAGAATAAAAGAGAAGTGAGACCCAAAAACAAGTGTGTATGCAATAATGAAGAAGCACGAGAATTCTTGATAAAAGAACCGACACATCCAACTCAACCCTTCTGAAGAACACATGAAGCATTCTCAAATCCAAAAAGCTTGGATATCATAGATCAAAGTCTAGGACATATTCGCACTATCAACACCATGAAGAACACGAGCCAGATCTAACTGACTTGTGATACTTTGCTTTCCACAAGAGGGCTTGATTTGTGCATATACTTCATTATAGAAGTCCATAGTTGCATATACTCTCACAGAACAGCTAACCTTATCTCATCATATTTTCTGTATTGTGTATTGTATTTTTCTTTCAAGCAGTGTGTGTGTGTGTGTATAAAAATGGGCATTGTCTCTTGCATTGAATTGGAGGATATAAGATATCCTTCCTATCACATATTTTTAAACTTGTTTATTCCCACAGATAAGTGTGGAAGAGGTCCCCATGGGACCTGATAGTTCATACCCATGAAGAACTATGGAAGAGGTAGTGTGACATGGACAGTCTTGTGTACTGTTTTTTACCCCGATCTAGGTTGTGGATCAAGTTTATTAATATAAATTGCTTGGTGGAAGGTGATCTCTAATTGGAGTGGATTAGGTCTCGACTTCAGACTGAACTATTTGTTTTATATTTTCTATGTTTTTTAATTTAGTTTTCTCTGTTTTACTATATAATTTAAAAATCACTTACCTTGCTTTGATAGTTAATCTTAGAAAGAAGTTATATTTGATTTTCCTTATTATAATATCTTCAAAAGTAATGTTAATTACTAATATCAAGATTACTGAGAATTAATAAATTTTCTAAAAAGTTATTTTTATAGTCAAACTTTCATAACCGTATTACTTTGATTAACTGGGCTGCATTTATTTTATTAGGGAACATTTTAAAAATACAATTCAAAAAGAAATTTTTATAGATACTCAATTCACCCCCCTCTCGAGTACTCTACTCCAACCCACACTTATAATACAATAATGAAGAAATAAGACATAAATATGGAGAAAATAATACATTAATAAAATTTCATTTTAAACTAAGTCCACACATTTTGTGTCATACCAATCACACCATGTTTGGATTGAGATATAGCGGATTTCTACTCATCACAAATGACACATGGATCACTTTCCTAAAGTTTCAAAAAAATAAGAATGTGTTAGACATGTTTTGATTATGTGATATGTGTTTTGAAATAAAGTCTGAATTTTAAACTAAAAACATACACTTCAATTTATACTGGGCATATTGTGTATCAGATTGATGGATAGATTATTCATACATGTCACAAATGAGTTATGAATCATTTTCCTAAAGAATCAAAACAATATGAAATATTTTTCTTGGTTTTGTGTATGTAATATGTGTTTGAACTAAAATGACAATTTCAAACTAAAAAAATAAACTTTGTGTAATAAAAAGCACATTGTGTATCAGATTAAGGTGCAGTCGATTCTTACACATAAAAATGAATTATGGATTGTTTTCATAATGTATCTACACAATCTAAATTAAATTTATTGGTTTTGAGTAAGTTATATATTTTAACTAAAGTGTCAATTTTAAATTAAAAACATACAATTTAATTAATACCAGTTTCACAGTGTATTAGATTGAGATGATACTGATTCCAAGATGTCACAAATGAATTATAAATCATTTTCCTAATTTATTATAAACAATGTGATTTTGATTTCATAGTTCTGAGTATGTCTTGTTTTTTTGAACTAAAATGTTATTCTTAAACGAAAAACATACACTCAGAGTCATACTGGGTACAATAGGTATCATAAAGAGGTGAAGTTAATTCATATATGCCACAATGTCTTATGGACCGTTATCCTAAATTATTATAATAATATGAATGAATTTTATCTATTTTGAGTATGTGGCATGCCTTTTTTAACTAAAATGTCAATTATAAATAAAACAATTCTTGTCATACCAGTTACACTAGTTGTCAGATTGAAGTTTAGTTAATTACTACACATCAAAAATGACATAAGGATCATTTTATAAAAGTATCAAGACAATATAGGAATTTTTTCTAGGTTTTCAGTGAGTGATACATGTTTTAAAAAAAATTCATTCATAAACTAAAAACAAGCACTTTGAGTCATACCAGTCACTGATTGTTTTGTATTGATAGAAAAATGATTCCTATACATCAAAAAATGAATTGTGGATCATTGTATAAAATTATCAAGAAAAAATGAGAACATTTTATCTATTTTCAATGAGTGAAACAAATTTTCAACTAAAATTTCAATTTTAAACTAAAAGCATACATTTAAACTCATAATGATCACACCATATAGTAGATTGAGGTGAGGATGATTCCTATATGTCATAAATGACTTATGGCTTGTCATCCTAAAGTACCAAAACTAGGAAAACAAATTTATATTGTTTTTTATTCTTTAGGAAAATGACCTAGAATTCATTTTTGACATGTATTTATTAGGTGTTTTTCTACAAGACTTCAAAATATCAAAGGTTGATCCCTTATTTTTGGAATATTTTGAATGAGGCTTGAAAACATGGGATATATATGCACAATATATTGTCATAAAGAATTATATTATTAGAATATAAATTTGATAGAAATTAATTTTATAGTGTGCTTAATAATTTAGTCATTCGATTTTTTGAAGTGAGTCATATATTATGCTCTTTAAAAGTTAAAACTATATGCATGGTTTGTCTAAAAATGTTTATTTAAATATTATAATATTTTTTTGAAGTAATTGGAGTTCAAAATTCAAGAATAACATTATAGGAAACACACCCTTGATAATGTAAGTGGATATAAATATAAATTTTTTATTTTGCAGCACAAATGAAGCTATGCTGGAAGGAGTTCAAATAAATGTTTTTTGGATGAACACCCAAATTTTTTCTCATGGATGATTGAATGGAATATATAATTAAAGTATATATCAAAAAAAAATATTTACCCCTAGAAATATAGAAGGAAATTTTCTTGTTCTTCTTAAATACACGTGCTCTTAAATTGGCTAACATAAGTGGAAAGAGATTCTTATCAAATTTTATTTAAGTATTGTAATGTTATTATTTGAAACCTACTAAATTATGATCCTAATATTTTTTATAAAAATACATATCTTTTATCATTCTTAGAAGAAACCATTTTTGGCAAAACCCATGTTTAGTAGTTTTTGTAGTAAAATACCTATCATAGATGTTCAAAACAATATACAAATTAAAATTATTGGGTTTATTTTTTCTGTAAATTGAAGAAAATAGGAATAATTGTTTAATTTTAATCGATGGTATAAGTACAGATATGTGTAACATGGAGAATATTACTGGAATCTTAGTAAATTTAGAGACATAAAATATTTTGTAGAAGATATAATAGACTTCCTTAAAAAGTATGTTGGAGCATCTAATATTCCCAATATCCATCTCATAAACGTTTTAATTCACATGTTTTTATCTCAACATATGAAGAAACATTCATTTGTTCTTTTCGGATGGATTTATATGAAAAGGAAAGAAAAATTACCAAAATGTTTCTATCATGGGTAAAAAATGGGAAATGGTTGATGGTTTGTCTGAAAAAAAGCCCAACATACAAGCCTTCATCTCAGACATTTGTATGTTCCTCATAGTGGGGGTAATTTTTGTAAGATGGATTTTTTATTATTGAATTTTTTTATTCATGAGGGATTATCTGGTAATCAAATCCTCCAACCAGATAAGGTTCACTATAAAATTAATGTAAGGTTTTAACAATGAGAATAATATTGGTATATTAGAAAATGTATTATGAAAATGGAAGTTTCCTATTTCTTAACAAAGGTAGATGTCATTTTGATGCTTAATTTTGTTAATGTTTTAATATCTAAGATGGTATCCATTGATTAATTCATTAGTAATATAGAAAAAGGATGATACATGATAATTTCCCATGGTGAAAAATCCCTTTAATCCTTATTTTTTTGATCAGGGATGAGGAAATTCCAATAAACCAGGGACACATGTTTCATTGGTGATATTTATTATGGACCAAAGATTTACCATTCTAAAGAATAACTCTTGTTTCATGGTGTCCCAGTTTTATTTGATCAAAACTATCAGCTAGTTATTGATAATTTTAAATAGTCACCCTACAAAAAGAATTTTACAACCATCACTTTTCATTATATTCTATAATGAATTAAATATTCTTGGTTATATAACATGATTTCTTTAGTGATTAAAAATAATAAATACTTGAAGGTGAAATGTTGATACCATTACCTAAGATAATGTTTTTTATTTGATCTGGAATAAGGATTCATTATTCAGGTGTTTGATAGATTTTTGATGGTAGATGAGTGATTATATTTGAAATGTACAGTGTATTTAAAAAATTATTTGAAGAAACATAAAGTGATTATAGATTTTTTTGATACATCCTTATGATTTTATTCATATTTCTAGTAGTAGACAGTTTCTTCTTCCATCTGAAGGTAATTTGTTCTCTCTTTTCTAAATGGCGGGAGGTAGTTTAAGGAAATGTATGAATTCAAAAAATATCTAATGAAATACATCAAATAGGTGAAAAGGTTTATGAAATGGATAAGTTAACATATGTATTCGAAGGACTATATACTATTTGGATCATATTGGAGATCAATTTCCCCAAATCACAACATGTTTTAGATTGATTTGTTGTTTATTCTTACATGTCACAAAAGAATTATGGATTTTTTCGTAAATTATTAAGAAAATACTAGAATGTTTTATATGTTTTTAGTAACTGATAGATGTTTTTAACTAAAATGGAATTTTTAAACTGATCACACATACTTTGAGTCATATCAAACACATCCTATGTTGAATTGACACGTGACTAATTCCTTCAAGTCACAAATGGATTACTGATCCTTTTCCTAATGTATAAAGAAAATATGACCTCTTTTTCTTAGTTTTTAATGAGTGATACATTTTTTTAACTAAAATTTCATTTTAAACTAAAACAAAAAAATATTGAGTCCCACTGATCACACTGTGTAATATATTGAGGTAAAAATGACTCCTAAATATATCAGAAATAACTTAAGAATCATTTTACTAATGTATAATAACAATTTAAATGTGTTTTATCTATTTTGAGTATTCCACTTGTTTTTCTTTCACTAAAATGTTATTTTTAAACTGAAAACATGTACTTTGACTCATACTGAGCACACTGTTTATTAGATTTAGGTTCAAATAATTTCTACAAACCACAAATGACTTATGGATTTATTTTATAAAGTATCAAAATAATATTAATGTTTATTTTTGGTTTTTAATATGTGGTTCACATTTTGATCTAAAATGTAATTTTTAAATGAAAACATACACTTTTGTCATACCGGCCACATAGTGTGTCAGATTGACATATAGTTGATTACTCAGATCAAAAATCACAAAAGGATCATCTTCATAAATAATCAAGTGAATCAGAGTTTTTTAATTGGTTTTTATTGAGTTCCACATGTTTTTAACTAAAATAACATTTTTAAACTCAAAAACACACATTGAGTCAGATCACTAATATTTTGTATTGGATTAAGGTATGAATGATACCTACACATCACAACTGGCTTATGGGTCAGTTTCCTATAGTTTTAATACAAAATGAACGTGTTTTATGTGATGTGTGTTTTGAACTAATGTGTCTAGAAAAAATGACAAGAAAATCAAATAAAAAATATTAGATAAAATTATGAATAAAATAACTAAATAGATAGTAGGAAGTCACCTTTCTATGTTTTTTGTACACATTCTGACCCCTTGTATTCTATAAATTTATTTCTAAATAAATATATTTACCCTTTTTAAAATGAATATTCTTAACAATTCTATTATTTCTGAAAAAATATGAATAAACAAATGGTTATAAATTATTTTAAATGAAAACGTAATTATCATTGTAAATACCGCTTTGAGGATGCTATTTTTTTATGGTAAAAAATATATTTCACAAATTTTCAAACATAATACCATAATATTTGTCATTATTCTTCTCAAACACTGTAGAAACATTGATGAAAGTAATTAATTTGTTTTGAAACATGTTCTAATAGTGAAACATTATTATATACATGACCATGGTTACCCACTTATAGAAGTCTATAGCTTTCCTATGCTCATGGAATTTCCTCATGAAAATATTTTGATGATATTTAAACAACTATATATCATAAAAAAATTCCATAAAAACATAATAAAAAAATTATAATATGAAGTTTATTTTTAAAATATTTCATAAAGTGGATTAAAAATTGATAAAAATCATCATGTGTGGTTGATTTGTTAGGTATCCATGCATTGAATCCAGAAAATGGATTTTTTGAGTATCAAAATTTACATTTATGAGGAAATAGTGATACCTAAAAACCAAAAAGGAATATGTAATAAAATGATTGAAAATATATTTAATAATATCAAACTGTAGATTTTTACCCCAACATCATGGGTATTAAGAAGATATTTTCATCTTTAACTTTTTTTTTCATATATTATGGAAATTTTTTAGAATATTACCGAATATTCCACTTCTTAGAATGTGTTTTTTATGTATAAGTGATGTGAGGACTAATGGGTCCAAATTTTTATCCATGGGGGTCCCCCTTCAAATAGTAATTATATATAGGCCAACAAAAAAACGTTTTAAATCATCTATTATAAAAAAATATTAACAAAACATGTATCATGGATACATTTTAAAATCAGGCTCCTAGCCATCCATGTTTGAGTATTTCATCTACATTATCCAGACCAATAATTTTTGTAAATTTCTCTCTGTATGATTTTTCATCAAAACCAATGATGGTGGTATAACTATTTTTGAATATTCCATCCGCTTGAACATGTAATTTTTTTTAATGAGTATGTTAAACTGCTGGGTTAAAGGTATATTCTAAAGGTATTTTCAATTGATTTTTTGGTTATTTAGATTATTTTGATTCACCCTTCCATTTCACCCCTCTCTTTCTATGCCTGTAATAACATTCAACAGTTGAAGGTTTTTTTAATTAATTATTAAATATTTTGTATAAAAAAAATTATAAATGAATACCACCTTGTCATAATTTATATTTACAAGATCAAATGACTATGCAATGAATGTTCCAATAGCAATATCAACCGTATAAATATATAGTCCACCAAGGGGAAAATATAGCTCGAAACTCAAATCATGAGATACATCAATACCCACTATCACGTGACTTTTTGAATGTTTTTTGTTATATATAATATCTCCTAGGATATTGTACATTGTTCCCCTTGCAATAAGATATGTGTGGGAGATGATAGATACAAACCATAATCATTTTCACCATGTAGAATATCAATGTAAGAAATGTATCTTTATGCACCTGATTAAAATTTCATAGAAAAAATTATGAAAAAATTGACTACCTCTAGTAATGAAGACCTTTGAGGGGAATATATTGACTCCAAGATTGATTGTGGGGTGGGGGTCTTCATATAGTGGCTGTTATTTAGTTTATTATTCCATTTGATATCTTCTCATAACATTCTATAATAAATCAGTGTGAAAATCATGTTTTTATTTTAGAGAAGATAATTGGGTCAGTATCTCATCCATTTATTTATCTTTATTCTCATGTGAATTTATTTCCTAAAAATATGTTTAGGGTGACACCATAACACCTACACCCCCAAAGCGACCATATTTTTATGTCTACTTTAAGGCCATTAATACTAGTCATTCATCAGGTACATCTGATGATGACTCCTATATCAAAACTAGATAAAATATATATAAACATAACTAATAATTTTTCTCTATTACTAATTTAAAGAATAATTTTATTATTATTATTTAATACTAACAAATTCTTCCCATAATTTTTGTGCGATTTCATCTATTAGCATATTGTATTTATTTTCAAAAGCCTCCTCAAAAATATATGTCATGGGTTGGAAGTGGATTTGTATTTTGATTCATCAATATTCAAATACACAAAGAAAAATAATTATATTGTTATTTCATTCCACATAAGATTATTATTATAGATTTAAAATAAATACCATTTTTTCAAGTGAATCATACCCAATCCTTAATTCAAGGTAAAGGTACATTAGTTTTTCGACATGTTTCTTATATTCAACACTTAGTTTTTGTTTTATAAATTAAAAATTATTAATCAAATAGATTAATATACATATATTCAAGTATTATAGTACCAATAAAAATATACTTGATAATATTTCTCCTCATGAAGACCAATAAATGCATTCCATGTTTCTTGGTTTATCATGTGTGTTGACATCTTTGATAGGTTATGGTTTCTTTTCACATAAACATCCCTAAGATGAGGCTTCAAAAGAATTGTTTGAAATCTGATATGATTCTTTTCAATGAGCATCAATAGAAATTTCATTCAGAAGTAATCTAGTATAAATTCACATTGAAAGTGATAATTAAAAGTAAATCAATGTTTAAATTTTTATTTGTAAAATAAAGAAAGTATATCTTAAACTTACCCTAATATCTTTTTATATTATTACCTTATATACAAGAACAAAATTGTTCCATGTATCAACATCAACTATAATGTGAATTCAAGTGGTGACCCAATGTAACTAATGAAAATGGAATTGTTGGGGTTAATAGTATAGTTGTGTGCATTCCATCCGACCATGAATTTGATGCCTCTGGTTCTCACCATGATAATTTTTGTTAATATTGGTATGAAATGATGCTCTTATTTTTTCTAGGACAAAGTTTGTTAACCTTATACCATTTCATAAAATTCAACACCATCAATTGGTTGTTCCTTGATATTGATAGCATCAAAATGTCCAAATTTTTTTGTTCATTTAAATTAAGAGAACTAAAATGTTGAAAAACATTATGTTCCTTAGTATTGGAGGAATCAAAATGTTTGTAAACCTTTTGTTCCTCTTCATTTAGAGCATCAACATATCAAAAAACTTATTATTTCATAGGATTGGGATAATCAACCTATGAAAAATCCATTATCTATATAAATGGTTGAACATTTAATTAGGTTACATAAATACAATAGAAAAGTATAATAATATATGGAAATAGAATGTATATTAAAAAACACGAGTATTTAAATCTATTTGTTTTATTTAATGGTTTAAGGTATTTAACCCCTCTATCAAGAAACTAAATCTCCTCATTATTGTCTCCTCTAACATATAAGACTTCATCTACATTGGGACCACCATAAAATGATTGTGACAACCCAATAAAAGGGTCATCCTTAATTTAATTGACATCTTACCCTATAGTGTTATTTGTTGTTAATATAATAATTGACCACTTTTTATTTGTAGGATCGAGAAAATAAAAGACCCCTACGTAGAATTACTCAATTATAAATAGTTTATATTTATATCCTTCCTTATAAAAAACCACTTCCATGAATCCTAATTCAAATATTTTAACTGCAGTCCTATTATTAACCTATTTGCATTGAAAAATAGGTACACGGAATGCAGTATAATCTTACTCAAATAATTGTTTATTTATTCCAAAGTATTACATATTCACATATATTTTATATATGTCCATTGTACAAGATACATGTATCGTATCAGCCATTAGTGTAACTGAACTATTATTTATAGTACTGCATTCATCAAGTTCCTTTGTATAGAACATATTAACATTAATTATATAACTAATATAAGATAATATATGCACACTTGGTCATCTAGAAATCCATAGAAGATTTTTTTAAATTTAATTTGGATTTATAGTTGGCTCCTTAAAAATATGGTCTCAAAACCATCCTATAAACTATCGATTATATGTATTTGATATCCATCTTTCAGCCCTTGATGGATTGAAATTCCTAATAATTACTTTGTGTTTTTAAAAATATGGTGTAACTTCTAAAATTTGTATAAAATTTAAAGCTGGGTCTACTCCCAATCTATAATAGTAATTTAGAAAACATCTATTCTAGAAATTCCTTCATCCACAATCCTCCTTCTGTATTGAGATATTGGTTGACCAGTGCTTTCTTCATTATATAGGTCTTCAATACCAAATTCAAAAGCATCCTCAACAATATGTATGTTAGAAATAAAAACTTATTGATGACTTCAATATTTTACATACCCTCTAAAAATATTCATATGTCATTCAATAGGATACATCCATCTGTAATGTATAAGAACACATAGATGAATCACTCTAACCAAGTGAACCATCAAGTAAACCATTATATACAAAAATCATAGTGGTAAGAATATAATCAATTCAGATAATATGATAGAAATTTACTTTTATATCATTGGAAATTTATCTAGGTCTATAAATTTAATTAATATAGATTTGAAAAATAAAGTGATATTGGTTAATATAAGATGGACACTCTTATGGAAAATGAAACATAAAGCAACAAGCATTAGATCTAGTACCAAAATAGTATAGTCATGTGTCTCCATACCACTTTTCATTAAATAATTAAATGACATGATATTATAAATATTTAATTAATAACCCTCTATAAGCATTAAAAAATTAAGGAAGTTTAAAAAAATGATATGTATCTTTCCTAGAAAGAATTTAAGTAGTTGGAGGAAGAAAAGCCCATATTTCTCCATTCAATGACACAAACTCATCTTATATCCCCATGTAATTCATATCAAACATAGTCATAACGCCTCTATTTTATTTTTGACTGCGTTTAGTAACATTAAAATTAAACTATCACATACATTTGTTTCAAGAAGAACAACCTCAAGAAAATTATTGATGTACAAAAAATTTTAGTATGGTAATTAAAAAAACAATTCTCTTTTTTCAACTGGTTTTCATAGGGGTTTAAAAAGGTATTTTACAAAATCAGTGTCTATATATTTTAATTTCTAAAATAGTTTATTACCTATTATTGAATATTTTAGTGTACCTTCTTTCTAAACTCCCATAAAATTATTTCCTTTAAGATTGGTATTTATTCCATTGGGGTAGAAACATGTGATGTCCTAGATACATAGTATTTGATGATTGTTTTATCCAAAATTAGTGTGTTCCTTGTTCACCAATGGGGAATCCTTATGTTCTTTTAATTCTATAAACAGAAAAATTTCCATATGTAGGAAAATATTTTATCGTTCCTTATAACATGGATCTCAACATGAAATATTTATTTTTGTAAGAATCATAAAACATAGCACCTAAATCACACATCAATTTCAAATATTCATTCAATGAATCCAAATATACAAAAATATTATTACCCATTTGTTTTGGTCCTAATATAAATAGATAAAAAATAATTTAATTTAATTTCATGTATAACCTTGTTGGAAAGTTATAATATTAAAACAAAACCATCCATGTATTGAAAGTGATGTTTTGAAAAAAAAGATTCACTCTATATATAGATAGTGCAGGAAAAAGGTTTCACAACATGTTTCCAAATTTAGGATAATACTGGTCAATTTTCTTCTATTGGGGAGATTCTTATGGGTGATAAGGTTTCCCAACTTTATTTCTTGTTCTTTCATTCCACATCAATTTTCTTCTAGTCTCTTCACTTCCATATAGATTCCTAAACATAAAATGATTGGAAAGTACCATATAACATTCAAAGGGATTGATTAAACATTATTATATTAAGACACAATGCAATTTGGGCTTTATTTATGTGATTTAGAGTCCATTAAAAATAGTATACAATCATTTGGACATGCATGTATTCTTCTAGACATCATACCCAATGAACACAGAATTTGTTTATAGTCATATGTTAAGAAAGGAAGCTCATTATATTATAAGATCACATCATTAAAGAGATAAATAATTTTAGTAAATACAATTTCATCCAAACATTACAAGATTTTAAATTATGTATCTTTTGTCCCATGAATAATGATATATATTTAGTAAAACCAACTTGTAATGGAATCTTTCCAAAAACTATTTATCTTCTTAAATATTTTGGGATAATCATGAAGTTCATATTAAACTATCATTTTTATTTCCTCAATATTATCTTCATTATCATTCACACATAAAATTATTTCCATGATATTGTCTTCATCAGTGTTTACACTTCTAATTATATCAGATGACACATAAAATTAAATGTTATCATATTTAGTAGCTACATTCAGTTTTCCCCATATTTTTTCAACATTTATAACTTTGATCTATTCTGTGATATATAGAGTATTACTCCAACTCCTCTAAAATACTGAGTCTTGAATTTAAAAACATAAACATAGGAAAAGGATTGGATATGGTTTTGATGCATTATATTTTTTTTTAAAATTTTATAAATTCTTTCACCCCACCCCTATTCTCTTTTTTATAGGATTGGAATCCATCCATTTTAAATTAATATCCATTCCATTTGATTAAAAAATGTGAATAATTTTTAAATTAATTAAATATATAGAGTATTAGCTTTGAACACTTAAAAGTTATTTCTTAAATAATCATTTAACACTCATGAATATATTTTTCTAAGATAATAAGAGATGAATGATGCATAATGATATTGTTTTGTAGTGGTGGAAATTATTTAATGAAGGGAACATGTGATATCTGTAATGCTACAAGTAATGTAAATTAATATTCATATATTGAAAAACATAGATACCAAGGATAGTTTCTATAAAACTTTTATCTAGGATTAAAAAAGAGGAAGGAGTTGATGTCTATTCATTATTTACATTGTATGTGGCAGTCTGAGTGGTGTTTAAGTGATAGGATTATTAGGAGGAAAAGTTGATCTTTTTTTAGTTGGTGAAAATATTGATAAGGCCTAATCACCTAGTCTTCATAAAACAATGTTTTAATAATATATTGAATTTAATTGGGGTTTAATGAATGATTCAAATATAAATAATTCACATGTAGGGTTGAGGACTCAATGAAAAAAATAAAAAATGTCATTGTATATTAAAGGAAAATTAAATGTAAACACAAGTTAAAGAAGTGTCTCAGTGGGATCAGTAAGAAACATTATATCAAGATATTGATTGTATTAAAAGCCCAACTAACATGGATCACCTGAAAAGAAAACTCATCCTTAGTGGAACTTCCATAAAGAATCAAATATAAAAAATATATCATAGTGAAAAATGGGAGTGAGGTTTAGACAAGAAAGAATAAAATATAGATGTTTTGAATGTTGGTAATGATTTAAATAGTAGTATTGAATGGTAGTTTGAGTGGTTCTTTAAGGGATGTTTCTAGAGTCCCTCTAACTGGGACCATGATTTAAATAAAATTGTGGGTCTATCTCAATGGAATGAACTGATAAAGGAAATTATAAAATAAATCAAAATGATGACTTAAATAAATATAATTATGATAAAAAAGAATAAAAATGGGGCCAATGGTAACCCCATATGTAGTTTGGTCAAACTGACACAAGGTGTGTTTTTTATATTTAGATGTGTTTTCAAAGAAAAAAACATATTCCACATGCTCAAACTAAGAAATATATTTTTAATTGTTGTAAATGTGTTGGAAAATAATCTTTATTTAATTTGTAATATGTAAAAAATTTATGTCAATAAAAAATGTTTTTGGGTGAAATGATATAAGGTACAATTTTTATATTTTAATTTTTTTTAATGTAAAAAACATGTTCAACACACTCAAATAGAGAGAAAGCAGGTTTGAATAATGTGAAATTGTTTTTTTTTTCAAAAATCATCGACTAGTATGTGTTGTGTAAGAATGGATCATGAATCAATCTGACACATGGGTTGTTTGGAATGAATCAAAGTGAAATGTCTAAAATTTAATATTTTTTAAAATAAAAAAATTTACATGATCAATCCAAGGAAAATAATTCAAATAGACATGGATTGTTTTTAGTTATTGTTAATTTATATGTGACATTTAGGAATGTACCATGTGTAAAAATACATGTGATTATGATATATGAATTTGATTTAAATTTAGTTAAACCATGTTTATTTTTACTTATTTTGGTTTTAGAAAGGGTCAATGAAGGATCTGGATGATTTTTTTGGGAGAGAGGGGTTTGATGATGGAAATATTCATGGGAGTATATTTCCAACAGGAAGCCTGATGGGGGTCTACTAAAATTTTGGTGGTATTGGGTAGTGGACAGCAAAACTTCTCAATCCACCCATGTTATGGTGCACTTGGGAAGTGGGTAGGGCTTCTTGAAATCACTAAGCACTAATCACACAAAACTAAAACGAACCAAGAACCTAAAATTAAATGAAAATAGTGAGGCTGAGAAGAATCATTCAAGATGAATATTATAAAAGATAATAGGTGATGTAATGTCAACAAAAGGGGAGTAGAAATAATCCCATGCCTTAGGTTTGGAGAGGATTTATTCATCCAAGAAATTTGATGGGGAGCGGTGGTAAATGTAATCTTCCTTGAGAGAGTGTGAATGAAATGAATAAGTGAGTTCTATTAGGGCTGAATCTATAATATCAAGACAGTTTTTATTAGATCTTTCCAAAAAATGATGATAAATATGAGTTTTGTTAGTGCTGAAGTATTAAGTGCTTATAACACATATCTTTATCATCACT
Organism: Viscum album; assembly: GCA_963277665.1. Classification (NCBI taxonomy): domain Eukaryota; kingdom Viridiplantae; phylum Streptophyta; class Magnoliopsida; order Santalales; family Viscaceae; genus Viscum; species Viscum album. Next base: position 2,043,489,862 of record OY728123.1, read on the forward strand.
AAATTTTGCACTGATAAAGATTAACCATTATTAGTGATAAATAAGCATTAATAAATCTTATTTTTATCAGAATTACAATTTTTGAATTGATAAATAAAGGTTTTATCAGTGCTTTGTATTTTGAAGGTGGGTTATAACTACCAATGAAGGCATGTACGCTGCAAATAAACTGTAATGAAAGGGGCCTAGGGATTCAACCCCATGATCGGCACCTCGAACCCCATACCCCTGTTGAAAGATATTTTTATCAATGCTTTTTGAAAAGTGATGATTAAAATTGTTCAAAATAAGATACAAAAATGATAAATGAATATATATTTAAAATAACTTAACTATAATAAATTAAAAAAAAATTATTAACACTATTAATAAATTTACAATCTTAAACACATGAATGTTAAAAATTAGTGAAATTGAATAATTAATAATGAATAGAATCAATAAATTCTTAAAAAAGGATGTGTTTTATTAAAAAAAATTATTAAAAAAAATAAAAAATGAATATGTATTAAAATGATGATGGATGCATATTGAAAATATTAAAACCGAGTAAACATGTACAAAAAATTAAATTCATAATATTAATTACATGAATTGTAATCACATACAAAAAATGAAGAAAATATAAAAAAATGCATTAAAACAAATTAATTATATCAATTTAAAACATTTTAAAAATATAAAAATAAATAAATAAAATTAATTGAATAATAATAATATAAATTAAAAACAAATATATAAAGAACATTAAAATATAGTATATATTTATATACAATTCATAAAATTAATGACATTAATTATTAACACAAACAAAAATGAGGAGAATATTTAAAATTATTCTAAATAATATCATTATATATATTTCAAACATTTTAAAAATATTATAGCTCAATAAATGAAATAGAATAAATATTAATCATAAAAATTAAAAACATATTAAAAATATTAAAACACAGTAAAAAAGTATATTTAAAATAATATTAAGAAATGAATAAATGACAAAAAAATTAAAAATTAATAAATATTTTAAATGAAATAATTATATTAAATGAACATATATTTAAAATGAATAATAAAATTTAAAAAATTTAAAAAATATTTAAAAAAAGTCAATTTATAACATTAATTACGCGAGTTACACACACATAAAAATTGAATAAATAGATAATATTAATTCAATAAATAAAATAATTATTAAAAATGAATTATATTTAGTATATTTTTTTATGAATTAAATTAAATAATATAAATTAAATACACAAACATATATTTAGAAGGAATAAATTAAAATACTTATTAGTAAAAGATTTTGGTAATTAGGTAAAAAATATGAAAAATTAGTTAAATTAAATTTACTTTTCATATATTAAAATTTTAATCAAATATAAAAACATAATTAACTTTATAAACAAAAAATTAGTGATAGGGAAGACATACGTTTGGGTTCAATTTCATGCTAAAATGGTGTGGGTTTGAGACGGTCTTATGGGAATCAATTATACAATTTTGAAAGATATTAAAAATATTAAAAATTAATAAATAGAAATGAATAAATATTAATCATATAAATTAAAAACATATTGAAAATATTGAAACTTGTTAAATAAACAAATATAAATTTTTAGAAAATAATAAATTAAAATTATTAAAAATTAATAAATATAAAAATTGAAAAAAAATATTAAGTGAAATCATATTTAAAATGATTAAAAAATTAAATAAAATAAAATATATTTAAGAAAACATAAATTCATATTATCGATTACATGAATTTAAAACACATAAAAAATGAAAAAAATGAGTAATTAAATAATAATATTGTTGATAATTGTTGATGTATGCACTGTATTGATTGTATATAGATAATATAATTAAATATTATCCATAAAAATTTCAAATAATTAATAAAAATGTTATTATTTTATTAAATGTATATATAGTTAAAAATGTATAAATAAATATCATAATTGAATATATTACAAAACTATTAAAAAATATATTACAAATGAATAAATATTTAAAATGAAAAAATATAGAAAATATGAAAAATGAAGAGATATTAAAAACAAATAAATAATATTTAATCAATAAGAATACATATATGTTCACAAATAAAAATGCATAGACATATGTGTATACATACATACAAATACAAATGCGTATATAGATATATACTCACACATACACATACACAAACACACACACACACACACACACTCATAAACATGCATATGTACACATTCAAGAACATACATGTACACATGTATACATCCACATAGACATACAAATACAAACATATACACATACCCATACACATACACATACACCTACAAATACACATACACATACACATGCATATTTATACACATACACATACACATATATGCAGTTACATACATGTGCATCCATATATATAAACATTTATAAATATTCATAATTAAATATATATACTACATAAACTTATACATGAAAATACATATACATGTCCACATACACATACATTTACATAATACATACACATAAACATTCACATACAAATACCCCCAAACATCTCTATAGATATACTTTTACAAATACATACACATACACATACATATAAATACATACACTTTAGACACTCCATTATGTTACATGGATGAAAAGGAGGCAAAGGGAAATACCATAGGAAGAAGAGAAGAAGGGGAATAAGGTTGGACAAGGGTTGAAGAGTCCTCTAATGGCCATTCTTTGAAGTTCCCCAAAGCACCGTCAGCGCTCACGGTACCTATGCGTCAACCTACACGACCGGTTTGAGCAAGAGCCCATGTGAGACACATGTGATAAAACTTTCTGTGAGATATAACCTTCACCCAATGTCCCATATTTTCCTATGAAAAGGACCATAGGGTCTTCATTTGGAAGGAATAAATTTCCTGAAGGCCTCCTCGTGCTATTCTCACACTAGTACTTCACTCAATTCCTTCCAAACCTTATATGTAGTATTATAATGAAAGAATAAGATCGAATTAAAGGTGAATAAGAAAACTAAAACCTTTGAGGGATTAAAATACACAAATCCAGTTCGAGGAATCATTTCCCTCTTAGTATAAAAACACTCGCATGAGGTTCATTCCTTAAATAGGATCTTATGGGAGAAACTTCCGAGAAAACCTATGGAGACCCTTGAAGGCTTGAGAAAATCTTCTCCAAAGTGTTGTTTATATGGTGGTCCATATCCTAAGGTTCCCATCACATCACCCATGTACAACTGAATGAAAATCCTCTTGTGCGAGCCTCTAATTCTTGGCCTATGCCTACCTGAACGGTCTTCCCTTGGATCTCCCAAGACTCTATCCTAAGTGAGGATCTGATCATGCCCTCTTCAAAGACATCCACAGTAGGGACTCTCTTACATTGACTCCCTTGTCATGGAGGGATAAAATTTAAACCACCATCAAAGCCTTTAGACTTGTAAGACCATAGTAAAAGGCACACCAGTGTGTGTCCCATTTAGAGTTGTATTCCTGTGGTTAAAGGTTTCCTGAACTTATCATATCAGATGGTTATGATCCTCAGGGTGCATGTTGATTTATATTCCCATGGTCATGAGGACCCCGACCCTAGGAATAGTGTTAGGGAGCTCCCAGTCTCAGATAATAGGGTTAGGAAATATCCTACCCATGTCTTCTCTAAGACGCGAAGCCTCATGTTCTCGAAAGGGAGCATTTGGATTACTCATTGTTTTCCACTAAACATGTAATGAGATCCTCCTCCCTTTATATGAAACCAATTTCATGACTTCACTCCTGGAGTAATCCCCCAACCATTCTTGTAGGACATCGAACTACTACTCCTCATTTACCCCTTGCCTGTTGGGTTAGAGAGGGGATGGGAAGCAGAGTCTTGTCATCTCTTCCACCACTTCATTCCTTCCTCATTTTAAAAAACATGGACCCAGTCCAGGGTAAATAAATTAGAAGGATGTCCCATACCCTCATCCTCTTCCACAATAAAAGGAGGATAAGTGTGTGGTTCTCAATATCTTATTGTTCCTCCTACTTCTCAAGTTCAATAATGAATCATCATGGCTTATGGCCTTAGAGGATATCCATGACCACAACACCTGCACTATCAGATGAATGTTTTAGAATAGGATCACTCTATGGATCTTCTTATTGGAGTTCATCCATAGGTGTAGGTCCTTAAGGCCTTGTATCTGACCTCATGGAAAATAAATTTGTGTTTTTTCTCAGATCCTCTATTCCCTCTTATTTCTCATACCGAGCATGACTCATCTATTTTTATAGGATGATTGTGGTCCTTATATCCACATGATCCCAAACCAATCCATGGGCATCCTCCTTGGGAGTAAACCAAAACTATACTATTAGTAGGAATCCTTTTCAAGAATAAACCCCAAAATAAGCCAATTACATGGAATCCTATTCATAAGTAATCCCCAATCACAAACCCCATTCAAGAAGGAAACCTTAGTGTGTAAACCTAGACCTTTTTATGAACTACGAGAACTCCAATTCCTACTATAATTAGGATACATTGGATGCATAACTAAGGATCAAGATCAATGTGTTGTACCTCTCGAACCCATCGTGGTTTAATTTTCATGATCACAATCACTCTCTTATTTATCTAATATTGTTTTAAGTATTTTTGGTTGATAGGCTTAATTTCAGATTGCCAAGGAATTGGGGCAAGAAGGCTGAAAGCAAAAGTGGACTGAAATTCAGTCCACCGGCCAACCGATGGAAGAGCACCGGCCACCCGATGGAGGCCTGGACAGAAGGCATCCCTCTTTCCAGACCACCGGCCAACTGGTGTCACACCAGCGGCCAGCCGGTGGCACCCAGACAGAAGGTTCACCCAATGCCTCAGCACCGGCCAACCGGTGGCCTCAGCACCGGCCAGCCGGTGGCACCCAGACAAATAGTGTTTGCTACTGCCTCAGCACCGGCCAACCGGTGGCCTCCTCACCGGCCAGCCGGTGGAGCCTGAGCCCAAGCCCTCTTCCATTTTGCAAGCACCGGCCAACCGGTGGACTTGTACCGGTCAGCCGGTGGACCCAGTCAAACTAGCCATTGGGCCTTTGACCAGGCTTGTCCACTTGCCTCCCAACGGCTCCGAAGCCTTTTCTAACGGCTCCGAAGGCCTCTAACGGCTATATGAGGGTTCCCCCTCTATAAATAAAGGACCTTGAAGCCCCGAAACAAGTGACACATGTACGGAAGCCCACGAGACATATTTAACATCATTTGGCGAACCTCCGGCGGACTTCCTCCAAGGAACCCCAACTGCTCCAATCCAATTCGACATCCAAGGAGCACCACCATAGAAGCTTGGGAGTGCACGTCTTCAACTCCAATCATCCATTGGCGCCCAAGGCTTCTCCCCAATTACGGTTTTTCTTGTTTTATTCTTTTTGAGCATCAAATTGGGTTTGTGCCTACAAACCCCCATCTCTTTCATTCCTCTCTTCATTTGGGTTTTCACACCACCTTTAAGGTGTGAAGAGGTTAGTCAAGCCTTTCCTTTTAAAAGGCTTGAGTCATCGGTGAGCTAGCCTTCACCCGTTAAAAAGTCTAGTGGGTTTCTTGCTCAAACCATTAAAAAGCAAGCTGTAATAGGTGAGCTAGCCTTCACCTGTAAAAGGGATAGTGGGTTTCTTGCTACAACCATTAAAAAGCAAGCGGTAGTAAATCTATCAACGGTTGAGTTGGTAGCGGAGATGTAGGCCGGGTTTTAGGCCCAACTCCGTTATCAATTTTGTGTCTTGCCTCTTTTATTTCCGCTGCACTTTCAACTTTGATTTTAAATTGTTAATTAATTTTTAAAAGGCAATTCACCCCCCTCTTGCCATCACTCCTTTTCTTCTCCGCCTAAGAATTGGTATCAGAGGCAAAATTTGTGTAATACCCTAACCGGTTACAAATTCAAAGATCCATTGTGATGGCTTCAACATCTTTCGCCCCCGAAGGATATTCTTTGGGTCGTGCTCCATTTTTTGATGGAACTGACTATACTTATTGGAAAACCCGCATGACCGCTTTTCTTATAAGTATAGGTTATCCCATTTATAAAATTGTCATGCATGGTTTTTCTCTCTCTTCCCCCGATGAATCCAATTGGACTCAAGCCGATATTAAAAATTTCGAGCTTGATGGCAAAGCCATGAACGCTCTTCATTGCGGCCTTGATCGTAATGAGTTCAATCGAGTTTCCACATGCACCTCATCACATGAAATCTGGAAACTATTGGAGGTTACCCATGAGGGGACCAACAAAGTCAAGGATACTCGATTGGATATGTTCCGTCAAGATTTTGAGTCTTTTACCATGCACCCACATGAAAATATTACTGAAATGTTTACTCGATTTACTGACGTTTGCAATGGGAGAAAGTCCCTTGGTGATGATGTGTCTGCAGAAAATATGGTCAAAAAGATCCTTTGGATCTTACCAAGCACATGGGCACCAAAGGTGACGGCAATCCAAGAAGCGAAAGATATCAAGAACATGCCGGTAGAAGAGCTCATCAGATCCCTCATGACTTATGAGATTACCATGAGGAGGCAAGCTGAAAAAGAAGGCAAACCGATCAAAGTTCCAAAGAACATCGTCTTCAAAGTTCAAGAAGAAGAAAGCTCCTCCTCCTCATCGTCCTCCTCTTCAAGCGGCGATTCAGAAATGGAGAATCTTGCACGCAAAATGCACAAGTTCATGAAGAATCACAAAAAGAAGAAATCCCGCAAGGCTCAACCCAACAAAAAATCCGAGCCCAAGGTAACATGTTACGGGTGTGGCGAGAAAGGCCATTACAAGCCCGATTGTCCACTCAACAAGAAAAAGTCCAAGCAAAAGGAGAAGAAGAAGGCATTCAAAGCCACATGGAGTGATCGCTCCACATCCTCCTCCTCCTCCTCAAGTGACAATGGTAACAAATGCCTAATGGCATTTCATGAGGTAACCTCTTCCGTCTCCTCATCCTCTAGTTCTTCAAATTCTTTTAATCATTTATCATATGAGGATCTCCAACATGCTAGAGATCAATTGGAGGAATGTTTTCACGAACTTTCTTCCAAATTTGTTGCATTAAAAAAGAATTTCAAAAAACTCTCTTCCGAAAAAGAACAACTTCTCAAAGAGAAGGAAGAGTTGACCCTCAAAATCCAAAACCTTCCCGATGTTGATTCCATGGAATCAACTATTAAAGATTTAAAGGAATCCCTTGCCAAGTTCACCAATGGGGAACAAAATTTGACCAAACTCCTAGGTTCCCTACGCATATCTAGGACTAACCAAGGGCTTGGCTATTCCAAGCAAGCTTCCTCTTCCCATGCACCTACTATTTTTTTAAGGGGGAGCTCACAATATAAATTTTGCAATTATTGTAAAAAACTCGGGCACTTAATTTATGAGTGTGATTGCAAAAATGCCCGGTATGGTAGGCCTAAAACTATTTTCTTAAATGATGAATTTTTTAGGAGAAGACCCACCACTAGACAAGTGTGGATTGAAAAATCCCTTCTAGCGAGTCTCTCAGGGCCAAAATTTGTCTCGGTTTCAAAAACCTCTCCTGGGTGATTTTTTGTTTTTATTTAGGGGGAGTTAGGATTGTTTAAGCTTATTTTTCAAATCTTTCAATTCAATTTTCAATTCTCAATTTTCAATTCAATTTTTTTTTTTCATTTCAAAACTTTCAATTGAAACTGTTATTCAATTTTTCATTTCAAAACTTTCAATTCAAACTGTTATTCAATTTTCGATTCAAAACATTCAATTCAAATTTCAAAAATTTCAATTGGTTTTCAAATCTCTATCTTGTTTTTCAATTCTTTCCCTCAATCAAGTTTTATGCCCCATGCTATTTTGATAATCACAAAGGGGGAGAAATTATTGGTTGATTGGGGGAGAAATCTTTCTCTCATGCTTTTCTTTACATTCCCTTTTATCCTTTAAAGCATGCCTTTCATTTCATTTTTACATTGTTTGTTTTGGCGATTGTGATCATCAAAATAGGGGGAGATTGTTGTACCTCTCGAACCCCTCGTGGTTTAATTTTCATGATCACAATAACTCTCTTATTTATCTAATATTGTTTTAAGTATTTTTGGTTGATAGGCTTAATTTCAGACTGCCAAGGAATTGGGGCAAGAAGGCTGAAAGCAAAAGTGGACTGAAATTCAGTCCACCAGCCAACCGATGGAAGAGAACCGGCCAGCCGATGGAGGCCTGGACAGAAGGCATCCCTCTGTCCAGACCACCGGCCAACCGGTGTCACACCAGCGGCCAGCCGGTGGCACCCAGATAGAAGGTTCACCCACTGCCTCAGCACCGGCCAACCGGTGGCCTCAGCACCGGCCAGCCGGTGGCACCCAGACAAATAGTGTTTGCTACTGCCTCAGCACCGGCCAGCCGGTGGAGCCTGAGCCCGAGCCCTCTTCCATTTTGCAAGCACCGGCCAACCGGTGGACTTGTACCGGTCAGCCGGTGGACCCAGTCAAACTAGTCGTTGGGCCTTTGACCAGGCTTGTCCACTTGCCTCCCAACGGCTCCAAAGCCTTTTCTAACGGCTCCGAAGGCCTCTAACGGCTATATGAGGGTTCCCCCTCTATAAATAAAGGACCTTGAAGCCCCGGAACAAGTGAAACATGTACAGAAGCCCACGAGACATATTTAACATCATTTGGCGAACCTCCGGCGGACTTCCTCCAAGGAACCCCAACTGCTCCAATCCAATTCCACATCCAAGGAGCACCACCATAGAAGATTGGGAGTGCACGTCTTCAACTCCAATCATCCATTGGCGCCCAAGGCTTCTCCCCAATTACGGTTTTTCTTGTTTTATTCTTTTTGAGCATCAAATTGGGTTTGTGCCTACAAACCCCCATCTCTTTCATTCCTCTCTTCATTTGGGTTTTCACACCACCTTTAAGGTGTGAAGAGGTTAGTCAAGCCTTTCCTTTTAAAAGGCTTGAGTCATCGGTGAGCAGGCCTTCACCCGTTAAAAAGGCTAGTGGGTTTCTTGCTCAAACCATTAAAAAGCAAGCTGTAATAGGTGAGCTAGCCTTCACCTGTAAAAGGGCTAGTGGGTTTCTTTCTACAACCATTAAAAAGCAAGCGGTAGTAAATCTCTCAACGGTTTAGTTGGGAGCGGAGACGTAGGCCGGGTTTTAGGCGGAACTCCGTTATCAATTTTGTGTCTTGCCTCTTTTATTTCCGCTGCACTTTCAACTTTGATTTTAAATTGTTAATTAATTTTTAAAAGGCAATTCACCCCCCCCCCCTCTTGCCATCACTCCTTTTCTTCTCCGCCTAACACAATGGGTCTCCTCCTTTGGTGTAATCCCCAAACAAGACTCCAAATCACCATGAAATGAAACATCACTCAGGGCCCCCTTCCCACATGGAATCCTTTTCAAGTGTAATCCCCAACTTAATCCTCTCACAGGGCCATACTCCCCTACGAGATAATCTCAAAGGCCCCCAGAAGCATGGGTCATTATAAACAAACTAAGTGGGGTTTGATTTATGTATAAATGGGATATATAGGAATCCTTACTAATGTCTAAACCCAATACCCAATGTCAACCCTATTCTCTTTGGGGAACACTCCCAGTTGGGTCTACGTCAACATGGAAACTCATACCCCTTCCAGTTTCCCTAGGCCACTTCGACATAATCCCCACACCAAAATTCTACTAGGAACCTTATTCCTAGACATAATTTCAACATAATTATTGTAACACCCTATGATTTTATAGTAAATTATCTCTTTAAAGTAATTCAATAGATTGCACTACACACAACACCGAGGTTGAGCGCACCACGACTTACCAAACTAGTCATTGAAAAAGAGATTATGAATAGTAATAACTATATTTTGAATTTTATATTCTCCATATGATTTTAAAATATATATTTTGTGTTTCATAGACCTAATATAAGGATAAAATCATATTTTAAGATAAAAAAATTATTTTCCAAAAAATGCAATTTTACCACCTTTTAATGGAGAACCCCTTTTAAATACAATATTTGACACTTGTATATATTCAATTTAAAAAAAAATTAAATTCTTATTTAGAATAGAGACATAAAAGATTTGTTTGGATAAATTTTTGTTACATTTCTGATAACTTTCATATTTTGATGAATAGTAAAAGATACTAAATTTTAATTGAAAACAACTTTTTCAATCAAAATAATTTAAAGTGTTAAATTATTAATTTGAGTAGTTTTAAGGTATAATTATATTATATTTTTATAAATTAAAATGATGAAGTTCATTGTAAGTAATTTCATAATTAAATTGGACGTAAACACATGTCAATCTTTTTTATAGTTTTTAAAAAACCCGCTTTTTGGTTTTGACAATGATGATTAATTTTAAATTAATTAAAGAAGATTATATATTTTTAATTTGGTAAAATTGGGATATTTTTTGAATTTGGAATATCAAAATTAGATTTGGGTGAATTTTTGGTATTTTTCTGAAAACATTCAATTTTTGATGAATAGTGAAAAACACTGCCTTATTGATAAAAACCAACATTTTCATTGAAATAATTATTTTTAATTAAAAATTTATTATAAAATATAAATAGATAAATAATACATATATTATTCCAATTTAATTCATTGGTTTCATTTTATAATAATATTAGACATAAAAAATTTTATTAAATTTTTTTTATCATCTTTTACTCACCTTCTAGGCACATTATCTAATTTGCATAAAACGTAATTTTACCACTTCTATGAATTAAATTTCAAAAATCAGAGATACACGGTTGAAATTAGTAAGTAAAATGTTGTTCAATAGGATGAAAATAAATTTTTGTGAGTAGTAAATTTTGAATTTTATTTACCACAGTTAAAAGTAAATAAGGCAATTAAAGGTCAAAATAATATTAAAATTACCCCAACACGTGTCCTAATTATATTGGATAAGTTTATTTCGACCAAAATCAACCTTAGGATAAAAATAAGATCCTTTTGATCCATTTGGGTTAGATTAATACATTTATTATATTTTATTTAATGAAGAGTTAAAACTGTTAAATTCAATGTTTAATAACTAACCCATTTTTAATATAGGGTTACACATAAGATAAATTAGACTATTAATATTAATTATAAATATAAAAGATTAACTACATCATGGTATTTTATTTATAATTTTTATACATCAAATATTTAAATTTATATATCACACAATGATGATGCAGTAATTACCTTCTTAATGAAATATTAAAATAATTGATATTATAAATATTAAAATAAATGTAAATTGAAACTTTTGAATCCATACACTAATTTTATAGATGAATACGACATGTTATGAATGATTAAATGTATTGTTTTTGAAGTCATCAAGTTTTTATGACTTTAACAAATATCAATTACTAAATAGTGTCAAAATTGACATAAAGGAGTTTTTTAAACAAATACTATATTATTAAATGATAAAATATTCCAAAAAATATAAGGTTCAGAAAAAATACTTATATAATGATAGATATTTTATTGATGAACCACTTTAAGTTAACTTGTCATTTTATAGTTTGTTTATTAACCTTGTATTATAATAATACAAGACTAAATGGTAAAAGTTAATCTATTTAACTAGTGGTTAAATCTAAAATATAAGGTTAATATGGTGACCTAAACTTCTCTAAAACCTATTAGTTGAGAGGAGTTAGACCCATACGCACTTTATCTTCGAAATAAATCCATTTGGATCCATTATAAACTGAATATTATTTTATAATAAAATAATATTTCAAGATTTTCTTAAAGTGACCATCACCTCTCTTATAAAAGGCTACTTCCCCTTCTCTTAATTTCATACCTACAAAGCCATTTTTTTGGCCAAAATCTGCTCAAATAATCTCCCAACCATCATCAATTTAACCCAGAGGCCTTACTTTGATCAGAAATATAACCAAAGAGTCCTTTTGTTCAAATTAAAAGGAAACACCCGAAAACGAGGTAATTATTTCATCACCTCTTTCATGGTTCTTTTCTTCTTCCACTTCCCCTTTACTTGTTTTTTCCATACCAAATAATAACTATAGTACCCTATACATAATGTGATGTTATTATAAATATGGTACAACCATAATAATTATTCTATCCATCTTATGAAGAACAAAGTCACCATACGTGTGTACGTATGACTTACCATCTCCACGTCGTGGTGTAGTTTGTTATTCAACACTACATTATTTGGATGGGTATAATAATTAGTATAATTAATTGAAATACTAAATATAACATGGTAATGATTTTTTATATGTAATTTAAGATCTAATTAAACACCATTTGACTGTCAATATAATTTTATTATCACTCATGCATACATACGACTTACCGTCTCCACGACACAATGAGATTGATATTCAATGATCAACCTTAAAGAATTTTTATAAAAATAAATACATTGATTAATTATGAGTTATATGAAATAATATTGCTATTGGAATAATATATATTAATGTAGACAAATATATTTTGTTTAATTACTTCCATATTATACGATAGGAAAACAGAAACAATGTTCATGCATACATACGAACTACCATCTCCATGAACGGTGTTCCAATTTCATATATATATCTATTATATATATTTATATTCTGAATATATATGATATATAAATAAATTTTTATATTCTCTATGTATTTAAATCATGATATAAGTTATATGATCAAGAATAACAAGCTAAAACATGCACAATAAAGAAAACAATTATTATTATACCTTCACCGTTTGATCGACCTTATAGAACGGTCGGGATTGTGAACCCAAACACGACACCTTCCCCGACTCGGAACCCTAACATGGTGCGGCGAAGTTCGACGATGCGACAGGAGGATGATCATGAGGCTATGGCTTTAGAGTGGGAGGTTGCGGAAGACCCTGTGACACCTACCTCAGTTCAGAACCCTAACCACCTCGGGACGGGACAGGGGGACCAGTAGGAGGCGGAGCGGAACCCTACGGTGGTATCCTTTGGACGATGGTGCCCGAGAAACTCACCAAACCCCGTTGACGGAAATGGAGGTGCCACTTCGTGCGGGGAGGTCAGGGCAATGATTCCCCTGCTTTCATTCGGTTCGGATCTGCCGCGAACTCTTCCCCATGTCGTCCCTTCCCCAGTTCTACCAACCATTCCCCTGATTCCTTGTTCTCTAAAGGAACAATCTACATTTAAGGTCTCCCCGATAGTTTGTATTTCTGCTACCGAGTTTCAAAATTCTATAGCTTTTCATTCTTGGATGCTTGTGGCAAGATTTTGTTCTAATCAGCCTTCGCCAGAGGTGTTTGAGGGTTTCATTAACTCGACATGGGGTCTTTGATTTCATGCAGTGGTTGAGACCTTGGATCGCCGATACCTGAGTATTAATCTGTTTTTGGGTGAGGATTTTTCTTGTGCCTGGTCTTCGGAATCATCCATGTGTGATAACAGACTATTCCTTCTCTTCCGTTGGACAGTTGATTTCGATCGCGGTCATGACTGCAAGCGTGCGGAAGTGTGGATTCTACTTCCATGTCTTCCACTCCCCTTTCAGAACCCATCTATTCTAAAAGGTATTAGTGACAACATGAGTTGTTTTATTTTGATTGATGATCATAATCTTTTCATGAAGCAACTTGGTTATGCTCTCCTATTCATCGAGATGGACCTATCAGAGACTCTCCCAAAACGTCTTCATCTCGAGGTGGAAGGTATGTCTGGTTTTTGGCAGCACATTCATTATGAGGAAACTTTTTGCTTTTGTTTGCTTTGTTGTCAACAAGGCCATTGGACATCTTTTTTCTCTCGATGTGGGAGGAGGGGCGCAAGGGATAAGCACCTCCGACAATTGACCCCCTTTCCCCCATGGTCCCAATGGTTGATGGAATGTCTCCAGCTAGTGGCAAGATGAGTCCACCTTCAGTTGGTCATCACTCCCCCAGGCATCCAGTGGGATACATCCATGTCGAGACCTGACAAACCCCTCTCTACTTCTAGTCTACCAGGTTCGGTTTCTCTTTGTCCCACCTTTGTTCCGAAGGCACCGAGTGGTGACAGTAAATTTAAGGGAATCACTATTTTTTAGGGGGTGTTGGACCTTCCTATGCTAATGTTGTGCCTGGTGTGGTGGCTAAACCTACCATCAAAGAGAATATCACTGATGTTTCCGGTTCTACTGGGGACTACACTTCGACTGGTGACGCGGGGGATCATGCTGAATTGGATGCACTAATGGTTGCTCATAATCAGCATGACACCCTTTGGGGTGACACTAAGCCGATTCGAAAGCCAAAAATCTGAGGACAAGCAAGAGAGTTGTCCAATCTTGGTGTTTCCTCGAAGGTCTTTGGTAAGAAGAAGGTGGAAGGCATGATTCACACTTGCTCTTATTTCCGCCAATCTAGTATCATGCCTAAGGATTCAGATATCCACTCTAAGAGGGAGTAGGATTTTTCTGATGGTATGTATGAGGATTATTTTTGGGTGTAACTTTCATTGGTTTCTCACTTCTTCCATAAAAGTGTCTCTTAATAAAAAAAGTTAATTTTCAGTCAAGAAAACAATTATTACCCCAAATTTTACATTAACAAGGAAATTATTATTAAATGGGTGGTATAAAGTAATAAATGAGTCCTATATGATATAATGAATTTTAATAAGGTTCTAGTGTAATATAATAACATACTATGGTCATTATATAGGTTCTTAAACATACCCTTGACTAAAAGAAAGTAAAAGGTAAGGGTTAATTCTTCAATCTCATTATTATCCAAGATTGTTTATGTGTAAGTATTTACTAAGAAATTTTTATCATCCATGTCCATGTTTCACAAAAATGTTTTCAAAAAGAATATTTTAAGGTTTTTTTGGAAGTGATTCTTTGGCAAGATCAACGTTTTAATTTTTTTAATGATTTATTTCTCTAAATATTCTTAATTAATGTCCATATTTTAAACCTGATTTTAAAAATTTATTTATATGGACATGATTGTTTTAAAATTTTAATTCATTTCAAAAGTTTTAAAGTGGTATGGGACACTTTTATTAAAAAATATCATTTAAATTAATTCCTTTAAAAATTTGTGACTTTTAAATTATTTCACAAAAAAGGGATATTTCTTTCAGAGAGTTTTACTGATCATTTTCAAATATGTCAACATCCTTTACTAGATATTATTCTTGATTGAGGTTGATTTATAATAATACAATATTCCATATGTTATTGAATGGGTTATGATTTGTTTGACTATGGATGTGCTATTTTTATACCATTCATGGTTTATGGTTAAAGTATTAACATTTCGTATGCTAGTTTTAATATAAATGTTTAACTTCTGTTTCAACATTTTCATATGAGGAATGCATTGAACATAGTAATGACAGGTGGAGCCCTCTGCAGCTCCTTGATGCATCAGTAGGTCTCATGAGACAAACTAGTGTCCGGGCACAAGGCCATGAAAAAATTTATATTTTTAGTCTTAGTATGTGGCCTTGACAATGTGGTTATGATGTCCTTCATTATGCATTCCATTATTATGAAATTTTCTATTGATATTACATGTGATTATTAAACTACTAGAATATCCATGTGAATAAGTAAATTGAATTATTATTTTTATCTTTGCCATATTATGTTGAAGTTTAAGTTTAAAGGGCTTGTGTTTTAGTCTTATACATTGCCTTAAATGTTTATTCTTATTTATGATAGTTTCTGCTATATTGTTATGCTTACTAAGCATCTCAGCTCACCCCTTTAGTATGTTTTATTTTTCCTAGGATGAGAAGAAGTGTATTATGATTGATATGCATGGTTAAGCTAGGGGAATAATGAAATTCTCAAAGGATTATTTTTGTTATGTTTTATTTTAGAAAATTGTAATGTAACGTTTATAAATGAAATATATTTTCCAAGACTGCTAAACTAAGCGGTCCTTTAGGACTTGATTCCTTGTAATCATGAAAATTTATTAAAATAATACCCTGACACTAGGTAACTGGGGTTTGGGCATTACAATGATAAAATGTATGACGAAGTCCTTATCACGTGACCAGAAAAAGGTACAATGTGACCCATTAAGCAGTATTGAACTACATGGGTTATGATTTATTAAACAAGGATATGTAGTAAACCCATTTATATGTCTGATACCAACATAAAAACAACTCTCGTATCCATGGATGATGACATGCTCTAGGGTGCCCCCCTGTGTTTCTAAAAAACCAGAATCATCATTATAATGACCAAATAATATCTAAGAAGTACATAAGGGGATACCATTTATGTAGATCTTCATATACATAAATATTTCTCCATTGATGAAGATTCTCATATACATATAGATGATTATAATATTCACACATGCTAATAATTGATTGTTAATTCATGGGATACCCACATCATAATTGGGAAATAATACCGGATTCATGAACATTCCTTGAATCTGTAAGAGAGTCTGGAAGTAGGAAAATATCCCCCACTAAAAGGGTGTGATGAGCCTGAACACCCATCCTCTTGACCATTGTGAGTTCTTAAGCGTCCATGGAAAAAATAAAAAATAATAACATTCTTTTGGAAAGCACAACCCTTGGGGATATAGAACCATTGGTTGTTTCCCATTCCATAAACAATACCCTTGGAAACCGATCATAAGTACAAAACCTGTTGTGTATGATTGCACAAAAATAAACCCTTGCAATACACTGTTGTGAAGCACAATCTCTAAAGGAGAAATTTTTTTGAACCCAACATGAATCCTTATAGAGGATTATAGTTTCTCCCATCTGTTAGGACCCTTTGACTTGATAAAAGATTGACTGATAAGACAATTAATCATGCATGTGTTCATTAAAATGGGATACTACTTTGAAGGGGTTTTCTTGTTTTTGTTTGTTGTATATCCAGACACTTCATTTCATAACTCTGATTAATCCAATGATTTTCTTAAAATGTTTACTATCGAATTACATGGCTACTAAACACACTGAGTATTTTCCCAATAAAAGGACTCCATTTCCATCCCAGCATCTTCAATGCTAGGTTTGAAGAACATTGGTCTAGGAATACCATAAAAATTTTACAATCCTAACCCTAGAACATTCTTGATGGGCCATCCAGTTCAAAAATCCCCATTGATTGTGAGGATAAAAATGACCAGTGGTCCTCATGCAGACAGTGCTTACCATCATCTTCATCAATTTGAGGAGTTTATCACCAGAATGCAAAAAACTAGTCCATCCCAAATCTCAGGGAGGTGGATCAAGATTCCGAATATGGACTCATTCAGAATACACATGGGTCCTTCTCAATGGATCCTTCCAACAATAGACACCACAAAAACTACATGGTAGTGAACCCTCAAGAAGATGAGGGTGTTATCATCGGCCAAAAAGCCTAGGTCATATAGATCTTGGAACAAAGGACGGACGACCAAGGGAAAAAACTAGTCAATAGGGAGTAGGGTCACACCTCCACACCCTCCATAGAATCCTAAAAACTCATTTTCCAGGAAAAGTATGAGTGGGCACATACACCTGTCCACCTTCATTCATCTAGTTTGTAGACTCACCTAGAGACATCCAATGAAGGCAGTTGTTTAAATATGGTGGAATATTGCAAGAAGGAACATACACCAGTATGTACTCACGAAACCTACCAGCAGACTCATCTAGAATCACTCCAAGAATACCACCAACCATGTTTGGAATAAATCCAAATGTAGGCACACACACCAACCTACATTCATCAATCTTGTTTGCAGTTCATCTGGCAGAATTTGGAGAAGTCAATTGCAAAGTCCTAAAGATGGTAAAGGGGAAGAACCAAATATATACCCCCAGACATGAGTATTAAAAATATCAATTCATAGTAAATGGAGGATTGGATTAGGCTCATACACCTACTCTAGATACAGATTGGGAATATATCCCCATTTTAGTCACTGAAGTCACTATGCATATACTAACAATGGTTAAAGGACACAAATCCCTTCCCACATTCTATAGACATGATAAGACATCATAACAGTGATGACAGTATTTCTCGAGTGATAGAAACACAAAATTTTCCCCACATGTGGGGTGGGTCATCAATATATTACCTCAAAAAAGAAACACACCTCTACTCCCATATAAAAGGGTCATGGGGAAAATCTCCCATATTATATGGAAAATAGGATCAGAAACATACATGAACTCCAACTAGAGGTAATCAGCCCATCCTAAAGGCCACTCCAAGGCAGTCATAAAAACCTTCCCATGAGAACTAGTTCTCCCATCAAGTGGCCCTATTCACTCGTAATAAGGAATCCAAGAATAATACCCATCAAACACGATTGTAAAATTAATATCCAATCTATAATCCCACTCTACATAACACTAGAGTTATTTACGACCTCAGAAACTTATCTACGAGAGCTCAAGATCCTACCCTCCTATTGTCATATTATTGGAATATTTGCAGTAATTCAAAAAGTCCTCTTCAGACGGTTCACCATGAAATATTTATTCATGTTAATAATCCCATTGACCTCGAGAATACATTTTCTAATGAGATCCATGGAATCCCTATGCATGGCTAGAAGATCAAGGATAAATAAGAACATCCCCTTATTGTAATACACCATGGTGGTTCTCCCTGTGATGGTGTTCACTATGAATTTTCTATCTATAGTAGCATTTCACGTTGTCAAGAGAATTATCCAATCGAAAATTTAGTGATAACAAAACCCTCCAATCATGACGAACTTTTGAAAATGGGACTATTCATGTCTGATTGATTATCATTTGTAGGTGAAATCCTTTCTCAATCAAAATATTGAACGTGGAGGCAGTCATTCTAAAAACCACAAAAGGGTCACCTACCTTCCAGCATAACTGAGGAAGTCCCCACCAATATCATCGCTTATGATAAATCAGTGAGAAAATGTACACTATGGTCAGACCAAGTGGCGGAACCTATGATGAAGGATGAAGAAGATCTTCTAAACATGAGAAAATAATTGGCTAAAGATGACATACTGGTTATGTTATGTCCTTTAGACGCTGCTTAATATAAAATTCCATAGGAATTTTCAGATTATTATGATCACGATGACTGCCTCAACATATTGAAAACTCTTCATATCTTGAAATAAAAAGTATGAACTTATGATGATTATTGAAGTCACGTCAAGTTAATAGAAGGGTTGCAATTCCAAATTTACAAGAAGCTCTCCTAGATTCGAGACATCAAAAGATAGAGAAACAACAAGGATCCATTTAATGTGCATGCCTCAGTGAATTGATGATACTGTGATAGTTGATCACTGATACCCTTGATGGAATTCATATAAGAGGATTGGGTGTATATAGGCCATTACATTTCACGCAATCCCTAACCAGCAAATCCCATCGATTGTCATAGAATGCAATGTTATAGCCTCAGGACGACTTAAAAAAAAATCTATTCATAACAAAAGCTAAGCTTTGAAAAAACATGCCATAAACAACTCTCATTGATGTTGCTTTAAAAGATAGAAAGCTATTGAAAAACTCTAGCATCATGAATTTTAGAATATTGAGAAATCCTCCCGTTTAGGGGAAATTCATCATCAGAAAATGAAAATGTCTGAAATAGTGTAATGGTAATTGGAAATTATTTATTTAAGTGCATAAATAATGATACACCCAATCCAAATTTGAGGAACACTCTATATAATCAAAAGGGAAGCTGCGGCAGTTGCAGGCATGACAGTTCGGGAGAAACCCCAGTCCACTGTGATGGGTTATTGAAACAACCCAAGATTTTATGAGATAGATTATATTAATTTATTTGATTTCTTATGTTGTACGCTACACCAATATTATTTTGCACTATACGCAACACCGTATTAGCTTGAAGTATATACAAAACTATTCTTGGCTCTTGTTACACACAATCTCAAGTTTGTTTGGTAGAAATTATTCTATGCAACATTGAGTATAGATTTTGTTCAATGTATAAATGAACTACCATTTTATTATGTTATAGGCAGCACCAAAGGAATCTTTCACTATACACAACACTGACTTGGCTTGCGTTACACACAAGAGTGACCTTCTTTAATAAACTGCATTGTACACGATACTGAGTCTCATTAACCAATGATATATTATTAAAATGAGATATAAACTATCCGTTGAATAGTATTAACAAAATTTTGAATTTTATCACATTATAAATCATCTTACACATTCTATAGAACATGATATGAGAACAAAATCAAATTTTCAGATAAAATAAGTATTTTTCAAAAAATGCATTTTTGCAGCCTTTTGATGGAGCACCCAATTTAAATCTATTTTTGACAGGTTTATATGTTTAATTTGAAAAAAAACTTATTATTTACAGTAAGGATATAAAAATTTAATTTGGATAATTTTTTGATAATTTTCTAATAACTTTCATATTTTGATGAATAGTAAAATTTTGCAAAATTTTAATTAAAAACTTTTTTAATAAAGATAAATTATATTGTTAAATTATATTATTTAATGGTTTTAAAGTATAAGTACAATTTATTTTTACCATTTAATATAATTAATGTCATTATCATTAAATTTTCATTGAATTAATAGTTAAAAACATTTCAATCTTTTGCAATGTTTTAAACAAAAATGTGTTTTTTTCGAAAACAGGATTAATTTTAAATTAATTACTACAAATTATGTGTCTTGAATTTGAAAAAATAGATTCCATATTTGGAATTAGTAGGTCCAAATTATTTTCGTAGGAAACTTTTATTTTTGGGCATTATGAATAGTAACTACGGTTAATTTTATTTACCACAGTTAAAGGTAAATCAGGTGATTAAGGGTAAAAATAATATTATAAAATTACCCTAACACTTATTTTAATATAATTAGATGATTATATTTCTCCCTAAAACATACTTTTGTCGAAATTAAATCTATTGGAACCCACTTGGATGAGATTAAGACCTTCAATTTATTTTATTTAAAGGAAAGTGAAATATGTCTCACTCAAACTTTAATAATTAAATTATTTTTAATATAACATTATACAGAATATAAATTATATTATAAATACTCATTTAAAACAAAAAATTATTTTTTATTATGTTAATTTATTTGTATTTTTTAAGAAATATATAATTACTTTAATAGCTTATACATTAATGATGCAGAAATTATTTATTTAATGAAAAATCAATAATATAATTTTTATTAAAATAATAATACCCTTAAAAAAGCCCAAAAACTTGACCAAACCTTATTGATAGAATACATATAACCTTTAATAATACAAGGGTAAACTTTTTGACCATTTTGTGCCTTATAAAAGAGATTATGACACTTATATTATTTTATTTTAAATGATGTCAATGTTGTCACCATCATAATTTAATAAATATGACATTTTAAATGCAGGTTTTTTAGAAGATAAATTCGACTAAAAGTATTATTATGAAAGATATTATATTTATCTTCATCATAGTATTTTAATTTTAAATTTTATGATACAAATAAGTATATTAAATAATTATACAAAAAAGTTGTAGTAATTATTTTATTAAGAGAAATATCAAATAAATGGTTTTAAAAATATTAAAATAAATATTATATAAATTAATTACTATGATCTAAGAATTTTCTAGATGAATATTACATGTTAGGAATCTATTAAATATTTTGGTTCTAATATATCTTTTGTTTGTAGTTTATTTAAATTAAAATAAATGAATAGTGTCAAAATTGACACAATTGATATTTTATAAAAATAAAAAATTATTAAATTTTTTAAAAATCACAAATATATTTAAAAATTAAAAATTGAAAGTTATATGGTCTAAAATGTCATAAAATATTAAATTATGGACAATTAAGAACACATAATCAAGTATTTATAATCATTTAAAATTTAGAATATTATTACCACAAATAAAATTAAATAGATTAAATAACGATAAATCAAAATGATAAGGTTTAAAATAAAATCAAAACATGTCTAAATTTAATTGGTTGATGATATTAAAACACTATATTATGTAATCTTATATGTTGAGTTCTTTTTAAGGTTTTTAGGTGGGGTTTGAGTTTATTGTAAATTAATATTTTTGAGGTTTCCAAAAGTGACCCTCTCCTCTCTTATAAAAGGTCAACTCCTCCCTCTCCTCTTCACCCCATTTTGTGCCTTAAAAATCGGTCAAAACCTACCCATTTCCCTTATCAACTTCCCTATAAACATACTAGAGGTCATGGTATTCTTGAAAGACCAACTGTAGTGCCCTAAGATGAGGTTTAAAAGAGGCACATTGAAGAAGAGGTAATATCCTTTACCGATTCTTTCAAACTTATTTCTTCTTCTACTTCCTTTATATCAGTTGTTTAATTATTAAGTAATAACTACAGTTTCACTTATATACTGATATTTTATTATGAATATTAAGCAACCGTATTCCATCTTCTGTCTATCATATGAAAAATGAAAACAACATGTGTGCGTACGTACGACTTACTATCTCTACGATGTGGTGTAATGTTTTTTTCATCACCAACATACTTGGATGGGTTTAATAATGGAAAAATAACTATATATGATCATTGTAAATTAATATTTATTCTAAAATATTATACACCAAACACTTCAATACAATTCCATAATCATGGGAATGATATCGTCACTCGTGCATACATATGGACTACCATCTCCACGATGTGATGTGAGTCATTTTTCATGATCTTAATTGAAGGATGATTATATAAATGAATTGAATGAATAAATATTATATATATAATACCAATTTAAATATTTAAATGAAATAACTATATCATAAAAATAGGAATAAGAATTTATTTGACCAATCATGCATAAGAACATAAAGCAGTTAACACCCGAATAACGAGTAATAATGAAATGTTACTAATAAACAGATAAGAATATGATCATATATGGTATCATAAAAATGACTATCATTCTAGAATAATTAAATTAAATTATTTCAATCATTATATAGGAGGTTCAAATACATACAATGAATATCATACATGAGGTATGTGATAATATTTCAATCTCATTTTTTATCCAGGATTGTTTATACGTAAGTATTTCTTGGGGATATATTCAAAATCTAAGTCCACGTTTTATAAAAATGTTTTCATAATTTTTTTACTATTCTTATTTTTATGTTTAAATTCATTTTTACTACTTTTTTAATTTTACTACTTGGTATGGAAGGAACATTCTTTTTTTACCATACAAGGTAATTTTTGACTTTTCTGGTAAACTTAAGAGGGGAATGTTTTTATTAACTTATATAGAAATAATGGATTGTTACACTTTCATAAAGCACTATTTCCATGATGCTTACCTTAAAAGTTTTCAATTTTATTTTCAATTGTCTAATTTTTTTAAAATTTCATGAAATTTAGGAAAAATGAAACTTTTGTGAAGATGAAAGGATAGTTTCTTCAAGAACTAAGTTCAAGTGTTTTATCAAAATTGTTTTCTATATAAGATGACATTATTTAATATGGTTATATTTCAATTATAATGTTCCTATTATTTACATGGTTTTATTTTTTTATGATTAAATGATATCCATTTGTTTTATATGGATTATGTTATGATGGGATGCTGTTTACAAAACCCATTTTATTCATTGGGTTATGATGAATTATTTATGTTTATTTTACCGCACATATAAGAATGATTTTATTATGAGATTGGCGGGACCTATATCTCCATCAAATGAATTGGGTAAAGATTTATATCTCATGAAATAGACAAGGATAGAATGGTGAGTAAATATGGTTCAGTAATACATGGCTTGAACGGTAAGTAAACCCGGTTCAGTAATGGACTTCCTCCACTATGATGGTCTTGGTAGCAATGCCTTGGATACTATGGAAATCATAATATGTTCTTATTAGTTTTCCACAATTACATGTTTTATTCTAGTGATATTCATTCATGGTTAATGTTCCTATATGATCTATGCCTTACGTTCTTTCATGATTTATGTCATTGCTCAATATTTTCAAGTTTATATTTTATGTTCATGTTTTTACATTCAAATGTTTATGGTGTGTTTTATGTTCTCCATATTTTCCCTTGCTGGGAATTTGAGCTCACCCTTTCTATGTTTTATTTTACCCAGGATATAAAGAAAGGTTTTAGGTAAGAAAACAAATGGGGATAATCTTTATGGTAGATGTTGAAGATCTTTCACCGTGATTAAATTATTTGGTTTCGAGTTTCCAAAGATAGTAAACTAATATAGTCTTTGGGAATCTATTTTTGTTATGTATTAAGTATTCCAAAAAAGTAATTTAATGTCCATGTACACGAATCTTGGGTCTCTGTAGTTGGTATTAGTGAAAAAGAGGTAGGAATGAATCTGATCCATGGGAACTCTTACGTGTGAGTGTTGGACGAAGCATGGATCTCCGCCCTAGGGCTTCCTGAGGAAATAGATGCCACTGGGGATGGTGGTGTGTCCTGACCAGGGGGTGTTTCCTACCATGGAGTGCTCTGATAGGTATCAATTCGAGTCTACTAGGAATAATTCCATACTGCAACAGTTGGTATTAGAGTGAAGGTTTAGATAAACTTTTGAAACTAGGATGCAAAAACATTAGTGAGATCTCTAGAGATATTTCTAAGATATTTCTAGGGTATGTCCCTAAGGTTAAGTATAAGTATTGGTTACAGTCCTATAATTATGTTAATGATCATGAATATGCTAGGATTAAACCTAATATGTTAGATATTGAATGTAATCCCCCTTGATTATATTGTTTTCCTAGTATGATTTTTGCATCTCACACTATTCATTTTGGGTTTTAGGCAATGGGTGAAACCCATAAAAACCAAGATAATACTTTATGTGATGGAAAATACAATGATTTTCCTTATGAAAAAGGAAATGTTATGGGAGATCAAATAAGGAATCTTTTTTATAGAACCACAAATCCTTCTAGGCTCCCAAATTTCCAAAGGTGGGAACAAAGTTCTCTTGAATTTTTCTTAAGGAAACATCCACCTTATATTAGTGGGAAACTGATCCAATAGTTATAGTGAAATGGATTTGTACTGTTGAAAAGATATTTTTCATTATCTGTTGTTCAGAACATGAAAAGGTTAGGTTAGGAACTTATTGTTTGAAGGTAAACGAATTTGTGGTGGAACTTTACGAAGAATATGACGCAACAAGATAAAATTGACTCCATGGATTGGGATGAGTTCAGGAACTTATTTTTCAGTTTGTACCTTCCTTGTATTCTTCTTACAAAAATGGAGATTACCGTTTCCCAACTATCTCATAGTTATGATAGGAAAATAAGGATTACATTCAAAGGAAACTATAAAAATTACTGAGAAAAGAAGATTAGATTCTTTTTATGCTCAATGTGTGGATGGACACTGGGTGGAAATTGACTTAAGGGTACTGATAAATGTTTTAAGTGTGGGAAATAAGGTCATCAAGAATTTTACTTTTGAAGTAATGGAAATAAGTAGAAAGGTAGAAAGAGTTCACCTCTCAAAAATCAGGGTTACAAGTGCATTGAAATGGTGCATTATGATAACCAATTTACCTAATCTGAGGGCTATGGATGATTATCGATTCCAAAAACCTTTTAAGGCCAAAGACAAAGGCAAATCACATGCGATCACTATTGGTGATGTGGAGTATGCTAATGAAGTGGTGGAATGATTAATTTTTTATGTAATGGGATTCCAAAATATTATTGTTGAATGACTTTTATAGTATAATAGAATATTGGAATATCTATGTGTTGGTCCATTTAGGTTTTCCATAAGAATATGGTACAAGTAGCCATGAAAAGTGTTTGAAATATTTTTGGAAAGCAGATGATATGTGCATAATTAAAGGATAAGGAGAAAATAATATGTTTGATAGTATTAATGAGCTAATGATTGATATAAGGACAAAGTGATATCATGGTTGGAGTATATATAATTTTTGGGATTTGGGTATGTGTAAATAGTTAGCTTTTGACATAATTCATGTTTTAATTAAGAATCTATGGTAATTCAAGTTTCAAGAGAATACATGATGTGACCAAAAAAATATATGGGGAAAAATGATGGTATTCAAATGCTTCGTAGATGAAATTTATGGTAATTGTTTTCCTTATACTATGAGATTGGAGAAAAGTATTTTGGATAAGCCTAAATATTGGAATGGATTTAGTTGGACATCAGATAGTATTATGTAAGCCTATTTTTTTATTTTTAGAATATTGTAATAGTATAGTTTTAGAAAAAGGGAAACCCGTAGGACAAGTGACAAACCATCATGTCGGACAAAGATGAAAGAATAGAACCCACAACTAAAGTATGGAAGGTATTTATTTCCTACCACTGGCCTAAAGGAAGTCCATCGTTAGTAAAAATTAGATTTATTTTATTAAGTCGTATGATATATTAAGTATAAGTCCATTTTTGGAACCATATATGATTAATCCCACTATATATGGACTTATGTATATTTAATAACTTGGGATAACCTTTTTTGCGATAGAGAAAGATGGAATGACCTATCATTCTATCGCATGATCTAGTAACTCTTAAAGAGTGACAAATTAAACTTCATTTATCTAAAAAAGAGATGAAATAGAAATTGTTCATGGAATGACCAACAATGATATTACACTAAAATCAAGAAAGTATTTATCCTCAGAAAAAATTCATCAACTTTATGGAAATGATATTGAAAAATAAAAATGTTTTCCTAGTACCCTCATATCCATCGAATTAGATGGTACCTTAGATCATCACAAATTTTTAGCTTTGTGATTGTTGGCTTTTTCATAGTCATGTTCTCTACCACTCTTCATCAAAGCGTGATGGTTAGATTTATCTTCCATATCCATGTTTTCACCTATGTTCTCCTATGTGGAAACCCAATGAAGAGTTACTTTGGGTAACCTTTTTATTTCTTACATTATTATTTTTAAATTAATTTTTAGTATTCCTTTTTATGATGTGGGATTCTATGAAAGAAACTTTCATGTAGAAAACCATTTATAACCCTGGTGAATTTTGAGGTGGAAATTTATTTTAAGGGGGTAGAATGTAACACCCTGAGATTTTAGGAGATAGATTATATTAATTTATTTGATTTCTTGTGATGTATGCTACAAGAATATTATCTTGATATATACCCAACAACATATTATCTTGCAGTATATGCAACACTATTCTTGGCTGGTGTTACACACAACTTCAAGTTCGTTTGGTAGAAATTATTCTACGCAACATTGAGTATAGATTTTGTTCATTGTATAAATGTAATAAATTTTTATTATGTTATAAACACCACCAAAAAAATCTTTCACTATATGCAACACTTACTTGGCTTGCATTACACACAAGAGCGACCTTCCTTTATAGCTTGCTTTGTATGCGATACCGAGCTTCACTAAACAATGATATCTTATTAAAATGGTTTATAAACCAGCCGTTATGAATAGTATTAACCACATTTTAAAATTTATATCAATATTAATTATCTTACACATTTTCTAGAACATTTTATGTGAATAAAATCAATTTTTTCAGATAAAATGTGTATTTTTCAAAAAATGCAGTTTTGTCGCCTTTTGATGGCGCACCCAATTTAAATCTAGTTTTGACATTTTTATTTTTTCAATTTGAAAAAATAAACTTATTATTTGAAATTATAATATTAAAATTTACTTTGGATAATTTTTTTATATTTTTCTGATAACTTTCATATTTTGATGAATAGTAAAAATATGCTAAATTATAAATAAAAACAACTTTTTTCATCAAGATAAATTATATGGTTAATTTATAATAATTAATGGTTTTAAAGTATAAATATAATATATTTTTACCATTTAATATAATTTAGGTAATTATCATTAATTTTACACTGAATTTTTAGGTAAAAACATTTCAATCTTTTGTAATGTTTTAAACAAAAACCATTTTTTTCCGACAACAGGATTAATTTTAAATTAATTACTGAACTTATATGTATTGAATTTGGAAAAATAGATTCCATATTTGGAATAATTAGTTCTAGATTATTTTAATTGGATAATTTTATTTTTGGTCATTATGAATAGTAACTTCTGTTAATTTTATTTACCACAATTAAAGGTAAATCCGGTAGTTAAGGGTAAAAACAATATTATAAAAATACCCTAACACTTGTATAAATATAATTTGATGATTATATTTTTCCCTAAAACATACTTGGGTCTAAATGGAATCTATTGAAACCCACATGGACGAGATTAAGATATTTTATTTATTTTATTTAAAGGAAAGTGAAATATGTCTCACTCAAACTTTAATAATTAAATTATTTTTAATATTAGGCTACATAGAATATAAATTATATTATAAATAATAATTTGAAACCTAATATGTTTTTATTTCTTAAGATAATTTATTTTTTATTTTTAAGAAATATATATTTACCTTAATAGCTTATACATTAATGATGCAGAAATTATTTATTTAGTGAAAAATCAATAGTATAGTTTTTATTATAATAATAATACCAATAAAAAGGCCCAAAAACATTACCAAACCATATTTGTCAAGTAAATATAAACCATAATAATTCAAGGGTTGACCATTTGAACATTTTGATCCTTATAAAATAGATTATGACACTTATATTATATTATTTTAAATGATGTCAAAGTTGTCACCTACATAATCTTATAAATATTACATTTTAAATAATGTTTTTAGAAGATAAATTAGACTAAAAGTATTATTATGAAATATATTAAATTTATCTTCATAATGGTTTTTTATTTTTAATTTTTATGCAACAGATAAGTATATTAAATATTTATACAAAAATGTTGTACTAATTATTTTATTAAGAGAAAATTCAAATAAATGGTTTTAAAATTATTAAAATAATTATTATATGAACTAATTAATGTGATCCCTTAATTTTACAGATTAATATGACATGTTATAAATCTATTAAATATTTTGGTTCGAATATATCTTCTTTTTGAATTTTATTTAAATTCAAATAAATGAATAGTGTAAAAATTGACACTATTGATATTTAATACAAATAACATATTATTAAATTTCTTAAAAATAAAAAAAATATTTAAAAATTAGAAATTGAAAATTATATGGTCTAAAATGTCATACGGTATCAAATTATGGACAATTCACAACAAATAAGTAAGTATTTATATCCATTTTAAATATAGAATATTATTACCACAAATAAAATTAAATAGATTAAATAAGGATAAATCAAAATAATAAGGTTTAAAATAAAATAAAAACATGTGTAAATTTTATTTTTTGATGCTATTACAACTCTATATTATCTAATATTCAGATTTGAGTCATTTTGGTGGTTTTTAGGTGGGGTTTAAGTTTATTATAAATTTATATTTTTGAGGTTTCAAAAACTGACCCTCTCCTCTCGTATAAAAGGGAACCTCCTCCCTCTCTTTTTCACCCCATTTTGAGACTTAAAGCTCGGCTAAACCCTGTCCATTTCCCTTATAAACTTTCAAACCAACATACTAGATGAACAGATCTTCATCAAAGACCAGCTTTAGTGACCTAAGAGAAGGTTTAGAAGAGGCACGTCGAAGAAGAAGTAATATACATTACCAATTCTTTCAAATTTATTTCTTATTCTACTTCCTATATATGAGTTGTTTCATTATTTAGTATTAACTCCAATATAAATGGTATAATGATATTTTATTATGAATAGTAAAAAACCATATTACATCTTCTATGCATCCTATGAAAATTGAAATCACCACGCATGTGTAAGTACAACTTACCGTCTCCACGTCGTGGTGTAATCTTTTTTCCAACACCAACATACTTGGATGCATATAATGATGGATGAAATAACTATATATTATTATTTTAAAGTAATATTAATTATGATATATCATACACCATACACTTCAATACAATTCCACAATCATGGGAATGATATCGTTCTTCGTGCGTACGTACGGCCTACCATCTCCACGATGTGATGGGATTAATTATACATGATCTTCATTGAAGGATGATTATATAATTGATTTAAATGAATAAATATGATATATTTAATAATAATAATATTCTTTAAATGATATAAGTATATCATAAAATAGAATTTATTCGAGAAAACATGCATAAGAACATAAAGCAGCTAATACTTGAATAGCGAGTAACAATGATTTGTTACTAATAAACAGATAATAATGTGACCATATATGATATCATAAAAATGACTATGATAATATAATAATTGAATGACATTATTTAAATCAATATTTATGTGGTTCAGATATGTATAAATAAAATTGGAGTTATGTTAAGGGATAATATTGCAATCTCATTTTTTAACTGAGATTGTTTATACGTAAGTATTTACTGGGGATATATTCAGCATATAAGTCCATGTTTTGTAAAAATGTTTTCATAAAATGTTTACTATTCTTCTATGTATTTTTAAAGTCATTTTTACCCCTTTTTAAATTTTACTACATGGTATGGTTGGAACTTTTTTTTGTTTACCATAGGAGGTACTTTTTGACTTTTCCGATAAAAGTATGATGGGAATGTTTATATTTATTTATAGAACAACAAAGGATTGTTACACTTTCATAAAGAAATATTTCTATGAAGATTCCTTTACAAGTTTTCAATTTTATTTTGAATTAACTTATTTTTTTAAAAAAATATCATGACATTTTGAGAAAAAGAAAATGGTTTTGAAGAAAAAAGGATAATTTCCTCAAGAACCAAGTTCAAGTGTTTCATCAATACTATTTTCAATCTAAGTTGAAATTATTAAATACGGTTATGTTTCAAGTATAATGTCTTGATTATTCATGTGGTTTTATTTTGTTTATGATTAAATTATATCCATTTGTCTTATATGGATTATGTTATGATGGGATGATGTTTATGAAACCTACTTTATTCATTGGGTTATGATGAATGATTTATGTTTATTTTTTGGAACAAGTAAGAATGATTTCATTATGAGATGGGTGGGGAATATATATCCCTCCAATTAATTAGGTAAGGATTTATATCTCATGAGATAGACATGGATGGAACAAAAAGTAAATCTGGTTCAGAAATACAGGGTTGGAACGACAAGTAAACTATGTTCAATAATGGACTTCATCCATTATGATGGTCTTGGCAGCAATGCCCTGGATACTATTTAAATCATAATATGTGATTATTAGTTTTCAAAAAATACATGTTTTATTACAATGATATTATTTCATGGTTATTGTTTCTTTATGATCCATGCCTTACGTACTTTCAAGATTTATGTCATTGGTCATGATTTTGATGTTTAAATTTTATGTTCATGTTTGTACGTTAAAATATTTATGATTTGTTTTATGTTCTCCCGGTTTACCCTTGTTGAGCATTTGATCTCACCCTTTCTATTTTTTCTTTTACCCAGGATATAAATAATGTTTTTAGGTAAGAAAACAAAAGGGGAAGATCTTTATGGGAGACATTGAAGTTCTTTCCCCATGATTGGAAGATTATGTTCCGAGTTTTAAAATACACTAAACTAATATGGTTTTTGGGCGTCTATTTTTGTTATGTATTGAGTATCCTATAAAAGTAATGTAATGCCCATGTACATCAAGATTGGGTCTCCATAGTTGTTATCAGAGCATAAGAGGTGAAAATGAATCCGATTATTGGGAACTCTCACGTGTGAGCGTTAGACGAAGCATGACACTCCGCCCAAGGGCTTCATGAGGAAATTGTTGCCACTGGGGATGGTGATGTGTCCCACCTAGGGTGTATATCCACCCATGGAGTGCTCTGATAGGTGTCAGTTCTTGTCTACTGAAAATAATTCCAGACTGCTACAGTTGGTATCAAAGCGATGGTTTAGTTAACCTTTGGAAACTAGATTGCGAAAACATTAGTGAGATCCCTATAGATATTTCTAAGGTATGTCTCGGGGATGTCCCTAAGTTTAAGTATAAGTATAGGTTACAGTCCTAGAATTATGGTAATGATTTTGAATAACCTAGGATTAAACCAAAGATATTAGAGATTGAAAGTACTCACCCTTTATTATATTGTTTTCCTAGTATGATTTTTTCATCTCAAACTATTCATTTTGGGTTTTAGATAATGGAAGAAACCCAAAGGAACATGATAATAATGGATGAGATGAGAAATACACTAATTTTCCTTACAAAAAATGAAATTTTATGGGATATCAAATAAAGAATCCTGTTTCTAGGACCAAAAATCCTTCTAGGCTCCCAAATGACCAAAGGTGGGAACAACGTTCTCTTGAATCTTTCTTAAGGAAACATCCACCTTATTTTAGTGGGACCATTGATCCAATAGTTGTAGAGAAATGGATTTATACCATTGAAAAGATATTTTTCATTCTCTATTTTTTAGAACATGAAATGGTTAAGTTGGGAACTTATTTCTTGGAAGGCAAAGAGAATATATGGTGGAACTTTATCAAGAATATGAGTCAAAAAGATAAAATTGACTCCATGGATTGGTATGAGTTAAAGAACTTATTTTTTAGTATGAATCTTCCTTGTATTCTTCTTATAAAAAGGGATATTGTAGTTTCTCATCTATCTTATGGGTATGATAGGAAAATAAGGATAAAATTCAAAAGAAACTATAAAAATTATAGAGAAAATAAGATTAGATTCTCTTTATGATAAAAATATGGATGAAAACCTGGAGGAGATTGTCTTAAAGGGACTAATAAATATTTTAAGTGTAGGAAAGAAGGTCATCAAGAATTTTTCTACTGAAGTAATGGGAATAAACTGAAAGATCCAATGAGGTCACCTCTCACAAATGAGGGATACAAGTGTATGGAAATGGTGAATTATGCTAACCAAATCCCTAATCTGAGGGTTATGGATGATTATCGAGGCCAATAACCTTTTATGGCCAAAGACAAAGGCAAATCAAATGCGATCACTATTGGTGATGTGGAGTATGCCATTGAAGTGATGGAATGATTAAGTGTCTATGTAATGGGATTACAAAATAGTGTTGTTGAATCTCTTTTATAGTATAATGGAATATTGGAATATCTATGTATTAGTCCATTGTGGGTTTCCATAAGAATATGGAAACAGTATCCATTAAAAGTGATTGAAATATTTTTGGAAAGTAGATGATATGTGCTTAATGAAGGGATAAGTAGAAAATAATATGTTTGATAGCATTAATGAGCTCATGATTGATATAAGGAAAAAGTGATATCATGGTTTCAGTATATAGAATTTTTGGGATTTTTCTATATGTAAAGAGATAAATTTTGATAAAATTCATGTTTTCATTAAGATTATATAGTAATTCAAGTTTCAAGAGAATACATGATGTGACCAAAAATATATATATGGAGGATAAATGATGGTATTCATATTCTTGGTAGGTGACCTTTCCAGTAATTGCTTTCTTTATACTATGAGATTGGACAAAAGTATTTTGGATAAGACTAAAGATTATAATGGATTTAGTTGGACATCAGATAGTATTGTTTAAGGATAAAACATTTTTTTTATTATTTTTGGAATCTTATAATAGTACAGTTTTTGAAAATGGACAACCCATAGGACACGAGACAACCCATCGCGTCAGAAAAGGTTGCGGGAATT
Organism: Viscum album; assembly: GCA_963277665.1. Classification (NCBI taxonomy): domain Eukaryota; kingdom Viridiplantae; phylum Streptophyta; class Magnoliopsida; order Santalales; family Viscaceae; genus Viscum; species Viscum album. The sequence goes on from OY728123.1 coordinate 2,043,523,532, forward strand.
GAACCAACAGCTGAAGTGAGATAGGTCTTTATCGCCTACCACTGGCCTACAAGAAGTCCTTGGTCAGTAAAAATTAGTTTTATTTTATTAAGCGGTATGATAGATGAAGTATAAGTCAATTTTTGGAACCATATAAATTTAATCTCACCATAGATGGACTTATGTATAATTAATAACTTGTGCCGACCTTATTCTGATTGAGACACATGGAATGACCTATCATTCTATCGAATGATCTTATAACACTTCTAGAGTGACATATTAAACTTCATTTCATTAAATAAGAGATGAAGTTGAAATTATTCATGGAATGACCAATGATGATATTACAATGAGATCAAGTAAGTTTTTATACTTATGAAAAAATTCATCAACTTTAGGGAAATGATATGGAAAACAAAAAATGTTGTCTTAGAACCCTCATATCCAATGAATAAGATGGTACCTTTGATCATCACAAATTTATAGCTTTGTGATTGTTGGATTTTTAATAGCCATGATCTCTACTACTCTTCATCAGAACTTGATCATTAGATTTCTCTTCCATATCTATGTTTTCACCTATGTTCTCCTATGTGGAAACCCAGTGATGAGTTACTTTGGGTAACCATTATATTTCTAACATTCTTTTTTTTAATTTAGTTTTAGTATTCCTTTTTATGATGTGGGATTCAATGAAAGAAACCTTCATGTAGAAATCCATTTATAACCCCGATGAATTTTGAGGGAGAAATTCATTTTAAGGAGGGTAGAATGTACCACCCCGAGATTTTATGAGATTGATTAATATATTTTATGTCTTGTTTTCTACAATACAATAAAATTATCTTGCGCTATACGCAACACCATATTTTCTTGTTATATAAGAAACACTATTCTTGGCTCATATTACAGACAATTTAAAGTTAGTTTGGAAGAAATTATTCTATGAAACATTGAGTATAGATTTTGTTCAATATATAAATGAACTATGTTTGTAATATTTTATACGTAGCACTAAAGGAAGATTTCACAATATGCAACACAGACTTGGCTTGTGTTACAAGCAAGGGCGACCTTCCTTGATCGCTTCTGTTGTACGTGATACTGAGTTTCACTAAACAATGATATATTATTAAAATGGGATATAAACTAGCCGTTATGAATAGTATTAACCAAATTTTTAATTTTATAACATTATAAATCATCTTACACATTTTCTAGAACACGGTATGAGAAAAAAAATCATTTTTTTGGATAAAATAATTATTTTTTAAAAAAATGTGGTTTTGCCGGCTTTTCATGGAATACCCAAATTAAATCATGTTTTTGAGATTTTTATAAGTTAAATTTGACAAAATAAACTTATTATTTGAAACCAGAATATAAAAATTTACTTAGGCTAATTTTTTAATATTTTTCTGATAACTTTCATATTTTGATGAATAGTAAAACACGCTAAATTTTAATTAAAAACAACTTTTTTCATAACGAGAAATTATATGGTTAAATTATAATATTGAATTTTTTAAAGTATAAATAGAATATATTTTTACCATTTAATATAATTAAGTCATTATCATTAATTTTACATTGAATTCATAGGAAAAAACATTTCAATCTTTTGCAATGTTTTAAACAAAAACCCATTTTTTCCGACAACTGGATTAATTTTAAATTAATTAATGAAAATTCTATGACTTGAATTTGAAAAAATAGATTCCATATTTATATTAAGTAGGTAAAATTTATTTTAATAAGCTACTTTTATTTTTGGGCATTATGGATAGTAACTACAGTTAATTTTATTTACCACAGTTGAAGGTAAATCAGGTAATTAAGGGTAAAAAGAATATTATAAAATTACCTAACACTTGTATTAATATAATTGGATGATTATATTAATTCCTAAAACATACTTGGGTTGAAATGGGATCTATTGGATCCAACTTAGATGAGATTAAGACCTTTAATTTATTTTATTTAACGTAAAGTGAAATATGCCTCACTCAAACTTTAATAATTAAATTATTTTTAATATAAGTTTATACAGAATATAAATTAGGTTATAAATACTATTTGGAAACCTAAAATTATTTTCTTTATTATGGTAATTTATTTTTAATTTTTAATAAATATTTATTTACTTTAATAGATTATACATTAATGATGCAAAAATTACATATTTAGTGAAAAATCAATAATATAGTTTTTATTGAAATAATAATACCCAAGAAAAAACCAAAAAACTTGACCAAAACTTATTGTTAGAGTACATATAAACCATATGAATACAAATTTTTATCTTTTTGACCATTTTGAAACTTATAAAAGAGATAATGAAACATATATTATTTTATTATAAATGATGTCAAAGTTTTCACCTTCATAATTTAATAAATATAAAATTTTAAACACTGTTTTTTTAATATAAATTTGACTAAAATTATTATTATGAAATATTTTGGATTTATCTTCATCAAAATATTTAATTTTTAATTTTTATTCAAAAATAATTATATTAAATAATTATACAAAAAATGTTGTAGTAATTATTTTATTAAGAGAAATATCAAATAAATTGTATTAAAAATATTAAAATAAATATTATATGAACTAATTAATGTACTCCATGAATTTTCTAGATTAATATTACATGTTACGAATATATTAAATATTTTTTATAATCTGTCATCTGTTTGGATTTTATTTAAATTCAAAAAAATTAATAGTGTCAAAATTGACACTATTGATATTTTATAAAAATAACATATTATTAAATTGATTAAAAATCAAAAAAAAAATTTAAACATTAAAAATTGAAAATAATATGGTATAAAATTTCTTAAATTACCAAATCATGTACAATTAATAACACATATGTAAGTATTTATAACCATTTAAAATTTAGAATATTATTATCACAAATAAATTTAAATTTATTAAATAAAGTTAAATAAAAATGATAAGGTTTAAAATAAATTCAACACATGTATAAATTTTATTGGTTGATGAGATTAAAACTATATATTATCTAAAATTAATTTTGGGTCATTTTGGAGGTTTTTAGGTGTGGTTTGAGTTTTTTATAAATTAATATTTTTGAGGTTTCCAATTGTGACCAGCTCCTCTCTTATAAAAGGGAACCTCCTCCCTCTACTCTTCACCCCATTTTGATCCTTAAAACTAGGTAAAACCCTTACCATTTTTATTCTCAACTTCCCTAGAAACATATTAGAGGACTTATTTTTCTTCATGGTCCAACAATAGTTTTCTAAGAGGAGGTTTAGAAGAGGCATGTCGAAGAAGAGGTAATATCCTTTACTGATTCTTTAAAACTTATTTCTTCTTATACTTTTTCTATATGAGTTGTTTCATTATTAAGTAATAACTAAAGTATAAACTGTATACTAATATTTTATTATGAATATGAAATAACCATATTCCATCTCCTATCCATCCTTTAAAAAATGAAATCATCACGCATGTGTACGTACAACTTTCCGTCTCCACGACGTGGTGTAATCGTTTTTTTCATCACCAACATACTTGGATAGGTATAATGATGGAAGAAATAACTATATATGATTATTATAAAGTAATATTGATTCTGAAATATTATACACCATAGAATTCAATACAATTCCACAATCATGGGAATGATATCATCGCTCGTGGGTACGTACGACCTACCGTCTCTATGATGTGATGCGATTCATTCAACATGATATTAATTGAAGGATGATAATATAAATGAAATGAATGAATAAATATAATATATATAAAATAATACCATTATTGAAATGATATTACTGTATCCTAAAAATAGGAATAATAATTTATTCGACAAAACACGCATAAAAACATAAACCAGTTTCACCCGAATAGTGAGTAAAAATGAAATGTTACTTATAAAAAGATAAGAATATGACCATATATGATATCATAAAAATTAATATGATTCTGGAATAATTTAATTTCTTTATTTAAATCTTTATAGAGGATTTTTTGAATATTTATAAAGCATATCATACCTATGTTAAGGGATAATATTGCAATCTCATTTTTTATTAAAGATTGTTTATACGTAAGTATTTCCTAGGGATATATTTAGAATATAAGTCCATGTTTTATAAAACTGTTTTCCTAAAATGTTTACTATTCTTCTAGGTATGTTTAAATTCATTTTCCCCTTTTTAAATTTTACAACATGGTATGGAAGTATCTTTATTTTGTTTTCCATACAAGGTACTTTTTGATTTTTCCGGTAAAAGTACGTGGAGAATGTTTTTATAAACTTTTACATTAATAATTAATCGTTACACTTTCATAAAGCACTATTTCCATGAAGCTTCATTTAAAAGTTTTCAATTTTATTTTCAATTAACTTATTTTTTAAAAATTGCATGACATTTAGAAAAAAGAAAATGGTTTTGAAGAGGAAAGGATTGTTTCCTCAAGAACTAAGTTCCAGTGTTTTATGAAAACTCTTTTCAATCTAAGATGACATTATTTAATATAGTCATGTTTCAAGTATAATAACCCTATTATTTACATGGTTTGAATTTGTTTATGATTAAATTATATCCATTTTTTTATATGGATTATGTTATGATGGGATGATGTTTATGAAACACATTTTATTCATTAGGGTATGATGAATGATTTCTGTTTATTTTGTGGCACATGTAAGAATGATTTCATTATGAGATTATTGGGACCTATATATCTCTCTAATTAGTTGGGTAAATATTTATATCTCATGGGATAGACATGGATGGAATGACATGTAAATCCAGTTCAGTAATAATGGGCTGGAACGACAAGTAAACCCGGTTCAGTAATGGACTTCATCCACTATGATAGTCTTGGAAGAAATACCTTGCCTACTTTGAAAATCTAATTGTGTGCATATTAGTTTTCCACAATTACATGTTTTACTCCAATGATATTATTTCATGGTTAATGTTCCTTTATGATCCACGCATTATGTACTACCAAGATTTATGTCATTGCCCAAGATTTTGATGTTCAAATTTTATGTCCATGTTTTTACATTCAATTGTTTATGGTTTGATTTATGTTCTCCATGTTTACCCTTACTGGGAATTTGAGCTCACCATTTCTATGTTTTATTTTCCCCAAGATTTAAATAAAGGTTTTAGGTAAGAAAAAAAAGGTGAATATCTTTATGGGAGATTTTGAAGATCTTTCACCATGATTAGAAGATTATGTTCCAAGTTTCCAAAGACACTAAACAAATATGGTCTTTGGGCAACTGTTTTTGTTATGTATTAAGTATTCTAAAAAATTAATGTAATTTCAATGTACATAAATCTTGAGTCTCTACAATTGGTATCATAGAAAAAGAGGTAGGAATGAATTTGATCCTTGGGAACTCTCACGTGTGAGCATTGGACGAAGCATGGCTCTCTGCCCAAGGGCTTCATGAGAAAATGGATTCCACTGGGGATGGTGGTGTGTCCTCACCAAGGGGTATAGATGCCCATGGAGTGATCTAATAAGTATAAATTCTAGTCCACTGGAAATAATTTCAGACTGCTACATTGCTTTTTTAACCCCACCCTTGAGGTCAGTAAAACATGGCTAAAGTGTAGTGAAAGTGGAACATGAAACAGCTCCAACCCTTGGGGTTGGGGTCTTTTTCACCTCAAGAATCCCCTCCTCAGTGGGAACTAAATTTATCCTGATTAGGGAAAATTAAACTAAATATAACATCCTAGTTCATCCCATTCTATTATTTGATACCTTCATTAGGGAAATTCATGACTAAAATCTCTTGATATTCCATTTGAATTAATGTCCTCCAAGTAGCTCAAAGAGAATCAGTAAAGTAGATGACAAATACTAATGGAGGGTTTAAAATAATATAGTTTAACAATTACATTGATATATTGAAAACAATTCATTTTTCATTAGTTAATATGATCAACACCACCCTGGAGATTCTATAGAGCATGAGGCCAATTTAGGGGAATCAAAAGAGGATATTTTGTGTCATAATGTGGTCCAAACTGAAACAATTAAAGGATGTGTGCTTAACTAGAACTATAGGATCTACCTATATCTAGAAATTACCTAAAAAAATCCATCATTACTCACTTGTAATGCATCAAACTATAAAAAACGTAACGGTAAAATGATACCTCACCTTCCTCCTGTAGTGGTTATGCCCCTTTCACTAGGGGAAGGATTTTATCAACAAGAGGAAGAGATGAAATAATTGAGGAGACTCAATAGAAAACTAATTTGATGGAGCCTTCCAGATAGACATGATTTTCAAATAGATTCTCACCTTGTGCTATCAGCTGGTGCACCTCATCAAAGAGGGTTTTCCCTAGTGACTAAAGAGGACCTAGAACATCTGCTCAACATGGGATACCAACAACCAATATATTTGGATACCGAATTAGAAGATCTATAATTCCATAAATTTGGTGTGAAACTAGAGTAGGATCAGCCACATCCTTATAGGTCTACCCTTATGGGTTACCCATGGAAGTTACCATCAGTTCTTCCACCGATGGCCCTACCGGCCACCACACCTATTCAAGATCCGGCCACCACACCTATTCAATATCTAGCCTCTATGCCCATTCATGCTTCAAATCATTTATAAATTTCTAGAATGGTTTTGAGAACTATTAAGTCACTAATGTCTCGATTGGAATTCATGGAAGAATGATGCACACCGATATATCTATAAAAGAAGTCTTACCCTGAATATAAATATTCGACCCTTCCACTGCCAAACTTTGGGAACCCCACATTTCCAATTTTTAGTGGATCAAGATACCTAGAGAAGCAATTTATGTATTTAGTTTCTCATTATGATCATACGATGAGGACCCCTAAACAATAAGAGGTGGTCAAGACCATCATTTAAAGTTTATCTTTTAGTTCATCTAACTGCTATAGAATGAAATATTATTCGATTTGACATACTTCAAACAATGGGAGAATTAATGGGAATTAGATTTCATTGCTCAATTGAAAGGATTGAAAAACACCTAAAACCTATCTTCCTTCGAGATGAATTATTTTCCATATATATAGAGAATCTTTATGATGATTTGTGCATGTTTTTGATTCTTGTAAAATATATAGAAGGGTTTCATGACCTTTTCCTGAATGATCAAAAGGTAAAAGACTCCATTATAAAGACTAAGGATATATACCAAGTAATTCCATCAACTCAGGGAAGGAAAATATGAAAATTAGATGTTGCCACTTTTACACTTAAGACGTCCCCCACACTCTCTCATACACTAAATCCCCCACCATATTAGGTGACTCCACCACCCGATCATCAGAAACAGTACCCACCTCTCCAGGATGATGAAAGATACCATAGGTGAAAATAGTTTGAAATGATGAGAAAAAAGGTCTATTCTATTAGAAATTGCAAAGTCACTGACTACTTCATCTCGGCATTGGAAAAAAACTTAGTGAAGTTTTAAAGCCCAAGAAGACCAGAAAATATAGTGATGAAGATATATTAAATTATTTACACATCTATTAGGTATTTGGGATTCATATTTAGTATTTTTTTAGTTTTTAAATACCTCCTACAAAAGATGGTGGACTCTGGGAATGTGAAGATGAAAAGTTCGCCATCTCAGGTTGTGTATATTTCTACCACTAATCTAGAGGAGGGAAATAAATGGAAAGCATTAAAAAGAAAGAGGATATAGAATTTATGTGAATGGATGTTTAGAAAAACTATCAATATAACTCATGATATTCTAGGAGCATAGTTGAAACAACCGACTATGCCTATGGATACTTCCCCTATAACACATACAACTTCATCAACCACTCAGCCCTCTAAAATACAATCCTCTAAAAAGAGACATTTCCATAAGGGTTAGAAGAAAAAAGAAGATGACGTGATCATGTTAAGGGAAAAGTTAGACTTTTCCTTAGTGGGATTCTTGACTATAGTTTCAAAAGAACCGACACCACCCCCCTAAATGGTAAAATATGTTCCAACCCACCACACAAAATATTCATCAGAAGTGGAGTTGATTATTAGTTCCATAAATTCTATTCACTTAATGGATCCCTTATAAAAAAATGAGAGTAATTATGATCCCAAATTACCTAAAATTTATCGGGGAACTGGGGGAAGAGGCCATGAATGTTTAGGATATTGGGGAAGACATGGTTGTTCCATGATTCACTACATTAACTGTGTCCCTGCTTGAACTATATACATGGGCAAGACTCCTAAGAAATATGTGCAATTATCTAGGTAGGATTTAGGAAGTTCCCCCATATGTGATTGATTTTTCCCTGACATAATCTTCCTAGAATATTGATAAGATTATATTCCACCACCTACTCAACATCAACATGTAGGAAAACCTACCCACTAAATCCACCAAGAACATAAGCACCTTCATCTCCTATCATAAGGGATGATCCATCCACATCAAACAAATCATCCCCTAAGGAAACTAAAAATAGAATATTCAAGCTAGTAAGCATTGAACTTTGGACCAAAATTATGATTTTTTTGAAACAATTATCCCTGGGGTCAGCCAAGTTATTAATTCTGGAAGCTCTTGGTCTATCAAAGGACCTCTGAGAAGAACCTATCAAGTCCATGTCAAGACCTCTAGAATTTGAAATAATTGCTACTACTAAGTTATATCTTATAGAGAATGATCCTATATAATTCGACATAGTTATGTCTTTCATAGACCAGGATGAGGATGTTGTAATACAAGGACATATCAGACCCTTGTATATATCCAGCAAGAGAAATGACATTGATATCTAATTAGGCTTCATTAATAATGGATTAGGATTCTTCTTCATTACGCTTAGGACACTTTATCAACTGGGTACTAATGAATCTTACTTGTTTCTCTCCACTCTAATGTAATAGGGTTATGAAAAGAATTATCAAAAGCCTCTTGGAGAGATCATGAATAGAACTCATTTTTGAGATCTTGTGTCTGACTCATAACTCATGGTTTCTAGACTGGATACTACATTCAATGTTCTACTAGGAAGACCTTGGCTTCATAAACATGAAACTATTCCCTAATCTTACCACCAATGCCTCAAATATTGTTCCAATGGTCAAATTGATAAATTGTATGGATACAACTACCTATTCAAATCTTATGCGTTATATTACATTGACATAAGATTCTATTATAAGGAAGGGAAAAAATCCATGTCTCATAATGTCACTAAAATTAAAGCCCCAAATGGCCTAGAGATGATTCCAAAAAACCCTTTTAGCCATATTGGGGGAGAGAGTGTTTTTCCCATTAACCAAATTGAAGTGGTGATCCCATGTTCTAGTATACATTCATTATTTTTTCAGATTTATGTTGTGACAAACAAACCAAAAACCACTATAAAAATTGTCATGTCTTCAATTAGTGATAAAATATTGGATGAAAATATCTCCATTTCATCCCCAAAGATTAAAAAAAACCTTATCTATCATCCAGGTTAGAAGGAGTTTTAATTTCCACAAGATAGAATAAATAGTCTTAATCTCAATCCCTCACCCCCTTCAAAGCTCTAAAATGACTCATGACATCAATTGAGACTGAAATGGTGTTTTTGTCTTCTGGAGGTCTGAATGAAGACTTCTCCCATAACAATGAGAACCTTGATTAAATTAATACCTCCCAAGAGAAGGAGAAAGAAGTAAAGTGTTAGGAATAAGAATAAATGGAAGACCTCAAGGATTACCCTTTAACATTTGAGGAGGGAATCTCCCCTATTATAGATTAACTTAGAGAAATAAATCTGAGTATAGATGAAAATCCACGACCCACTATGATCAGTGTAGCCATGAATTTTGAATAAAAAGAGGTATATACCTCATTCCTGAAGGATCAGTGAGATGTATTTTTTTGGAATTACATATATATTCTAGGACATCACCCCGAGGTGTCCACCCATCACCTAGGTTTTCTGGATGATCAATGAGGATAAAAATAGGAAACTAAAAGGAAACACCCAACTCACGCTTCCAAAATTGATGTTGAAGTGGATAATATCATCATGGATGACTTTATCCATGAGTTAAATTGTAAAAATTACTAGCCAAAATAGTCTTAGTAAAGATAAAAATTTGTAAAATCCTAATTTTATCGGCTTCGATGATCTCAACCAACATTGTCTAAAAGATGACTTCCCGGTTCTAATCACATTACTCCAAATTAATGCACTGACTGGTTACCAATCCCTTTCCTTCATGGATAGATATTTAGGATACAAACAAATTAGGATAGACTCAGAAGATGAATAATCCACATCATTCATATCCCCCAAGGAATATTCTACTACTGGTTAATTCCCTTTGTCTTGGAGAACGCTGATGCCACATACCAACATGACATGCCCCGCATCTTTAAACCCTTCATGGGGATGTTTGTTGATTGCTATGTTAATGATCCGAGGGTAAATTACCAGAAACCTTTCAAAAACATTGATTAACTAGAGACTATCTTAAAAAAACAATCACAACATAGCTTGAAGAGGAACCCCTTGAAATTTGCTTTTAGGTTAACCTCAGGGAAGTTTCTCAACTTTGATGCATGCCAACATGGCATTGAAGTTGACCTTAAGAAAAAAAAAAGTTATCCTTAATGTTTAACCTCCTTGAAACCATAATGATTTTAGAGTAATTATTCCCAATTCCCTTCCCAAAACTCATCCCCATGAAAAAGTCCTAATGGTCTCACCAGAATTCCAAATTCAGGTGCCTTATGGAGGTTTTCCAAGAGGATAATTAAAGAGGTAAAATCCTCTTTCATTTTCTTTTATTTTCTTTTAATTTTTTTAATTATTATATCATCACATCCCCTATCCAAAATTACATGATAAATCTATTATCTTATATATATACTATAATTTTTTTATGTTAATGATATTTCCATCATCAAACCTATCCCTTTCTACTCTTATTCTAATAAATTAAAACATTATCGGTGATGTGTCGATTAACCATCATAATGGATGATGTGTTTTTATTTTATTTTATCTCCTTGAATATTAGTCATAAAACCATTATTATTTTTAAATAATATTTTATTATATGTATTATATATTATATAATGTTCTGGAACCAATTTATAAACATGATATTAAATAAAATGATATGAGTTTTTGATGGTTGTAAAAACCACCAAAATGAATCAAATATTTTTCATTAAAATTTTAGCTAATGAATCATCCTAATATTAGAAAAAATTATTTGTGGTATAATTTAAAATTATGGAAACATTTTAACACAATTTAATTCAACACACATATTTTTTCTTCCATTTTAAATTAAAATCCATAATAAACCAACAATGGAAACCCTGAAATAAATGCACTGAAACAATGAAAATAAAAAAATATTATTAATAAATGGGTGGAAATAATTTATAATAAGATCATATAAGGTATTATAAATATTAATATAGTTCTTTAATATATTAATAATACTATTTAAACCATTATATAGGTGTTTTGAACATGTTTGGGTTAGATACTTTTCTTTAAAAATAGTAATCTAAATTCCTATTTTTACAAAAATTAAAAATTAATGATTTTATGATAAAAGTATTCATGTTTCATGATTATGTTTTGGTTTAAGGTAATTTTTTATGATTATGTTTGGGACCTATATCTGTCTCTAATTAAGTGAGTATGTTTATGTTGGAATTGGACTATAATGGTTATTCTAAGTGTAACTATGATGGTTTCATTATAAGGTAGCCGTGAGAGGCACATTGTAAGGTAGTCATGAGTGTTTCGGTGTAAGCTTGTCATGAGGGTTGAAAATCATATGGTTTTCATGAGGGTTACAAACATAAATAAGTAATTTCCCAAGTTACATAAATAGTTTATTCATGTTTTTTATGTTTTATGAAAATATTTTATTTTCACAAAGTAAGTATATGATACTTTATGGGTGAGAAGTATGTCTTTGTGAAAATGATTTCATATGTTTATAAGTATTCATGGACTAAAAATTCTTTTATTTTCAATCCCTTACTAAGATTGTTGTTCAAATCCCATGTTTTAAAATGGTTTTTACATGGTTTAATTATTGTTAAGAAGGAAAAGGAATCCAAGATGAATTTTGTGAAGATTTTTCAATAAAAGGTTTCATGTTTTATTATAAAATTTTATATTATTGAAGAAAAGGATATTTTTTAGTAGTACCCAATTTGTGTGATTATGGGTTAATATGTATTAAATATGTACTAATTATCTAAAACCCTAAAACATAAAGTTCTGTGGGAATGTAAGAAATTTAATTCTAAAAACATTTACTAGATTATGTAATGTTTAAGGTTGAGTCTTTATAGTTGTTATCAAATCATAGTTTAGATAAATTTAGGGATTAGAATGTTGCTAATAGAATACGATAAATTATTTTTACCTTATGGTGAATTTGAAATGATATATAATTTAATTATTAACAAGTTTCTTCATTTAAGATATGTCTATTCGGAATGGTTTTCCATCGAATATATGGGGAAGCTAAAGTACGATAGCATTGAGATGATGATATCTTTCTAAATCCATAATATATAATAGCAGGAATTGGAACCGAGCAATTTGTGATGATAATGGAATAGTTGGTCCATAATATATATTTTGGTTTCATCGGTGTAAGAGAACAACCAATGTTTTCACAAAGGAATATGATGATAGTAGAAAATTTTATGAGGAAACACGATCCTACTTTCAATGGATCTTTTTACCTAATGGTGGATAAAGGGAAGATTAAATACATTAAAAATATATTTGATGTAATGGGGTGTTTATATAATCAAAATTATCGTTATACCATTTATTATTTTAAAGAAGAAGTTGACCAGTGCTTGTCAATGGTCAAAAATATTAGGGATTGTGATGAGATTGATGCCTTGGAATGGGATGAATTTAAGAATTTTTACTTTGAAAAATATTTTCCTAAGGTAATTGGAATTGGGATGGAAAATAAATTACTTGAATTGCTACAAAATGAAGAATATTTAGTGGTTGTGTAAGAAGAAAATTGCACTAAATTAGCAAGGTACTCTCCAAATCTTATTTGGGATCTTGATAGAAAAATCAATCATTTTTTACTCAGGATTAAAGACGATATATCATAGGGAATTGGCAACCCATGAATTCAAAAATTATTATAAAATTTCCTTTTGGGATGGTTGGGCAAAAATAGAGTTTTATAATGATCAAATGTACTTTGAAAACAAGAAAATGAAACGGTCGTGATGACATACAATGGTTAAGAATCAATCAAATAAATCTGAAGGTAGGAAAGTCCAGTTTCTAGTTAATGGGATGTGCTATAAAAAACACCCTGGTAAATTCCTTAAGAAACCCATGAAGTATTTTTGATGTGGTAAGTTTGGATATATGGCCTGATATTTCAATAAAAAATGATCTGATGTTTTATTCTGATAAGAAAATTGTGAAGTGTTTTAAATGTGGTGAGATGTCAAATTTTAAAAATACCATCCAAAAGAAATATATGAATTATGGAAATCATTCATAATATAATAAAAAAGGTGCAGTGAAATCTTTTGTGACTACATCAAAATATGTTGGGCCATTCGATGGAGTGGTACGAGGTACTTTTTTTATTTACTCAGATTTTGCTCATATTGTTTATATGGGTTCTACACATTCCTTTATTTCGGAGAAATTTTCTTGTAAATTGGAAATTTCACATCATGAAATGAATTAGAACTTATGGTAAAAACAAAAGGGGTAAATATTATGGAAAAATGATTATATGAATATTTTTGTTGTTTTCTATGGAATGAAATTACTTACAAACTTTATTGTTCTTCACATAGTGGAGTTTGATGTTATTTTGTGAATGGATGGGATTTATTTTTATCATACAAAGATTTATTGTAGATCCAAATATGTTTTTGTAGAAATAGTTTCAATTTTTATAAATTAATGAACCCATACTATTTATAACATATATAGAAATTTAGTAACTATTAAAATAATTAAATGAATGTTATCTTGTACATATTTTTGAAAACAAGAGAACTATGTAGATAAATGATGTACCAGTGGTAAATGAATACATGTATGTTTTTTCTGATGTGTTTTTTTTGGTTATACCTAATTGTGAAGTGGAATTTACTATTGTATTAGTTCCTGATTCTAGGACAATTTCCAAACCCCCTTATCAAATACCTCAAGTTGAACTTCTAGAATTAAAAAAGCGGTTGCAGGAGTTTCTTGATAAAGGTTTCATTCATCCTAGAACTTTGCCATGGTGTAATCCTATTTTTTCATTAAAAATAATGATGTTTCCATTAGACATTATATTTATTATAGAGAATTTAATAATATTAACATTAAGAATAAAAATCCATTGACTCATATCAATGACTTGTTTGATCAACTATAGGGCACTCAGTATTTCTATAAGAATGACTCGAGATCCAGGTACCATCTGATGAAGGTGAAGGAGGATGAAATTCAAAAAATAGCATTACGTAATAGATATGGGAATTATGAGTTTTTTATTATTCCCTTTGTTTCGGAAGATGATCCTAATGTATTCATGGATATTATGAATAGAATATTCCATGAATATCTGGATATAAATTTTGTCTTTAATGATGACGTTTTGGTACTATAAAAAATTTATGAGGATCATGAAAAAAATTTATGGATTGTCTTGAATACTGTTGCAGAAAATAATTTAAATAGAAAATTTTGAATTTTTTTTTTGTTGAAATAGATTTCTTTTCTAGGGAAAATTGTGAATAAGGATGGAATAAAGGTCGATCCTGCAAAAATAGAAGTGTTAATGAATGGAAAATACCTATAAATGTACAAAGATTCATAGTTTTCTTAGATTAGTATGTTATTACTAATGGTTTGTTAAAAACGTTGCATGGTTATCTATCCCATTAACTAAGTTAACATAAAAAGGGGTTAACATTAAATTTGAAAAAATAAAGTGATTTCTGTTTTTAGGAATTGAAAAAAAGATTGTGTAATGCTTTAGTTTTGGCCCTTATTTCTAGAAATGGTGATTTTTTCATCTATAGTGATGATTCATTGAAAGTAATTGGTTGTGTTATGATACAGAATGATCAGGTAATTGTTTATGATTTAATACAATTGAATCCTCTTGAGTTAAATTATCCCACACATGATATGGAATTATCAACTGCGGTTTTTTCATTAAAAATTTTGAGACATAATTTTTATGGAGACAAATGTGAAATATATATTGATCAAAGTATATATTCAGTCATAATTAATTGAACATGAGGTAGAGAAGATGGATTTAACTGAAAAAGTATTATGATTACAAGATAAATTACCATCCTCTAAAATAACAAAGTCACAGATGCCCTGAGTAAAAAAATCAGGCTACATTAACCATGCTATGTTTAGAACATGACCCCATCATTAATGATTTGATGAATTTTTGATTGGAAGTTGTTGGTATAAGAAATTTATCTATACTATTTCAGGTGTTAGTGTATTCGTCACTCTCAGACAGAATTATATAAGTGTAGAAGGAAGATCGTGAGTCACTAAAAAGTTAGAATTGGTTAGGAAGGGTAAATTTATGGAATTTAGTATTGATAATGATTTTTTCCTGATATTTTTAAGGATATTATGTGTGCCATTTGATTACCAATTGAAGAAATAATTGTTAACTGAATTTCAAAGTTCTTCATTTCCAGTTCATCCTACCAACACTAATATGTATTGAGGCCTTTGGGATTATTACTTATGGGATGGAATGAAAAGAGATATTTCTAATTTTTCTATTAAATGTTTGAATTTTGAATAGGTTAAATTTTAGAGAAACTAAAAAAATGGATGCTTAATCATTTTCTAGTACCAGAGTGGTAGTGATAAAATATATTCACGGACCTCATGGTGGGACTACCAAAGACTCCTTGAGTTAACAATGTGATTTGGGTTATTTTTCATCAGCTAACTAAACCTGTTCATTTAAATTATATTTGTGATATTCTGTATGTAGCTCATATTTATCAACTATACCTCAATAATATTGTCAAGTTTCATGGAGTTCCTCTATCCATTGTATCTGATCGATATCCTAGGATCACTTATAACCTTTTCAAAGTCATTAATAATTCATTAGGATCTAAATTAAATTTCAGCACAAAATTTCATCCTCTTTGTGATGTGTAGACTGAGTGAAAAATTTAGGCATCAGAAGACATGTTATATTCCTGTTCAATGTATTACGTGGGAAGTTGGTATTAACATATTTCATTAGTTGATTTTTCTTATAACAAAAGTTTCTAATCTGTTATACAGATGGAACATTTTGAGGAATTATATAGAAAGAGGCATCGAAATCCATCATTTTAGTAATAATTTAGGGAAGAGAATTTAGTGGGACTATAATTATTATAGGAAGTAGCCAAGAAAGTGAATATGATTCAACAACACATGAGGATAACTCATAGCAGGTATAAAAGTTATGCATTAAATAGGAGTAAATACTTTTCTTTTTAGGGAGGTGATAATGTTTTTCTTTAAATGTCACCTTGTAAAAGTGTAAAGAATTTGGGTAAGATAGGAAAGCTATACCCACCATTCATTAGACCTTATGAAATATTCAAGAATATTGGACCAGTTTTCTACTATGTAGCTTTTACTCTAAGTTTATCTCAGGTACGCAATGTTTTTCATGTTTTTATGTTAAGAAAGTATGTTCCATATTCATCTTATTTTTTGTGCCCAGAAGTATTTCAGATGGAAGGCAACCATTCTGAAGAAGAAATCTATGTCCAAATTTGTGATCATAGAGAGAGTTATTGTGGAATAATTTAATTAATTAGGTTATGGTTTTATGGAGATCCAACATGGTTAAATAAGAAATAAGGTACACTTCTAGAAAATGGCCATATACCAATAGTTTTGGGCAAATCCATGGGCATAGTTATAGTATAGGAGCCTATACCCATATTTTTAAAAAAAATGGGGGTATAGGTCCCCCTATACCAATAGTTCTAGGAGAAACATTGGTATATGTTGTTTTTCTAGATATATACCCATAGTTTAGAAAACACTGCGGGTATAGGGTTGTTTTTTGAGGGGCTATACCCATGGTTTTCCAAAAATGTGGGTATAGCTTTCCCGTGTTATGGAGGGAAAAAAATTGTGGGACATAGAATTTTTTTTTTGGGAACACCCATTTCCAAGATTTTTTACCCATAACCATTGTTTATATAAATACATATAAGTAAATATATATTTACATACCAATAATCGAAATAGGGTTTTGGTTAGGAGCAAAAAGAGTTAAGGGGCAGTCTAGAGATAAAATCATGTGGTCACTTATTTAATCTAAACTATACCCACAGTTTAACAATATGTGGGTATAGTTTAATTACATGGTGGATTGAAATTATACCCATGGTTTCCAAAACATTGGGTGTAGCTCCAAGCTATATCGATGCCTTGGTTTCCCATGGTTCCTTGAAACCGTGGGTATAGGAAAATTTTCTAGTAGTTAGAATATGAAAATTCTATGAGGGAATAGTATCCTAACATGTTTAATAAGTAAATAAAAATTGATGGGACACAATTTCTAGAATTTGGGGAGAATGTAACAACATAGGTATATATAAAATATTTTTTTCTTTATGTAATTAAATAGTTAATTTCATTATAAATGTATAATGAAATAAGATGTATTTATAGAAATTAAAGAATATATAATAATAGAATAGTAACCTCACCTATTAAAGTATAAATAACCTTTATGTATCTTATAAGTGAATATATGATATATTTATACCATATAATAAATAAATAAATGCTTTGAAATGATAAATCATGTGTAGGAATTTTTATGACACATAATTTTTTTTTCACAATTTTATAATTGATATAATGACTTAAAAGAAAATATACATTTATAAAATAGATTCATAGATGAATATTTTGTTTTTATAGGATTATAATATAATTTTATGAGAACTTAATTAATTTTTCAAAGAGTTTTAAAATCAATTATAATGTTAAAATTTATATTTTTTGAATAAATGATGATTTTTATCAAAAATTAAATTTATCCTGTTTATAAAATTGTTTTCATAAAATTGATTTCATTTATGAATTCTAAAATTCAAAAAATTATTGGAGTTATTTTTTTTATTTTTCTGAAGTAGTCAAAAATTGTATGAATAGTGGAATATGGTAATTTATGGTATATATACATCATAAGTTGAATCCATTATTCCATGAGTCATTGCTGATATAATCATGATAATTTCAAACTGACATACATTATTTTAATATTTTTAGTGATAATACTCAAACTATTCATAGTCTTGTTCCAAAAATAATAAACTAAATAATATAATAATGAGAAAAAACCCCCTCTCCTAAACTATAAGTACCACTCCTCACGACATATTATCTTCACAAAACAATGCCTTATAGCTTGTTCAATTTCTACCCAATCCCCTTCCCAAGCCTCCTCCCCACGTCCAAGACCTACTGGTCTCATCAAAATACAAAAAACAAGTTCCTTGAGGAGGTTTCAAGGAGGATAATTCAAGAGGTAAATCATCCTTCATTTTCTTTTATTTTCTTTTGAATTTCTTATATGTTATTATTCTCTCCTCACATACCCTGTAAAAAAAACATGATAACTCAAATATCTTACATATATAGGAATTTTATTTTTTTAATGGAATATCCATAACCAAACCTCCATTCTTCTCCTCTTATTCTAAAAAAATGGAAACATTACCTGTGATGTATTGATTAACCATCATCATGGACGATGTGATTTTATTTTATTTTACCACCATCAAGGATGGTCATAAAACCATAATTATGGTTAACTAATATCGTATTATATATATTATAACTTATATATTATTAATGAAACAATTTATGAACATTATATTAAATAAAATGATAAGAGTTTGTGATGGTTGTAAAAAATCCCAAAATAAATTATATCATTTTCATTATCATTTTATATAATGAATCATATATTAGGAAGAAATGATACATGGTATAATTTAAAATTAAGGAAACATAATAACACCATTTTATTATACTTTTATATTTTTTTCTTCCATTTTATAAGAAAATCCATAACCAACCAATCATGGAAACCATGAAAAAATGCACCATAAAGAATGAAAATAAAAAAAATATTATTAATAAATCGTTGTAAAGATGTCATAATAAGATCATATAAGGTATTATAGATTTTAATATAGTTCTATAATATATCAATAACACTCTTTAATCAATTATATAGGAGGTTTGATCACGTTTTATGTAAGATAAACCCGAGGTATGGGAATTTTCTTTAAAAATCCTCTTTTAAATTTATATTTTTATAAATTTCAAAATGAATGTTTTTATAATGAAAGTATAAATATTTTATGATTATGTTCTAGTTCATGGGAATATTTTATGATTAATTGTAGGACCTATATCTCCCTTCAATTCACTGGATATTTTTATGTAGAAAGTTGACCTTAATGGTCATTCCAAGTGTAACTGCAATAGTTACACCATAATGTATCCATGAGGGTTACATCATAAAGTATAAGTGATGGTTAAATTTTAAGGTATCCATAAGGGTCACAATTCATATGGTATCCATGAGGGTTACTATTTTAAGTAATTAATTCCTCAAGTTACCTAAATAGTTTATTTATTTTGCCTATGTTTTATGGAAATATATTGTTTTCACAAAGTATGTATATGATACTTTATGGGTGATAAATACGTATTTTTAAAAATGATTTTATATGTCTATAAGTATTCATAGACTAGTAGTTCCTTTCTTCTATGTCCCTTACTAATGTTTTTGTTATCATCCCATGTTTTAAAATTTTTCACATGGTTTAAGGATGGGTAAGAGAAAAGAAAAAATAAAGATGAATCTTGTGATGATTTTTTATAAAAATATTACATGTTTCATTAAAAAAATATGGATGAAATGGATATTGTTTAGCATTATTCACATTATGTTATTATTGGTTAATATATATGAATTATTTACTAATTATCTAAAACTGAAAACCAAAAACATCTTTGGTAATATAAGAAAGGGAATTCTAAATGAATTTACTAGATTATGTAATGTTTAAGGCCAAGTACATATACTTGAAGGAATGTTTTTTCCCTTTATCAAATTAATGAATAAAGGGGTCATATTTAAGAGGATGAGTGACTGCCAAGAGGAATTTGATAACCTCAAGTATTACCTCTTTCGAATCCACAAGTATTAGTGCCACCTGTTGAGGGGAGACTACTCATCCTATATGTGACGGTCCTCGAACGATCACTGGGATCCTTCATTATACAAACAAATGATGCAAGAAATTAAACTACCCTTTATTATCTCAGTTGAACCCTGATTGATGTGGACTCTCATTATTTAGATATTCAGAAGATTTTTATGACCCTAATCTTTAGGGATCAGAATTTGAGTCACTACCTACATCACCATAAGGTCCAATTGGTCTCTAGGAATAATATGCTAAAATATATCCTTATCCTTCCTATGTTGATAGGATGATTATCAAGGCCAAAATTTATTATATAGCAATTTGATATTCAATTTTTCACTAAAAAAGATGTGAATGTCTAGGAACTAATATACTTTCTTGCAGAACACCCATCTGTAGAAGTGATGTCAATAAATAAAAATTTCAAGATGAGGAGATATTATCTATTCAAGATGGCCCCAAAACCTAGAAATTGTATTTTGATGGCGCATCTTGGATCAAAATATGTAAGATAATGGGATACCATAAGCTCAACAATGTTGGGTTAGGGATTGTGCTTATCTCCCCAGCAAAGGTGGTCTTACCTTACTCCTTAATTTTATCAAAACATTGTAACAATAATGAGGTGGAATATTAGTCAATAAATGTAGGTTTATAACTGGAACTCCAAATAATGGTGGACCACCTGGAGGTGAACGTTGACTCAGTGTTGGTAATCTAGTAGATCAACGAGGACAACCCCTTCAGAAAAGAGGATCTAATCCCGTTTTTTTACTATGTTTGAGGTTTAATGGAATAATTCCCCGCATATCCAACATTGAATCACGTCTCTTGATCAAAGAAGACCTATGAAAATTCATTGTAAAATGATGTTATGGATTTATTAGTTCTAAATCTGGATGAAACAATCATCAACATTTCCCATCACCGGATGGTGTCACCTTTTGTTCAAGTCAGAATAGAGGAGAGCAATGAAGTTTGCCATATCTCTGAAACAAATGGTCCTACCATAGGATTAGTGATTACCATCATAGACTAACTCCAAAATAGAGTACTCTCTCCGGATAGATCTAGGAAATAGACAATCTAGTGGTGAGCGGCCAATTTCACTCTTTATGATGGCTCAAATCACCAGAATGTCCTCTATAAACAAGTATTTGATTAAATCCATCATATATGTGTGTATTGAGAAGAGACTATGGATTTTATAGAATAAATACATATAGGATCCTATTGTGCCCACCAGTCATTTTGTAGGCTTTCTGATCAAATTCGAAAGCTTGGATACTTTTGGCCTTTGATGAAACGGGATTCTACAGAATTCACTAAGAAATGTCAGTCCTTCCAAGTTCATTAAACCTTCATCCATCAACCCCCGGAGTTCATACCTACTTCTAAATACTCAGGGCCATTTTATATAATGGTAATAGACATTATTGGGATATACCCTCCAACTAAGAACAAGCAGTTCAAATAAAACTTGACTACTGTTGATTTCTTCTCCAAATGGGTAGAGGAGATACCCCTCAATGAAGTCAAATAAAAATTCACTATTAGTTTCTTTAAAGATAACATCTTTATCATATTCGGTATCCCTTATACAACATTGTTAGACAAAAACACTAATTTATGTTCTTCTAAAGTGGAAAATATATATCAGGAATACAAATTCAAATCCAATGATTAATAATGCTATCATAAAATAGTTAATGGATGGATATAGGCCTTCAACTAAACCATATTGAACATACTCCAAAAGAAGGTGGACAAAGGTTAAAAGTTTTTTCCTGAAAAAGACTTTTGTTCCTTATGGGATTAGAAAACTACAACCCATACTTCCACGCGGGTGACCCCGTACTCATTAGTATACAAAATTGAAGTAGTCCTACCCATAGAGGTTCAATAGACATCACTTCGTATTTCCATCTGTTACCATCTATCTACAAAGTTGAAATCCAAGAAATGACTAAATGAATTGGAGAAGTTAAATGTAAAAAAATTTCACACCTAACATCACTTGGAATTATAACATGATCATATAGCACGAGCCTTTAACAAAGTAGTCCCCCTCTGTTCATTCTTCCAAGGAGAGTTAGTACTGATCCTTAAAAATCGAATGACATTGGGAAATAATTCTCCAAATCTTGAGCCAAAGTGGGAGGGAACATTCACCATACAAATGGTCCACTCTAACAAAGCTTATTCCTTATTCTCAATGAATGGGGAAATCATCACGACTCTAACCAATGCAAGGTTCCTGTAGAATTATTTCATGTAATCACATAATAATCATCCTAGTTTTAGGATATTAAATTTCATATCACCATATATGTCCCATATACAAGGCATTAAACTGCGTAGTTGGTCTTTGTCGCATGACCTTAAAACGAAACAACAAAATGTTCATGTCGCTCGATGTTAAACTACATGACATCATCGTCTTTGTCATATGATGTTAAAATTAATGACATATGGTCATATTCGTATGATTTAAAATTGTAAGATAGAATTCTTCATCACCACATGACATTAAAATATATGGTTATTTTACACATATTTTTATGTTAAGAAACCCCCAAAGTACCATGAATTGAGATACTCTTCACAGTCTCTAAAAATGGGCCTCCATCTTAGGTGTAAGTCTCAATCTCACCCCTATAACTTTAGGTTCCTGGTGTAGTGGTAGTGTGTGATGGATGGTTCCCAAATTTAATTTCGTCCATAAGAAATGATCAATACAAGATATATATGATGATGAATGTGTTGATCCAAATAATTGAGTCCAAGAAATAGTCAAGGAATAATTGCACTGGAACCGAGGGAGAGGGATCAACACATATTGTTTATAGTTAATTTAATTTGACAAAGAATTACCTCAAAGGAATTATTTATTAATTGATGAATCAATGACAGATATGCGGTGAACTATCATTGAGTTATATAAACCAAGTGTATATTTCCTCTAATGGTGATCTACACGTGTTATAAGAATCTTTAGATGTCGTCGAAGGAGTCTTTGGGTGCTATCATGGAAGATCTGTGTGCTTGCGTCACCTGACTTTGATCTCCTTGAGAACCTCTTCTAAAGATTACTCTTTGATCTAGTATATGATGATTGCTCTCTGTTCTTGGGGGCATTCATGGAGAAGGAAGCTCTCTAATATTGAGAGTATTCTCCAAATCCATTGTGCACAACCAAATTAGCTTATGAAAAAATAACCTAATTGGGTTTTTGTATTATTAGGGTTAAAATAAAATAATTTCACATGTTCCCTTATTATTTATTTAATCCTAGAAAAAAATACATGTCAAATAATAATAGTAATATTATTATTTCTTAACAGGCGCTAAACATGAAAATTAAAATTAAATATTATTTAATTAAATAATATTCAATATTATCATTTCTCACTGGACCATTAAACTCATTCAACCATTCGTCCAAAATATTGATAGGGCCTTGAATAATATATATTTACTTGTTAAATAAATATCACAACATTATTTTCCAAAAAATAAATAAATTTTTTATTAACTAAATAGAAAATAAATATTTATTAAATATTCCTCTCAAAATATATTCTCCCAAATAACTAGTTATAGAATAAATGTGCTCAATAATATATGAATACTTATTAAACCATGTATTGGAATAATATTTATTCATCCTATTAAATAATAAATAATAATATATTATTTTACTGAGATTCTAGATACACTATGTGTGTGACCCTCTAGGAATCTTTCTTAGTGGTATTAAGTGATGTTGTAACACCCCAAGATTTCGTAGCATGTTATCTTTTCAATGTAATTCAAAAACTTGCGCTACACGCAACAACGAGTTCGAGCGCATCACAACTTACCAAAATAGTCGTTCAAAAAGAGTTTATGAGTAGTATTAAATAAATTTTAAATCTTATATACTCTATGTAAATTTTAAATACATATTATGTGGTTCTTAGACATAATATAAAAAAATTCGATTTTTGTAATAAAAGTGGTGTTTTTCAAAAAATGTAGTTTTATGACTTTTAACAGAGAACCCTTTTTAAAAAAAATATTTGACAATTTTATATATTCAATTTAATTAAATTAAATTATTATTTATAATCAGTACATAAAAATTTAGTTTGGATAAATATTTGGTACTTTTCTGATAACTTTCATATTCTGATGAATAGTGAAAATTACTAAATTTTAATTAAAAACAACTTTTTTAATCAAAATAATTAAAAGTGATAAATTGTGAATTTGAATGGTTTGGAAGTAATTTTAGATTATATTTTTATAAATTAATACAATTTAGGTCAATTTAATTAATTTCACATTTAAATTTGACTTAAACAAGTGTCAATCTTCTGATAGTTATTATTTCATAAAAACACGCTTTTTGTTTTGACAACGGGAATTAATTTTAAATTAATTTCTGCCACTTATCTATTTCGAATTTGGAAAATGGATTCCATATTTGGAATAATGAGGTCCAAATTGTGTAAATAGGTAACTTTTATTTTTAGACATTAGGAATATTTACTTTAGAAAATATTTTATTTACGGTGGTTAAAGGGGTAAATCTAGTAAATAAGGTTAACAAATAATTTTATAAGGATATTAAATTACCCTAACACATATCCTAACCCTATTGGATGATACATGACCGACCATGGGCATCTTTGGGTCTATTTTGGGACCCCATGGAGCCACTTGGGAGTGCTAATGCCATTTTATATTAAATAATCTCAAGTAAAGACAAAAATAACAAAAAGAAAATATATTTTAGTAAAACAATTTTTATATGAGGTTATATAATTGATGTATTATAATATAAAAAATAATTATAAATATAAATATTTTCATACCTCAGGATATTTTATTTATAATTTTTAGAGCTAAAATAAATATATTTATATATGACACAATAATGATGCAGTATTTTCCTTAATAATGAAACAATCAAATAAATGATATTATGAATACTAAAATAAATATAATTTGAAATTATTGATGCCATACACAAATTTTATAGGTTACTATGACATTTTAGGGTTGATTAAATATATTTATATTGAAGTAATAATGTTTTTAGGACTTTAACAAAAATCAATTATTAAATAATGTCAAAATTGACATTAATTAGTTTTTAAAACAAAAACAATATTATTGGTTGATATAATAATCCTAAAAATAGACGGTTTAGAAAAAATACTTATACAATTAAAAGTTTATAATTAATGAATCACTTGTGGTTCTCATGGATGTTTATAGTATGTTTATTAACCATGTAATATAAAAATACAAAGAGACATGGTAAATTTCAAACTATTTAACTAAGAGTTAAATCTAAAAGATAAGGTTAATATAGTGACCCAAACCTGTATAAAACCTATTGTTTGGGTGGTTCTCGACCCATAACCACCTTATCATTTATATAATTCATTTTTGATCCATTATAAACGGAAATTTATTTTATTATAAAATAATATTTCAATCTTTTCTTAAGGTGCCCCTCACCCCTCTTATAAAAGGGCACTTCCACTTCTCTCCAATTAACACCTTACAATC
Source organism: Viscum album (assembly GCA_963277665.1). Lineage (NCBI taxonomy): Eukaryota > Viridiplantae > Streptophyta > Magnoliopsida > Santalales > Viscaceae > Viscum > Viscum album. The sequence continues at coordinate 2,043,549,355 of OY728123.1, forward strand.
CATTTTTATCAGACAAAACCTTCCCAAATATCAACTCCACTATCCTCCCTTCATAATATAGGCCTTAATTTAGTCATAAAGACAACCTAAGGAGATCTTTTGATCAAATCAAAAGGAAGAACCCGAAGAAGAGGTAAATATTTCATCACCTCTTTCAAGTTTTTTTCTTCCACTTATTCTTTCCTTATTTTCTCCATTCTAAAATCATAACTCCAGTCTCTTATATATAATGTTATGTTATTATAAAAATGGTAAAACCAGATTAATTATTCTATCCATCCTATAAATGACAAAGTCACAATTCGTGCATATGTACGAATTACTGTCTCTACATCGTGGTGTAGTTTGTTATTCAAATACTTCATCATTTGTATGGGTATAATAATGAGAATAAATGATGTAAATAATAAATATAACTTGATAATGATTCTATTTATATGATATTACATCCAATTATATATGATTTAAATATCTAAAGAATTATATTTTCGCTCTTGAGTACGTACGGATTACCGTCTCCACGAACGGGATGAGATTGAATCCCCAACATATCCATTCAAGACTAATTTTCATTTGTTGGTTAAAAATAATTTTTAAATACATAATATAATTCTGAATATGAATAAGATACATCCTATACATAACAAACATTACTTAAATAACAAATCATATAATGGAAAACAAGCCAGTTAACACCCGAAACGATGATACTACTGAAATATCATTAACAAAGCAATAATATACAATCATATACGATATCATATTAATGTATATGGTTATTTTATAATTTAATAAAAATTATTTCAATATTATACAAGTGTTTAACTTACCCTTAACCAAAGAAAAGTACAAGGTAAGGGTTATTTTCTCAATCTCATTATTATCTGAGATTGTCTATGTGTAAGTATTTACTGGGACAAATTTATCATCGATACCCATATGTCATAAAAATGTTTTCAAAAGGAATATTTTAATGTTTTATGGGAGGGTATATATAAATCGATCATCATTTTAAATGTTTTAAAGATTCATATTTCTAAATCCTTTTAGTTAATGTCCATGTTTTCAATATGATTTTAAATATTTATTTATATGGACATGAATGTTTTGAAATGATAATTCTTTTCAAAAGTTTCTAAGATGTATGTGACACTTTGATTAAAAAATTTATTTCAATGTCTTCCTTTCTAAATTGTGTTACTTTTAAATGTTTTCATGAAAACGAGATATTTATCTCAAAAAAAATTTAAAAATCATTTTCATCTATGTCAAAATCCTTTGATGGATTTTAAACTTGTTTGAAGTTGATTTATTTTGATACAAATATTCCATAATGTATTGATGGTTTTGTGATATGTTTGACTGTGGATGTGTTATTTTTATACCATTCATGGTTTATGGTTAATGTATTGGGATTTCATATGCTAGTTTTAATATAAATGATTATGTTATATTTCAACCCTTTCATATAAAAATTGTATTGGACATAGTAAGTGATGGGTGGAGCTCGCTAAAGCTCCTTGATGCATCAGTAAGTATCATGAGAGAAATAGTCATAGAATTGGCCGAGGCCTTTCCAAATTTGATATATGGTTTTTTCCGAGGCCTTAATCATTTTTAGACATCTTGGCTGAGGCCTTAAAAAAATATTTTAGAATGTCTGGCATTATACATTCCCTCATTATGAAAACAATATTAATAGTTCATGTGGTCATTTGACTAGTAGAATACCCATGATTATATTTTATTATGGAATTATTTAATAAACTCATATTCCTACCATAAAAGTGTTCATGTTTATTATTGGTAAAGCCATGTGTTTTCAATTATTCACCAAGATTAATATTTATGTTATCTTCTGTTGTATTACTTACCCTTACAGAGTGTTTGAGATCACCCCTTTCTATGTTTTATTATTCCTAGGATGCGAAGAAGTGTATTATAACTTACCTAAAGGGATAGTATAATGGATATGAATGTAGTCAATGGAGACAATGTTGTTGTTATTTTTCATTTTATAATGTAATGTAACGTTCATGTATGTAATATATTTCCCAAGACTGCTAAACTGATCAGTCTTGTGGGAATTTATTCCTTGTAATCATGCCAATGTTATGTAATAATTCACCAACTCTAGGTAACTAGGGTCGGGCATTACAGTTGGTATCAATGTAAGTTTAGAAATAACCTTGGAAACGAGATTTAGAAAAAATCTGATTAGATAACATTACCCTAGATAGACTTTAAAGATTATTATTAAAGAACATCCTAGAATTTTGTTACTGTAGAGATTTTGTGGGTTATCCAAGAAATAAATCCCTATCTGGATACGAGTAGGTAGAGGCGGCTCTGGAACAGATGAACGTAGGGGTAAAACCCAAAAACACTGCTTTGAACTAGACTCGAACAGGAACAGGTGCACGACAATGGGCCTTGCTGCACTCTAGGTTACGACACTCCCAGGGGATATACTTAAGATGATTCTCATTTTCTTTACAAACCATTATGAAGGATTTAAGAGTAAATACTTCCTAAAAAAACATTTTATGTTTATTTACTATATGAATAATATTTTCAATTTACGTTAGGTATTTTACAAGTTTGGAATTATTCATTGTGATTAATTAACTAACCTAGTGTATGACATTGTTTAGAAATGGAGCCTAGTAGAAGGAATGATAATTCCAGAAATACGCATGATCTAAAGAGTAAGAAGTATCATATATTTCATGGTGTTAAGCCAACATTTAGAAAAGAAAACAGTCTCCCACCTATTATCAAAATATGAAGAAATAGTATCATGTGTTAATAAGATTATTAATGAATTTTCTGAGTCCTATATCTTTGAAGGGAATCCAGAGAAGAAAAAGTTGGTAGAGTGAAAGATGGTTAAAGAGAATAAGGGAAAGAAGGATTTTCCCATATGTGATAACTCTAGAAAGAATCACCTGGGTAAATTCTTGAAGGGAATGAGAGTTTTTTATATGTGTGGAGGAAAAGGACACCAACTACGTGATTGAAAGGGTGAGAAAAAGGTTTAAAATGTACAATGATTCACCTGCAAGGGGTTGGGACACTACACAAATCAATGTCTAAATCATCAGAGTATACCCCTAATGCTGCTATTGGATAATAATCAAGTTTTGATACCAGCAAAAATAAAGAGTAATGATTAAGAGTTCTTATGTTGTTATTAAAGTATTGTTTCATTTTAGTATTGTATTAATGATGTACATGTTATAATAATTATAGAGTATATAAGGATTGTACTGCCGTACTAATTCATTAAAGATTTGAGATTAGTAGAACCAAGAAAAGTGACTTAATGGAAAGTTAAAATTCTTGTATAATACATGGTTGAAGTAAAGAAAAAACTTTAATATTATCCTAATACTGAGGTATGGATTTTAGAATAATAGATGATTGGTTTGGATAAATTATATTGGATATTATTGACATCCTTGGAAATGGTTAATGGTTTGTTTATTCCATAATTGTTGAACTTTACAACATTTTTTGATTTAAGGAGTATATCCAGTATTCTATAAGGAATAAGGGAGCATGAATGTAATCAATGTGGTTATATGAAAATTCAGGGTGTTACCTTGTTTTAAAAGAATACATGATGAAGGTATTCACATGTTATTACATGGGAAAAGGATCTTTATTGTGTTTACTGTATAAATTTTGGGCTGTGAGTTTGGAAAGATGTATTTTTGATAAGTCTAAAGGTTGGAATCGATTATTTTTGACATTGGATACTATTTTTAAGGTTAAATCATTTCTTGAGAATATTTTTTGGATTGTCATAAATAGGACAACCCATAGGTTGGACGACAACCCATCGCGTCTGGAAAAGTCGTGAGACATGAACCCGCAACATAAGGGAGACAAGGGTGGATCAGCTACCACTAGAATATGGGATTTTTTGGTTTGTATAATGTAGTTTTTTTAAATAGTCTTACAAACAAATTATAAATTCATTATTTTTGGAATCCTATACGATTAGGATAAATAGAATATTTTGGAATTTTATTATTTTTTTGGTGTGAACGATGAGTTTGTGGTAGGAATTAGTTGAAGGATTAAACTATACTTATCAAGTAAATTTTTTCCATTATTCTATGGATAAATTAATTCTTAAACTTTATGGAAGATATTTTAAATCCAAATTTTTTTCATCCTAATACCTTATGTTTTGTTGAACTAACGATATTTAAAGTCATTATAGATTGATGGCTTTGAGGATCTCAATTTTATAAATTTTTTTGATTGATGACCTCAATCAATCACTATAAATATTTAAATTTTTCCTAAAATTATGTTTATTTAATTTCAACCAATATTCTCCTAATCTAGAACATAATTTGGTGGTCACTTTTTCATTTACATTCCCTCTTATTAAGACTAAATTTTATTAACCCAATTTCTGATGTGGGTTTTCCACAAAAGTATTTTTCTGTTTTTTACCTTTTATTTTCAAAGAATAATTTTAAATTGAGAGGAAACAATTGATTAAAGTATGGGAGAATTTAACACCCCATGATTTCATAGTATGTTATCTCTTCAAAGTAATTCAATAACTTGCGTTACATGCACCAACTAGTTCAAGCGCACCACAACTTACCAAACTAGATGTTAAAAAAGAGGTTTTGAATATTAATAACTAATATTTAAATCTTATATATTCTATGTAAATTTAATATACATATTATGTGTTTCTTAGACTTAATATAAGAAAAATTCTAATTTAAAGATAAAAGAAGTATTTTTCAAAAAATATTGTTTTATGACTTTTAATAGAGAACCCTTTTTAAAACTAATATTAGATAATTTTATACATTAAATTTAATGAAATTAAATTATTCGTTATAATTGGGACATAAAAATTTAGTTTGGATAAATTTTTGGTACTTTTCTGGTAACTTTCATATTTTGATGAATAGTGAAAATTACTAAATTTTAATTAAAAACAACATTTTTAATTGAACAACCTAATAGTGATAAATTATGAATTTGAAGGGTTTGGATGTATAATTATATTATATTTTTATCATTTAATACAATTTAGGTCATTATAAGTAATTTCACCAATAAATTTGACATAAACAATTGTCAATCTTTTGATAGTTATTATTTTATAAAAACACGCTTTTTGTTTTGACAACTGGAATTAATTTCAAATTAATTTCAGCTACTTTTATGTTTTAAATTTGGAAAAATGGTTCCATATTTGGAATCATGAGCTCCAAATTGTGTAAACATATAATTTTTATTTTTAGACATTAGGAATATTTACTTTAACAAATATTTTATTTACCGTGGTTAAAGGGGTAAATCCAGTAAATAAGGTTAGAAAATAATATTATAATAATATTAAATCATCCTAACACATGTCCTAACCCTATGTTATGATACATGTCCAACCATGGGCATACTTTGGTTGATTTTAGGACCCCATGGAGCCATTTTCGAGTGATAATGACATTTTATATTAAATAATCTAAAGTATAAACAAAAATTGCAAAATAAATTATATTTTAGTAAAACAATTTTTATATGAGGTTATATAATTGATATATTATTCTATAAATAGTCATCAAAAATATAAAATGATTTTCTATCTCAGGATATTTAATTTATAATTTTTAGACATAAAATAATTATATTTATATATGACACAATAATGATGCAGTATTTTCCTTATTAATGAAACAATCAAATAAATGATATTATAAATACTAAATTAAAAATCATTTGAAAGTTTTTATGCCATAAAAAAATTTTATAGGTTACTATGACATGTTAGGGTTTATTAAAGGTATTTATTTTGAAGTAATAAAGATGTTATAACTTTAACAAAAATCAATTATTAAATAATTTCAAAATTGACATAAATGAGTTTTTAAAACAAACATAGTATTATTGGTTGATATAATAATCATATAAATCTACCAAAAGACATATATAGTGATACTTGTATCACTAATTAACCACTAGGGGTTCTCTTGGTAGTTTATAGTAAGTTTATTTACCATATAATATAAAAATACAAAGTGTCATGGTAAATGTCAAACTATTTAACTAAGAGTTTAACCTAAAGGATAAGGTTAATATAGTGAAAAAAAAATATAAAACATATTTTTTTAGTGGGTTTTAGACCCATACAAACATTAACCTTTAAATAATTCATTTTTGAGCCATTATAAACCGAAAACTATTTTATTATAAAATAATTTTTCAATCTTTTCCTAAGGTGCCCCTCACCCCTCTTATAAAAGGGAACTTCCACTTCTTTCAAATTCACACCTTCAAAGCCATTTGGATTAGCCAAACTCGTCCCAAATATCCACTCCACTGTCCTACATTCATCATAGAGGCCTTCCTTTAGTCATAAATCCATTTTATGGAGCCCTTTTGATCAAATCAAAAAGAAGAACCTGAAAATATGTAAATATTTCATCACCTCTTTCATGTTTTTTCATCTTTTACTTCTTATTTCCTTGTTGTTTCCATTTTAAAATAATAACTCCAGTATATACTATATACTATGATGTTATTATAAAAATGGTACTTTCATATTCATTATTCTTTCCATCCTATAAATGACAAAGTCTCCATACATGCGTACGTAAAGATTACCGTCTCCACGTCGTGGTGTAGTTTGTATTCAAATACTTCATCATTTGTATGGGTATAATAATGAGTATAAATGATGTAAATAATAAATATAACATTATAATTATTATGTTTATATGATACAACATCCAATTATATATTATTTTATTATCAAAATAATGATATTGTCGCTCGTGCATACGAATGGATTACCGTCTCCACGAACACGATGAGATTCATTCCACATCGCATCCAATAAAGAATAATTTTAATTTTATGATTAAAAATAATGTTTAAATACTTAATATCATTCTGAATATGAATAAGATACATCCTATCCATAACATACATTACTTATGTAACAAATCATATAAAGGAAAACGAACCAGTTAACACCCGAAACAATGATACTACTAAAATATCATTAACAAAGCAATAATAGAAGATCATATATGATATCATATTAAAGTATATGGTTATTTTATAAGTTAATAATAATTATTTCACCATTATACAGGAGGTTAACCGACCCTAGACCAAGAAAAAGTACAAGTTAAGGGTTATTTCCTCAATATCATTATTATCCAAGATTGTTTATGTGTAAGTATTTACTGGGACATATTTATCATCGATACCCATATTTCATAAAAATGTTTTCAAAAGGAATATTATATATTTTTATGGGATGATCTATTTAAGTAGATCATCATATTAAATGTTTTAAAGATTTATATTTCTAAATCCTTTTAATTAATGTCCATGTTTTCAAAATGATTTTAATGATTTATTTACATGGACATGAATGTTTTCAAATGATAATTCTTTTAAAAAGTTTCAATGTTGTATGGGAAACATTGATTAAAAAATTTATTTAAATGTCTTTAAATGTCATCCTTTCTAAATTGTTTGATGTTTAAATGTTTTCATGAAAAATGGATATTTATCTCAAAGAGTTTTCAAATAGTTTTCATCTATGTCAACATCCTTTGATGGATTTTAAACTTGTTTGATGTTTATTTATTATGATACAAATCTTCCATATTGTATTGAATGTTTTGTGATATGTTTTATTATGGATGTGTTATTTTTATACCATTCATGGTTTATGGTTAATAAATTGACATTTTATATGCTAGTTTTAATATTACTGTTTATGTTATATTTCAACCCTTTCATATGAGGAATGTATTGGACATAGTATGTGACGGGTGGAGCCTCCTATATCTCCTCAATGGATCATTAGGTCTCATGAGACAACTATATGTGGAATTTGCTGAGGCCTTTACCAATTTGATATATGGTTTTGGCTAAGGCCTTTATCAGTTTTAGAAGTCTTTCCTGAGGCCTTGAAAAAATGTTTTAGAATGTCTGGCATTATACATTCCCTCATTATGAAAATAATATTGATGGTTCATGTGGTCATTCGGCTAGTAGAATACCCATGATTATGTTTTATTATGGTATTATTCACTCAGCTCATATTCCTGCCAAAAATGTGTTCATGTTTTTTATTGGTAAAGACATGTGTTTTCAATTATTCACCATACTTCATATTTATGTTATCTTCCTCTGTATTTCTTACCCCTACAGAGCATTTGAGCTCACCCCTTTCTATGTTTTATTTTTCCCAAGAAGTGAAGAAATATATTATGACTTGCCTACAGGGATTGTGTAATGGATATGAATGTGGTCAATGGAGAAAATGCTGTTGTTATTTTTCATTTTATAATGTAATGCAACGTTTATGTATGTATTCTATTTTCCAAGACTGCTAATCCGATAGGTCATTCAAGACATGATTCCTTGTAAACATGCAGATGTTATGTAATAATGCACCAACTCTAGATAACTAGGGTCGGGGTGTCATAGTTGGTATCATAGGAAGTTTAGGAAAAACCTTGGAAACTAGATTTATAAAAAAACTGATTAGAAAACATTACCCTAAGATAAACATTGAGGATTAGTATAGAAGAACATCCTATAATTTTGGTACTGTAGTGATTTTGTGAGTTATCCAAGCAGTAAATACCTATCTGGATACGAGTAGGTAGAGGCGGCTCTGGCACATATGTACCTAGGGGTAAAACCCGAAAACACCGCTTTGAGCTAGAGTTGAACAGAAACTGGTGCACGACAACAATCCTTGTTTCACTCCTGGTTACAGCACTCCTGGGGTATATGCTTAGGATGATTCTAATTTTTTTTACAAACCATTATGAAGGATTTAAGAGTAAATACTTCATAAAAAACATTTTATGATTATAGATTATATGCATAATCTATTCAATTTACATTAGGTATTTTACAAGTTTGAAATTATTCATTGAGATTCATTAACTAACCTAGTGTATGCCATTGTTTAAAAAAGGTTCCTAGTAGAAGGAATGAGAATTCCAGCAATATGCATGATCCAAAGAGTAAGAAGGATCATATCATTCGTGGTTTTAAGCCAACATTTAGAAAGGAAATAGTCTCCCAACTATTATCATCATATGAAATAATTGTATCATGTGTTAATAAGATAATTAAAGAATTTTCAGAGTCATATGGCTTTGAATAGAATCTAGAGAAGAAATAGATGGTAGAGAGAATTATGGTTAAAGGGAATAAAGGAAAGAAGGATTTTCCCATAAGTGATAATTATGGAAAGAATCACCTGGGTAAATGGTTAAAGGGAATGAGAGTTTCTTTATATGTGTGGAGGAAAAGGACACCAGGTACATGATTAAATGGGTGAGAAAAAAGTTTAAAATGTACAACTCTTCACGAGAAAGGAGTTGAGACACTACACGAATCAATGTCATAATCCTTAGAGTATACCCCAAATGCTGCCATTGTATAATAATCAAGTTATGATACTACTAAAGATGAAGAGGAATGATTAAGAGTTCTTATATTGTTATTAATGCATTGTGTAATTTGAGTATTGTATTAATTATGTACATATTATAAGAATTATAGAGTATATAAGGATTGTACTATCATACTATTTCATTAAGGACTTGAGATTAGTAGAACCAAGAAAAGTGACTCAATGGAAAGTTAATGTTTTGGGAAAATACATGGTTGAATGAAATACAAAACTTTAATATGATTATGATAATGAGGTATTGATTTGGGAATAATATATGATTTATTTAGATAAATTATATTGGATATTATTGACATCCTTGGAACTGGTTAATGGTTTGTTTATTCCCTCATTGTTGGAGTTTACAAATTTTTTTGATATAAGGAGTATATCCAGTATTCTATAAGGAATAAGGGAGAATGAATGTAATCAATTTGGTTATATGATAATTCAGTGTGTTACCATGTTTTAAAAGAATACATGATGAAGGTATTCACATGTTATTAAATGGTGAAAAGGATCTTCATTGTGTTTACCTTCCTTATAAATTTTGGACTGTGAGTTTGGACAAAAGTATTTTGGATAAGTCTAAAGGTTGTAATCAATTAAGTTTGACACTGGATACTATTTTTAAGGTTAAATCATTTCTTGAGAATATTTTTTGGATTGTTATAAAAAGGACAACCCAGAGGTAGGATGACAACTCGTTGTGTCCGGCGAGGCCTGGAGACTTGAACCCGCAACACAAGGGTGACAAGGGTGGATCACCTACCACTAGAATACATGATTTCCTGGTTTGTATAATGTTGATTTATTTTAAATAGTCTGACAAATGAATTATAAATTCTTTATTTTAGAAACTCTATAAGATTATGATAAATAGAATATTTCGGAATTCTATTATTTTTTTGGAGTGAAATATAAATTTGTTGTAGGAATTAGTTGAAGGATGAAACTATATGTGTCTATTATATTTTTTTTCCTTTATTCTATGAATAAATTAATTATTAAACTTTAGGGAGGAGATTTTAAATCCAAAAATGTGTTATCCTAATACCTTATGTTTTGTTGAACTGATGATATTTTAAATCATTATAGATTGATGGCTTTGAGGCTCTCAATTTTATACTTATTTGTGATTGATGACCTCAATCACTAACTATAAATATTTAAATTATCCCTACAATTATGTGTATCTAATTTCCACCAATATTCTCCTAATCGAGAACATAATTTTGTAGTGACTTTTTCGTTTCCCTTTCCCTCCTATTAAGACCAAATTTTATTAACCCAATTTCCGATGTGGGTTTCCCAAAAAGGTATTTTTCTGTTTTTTTAGTTTTTATTTTCAAAGAAAAATTTCAAATTGCAAGGATGCAATTTATTTATGGAGGGTAGTCTTTAACACCCAAAGATATCATAGTATGTTATCTCTTCAAAGTAATTTAATAAATTGCACTGCACGCAACAACGTGTTTGAGCGCACCACAGCTTACAAAACTAGCCGTTAAAAAAGCGGTTATGAATAGTATTAAATAAAATTTAAATATTATATTCTCTATGTAAATTTAACATCCATATTATGTTTTTCTTAGACATAATATAAGAAAAATTCAATTTTTAAAATAAAAGAGGTATTTAAAAAAATAGTTTTATGACTTTTAATAGAGAACCCTTTCTAAAACCAATATTTGACAACTTTATATATTCAATTCAATGAAATTAAATTATTATTTGGAATCAAGACATAAAAATTTAGTTTGGATAAATTTTTGGTACTTTTCTGATAACTTTCATATTTTGATGAATCGTGAAAATTACTAAATTTTAATTAAAAACAAATTTTTTAATTGAAATAATTAATTGTGATAAATTATGCATTTGAATGGTTTGTAAGTATAATTATACTATATTTATATCATTTAATACAATTTATGTCATTATAAGTAATTTCACATTTAAATGTGACATAAACAAGTGTTAATCTTTTGATAGTTATTATTTCATAAAAACACATGTTTTTTTTGACAACAGGAATTAATTTTAAATTAATTTATGCCACTTCTGTGTTTTGAATTTGGAAAAATGGATTCCATATTTGGAATCAGGAGGTCCAAATTGTGTAAATCGGTAACTTTTATTTTTAGACATCAGGAATATTTACTTCAGAAAATATTTTATTTATCATGGTTAAAGGGGTAAATCCAGTAAATAAGGTTATAAAATAATATTATAATAATATTAAATTACCATAACACGTGTACTAACCCTATTAACTGATACATTTCCGACCATGGGAATCCTTGGGTCGATTTTGGGACCCCATGGATCTACCTAGGAGTGATAATGACATTTTATATTAAATAATCTAAAGTAAAGACCAAAATAAGAAAAGCAAATGTATTTTAGTAAAAAAAAATTATATGAGGTTATATAATTCATATATTCGATTATAAATAGTCATTAGAAAGATAAAAATATTTCCTACCTCAAGAGATTTTATTTATAATTTGAAAACATAAAATAAATATATTTATATTTCACACATTAATGATGCAGTATTTTCCTTATTAATGAAACAATCAAATAAATGATATTATAAATAATAAAATAAATATAATTTGAATGTTTTGATGCCATAAAATACTTTTAGAGGTTACTGTGACATGTTAGGGTTGATTAAGGGTATTTATTTCCAAGTAATGAAGTTTTTAGGACTTTAACAAAAATAAATTATTAAATAATGTCAAAATTGACATAAATGAGTTTTTAAAAAAGATACAATATTATTGGTATATATAATATTCCTAAAAAACTAAGGTTCTTTCAAAATAATTATATAGTGATATTTTTATCATTAAGAAACCACTTGGGGTTATTTTGGATGTTTATAGAACGTTTATTAACCATATAATATAAAAATACAAAGAGACATGGTAAATGTCAAACTATTTGACTAAGTGTTAAATCCAAAAGATAAGGTTAATATATTTATCAAAACCTATCTAAAACCTATTGGTTGAGTGGTTTTAGACCCATACCTACCTTATAATTTAAATAAATCATTTTCTAGACATTTGAAACCGAAAATTATTTTATTATAAAATAATATTTCAATCATTTCCTAAGGTACCCCTCACCCCTCTTATAAAAGGGAACTTCCACTTCTCTCAAATTCACACCTTCAAAGTCATTTGTCTCAGCCAAATCCTTCCCCAATATCCTCTCCATTGTCCTCCCTTTATTTTGGAGGACTTCCTTTATTCATAAATCAAACCTAAAGATCCCTTTTGATCAAATCACAAGGAAGAACCCGAAGAAGAGGTAAATATTTCATCAACTCTTTTAAGTTTCTTATTCTTCCGCTTCTTCTTTCCTTGTTGTTTATATTCTAAAATAATAATTCATGTATCTTCTATATAAATTTATGTTATTATAAAAATGGTACAACCATATTCATTATTTTATCTATCCTATAAATGACAATGTCATCATACGTCCATATGTACGGATTACCGTCTCCACGTCGTGGTTTAGTTTGTTATTCAAATACTTCATAATCTGTATGGGTATAATAATGAGTATAAATGATGTAAATAATAAATATAATATGATATTTATTCTGTTTATATGATATAACATCCAATTATATATGATTTTAATATCAAAAAATGATATTGTCGCTCGTGTGTACGGACAGATTACCGTCTCCACGAACGCGATGAGATTCATTCCCCATCGTATCCGTTGAGGAATAATTCTCATTTGATGATTAAAAATAATGTTTAAATACTTAATATCATTATGAATATGAATAATATACATCCTATCCTTAATAAACATTACTTACGTAACAAAGTATATAATAGAAAATGAACCAGTTAACACCTGAAACGATGGTACTACTGAAATATTATTAACAAAGAAATAATAGAAGATCATATATGATATCATATTAATGTATATTGTTCTTTTATAGTTTAATAATAATGATTTAACTATTATACAGGAGGATAACCTACCCTCGGCCAAGGAAAAGTACAAGGTAAGGGTTATTTCTTCAATCTCATTATTATCCAGGACTATTTATGAGCAAGTATTTACTGGGACATATTTATCATAGATACCCTTAATTTATAAAAATGTTTTCAAAATGAATCCTTTAAGGTTTTATGGGAGGGTCTATTTTACTAGATCATCATTTAATATTTTTTAAATATTTATCTTTATAAATTATTTTAATTAATGTCCATGTTTTCAAAATGATTTTAAGGATTTATTTATATGGACATGAATGTTTTGAAATGATTATTATTTACAAAAGTTTCAAAGTGGTATGAGAAAATTTGATTAAAAAATGTTTTTAAATGTCTTCATTTCTAAATTGTGTTACATTTAAATGTTTTCATGAAAAAGAGATGTTTCTATTAAAGAGTTTCCAAAATCATTTTCATCTATGTCAACATACTTTGATGGATTTTAAACTTGTTTGAAGTTGATTTATTATGATAAAAATCATTCATATTGTATTGAAGGTTTTGTGATATGGTTAACTGTAGATGTTTTATTTTTATACCATTCATGATTTATGGATAATGCATTGATATTTCGTATGCTAGTTTTAATATGAATGTTTATGTTATATTTAAACCCTTTCATATGAGGAATGTATTGGACATAGTAAGTGACGGGTGGAGCCTGATATAGCTCCTCGATGCTTCGGTAGGTCTAATGAGAAAATTAGATGTGGCATTGGTCGAGGAATTTCCCAATTTGATATATTGTTTTGGCCAAAGCCTTAATCAGTTTTAGAAGTCTTGGATGAGGCCTTAAAAAAATGTTTTATAATGTCTAGTATTATACATTCGCTTATTATGAAAATAATATTGATGGTTCATGTGGTCATTCTACTAGTATAATACCCATGATTATATTTTATTATGGAATTATTTACTCAGCTCATATTCCTGCCATAGATGTTTTCATGTGTATTATTGGTAAAGACATGCATTTTAAATTATTCACCATGATTAATATTTATGTTATCTTCCACTGTATTTATTACCCTTACAGAGCGTTTGATCTCACCCCTTTCTATGTTTTATTTTTTCCAAGATGCGGAGAAGTATATTATGACTTACCTACAGGGATAGTCTAAGAGATATGAATGTGGTAAATAGAGACAATGTTGTAGTTATTTTTCATTTTATAATGTAATGTAATGTTCATGTATGTAATTTATTTTTCAAGACTCCAAAACTGGTCGGTCTTTCGGGAATTGATTCCTTGTAATCATGCCAATATTTTGTAATAATGCACCGACTCTGGGTAACTAGGGTCGGGGTGTTAGAGATATAGCCTAATGTCCTAGGTTAGCTTCTAGAAATACACCAAGGAAACAATATAGAGAGTAGTTAATGACACAATGAAATTTCAACTCATATAAATTATTAGTGTGTAATATAATCCCTTTGTCGTAATATATCTAATCGAGCAGGTTGCATGTCAGTGCCATCAACCTATGTTCTAAATATTTCTTTCATTGAATTTTCGTAAATAGAACTTAGACATATTAACACCATGGCTAAGGATTTATTTAGGCTATATAATTTCCATAAAAGGACTATAGATATTAACATCCATTAATGAACATAAGGGATAGATCCTTTCTCACATTATTCATTAATGAACTATTACTTATGACGCCCCCAACATATCCTACTTCATCAGGAACATTTGTCATCACGGTTTTTCTGATATATCTAACCGTGTGACTCATTATACTCATTAATAGTAATGTTATAGTCTAAGGACCAATACACACATCCAGAGATAGTAATATCTAATGACACATAGAATTGTGGATTTCCTATTGGTAGGTATCATTATCATAATATCCACACTAGACATTGCCAAGTGTGTTCACCATGAGAAGATGAAATAAAGTCCTATGAGTCTCCACCCCTGATATCATGTATCATTTGGGTCCTTAAAATTATATCATCTGTCTATAGAATATATATTCAAGAAGAGTGTCGTTGCACTACCGAGTTCTAATCACAGCAGTGAACTACTATGACCGTTTAGTATGACAGCTACTCTTAAGACATTATCACATACTATGTTACGTAGAACAATAATCATGATGTGATAATGAGTTAATTAAAATTCAAAAACCATGAATATAATTTTATCATAAATTATAAAGAATTTGGTTCTAGGGAATAGACTCCAACAGACTCTCACTTTCACTATAGCTAACTACTAACAACCTTCAGTCCGCTATCTCTCACATGATACTCATGCTTCTGCTGAAATAAGCCTTTAGTCCAGGGGTCCTCCATGTTATCTTCCATTGGTAATCTGATCACTGAAACTTTAACCCTCTGATAGAAACCCCTCAATAGGTTATACTTAAAGAGTATACTGCTTGTTTGTTAGTGTGACCTTGCCTCTTTTACAAGAGCCACTACTACAGTATAATCATAATACATTGTGATAGGGTTTTTACAAATAGGTACTACATCAGGATCCTGAAAAAAGTTCTGAATCAAATAGCTTTCTTAGATGAATCAAAAGCTGCTATATACTCAGACTCTGTTGTAGAATCATCAACAACTAGCTTCTTTGAACTCTACTATCTCACTACTCCTTTTCTGAGATAGAAAACCTATCATTATTGTGACTTCAAATAATTTTTATCTATCTGAAAATTAGAATTAGTATAACCCCTGATGACCAGTTCCTCATATCCTCCATACACTAGGAACATATCCTTAGTTCTTCTCAGATACTTAAGGATAAGCTTAATAGTAGTCCAATGTTGTTATCTTGGATCTTTTTTATATTTTCCTACCATGATTAATGCATAGGAAACATCATGTCTATTATATAACATGGAATATAAGATTAATCGTATCTTCGAAGTGTATGGGGTCTTACTCATTCTCTCTTTCACCTATTGTGTTTGGGGACTCATTTTCTTAGAAATATGTTAACCATGTGATACCTAAAAAAATACCATCTTGGTTTGTTTATACTAAATATATTTAGTATCTGGTCAATATAAGAACTTTGAAATATTCCACGAATCCTTTTGGATCTGTCACGAATGATCTTTATCTCTAGAATGTAGGCTTGTTCGCCAAAGTCCTTCATGGAGAATCACTTGTTCAAGAAGTTATTAACTGATTGTAATACGGGTATGTTGTTTCCAATAAGTATTATTTCATCAACATATACTACTATGATAATGAACACATTCCAACTAAACCTTTTATAAAAACAAAGCTCACATTCACTTTTAATGAAACCAAGTTCTTTTATGGATTCATTGAATCGAATGTTCCATGACTTTGATGCTTACTTCAATCCATAAATGTTTTTATCCAAATTTAAAATCCGTTTTGAATCATCTGGATTCAAAAACCCTTATGGATGTGTCATAAAGACATCTTCCTGAATATTTTCATTATGTAATTCCGTTTTAAAATCCATCTTCCAAATCTCATAGTCTTTGTAATCAGAAATAGAAAGTATTATTCTAATGTATTTAAACATGGAAACTGGTGAAAAGTTTTCATCATAAAAAATTCATTCATGCTATTTAAACCCTTTATCCACTATAATTTCTTTATAGGTACTTACTTTACCTTCCATGTCATATTTTCTCTTGAATACCCATTTGCATCCAACATGCTTTACATCAACTGGCACATCGACTAGAACACAAACATGGTTTTGATACATGGAATCCATTTTATAATTCATATCATCTAGCCATTTTTCATCTTATGAGATCTCTACTTCCTATTTATATGATATTGGTTCATCATTGTAAACCAATAATGAGTCACCATCATCAGTGACCAGAAAACCATATCTCTCTGGTTCTCTTACCTCTTTTATTATCCTACACAATACTTGGGTTTTAGGGACTAATTCTTCCATAAGGACCTGTGGAATATGTTCTTGTACCAACTCCTATGTATCTTGAGGATAAACTTAATGAAAGTCAATCTTTATCTCACTATCCATTTTGAGGATGTGGTCCCTCTCAAAAAAGATAGTGTATTAGGCTAAAATTACATTCTTGGATGAGGGATTGTATAGGTAATAACCCTTTTTTTAATTGGGATACCCTATAAAGATACACTTCATTTCCTGTGGTCTTACTTTTTTCCTGATAAGGCCTTAAGAAATTCCTTAGAACCCCATACGCTTGTATGCGACAAAATGGGTTTCTTTCCACTCCATAGATGGATGGGAATTATATTTTACACTTTATTTGGTACCCGGTTTAATGTGTATACCACAATTTTTAATGAATATCCCCAAAATGATAATGGAATATCTCCATGACTCATCATCAACCTTACTATTTCCAAAAAGGTATTGTTCCTCCATTCACTAACACCATTTCACTATGGTATATATGGTGGAGTGAGTTGAGATAGAATCCCAAACTCTTGTAGGAAGTTGATGAACTCTTGGTTAAGATATTCCCCACCTCGATCTGATTGAAGCTTCTTTATATTCTTAACAAGATGATTCTATACATCATTCCTGAATTCCTTAAATTTATCAAAGGACTCAGACTTATACCAAAGTAGATATATCCATATATACTTATGTCATTAATAAAAGTTATGATGTAAGAATATCCACCATTATCTCATACTATAATTGGTACACACATATATGTGCGTACCAATCCTAGAAGCTACGTGGATCTTTAAGCCTATCGACAAAAATAGTGATTTGGCCATTTTTCCTTTTAAAAAAGAATGAAATATATCAAGTGGTTTTATCTTAGAAGTGTCTAAATAACCATCTTGATAGAAAGTTTTCAAACACTTATCATTTACATCACCAAGATAGTGATTCCAAAGAAGGGTGTTATATAAGTCATGTGAACTTGATTCGTTATCAATTTCAAACACTTGGTTTTCATAACTTATTACATAAAGGATGTTATTTAAATGTTCCACACCATAAAATATGTTTTACTTATAAAATAAACATCTTTTTTCCAATCTTGAAAATAAACCCATTTTTATCTAAACTTGACAAAGAAATGATGTTTTTGGTAATAGTAGGTACATAATAACAATAATGTAAAACCAAAATCATTTCCATTGGGAATGGAATGTGGTAGTCACCAATGGCCAAAGTAGCCATCCATGATCCATTGGTATCTCCCAAATCCACCTCTCCTCGACCAATCTTCCAGAATCTTCTTGGTTCCCTCATTTGGATATAGATGTGAGCACTACAAGCTGTATCTAATACCCAATGTGTAGATATGGAAATATTTCACTCGATAATGAATGTACCTTTAACTTTCCCATTGAAACACCTAGAAAATTTATAATATTTTAATTTATAAATAAATTTAATTTTTTGCATTATTTATTTATACGCAACATAATGTTAATCTTATGCTACAAAAAATAATGAGTTGCCTTGCATTACTTACAAGGCCCAATTTTACCAAGGAACAATATATTAATAAAATATTATAATTTAATATAATAGAAATGTTAAATTAGTGGTTAAGAATAATATTAACAACATTTTTAATTTTATATATAATTTTTACAGTCATCTTATATGACATGATATAAGAATAAATTCAATTTTTCAGATAAAAGAAGTATTCTAAAAAAATACAATTTTTCTGCCTTTTAAAGGAGAAACCATTTTAAATTATATATCTGACACTATTATATATTAAATTTTACAAAATAAACTTTTTCCTGGGAAAAGATACATCAAAATTTATTTTGGATTAATTTTTGGTTTTTTCTGATAACTTGTATATTTTAATTAATAGTAAAACAATAGAGCATTTTAATTCAAAACTGCTTTTTCATATACGTTAATTATATAGTTAGATTATACTTTTAATTGGTTTTAAAGTATAATTAGATTATTTTTTTATAATTTAATATAATTTAGGTCATTGTAGTTATTTTCACATTAAAATTAGATAAAAACACATGCTAATCTTTTCATGATTTTTATTTAAAAAACCTCATTTTCTCATTTTGTCAATGAGGATTAATTTTATATTAATTATTGAAATTTATGTGTATTGAATTTTTAAAAGTGAGTTACATATTTGGAATCATTTATTATAAATTATGTAAATATGTTCCTTTTATTTTGGGGTATTATGAATAATAACTTTAGTAATTTTTTTATTTACTATTATTTAGGGTAAATATTGTAATTAAATGTAAAAATAATATTATAAAATTTCCCTAACAGCTTTAAAAATCCTATTTGATGACTAAATCCTACCATTATAATCTATGGTTCTAAATGGAATCATTTAGCAGACCCCTTTTCTTGAATATGACATGAATATTATTAAAATTATTGAATGTAACAAAATGTCACACTCTCATTCTTTATAATAATAATAATATTAACACAGAGATCAATAGGAGAAAACATAGATTATAAATAGTCTCTTAAAATATAAAAAAATTAACCACCTCATATAAATTCATTTAAAATTTTTAGATATTAAATAATTACTATAAATAATGTCTTAATAGTGATGTTGAAATTATTTTATTAATAAAAATATCAAATAAATGTTATTAATAATATTAATATAAATATAATTTGACCTAATTAATGAAATAAAATAATTTTATAAATAACTTATACATGTTAATAAAATATTTTATTAATTTATTATATGTTATAATGTTGGTTTGATATTATTAAAAATGTAAATATTTAATAGTATTAAAATTGACATAAATGATATTTTAAAATAAATAATTTTTTATTAAATGAAATAAAAGTCATAAAAATATAAGGTTCCTTAAAATAACTTAGATAATGTCAATGTTTTCATAAATGATCCAATTTATGTTCTTTTGGAATTTTATGGTAACTATATTAACCCTATAGTGTAAAAATACAAGAAGACACTATTAGAGTTAAAGTGATTAAATAAGGGTTAAATTCAAAAGATAAGGTTAATTATATGACCTAAACGTATGTAAAATTAATTTTTTGAGGTTATTTATACCCGATATCATCTTATAATAGAAATAAATCTCCTTGGAGATATTTTAAACCGAAAATAAAGTTATAATAAATTAATATTTAAAGATCTTCCAAAAGTGCTTATCGCCCCTCTTATAAACGGGCACTTCTCCTTCTCTTTAATAAAAACCTCCAAATATATTTGGTTAGGCCTAAAAATTTCCCTTTACTCCTCAAAATTACATCACTATATCCTATAGAAAATAATTTGGGCCTAAAGCCATCCTAAGGTGTCCTTCTGATCAAATCGAAAGGAGATACCTAAAAAAGAGGTAATTGTTTTATCACCTCTTTCAAATTTATTTTCTTCTTATACTTCCCCTTTCTATGTTTTTTCTATAAGAAATTAATAAATATATTATAATACATATATTATGATGTTATTATAGTTATGGTATATCCATATTACTCATTTCATCCATCCTATGATAACAATATCACCATGCGTGCGTACATACGGCTTACCGTCTCTATGTCGTGGGGTAATTTGTTAGTGAAAACTAATTTATTAAGATGGATATAATGATGAGTATAAAAGATATAAATAATTAATATAAAATTATTATTATTTATAATTAATATACCATCCAATTCCATTCCATTTAACCATTAAGGGAATGATATCGTTGCTCGTGCGTACGTACGACCTACCGTCTCCGTGAAGCGGTGAGATTCATTCTCCACATTTACCATTAAATAATGATCGTAAAATATATATAATGAGTAAAAATAATAATTATTAACTTAATATCGTTATAGATGAAAATATAAAACAACCTATGCATGAAAAACATGTCCTACATGACAAAACAGGAATGGTAATATGAAGCAGTTAACACCAGAAACGATGGTAGTACTGAAATATTATTAATAAAACAATATAAGAGGATCATATATGATATCATAAATATGGATATGGATATATTATAATTTAAAAACATAAATTTTTTATTATATATTGGGGTAACACAACCTCGACTAAAGGAAAGTACAAGGTAAGGGTTAATTTCACAATCTCATTTTTATCCTAGATTGTTTATACATAAGTATCCACTAGAGAATATTTATAATCCATGTCCATGTTTTGTAAACATAAATTTTAAAATAATTTTTCCCAAAATTGTTTAAATTAAATTATACCCATTTTTGACTTTTTATAAAATGTTTTGAAAGGAATATTTTGGTCATTTTCCAAACTAGGTACTTTGTGACCTTTTCGACAAATTAAGGAAAGAATGTTTTTTAACTTATACAGCACATGAATATTTTTCCTCCATTATGTCAAAATAAGATTTTGAATCTTCCATTACAATCTTAAAAAATTATTTTAAAATGAATTGTTTTCTTTTATAATTGTGAAGTTTTTAAAATATTTCAATTTAAAAAAGGAATATATCTATCAAAAAAATTTAATGATTTTATCAGATTATTTTCCTCTATATCAACATCCTTTGTTGGATTTTATAAATAATTGAGGTTGATTTATTGATTTTTTTGTGATATTTTTTATTGTGGATGTTTTATATTCATACCACTCATGGTTTATGGTTAAATTATTAACATTTCATATGCTAGTTTTAATACGACTGATTATTTTATGTTTCACCATTTTCATTGGAGGATTGTATTGGACTAAATAAGTGATAGGCAAGGCATTCTATAGGCCCTTGATTAATTGGTATGTGTCATGAGATACAATAGATATGTATTTTTCCAAGGCCTTAACCATTTATTTTTAGATGTTTTGGTCGAGGCCTCCACAGAATATTTCAGATGTACGACATTATGTATTCTGTCATTATGAGATTAGTTATTGATGTTACATGTGATTATTCCACTAGTAGAATATCCATGTGAATGTTTAAATGGAATTATTTTGTAACACCCCAAGCTTCCATGGTACACTTCTCTTTGAATAATACAGTAGCGTGTGTTGTACGCAACATCGAGTTCTAACACACCACAACCAATCAAACTAGCCGTTATGAATAGTAATACCCACTTTTTGAAATTTTATAAATTTTATCATTCAAAATGGACTTCATTTTTGGATTCAGAATATTGAAATTATCTTAGGGTGGATTTTTGATATTTTTCTAAAAACTTTCAATTTTTGATGAATAGTGAAAAAAACACTGAGTTACAATTTAAAACTGAATTTTTATTTAAATTTTTATTTATTATATTTAAATTTATTTTATGTCAAAATATATACATAATACCTATATAAGTTCAATGTAATTCATTGGAGTCAGTTTATAATAATTTTAGATATATAAAAATTTTATTGAACTTTTCACCATCTTTTACCCATCTCCTTGGAGAACTTTCAAATTCACATAAAACATAATTTTACTGGTTTTGTGAGTGGAATTTAAAAAATCCAGGAGACACCATTAATATAATGGAGTAAAATGTGGTTCAATAAGATAAAAATAATTTTCTGTGAATACAAACTTTTTAATTTTATTTACCACGGTTAAATGTAAATAAGGTAATTAAGGGTAAAAATAATATTAATATTACCCTAACACATGTCCTAATTCTATTGGATAAGGGTATATCGACCAAAAACAACCTTAGGAATAAAAAATTATCATTTATGTCCACTTGGATTAGATTAGGACATTTATTATTATTTAATTCAAAGAAGAGTTAAAAGAGTTAAAATCAAAGTTTAATTACTAAAACATTTTTAATATAGGGTTATACATAAGAGAAATTCAATTATAAATATTAATTATAAAAATAAAAGTATTTAATACATAATGGTATTTTATTTCTAATTTTTAGGCATTAAATAATTTAATTTTTTTATGACACAATGGTGATGCAGTAATTACCTTATTAATGAATTATTAAAATAATTGATATTATAAATATCCGAATAAATGTAATTTGAAAATTTTTATGAATTCAACTAATTTTATAGGTTAATATGACATATTAGGACTGGTTATATGAATTGTTTTCGAAGTAATAATTCTGTTATGAATTTATCAAAAACAAAATACCCAATAGTGTCAAAATTGACATAAAAGAGTTTTCAAAAAAAATATTATATTATTAATTTATATTCTATTACTAAAAATATAAGGTTTGGATAAAGGGATTATATATGATAGGTGTATCATTAATGGACCACTTGGGGGTCTCTTAGAAGTTTATAGTATGTTTATTAACTATATAATATAAAAATACCAAGAGACATGGTAAATGTCAAACTAATTAACTAAGAGTTAAAACTAAAGGATAAGGTTAATAAAATGACCCACACCTTTCTAAAAACTATTGGTTGAGTTGATTTTGACCCATCCCCACCTTAACCTTTAAATAATCCATTTTTGAGCCATTATAAACAGAATATTAATTTATTATAAAATTATACTTCTAGCTTTTCCTAAGGTGCCCCTCACCCCTTTTATAAATGGGAACTCACCCTTCTCTCAAATTCATACCTTAAAAGCCTTTTGGTTCGGCCAAAACCTTCCCAAATATCCTATCAACTTACCTAAATTCATCCAAGAGGAATTGTTTTGATCATAAATCCAACCTAAGTATCCATTTTGATCAAATCAAAAGGAAGAACCCGAAGAAGAGGTAATGTTTTCACCACCCTCTTTCAAGTTCCTTTCTTCTTCAACTTCTTATTTCTTTGTTATTTCCATTCTAAAATAATAACTCCAGTATGTTCTATATACTTTTATGTTATTATAAATATTGTACAACCATATTAAGCATTCTATCCATCCTTTGAATGAAATGTCACCATATGTGTGTATGTATGGCTTACCGTCTCCATGTCGTGATGTAATTGTTATTCAAAACATTATTATTTGGATGGGTATTATAATGATGTGTAATTGATGTAAATAATAAATATAACATGATAATTATTCTTTATATATGATATAACATCCAATTATATATTATTTTAATATCAAAATAATGATATTGTCGCTCGTGCGTACATACGGACTACCGTCTCCACGAACACGATGAGATTCATTCCCCATCATATCCATTCATGTATAATTATCATTCAATGATTAAAAATAATGTTTAAGGACTTGATATCGTTCTGGATATGAATAAGATAAAAGCTATCCAAAACAAACAAGTCTTATGTAACAAAACATATTAAAGAAAACGAGTAAGTAACACCCGAAACAACGATAATACTAAGATATTATTAACAAAGCAATGTTAAAAGATCATATATAATATCATATTAATTTAAATGATTCTTTTATAACTTAATAACAATTATTTCACCATTATACAGGATGTAAACATATCCTTGACCAAGGAAAAGTACAAGGTAAGGGTTAATTTCACAATCTCTTTATTATCCGTGATTGTTTTTACGTAAGTATCTACTGGGACCTCTCTGTCATCCACATCCATGTTTCTTAAATATGTATTTCAAATCATTCTTACTATTTTATAGACTATGGGTTAAAGTCATTTGTACTCTTGTTTTACTTTTTCTAACATGTTTATAATGGAATCTTTTCGTCATTTTCAAAATAAGGTCCTTTTTAACCTTTTCGACAAGAATTAAGGTAAGAATGTCTTTTTTAATTTATACGACGAGTGCGACTATTTACTGCCATTATAAAATTGATGAAGATTCCCTTACAAGCTTATAAGAATATTTTCAAAGTAAAATTTTCAATTATTTTGCTTTTAAATGATTTCAAAAAAAGAGATATTTCTCTCAAATAGTTTTGATTTCATCTATGTCAACATCCTTTGATTGATTTTTATCTTATTTGAAGTTAATTTATTATGATACAAAACTTCCATATTGTATTGAAGGTTTTGTGATATGTTTAACTATGTATGTTTCATTTTTATACCATTCATGGTCTATGGAGAAGGTGTTGACATTTCGTATGCTAGTTTTAATATTAATGTTTATGTTATGTTTAAACCTGTTCATATGAGGAATGCATTGGACTTAATAAGTGACGGGTGGATCCTGCTATAGATCCCTGATGCATCGGTAGGTCTCATGAGACAAACTAGTGTCTTGGAACAAGGCCTTGACAAAATCTTATTTTTAGTCTTGGCACAAGGCCTTGACTATGTGGTTATGATTGTCAGGCATTATGCATTCCATCATTATGAAAGTGGTTATTGATATTTCATGTGATTATTCGACAATTATAATCTCCATATGAATAAGTAAGTGGAATTATTTCATTTTTTCTTTTCCATATTATGCTGAAGTTCAAGTTTAAAAGGATTTTGTTTTAGTTATACATTTCCTGAAATGTTTATGCTTATTTATGAATGTTTCCGCTATATTGTTATCCTTACTGAGCATCTGAGCTCACCCCTTTCTATGTTTTATTTTTCCCAGGATGTGAAGAAATATTTTATGACTGACCTGCAGGGATAGTTTGAAGGGGATATAAGTGTGAACTATGGATACTTTGTTGTTGTAGTTTTACACTTTATGATGTAATGTAACATTTATGAATGTATCTAGTGATTCTAAGGCTACTAAACCATTCTGTCTTTTGAGACTTGATCTTTTGTGATCATGCCAACGTTATGTAATAACGCAAAGAATCTAGAAACTGGGGTTGGTACCTTATAGTTGGTATTAGAGAAAGTTTAGTACAAACCTTGGAAGCTGGATTTAGATAAACTCTGATTACAACACATATACCTAAGATGGAATTTGAGGATTGGTATAGAAGAACTTCCTAGAATTTTTGTATTGTAAAGATTTTGTGAGTTTTCTGAGCAATACATCCCTATATGGATACGAGTAGGTAGAGGTGGCTCTAGAACAGATGTACCTAAGGGTAAAACCCGAAAACACCACTTTGAGCTAGAATCTAATGGGAACTGGTGTACGACAATGGGCCTTGCTGCACTCTTGGTTATGACACTCCCGTGGGATATGCTTAGGATAATTATAATTTTCCTTACAAACCATTATGAATGTTTTATGAGTATATACTTCCTCAAAGAAATTTTTTTATTATTATTATGGATTATATCCATAAACTATTAAATTTATGTTAATTGTTTTACAAGTTTGGATTTATGTATTGGGATTCATAAAATAATCAAGTATATTCCATTGTTTAGAAACGACGCCTAGTGGAAGAAATTTAAACTTTATCAATGCACACACTCCATGTATGGATTTCCCTCCTGATCAAGATAATTATAGTGGAACTAGTGATGCAACTGGTGCTAATCAGCTAATCACCATACTGGGACAACTCACTCAGGTTATGAATAATAACTTTACCCATATAGAGAAACCAGATCCACAGCGTGTAGGATCAATGTCATATCTCTTGATGAGGAAACAACCTCTAACATTCAATGGGTGTACAAATACACTAGTAGATGAGCAATGGATAAATTCCTTAGAGAAAATATTTGACACCTTGGAGAGTAGAGAAAGGGAAAAAGTTATCATGGCAGTTTACCGCCTCACTGGAGATACTAACCAATGGTGGCCATTAATTCAGAACAAAAAGGAAGATGGCGAAGTATAAAATAAGGAATGGAGGGATTTCAAAGAGATTTTCTTAGAAAAATACTTTCCTCATGACCATCGAGCAGACATGGAAAGGACATTTCTGATTCTGAGAGAAAAAGAGGATAATAATGTCGCAAAGTATGAGGCTAACTTTACAAGGTGAGTGAGGTATGCTACAAATTATATACGTAACCCAAGATTTAAGATTGATCATTTATTTGATGGGTTAAAACCATTTTTCCGTCGAGCATTAGTCTCACAAACCTTCACGTTGTATGAAGATATTTTCTCGTGCACTATCAAGATAGAAACAGAATTATCTAAGTCTTACGACTTTAAAGCAAAGCAAGAGAGGAAGAGATCTTCTGATCACTCTGGAAATGGAAATAAAGGGAAGAAGGGAAAAGTTGAATATACATCCTATAGTAAATGTGGGAAGAAACACCCCAGTACTTGCTTGAAGGGAATGGGTGTCTGTTAAAAGTGTGGTGAAAAAGACCACCAAGCTCGTGATTTCAAGGGGAAGAAATAACCTACCGATATTCAATGCAACAATTTCAGGGATATGGGACATTATGCAAATGAATGTCCTAAGCATCAAGGGAACTTATCTCAGAAAATTACAAGGGATCAAGGACAAGATTATGCTATTACTACTGCTGAGGTAGAAGCTCTGAAAGACGTGGTGGCAGGTAATTCAATGGTTTCCTCAAGTTTAGCAAATGTATTATTTGATTCTGGATCATCAAATTGTTTCATATCTTCCCAGTTTGCTAAGAAGATTAGATATTTCCAATTTTATCTAGCAAGGGAGTTTTCAGTCAAAACTATTAAAGGAAGTATCATTGCTACAAAGTTTTGTGGATCCGTTCCCATTAGGCATATAAATGTTCTTTATCTGCTGATCTCATCGTCATACCCATGATTGAATTTGATATAATCCTTGGTATTGATTGGCTTTCAGACCATGATGTGAAAATTTATTGTAAGAATAATGATGTTATGATTTCTGATGATGATGATAAAGAACACCTTATCCTTAGAGTAGAATCATCACCACCTGATTCTTACCTAGATCCACCCCTAGTATCTCAACTTAATTCAATTATTGGGGAGGAAGAGAATGAAATAACTGTGGGTAAGGAAATGAATGTTCAAATAGAGGATGTGACTATTGTGAAATAATATGTAAATGTTTTTCTGGAAGATATACCTGGACATCCTCCAAAACGAGAAATTGATTTTTCCATTGATTTAATTCCCAGTTCAATCCTATATTGAAGACCCCTTATAGAATGACCACTGTGGAATTATTTGAACTAAATAAATAACTAGAGGAATTGAGTAATAAGGGATTTATTTTCCCTTGTGTTTATCTATGGGGAGCCCCTATCCTTTTTGTTATGAAGAAAGTTGGATCTATGAGGTTATGTATCAACTACAGGGAAATCAATGCTATAACAATAAAGAAAAATTATCCCCTACCCCGCATTGATGATTTATTTGACCAAATGCATGGAGCTCAATACTTTTCAAATATTGACATTCGATCTGGATACCATCAGTTGTGTGTGGAGAAGGAAAACATTCCGAAGATAGTATTTCGAACCAGGTATGGGCATTACGAGTTTACAGTAATGCCTTTTGGATTGACTAATGCACCCTATGTATTCATGGATTTAATGAATAGAGTTTTCAAGGAATATCTCTATGATTTTGTGGTGGTATTTATTGATGATATCTTGGTATACTCCAAAAGCTACAAAGAATATGAAAATCACTTGTGAATTACCCTGAAGACTCTAAGAAGACATGAATTATATGGGATGTTTAGAAAGTGTGAATTCTGGCTTCAGGAGATTTCTTTTCTTAGACATATTTTCTATAAGGATGGAATCTCTTTTGATCCTTCTAAGGAAAATTCAATCCAAGAATGGCTAGCACCAATGAGTATAACCGAGGTACACAGTTTTATTGGTTTAGCAGGTTATTATCGACATTTCGTCCAGAATTTCGCCCAATTGGATACCCATTAACCAAGATCAAACGTAAAGGGGTTAAATTTCTTTGGAAAAAAGAGTGTGAAGAATTTTTTGAGGAACTGAGGAGAAGATTAGTCAATGCTCCTATATTGACTCTACCATTGGGGAATTATGGGTTCGTTATTTATAGTGATGCATCAAAGAAAGGACTTGGTTGTATCCTTATTCATAACGATAGGGTTATTGCATATGCATCATGATGGCTAAAAATTCGTGAGAAAAACTATCCTACTCATGATCTTGAGTTAGTAGCTATAATCTTTACTTTGAAGATTTGGAGACACTATCTCTATGGTGAAAAATGTGAGATTTATACTGATCACAAGAGTTTGGAGTATATTTTCTCACAGAAAGAACTCAACATGAGGAAAAGGAGATGGATTTAACAACTCAAGGATTATGATTTCATGATACACTACCACCCGGGGAAGAAAAATATGGTGGAAGATCCTTTGAGTAGAAAGGATCATGGAGTTTTGAACAAGATGAGAGTTGAAAGGGATCATATTTTCATGGATTTAGTAAAGATGGATATGGGAATCACAATGAAATGTGAAACATCAATACTTTTTCAAATGGTTGCCAAACCATATTTACTAGAAAGGATAAATAGTTCTCATACCAATGATTATGAGTTAAAAAAGAAGATTAAAGCTGTGAATGATGGGAGACTCAGTGACTTTGTGTATGAAGTTGGAATTTTGAAATTTGGGAAGAGACTTTGTGTTCCCAATATACCTGATCTAAAAAGAGAATTATTAGATGATGCTCATAGTTCCAATTTCTCTATACACCATGGGAGCACCAAAATGTATTGATATTTGAAGAAACATTTTTGGTGGGACAAAATAAAGAGGGAGATTGTTGATTTTATGTCAAGATGTATGGTTTGTCAACAAGTGAAAGTTGGAAGGAAACAACCTGGTAGAGTATTGAAACCTTTTCCCATACCTGAGTGGAAATGGGATAATATCATGATAGACATTGTCATGGGACTACAAACGACTCCTAGAAGGAACGATGCAATATGGGTCATTGTTGATCATCTTACCAAGTCAGCACATTTTCTTGCTATAAGAGAGGATTTACCACTTGAACGTCTAGAAAGACTATATATTAATGAAGTTGTGAGGCTTCATGGAGTACCACTTTCAATTATTTCTGATCATGATCCCCATTTTACATCAAGATTCTGGAAAAGTCTTCATAAAGCCCAGGATACTGAACTTCGATTGAGCATTGCTTACCACCCCTAAACTGATGGACAATCGGAATGAACTATTCGAACATTAAAAGACATGTTGAGATCATGATCACATGACTTTCAGGGTATGTGGGATCAATATTTACCTCTGGTAGAATTTTCCTATAACAATATCTTCCATTCAAGTATTCAGATGGCACCATATGAAGCGTTATACGGAAAGAGATGTAGCACACCAACCTATTGGGATGACGATGGTGAAAGAAAACTTGTAGGCCCAGAACTAGTGGAGGAAATGATGGAAAAGGTTAAGGTGATCCAAAACCACATCAAAGCAGCTCAAAGTAGGCAGAAGAGCTATGCTGACAACCGAAGGAAGGATTGGGAATTTCAGGTAGCAGATCATGTTTTCTTGAAGGTATCTCCAAGGAGGGGTGTTATATGTTTTGGTAAGAAGGGAAAATTGAGTCCCAGGTACATCAGACCATTTGAAGTTGTAGACAGAATTGGGGCTGTAGCTTAATGATTGGAAATGCTTCCAAGTCTCTCCAAAGTTCAAGATGTGTTCCACATGTCACTTTTGATAAAATACATGTCTGACCTAACGCATGTACTCACCTATGAGGAATTAGAACTGGAACCCGATCTGTCTTATTCCGAAGAGCCTGTCAATATTCTTGATATGAGAGAACTAGTGCTAAGAAACCGGACGACTCATCTGGTAAAAGTTCTATGGAGAAACTATAAGATGGAAGAGGCAACTTGGGAACCCGAGGAACTTATGATGAAGAACCAACCAATTCTTTTCACACGGTAGTATTCTAGAAATTTTGAGGATGAAATTATTTGAAGGAGGGGAGAATGTAACACCCCAAGCTTCCATGGTATGCTTCTCTTTGAATAATACAGTAGTGTGTGTTGTTTGTAACTTCGAGTTATAACACACCACAACCAATCAAACTATCTGTTATGAATAGTAATACCCACTTTTTAAATTTTATAAATCTTATCTTTCAAAATGGACTTCATTTTTCGATTCGGAATATAGGAATTAGCTTAGGGTGAAATTTTGGTATTTTTCTGAAAACATTCAATTTTTGATGAATAGTGAAAAAACACTGAGTTATAGTTTAAAATCAAATTTCTATTAATATAATTATTTATTTTAGTTCAAAATAGATACATAATACCTATATAAGTTCAATGTAATTCGTTGGAGTCAGTTTATAATAATTTTAGATATATAAAAATGTTATTGAACTTTTCACCGTCTTTTACCCATCTCCTAGGAGAATTTACAAATTCACATAAAACATAATTTTACCGCTTATATGAGTGGAATTTCGAAAATCCGAAAGACAAGGTTAATATTAAGGAGTGAAATGTGGTTCAATAAGATAAAAATATTTTTTTGGTGAATAGTAACTTTTTACTTTTATTTACCAGGGTTAAATGTAAATATGATAATTAAGGGTAGAAATGATATTAATATTACTCTAACACATGTATTAATTCTATTGGACAATTTTATATCAACCAAAAACATCCTTAGGAATAAAATATTATCATTTAGGTCCACTTGAATTAGATTAGGATATTTATTATTATTTAATTTAAAGAAGAGTTAAAAGAGTAAAAATCAATGTTTAATTACTAAAACATTTTTCATATAGGGTTATACATAAGATAAATTAGATTATAAATATTCATTATAAATATAAAAGGATTTCCTACATAATTTTATTTTATTTAAAATTTTTATGCATTAAAATATTTAATTTATTTATGACACAATGGTGATGCATTAATTACCTAATTAATGAAATATTAAAAGAATTGATATTATAAATATCTAAATAAATTTAATTTGAAACTTTTTATGAATTAAACTAATTTTCTAGGTTAATATGAAATATTATTACTGGTTATATGAATTGTTTTCGAAGTAATAATGCGGTTATGAATTTATAAAAAACAAAAAACCAAATAGTGTCAAAATTGACATAAAAGAGTTTTCAAAAGAAATATTATATTATTAATTTATATTCTATTCTTAAAATTCTACGGTTCGGACAAAAGACTTATATAATGATAGGTGTATCATTAATGGACCACTTGTGGGTCTCATGGAAGTTTATAGTATGTGTATTAACTATATAATATAAAAATACCAAGAGACATGGTAAATGCCAAACTAATTAACTAAGAGTTAAAACTAAAAGATAAGGTTAATAAAGTGACCCAAACCTTCTAAAACCTATTGTTTGAGTTTTTTTTGACCCATAACCACCTTAAACTTTAAATAAACCACTTTTTATCCATTATAAACCGAATATCAATTTATTATAAAATAATATTTCTAGCTTTTCCTAAGGTTCCCCTCACCCCTCTTATAAAAGGTCACTCACCCTTCTCTCAAATTCATACCTTAAAAGCCTTTTGGTTCGGCCAAACCCTACCCACATATCCTATTAACTTACCTTAATTCATCCTAGAGGAATTAGTTATATCAGAAATCCAATCTAATTATCCATTTGGATCAAATTAAAAGGAAGAACCCGAAGAAGAGGTAATGTTTTCACCACCCTCTTTCAAGTTCCTTCCTTCTTCAACTTCTTCTTTATTTGTTATTTCCATTCTAAAATAATAACTCCAGTATCTTCTATATAATGTGATGTGATTATAAATATGGTACAACCATATTAATTATTCTATCCATTTTTTTAATGACATGTCACCATACGTGCGTACGTACGGCTTACCGTCTCCACGTCGTGACGTAATTGTTATTCAAAACATTATTATTTGGATGGTATGATAATTATGATTAATTTATTTAAATAATAAATATAATATGATAATGATTATTTATATATGATATAATATCCAATTAATTATTATTTAAATATCAAAATAACGATATTGTCGCTCTTGCGTACGGACGGACTACCGTCTCCATGAATGCGATGAGATTCATTCCCCATCGTATCCATTCATGTCTAATTCTCATTTAATGTTTAAAAATAATGTTTAAGGACTTGATATCATTCTGGATATGAATAAGATACAACCTATCCATAACAAACAAAGCTTATGTAACAAGACATATTAAAGAAAATGAGTAAGTAACACCCGAAACAATGATAATACTATGATATTATTAACAAAGCAATGTTAAAAGATCATATATGATATCATATTAATTTAAATAATTCTTGTATAATTTAATAAAAATTATTTCACCATTATACAGGAGTTTAACCTACCCTCATCCAAGGAAAAGTACAAGGTAAGGGTTGATTTCACAATCTCTTTATTATCCGAGGTTGTTTTTACTTAATTATCTATTGGGACCTCTTTATCATCCACATCCATTTTTCCTAAAAATGTATTTCAAATCATTCTTACTATTTTAAATACTATTAGTTAAATTAATTTTTACTCTTTTTTTATAAGATGTTTATAAAAGAATCTTTCTGTCGTTTTCAAAACAAGGTCCTTTTTAACCTTTTCGAAATAATTAAGGTAAGAATGTATTTTTTAAATTATATGGTGAGTGCGGATATTTTCCGACATTATAAAATTGACGAAGATTACCTTACAAGATTATAATAATATTTTCAAAGTAACTGTTTTAATTATTTGGCTTTTAAATGATTTCAAAAAAATAGATATTTCTCTCCAATAGTCTTGATTTCATCTATGTCAACATCTTTTGATGGATTTTTAGCTTATTTGAAGTTTATTTATTAGGATACAAATCTTCCATATTGTATTGAAGGTTTTGTGATATGTTTAACTGTGGATGTGTTATTTTTATTCCATTCATGGTTTATAGAGAAAGTATTGACATTTCATATGCTAGTTTTAATAAGAATGTTTATGTTATGTTTAAACCTGTTCATATGAGGAATGCATTGTACTTAATAAGTGATGGGTGGAGCCTACTATAGTTACTCGATGCATCAGTAGGTCTCATGAGACAAACTAGTTTCTTGGCACAAGGCCTTGAGAAAATCTTATTTTTAGTCTTGGCACAAGGCCTTGACTATGTGGTTACGATAGTCTGGAATTATGCATTCCATCATAATGAAAGTGGTTATTGATTTTCCATGTGATTATTCGACTAGTAGAATATCCATGTGGATAAGTAAATGGAATTATTTCATTTTATCTTTTCCATATTATGCTGAAGTTCAAGTTTAAAAGTCTTTTGTTTTAGTTATACATTGCCTTAAATGTTTATGCTTATTTATGAAAGTTTCCTCTATATTTTTATCCTTACTGAGAATCTGAGCTCACCCCTTTCTATGTTTTATTTTTCCTAGGATGTGAAGAAATATTTTATGACTGACCTAAAGGGATAGTCTGAAGGGGATATGAGTGTGTACTATGGAGACTTTGTTATTGTAGTTTTACACTTTATGATGTAATTTAACATTTATGAATGTATCTAGTGATTCTAAGGCTACTAAACCATTCGGTCTTTTGAGACATGATCTTTTCTGATCATGCCAATGTTATGTATTAACGCACCGACTCTGGAAACTGGGTTCGGGGCATTACAGTTGGTATCAGAGGAAGTTTAGTAAAAAACTTAGAATCTAGATTTAGATAAACTCTGATTACAACACATAGACCTAAGATGGACTTTGATGATTAGTATAGAAGAACTTCCTAGAATTTTGGTATTGTAGAGATTTTGTGAGTTTTCCGAGAAATACATCCCTATCTGGATAAGAGCAGGTAGAGGTTTCTCTGGCACATATGTACCTAGGGGTAAAACCCAAAAACCCCGCTTTGAGCTAGACTCGAATGGGAACTGGTGCACGGCAATGGGCCTTTCTGCACTCTTGGTTATGACACTCCTGGGGGATATGATTTGGATAATTATCATATTCTTTACAAACCATTACGAATGGTTTATGAGTAAATAATTCCTTAAAGAAAACATTTTTATGATTATGGATTTTATCCATAAACTATTCAATTTATGTTAAGTGTTTTACAAGTTTGGATTTATGTATTGTGATTCATAAACAAATCTAGTGTATGACATTGTTTAGAAATAAATCCTAGTGGAAGAAATGGAAACTGTATCAATGCACGCACTCCATGTAGGGATTTCCATCTAGATTAAGATAATTATAGTGGAGCTGGTGATGCAACTGGTGATGATCAGCTAATCACCATACTGGGACAACTCACTCAGGATATGAATAATAACCTTACCCGTATGGAGCACCCAGATCCACAGCGTGGAGGATCAATGTTAGATCGCTTCATAAGGCAACAACCACCAACATTCAATAGGAGTACAAATACACTAGTAGCTGAGCAATGGATAAATTACTTAGAGAAAATATTCCATGCCTTTGGGAGTAGTGAAAGGAAAAAATTTATCATGTCAGTTTACCGCCTCAGTGGAGATGATGACCAATGGTGGTCATTGATTCAAAACGCAAAGGTAGATGATGAAGTATCAAATAATTAATGGAGGGATTTCATACAGATTTTCTTAGAAAAATACTTTCCTCGTTACCATCGAGTAGATATGGAAAGTAAATTTCTGATTCTGAGAAAAAAGGAGGATGAGAATGTCGCAAAGTATGAGGCTAAATTTACATGGTTAGAGAGGTATGATGCAGATTATATATGTAACCCAAGAAGTAATATTGATCATTTCTTTGATGGGTAGAAATCGTTTCTTCATCGAGCATTAGTCTCACAAACCTTCTCATTGTATGAAGATATTGTCTCATGCGCTATCAAGACAGAAAAAGAATTCTCAAAGTCTTATGACTTTAAATAAAAGTAACAGAAGAAGATATCTTCTGATCACTTTGGAAATGGAAATATAGGGAAGAAGGGAAAAGTTGAATATCCATCCTGAAGTAAATGTGAGAAGAAACACCCCGGTACTTGCTTGAAAGGAATGGGAGTCTGTTACAAGTGTGGTGAAAAAGGCCACCAAGCTCATGATTGCAAGGGGATGAAAGAACATACTGATATTCAATGAAACAATTTCAGGGATATGGGACATTATGCAAATGAATTTCCTAATCATAAGGGGAACTTACCTCAGAAAAGTACAAGGGATCAAGGCCAAGCTTATGTTATCACTACTACTAAGGTAGAAGCTTCGAAAGAAGTGGTGGAAAGTAATTTAATGGTTTCCTCAAGTTTTGAAAATGTATTTTTTGATTCTGGATCAACACATTGTTTCATATTTTTCCAGTTTGCTATGAAAATTACATATTTACAATTTGATCTAACAAGGGAGTTTTCAGTCAAAACTCTTAAGGGAAGTATCATTGCTACAATGTTTTGTGGATCTGTTCCCATTAGGGCATATAAATGTTCTTTATCTGCTGATATCATCGTCATACCCATGATTGAATTTGATATAATCCTCGGTATGCATTGGATTTTAGACCATGATGCGAAAATTTATTATAAAGAAGAAGGAGGTTACGATTTTTTATGATGATGATAAAGAACACCTTATCCTTAGAGAAAAATCATCACCACCTGATTCTTACCTAGCTCTACCCCCAGTATGTCGACTAAATTCAATTATTGGGGAGGAAGAGAATGAAATAACTGTGGGAAAGGAAAGGAATGTTAAAATAGAGAATGTGACTATTGTGAAAGAATATGTAGATGTGTTTCCGGAAGATATACCTGGACATCCTCCAGAACGAGAAATTGAGTTTTCCATTGATTTAATTCCCGGTTCAAGGCATATATCGAAGACCCCTTATAGAATGGCCATTGTGGAATTAGTTGAACTAAACAAACAACTAGATGAATTGAGTAATAAGAGATTTATTCGCCCTAGTATTTCTCTATGGGGAGCCCTTGTCCTTTTTGTTATGAAGAAAGATGGATCTATGAGGTTATGTATCGACTACATGGAAATAAATGCTATAACAATAAAGTACAATTATCCCCTACCTCACATTGATTATTTATTTGACCAACATCCTGGAGCTCAATACTTTTCAAAGATTGACCTTCGATCTGGATACCATCAGTTGTGTGTGAAGAAGGAAGACATTCCGAAGACAGTATTTCGAACTATGTATGAGCATTACGAGTTTACAGTAATGCCTTTTGGATTGACTAATGCAACCTCTATATTCATGGATCTAATGAATAGATTTTTCAAGGAATATCTCGAGGATTTTGTGGTGGTATTTATTGATTATATCCTTGTATAGTCTAAAATCTACGAAGATCATGAAAATCACTTGCGTATTATCCTGAAGTCTCTGAGTAGAAATGAATTATATGGGAAGTTTAGAAAGTGTGAATTCTGGCTTCAAGAGATTTCCTTTATTGGCCATATTGTCTATAGGGATGGAATCTCTATTAATCCTTCTAAGACCAAGGCAATCCAAGAATGGCCAGGACCAACGAATATAACTGAGGTACGCAGTTTTATTGGTTTAGCAGGTTATTATCGACGTTTCGTCTAGAATTTCACCCGACTGGCTAACCAATTAACAAAGCTCACACGTAAAGGGGGTTAAATTTTTTGGAAAAAAGTGTGTGATGAATGTTTTGAAGAAATGGAGAGAAGATTAGTCAATGCTTCTATATTGAATCTACCATCACGGAATTATGGGTTCATTATTTATAATGATGCATCGAAGAAAGGAGTTGGTTGTGTCCTTATGCAGAATTATAGGGTTATTGCCTATGCATCATGACAGCTAAAAATTCATGAGCAAAACTATCATACTCATGATCTTGAGTTAACAACTGTAATATTTTCTTTGATGATTTGGAGACACTATCTCTATGGTGAAAAATGTGAGATTTATACTGATCACAAGAGTTTGAAGTATATTTTCTCACAGAAAGAACTCAACATGAGGAAAAAGAGATGGCTTGAACTACTCAAGGATTATGATTTCATGATACCCTACCACCTAGGGAAGGAAAATAAGGTGGAAGATTCTTTTAGCAGAAAGGATCATGGAGTTTCGAACAAGATGAGAGTTGAAAGGGATCCTACTTTCATGGATTTAGTAAATATAGATATGGGAATCACAATGGAATGTGAAACATCAATACTTTTTCAAATGGTTTCCAAACCATCTTTACTAGAAAGGATAAATAGTTCTTATACCAATGATAAAGAGTTTAAAAAAAAGATTAAAGATGTGAATGATGGGAGATTGAGTGGCTTTGTGTATGAAGATGGAATTTTGAAATTTGGGAAGAGACTTTGTGTTCCCAATATACATGATCTAAAAATAGATTTATTGGATGATGCTCATAGTTCCAATTTCTCTATACACCCTGGGAGTACCAAAATGTATAGATATTTGAAGGAACATTTTTGGTGGGATGGAATGAAGAGGGAGATTGTTGATTTTGAGTCAAGATGTATGGTTTGTCAACAAGTGAAAGCTGGAAGGCAATAGCCTAGCAGAGTATTGAAACCTTTTCTCATACCTGTGTAGAAATGGGATAATATCATGATGGACTTTGTCATGGGACTACCAAGGACTCCTAGAAGGAACAACAAAATATGGTTCATTGTTGATCGTCTTACCATGTCAGCACATTTTCTTGCTATAAGGGAGGATTTACCACTTAAACGTGTAGAAAGACTATATATTAATGAATTTGTGAGGATTCCTGGAGTACCCATTTCAATTGTTTCTGATCATGATCCCCGTTTTACTTCAAGATCTGGAAAAGTCTTCAGAAAGCCCGGGATACTGAACTTCGTTTGAGCACTGCTTACCACCCCCAAACTAATGGACAATCATAACTGACTATTCAAACTTTAGAAGACATGTTGAGATCATTCCCACTTGAATTTCAGGGCATGTGGGATCAATATTTACCTCTGGTAGAATTTACCTATAATAATAGCTTCCATTCGAGTATTTATATGGCACCATATGAAGCATTATATGGAAAGAGATGTCGCACACCAACCTGTTGGGATGACGTTGGAGAAAGAAAACTTGTAGGCTTAGAACTGATGGAGGAAATGATGGAAAAGGTGAAGGTGATCCAAAACCACATCAAAGAAGCTCAAAGTAGGTAGAAGAGCTATGCAAACAACCGAAGGAAGGATTTGGAATTTCAGGTAGGAGATCATGTTTTCTTGAAGGTATCTCCATGGTAGGGTTTTATATGTTTTGGTAAGAAGGAAAAATTGAGTCCCAGGTACATCGGACCATTCAAAATTCTATAAAGAATTGGGGCTGTAGCTTATCGTTTCACAATGCCGTCAAGTCTCTCCAAAGTTCACAATGTGTTCCACATATCACTGTTGAGAAAGTACATGCCTGACCCAATGCATGTAATCATATATGAGGAATTAGATCTGGAACCCGATCTGTCTTATTGTAAAGAACCTGTCAATATTCTTGATATGAGAGAACAAGTTCTTAGAAACCGGATGACTCGTCTGGTAAAAGTTCTATGGAGAAACCATAAGATAGAAGAGGAAACGTGGGAACCCGAGGAACTTATGATGAAGAACCACCCAATACTTTTCACATGGTATTATTCTAGAAATTTTGAGGACGAAATTATTTGAAGGAGGGGAGAATGTAACACCCCAAGCGTCCACGATACGCTTCTCTATGAATAATACAGTAGCGTGTGTTGTACGTAACTTCGAGTTCTAACAGACCAAAACCAATAAAACTATCCTTTATGAATAGTAATACCCACTTTTTGAAATTTTATAAATTTTATCTTTCAAAATGGACTTTATTTCTGAATTCGGAATATGGGAATTAGCTTAGGGTGAATTTTTTGTATTTTTCTGAAAACATTCAATTTTTTATGAATAGTGAGAAAAACACTAAGTTATAGATTAAAATAGAATTTTTATTTAAATAATTATTTATTTTAGAACCAAATAGATACATAATACCTATATAAGTTCAATTTAAATCATTGGAGTCAGTTTATAATAATTTTAGATATATAACAATTTTATTGAACTTTTCACCGTCTTTTACCCATCTCCTAGGTGAATTTGAAAATTTACATAAAACCTAATTTTACCTCTTCTATGAGTGGAATTTCGAACATCCGAGAGACAAAATTAATATCAAGTAGTAAAATGTGCTTCAATAAGGTAAAAATAATTTTTGGTGAATAGTAACGTTTTTCTTTTATTTACCACGGTTAAATGTAAATATTATAATTAAGGGTATAAATGATATTAATATTACCCTAAAACATGTGTTAATTCAATTAGACAAGTGTATATCAACCAAAAACAACCTTAGGAATAAAATATTATCATATAGGTCCACATGGATTAAATTAGGACATTTATTATTATTTAATTCAAAGAAGAGTTAAAAGAGTTAAAATCAAAGTTTAATTACTAAACCATTTTTAATATAGGGTTATACATAATATAAATTATATTATAAATATTAATTAGAAATATAAAACGATTTCCTATATAATGGTATTTTATTTATAATTTTTAGACATTAAATAATTTAATTTATTTATGACACAATGGTGATGCAGTAATTAACTACTCTATGAAATATTAAAATAATTGATATTATAAATGTCCAAATAAATGTAATTTGAAACTTTTTATGAGTTAAACTAATTTTATAGGTTAATATGATATATTAGTACTAGTTATATGAATTTTTTTCTAAGTAATAATGCTGTTATAAATTTATCAA
This sequence comes from Viscum album, assembly GCA_963277665.1. Lineage (NCBI taxonomy): Eukaryota > Viridiplantae > Streptophyta > Magnoliopsida > Santalales > Viscaceae > Viscum > Viscum album. The sequence goes on from OY728123.1 coordinate 2,043,590,339, forward strand.
AAACAAAATACCCAATAGTGTCAAAATTGACATAAAAGAGTTTTTAAAACAAATATTATATTATTAATTTATATTCTATTCCTAAAAATATAAGGTTCGGCCAAAGGACTTATATAATGATAGTTGTATCATTAATGGACCACTTGGGGGTCTCTTGGAAGTTTATAGTGAGTTAATTAACTATATAATATAAAAATACCAAGAGACATGGTAAATGTCAAACTAATTAACTAAGAGTTAAAACTAAAGGATAAGGTTAATGAAGTGACCAAAACCTATCTAAAACCTATTGGTTGAGTTTTTTTTGAACTATTCTAACCTTAACCTTTAAATAATCCACTTTGAAGCCATTAGAAATCGAATATGAATTTATTATAAAATAATATTTCTGGATTTTCCTAAGGTGCCCCTCACCCCTCTTATAGAAGGGCACTCCCCCTTCTCTCAAATTCATACCTTAAAATCCTTTTGGTTCGGCCAATCCCTGCCCAAATATCCTCTCAACTTCCCTAAATTCATCTTAGAGTCCTTATTTTGATCATAAATCCAACCTAAGGATCCCTTTTGATCAAATAAAAAAGAAGAACTCGAAGAAGAGGTAATGTTTTCACCACCCTCTTTCAAGTTCCTTTCTTCTTCAACTTCTCCTTTCTTTGTTATTTCCATTATAAAATAATTAATACCACATATTATATATAATGTGATGTTATTATAAATATGGTGCAACCATATTCAGTATTATATCTATCCTTTTAATGACATGTCACCATACGTTCGTACGTACGACTTACCATCTCCATGTTGTGGTGTAATTGTTATTCAAAACCTTATTATTTGGATGGGTATGATAATGATGTGTAATTGATGAAAATAATAAATATAACATGATAATGAATCTGTATATATGATATACCATCCAATTATATAATATTTTAATATCAAAAGAATGATATTGTCGCTCATGCGTACGGACGGACTACCGTCTCCACGAATGCGATGAGATTCATTCCCCATCGTATCCATTCAAGTATAATTCTAATTTAATGATTAAAAATAATGTTCAAGGACTTTATACCATTATGGATATGAATAATATACAACCTATCTATAACAAACACGACTTATGTAACAAGCATATAAAAGAAAATGAGTAAGTTAACACCCGAAACAACGATAATACTAAGATATTATTAAAAAAGCAATGTTAAAAGATCATATATGATATCATATTAATTTAAATTATTTTTTTATAATTTAATAACAATTATTTAACCATTATAAAATATTTTAACCTACCCTCGACCAATGAAAAGTACAAGGTAAGGGTTAACTTCACAATCTCTTTATTATCCGATGTTGTTTTTATGTGAGTATCTACTAGGACCTCTTTATCATCCACATACATGTTTCTTAAAAATCTATTTCAAATCATTCTTACAATTTTATAGACGATGATTTAAAGTCATTTTTACTATTTTTTGACTTTTTATAATATTTTTATAAAGGAATCATTATGTTGTTTTCAAAACAAGGTCCTTTTTAACCTTTTCGACAAAATTAAGGTAAGAATGTATTTTTTAACTTATAGGGTGAGTGCGGCTATTTTCCAGAATTATAAAATCGAAAAAGCTTCCCTTACAAGCTTATAAAAATATTGTCAAAATAATTTTTTTAATTATGTGGCTTTCAAATGATTTCAAAAAAAGAGATATTTCTCTAAAATAGTTTTTATTTCATCTATGTCAATATCAATTGATGGATTTTTATCTTATTTGAAGTTGATTTATTATGATACAAAAATTCCATACTGTATTGAAGGTTTTGTGATATGTTTAACTGTGGATGTGTTATTTTTATACCATTCATTGTTTATGGAGAAAGTATTGACATTTCATATGCTAGTTTTAATACGAATGTTTATGTTATGTTTAAACCTGTTCATATGGGGAATTCATTGGACTTAATAAGTCAAGGGTGGAGCCTACTATAGCTCCTCGATGCATCGGTAGGTATCATGAGACAAACTAGTGCCTTGGAACAAGGCCTTGACAAAATCTTATTTGTATTCTTCGCACAAGGCCTTGACTATGTTGTTATGATAGTCTGGCATTATGCATTCCATCATTGTAAAAGTTGTCATTGATATTTCATGTGATTATTAGACTAGTAGAATATCCAAGTGAATAAGTAAATGGAATTATTTCATTTTATCTTTTCCATATTATGCTAATGTTCAAGTTTAAAAGCCTATTGTTTTAGTTAAACATTGCCTTAAATGTTTATTTTTATTTATGAATGTTTCCGCTATATTGTTATCCTTACTGAGCATCTGAGCTCACCCCTTTCTATGTTTTATTTTTCCAGGATGTGAAGAAATATTTTATGACTGACCTGCAGGGATAGTCTGAAGATGATATGAGCATGGACTATGGAGACTATGTTATTGTATTTTTACACTTTATGATGTAATTTAACATTTATAAATGTATCTAGTGATTCCAAGGCTACTAAACCATTCGGTCTTTCGAGAATTGATATTTTCTGATCATGCCAATGTTTTGTAATATCTCCCCGACTCTGGGAAACTAGGGTCGGGGTGTTACATATTTGATTTATTCTTATAATATTATGTTTAAATGTCTTGTGTTTCAGTTTTATACCTTACCTTAAAAGTTTCTTCTTATTTATGAAAGCTTCTACAATATTGTTTAACCTTATTGAGCATATGAGCTAACTAATTTTATATGTTTTATTTTCCTAGGATTCCATGAATTGTTTTATGATTGATATGAATGGTTAATCTAGGATAATATTGGAATGATCAAATAATGCACTATGTTTCATATTATTTTGTGAATTATAATGAAAGTTTCATGTATATAATCTATTTTCCAAGAGTGCGAAACTGATCAGTCCTTCAAGACATAATTCCTTGTAATCATGCCAATGTATTAAAATAATGCACCAGATCTGGGATTTTGGGGTTAGGGAATTATAGTTGGTCTTAGAGGTATTTTAGGAACAACCTTAGAAACTAGATTTAAAAAACATAGATTATTAAAGAAAACCCTAATATTGACTTCATGTATATGTATAAAAAATGTTCTAGTGTTTTTATAGGGTAGATATTATGTATGTATTCCTAGAAAATAAATCATTTTGTGGATAATACAAGTGGAAATAGTTCTGGAATAGATGTACTTAGGAGTAATAACTCTAACAATGTGTTCCGGGCCTAACTTGGGGTAACCTGGTACACGACAACGATCCTTACTGCGTACCTAGTTTGACACTCTCAGTGGATATTCTTAGGGTAATTCACATTTTCTTTACATACCATTATGAAGTATTTATGAGTAAATATGTCCCCAAGGAAAAAATTTCTATAATTATGAGATTAGATATGTGTAAAATTTTCAATTTATGTTAAGTGTCTTACTAGTTCGAAATTATGATTTCATATTTATAACCTAATCTAGTGTATTCCATCTTTTAGAAATAGTTTCCAGTGGAAGAAATTGGAATCATACCAAATCATGTAATTCTTAAAGATATTATCCTCCTATGTAAGATAATTATGTTGCAGCTGGAGATGAAACTAGTAATGATTATATTATAAATATACTGGGACATCAGACTCAGGTTATGAAAAATAACCTTACCTGTATGAGGAACCATAATCCACAACATGGAGGAAAAATGTTATACCGCTTCATAAGATAAAATCCAACAACATTCCATGGGAAAATAAATCCATTTATATCTAAGCAATGGATAAGTTCCTTAGAGAGAATATTTATTGATTTGGGGAGTAATGAAAGGGAAAAAGTTGTCATAGAAGTTTATCATCTCTCAGGAGATGTAGATCAATGGAGGTCATTAATTCAATACATGAAGGTGGATGAAGATGTTGAAAATATGTAATATAGGGAGTGTAAAGAACTTTTTTATAGAAAAATAATTTCCTCGTGAAAAACGATCCGATATTGAGAGTCAATTTCTAATTCTGAGGATAAAAATGTTGAAATGCATAAAGCTAACTTCACAAGGTTAGCAAGGCAAGATACAAACTACATACATAACCCAAGTAGTAAGATTGATCATATCTTTATGGGTTAAATCCATTTCTCCAAAAGGCATTGGTATCCCGAAATTTGTTATCAAATGAAGAGATAGTCTCATGTGCTATGAAGACAAAGAAATAATTTCCTATGTCTTATGAATTTAAGGGAAATAAAGAGAATAAAATAATAGTGGAGAAAGAGATGGATAATTGGAAGAAGGGAAAGAATAATTTTACCACATGTGACAACTATGGAAGTAAGTAACTTGGTGCCTATTTAAAATGAAAATGAATTTGTTTCAAGTGTGTTGAGAAAGGACATCATGTTTGTGATTGTAAGGGAATCAAAGAAGCAGCACATGGACAATTCTATAATTATAAAGTGATTGGATATTATGAAAATGATTGTCAAAAGTGTCAAGGAAATATGGCTCATAAGAAGAAAATTGATCAAGGTAAAGGTTATAGTGTTACTATAGTCGAAGTGAAATAATTAATGTAATTATGTTTTTGGATTCAAGAATTATGTTATTATATTTTGGTTATAAAAATAATGTTATATATAAGGATTGTACGATAGTACTTATTTTTTAAGTATTTCAAACCATAAATTATTTTGTTAAATATTTTCTGGTTATAAATGAATTTTTTAATAAGAGGTACATTATGTTGTTTGAGGAATTTTATGTTACGATTGATTTTGGAAATTTAGAGACCTTTTTAAACTGTTAATTTGGACAGAAGTATTTTGGAAATGTCATATTGTTTGAATGGATTAAGATAAACATTTGATAACATTTTTTAAGGTTAAAACATTTATTAAGGGTATTTTTTGTATTTTATAATATTATTTTTTTATAAAAAGGAAAACCTTCAGGTTGGGTGACAACCTATTTTTTCGGACAAGGCTGCGGGAATTGAACCCACACCTGAAGTGTTACAAGGATTTATCACCTACCACTGACCTAAGGAATGTTCCTAGTAAGTATACCATATTATATTTATTTAAACAATATAATTTCATTTTTGGAACCTCATATGATTAAGGTAAATAGAATATTTTGAAATTTTATTATCATTTTGAAGAGAATGATGAGTTTGTGGTAGAAATTATTAAAATAATGGAACTCTATTTTTCATGTAAATATGATTCATTATATTCGTAGTATATGAAGTAAATGAATTCTTAAACTCTTGTTAAAGGATCATGAATCCAAAATTGTATTCCTAGTACTTTCTTTTACGATGAATCAAATGGATCATAGGATCATCACAGATTTGCTGCTTTATAGTTGTAATATTTTTTGTAATCATATTCTATATTATTCTCCATCAGAGCTTAATGGTTACATTTTATTTCGTGTCCATATTTTACAATATGGAACCCAAGTGGGTGTTATCTCTGGTGATCTTCATACTTCTTTTTTTATTTCACAATGGTGGTCTCATTAATCCATTTTCTAATATGGGATTTCCACAATGATATTATGAAATGAAAAACTTCTAGTATTCAATCCCGAGTTTAAATTGCGTTGACCCAATTTATTGAAGGATGAGAGAATGTAACACCCCGAGAATTTATAATATTTTCATTTCTAAATTTTTTTTTCGTGGTTTCTTTATACACAACACCATGTTAAGCATACGCTACATAGAACAATGAGTTGTCTCGCATTACACGTAGGGCCAAGTTTTACCAAAAATTTTTTATTAATAAAATATTATTATTTAATATAATATATCCATTAAATTTTAGGTTATTAATATTATTAAAAAAATAATTATATATGTAATTGTTTACATTCATCTTATATGACATGATATAATAATAAATTCATTTCTTGGATAAATGTAGTATTTTCAAAAAATTTAGTTTTTACACCTTTTAATGGAGAACCCATTTTAAATTCAATATTTACACTATTTTATATTCAATTTTAAAAAATAATATTATTATTTTTAATACTAACATCAAAATGTTGTTTACATCGATTTTTGGTATTTTTTGATAACTTTCATATTTAAATGAATAGAAAAAATACCATATTTTCATTCAAAACTGATTTTTCATCAAATTTATTTACATTGATAGATTATTCTTTTAATTGGTTTTAAAGTTTAATTAGATTATGTTTTTATCATTTAATAAAATTAAGTTCATAGGATTTATTTTCACATTAAAATTAGACATAAACACATGCTAGTCTTTTATGGGTTTTACTTTAAAAAAACTTATTTTATTATTTTATAAATGGTGATTAATTATGAATTAAATATTGAAATTTCTGTGTTTTGAATTTTTAATAATGTATTCAATATATTTTCAATCAGTGGGTCCAAATATATTAATATGTTTCTTTTATTTTTGGGAATTATGAATAGTAACTTTAGTAAAAAAAATATTATTGTGGTTAAGGGTAAATCGAGTAATTAAAAGTTAAAATAATATTATGAAATTATCCTAACACCTTTCAAATTATATTTTATGACTAAATTATACCCTTATAATATATTTTTCTAAATTTAATCATTTAGTGGACCATTTTCCAGGAAAATGACTTGAATATTTTTAAAATTAACGAATGTGACAAAATTTTACACTCTAATTTCTTATAAGTATAATAATTTTAATATAAAGATATCCAAGAGATAACATCAATTATAAATGGAATCTTGAAATATAAATAAATTAACTACATCATATAAATTTATGTATAATTTTTTTGAGATTAAATAATTACCATTAATGATGTCACAATATTGATGTAGAAATTATTTAATTAATAGAAATATCAAATAAATGATATTAAAAGTATTAATATAAATATAATATTACTTAATTAATGAAATAAACTGATTTTATTGAAAACATAGACATGTTAATTATATATTTGAATTATGTTTTCGAAGTTATCATGTTGGTTTGATATTCTTAAAAATGAAAATATTGAATAGTATTAAAATTGACATAAATGAAATTTTAAAATAAATAATGTTTTACTAAAAGATATAAATTTCATAAAATTTTAAGGCTCAGAAAAATAACTTTTATAATGTAAAATATTTCATAAAGGGTCTAATTGGGGATCTTTTTTAATTTTATAAAAAATATATTAACCCTGTAGTGTAGAAATACAAGAAGACGTGGCAAGAGTTAAACTATTAAACTAGGGGTTAAATTTAAAATATAAGGTCAATTGTATTAACTAAAAATCTATAAAATTAAATTTTTGAGTGGATTTATAACCAACCTCCTATTATTCTCAAAATAAATTACCTTTTATCTATTTTAAACTGAAAATCAATTTATAATAAAATTAATTTTTTAAGATCTTCTAAAAGTTCCCCTCACCCTTCTTATAATAGGGAAATTTTTATTCTATTTAATTCACACATAAAAATCCATTTGGTTCCCCCAAAAAATTTCCATTACCTCTCCCAAATTCCCGTCATTCATCCCAGAGTCCATACATTGGGCATAAATCCAACCTATGTATTCCTTTTGAGAAAACCAAAAGGGGATACATAAAAAAGAGGTAACTATTTTATCACCTCTTTCAATGTTTTTTTTCTTATTATACATCCTTTTTAGGTGTTTTTTTAAAAAAAAGTAATAAATATAGTATCATACATATAATAATATTCTATTATAATCATTTTACAACTATATTCCACATTTTATCTATCCTATGAATAACATTATCACCATGCGTGCACGCATACAGCTAACCATCTCCACATTGTGGTGTAATTTGTTATTCAACACCACTTTATTTTGATGGGTATAATAATGAGTATAAAATATGTAAATAATTAATATGTAATTATTATTATTCATTATAATTAATATACCATCCATTTCCATACCATTTAATCATCAAGGGAATGATATTATCGCTTGTGCGTACGTACGACCTACTGTCTCCACGATGAGGCGAGATTCATTCTCTATATTAACCATTCAAGAATGATTATAAAATTTATTTGATGAGAAAAAAATAATAATTATGAACTTAATATCATTTTGGATAAAAATAGAATACATTCTATGTATAACAAACATGACTTACACAACAAAAGAGGAATGGTAAAATGAACCAGTTATCACATGAAACAATGGAAATACTGAAATATCATTAACAAAACGATATAAGAGGATAATGTATGATATAATAAATTTGGATATGGTTCTATAATTATTTAATAATAAACATTAATCATTATACAGAAGGTTAACATGGCCTTAACTAAAGGAAAATACAAGGTTATGGTTAATTTAGAAATCTCATTTTTGTCCGAGATTGTATATATATAAGTACCTACTAGGGAATATTTATCATCCGTGTCCATGTTTCGTAAAAATAAGTTTAAAAATATGTTTTCACAAAAATTGTGTAAATAAATTTATACCCATGTTTGTATTTTTATAAAAAATTTGAAAATTAATCTTTCTATCATTTTCCAAACAAGGTACTTTGTGACTTTTTTGAAAAAATTAAGTAAATAAGGTTTTTTAACTTATGCTGCATGAGTGGATTTTTACACCATTATGTCACCTTATCATTTCGAATCTTCCATTAAAATATTTTAAAGTTATTTTCAAAAGAATTTTTTTCTTTTATAATTGTATGTATTTTAAAATATTTCAATGTAGAAAAGGATTCTATCATTTAAAAAGTATTAATGATTTTTTTCAGATTATTTTTGTGTATGTAAACATCCTTTATTAGATTTTATATGTAAGTGAGGTTGTTTTTTTGATGTTTTATGATATTTTTTACTTTGTATGTGATATTTTGATACCATTAATGGTTTTTGGTTAAAGTATGAATATTTATTATTCTATTTTTAATATGAATGTTTATGTAATGCTTCACCCTATTCATATGAGGAATGTATTGGACTTAATATGTGATGGGAATGTCCTTCTATGCCACTCAATACATTGGTTTATCTCGTGAGACAAACTAGATATGGATTTGGTTGAGGCCTTAACCATTTATTCTTAGATTTCTTGGCTTAATCCTCGATGGTATGATTCAAATGTACAACGTTACACATTCTTTCATTATGAGATTTGTTATTGTTATTACATGTTATTATTCAACTAGTAGAAAATCCATGTGAATGTTTAAATAGAATTACATGATTTATTCTTTACATTTTATGATGAATATTATGGGTAAAATGATTTTGTTTTAGTTTTATACCTTTAATTAAATGTTTATGCATATTTATGAGAGATTTTTCAATATTGTTTAACCTTACTAAGCATCTGAGATCACCCCTTTTGTATGTTTTATTTTACCAGGTTGCCAAGAAGTGTTCAATGATTGATACACAGGGTTATGCTAGGAGAATAATTTCATTCTAAAAGAATCGACTATGTTACATATTATGTTCGGAATTATAATGAATGTTTCTTGTATATAATCTATTTTCCATGACTTCTAAATTGATCTATCCTTTAGGATATGATTCCTTACAATCATTCAAATATATTAAAATAATGCCTCAGCTCTAGGCTTCTAGGGTCAGTGCATTATACCCTTTCTTTTGGGTGTAGTTCCTCTTCCAGTGTCCTGGCTTTCATTACGCAAAACATTATTCCCCATTTTCTTTTCCCTAACTATAAATATTATTCTTATTGGTAAGATGGTGATCAGGAGCTTTATACTATTTATAAGACTTGGGCCCCATTTCCTTTTCCTTCCTCTTCTTATTCAATAAAAGGACTACGATCTTCTCATTCCCCATGTCCTTATCAACTTGGTGAGTCAAGGTTATAAGTTCCAATAGACTTTTATCACTATTTCTCATATTATAATTCACAATAGAATTAGAGAAAGTCTTTGGCTATGATGAAAGTATGAGATCTATATGCAACTCATTTGGGAATTTAATCCCTAATATTTTCAGGCATTCAATGTAGAAAATAATCTTGGCTACATGTGTCCCAACTGGAGTAGAATCTCCAAGAATTCATGTTTCTTTAAAATCTCAATAGAAATGGATGATAGCATAATTAACTAAACTTTTGTAGCATAATTTTGATGTTTCTCATAGAGATATTATTCTTCATCACATGCCACATTTCCATGAATGAATAGTAAAGGTTCTTCCAGCACATACAATTTCCTTTCATTGAGAATGATGACCCCTAGGAACATTTATCACTCCTATAGATTTATTCCGGTGAGAAGTTTTTCCTTCTCAAGTGTAGATCACAATGATATATTTGATGTCAATTTATTTTTTTCAAAAAAATAAGATAAGTATAATTGTGGAAATTTATTTGATAAATTTAGACTAATTAATAAATATTATATTTATTAGTCTCCCACTATTTTATAAAAAACTAATAGCCCACAACATTAGCTTGGGAATATCATGTTTCTTGGACATTCATGTGGAAGGGATCCATATTCCCCTTCTAATTACTTCAACTTCAGCTGGTTAAGCAATTTGAATGGTTTTATGCAGGTATTTCAAATTCCAACTGCATTAACGCAGATTTCATTGATATACTGATTGGACCCCCCCAATCCTAAAATCATCAATTTTATATTTCCTCAACCATTGAGTCGTAGTTAAACCATGTCCTTCTTTGGTAGTAATCCCTTGATGTGAACCAAGTTAAGTCAACCAAAAACCTCATGTTATAATTCCCCGATAACTGAAAGTACCTTAGATTTGGTTGGTCAAGCACTTTTGACTATCGTTTGATTCTAACCGAAGTAATGGAAGGCTATACCAACTAAATATTTTACTAAGGGATTTTATCCTTCTTTCATAAATTGCAAATTATTATCTTCATTACATGCTTGTTAATATTAAGCGGTAATACTTAAGTGATTAACCATGTCTTAGAGAATATTTACACATAAGCCAGTTTATTTTAGTTTTATCCTGCATGCTTGTTAATTCCTTGATTATGTGATCAAGACAATACATTCATAATTAAATAACCATACAAATGATAGAAATAAAATAAAGGGTACGATAAAGATATTATACTAATTCTAAATTTATCCAGTGGTTGATAAACTAACCGTTGAGCTAGAGGAGAAACACCTAGAACCAATTGAGGTTCATGTTTACAACATTCCACCTATCCAGCTTTATAACACCTTGGATTGGTTTCGCCTCGTCTCATATCTTGAATTGCCTCAACTAGCTTGGGAACTCCATCCATTACATATGACTTTTACTCACACGTGGGTGAGGGGGGGGGGAAATGGGTTTAGATAAAAGAAATCACATGCATGCAGAACCTACGAAACAATGAGGAGATAAGGAACACATGACAACAATTTAATTTAATAATAAATTAAATGAAACCAATCACAAAAAAAAGGTCTGGTCAATCTCATGATCTTTCTCATTTATGCAACATATTACACATTTAACAAAACTAGAATTCAATTCTTTAATCATTTTTATTTATGATAAATCACGCTTAGATCGATTAATTATTATCTTTAATTAATCAATAACTTTATCTTAATTTTTATATTAATTTCCATGAGATTATCATCCATTATAATTTTAAACAAATTAAAAAAATTTATTTTAAATTAACCTTGTACATAAATGTACCTTGGAGGCAACACAATGAATAGCTATCCAAATCAACCCAACATGTATTATACTAAAAAACTATTTTACTATTGTGACATATGGAATACAAAACATATCACATGATTTCACGATGTGTACTTCATGGATGATTACATGAATTACATGATTTTTCGGTCATGTGTAATGATTCAATGTACGTAGAGTAACAACTTTTAATAATAATCATACATGATATGTATGTCTTGAACATTATACAGATATTAATTAAACATTTATACATTTATGTATACTAATACCTATCACATGGAATATCCTGTATTTATAACCACATGTAAGTACATTTATCATGGTTTTCATAGTAAAATAAATAAATTTTAAATATGTGTAACTGGGTATAAGTAGACATTATGTAAATTCAATCTATATGGTGTGTACACCTCTCACTATCTATCTGAGACACATTCCTAGGGACTCGATGTGTAGTCTGTGCCACAGAGAATTTGGAGAACATGGTATGTCCATTGGGCCAAACGTTTTATGGAATCTGTGTTACATGTTCAACCATAAGATAGGTCATGTATTGAATACACTGACCGTCTTTGATGCTAAGGTACCATACATAGTGTCCAATGGGGCACATGGCATGTAGTAAGGATGACTATGTGCTAGTCTGTCTCGATCAACATATGGTGTAAGAATTAGCTACACCACATTTCATTAATTCACATGGGTAGAGTAATTTCTGAATTAACTCATGGGGAATTGAACAAAACTACAAGGCATGTAACTCCGATTACACATCATGTACTTTTTTGTTATCCAAGAAGGATCGTTGGATTCTATGGAAGAGTTCCTTGATTTTATTTTAATCAAAAATTTAACATCTTGATTAGATCAACAAGAAATGAAGGAGGAAGAATTAGATCTCCCAATTCAGATTAAAAGTACTATTATAATTGAATTGATAAACCAAATTATAAATGTGTAAATCACCAATGATATTAAATAATTATAAAAAATTATGTACCCACTCTGATACCACATGTAGGTTCCTAGAATAGTAAAATCATATGATGGATGGTTCCAAACATTAATTTTTTTCCACAATAATTTATCAATCCAAGATCTATAAGAATGACGAAAACTATGATCCACATAATTGAGTCAAATAAATAGACAAATAAGAATTTCAATGGAACCAAGAGAGAGAGGGATCAAATCATATAGTTTATAATTAATTTCATTTGAAAAATAATTTCCTCGAAGGAATTCTTGCTTTTTTTATGGATAGGTGATAGATATATGATTCATTATCACTACGTTGTAGAAACAAAGAATATATTTCCTATAGCGTTGATCCAAATGTGTTCTAGGAATCTCTAGACATCACCTAATGAGTATCTTGAGTTCTAGCACAAATGATCTTTGTGCTTGCATCGTTTCCCTTTGATTGCCTCGAGAACATCTTCCAAAGTGTTCTCCTTGATCCCATGGAGGATGATTACTCTTTGTTCTTGGGTGCGTTCTTGGGGAAGTGATCTATCTATTCTTGAGAGGATTCTCCTAATCTGTATTTCACAACAAGATTGACTTATATGAAAATAACATAATTGGGTATTTGTATTGCTAAGGCTAGAATAAAATAATTATACTTGTGCCCTTATTATTTATTTAATCCTATAAAACCCCATATAAAATAGTAATATTAATGTTATTATTTCTTGACATGCGTTGAACTTCCAAATTTGAATTAAATATTATTTAATTAAATAATATTAAATATTATCATTTATCACCTAACCATTAAACTCAGACCTCCATTACTCCAAAATATTTATCAGGCCTTGAATAATATCTATTTATTTTTTAACTAAATATCACATCATTATTCATCAATAAATAAATAAATATTATATTCACTAAATAGAAAATATTTATTTATTAAATATTCTACTCACAATATATTCTCTCGAATAAATAGTTACAGAATAAATTCAATCAAGTATACATAAATAATTATTAAACCATATATGGAAATAACATTTATTCAACCCATTAAATAATAAATAATAATATATTATTTAACTGAGATTCTGGATACACATAGTGTGTGACCCTCTAGGGATCTTTCTTAGTAGCATTAGTCGAAGCAGCCTAGAGTCCAAGGATAGCATCTAGAAACATTGAAAGGTACCAATATGGATAGAAGTTAATATCGTAAAGACGTGTCATATCAAACAAACACTTTATTGTAATATAATCCTTTTATCACAATACTTATGATCAAGCAGGTTTCATTCTAGTACCATCAACTTATGTGATCGATATTTCTTTCATTGACTTTCCAGAAATAGAACTTTCCTATATGACCCCATGACCATTGATTTATTTAGTCTATATCATTTCCATCAAAAGTCATGAGATATTAACTTATATTAATGAAAATATGGGATAAATCCTTTCCCTCATTATTCATTAATGAAATATTACTCGTGAAACACCCTACATATCTTAATTCACCATGAATATATGTCTTCATGGTTTTCATCAATACATCAAAGTGTGTGACTCATAATACTCATTAATAATAATCTTAATTTCTAAAGACCAATACACATGTCCGTAGATAATAACATCCAGTGACACATAGAATTGAGGATTTCCTATTGGTGGGTCTTGTTCTCATAATATCTATACTAAACATTACAATGGACATACACCATGATAAGGTGCCTCAAAGTACTATGAGTCTCCACACCTGACAACCTGTATCATTTGTCTCCCTCAAATGATATCATCAAGATATATAACATATTTACAAGAATAGCATCTTAGTACTTCTAGGCTATCATCAGAGCAGGGAATTACTATGAAATTTTATTGTGATAGCTACTCTTAGGAAATTATCACATATTATGTTATACAGAATAACAATCATGACGTGATAAAAAGTTTTTTACTATTAAAAAACATGAATAAAAGTTTATCATAAATTATAAATAATTTGGTTCTAGGGAACCAATTCCAACACTAACCCCTAAATTGGTTGAGATTCCCTCTTATCCAGAAACGAGGAAGAAAATATGGGAGATCCCATACATAAGCCCCACTCACATCATTTCCACTCAATAATGGTATTCGATCCCCCTTTGTAGTTATAAGGCCAAAAAGACCAAAATCCTCATTTCATGATGGTAAAAGACATGATATTTCCAATAACTACGTGTGGCTTGATTCTCATTAGAACGGGATACATAGTGATACCCAGATCACTAATATCATGAAAAACTAAAACAAAAAATATATAGCCCCTTTTCAATGTGTACAAGTTAGACTAGTAGATGCAACCTTTTCAATAACTTTGAGTTTCTTGATTATTTATCTTCCATGATGTATAGTGACACCCATGTCTGATCCCCTAGTCCTACCGCAATATTTTCTTCATGTCTGGT
Organism: Viscum album; assembly: GCA_963277665.1. Lineage (NCBI taxonomy): Eukaryota > Viridiplantae > Streptophyta > Magnoliopsida > Santalales > Viscaceae > Viscum > Viscum album. Next base: position 2,043,605,435 of record OY728123.1, read on the forward strand.
GACCCATGTCTTTACCGCAAGATACTAAACTACATAGTCAAAATCCTTTCTCCATGATGTTAAACTGTACGATTTTTCAAGAACTACATGTGTCATGGTTCTCATTCCAATGAGATATGTAGTGGCACATGATCCTCAGCCTAGTTGGTGAGGACTTGGCAAGTGGATCCAAGAGACCTAAGATCAAATCTAGGTGGAGACATATTTCTGGGAGGTACTGTAGAGGTATGATAAAAGGTACTATAGTAGGTACTATTCGGAACTGTAGTGGCCAGAACTATTTATCCATCTGGGCCTCTAGACCACCATTTTGGTTCTCAGGTCCAACAGGGATTTCGGGCCACCCTAGCACTTTGCGTTAGTTGTCTTTCAAGGCCTTTGGGAAACCTCAAGGACTTCAGGCCACCCTAAGGCCTTCTGGCCACATGAATCCGTATATTTACCAGTCAAAACACAAGGGACAAGGCTCTAGATGAGGATTTAGAGTAGGCACATTCATCAGAGCATAGATAATGGGAATTGGAAGAATGATATGGTATGTAATTTACATCAGTACTAAACATCTACAACTCTACACATGACATCTGGATGACTATCCTTACGAAGGTGGAGTGCTGATATCATGAATTTTATTGGGGAGGAGCATTTCCAATTTTTCTTGTCTGGGTGATTCCCTTTAAGATCTATGGGTCATGTAATTATCTCTAAGCCTTTGGGCCTTGTAAGGGTTCCCCCTCACCCCTTGAAATGTGGATTATCAAAAATAATAAAAATGATGTTCTTTGGGCCATTCAGTCAGTCCAATGAGATACATAGTGATTTTTATATCTCTAATATCAGATCCAACCACAAACACAAAAGAAAATTGCCAATTTTTCTTATGTAGGAACAATACATGCCCAAAGAACGTTCCCATAACATATGGATTTATTCTTATTACAATGAGATTCATAGTGACACATGGACCTCATGTATTCAACACAATCATTATTCTTGAACATATTAAATCCCCTTTCCACACATAAAATATTGATTGACATGGTAAACAATTCTTGAGAGCTACATGTGGCTTGATTCTTGCTCTAGAAAAAAATGTAGTGGCCCCAAATCCCTAATCTTATGTTCGTCTATAATAAAAAAACCCACACTCATTATTTATGGATGTGACTGGCATAAAGAACCTCCCAAGAACTATGTGATGCACGATTCTCATTCCCAGGAGATACATAGTAATGGATAGGTTTCTATCCTCAGGCCCAGCCATAACATTTCCCCCTTTTTATATCTATCCTGATCGTATAATTTTAAACTACATAGCCAATGTCCTTACAGCTTTATGTAAATCTATATAGAAACTTTCCCCACCACATGAAGTTAAACTACATGAGATTTCAAGAGTTAGGTGTGGATTTATTCTCATCGTAATGAGTTACATATTGACTCATAGATTATATATCTTAGCCTAGCCACCAAAAAAATTTAAATACCCATATCCTTCACTTATGTTTCCATTGTCCTATGGATGAATCCTTTTTCCACTCCTTATAACTCGCACCGAGCATAGATGACATGGACATATGAGTTTTGGAAAATAATTTCCTATATAAGTAAGTTATATAAATTCAAATTGGGGTTCTCATTGTCATAACTATAAGAACATAAAATGAACAACATATATACTCACCTCATGACAATAAACTATACGATTTCCTTGAGAACTATGTGTGGAATGATTCTTATTTCCATGGGATACATGGTGACGTGTGGATCATAAATCCAAGGGATCTATAAGATGTTAAAATGTACAACAATATATTTTCGGTACGATGTTAAACTATATAGTCAATGTTTTGATAACATGACATTATATTTCACGATACTCTAACCTTTGTTAGAAGGGGGACTTCTCCATGATATTGGTCATTTAATAAATGTACCCTCCTTCACACATAAAAAATGTGTAGGAGTGGTTTTCCATTCATAGATAATTCCAATACAAATTCTCTCTCCATTTTCATAAATCTTCTCCTAAAAAACCACCCATCATGGTCTTCAAAAATATGAATTTCCATAAAATCCCTTTGGCCATTACCAATAGAATATATTAATTATTGAGGACTTAATTTCCTATCTATAATTTAATACACCTAGTTGAATTTATATAAAACATCCAAAAAATTGGGTTCTTTAACCAAAGGATTCCACTATATACTATGTTGTAACACACCCCAGTCGACTTTGCATAAAAACCCCACTAACGAGTTTGTAAATTAGTGGTAACTTCACCATTAGGGGAGGCCTCTTCTATTCGTAAATATTATGTTTTAGATTCTAAAACAACAAAATCATGTCTCAAAATTCACCTTGGATGTATTTGAAGAATATTGTGACATTCTTGACTAGAATGCCTTATTTTTTTCATCATCTCAAAAAAAAATTTCAAAGCTATTTGACCGATGTAGAGACCCCAAACATGACATACATGGAAATTACATAAATTTTTCTTAATAATTAATACATAACAAAAACCAACACTCAAGGACCGTAATAATTTAGTGTCTTTGGAAACTCATAACATAACCTTATAATCATGGTGAAAGATCTTCAACATCCCCCGTAAAGATCTTCCCCTTTTGTTTTCTTACCTAAAACCTTTCTTTATATATTGGGGAAAAGAAAACATATAAAGGGTGAGCTCAAATGCTCATTAAGGGTAAGCATGGAGAAAGAAAAACAAACCATATACATTTGAACTTAAAAACATGAACATAATGTTTAAACATCAAAATCTTGATCAATGAAATAAAACTTGACAGTACGTAAGGCATAGATCATAATGGAACCTCAATCATGATAAAATAGAATGGGAATAAAACATGTAATTGTGTAAAACCATTAAGCACTTGATATGATTTCCATAGTAGCCAATGCATTGCTGCCAAGACCATCTTAGTGGACAATGTCTCTTACTGAATTAGGTTCACTCCTTGTTCTAGTCCTGTATCACTGAACCAGATTAACTTTCCCTTCCAGCCATGTCTATCTCATGAGATATAAATCTTTACCAAATGAATTGGATGGATATATAGGTCCCACTCATCTCATAATGAAATCATTCTTACGTGTTCCACAACATAAATCATTCATCATAACCCAAAGAATAAAATGGGTTCCATAAACATCATCCCATCACAACATAATCCATATAAAAAATAGATATCATTTCATCATAATAAAAGAGAAACCATGTAAATCATAGAGACATTATACTTGAAACATACACATTTGAAAATAATGTCATCTTATATGGAAAATGGTTTTGATTAAACACTTGAAATGAAATCTTGAGGAAAATATCATTTCTTCTTCAAAATCATTTTTTCTTTTCAAAAAATGCCATGCACTTTTTAAAGAAAAGGATTTTGTTGAAAATAGTCATGAAATCTTGTGGAGTAATCTTCATGAAAATAATGCATTATAAAACTATAAAAATCCGTTCATGCCGTATAAGTTAAAAAAAACTTTCTTTTTGTATTTTTGTCGAGAAAGTCAAAAAGTACCTCATATATTAATCAAAAGAAAGATTCCCTCCATACTACATAGTAAAACTCAAAAAGGGGTAAACATGACTTTAAACATAAATGAAATAATATTAAACACTTTATGAAAAAAATATGGACATGGATAAAAAATATACCCCAGTAAATACTTAGTTATATGAAATCTCGGATAAAAATGAGATAGAAAATTTATCCCTTACCTTATGTCCGAAATGATTCGTATATATCCGAACCTCCGGTATAATGATTTAAATAATGTCATTGAATTATTACAGAATCATATTCATTGTTATGATATCATATATGTTTCACTTATAACTTTATATTACCCGTTCTTTTGTAAATTCTATGTTAAAGCAGTTTTTTGGTTAAAATCGTTTCATTTATCATATGTGTTTCGATTTATTGTTCTTGATATTATTAATCATATATTGATTTACTTAATTATAGAATGTAATACATGATTTATATATAATATATATTCAGTATATAAATATATATGATAGATTGATAAATGGAATGAAATACACCGTTCATGGAGACGGTAGGCCGTACGTACGCATGAATGGTGTTTTCGTTTCCTTATTGAGATGAATGGAATTAAGTAAATGAAACATATATATACATAAATTCAGTATAATTATTATGTAATATCTTTCTTGATTATTTATTATATATATACTTTATAATCATACTTTAATTGTTAATCATGGAAAATGAATCTCATCGTGTTCGTGGAGACGGTAGTCCGCACCAACGCATGAGCGATGATACCGTTCTCAAAATTAGTGAATATAATTAGAGTGAATGATATAATATCTCAGAATCAGTATGATGTTATAATAATCATATATAGTTATTCTTTACACCATTATACCCATCCATGTAAGGTGGTGGTGGAAAAACTAATTACACCACAGCGTGGAGATGGTATTCTATACGTACGCACATCGGTGATTTCATTTTCCGTAGGATGGATGGAAGGTGAAATGGGGTTGTTTCATATTTATAATATCATATCAGTGTATTAGTAATAATTATGGTATTACTTTACCATGAAACAACTAAATAAGGGGAAGTTGAAGAAGAAAGGAACTTGAAAGAATCAGAAGAATAGATTACCTCTTCTTTGACGCACCTCCTTTAAGCTTCCACTTAAGGGACTAGAGTTTGTCTTTTGAGAAGACCAGAACCTCCCGAATGTTTCTAGAGAAGCATAGAAGGGAAATGGGCAGGTTTTTTCCGAGCTTGAAGACTTAAGGTGTTGTGAAGAGGATATGGAGGAGGTTCTATTTTATAAGGGAGTAGAGGGGAACCTTTGGAAACCTCAAAAATAGTAAATTATAATAAATCAAAACCCACTTAAAGACCTCCAAAAAAGATTCATATTCGACGATTAGATTATATAGGGTTGTAATCTCCTCACACAATAAAATTTATACATGTTTGAAATTTATTTTAGACCTTATAAACTTGATTTATCCTTATTTAATTTATTTAATCTTATTTGTGGTAATAAGATTCTAAATTTTAAATTGTTATAAATAATTACTTATGTGTTGTGAATTGTCAATAATTGGTTAATTTATGACATTTTCGACCATATAAATTTTAATTTATAATTTTTAAATATTTTTGTGATTTTTAAACAATTTTATATTATGTAATTTTTATAAAACAACAATAGAGATAATTTTGACACTATTCATGTATTTGATTTTAAATAAAATCCACACAGAAGATATGTTCGAAATAAAATATTTAATATATTATTAACAGGTAATATTTATCTGTATAATTCTTGGATCATATTAAGTAGTTCATACAATATTTATTTTAATATTTTTAAAACCATTTATTTGATATTTCAATCAATAAAATAATTTCAACATCACTATTGTGTCATCTTTAATGATAATTATTTAATCCCTAAAAATTATAAATAAACTCAAATGATGAATATAATTTTAATATATTTTAGGAGACTATTCATGTTTGAAGTTTCATGAAGTTTATCACTAAATTGAAATTAATATACTTATAAGATTTAAGAGTGTGGCATTTTTGTCACTTTCTTTGGTTTTAATAGTAATTAAATTATTTTCATGGTCAAAAGTCCCTTAAATGAATCTATTCCAACCCTTAGGTGATATGGGTCGACTTTTAGTCATCCAATGGATATTTGGAAGGTGTTAGGGTGATTTTATAATCTTATTTTTACACTCAATTAACTGATTTACCTTAAACTACAATAAATAAAAATTATCGTAGTTACTATTCATAATATCAAAAATAGACAACCTATTAACATAATTTGGACCCACTGAATTCAAATATGGTATCCATTTTTCAAAATTCAAAACACAGAAGTTGCAGTAATTAATTTAAAATTAATCTCATTGTCAAGAAAACAGGTTTTAAAAGTTAAAACATTGCCAAAGATTGAAATGTTTTTACCTATGAATTCAATGTAAAATTAATGGTAATGAAATAAATTATATTAAACGGTAAAACAATATTCTATATATAATTTAAAACCATTAAATATTATAATTTAACAATATAAATTATTGGGATGAAAAAAGTTTTTTTTAATTAAAATATAGCGTGTTTTTACTATTCATTAAAATGTGAAAGTTATCAGAATAATATGAAAAATTTATCCAAATTAGATTTTTATATCATTATTCCAAATAAGAATTTAATTTTTTCAAATAGAACTTATAAACATGTCAAAAACTAGATTTAATGTGGGTACACCATCAAAAGGCAGCAAAACTGCATTTTTTGAAAAATACTTATTTTACACGAAAAATTTATTTTGTTCTCATACGATGTTCTTGAAAATGTGTAAGATTAATAATAATGTTATAAAATTAAAAGTGCAGTTAACACTATTCATAACATCTAGTCCATATTAATATTATAACAATATATTGTTGTTTAGTTAAACCCAGTATTGTGTACTACACACGCTATCGAGGAAGGTCGTGATTGCGTGTAATACAAGCCAAGTCAGGGATGCGTGTAGTGAAAGATACATTTGGTGTAGCATACAACCCAAGAAATCAATGAAATTAAAAATAATAATTATCATAAAATCTCAGGTTGTTACATTCTACCCCCCTTAAAATGAATTTCTCCCTCGAAATTTGTCAGGGTTTTAAATGGTTTACTACTTGAAAGTTTCTTTCATAGAAACCCACATCGTAAAAAGGAATACTAAAACTTAATTTTAAAAATTGAAGTATGAAACATATCGGTTACCCAAATTAACTCATCACTGGGTTTCCACATAGGTAAACATAAGTGAAAATATGGATATGGAAGAGATATCTGCCCATCATGTTCTAATGGAGAGTAGTAGAGAACATGGATATGAAAAATCCAACGATCACAAAGCCATAAATTTGTGATGATCTAATGTACCATCTGATTCATCAGATATGAAGACACTATGACAACATTTTTGTGTTTCAAGATCATTTCCCTAAAGTTGTAAATTTTGAATAAGAATAAATACTTTATTTCGGTACAATCTCTTAAAGAAATGAAGTTGAATTTTTCATTATTGAAGTGTTAGTAGATCATGTGATAGAATGATGGGTGATTCCATCTGTATCAAACAAAATGTTAGCAAAAGTCATCAAATTTACATTAGTCCATCTATGCTGAGGTTAATCGTATATGATTCCAAAAATGGACTTATACTTCAGTTAACATACCACTTAATAAAATAAAACTAGTTTCTATTAACCAGGGACTTCTTGTAGGCGAGTGGTAGGAGATAAAGGCCTATCTCACTTCGGTTGTGGGTTTGATTCCAACAGCCTTGTCTGACGCGACGTGTTGTCGCCCGTCCTACCTGTTTTCCCTTTTCTAAAACTACATTATTATAACATCCCATCAATAATATTGAAAACTTTCTACCATTAAACAATACTAACTTATGTCCAACATAATCAATTCCAATCCTTAGGCTTATCTAAAATACTTCTGTCCAAGATCATAGTATAAAGAAAACAATTACTAGAAATTTCATCTACTGAGCATGTTAATACCATCATTTATCCCCCATATATCATACAATATATCTTGTTGGTCACATTCCAAACATGTGAATACCTTAATCATGTATTCTCTTGAAAAAAGGAATACCCATTGAACCTTAGTGAAAACATGAATGCTGTCAAAAGTTAACTCTTTCCACAAACCAAAATCCCAAAAATTTATATATATTCAAACCTGATATCAGTCATGAGATCATTTCATTTTCTCTTTATCCCTTCATTATGAGCATATCATCTTCTTTCCAAAAATATTTCAATCACTTTTCATGGTTACTGGTACCATATAATTATTAAAAACCAATACATAGATATTCCAAAATTCCACGATACCATAAATGACATTCCATGATACTTTTTTGAAATCCCATTACATAAACACTTAATCATTCCACAAAATCATTTTCATACTCAACATCTCAAATAGTGATCACATGTGACTTCCGCTTATCATTTTCCTTAAGAGGTTTCTCACATAAATCATCATTAACCCTTGGATTAGGGCATTGATTAGAATAATTCCCCATTTCCTTGAACTTGAAGCATTGAAGTGTTGGTGGAGCGTTCTCTGTAGTATTTTCTTTATTCACATCATTAACTACCATTTTCTCATTACTTCTTCACTCAACTGATCGATGACCTTCTTTTCCACACTTAAAAACTTTTCTAGTACCATTTTGGAAATCTCCAACATACTTCTTTCCACACTTTGAGCATAAAGTAACATTCATCTTCTTTTCACCATTGTTCTGAGATTTTTCCTTGAACTCCATCATTCATTTCTAGTCAAAACCATGAGATGTATATTTAAAACAAACTTGCATTTCTACCTTGATAGCGCAACACACAATTCTTCATAGCTACTGAAGTCTCTTATAGTTAATGCCCTTCAAAGACTAGGTTTTAAGACACTGAATAATCAATCAACTTTACTTTCAGCTTGGATGATAAAGCCAGATTCTTACCTTGAAAGCCTTGTAAAATTTTCTTCATATATACCAAAAGATTCATCATCATTTTGGTTAAGCTCAATAAACTCCATTTCCATCTTTTTTCGAAGAATATTAGGGAATTACTTATTGAAAAATTAGTTCTTGAACTCATCCCATTCCATGGATTCAATTTTATCTCAGGGCCTCATATTCTTAATTAAAGTCCACCATTGGTCTGCTTCACCTTCTAAATGGTAAAAATATTGAATGAATTTTTCATGTTCCAAACAGTGAAGAATGGAAAATATCTTTTCAATGGTACTGATCTATTTTTCAGCAACAAGTGGATTAGAAGACCCACTGAAAGAAGGTGGACGTTGCCTCACGAAGGACTCAATAGAATATTGTTCCCTTCTCTGCTCATTTGGAAGTCCAGAATGATTCATAGCTTGTGTAAGTATAGCAAAAATATTTTTCACTCCATCTCCAATAACATTGGTATATTCAAGAGGAAAATCATTGCATTTTCCATTACATTGATCAACACGGTTCCTTCGCGTTCCAGCCATCGTCTAAAACCCAAAATGAATAGTGTGAGAGGAAAAAATCATGCTAGGGAAAACAAAATAATAAATTGGGGGTAACTTCAATATCTAACATCTTAGGTTTAATTCTAATATCTTTACCATAATTCTCGTACTATAACCTATACTTATACGTAACCTTAGGGACATCCCTAGACATACCTTAGAAATATCTCTAGGGATCTCACTAAAGTTCTCGCATCCTAGTTTCCAAAGATTGACTAAACCTTTCCTTTGATACCAACTATAGAGACCCCAAATTTTATGTACATGGACATTACATTACTTTTATGGAATAATTAATACATAAAAAAACCAACACTTAAGGATTGTAATAGTTTAGTGTCTTTGGAAACTCAGAACATAATATTCTAATCATGGTGAAAGATCTTAAACATCTCCCGTAAAGATCTTCCCCTTTTTTTCTTATTTAAAACCTTTCTTTATATCCTGGGGAAAAGAAAACATATAAAGGGTGACCTTAAATGCTCAGTAAGGTTAAGCATGGAGAAAAAAAACAAACCATATACATTTGAACTTAAAAACATGAACATAATTTTTAAACATCAAAATCTTTAGCAATGAAATAAAACATGGTATTACATAAGGCATAGATCATAATTGAACCTCAATCATGATAAAATAGAATGGGAATAAAACATGTAATTCTGGAAATCCATTAATCACTTGATATGATTTCCATAGTATCCAAGGCATTGTTTCCAAGACCATCTTAGTGGACAAAGTCCCTTACTGAATCCAGTTCACTTCTCATTCCAGTCCTGTATCACTGAACCGAATTAACTTGTCGTTCTAGCCATGTCTATCTCATGAGATATAAATCCTTACCAAATGCATTGGAGGGAGATATAGGTCCCACCCATCTCATAAAGAAATCATTCTTACGTGTTCCACAACATAAATCATTCATCATAACCCAAAGAATAAAATGGGTTTCATAAACATCATCCCATCATAACATAATCCAAATAAAACAAATGGTTATCATTTCATCATAATAAAAGTTAAACCATGAAAATCATAGAGAAATTATACTTCAAACATACACATATGAAAATAATGTCATCTTTGATGGAAAATGGTTTTGATAAAACACTTGAAATGAATTCTTGAGGAAAATATCCTTTCTTCTTCAAAATCATTTTCTTTTCACAAAATTCCATGAAATTTTAAAAGAAAAGTATTTTGTTGAAAATAGTCATGAAATATTTTGGAGTAATCTTCATGAAAATAAGGCATTATAAAACCGTAATAATCCATTGATGCCGTATAAGTTAAAAAAACATTCTTCTTGTACTTTTGTCGGGAAAGTCAAAAAGTACCTCGTATGGTAAACAAAAGAAAGATTCATTCCATACTACATAGTAAAAGTCAAAAAGGGGTAGACATGACTTTAAATATACATGGAAGAATATTAAACACTTTATGAAAAACATTTTATGGACTTGGATGAAAAATAAACCCCAGTAAATACTTAGTTATAAGCAATCTTGGATAAAAATGAGATTGAAAATTTATCCGTTACCTTATGTCTGATATGCTTTGTATGTTTCTGAACCTCTTGTCTAATGATTTGAATAATGTCATTGAATTATTACATAATCATATTCATTATTATGATATCATATATGGTTCACTTATGACTTTATATTACCTGTTCTTTTGTAAATTCCATGTTAAAGCAGCGTTTTGGGTAAAATCGTTTCATTTATCCTACGTGTTTTGATTTTTTGTTCTTAATATTATTACGCATATCCTGATTTAATTAATCACTGAATGTAAAACATGATATATATATATATATATATATAATATTTAGTATATAAATATATATTATAGATCGATAAATGGAATGAAATACACCCTTCATGGAGACGGTAGGTCGTACGTATGCAAGAATGCTATTTTCGTTTCCTTATTGTATTGAATGGAATTAAGTAAATGAAACATATATGTAAATAAATCCAGTATCATTATTAATTAATATCTTTTAGGATTATTTATTATATATGTACTTTATAATCATAGTTGAATGTTTAATAATTGAAAATAAATTTCATTGCGTTCGTGGAGACAGTAGTCCGTAGGTGCGCACGAGCGATGATATCGTTCCCATAATTATTGAATATAATTGGAGTGAATGATATAATATCTCAAAATCAGTATGATCTTATAATAACCATATATAGTTATTCATTACACTATTATACCCATCCAAGTAAGGTGGTAGTGGAAAAACTAATTACACCACGACGTGGAGACAGTATTCCGTACGTACGCAAGCACGGTGATTTCGTTTTCCATAGGATGGATAGAATGTGAAATGGGTTTGTTTAATATTTATAATATAATATCAGTATATTAGTGATACTGATTGTATTAATTTACAATGAAACAACTAAATAAGAGGAAGTTGAAGAAGAAAGAAACATGAAAGAATCGGTAGAAGAGATTACCTCTTCTTCGACGCACCTCCTTTTAGCTTCCTATAAAGGGACTAGAGTTGGTATTTTGATAAGACCAGAAACTAAAGAATGTTTCTAGGGAAGTGGAGAAGAGAAATGGTAAGGGTTCTCCGAGATTGAAGGCTCAAGGTGTTGTGAAGAGGAGAGGGAGGAGGTGCCCTTTTATAAGGGATGAGAGGGGTACCTTTGGAAACTTGAAAAATATAAATTTATAATAAATAAAACCCCACTTAAAAACCACAAAAAATGACTAATATTAAAATATTAGATGAGATAGGGTTGTAATCTCATCAACCAATAAAATTTAGACATGTTGGAAATTTATTTTAAACCTTATCAACTTGATTTATCATTATTTAATTTATTTTATCTTATTTGTGGTAATCAGATTCTAAATTTTAAATTGATATAAATAATTACTTATGTGTTGTGAATTGTCCATAATTGGATAATTTTTGAAATTTTAGACCATATAAATTGTAATTTATAATTTTTAAATATTTTTGGGATTTTTAAACAATTTTATATTATGTTATTTTTATAAAACAATAATAGTGTCAATTTTGATACTATTCATGAATTTGAATTTAAATAAAATCCACAAAGAATATGTGTTCAAAATAAAATATTCAATAGATTCTTAACACTTCATATTTATATAGAAAATTCATGGATCATATTAAATATTTCATACAATATTTATTTTAATATTTTTAAAACCATTTATTTGATATTTCAATGAATAAAATAATTTCAACATCACTATTGTGTCACCTTTAATGATAATTATTTAATCCCTAAAAATTCTAAATAAATTTACATGATGTATATAATATTATTATATTTATGTATACATTTAATGTTCTAAGTTTCATTAAGTTTATCACTAAATTGAAATTATTATAATTATAAGATTTAAGAGAGTGACATGTTATCACTTTCTTTGGTTTTAATAATAATTAAATTATTTTCAAGGTAAAAAGTCCATATAATTAATCTATTTTCACCCTTAGGTGATATGGGTCTACTTTTATTCATACAATAGAAATTTTTTAGGTGTTAGGGTAATTTTATAATCTTATTTTATCCTTAATTACCCGATTTACCTTTAACTACAATAAATAAAAATTACCGTAGTTACTATTCATAATATCGAAAAAAATAAAAGTAACCTATTAAAATAATTTGGAACCACTGAATTCAAATATGGTATCCATTTTTAAAAATTCAAAACACAGAAGTTGCAGTAATTAATTTAAAATTAATCCCGTTGTTAAGAAAACGAGTTTTAAAAGTTAAAACATTGCCAAAGATTGAAATGTTTTTACTTATGAATTCAATTTAAAATTAATGGTAATAAAATAAATTATATTAAATGGTAAAAATATATTCTATTTATACTTTAAAACCATTCAATATTATCATTTAACCATATAAATTATTGTGATGAAAAAAGTTGTTTTTAATTAAAATAAAGCGTGTTTTTACTATTCAATGAAATATGAAAGTTATCAAAAAAATATAAAACATTTATCCAAAGTAAATTTTTATATTCTGATTCCAAATAATAATTTTATTTTGTCAAATTAAACTTATAAACATGTCAAAAAATATATTTAATGTGGGTGCGCCATCAAAAGGCGGCAAAACTGCATTTTTTGAAAAATACTTATTTTACCTGAAAAATTAATTTTGTTCTCATACCATGTTCTAGAAAATGTTTATGATGAATAATAATGTTATAAAATTCAAAATTTAGTTAATACTATTCATAAAGGCTAGTCTATAATAATATTATAACAATATATCGTTGTTTAGTGTAACCCGATATTGCGTACTACACACGCTATCGAGGAAGGTCACGATTGCATGTATTGCAAGCCAAGTAAGGGATGCATGTAGTGAAAGCCCCATTTGGTGTAGCATACAACCCAAGACATCAATTAAATTAAAATGAATAATTCTCATAAAATCTTGGGTTGTTACATTCTACCTCCCTTAAAATGAATTTCGCCCTCGAAATTCATCCGGGTTATAAATGGTTTACTACTTGAAAGTTTCTTTCATAGGAACCCACATCGTAAAAAGGAATACAAAAAATTAATTTTAAAAAGTGAATTATGAAACATATTGGTTACCCAAATTAACTCATAACTAGGTTTCTACATAGGTGAACATAGGTGAATATATGGATATAGAAGAGAAACCTAACCATCAAGTTCTTATGGAGAGTGGTAGAGAACATGGCTATGAAAAAGCCAATGATCAGAAAGCCATAAATTTGTGACGATCTAAGTTCCATCTGATTCATCGGATATGAAGACATTAGGACAACAATTTTGGTTTTCAAGATCATTTCCCTAAAGTTGAAGAATTTGAATTAGAAGAAATACTTACTTTATTTCGGTACAATCTCTTAAAGAAATGAAGTTGGATTTGTCATTATTGAAGTGTTAGCAGATCATGTGATAGAATTATGGTTCATTCCATCTATCTCAAATAAAAGCTTAGCAAAATTTATCAAATATACATAAGTCCATCTATGATGAGGTTAATCGTATATGATTCCAAAAATGGACTTATACTTCATCTATCATACCACTTAACAAAATAAAACTAGTTTCTACTAACCAAGTACTTCATGTAGGCCAGTGGCAGGCGATAAAGGCCCATTACACTTCGGTTGTGGGTTCAATTGCTAAAGCCTTGTCCAACGCGATGGGTTGTCGCCCGTCCTACAGGTTGCCTTTTTTCTAAAACTACATTATTATAACATCCCATAAATAATATCAAAAAAGTTCTATCCTTAAACAATTCTAACTTATGTCCAACATAATCCATTCCAATATTTAGGATTATCTAAAATACTTCTGTCCAAGATCATAGTATAAAGAAAACAATTACTAGAAATTTCATCTACTGAGCATGTGAATACCATCATTTATCCCCCATATATCATATGATATATCTTGTTGGTCACATTCCAAACATGTGAATACCTTAATCATGTATTCTCTTGAAAAAATGAATACCCATTGAACCTTAGTGGAAACATGAATGCTGTCAAAAGTAAACTCTTTCCACATACCAAAATCCCAAAATTTCTATATACTCAAACCATGATATCAGTCATGAGCTCATTTCATTTTATCTTTATCCCTTCATTATGCTCATATCATCTTATTTCCAAAAATATTTCAATCACTTTTCATGGTTACCGGTACCATATTATTATTGAAAACCAATACATAGATATTTCAAAATTCCACGATACCATAAATGAGATTCCATGATACTATTTTAAAATACCATTACATAAACACTTCATTATTCAACAACATCATTGTCATACTCAACATCACAAATAGTGATCGCATGTGACTTACCTTTATCCTTTTCCTTAAGAGGTTGCTCACGTCAATCATCATTAACCTCTGGATTAGGGCATTGATTAGAATAATTCCCCATTTCCTTGCACTTGAAGCATTGAAGTGTTGGTGGAGCATTCTATATAGTCTTTTCTATATTCACATCATTAGCTACCTTTTTACCATTACTTCAACACTAATCTTCTCGATGAAATTCTTTTCCACATTTGAAACAATTTCCTGTACCTTTAGGCAATCTCTACCATGCTTCTTTCCACACTTTGAGCATAAAGTAACATTCATCTTCTTTTAACCACTGTTCTGAGATTTTTCCTTAAACTCCATCTTTCGTTTCTTTTCAAAACCATGAGATGGATATGTAACACCAACTTCCAGTTCTACCTTGATAGCACAATGCACAATTTCTTCATAGCTACTGAAGTATCTTATAGCTAATGCCCTTCGAAGAATTGGTTTTAAGCCACTAAAGAATCGATCAACTTTACTTTTAGGTTGGATGATAAATCCAGATTCATACCTTGCAAGCCTTGTAAAATTTGATTCATATATACCAACAGATTCATCATCCTTTTTCTTAAGCTCAAGGAACTCCATTTCCATCTTTGTTTGAAGAATACAAGGGAGTACTTATTGAAAAATAAGTTCTTGAACTCATCCCATTCCATGGATTCAATTTCATCTTGAGGACTCATATTCTTAAATAGAGTGCACCATTGGTCTACTTCACCTTCTAAATGGTAAATAGCCAGAATTACTTTTTCATGTTCCGAACAGCGAAGCATGGAAAATATCTTTTCAATGGTATTGATCCATTGTTTAGAAACAAGTGGATTAGAAAACCCATTGAAAGAAGGTGGACGTTGCCTCATGAAATACTCAATAGAATATTGTTCCCTTATCTACTCATTTGGAAGTCCATAATGATTCATAGCTTGTGTAAGTATAGAAATAAGATTTTTTACTCCATCTCCCATAACATTGGTTTATTTAGGAGGACAATAATTTCATTGTCCATTACATTGATCAACGCGATTCCTTCAGGTTCTAGCCATCGTCTAAAACCCAAAAAAAATAGTGTGAGATGAAAAAATCATGCTAGGAAAAACAACATAACAAAGTAGGAGTACCTTCAATATCTAACATCTTTGGTTTAATTCTAATATCATTACTGTAATTCTTGGACTATAAACTATACTTATACATAACCTTAGGGACATCCCTAGACATACCTTAGAAATATCTCTAGGGATCTCACTAAAGTTCTCGCATCCTAGTTTTCAATGGTTGACTAAACCTTTCCTCTGATACCAACTGTAGATACCCCAAACATGACATACATGGACATTACATTACTTTTGCAGAATA
This sequence comes from Viscum album, assembly GCA_963277665.1. Lineage (NCBI taxonomy): Eukaryota > Viridiplantae > Streptophyta > Magnoliopsida > Santalales > Viscaceae > Viscum > Viscum album. The sequence continues at coordinate 2,043,621,818 of OY728123.1, forward strand.
ATTAATCCATAACAAAAACCAACAGTCAAGGACCGTAATAGTTTAGTGTCTTTGGAAACTCAGAACATAATCTTCTAATCCTTGTGAAAGATCTTCAACATCTCCCATAAAGATCTACCCATTTTGTTTTCTTACCTAAAACATTTCTTTATATCCTAGGGAAAAGAAAACATATAAAGGGTGAGCTCAAATGCTCAGTAAGGGTAAGCATGGAGAAAAAAAACCATATAAACTTGAACTTAAAAACATGAACATAATGTTTAAACATCAAAATCTTGAGAAATGAAAAAAACATGGTAGTACGTAAGGCATAGATCATAATGGAACCTCAATCATAATAAAATAGAATGGGAAAAAAACATTTAATTGTGGAAAACCATTAAGCACTTGATATGATTTCCATAGTAGCCAAGGAATTGTTGCCAAGACCATCTTAGTGGACAAAGTCCCTTACTAAATCGAGTTCACTCCTTGTTCCAGTCCTGTATCCCTGAACTTGATTAGCTTTCCGTTCCAGCCATGTATATATCATGAGATATAAATCTTCACCCAATGCATTGGAGGGAGATATAGTTCCCACCAATCTCATAATGGAATCATTCTTATGTGTTCCACAATATAAATAATCCATCATAACCCAAAGTATAAAATGGGTTTCATAAACATCATCCCATCATAACATAATCCATATAAAACAAATGGATATAATTTCATGATAAGAAAAGTGAAACGATGTAAATCATACTGAAATTATACTTGAAACATACATATATTAAAATAGTGTCATCTTAGATGGAAAATGGTTTAGATAAAACACTTGAAATGAATTCTTGAGGAAAATATCATTTCTTCTTCAAAATCATTTTCTTTTCACAAAATGCCAGGCAATTTTAAAAGAAAAGGATTTTGTTGAAAATATTAATAAAATATTGTGGAGTAATCTTCATGAACATAAGGTGTTATAAAACTGTAAAAATCCATTCATGCCAAAATAGATAAAAAAACATTCTTCTTGTACTTTTTCCGGGAAAGTCAAAAATTACCTTGTATGGTAAACAAAAGAAAGATTCCTTCCATACTACATAGTAAAAGTCAAAAATGGGTAAAAATGAATTTAAACATACATGGAAGAATATTAAACACTTTATGAAAAACATTTTATGGACATGGATGAAAAATATACCCCAATAAATACTTAGTTATAAAAAATCTCAGATAAAAATGAGATTGAAAATTTACTCGTAATTTTATGTCTGATATGATTCATATGTATCCAATCCTCCTGTATAATGATTTAAATAATGTCATTGAATTATTAAGGAATCATATTCATTGTTATGATACCTTATATGGTTCACTTATGACTTTATATTACCCGTTGTTTTGTAAATTCCCTGTTAAAGTAGCATTTTGGGTAAAATCGTTTCATTTATCGTATGTGTTTCGATTTGTTGTTCTTGATATTATTACTCATATACTAATTTACTTAATTCCAGAATGTAAAAAATAATTTATATATAATATATATTCAGTATATAAATATATATTATAGATTGATAAATGGAATGAAATACGCCGTTTATGGAGACGGTAGGTCGAACGTACGGATAAACACAGTTTTCATTTCCTTATTGAGTTGAATGGAATTAAGTAAATGAAACATATATGTACATAAATATGGTATCATTTTTATGTAATATATTTCATGATTATTTTTTATATATATACTTTATAATCGTACTTAAATGGTTAATCAAGGAAAATGAATCTCATCACATTCGTGGAGATGGTAGTTTATACGTACACACGAGCGATGATATCGTTCCCATAATTATTGAATAGAATTTGAGTGAATGATATAATATCTCAAAATCAGTATGATTTTATAATAACCATATAAATTTATTCTTTACGCCATTATACCCATCCAAGTAATGTGGTGGTGGAAAAACGAATTACACCACAGCATGGAGACGGTATTCTGTACGTACGCACGCGAGGTGATTTCGTTTTCTGTAGGATGGATAGAAGGTGAAATGGGGTTGTTTAATATTTATAATTTTATATTAGTATATTATTGATAATTATTATATTACTTTACAATGAAACAACTAAATAATAGGAAGTTGAAGATGAAAGAAGCTTGAAAGAATCGGTAGAAGAGATTACCTCTTCTTCGGCATACCTCCTTTAAGGTTCCTCTTAAGGGAATAGAGTTGATCTTTTGAGAAGAATAGAACCTCCAGAATGTTTCTAGGGAAGTGGAGAAGATAAATGGAAAGGGTTTTTCCATGCTTGAAGGCTAAAGTTTTTGTGAAGTGGAGAGGAAGGAGGTACACTTTTATAAGGGAGGAGAGGGGAACGTTTGGAAACCTCAAAAATATTAATTTATAATAAATCAGACCCACTTAAAATCCTCAAAAAATGACTCATATTAGAAGATTAAATGATATAGGGTTGTAATCTCATTAACCAATAAAAGTTAGACATGTTTGAAGTTTATTTTAAACCTTATCAACTTGATTTATCCTTATTTAATTTATTTAATCTTATTTGTGGTAATAAGATTCTAAATTTTAAATTGTTATAAGTAATTACTTATTTGTTGTGAATTGTCAATAATTAAATAATTTATTCCATTTTCGACCATATAAATAGTAATTTATAATTTTTAAATATTTTTGTGATTTTAAAATTTTTTATATTATGTTATTTTTATAAAACAACAATAGTGTCAATTTTGACACTATTCATATATTTGAATTTAAATAAAATCCACACAGAATATATGTTCGAACTAAAATATTTAATAGATTATTAACATGTAATATTTATCTAGAAAATTCATGGAGCATATTAAATAGTTCATTTATTATTTATTTTAATATTTTTAAAACCATTTATTTGATATTTCAATGAATAAAATAATTTCAACATCACTATTGTGTCACCTTTAATGATAATTATTTAATCCCTATAAATAAATTTACATGATGTAGATACTATTATTATCTTTCCAAAGACTATTCATTTTCGATGTTTCATGAATTTTGTCACTAAATTTAAATTATTATACTTATAAGATCTAAGAGTGTGACATGTTATCACTTTCTTTGGTTTTAATAATAATTAAATTATTTTCATGGTCAAAAGTCCATAAAATGAATCAATTCCGACCCTTAGGTGATATGGGTCGACTTTTAGTCAGAAAATATAAATTTGAAAGGTGTTAGGGTAATTTTATAATCTTATTTTTACCATCAATTACCCAATTTACCTTTAAATACAGTAAATAAAAATTACCGTAGTTACTATTCATAATATTGAAAAAATAAAAGTAACTTATTAACATAATCTAGACCTACTGAATTTGAATATGGTATCCATTTTTCAAAATTCAAAACACAGAAGTTGTAGTAATTAATTTAAAATTAAACTCATTGTTAAGAAAACGGGTTTTAAAAGATCAAACATTGCCAAAGATTGAAATAATTTTACCTATGAATTCAATGTAAAATTAATGGTAATGACATAAATTATATTAAATGGTAAAAATATATTCTATTAATACTTTAAAACCATTCAATATTATAATTTAACCGTATAAATTATTGTGATGAAAAAAGTTGTTTTAAATTAAAATATAGCGTGTTTTTACTATTCATTAAAATATGAAAGTTATCAGAATAATATGAAAAATTATTCCAAAGCAAATTTTTTTATCCTGATTCCAAATAATAATTTTATTTTGTCAAATTAAAATTATAAACATGTCAAAAAATAGATTTAATGTGGGTACGCCATCAAAAGACAACAAAACCGCATTTTTTGAAAAATACTTATTTTACCCGAAAAATTTATTTTGTTCTCATACAATGTTCTAGAAAATGTTTAAGTTGAATAATAATGTTATAAAATTCAAAATATAGTTAAGACTATTCATAACATCTAGTCCATAATAATATTATAACAATATATCGCTGTTTAGTGAAATCTGGTATTGCGTACTACACACGCTATTGAGGAAGGTCGCGATTGCAGGTAATGCAAGCCAAGTCAGGGATGCATGTAGTGAAAGCTCCCTTTGTTGTAGCGTACAACCCATGACATCAATGAAATTAAAAAGAATAATTCTCATAAAATCTCAAATTGTTACAAATGAAAACTGAAGTCTCACTAGTCCTCCATACATGACTCTAAACTATCTTAAAAAAGAGACATAATACACTCTATATTGGAAACCCATAAAGGTAAATTTGGAAAAAAGTTGAGTCTTTACTCACTAGGGCTAAAAATTTTATGGTTTAGGAAAAATATTGGGCAATGAGGAGATAAGTGGGGAGTGATTTAGTGCTTTCGAATCACGGCCTAGGGCTTTTCCTCCTGCCCCAGTGCCGCCTTCAACCATATCCCCTCCTCCCCTCTCACCCTCTAGGTTTTCGATGATGTTTCCATATTTCCTTAATGGGTCCTTCTGCGATCTTTGGATCCAACATTGTGTCACCCTACCAAATCCCACCATGCTAGTCTCCCTCTCAGAGTTCGATGACTTTGCGTCATCTTCACTTATCACATTTATTCTAACGCTGGATATGTCGGCACACGGTGAGTCTCTATCAACCTTGCATGCCTTAGTTTCACCATGCTGCTCCTGCACCAGATTCTAGCTTTCACGAATATTTGATAGACCGTGTTTCCCAGACAAGAGAGGTTTTAGCTTCCGATCTAGGGTTCTCTATGACCAGTGGCCTCAAGTTCCCCTACCTAAAACCCTTCACGGATGTCTGATCAGACCCGATGCTACCTTGCATCTACTTAGCGTGACCAGGAGAATTGGTGTTACTGTTGTTTTTTTTGTTGTGTGATTTTTTCATTTCCACTAGTTTGGTTTTGTTGGATTCCTTTTGTGACTGAGGAATCATCGAAAACCTTGACCTATACACGGATGCGGATGAATGTCACCAGAACGCTCGGTTTTATGGTTTCTTGGAGGTAGGGGCATTGTTTTTTTCTAGACTTAGTATGCATATACGGATTGAAGATGCATGAATTCTTGGTATCGATGATGTCCTCTCCTCATCAATTCATTTCTGATTTTCTTTGGGGTCATAACATCTAGGTTCAATGTCTTCTCCTGGGTCATTATGAGGTCACAGAGGGGAACCTCAGGAATGCTCAGTGATTGAACAATTTCCTCGCCTATTCTCCCCTGTTTTGACATTTTCCCTTTTGAGGTTCTGTTTTTATTTTCTAGGGTCTCATAATGTCATTTTAATATTATCCTCTTATATTTTGGTCTAGCCCTTCACACATGCCCTCATTTTGGGATCGTTCAAAGGTTTATTTGTAAAATTGGGATTGTGTTGGCGAATCTGATGATGACATTTTGGATCTTTGAGGATCTTTAGGTTGGTTCTCACTTAGGCACAATCTTGTCATCAATGGTCGTTTCCCTTGTACATGATACATTTTCTTGTTTTCTTTGAGTTGGTCTGGCGTGTGTCTACAATGGTGGATCCCCTTGGACATGCTGTCTCATTTTGTTTTGATTTTTTAGTTCTCAAATTATGAAAAAGTGTATTTAAAAATAAAAAAAACTGAATTTTCAGTCAAGAGATAAGAGGAAAAAATCTTGTTAGGTTGATAACTAAAAAATGGATTTCTAGTAAAAAGATTTGTCTCACACACTACATCTCCTTTATATTCTGAATATAAAAAAAGTAGGGTGATGACAGAAAAGACACAGTGTTTTTAGGGTTGTCCATTTGACCTGATAAACAGTCAAACTATGCTTTCTAGTCCCCATCGCTTAGGAAAATGTTAGAGTGTCTTCCCATCCATATCAATGAGGTTACGAATAACTGATACAATTGAAATTTTTTCAATGAAAATTAGTTTCAATGTCCCATTATGACCACTATAGGAATGTAAGGACAAATACATAAAAGATTACAAGAAAAAATATTATCTTCATTTATGGAGAAAAAAACCTATAGAAGAATCCACAATACGGAGTATCTTCTTCACAATTTACAACATACAGTTCATATAACCCTTCATCTGTTGAATGGACTCCCAAAGCCCATCAACTGCTTATTGAAGCCCAGTCAACTGAACAAATTCAGTCTCATTCGCTCAGTTAAGTGCTTCTTCTACATCCACAATATCATATTAACCATCGATATGGGATCCTTCTAATGAATGGTGGATTTGTATGAGCTCCCCCAGAGCGACATCCAATTCCTATTAAAGAAGCGAAACTTGAATGGTTTTCTCATCAATTCGCTGTTTACATTCCACCATCTTTTTGGTATGGTTAGCCTCTATATGGGATAATGAAGTACATAAATCATGAGTGTTGATGAAAATATTTTCCTTTATAAGGTACTGATGAATCTTGTTCTCTAACTCTCATTTCTGAATGATTTCTTTCACAATAGCAGGAATCATGAAGTAATCAATTCGACAGTATCACATCATACATAATAGGAATTAAAGTTGATGAATTCTTGAAGTAAGGTCTCTAATAGAAATAATTGAGATTATTTTCAATATATACCTCCAATCCTCACAATGTTTGATGTGAGGAGCATTCTACAGCTCTGAATCCAACTCAGAGCCACTGGAAGAGTGATAAATGTACTCATGGACCGATGAACTTATTGAATCACCATGACCACTCCCTCCTAGTCAACAACAGTTTCTTATTCTGGTGATGACTACATTGTCATATAGACTCCTCTTTAAGACCCAACCATTTAACTTGATGATTCTAGACAATGGAGAAGACTTATTGTTATCCTAAATAGTATAGAAGACATAAGAAACATGGTATGATTAAATCAATTAGTGACACTCACCTAGTAACTTGTTAGTGGATTGTGTGGATTTTTCCCCAGCATCTCTGACTTTAGATGTTTGAATGGGAACCTCTTGATGAGGGGATCACTTTTGGGTTTTCCTAGGGTTCGTTAAATGAGGCTTGGAAGACTCATTGTTTCAAGGTCCACCTAATTTGGACTCCATCAATAATGGGACTCGTATGGACTTAGATATCTTGTTTGTACAACACCGCTATGATATTATATATAAATGGAGATTCACATTTTAACTTTTCATGATTATAGAATCATATATAAATTGATTACTTACACAAATAAATAATTACTCATGTCTATTCAATTCCCTATTATGTTCTTAAAATTCTACTAATGCAATAGGAAAATTAATATATTCCTATATATCTTCAATTAACATGCCAGGATTTATCATTTCATCTATTTATGTCACAATACCCATGGTAAAATCACCTGTAGTGATGCTTGGAATATTTGGATTGGGACCCGATACACTACTCGCTTCCAATGACTTGAGACACTAAGAAACTTCCTCAGTGAAAATTATAGGGTCAGCATCAGTCATCACAGGGTCCCCTGGATCATGAGATGAACCTGAAATATGATAGTAATAAAAGTACATAGTTCACCTATAAAATCATATGTTCTACCTTTGGAACTTCTCGAATACTACCCCCTCTCTATGGTAATATGTGTGGTGACAAGAGCTATTACAGAAGAATATGATGTATCCTCAACCCTCAACACTTCTTCTATTGAGGGATCCAACTCACTAGTGGGGATCTATTCTTGATCTTGATAACCATCCTCAACTCTTGGAGGCTTTTTTGTAAGCCCCTTGAGAGAGGATAGAGAAGGATATTCTGAAATAAAATTGGGGATTAAATGTTTTTTTGATAATGAAACGGTTAATATCATCATGATGACTTATAACTACTGATGAGGCACTTATCCAACGATTTACCCTCCACTATTATTTCTTTTTTGATGAAGTAGGGCTAACATCATCCTTTTAAAAAAATTATATTGTAGGGGGAAATATAGTTTCCCCTACCATTTTAGCCTCCATTGTCTGTCGGCCTATAGATAGATCTCCCTCTTTGAGAGAAGATTCAACAATCCCAAGGGAATTACATGTTGGGCCACATTTTGGTGATGAAACCTTAGTTGATTTTTCCTTGGACCACTTTCAATCAATGTGACCTTACCCTTAGTAATAGAGATTTTATATAGATGAAATAAAATAAGAACAATAAATAAGATGAGAAAATAGGAAATCAGATCTTTGAGATTGACATATTCCATCCATCCATTAGAATATGGGTGGTCATCTCCTTCTACAGTGCTCTGTATCATGTTGTATTTCACCTATATAATGGATGGGATCTAATAATTAGTTACATAAATGGGAATCTCTAGTTCCTAGATATAAATCATCCCCTCAATGGGATCATCCTCGAAGTGAACATTGAGTGGGGATCAAGAATCTCCTAGCCATGGAATCCGTAACCCAGGGTGAGGAAGCTACCATAAGATTTTAGCATGAGAGGACATGTTTGGTTAAAATTGTACTATCTTTGGTTGTAAGAATTCTGAGTTCAGACCATCCTACCATAATGATGGTTCCCCAGTCCTGTATTTCATTGGTTTCCCAACCCTATCTGTCACAAATTAAGGGATGGAAAATGGAACATGAGTCTCTTATTGAAGGTGATGAGTATACCGTCTTGGTTCAATAATAGTTGATATATCCCTTTTGATTTGGGATGGAAGACTAAACCTTGAATAAGGTTGTTTGGACAGACCTGGTACCTCATCATCCACACCCTCTGAAGAGGATGAACCATCTTCCATGGGAGAAGAAACATCTTTATAAGTAGAATAATTTCTACCTCACTACCCCTATTCGGAAAATATTAGAGTCCCGACATGAGGAAAACCATAATCTAGCACCGCCTCGGGGTTTTATACAATATTTTAATTAGCATACCAATATGTCAATACATTGGAGGAAGGTTGATTACTGATTGAGTCAACTCCATTACTGTAAGAATCCATAGTTTTCAGGATACCATCAGATGCTTTTCTAATTGGACATGCACTGGAGGAGACATATATGGCCTTATCTCATTTCTAACTTTCCCATAATTGGTAAATCCCCCATTAGGAGGTCCCATATGATAAGAAGATAAATTCCACAAAAATTCTTGACTTTAATAATATCTAACTGGGCCTCAGAGACAAAGTTAGAACACTATAAATAGGATGAAAATACAGTTTATATGGGATCCCAAAAACTAAGACCCTTATTAATACAACATAGATTCTAAAGTGGGTTGTATCCCATCCCCATAGTCTCTACAATGGTCCTACAATTCTGAACAGGGCCCTCCCACATGGACATGTCCCATGCTTTGGTAAATATTTTCTAGGACATAGATCCCCATCCACACAAGCTTATTCTCTACAAGCTTGGATTTTATAAGGAATGTACCTGCATTTATTCCACCATTGGAATGATGAAAAGGAACTAGGTAAGAGATCAACCAAAAGTATAGAAATCCTATGAGAAAAGTCTTTATATGAACATTGGACTTGGCCTTTTACCCCTATGTTTAATACTACCCCTTTTCCAATTACTTTTAGAATTTACCAAGAGAGCTTCGATTCTCCATCATTGGACACCCAGTTGGACCTTTTCAATGGGTCTTTAAACCTTCATCTCAAGGAAGTTACTTATCCACACATAAAGATTAATATCCCACATCACGCAGGTGTCTTACTTCTTAATATTATGAGCTATATTCATTGTTTCATGCGCCAGATGTGGTGTCCTTTCAACTTCACTACACATTTACTTGGAGGGATGAACACATATAACCTATCTTCAATGATTAGAACACCAGGGATATTGTGGACATCCCACAAGCTAATGCCAACTTCTCCATGCATCAGGTGGAAATATTTTTTCTTGTTAATCCATAAAATTATCATCCTAGTAATGAATTTAGCATTCTTGTATGCATAAGTCTACCCTTCCCACACAGAGACATAAATTTGGATGTCTTGCAGATACTTCTTGAACTATGGAAACTTTTGGAGCACCCAATACAACCACATCCACGTTGTATTAACACCCCCTCTTAGGAAGAAGTCATATCTCTTTATGAAACCCTTTGACTAATCTATCTGGGTGTCACATAATGTGGGTGGATAATAGTTCAACTTCAATTCTAATGTGTTCGGATTCTTATATAGATCACACTATCTATGGTCCATGACATAAGCTATGCATGATGTCCTGAAATTAATATATGCTCACATTCTTGAAATGATGGTTTGTTGGAAAATTCATGTAATCTTGGTGCCAAGTGAGGGGAGTATAATTATTCGAATCCAGTATAAGGACTTACTTCAGATGGTCATGGCTATAGAGTGGTATATAACTGCTCTAAGTAAAGTCGTGATGATATTTCTTCAGATGTCCTGCCAGATCAGGTAGAGTAGTATCACAAGCGTTATAATAGCATCGACCTATAGTTTTCACAATCTTCTCCAAGTGATTCTTATCTTTTTCATCATAAATTGTATCCTTTTTAGTGTCCATTGAACCGACAAATAAGTAACTTTTTTTAACAACATGTTCACTTCAAAATATTATTGAAATGAGAAAATTGTTCAAAGGCATAAATTCACCCTGAGTACTTGTGAAAGTGCCTTATTCAAGCCCCTTTCCCAAGATCCCCATGTATGTCACTCACCCAAGAATACAAATCACGCAGATAGATACACACCTTTCTGTGTGAATGATGCATCATCAAAGAAAGATAAGTAGACGGTACGTGTGGGAATCTAGCACTGAGAGACTTGAAATATAGATTCGTGAGATCCCACTGATGAAATGAAGACCCTATTTATAGGTGAATAATCCCCTTTGTGTAGCCCGCAAATGTTCTCTACCTACGAGGAAGACCTATGTGGACTACTAGCATGTATGACTTGCACAGTTTACCTCCTCAATCAGTGCTCCCTTTTTATCACTTTACCTCTAGATCTAACACTCTTATTTTGATCATATCCAATCCTGAGGGGTTGTTGACACTTTGTTTTGTCATATGGATAAAAAGGATATAAATGTAAATACTTTATAAAGAAGATAATAAGATAAATTTGGAAGGACAAGCATCAAAAAGTCCTCAAAAGGTAAATCTCCCAAGTTCCCCAAGCAAAGATGGTTTTTAGGGTACCTACGCATCAAGCTGTGAGATTGGTCTGTGTAAGAGCCTGTGCGAGACCCCTATAAGGAACCCTCAAGAAAGATATCCCCTTCTCACAAGGTCTCATATTTTCCTATAAATTGGAACCTTGTGACTTCTTTTTGGAGGACGATATTTCCCAATGACCTCATGATGCTCTTCTCACCATAGTAAATCACTTAATCCCTCTGAAACCTTATAGGTAGTCCTCCAAAACCTGTAGAATAGGAAATGAAAGGTGAATAATGAAACTAAAACCTCATAGGGTTTAAAATTCACAACACCTATATGAGGCATCTTTTCCCCCATAGTTGGAAAACACTAGTGCAAGGTACCCTCCTTAAACACAGACCTACACGAGTCACAATCAGGAACACCTGTAGATATGCTTGAAGGATTGAGCAAAGCCTCTCCCATGTTTTGTTTCCCAGGTGGTCCATCTCCAAAGGTAACCATAAAATCACCAAGTTATACTTGAGTGAAGATCCCCCTATGTGAGCCTCCTCTTCCTCTCCCATGTCTACATGTATAGTCCTTCCTTGACTCCCCCTAGCCTCTATCCTACATGATTTTATAATCAGGCCTTCTTTAAATCCATCCATAGAAAGTCCTCACTTCCTTTGGATCCCTTGTCTGGGAGGGATCAAATTGAAACCTCCATGGAAGCCTCTGAACTTGGAAAACCATGGGAAAAGGCACACCATCTTCTCTCTCATTTAGATTTGTATTTATACGGTCAGAGTTTTACCACACATATACTACCATATAATTAGGATCCTTGAGGTGCATGTGGATTTTTATTCCTATGGTCATGAAGACCCTAACCCAGGGAATAGTTTCAGGGGTTTCTCGATATTAGATTCTAGGGTTATAATCATTTCCTACCCATTTTATTTTAAAGACCCAGAGCCTCTTGTCCCTATAAGGGAGTGTGAGGATTATGCTCTCTATTCCATTCAACATAGAATGGGAACCTACACCTTTTTTGGAAGCAATTTATTGGAATCTCACCTAGAGTAATCCCCTTGACTTTCTTATAGGAGGTTTCAATCCTACTCTTCTCCATCCCCTTGGATACTGGGTTATAGAGTGGATGAGTACTGGAGTCCTCTCCTCTCTAACCCTACTTCATTCATCTATTTTTATACACTAGAGCTAGTCTAGGGTAATGAAATGCGAACAAAGTCTCATACCCTCAGCCTCTTCCACAAAAGGAGGAGAAGAAGTGTGTTGTTTGTTGGATATTCCGCTTACTCTCATTTATCATGTTCAAGCATGACTCATATTGTTTTTAGGCTTAAAAGATAGCCATGAACATGACACCCACACACTCGGATGCATGTTTTGGAAGAGGAACATCGTTCAAATATTTCTCTAAGAGTGCCGCCATATGCGTAGGTCCTCAAGGCCATGTATCCGACCTTAGGGAAAAGAATATTGTGTGGTTTCCCAAATATTACATTCCCTCTTGATTATCAAAAGGACCATGACTCACATGGAATTTGAGGATGTAGAATTTCATGGAAACCACATGATCCCAAACCAATCCATGGGAATCCTCCTCAAGAGTAAGCCCCAACTATACTATTCATGGGTATCCTTTTCATGAGTAATCCCCAAACTGAACCAATTCTAGGGTATCCTCCTCATGAGTAAGCCCCAATCATAACCCCCCCCCATACCAAGGCAACCTGAGTGTGTATTCAATGATCTTTTCTTGAACTATGAGTACTCTGAGTCTTTCTATAATCAGGATACATAGGATTCCTACCTAATTCCCGAGTTTAATGGCCTACTCCTTAGGTGTAAGCCCAAAACAAGCAACCAAATCACCATGATTTGAAACATCACTCATGGTCCCCTTCCCATAGGTAATCATATTTAGGATTAAGCCCCAACGTAACCCACTCAAAGTTCCATACTACCCTATAAGACTAACCCAAACGTGTCCATAGGCATATCTTCTTATATCCCAACTACATGGGATTTGTTTCCCATAGAAATGGGATACATAAAAATCCTTCCTGAGTTCCAAACCCAACACCTGGATTCAACGCTATTATATTTGGGAAACACTCCCATTATGGTATAATTCAACCAGGAAACTAATACCCCTTATAGGTTCACTAGGACATTTCGGCATAAGCCCTACAAAAATCATTGACTAGGAACCTTTCAACTAAATTTCGTTTCCACATGATGTAAAACTGTATGGTCAGGTCCTTATCACATGAACTTAAAAGGTATTATGAACCCCATTATGCAGTAGCAAACTACATGGGTTCTAATTTCTTTCTCAAGGATACATAGGAAACAAATTTATGGGTTTTATCTCAACATTAAAATAACTCTCATCTCCAGACATGATGACACACTCTAGAGAGTCCCACTGTGCAGCTGAAAAATCAGTATCATTGTAATAATGACCAATTGATCTCTAAGAAGTACAAAAGAGGATACCACTGATGGAGAACCTCTTATACATATAGATGTCTCCATTGATGAAGAACATCATATAAATATAGATGATTCGATGCTTGACACATACTATAAATTGATTATTAATTTAAGGGTGACCCACATCATTATTGGGAATTAAAGGATTCATGAACATTTCTTAAATCTATAAGAGAGTCTCAAGTAGGCAACAATTCCCCCCCAAAGGTTTTGATGAACCCGACCTCCCATCCTCACAACCAATGTGATTTCTTAAGCATCATTGGAAAAAATCACTAATGAGTGTCTACCTCTGGAAAACAGGTCCATCAGGGATATGGAACCATTGGGTGTTTTCGGTTCAATAAAAACTCGTTGGAAACTATTTGGAAGTAGAAAACCCAACGTGTATGATTCCACAAAACTCAACCCCATGCAATCAACCTTCATGAATCATGAACTCTGAAGGGAAACCTACACACACACACATACACATACACATACACATACACATAAACATACACATACACATACACATACACATACACATACACATAGAGATACACATACACATACACATACACATACACATACACATACACATACGCATACACATACAGATACAGATACACATACACATACACATACACATGCACATACACATACACATACACATACACATGCACATACACATACACATACACATACACATACACATGCACATCCACATGCACATACACATACACATCCACATACACATGCACATACTAGAAAGGTAGTATGATTTATTTGGTTTTAGTCAATGAAAAATATGTACAAATATATGGTATAGGAAAATATTCCACAAGAGGTGTATAAGAGAATTTTCTAGAGACAAATACTATATAGACAGTCAAAACCATAATGATGGTTTTACATTCACTATGGTAGATGGTAAATTATTCATTAAGAATAATAAATCTTTCATGTAAGTAGTATATAAAAATTATCTAAGTTTTAAAAGATCAATTAAAATTCAATAATGGATTCCCAATATCAATGTACGAGGGGATTAATATTTTTTAATAATATAGTGGGTGTTTAAGTGAGTTTATAAATGTATGGTACAAGCGAAGTCCCAATAAGGCTAAATTGGTAACATAAAATCATTATGCCTAAATCCATTAGAATTTTACTCATCATAGCTAATTTCTGTGATCATTTTATTGAGAATTAGATTTCAATACTATCAATCAAGTTAGGTTTCTATACGACACAACTAGAAAGGTATAGTGACATCGGGGAATTTTAGTAAGGGGTGAATGTTACTCAAATATAGTTTAGTATTAAAGTAATAAAGAAGATCCTAGAATATTCATATGGAGTGAATCTTTACGGTCTGTTCAAAAAAGGTTAGTGGGAGAACCACTATTTTCCAAGTAAAATATGTTTGGTAAGATGTGGAAAACAACTATTGGTCTTACAATTTTGTAAGACTAGAATAAAATTAATACTCTATATATTTATTTGAAGTAGAAACCTATATTCTAAATAATAGTATCTACTGAGGTAGATTCAATTATTTCTTATACCCAGTCAGTAGTACATATACTGAAATGGTATTGATATTTAAAATTGTAACAATTAAATAGAGAATTTTTTTGAGAGTTATATGGAATAAATCTCTCAAAGAAGACATGAATATATATTTTAAGAGATTCAATTGGTCGTTTGAAATTCCATTCTCATTTGAAATGGATCAGTCACATATGACATAATGTGTACAATGTATGATACTGGCAAAAAAACCTTTATAGTTGGAAAATATTAGTAATATCTAGGAGAACAACAAGGTAAGTAGTTAGAATAATCCAATTACACTTGAAGAAGTACAAAGGATATCTACCTAGTATGTAGAGAAGAATGGATACTAGTTTTTAGGGGACAAAAATTAGTCATCCATGGATCAATATGATATAATATCACATTCAAGCTAAGGGAATGAGTGAGACAAGATCATATGGGCTTGCGGTATACATACCTACAAATACTGAGTATGTTGTGGCTTCTAAGGGAGCCAAATAAGTAGGTAAAATTATCCACAATTTTATTACAGTTCCTAGAATCACACCTAGTATATATTGTTTTTTAATTTTTATAATTCTATTATTAGTACTAGAAAAGAATTCGAGTTATGATAGTGTATGTAAGGGATATACTCAGTTTTTACCTCTCTTGAGGAGTCTTACTTAAGGAGAAGAGTTCACAAATAGAGAAATATCCACGCATCGAAGATGTAAAAGACCCAACAACTAAAGACCATACCTAGTAGAAAATTATATTAATCATGTGATAGATAACAAGGATACTTAGTAAGTTGGCTCTAGTGCAAGTAGGTGTGTTGTAATAGTGGGTTCCCTAGACCCAACTTAATTGTGCTTTTTGATTGCTATATCATGGATATAATGAGTTATGCATGATGTATAGTTAGTATTATAGTGTAGATATTTCCATGTCCGCTATTTAAATGGTAATTTATATAGATTAATTATTGTATGAAATGTTTATAGAAGATCCCAAACTATAATGATAACATCATTATATAATGAAATTAATCTTAAATATATGTCCTATAGTCTAGATACATCATAATGACTCGACATAGTTGATGTCTAACTATCTGTGTTGGGGGGTCATAATCATTGATACTTCTTCTCATAAAGTTCTCACTTGGTGATATTTGGTATGTGAGATCATGAGGAAAAACTTTCCAGTAGGAACACGACATGTTTCAGGTGTCATTGGATGTTCCTATCTATAGACATGTGTATTGGTCTCTTGACTTGAGATAATTATAAACGTGTTCCATTTGATCAAGAACTTTAATGTAAGGAAAACCCCTTGATAATAAATCATGATGATGTATCTTATCTTGGGTGTTTCATTGGTGGTATGGCACTAGTTGAATGGTCAAGATAGAATTTGTTTCTTCCATGTTGAGGATGTAATATCTTGGGCTCAGTTGATTAGGATGGTAGTACCTTAAGAAATCTTCATCTAAGGTAGTTAGATGTAAGTTCATCCAATTATATTAAAAAAATCATGAAAGGAGAAAGATACAAGTGGAATCATACATTATGAGATATCTAAAGTCAAAGAGATTATATTACACATTACATGTTCATAGGGTGGTTGTCATCACAATGACTATTCTTTATCACTTTAGGGGCCTTGATGGGTTGCTATACTCTTCTGTTGGTCTGTGAATACTATACACTACTTTCATGATAGGGTCCAGAGGGCCACACACAATAGCGTATTCAATAATCTACCATATTCTAGTGAATATGTATATAGGAAGTGGTGGGAACCACCAATATGTTTGAGAGTTTTCTATATAAAGGATCAGTGATGAATTAATAAATTTGGTATTATTTGATTATATAATAATTAAATGTAATTTATTTATTTAATTTATTTGTAAGTGTTTATGTAAAAATAAACAATTAATATTATTGAGAGGAATATTTTTTAATATTAAAAGATCATTTAATATTAGGGGGATTTACAAGTTGAGTTATTGAATCATTTTTATCATATAAAATATTTATTATATGTTACAAGTTTGTAATAAAATTTTGAATAGTATTTATAATTCAGTTAGTTTGTTATAACTAATTATTTTTTGATTATTTAGTGGGTGATTTATTTTCTAGGGCCAAGGATCCTTTTTTGGGTATTCGACTCTCCCACTATGTAAGTAAGAGAGAGGCACTAAATACATATGCTTTCTAATCGTTCAGAATGAAAACCTCTTTTTCCTCCTGCTCTCTAGAGAGAGAAAGATTATCTCTGAGCATCTGATCCAAGAGATCCTATGAAGGATCAAAGGAACATGATCAAGGTTGTCGTCATGACACCAAGGGATTGTTCAGATCTCCAAACTAGCAACAGTATGTCATCGAATGGCTGGTGTAAAGATTCTTGGAGAATGTGTGGATGATCTAAAGGGGTTTAGCTTTAGATCCTTCAAGAAACAATCTTCTTTGATGATATTCAGTCGAACACCACACCAAATTAAATAATCATTTCATTTATATATATTTTTTGCTTTGAATAATTCACATGAGTTACTTAGACAACTACAGTAGATCAGATCATTAGAGATGAAAAGTTTCACCACTCCACTGATGAAAAGTTTTAAATCCCCTTCCCACTGGCTTTCTCTATGTGTCTTGGTACATATAACGTAAACATACAACACATACATATAAGAACACATACAAACACACAGATCCATGAATATACATACACATACAAACATATTCACAATGATACATGTATATTTTAAATGATTAACATGAACATAAATAGAAAAATTAAAATATGAATAACATATTTAAATACATATTCATTTACATATTATATACCTTTTTAAATAAATTATCAAAATAAATCAAATTTATGTTTATTATGTACACATTTTTTAATTAATGTATATAAATATACTATTAAACATTTATTTTGAACAATATAAATATAATAATTATTTATATATATATAATTATGAAAATATGAATCATTTTTTATTAAAAGTTAAATAAATAATATTTATATATTATATATACATATATATACTTATCATAATAAAAAACTATTAAAAAATATATAAATATGCATATATAAATTAATTCATTCATTTTACCCTTTATTAGAGTTAAATAAAAAGCACCGATAAAGGGATAACTTTTAGTAGTGCTATAAATTCATCAAAAACATACACCCTTTCATCAGTGTTTTTTTAGAATTGATAAATGTTAAAATTATCAATGTTTCTTTACTAGTGATGATAAATGTCTACCCCCTCTATATCCAATTTTGTTGACAATTGATAATAGTTAGCGTTGAATATCACGTGGTCTGTAATTGTGTAATTAGAACCATATTGTCACCGGTCGTTCCTTCATGAGCACTCATTGTTGTAGTTTGGTTCAATTTGTAGAGTCATAATACTATGTTGTATTTTGTGCATTAAAAATTCCCCCACTCGGAGTCAGTTTGTGAGAGATTTATAATATCTTCATAGAGAGAGTGACAGAAATAGTGTGTATATATATATGTATCAATTCTTAAAAAATGGTCAAACACAATATATATCTATCATAATTTTTAAAATACTCACTATATTAGAGTGGTTTAGAACTAAAAACAGATGTAACTGAACCTTTTCCTATTACCAACAATCATACAAAACTCATTTTATAATAATTTATTTTTTTCCCAAATTAAAATTTCAAATCCAATTAAAAACCTAAAACCATGTAAATTCTCATTTATATAAATTATTCATTATATTTATAATCTATTTTAGGGAAATTCCTGAAAAAAAAACTAAACCGGAATATTTCTTTTTTATAATAATATAAATATACATATAATTTTAATTTTTATATATTCAAAATATCCAATTTTATGAGGTAGAGTGGGTACCTTCACGAAAAAATACAAAACATATTCAACCAAAATTGATGTAATTTGAAACAAAAAAACCAATATCTCATAATTCAAATGATAGAATGTGTATACATAATGTTGTATCAAGCCTAGCACCACTACTAAAACCCAAAATGACCGATGACAGTGCATTGAGCCTCTTTCCTATGATGTTGACCAACTACACATCACCATCATTGAAACCCACTAAAATCAGAGTCTACAAGACCGTCATCACCAAAACCTCTGATATAAAACCCATGTCATCATCATCGAAAACCAGAACCAAACTCTATTCCATAGAAAATAACACACACAAAAACTAAACACCCACACCTATCAAGCAGGTGAACTAATCAAATATGACATCACCATCATCCAAAAATAAACAAACATCAAATCTAAAAACACCTCACCATCTTCAAAATAACTCCATAAATGAAAATCATCATACTAGAATTTTCAATCCAAATAAATAGAACCAAAATCCTAAAATGCCAAACTAGAAACCCAAACAAGCCCAAATAAAATTAACCATAGAAACAAAATTACTTCCACCATTTCAAGGAAATCACCCAACAAAGAACCCAGTATCAATAAGGAAAGGGAATTAATATGATACCACCTAGGGCTAGAATAACTACCATAGAGCCCTGATAAGACTGTTGAGGATTTCCCCTGAGATGATCTGACATGGTGGATACCACCATAGAATTTCCATAGAATCGATTTTTGAGACCGTAAATGATTTCCCCATTGGTGCAGCGATTTCCAAGAAATAAAATAAATTGAAAAAATGATGAAGTAAATGGATACTAGATGTAATGTGGAAAACCCACCAAAATTAAAGAGTTAAAACCCGTGGAAAATAGAAGGATCGCTATTGGTAAAACTGGTTATACACTACCTAACTCTTACATAGACAAAACTCTCATTAATATCTCTCTTGAATAAGTAGAGAGACTTCCTAAAAAAATACCACTCAAAATGAAATGAGGGTAAGAAGATCGGTGAAACCACTGATGATGAATATGTTGGAGGATATGACCTTTTATAGTTATATCTCCCCATCCTACTACAATCTCCCACTAGAGGTTTGGTACATTTTGGCCACCAACCACCTAACCAGCTACCAACCAGACTCACCTCCCTTGAAAAATCAAGGGGGAGGCCACCGCCATTCAAAATTTCTTCTAAAAAATCTCAAGCTTAGAGATTTGATTAAGAACCAATCACATACCCACACATCTTTTCTATCTACCAAATAATGTTTTTCACGTCACAACGAGGCTGATCTAGGATCTACATCATCTAAACACATCATAATAAACTGCCTTGGTTAGGAAATATGCCAGATTTCCTTTAGTATGAATTTTTTGCATGTCCATACTTTATTTATCAACCACTTCTCAAAGAAAGTGGTGTTGTACCACAATGTGCTTCATCCTGGAAGAAAATTATGGATTCATTGTAATGATTAAGCTACTCTGACTATCAAAAAACAACGTCATATTCTCCTGTCTATGCCTTAGCTTCACGAAAAACTTTCTCATCCAAATTGTCTCTTTTACAGCCTATGTAGCTTTCATGAACTTTTCCTCCATTATGGATAAAACCTGAACTAACTATAACTTTGAAATCCAGATCATAGATCCTTTTTATAGAGTAAACACATAACCAGTATTGGATTTCCTCCAGTTAGAATCACATATAAAATCTGAATCAAAATAACCTCTAATAGTGAAATCTAATCCTCCATAACATGGTACAACATAGGAGTTCTCCCTGATGTAACTCAGAATCCTCTTCATTATGCTACAATTCTCCCTTCCTGGATTTTCTATATACCGACTAACTGCTCCCACTCCATGTGCAATGTATGGTCAAGTAAAATACCTAAAAAACCATAGACTACCCGATAATAATGATACGACACTTGAGACATCTCCATCCTCTTTACATTTCTGTTATGACTCATCAAAGAGGATAAATTAAAATTAACATGAATTTGGGTAGATATTATCTTATAATTTTTCATGTTGAATCATTTCAAGACTCCCTGTATGTAATTATTTTGTGAAATCCAAATCATTCCATTATTCCTATCTCGGTAAAAATGTATCCCAAAAATTTTTTTTTGGTCCCAAGTCCATGATATCAAACTCCCTAACCAATTGTGCCTTCATCACTTAAATCTTATGTTTATTGGGGCCTACAACCAACATGCCATCCAAATATAAAAAAATAATGAAATCATTACCATCTGAACCCCTAAAATAGGTATAAGGATCTGAAAGAAGTATTCTATATCCAAGGATCATGATATAGGAATAAAATATCATGTACTAACACCTCGGCACCTATTTGCAACCATAAAATGATTTTTTCAACCTACAAACCTTTTTCTCTTTTCTTTCTTTGGTAAAATTTTCCAGTTGGAGCATATAGATATCTTCATCAAGATCACCATGGAGAAAATTATTCTTCACATACAGCTACATTATATGTAAAATGTACGTAGCACACATCACCAAAACTATCCTAACAGTCATCAGTCTAACAATAAGATAAAATATTTCATTTTAATCAATACCTTCTTTCTGAGTATATCCTTTGACTACCAGTCATGCACAATATATTTCCACCCGGTAATTTCCATATCTCTTGATCTTCATGATCCATTTGTTTCTAATATCCTTCCTTTAATGAGGTAATGGGACAAGATCCTGAGTCATGTTATTGTGTAGGGATTCATGTTCCTCCTACATCACCGCCATCCATGGGGATACAACAGTACTATGGGTTTCCTCTACAAAATAATATGGGTCACCATACTTTTTTAATAAGAAGTATGAAATATTGCTATCAATGACATAGTTTGAGTGTCATACTAGTGTTTTATTCTCCAGGGTCAACCGTCATGGTCCAGACTTAATCGGTACTTGATTTTCATTCTCTGATAATCCCTCAGATGAAAATAGTACATGTATTTTTCATCTACTTAGATAGTTATAGTTTTTGTATTCTCCTTCTCTATGTTTTGAATAACAATAATTTTAATATTATAATATTTAAAAATAAAATATTTGTTGATGATAAGAATTTGGGAAGTGGGGTCCCACAAACAATATGCCTTTACACCATCAGCGTACCCCAAGAAGATACATTTCCCATAACTCAAATCCAACTTCAATATTTCATGGTCATTAAACAGGGCATATAGAAGACTTCCAAAAGTATGTAACTGATAATTGAAAATGGTTTTACCCTTCCACACCTCCATATATGTCTTTATATCAATAGTTTTTGAATGATATCTACTGATAACCTAACATGAAGTATTCACTGCTTCTACCCAAAATGCATTATTTATTCCTAGAGTCTTCAATGTATCTCTTATTCTATCCAACAATGTTATGTTCATCTTCTCTACTACTAAATTCTACCGATGAGTTCATGCCACCATGAAGAGTATCTTTATGCGTTTCTATTGAAAAAATATATCAAACTCATCCCTTGTATATTCTCCACCATTGTTAGCCCTCAGACACTATATCATCCTTCTATACTCAAGTTCCTTTTGCACTTTGAGTGTTTTGAAGGATTCAAAAACATTCACTTTCCCCTTGATTGGATACACCCAAAATATCCTGTAATAATCATTAATGATGGAAAAAAATTACCTTTCTCCCATTAGGGATATAACTGGTGCTTGAAATTTTTTGGAATGAATGAATTCTAAGATCTCATTTCTTCTTTCTGTTGACATCCCAAAATTTAAACTATGTTGCTTATTCAAAAGAAAATTCTCACAAAATGTTAAGAATACATTTATAAGACTAGGTACCAATATCTCATCCACAAGAATTAAAAGGCCTCATTTGGAAATATGGCTAATCATATGATTCCATAATGTTGTCAACGCTTTAGTTGAGTAGTTGATTCCACAGTAAACTCCACCTCCTTTTAATTTTTACCCATAAGCATGTACAACTTCTTTGAGATATTTTCCACCTTCATTACCATAATATCACCCTTCAAAATTATCATCATCCAATTATTAGTGTGATTCTTGCATCTGATGTCATTAAATTTTTTAAAAGACAATATATTCTTCTTCAATCCCTTATCATGAAATAATCCTTGGATGGTTCGAACAATACCATCGTGCATCTTCAATTTGATTGTACCAAATCCAATGATCTTCAAGGTTTCATAATTTCCCATGTACACATGTTCTTTCATGATGGTTTCATACTAATTAAACCATTGTTGTCGATACTTCATGTGCCATATAGATCCTGTGTTGATAATCCATGTGTCATTGAGATGTTGTCTACTTCTAGCAGTCATCTCTACTTCATTGACTGGTATTCCTCCACTTCCAGAAAGACTCACCACCTTTTTTTCAATGTCATTATTGTGGCTCCCATTTGAACCACACTTCATCATCACTAATTTCAGTCTTTCTACAATCATTAGTCGACAATTATCCTTCCACAACATTGCCAGTATCTTCATTTTCCACAGTGAACAATTATTCCCATTGAATTTTTTGAACTCAAATTTCACCAAAATATGGACACACTATTAGTCCAGAACCTTCTCCATTTTATAATGGTGTATTTAATAATATCAATATATTTTTTCTTATGTGAATGATCAATCATAGCCTCAATCATACCAAATACTCAAGTTTATGATAATTCTTAATACATGAAAATGATATCAACATCGATCAAAAACCATCCTCTGATACCACATGTTGGGATTGTAAATGATTGGCCCACCGGAGCAGTGATAATCCCCACATAAAATAAAGTGATTTTTTTGAAATAAATGGACACCATATGTAATGTGGAAAACCCACAAAATAGAAGCGGTAAAAAAACTTTGAGCAAATTGAAATATTGTTATGGGTAAAAGTGGGTACACACCCCCTCACTATTACAAAGAGTAAACTCTCTTAAATATATATCTTGAATAAGTGGGTAAATTTCCTCACAAAATACCACTCAAAATGAAATGTTAGTGAGAAGATAAATGAATCTACTAATGAAGAAAATTTTGGGGGAGGTCTCCTTTTATAGGATGCATATGTCCCTACTATTGAATTCTATTACTGGAGGATTGGTGGGGTTTTGCCACCAAACACCTACCCAGCTACCAGCCACGCCCGCCTCCCTTAACAAAGCAAAGGGGCTTCCACCGTCTTTCAAAAAAAATTGATATTAATTATGGATAAATGGAATTAATGATGGATGATACATGAGTGTTTAACAAAGTAGTGAGGAGAGAAAAGCATGTCCGAGATACTAGAAAAGAAGGAAAAATGACAAGGGAACAACCAAAAAGAAACCTAACCAAGTAGAATAAAATAAAAATCATAGAATAGTATAATACTACCGTAAATGAAAGAGAGTGATGGGGGAAGTATGGTATTAGAGAATATTCACCCTTTCAAAAAGAGTTGAAACCCCAGTGAGAGGAGGTACATGCCCGAGAGAGAAATATGAGTGAGAACATGGATGGCTATAATAACACAAACACACAGACTCACACACACGCCAAAAACATATATATGGATACATATTTTCATAATATTTTCTTTTGGATACTATATAATTGGAATAGAAAGTAGACCTCATTAATAATCGGGTGGTATTTTTGGAACAAGAATCTGGTTTTATCAAGTTGGGTATGGTTGGGTTCCTTAGTAATCAGGTACCCATTGACATACCTATTCCATATATACATGTTTAATTTTTGAAACTAAAATATTATTTGATCAATAATATTTATGATAATAAGAGACAAAATAAAGAATCATCTTTATTAATTTTAATAGTACAACTTATAGGGGGACCACCATGATTCAACTGATTCACCATCTCCATGTCAACTCTCTTGCTCCTCTAAACATCTTGAAAAATCAATGCCCTTTTAAACCACACCTCTTCTGTAATATATTTCTACTGAAAGTTAAATTCATTCTATTTCATTAAAACATATAATCAAATCATGAACACTTTAAGAATGAGACTAACATCATTACATGAAATCCAACATATAATCAATTGAAGTTAAATAAATATCCAACATTTTATCACCACGTCATTTTCCAATTTTAATCATTGATCAAATTCTGATCGTATCTTGGTCAATATGTGTCTATATTCAATGGAACAGAAGTCGATTCCACTCTTTTTTAAAATTACAGGCACAAAAAAACAATGCATTTTTTGAAAAATTTTAATCATATACTAACTTCATGTATAATGTGTAAAGCATTGGAAAAAAATCTCATCATTGAGGAATAATTATGGGTGGAAGAATTTATAAAATAGATGTTACAATTTTGATTATAGAGTGAAAGCAGGCTCACCATAGGTTTTATAGAATAGTTTAGAGGTTTCACCAAATTTTGAAATTGAAAAAATAATTATTAGACATTTGAATCCACCAAACATGAAATATGGTTATCAAATACAAATAATCAATAGTGTATAAGTTGGTTTGACGACCATATTTTTATGGAGTCAATTGAAAATATGAATTCAATTTCAAAATAGCTTTGATGGCTAGTATAAGTACCATGTGTACATGTACTATCTTATAATAGTAATATACCTTATGGTCATCTGTTCTATACAAAGAAACATGATAAACACAGTACCATTCAAAATTATGGAGTTACACTTTTGGATGAAGTGGTTCAGGTATCTATTAATAAGGAAAGAAATATAATTTATGGGAATATGTCAATTTTTTCACTATTGAAAAAATATAGAAGTGTGATTATACTACATTACATGTGCTAATTTTTTTAATTCTAATTGGTTGATAACATCAGATAAATTGAAATAGATGGATTGGGATTTGGTAAAGTGGACTTTAGTATAGAAGGGTATGAGGAGAAACCATTAATAATTAAATCACAGACAGTACATGTATTTTATATACTAGATCTGGTAAACAGAAAGTAGTCAATTGTTATTTTATCAACAAAACACCTATAGGTTCAGATTTTAATTTAACTGATAATTGCCCTTTCATTGGGATGTCAGAATCATTTCAAAGAGGGCTCAATGTAGATGGGGTCTTTAATGTCAAAGGTGACCACAAAGAGGGGATTTGAATACACAATAGTGGGGTCAAATCCTTTAAACCATTAAATAAAAAAATATAGTTCAATAGTAATGTTATTTTTTTATAATATATTTTGAGATACCTCATACTATTATTTGTTTTACACATTGTAAATTAAATGTTCAACCATGTCTATAGATAATTCCTTTTACACATGATGATGCTCCAAATCCTAAGGAACACCAAGTTTATCAACATACTAATACTTCTGGTGTAGAGGAACAACATGTTTCTCCGCATGTCAATGTATCAAATCCCAAGGAACAACATATTAATGATGATAAAATCAAGGAAATTCTAGAAAGTTAATAACATATGTCCCAGAAAAAATAGGAGTGTCATAGCGCGAAAGTTTTAAAAAATATTATTAAGATGAGAAGTAGAGGTATAAAATTTGAGGTTGGATGGAATTGCTACTACAAAACCCATGGTAAAGAGCACTATGCTTTTTTAGTGCTAGCTAAAACTACTAATAATGGGTGGCCTCTATTAGTGTTAAGGAAAATATCTAGTAAAGGCACCCTTTATCAGTGCTAAAAATGCCCTAATAAAGGAACCCACTTATCAACACATTTTTTACTAATAAAAGGGAACCACTGTATGTTCTGTTTTGCACTGATCAGGGCCACCATTGATCACCAATAAAAAGAACTAGCCAAAGTTATATTTCCTAAAAACAATTATACAATGACAAATTATATATTAATGTATTAATATATTTGTATACATAAAAATATAATATTTTTTCTTAAATATTATTTATATATGACTAAATATACATTTACACATGATATATAATATATTTAGTAAAAAATGGAATATAAAATAAAAAATCTGTATTACTTAATAATATTTCATAAAGAAATATCTATTAATATATATATATATATATAATTTTCTTAAACATTATTTATATAATACTGAATACATATTTTAAATCAAATTTTTATGTCATATATTTAGTAAAAAATAGTTTATCACATAATTAAAAATTCATATTAATTAAAAATGTAGACCAATTAAAATTAATATACATTTAATAATATTTTTTTATCAATGACAGTTACTTTTTAAATTTGACATATATATATATATAACAAATAATAGATATTTAATCATTAATAAAAAAATTAAATAAATTCATCACACTTAATATATCATACAATAACTTCATATGTACATATTAAAAATTAACTCAATTTTCTATACATAATTATTCAATAATATAGTTTATATTTTTAATATAGAAATATATTCATCTACATATATATAATAATTCGTTAAATATGATTTATATAATAAAAATATGGATTTTCATTATATAAGTCATATATTTAGTGAAAAATGGTTTACACTAAAAAATTAATATTAAATAAAAATATTGACTAATTCATATTGAGTAATGAGCATGTAACAAAATATCATTTGTTTTTTAAATTTAACATATATCCAACTTATGTTTCATTAATTTCACACACAAAAATAATATGAAATTTTATTGAGAAACACACACTCATAGACATAATATTTTAGTAATCAATTCAATTTTTTAATATTCATTTTCAGATTTTATTTATTATCATTATATTTTTAATTTATATTATATTTTGAAATGGTAAATATATATTTTTTATATTTTTATTCAACATATAGTATTTATTTATTTTAAATATTTTTTTTAAATTCATTCATTTTTAATATTATTTATTCATTAAAAATATTAATTAAATATTAATGTTTTTTTAATTTATTCATTAACATTTTTTCATTTTTTAATAATTTTATGATTTTAGCTATATTTATTATTACTTATACATGTTCACTAATTAACATTTAATGTTTTTATTATGTTTTTAATTTATATAATTAATATGAAACTACTTTCATTTTAACATATAATCATTTTTTTAATTTTTAATAATATATATAATTTGTAATACTTGTTTATTTTTTAATATTTTTGCAATCCATTTTTTTAATTATTAAATATCACATTTTTTAACATTTATTGACTTACTATTATTTGGTATTATTTACTCACTATTAAAGATAAATAGTTTTTACTTTCTTTATAATTTATTCATTTTAAATATTTATTCATATAATAATTTTTTAATATAGTCATTTTTAATGTTTTTACACATAATTATTCATTAATATATTTAACATTTATGATATTGAAATATACTGATATATATATATATATGTAGAGACCCGTAAATTTCAAGGAATTTTTTTTCTTATATTCTTTGGGATTTTATGAGTACGCAGTTTCTCACGGCACCTGATTCCGAGGCCCGGTGTGCCCAGAATCAATTTCTGAAGTTTTACGCAGGTATGTTCAGTGAACAAACGAGCGGGTTTTTCTATCTTTTGAACCGGTGCTCGGAATTGAAATCTGAGGGCACCGATGGAACCGCAGCGCCGGTAATTTCTTAAGAGGACCTTTACCGAAGATGCATCTGCTCGGGATGAGTTTCTAAAAAATGTGGATTAAAAGAAAAGTAAAATAACATTGTGTTACAGTTTTATATCTTTTCCTAAAGTTTTTTTAATCTACATGGGGAAGTTGGGGTGGGGCCCACATGTTTCTTACTACTCATGTTAGGATATTTGTGAGGTGGGGCCCACAGGATCCCCAACCCTTCACATTTCCTAACTCCCTAACTCCCCCCTTTTTTTTGAGTAACTCCCCTCTCTCCCTCTTTAAAGCTTTCCAAAATAACACTTAATTAATTAGAAAACTCATGTTTAATTAATTAAGTGTTTTGGAATTTGAATGCATGGAATGAATTAATAAAATAAGGAGGAGCCTTATTTTATTTTATTGTTTGTCTTGTTGTGTGAATACTTTGGAAGAGAGCTCTTTCCTCTGTGTTGGAAGAACTTCATCCTTCGCGAAGAACGTCACTCTTCAACGAAGAACGCCAATTCTCCGATGAAGAATGTTGACTAAGAGGTTCCGGTTTTCT
The DNA here is from genome assembly GCA_963277665.1 of Viscum album. Taxonomy (NCBI): domain Eukaryota; kingdom Viridiplantae; phylum Streptophyta; class Magnoliopsida; order Santalales; family Viscaceae; genus Viscum; species Viscum album. The sequence goes on from OY728123.1 coordinate 2,043,650,960, forward strand.
CCATCCTCTTATTTCTCCGTGACAAGGGAGGACACACTGACGACAACAGAAACGATGCCATCATCCGCAGCAGTTGACAACCACGAACTTTCTTCGAGGTAGGGGTTAACTTCGTTCAAGTTTAATTTATCGACCTTCATTGATTAAATTCTGGCCACTTTTTATCGTTATAACGGGAGGAGATCGGACCGCACAAACACGACCGATCCTCCTACACTTTTTTTCTTGATTTATATTTATCATTGTGGAAAAAGTGACGCAGTGCCATTTCACTATGTGGGAACGAAGAGAACCACGGCCGGAAAAGGCCACGGTGGTGGTGCGCGGCGCCGTCGCGCCGCGCCGCACCGGTGAGACCGAAGGAGGATGCAGCCAAGAGCGGGCCGCAGCAGAGGGGCGCAGCACCGTCACGCCACGCGGGTTGAAGAAGGGTCTCAACCTAAGGCCGCGGCTGTCACCAGTAGGGTCGCGGCCGTGCCGCGACTATCAAGTACGTGACTTTGAAAGACTATAAAATAATAACTATAGCACCAATATAAACGAAACGTTAAACATGGATTAAACATATAAGAAATTGTTGAAAATAAAAATAATTTTGTAAAAAATGTTGATGAATAATAATTTATAAGCATTCAAATCCACAAACTTGAAACTTAAAAATGTTTCAAATACGTGTCTTTGAAAGACTGTTGAATAAAAACTATAAGACAAATAAGAATAAAACTTAAAACATGAATTAAACATATAAGAAATAGTTGAAAATAAAAATAATTTCACACAAAATGTGGATGAAAAATAATTTATATGTTTTCAAAACCACCAACTTGAATCTTAAAAACATTTCAAGTACGTGGCTTTGAAAACCTATAAAATAAAAACTATAAGACCAATATAAATGAAAATTAAAACATGGATTAAACATATAAAAAATAGTTAATGATTAATTTGTTAATAAGTAATATAATTATTAATAATTTAATAATTAGTTAATTAGTAATTTCATTATTAATTATATAATAATCAATTAGTTAATTTGTAATGTAATTATCAATAACATAATAATTAATTAGTTAATTAGTAATATAATTAATAATTATACAATAATTAAGTATTTAATAAGCAATATACTAATTAACTATATACTATTCATTAGTTAATTAGTAAATTAGTAATATAATAAATATTTATAATTATTCAGTACAATTATTAGTTACTAATTATTAATAATTTATTATATAATAATTAATTAGTTAATTAGTAATATAATTAATAATTATATTATAATTAACTAATTAATTATTATATAAATAATTTTTAATAATTAATAATTATATTGGTAATTAACTAATTATTTATTATATAATTAATAATTATATTACTAATTATAAATCATAATTATATTACTAATTAAAATTAATAATTTCATTACTAATTATCTAATTATTTATTATATAATTAATAATTATATTACTAATTAACAAATTAATTATTCTATAATTAACAATTAAGAATTAAAATTTAAAAATTATAATGAATAATAGTAATGAATAATTATATTACTAATTAGCTAATTAATTATTATATAATTAATAATTAATAAGAATAATTAGTAATTATATTACTAATTATAATTAATAATTATATTACTAATTAACTAATTGGATATTATATAATTAATAATTAATAATTATAATTAGTAATTTTATTATTTATTAATTATTATATAATTAATACTTATATTACTAAGTAACTAATTAATTATTATATAATTACTAATTATAATTACTAATTATATTACAAATTAATTAACTAATTATTTTATAATTAATAATTATATTACCAATAACTAATTAATTATTATATAATAAATAAATAATTGTTATAATTAATAATTATATTACAAATTAACTAAATAATTATTATATAATTAATAATTAATAATTAATAATTAATAATTATAATGAATAATTATAATTAACAATTATATAACTAATTAACTAATCAATTATCAATTAATAATTATATTACTAATTAAATAATTAATTATTATATAATTATATTACTTATTAACTAATTAATTATTGTATATTAATAAAAATTAATTAGTAATTAGTAATTAGTAATTAATAATTATATTAATTATTAACTAATTAATAATTATATTACTACTTAACTAATTAATCATTAAATATTTCTTATATGTTTAATCCGTGTTTTAATTTTTATTTATATAGGTCTTAGAGTTTTTATTTTATAGGTTTTCTAATCCACGCACTTGAAACATTTTTAATTTCAAGTTGGTGTTTTTGAAAGCTTTTAAATTATTTTTCATCAACATTTTTTTCGAAATTCTTTATATTTTCATCTATTTCTTATATATTTAATCCATGTTTTAAGTTTCATTCATATTTTTCTTATATTTTTTATTTTATATTCTTTCAAAGACATGTATTTGGAACATTTTTAAGTTTCATGTTGATTGCTTTGAATGCTTATAAATTATTATTTATCAACATTTTTTAGCAAATTATTTTTATTTTCAACAATTTCTAATATGTTTATTCCATTTTTAGGTTTCATTTATATTAGTCTTATAGTTTATATTTTATAGTCTTTCAAAGTGACGTACTTGAAATAGAATCCCACATCGGAAATGTAGAATGTTTTGCACAGAAAAGAGAGATGTTTATTCCCACATTGAAAATGCAGAACGATTTCCAAGGCTAGACCTCTTATAGAAGAGAGCCCTGGGTGAGGGTGTCTGTCAGAATCCAGACTGCTGTAACAGTAGAACTATTAGATACTAAATAACAAATAAATTCTATTGGAAATTATATATATATATATATATATAAACAAAAACAAAAAAATAAAAATAAAAATAAAAATTTTACAAATAAAAAAAAAATAAAAAATAAAACATTATGTAGGATGCGTGAATGGGGTTTACACATCCTTCGTAAAGTTTACAAAGGATGCATGAACCCCATTCACGCTTCCTGGTGAAGGTAGATGCGTGAACGGGCTTCAGGCATCTTTTATCCCGACTGCGCAGGATGCCTGAACCCCGTTCATGCATCTCTCCACGCCTAAGATGCGTGAACGTGGTTCATGCATCTTGAGACCCATTTTTATAAATATCTGTGACCCTACCCCTTTTATATAAAAAAATATTAAAAACCCATTTATATAAAAAAACCCCTTAACCAGCCTTCATTAGTCCCCGTATCATTTGACCCAAATCGTTTCGGCTGCCACATTCTACCAAGAGTTTCCTTGGGGGGAATCCCGCCCCCAGAATCTCATAATTTTCACTGACCTATTCCCTACATCTCCCTCAATATGATCTTATTGATGGACGATGAAGCCTCTTACGCCGCCATCTTCACAAAAAATCTAAACAATATACCCATGGCCTTACTTGAGATCCAGATGTTCATCTACTGTGACACCATGAAAATTTAGATCTTGAAAATTCCCACACTCTTATCATTTTTCTTCCTCTTGTCCCAAGATTCCACACCTTTGGTGACCTAGTTCTCGGCTGGAGGCTTCCTCTTATCGACAATTTTCTCTACAGCCTACTTCACGGAAGGCTTATACTCCATCTTCGGTGCAAGATCCATCACACAGCCCAGGTCATCTGTAATTGGAGAAACCTCATAATCAAAACCAGGGAAATACTCATTAGTATCTTTATGAAGAACCACCCTATCAAATTTGTTCCCGTGTTTGGAACCACAATATGCGAACAAATCAAAATTCCCTATAACTTTTTAATTGCAATCCCAAGGGAAATAACTCTCTTCATCATAGAGAGACGATATCTCCATAATTATTATCCATTATGTGTTATATGGTTAATAAGGTATAGTTGGGTGCCACACCATGCTTATTCTAGTCCCAAACCACTACTTGTGTGCCACACGCCTCCAGCTAATTTCCAGTGTGGTAGGACTCGAATCTGAGCTAGTTTCATTGTCAGGGAGTGGTTTTCTTACAAGGTACCACTAAGCCAATCATGATCACCATTATATGGGTTTCATGTACAGATTTAATTTGCATTCAGATTAATTTTTATATATGTGCATTTTTAATTTTTTTAATAATATATAATTAATAAAACTTATTCATTTTTATCATGTTTGACTTTTATTCATTTTTATTTATTAAATTTCACTCATTTATAACTTTAATTCATTTAAGATTTTTTGTTCAATAAAAATTTAATGAATATTTAGTTTTTTTATAATTTATTTCTTTTTTAATACATATTAATTTTATATTTTTTAATTTATTTTGTATAGTTTTATTCATTGATTTCTAAAGAATTATAATAAATGTAGGTTTTATTAGCGCTAAAATAGAATGTTCCAATGAAATAAATAGTTATCAGTTCTACCTCTCAATGATGATAAAGATATATATTTATCAGCACAAAAAAATCCTAATAGAGACATCTTTATTAGTGATAAGTTATAGTGTTAATAAATATAGGTTTTATCATAAAATTCTATTTTGGAACTGAAAAAAGAGATATTTATCAATGTTTTTCTGGAAAGTACTGATAAAATCCCTATGGTCTTTTAAATACATCCCTAACAAGAAAGGCCATTACACATGTTATTCACACTATCGCAAAACTGAACCTTCACCGCTACAACCCCTTGAACTTCTCAGATTAATCAACACTTTTATAACAAATGGTGTGTAATTCTTCCTAATATTTTTTAGTCTATCTTGCATTACCTCACCATTTTCTGTTCTCCTATACTTGTATGTGTACTATACGACCCCCATTCCCCTTATAATTTCATAGTTTTTTTGATTGTGTACTATATGACCCCCATTGTTTTTCTAATGGGTTTAGATACTCAGTGTTTGGGTGTTTTGAATTTTTCATTTTTGAAAGAAGATCATAACATATTATTGGTTGGATTTCCTTTGAATTTTTATAGTTTCCAATGGAAATTTCTACCTGAAAATAACAACGAAATTATGAAGTTTATTTTTTTTGTTGAAAAATAATAATACAATTTTGAATAAATAATTGAAAAAATAAAAGAAGAAGATTGTAATATATATATAGGGAGAGAGAGTTATATCCTAAAGAGGGAAGGATAAAGGACTTTAAAGGGAGGGTGGAAATTCACTAGGAGGAAGGTATTTTTTTTAAATTGAGTTTAAAATTATTTAATTATTAAGACACTTGTGATACATATTTTACTATTTTCTACACAATTTATTTCTAGTTGGGATGTATATTATTAATTAACTATTATTATATAATTCAACAATCATTTTTCAGTTTTTAATTAGTCTTAAGAGATAATTGGTTAGTTAATACCACTTGATCGTTATCAAATTTTGATTACAATAATTTTATTTTATTTTAATTGTGATATATATATTTTCATTTACAATATCCTTATGAAAAATATAAAAATATTTATTTTCAATATTAGAATTTATGTACTAATTCATATGATATATGCGTGTTGTTCCAAACCAATTTATTATTATATTTGACATAATAACATAAAAATATTATTGATAGAAATGTAACTCATGCCTTATTTTTTGTACTATAGGATAAATAATTTGATTATAAATTGCAACTATCTTAGTTTGGGTAAGGGTAATAAATTTCATAGATCACAATGCAATTTATATCATGCCCCAAATTGTAATTGATGAAAATATTACAATATATTTAATTTTTTAAAGATCCTCTATAAAATAAAATGTGATATAAATTAGGTAGAAAAATTGAAGTAAGTTGGTTAGAAGGAATGCTACTGCTCACTACGTATTTTCTCACACGATAATATTAGATAAACATAATAAGATTTTGTTTTATTTTTTTGATACTATATGCATGAATAAAATATATATGGGAATACACATGAATATATGTAATAAAAAAATTTATATATGAATATATATAGATATATTTATATTTGAATACACACACAACACACGTATATCTATATAAATATTTATATTTATTATATATGTGGTTTTGGGTTTGGAACAGTTGTATATTTTTGGCATGGGCTAGTTTTTTATGATTTAAGGTATATATAGGATCCATAACAATTGGTATAGGATAGTAGTATTTTAATAATTGAGTGTGAAATAAAATCAATTGGTTGACTCTTCATCTGATTTTCTCTCATAGTTGTGTTACCCTTTCCATTAATTTTAATTTCCTAATAAGGTATTATAGCATGGAGATACTATATTATTAACATGCTAATCAACATACACACACACACACATATATATATATAGAAATATTATTAACATATGATTTCCTTATATGATTTATTCATATTATTAACAGTTTTTATAAAGCATTTGGATAATGAATTTTTTTTTAATTAATAATTCAATATAGTTTTAATAAGTTGTCTCTCAAGGAGGTTTCTAATTGAGTTACTTATAAAAGAAAAGTTTAATTGATTCAAAATGAATATATTTGGATTTATTGGAAAAAGATATATGATATAATTTCAAATTAATAATTTTAATGCAAAGTGAGTGTAGACCCAATTGGGTTTGAAGAATGAAAAATAATAGAAACAGTGACAGAGGGTTAAAAAAGGTAGTGTTTATCTTTCAAGTAAGGTAAGAACTAGATTTAGAGTAGTGCACTTAAACATGTTCAAGTCATACAAACATTCCAAAAATAGATCATATGTAATAAAAAATTATAAAACTTATTTTATAGAAAAATTTATAACATCATCTCTACTATGGGTGACCAAATTTTGAAGAAATTAAAACATATTGATGATGATTTTGGTAAACCGATTTCAGAATATCTTTTAAAATATGGTTGATAAAATATATCAAGTTTCATTGAATTGACATTCTGTAATTGTTTGTATGTTCAGATTTTTCTTTTTGTAATGAATGTAGAAAAAATATAGGTGATAAAGTTATTATAGAACTACTAAATATAATAGATAATAAAATATGGATTTAAAACTAGTATGTATATGAATAAGATGGGGATAAGGGAATAGTTGGCCTTGGTAAAGGGTGAAAGATGAAATTTTCTTCCTGTAACAGCTTACACTCTATCCAGATAAGAAAAAATTCAATTTTTGAACTTCCTTAACAGCTTTTCTATTCTAGAGGTATATTCATAAAATATCATTAATTTAATTTGAATTAATAATTGTGACATAGAGGGTCTAAAATCACACCATTTTCGTGTTTTTCTGTAGGATTTAATGCATATAATATTAAGTTTCATTCTACCTAAAAATGTATAAAGAACATTAGCCATACTTTGATTCTTTTTCAAATCCATATATAGTAATTTTATAGACTGGGTGATTTTTCTATTCTAGAATAAAGAAATTACAGTCACATTATGTGAATTTGAGATGTTCATCCCAATATCATTATTTGATATAATGGTACACCTTATGGTTCAATTTGTTAGAGAGATTCAGCTATGTGGTTGTAATACCCCGAGATTTTATGAAAAATATTCTTTTAATTTCATTAATGTCTTATGTTGTATTCTACACCATGATTACCTTGCGCTATACGCAACACCATATTAGCTTGCAGTATACGCAACACTATTCTTGGATCGTGTTACACATAATTTTGATAATAGTTATTCTACGAAACATTGATTATATATATATATATATATATTCAATGTATAAATGAAATATGGTTGGATTCTGTTATACGAAACAATGAAGGATTCTTTCACAACACGCAACCCTGACTTGGCTTGCATTACACGCAATCGCGACCTTCCTCGATAGCATGTGTTGTACGCAATAATGGGTTTTAATAAACAACGATATATTACTATAATATTGTCATGAACTAGCCGTTATGAATAGTGTTAACTAAATTTTGAATTTTATAACTTTATTATCCATCTTACACATTTCTAGAACATGGTATAAGAACAAAATAAATTTTTCGGGTAAAATAAGTATTTTTCAAAAAATGCAGTTTTGCAGCTTTTTGATGGCACACCCACTTTAAATATAGTTTTTCAAATGTTTATAAGTTCAATTTGACAAAATAAAATTCTTCTTTTGAATCAGGATATAAAAATTTACATTAGATAAAGTTTTGATATTTTTCCGATAGCTTTCATATTTTAATGAATAGTAAAAACACGCTATATTTTAATTAAAAACAACTTTTTTCATCGTAATATCTTATGTGGTTAAATTATAACATTGAATGGTTTTAAAGTATAAATAGAATATATTTTTACCATTTAATATAATGTATGTCATTAGCATTGATTTTACCTTGAATTCGTATGCTAAATCAATTCAATCTTTTGCAATGTTTTAAAGAAAAACCCGTTTTCTTTCGACAACGGGGTTAATTTTAATTTAATTTATGCATCTTTTGTGTGTTGAATTTGAAAAAATGGATTCCATATTTGGAATCAGTGGGTCCATATTATGTTAATAAGATACTTTTTATTTTTGGGAATTATGAATAGTAACTACGGTAAATTTTATTTACCATAGTTAAAGGTAAATCGGGTAATTAAGGGTAAATATAATATTTTAAAATTACCCTAACAAATGTCAAAATCCTATTGGATGACTAAAAGTATACCCATATCACCTAGGGGTCGGATTATATTCATTTAATTAAATTTTTTCAAAGAAAATAATTTAATTATTATTAAAACCAAAGAATGTGACAACATGTCACTTTCTTAAATTATATAAGTATAATAATTTTAATCTAGTGATAAACTTCATGAAACTTAGAAAATAAATAGTCTACAGAAAGCTAATACAATTATCTACATCATAGGAATTTATTTATAATTTTCAGGGATTAAATAATTATCATTTATTATTACACAAATATGATGGAGTAATTATCTTATTAATGAAATATTGACATAATTGATGTTATAAATACCCAAATAAATGTAATTTGAGACTTTTTATGAATTCCACTAATTTTCTAGGTTAATATGAAATGCTATTATTGATTTAATTAACTTTTTTCGAACTTATCATTCTGTTATAATTTTCACAAAAATAAATTACTAAATAGTGTCAAAATTGACATAAAATAGTTTTTAAAACAAATATTATATTATTAATTTTTATTTTATTCCTAAAAATCTAAAGTTCGGCCAAATGACTTAGATAAGGTTATATATATTAATACTAAACAATTTGGGGTTCGTTTGGCTTCTTATAGTAATTTTATTAACCATATAGTGTAAGAACACATGAAGACACGGTAAAAGTAAAATTATTTAACTTAATGTTAAATCTAAATGATAAGGTTAAAATAGGAACCAAAAATTGTCTAAATTCTATTGCATGAGAGGATTTCGACCCATCCCCACCTTAACCTTGAAATAAATCAATTTGGAGCTATTTAAAACCGAACTTGACTTTATAATAAAATAATATATTTAGTTATTCCAAAGGTGCCCCTCTCCTCCCTTATAAAAGGGCACCTCCTCCCTCTCTTCCTCACACAACTTTGAGCCATCAAGCTCGGACAACCCCTGAAAAAGTCTCTTATCCAATTCCCAAGCAACATCCTAGAGTATCTGGTCTTCCTCAAAGACCAATTTTAGTGCCTTAAGAGGAGGTCTCAAAGAGGCGCTTCAAAGAAGAGATAATTTCCGTTACCGATTCTTTCACCTTTATTTCTTCTTCCACTTCTTCTTCTTAGGTTGTTTCATTATGAAGTAACAACATCAGTGTCACTCATATACTGATATGTTATTATAATTATGAAACAATCCTATTTCACCATCTATCCATCCTACGGAAAACGAAATCACCGCGCGTGCGTACGTATGGAATACTGTCTCCACGCCGTGGTGAAATCTATTTTCCACCACCACCTTACTTGGATGGGTATAATGGTGTAAATAATAACTATATATTATTATTTTAAAGTGATATTGATTCTGAAATAGTATACATACACTCCAATACAGTCCCATGATCATGAGAACGATATCATCGCTCGTGCGTACGTACGGACTACCGTCTCCACGACGCGATGAGATTCATTCTCCACTTTAACAATTCATGAATGATTATAAAGTATATATAATAAGTAATCATGAAATATAAGACATAATAATGATACTGGATTTATGTGTATATATATGAATGTCATCTACTTAATTCCGGTCAACTCAATAAAGAAACGAAAACAGCGTTTATGCGTACGTACGGCCTACCGTCTCCATGAACGGTGTATTTCTTTCCATTTACCGATTTATTATATATATGTATATTCTGAATATATATATATATAAATCATGTTTTATATTCTAGAATTAAGTAATCATGATTTAAGTAATCATATGAATAATTACAAGTCAAAACACGGACGACAAATGAAACAATTTTACCCAAAACGCTCTTTAACATGGAATTTACAAAAGAACGGGTAATATAAAGTCATAAGTGAACCATATATGATATCATAACAATGAATATGATTCTGTAATAAGTCAATGACATTATGTAAATCATTATACATGAGTTTCATACACTTACGAAGCAAATCGGACCTAAAGTAAGGGAAATATCACAATCTCATTTTTATCCGAGATTACTTATACTTTGATATTTACTGGGGTGTATTTTATCATTCACATCCATGTTTCCTCAATATGTAATATTATATCCATCCACCTACAATTTTTTAAATCCAATTTTACCCTTTCGATGAGTTTTTAGTAAAGGATATGAAAGGAATCTTTTGTCATTTTTCGTACGAGGTACTTTTTTGACTTTTCTGACAAAAGTACGAGAAGAATGTTTTTTTTAAACTTATACGGAATGAATGGATTTTTAAAACATTATTTCCAAGAAGATTCCTTTACAAGTTTTCAAGATTATTTTTAATCAACTTCTTTTAGTTTAAAGTTTTATGACATGTTAAGAAAGGAAAATTGTTTTTAAAGAAGAAAGGATATTTTCCTCAAGAATTCATTTCAAGTGTTTTTTTTTCAAAACTATTTCCCATCTAAGATGACGTTATTTGATATGTATGTTTCAAGTAAAATGTCTCTATGATTTAAATGGTTTCAATTTTCTTATGATGAAATGATATCAATTGTTTATGGATTATGATGGCATGATGTTTAAGAATCCCATTTTATTACATGAGTTATGCAATGATGTATGATTTATGATTTTGTGGCACACATAATAATGGTATCATTATGAGATGGGTGGGACCTATATCTCCCTCAAATGAATTGGGTAAATATTTTATATCTCATGATATAGACATGGCTGGAATGGTAGGTTATACCGGTTCAGTGAAACAGGACTGAAACGAGGGTGACTCGGTTCAGAAAGGGACGTTGTCCACTAAGATAGTCTTGGCAATGAGTCTTGACTAACAAGAAATGATTCTCTATGATTATGTGTGTATGACACAAAGTTTCATGTTTTAAGTTATGATTATTGTGATTTCATTTCACTACTATGATTTATCCCATGTTATGAAATTATGCTCTCTTTTGCAGGTTAAGATTTCCAAAATGTTATGTTCTTATGAATATGATGTGATTGATATTTCTTTTGTTTACCCTTACTGAGCATTTGAGCTCACCCTTTTATGTTTTCTTTTCCCCAGGATATAAAGAAAGGTTTTAGGTAAATAAAAAAGGAAGATCTTTATGGGAGATGTTGAAGATCTTTCACAAGGATTAGAAGATTATATTCCGAGTTTCCAAAGACACTAAACTATTACGATCCTTGTGTGTGTGTTTTTGTTATGTACTAAGTATTCCGCAAAAGTAATGTAATGTCCATGTACTTCAAGATATGGGTCTCTACAGTTGGTATTAGATGAAAATTTTATTCAACCTTTGGAAACGAGGATGCGAAAACGTTAGTGAGATCCCTAGATATATTTCTAAGGTATGTCTAGGGATGTCCCTAAGGATAAGTATACGTATAGGATATAGTCCTAGAACTATGGTAACGATATTAGATTAAACCAAAGATGTTAGATATTGAAGTTACTCCCCCTTTATTATGATTTTTGCCTCTCACACTATTCTTTTTGGGTTTTAGAAAATGGCTGGAAACAAGATGATTCACGATAATGGAGGATATGATGGAAAATGGAATGATATTATTTATGAGCAACCAAATGAAATGGGATTTGGAAGTCCAAACATCATTATTATGCCGAATCAGCAATCTCATAATATGATCAATAAAGTAAAATTTGGTAAGTTTCCTAACTCGGCTAATAAGAGAAAGATGGAGTTTCATGATGATCATAGAGGAAAGAAAGTTCAATTTCCCCTATGTAAATCATGTGGGAAGAGGCATCAAGGAGAATGTTTCAAAGGAACTGGAAGATGCTTTGTGTGTGTAAAAGAAGGACACAAAGCCAGTAAGTGTAAAGGAAAAGGTTCAGTTAACACCAGGGATGAGGATAATGGTATTTCTATGACATCAGCAATGGTTAAATGTTTTAAATATGGAATGTACGGGCATTATGCAAACCAATTACCTAAGGGAAAGTCTCATGAAGAGAATCAGTATGGTCGTATGGGTAGTATTTATGCGGATGATGATGAAGAGACTACAAATGATATGTGAGATGAAAGAATTGTTGAAGCTCGGTCAATGGTTTAAGAATGTAGTGGAATGATTACATGTTTATCATGTGTAATGTTGTATAAGTAATCTCATACTACTATGGAATAAAGAGACATCTATGGATGGTTACACTATTGTCTTTCCTTGAGTTTTGAAAGTTTATGATTAATGTTACCAGTATCCATGAAAGGTTATTCAGATATTTTTGGAATATTAATGATATGCACATAATGAAGGGATAAGGAGAAAATTAAATGTTTGATAGTATTCATGAGATCATGACTGATATAAGGAGAAGGTTATATCATGGTTTGAGTATATAGAATTTTTGGATTTTGGTATGTGGAAAGAGTTAACTTTTGAAAGCATTCATGTTTTCACTAAGGTTTAATGGGTATTCATTTTTCAAGAGAATACATCATTAAGGTATTCACATGATTGGAATGTGACCAACAAGATATATGGGGGATAAATGATGGTATTCACATGCTTGGTTGATGACATTTCAAGTAATCATTTTCTTTATACTATGATCTTGGACCGAAGTATTTTAGATAATCATAAAGATTAGAATGGATTATGTTGGACATAAGTTAGGATAAAACATTTTTTTTCGATATTATTGATGGGATGTTATAGTAATATAGCTTTAGAAAAAGGACAACCTGTAGGACAGGCGACAACCCATCGCATCGGACAAGGCTGTGGGAATCGAACCCACAACCGAAGTGCGACTGGCCTTTATCGCCTACCACTGGCCTACAGGAAGTCCCTGTTTAGTAGAAACTAGTTTTATTTTATTAAGCCATATGATATATGAAGTATAAGTTCATTTTTGGAACCATATACGATTAACCATAAGATGGACTTATAACTTTTTCTAACGTTTTGTTTGAAAGAGATGGAATGACCCATCATTCTATCACATGATCTGCTAACACATCACGAATGACAAATTCAACTTCATTTCTTTAAGAGATGAAGTGGAAATTGTCCAAAGAACGACAAATGGTGAGACTATACCAAAATCATGAAATTATTTCTTCTAATTCCAATTTCATCAACTTTAGGGAAATGATCTTGAAAACCAAAAATGTTGTCTTAGTGCTATTATATCTGATGAATCGGATGGTACCTTAGAACGTCACAAATTTATGGCTTTGTGATTGCTAGCTTTTCCATAGCCATGTTCTCTACCACTCTCCATCAGAACATGATGGTTAGATTTCTCTTCCATATCCATATTTTCACCTCTGTGGAAACCCAGTGATTAGTTTATTTTGGTAACCGTTACATTTCATACTTTTGTTTTTAAAGATTGGTTTTGGTATTCCTTTTTACGATGTGGGTTTCTATTAAAGAAACTTTAGAATAGTAAACCATTTATAACCCCAACGAATTTCGAGGGCGAAATTCATTTTAAGGTGGGTAGAATGTAACACCCCGAGATTTTATGAAAAATATTCTTTTAATTTCATTAATGTCTTGTGTTGTATTCTACACCATGATTACCTTGCGCTATACGCAACACCGTATTAGCATGCAGTATACGCAACATTATTCTTGGATCGTGTTACACACAATTTTGATAATAGTTATTCTACGAAACATTGAGTATATATATATATATTCAATTTATAAATGAAATATGGTTGGAGTTTGTTATACGAAACAACGAAGGATTATTTCACAACACGCAACCCTGACTTGGCTTGCATTACACGCAATCACGACCTTCCTCGATAGCATGTGTTGTACGTAATACTGGGTTTTAATAAACAACGATATATTATTATAATATTTTCATGAACTAGCCGTTATGAATAGTGTTAACTAAATTTTAATTTTATAACTTTATTATTCATCTTACACATTTCTAGAACATGGTATAAGAACAAAATAAATTTTTCAGGTAAAATAAGTATTTTTCAAAAAATGCAGTTTTGCCACTTTTTGATGGTGCACCCACATTAAATATAGTTTTTGACATGTTTATAAGTTAAATTTGACAAAATAAAATTCTTCTTTTGAATCAGGATATAAAAATTTACATTAGATAAAGTTTTGATATTTTTCCGATAACTTTCATATTTTAATGAATAGTAAAAACACGCTATATTTTAATTAAAAACAACTTTTTTCATCGTAATATCTTATGTGGTTAAATTTTAATATTGAATGGTTTTAAAGTATAAATAGAATATATTTTTACCATTTAATATAATGTATTCCATTAGCATTGATTTTACCTTGAATTCGTAGGTTAAATCAATTCAATCTTTTGCAATGTTTTAAAGAAAAACCCGTTTTCTTTCGACAACAGGATTAATTTTAATTTAATTTATTCATCTTTTGTGTGTTTAATTTGGAAAAATGGATTCCATATTTGGAATAATTGGGTCCAAATTATGTTAATAAGCTACTTTTTATTTTTGGGAATTATGAATAGTAACTACGGTAAATTTTATTTACCATAGTTAAAGGTAAATCAGGTAATTAAGGGTAATTATAATATTTTAAAATTATCCTAAAAAATGTCAAAATCCTATTGGATGACTAAAAGTCGACCCATATCACCTAAGGGTTCGATTATATTCATTTAATTAAATTTTGTCAATGAAAATAATTTAATTATTATTAAAACCAAAGAATGTGACAACATGTCACTTTCTTAAATTATATAAGTATAATAATTTTAATCTAGTGATAAACTTCATGAAACTTAGAAAATTAATAGTCTCCAGAAAGCTAATACAATTATCTACATCATAGGAATTTATTTAGAATTTTTAGGGATTAAATAAGTATCATTTATTATGACACACAAATGATGCAGTAATTATCTTATTAATGAAATATTGACATAATTGATGTTATAAATACCCAAATAAATGTAATTTGAGACTTTTTATGAATTCCACTAATTTTCTAGGTTAATATGACATGTTATTATTGATTTAGTTAATGGTTTTCGAACGTATCATTCTGTTATGATTTTCAAAAAAATCAATTACTAAATAGTGTCAAAATTGACATAAAATAGTTTTTAAAACAAATATTATATTATTAATTGTTATTTTATTCCTAAAAATCTAAGGTTCGGCCAAATGACTTAGATACGGTTATATATATTAATAATAAACAATTTGGGGTTCGTTTGGCTTCTTATAGTAATTTTATTAACCTTATAGTGTAAGAACACAAGAAGACACGGTAAAAGTAAAATTATTTAACTTAATGTTAAATCTAAATGATAAGGTTAAAATAGGAACCAAAAACTTTCTCAATTCTATTGGATGAGAGGATTTCGACCCATCCCCACCTTAACCTCGAAATAAATCAATTTGGAGCTATTTAAAACTGAACGTGACTTTATAATAAAATAATATTTTTTGTTATTCCAAAGGTGCCCCTCTCCTCCCTTATAAAAGGGCACCTCCTCCCTCTCTTCCTCACACAACTTTGAGCCTTCAAGCTCGGCAAACCCCTGAAAAATTCTCTTCTCCAATTCCCTAGAAACATCCTAGAGGTTTTGGTCTTCCTCAAAGACCAATTTTAGTGCCTTAAGAGGAGGTCTCAAAGAGGCGCTTCAAAGAAGAGGTAATTTCCGTTACCGATTCTTTCACCTTTATTTCTTCTTCCACTTCTTCTTCTTAGGTTGTTTCATTATGAAGTAACAACATCAGTATCACTAATATACTGATATGTTATTATAAGTATGAAACAATCCTATTTCACCATCTATCCATCCTATGGAAAACGAAATCACCGCGCGTGCGTAAGTATGGAATACCGTCTCCACGCCGTGGTGAAATCTATTTTCCACCACCACCTTACTTGGATGGGTATAATGGTGTAAATAATAACTATATATTATTATCTTAAAGTGATATTGATTCTGAAATAGTATACATACACTCCAATATAGTCTCATGATCATGAGAATGATATCATCGCTCGTGCGTACGTACGGACTACCGTCTCCACGACGCGATGAGATTCATTCTCCACTTTAACCATTCATGAATGATTATAAAGTATATATAATAAGTAATCATGAAATATATGACATAATAATGATACTGGATTTATGTGTATATATATGAATGTCATCTACTTAATTCTGTTCAACTCAATAAGGAAACGAAAATAGCGTTCATGTGTACGTACGGCCTACCGTCTCCATGAACGGTGTATTTCTTTCCATTTACTGATTTATTATATATATGTATATTATGAATATATATATATATATAAATCATGTTTTATATTCTGTAATTAAGTAATCATGATCTATGTAATCATATGAATAATAAAAGTCAAAACACGGACGACAAATGAAACAATTTTACCCAAAACGCTCTTTAACATGGAATTTACAAAAGAACAGGTAGTATAAAGTCATAAGTGAACCATATATGATATCATAACAATGAATATGATTCTGTAATAAGTCAATGACATTATTTAAATCATTATACAGGAGGTTCTGACACTTACGAAGCAAATCGGACCTAAGGTAAGGGAAATATCACAATCTCATTTTTATCCGAGATTTCTTATACTTTTGTATTTACTGGGGTGTATTTTATTATCCACATCCATGTTTCCTCAATATGTAATATTATTTCCATCCACCTAAAATTGTTTAAATCCAATTTTACCCTTCGGTGAGTTTTTAGTAAAGGATATGAAAGGAATATTTTGTCATTTTTCGTACGAGGTACTTTTTTGACTTTTCTGACAAAAGTACGAGAAGAATGTTTTTTTAACTTATACGGCTTGAATGGATTTTTAAAACATTATTTCCAAGAATCTTCCTTTAAAAGTTTTCAAGTTTATTTTTAATCAACTTCTTTTAATTTAAAGTTTTGTGACATGTTAAGAAAGGAAAAATGTTTTTAAAGAAGAAAGGATATTTTCCTCAAGAATTCATTTCAAGTGTGTTTTTTTTCAAAACTATTTCCCATCTAAGATGACATTATTTTATATGTATGTTTCAAGTAAAATGTCTCTATGATTTAAATGGGTTCAATTTTCTTATGATGAAATGATATCAATTGTTTATGGATTATGATGGCATGATGTTTAAGAATCCCATTTTATTACATGGGTTATGCAATGATGTATGATTTATGATTTTGTGGCACACATAAGAATGGTATGATTATGAGATGGGTGGAACCTATATCTCCCTCCAATGCATTGGGTAAAGATTTTATATCTCATGAGATAGACATGGCTGGAATGGTAGGTTATACCGGTTCAGTGAAACAGGACTGAAACGAGGGTGACTCAGTTCAGAAAGGGACTTTGTCCACTAAGATAGTCTTGGCAATGAGTCTTGACTAACAAGAAATGATTCTCTATGATTATGTGTGTATGCCACATAGTTTCATGTTTTAAGTTATGATTATTGTGATTTCATTTCACTACTATGATTTATCCCATGTTATGACATTATGCTCTCTTTTGCAGGTTAAGATTTCCAAAATGGTATGTTCTTGTGAATATAATGTGATTGATATTTCTTTTGTTTACCCTTACTGAGCATTTGAGCTCACCCTTTTATGTTTTCTTTTCCCCAGGATATAAAGAAAGGTTTTAGTTAAATTAAAAAGGAAGATATTTATGGGAGATGTTGAAGATCTTTCACCACGATTAGAAGATTATATTCCGAGTTTCCAAAGACACTAAACTATTACAATCCTTGTGTGTGTGTTTTTGTTATGTACTAAGTATTCTGCAAAAGTTATGTAATGTCCATGTACGTCAAGATACAGGTCTCTACAGTGGTCTTGTATATTGTAGATGGATGTACCACATTGAATGGTATATGAATATTTTAAAATGGTTTACCAAGAATAAATGTTTTCCAAAAGGTTGTATTGTAGAGTAATATTTTTTTGAAGAAGCTATTGTGTTTTGTAAAAATTATCTATCACATATTGATATAATCGGTCCCCCAAAATCCCATCATAGTGGAATATTTTTAGGTGATGGGATTTCCTGAAGAGATGTTATTATAATTACCATTATAGAGTGGGAGAAATCTAACATTTACACATTACATAATAGTGAAATGGTTTCTCAATAATTTAAATCACACAATGAAATTCTTAGATATTCTAATCCATTGTGGGATGAAGGATGAATATCAAATAAACATAATAAATATATTTGAGGATGGTTCCAAGATCATATTTAGACTGAGTTATCTGAAAATAGGAATTAAATTACTAAAAACATTGAACGGATTATTTTGGGACCAAATAAAATTATTATATCTTATACCTATTTTTTAATTAATGGTTATTGGTTCTATATAAAGTAACATGATGAACATGGTAAGATGAAAAATAGTGGAGTAACACTGGTGGTGGAAGCGATGCATATATAAAAATCCAAGGATAAAAATAAGACTTATAAAAATATTTTATCTTTTTAAATCATCAAGAAGATATACGAATCTGATTATACTACATTTCAAGTGTTGATTATCCATTAAAAATGGTTTGGTAATAAGAGTGTAGTAAAATAATATGAATTGGGATTTATGAAGGTGAATTTCATTGTAGAAGGTTATAAGGAAGAACTTTTCATAATGGAATCTTAATAAGTACAAGTATTTTATATCCCATATATAGAAAAACATAACTGTTCCATTTTTCTATTAGAGACTAAAACAACTACATGGTTATACGAAACTTTAATTGAGGATATCCCATTCATGTGGAGATCCCAATTATTTCATAGAGTTCCTAATGTAGAAATTTTATTATACATTATAGGGGACCATAAGGAGGGTATTTGGACACTTTATGGAATAGTAAAATCAATTCATCCTGTAATGAAAAAGTAAATTGAGTAAAAAAGTTAATTTTTTTTAATATACTATGATTTCCCCCATTATATTATGTTTTCTCTACTAAATTTACAAAATATAAATTTATTTTTTGACTAATCATACAAGTAATGACTAATACACTTGTCGATGTTACCAATCTCAAGGAAGAACACATGATATATAATTAAACAATAGAATTATTAGGGGATCAAAAAAATGTTTATGAAAAAATAAATAATGATGTAGCATCACCATGTTAACTAAAATTATCAAGGTAGGAAGAAAACATATAAAATTTGAAGTTGCTTGAAATCAATGCAGCTAACCTATTGACCCTAACAAGTCAATGTACCTTAGTTATATTTGGTTAAAAATGAGAATTCATGTAAAAATTGATAAATATACATGGGAAAATGTTGTGCCTACAATGAAGGTAACCATTTCAAAATATATTATGGTAATGTTATGATATACATTCTCCATTTTATTGATAAATTAGATAATGAGATGTTGATTGAAGTTTTATTATCCCTTTTAGAGTTTATTTATTTAAGATGGTTGTTATATGAAATTTTTCATAATGATCCCTAGAATATCCTATAAAAGATTTCAAACACTTCTTATAATGCATATTCTTAGGGATGCTAAGGGGAATCCAAACCCCACTCACCAACAATGTACGAACACATTATAAACTATAAAACATAAAAATATTTCGTTAGTCACCATGATGAGGAATCATTATAGTGGTATTGTTATTAATAATATTCTATTTGAAATTATAAATTTTAACCACATGGATTCAAAAAATTTAATTTATGAAACAAAAAATGAGTGCGACAAATAAGAAACGTGCAATAAAACCAATGGATGCCTATTTTAAAGAAAGAGTTGGGTATGATTTACCTAAAAAGAAAATTGTATGTATTTTAAATCTATAGTATATGTTTTATGTGATATTAAAAAATGTATATTTCCTTTTTTTATGTAGATTGGGTAATCAAAATCCAAACCCAATTTTATCCTAGATAATGTTCTTTAGATGGAGGCCTGTGTAAATAAATAAGGAAACTAGTAGATGAAAAGACATAAGAAGTATCAAAAACATGTATAAGTATGACATAATAGTAATATATATTCTTTATAGATGTATAATATTAAAATATATTTTTTTTTATTTCTTATATAGTTGTGACATAAGAATCGACGTAAAGTAAAACAGAAGAACAACTAATTTCAGTAGCATTTAAGTGGCTATAATAGTATAGCCATGTTAGCGGTACAGGTTTTGGAGTTCCACAATAGACATATTTCAAGAAGAAAAACCGAAAAGAGATATATATGAGATGATGAAAGGAATGAAGGAATATATATACACATTAAAAGACATTATTGGTCAATCAGTTTTGGAATATTAGTATATGTGAAAGGATTAAAATGAACCAATGGTGGAAAATGATTCAATACTTGAGGAGCCACACAACCCCACTAGCTTTGAGGATAACCATCCACCTAAACCACATACCTTACCCAAGGAAATCAATTTTTTCATTACATTTTTTCCTAAAAAATAGTAATGTTCTGATAACTTTATATTACAAACATTTCACTATGAGAAATTGTATGTAATGTGTATATAACATCACCCAAACATCATCTTGTTGTGAGGCCTAGGTGTACAATATCCCAAGAGAAATGATAAATAATAAAAAATCCAAAAAGACCACCTGAAAGCATGGATTGATGTATCTATCAAGACCAGAACTACGTTTTACGTTTTTCTTGAGGATCAGGATGGTACCATGATTGATAATTCTATTGGAACATTCGTATTATGAATTTTAAATCATATAAAGATACTTTATGGATGTATTTAACTTTTTTTTCAAATGGAAAAACATTATGAGTTAATGATAAAAGGAATAAAATTTGGTATGTTATTATAGACATAAATAAAAAATTGGAAACAAAATGTCAAATCTAGACAATCTAATAGGTCAACCATGAAATCAAATAGACATTATGAATGTAACTTCACCCCACAAGTTACATTGTCACATATATTAATATTACAAGTTCATGTAGATAAAACATTAAAATATGAAAATATGTTCTATAATGAATATGAATAACTTTTTTGATCTTCCATTATAGACATAGTTGGTCATGAGAGTCAAAATAATATTATCATTTTTTAATGGTTGTGAGTCTCAGTTGTGAATATGTACAAGAGGTACATTTTCATAAATAGTTTGTCTAAAAATGATCAACTATGTTCATTATAGTAAATAAATATATCATATTTTCTATAAGTGTATATATTACTATTATATAAAGGGAAAAACCTGTGAAGAAAGATTTGGACTCATTGATCCATCAATAATTTATACGGAAAAGATTACTTCGAAATGAAATAAATTGAAAATAAGAAATATAACCTAAGAATATAGTTTTAAAATAAAATAAAATATAATAGACTCCTATTTAATCCACTACAGTCAAATCATATTAAATATATTTGTATTTTCTTATTTTCTTATATATATATTTTTTTAAGAAGCATTGGATGCCTATAAAAATGAATTTATAAACCTAGAATGTTTATTTTTTTGGTTCTAAACCATTGATTTCGGAAAACATTAACCACACCTGATTTAAAGTATGAATTTTTAATTCAATTAAATAAGAATTTTATAGATAAAAATCAAATTAATTGTTTTATTTTATGTTTTAATATGATTTTTTATGATAGACACATCAATAAATATCAAGTAAATCATTTTTTGAGGTCAGTGAATAAACACAGAAAGCCTATAGATTTCATGAAATAGAAACAAAATAAGGAATATATACTAATATTCAATGATAAAAATGTATTTAAATGATATTTACTAATTTTTTGTCTATGTTTTTATATTACCCATAACAAAATAATGATAATGATTGTGGATTTTCTATTTTTAAATTTATGAAGGATATTATGTACCATAACAAACAAGCATCCTCTAACTAGTAATTTACAAATGTAAATAAAATACTATTTAAAAAAATAATGGTAGTTGTTTTTATATATTTTTCTGAACTCTTGGATTATAAATAGTATATGTACTCAAAAAATGATGTAAATTTGTTAATATATGATTGGGAAGAGTATATAGTTTGAGAATGTTTTCTGACATTAAGTTAAGGTGATTAACTGTTATGTTTATGATATAGTAAGTGATATAACCTTAAAGATACATTTGATATGTCAATAATTATTATTATAAAGACTATATATTATTTTTTATAATATAAATTTAAATAATACACTAATTTCCATCCATCAGGGGTTAGGAAGAGTTGGTAAAAACTATGACACACTTTGGTGATGAACATACAATAAAAGAATGAGTTGATAAATTTCTCAAGGATAGGTATCATAGAAGATTACACTCAACAAATTCTGGTAGAACTAGTAATATGTTCGAATATTCTCATGCTAATCAGTGTTTGGACCTCAAGGATGTAGAAAAGATAATGGAAAGAGGGAAATGGTTTAAGGATCATTCTACACACAAATCAAAAGACATATTTCTTACTATAGTGGAATGTTATTCCATGATCTTAGCCTCATCCATTTTATTTTGTTTCTTGTGTGATTTTTTGAGTTATTAAAAATTTTCCTTTCCCTATTAAAATCACTTCCACCTCCATGATGAAGAATCAAGATGAATTCTTTTACTTACACATTTGACTAAATAAATGACATGATAAAGAATGATACTATAGATACAAATAGTGATTACTAAACCATATAACCATCCAATTATCAAATTAGAAATGAGTAATTAGCTATGAAAGATGTTGAACAAGGGTTTGAAGTTGGAAGTTTTGAGACATCAGCTGATCTTTATAAGGTAATTTAGTTTAAAACACATTTGATATTGTTAAAAAAAAGAAAAAAAGATCAGATTACTTTCAAACTTTATAAAAATGTTAAATAATTTATTTTTTATGTGTAGTAATCGACCACACATCAATGTGTCACATGAAGTGGATGGTATGACTCAGCATGCGTGTTTTCAATATAAAATTATCATTTTAGTTTAAAGAAAACGTCACATATCCAAAACTGATAAAATGACCTTAAATTCTCTTCCAAAATTTTGAAAATGATCTGAAATTCATTTTTGAAATATAGAAAATGTTTGCACATTAATCCACCACACTATGTGTCTAGTTTGATTCCAAGTGTTTGTTTTCAATATAAAAGTTTCATTTTCATGAAAAACACATGTCACGTATCAAAGATTGAGTGAAAGAGACCATATCATCATGAAAATTTAGTAAAATGTCCCATATTTAATTTGGTTCATGTTAGAATCGATAGCATGTCAATTCAACACACTATGTGGATGGTATGACTCCAAGTTCATGTTTTCAATATAAATGTATAATTTTTGTTTAAGATGTGTATCAAATATCCAAAAATAATAAATTGAGATTGGATTGTTTTTAAAAATTATGAAAACAAACTATAATTCATATTTGACATGTAGGAATCAGCCACAAGTCATTGTAAAACTTGATATTGTTGGAATGAATCAAATTGTATTTTTTTAATATAAAAGTGTTATTTTATTTTAAAACATTTTTTACATATCCAAAATCAAGAAAATGATCTTACATTTTTTTAATTAAAGAAAAATTATCCGTAATTGATTTTGTGTTTTATAAGAATTTACCAAACATCAATCCAGCACATGATGTGTCTTTTGTCACTCAAAGTGTGTGTCTTCAATATAAAACTGTCATTTTTTATTAAAATTCATGTCACATAGAAAAAAATGAGTGAATGAGCTTGTATTTTCTTGAAACATTAGGAAAACAATCCATAATTAATTTTTAGAATGTATAAATCCACTAAAAATCAATCAAACACGCAATGTGGCCATTATGAAACCAAGTGAATGTTTTCAATTTAAATGTGTCATTTTAGTTTAAAAGGTTCCATATAGAAAAAATTGATAAAATGGGTTCATTTTTTTTCAAAAGCTAAGAAACCCACCCAAAATTCATTTGTATCCTGAATAAATTGACTGCATGAAAATATGACACTTGATGTGGTTGGTAAGACTCAAAGGGTGTGTTTTAAAAAAAACTTCATTTTAGTTTAGAACACACATCACATAGCCAAAATAAACAAAAAATTATAAAATAGTTTTCTAACATTTGTTCAATGATCCATAATTTATTAGAGATGTGTATGAATCAACTGCATGTCAATTTAACACATCATGTGGCATGTATTACAAATATTATTTTTTTTCAATATTAAAGTGTCATTTTTATTTAAAATTAAATTCACATAGACAAAAAAAAACAAACGATCTAAGATTATATTCAAAATTTAGGACAATGATCCATAATTAATTAGTGACATGTAGGAATTCACCACACATTAATCTAACACATGTTGTAGCCAGTATGACTCCATGTTCTTATTTTAAATATAAAAATTTCATTTTAGTGTAAAATTCATTTAAAATTTTCAAATATAAGTAAATAATATTTTATTTTATAAAAAATGTATGAAACGATCCATAATTTATTTTTGGCATGTAGGAATTGACCCACATAAATATAATATATTATGTGGCTGACATGAATACAAGATCATATTTTCAATATAAAAGTGTAATTTTTGTTTAAAACATACATCACATTTTAAAAACTACGAAAATGAGTATTTTTTTTAAAACATTCATCAAATTTATTCAAACAATAAAACATATCTCAATGAAGAGAAATTGAGATGAAAATCCCTTACTAATTTTGCAATGTTCAAATATAAACCCCATGAAATAAATATGGCTTAACATTGAAGTTAAAATATGATTAATAGGAATATTAGAGGACATTAAATACTTAATTGGTAGTATATACACCATTTAAATGAAATTAAGTGTATTAATTAACTTGTGTCTCAAAGATGGAAGGTTTGAGGTAAAATCCTTACCCGGTTCCAAACTTAGCTAATCCCACAATAAATATATTTTATACAAATATATATACCTTAAAAATATTCTTAATAACCTTATTCATATTTTTTAAATCGTATATTCCTCATTTATAATTATATATTATTTCTATATTAGTTTATATAGCTTATTCCAACCATAATGTGTTAATAATTTTAACCATATTCAAATTTTTTATAATTTTAATATAGTTTCCCATAATTTACACCATTTTAATAATTAATATATAATATTAAATAATTTCATATATTTCTTATATTTATTTATAAACATCGTTCACAATTACATTAGTGTTTTATTTATGCTTCTTGAAACTATAATTTGTGTTGACCTATTTCGGTGATGTTAGATAATGGAAAATTAAATTAATAATAAGTAAAATACTAAATATAATTTCTCCATAACCATATAACAACATGTATTATATTATAATATTTTCATAATATCATTTTTCATGCTCCTATGGTCATCTATAATTGTATTTTAAAGCATTGTTCGTGTAGGTTAACAAATCAACCCAAACTTGAACAAGTGTTAATTCTATTGGAGAGTATAGTTAGGTAGGTGGTTATTTTAAAATAATATCATTAAAATACAGGTATAATAATATATTTTTTATATTTTTATGATTATGAATTATATTTGACTATTTTTGGATAAAGAAGAAAAAACTAGGAGGAATTCTTAAACTGATTCTTTGTGGAGGTGGTAGTCCACACACATGCATGATTGACATCCCTTTGTTTTTATAAGTGGATGGAAATTAATAACTAAAATTTTTGAAAATAATATAATAAAATATGAGTATACTAATAATATTTAAGTCATCATATTATTATAATATTATGATTTTTTAAAGAGTAATATTAATAAGAAAAAGTTAAGAATAAGACAATAATTATATTGGAGAGTTGATGTTTCCATTAAATTCCCCTTGAAATCGAATGAATTATGCTAAATAATGGTGGTAAGGGGATTATGAAAATGGGTGGGGGTTTTATGGGGAGAAAATTTTAATAATTTCAAGGAGTAATTATATGGTTAAGTGTAACATTTAAAGGGTGAAAAAAGAGATATTTTTGAAACACGCATTGTTTTTCAATAATTCCATGACACTATTAAATATTAAATGGATGAAAAGTTAAAAAAAGTGAAGTTTAGAACAAGATAATTTCTAAAATAATTACAACCACTTATTTTAAAACATCTTTTTATCATGTTTATTCATTTTTCTATAAAACTCTTTTTTCCATTTTTACCTTTTACCAGGGTAACTATTTTTTATCCTTAGTAATTAATTTTGATTAAAAAATACAAATTTTCCTCAATTCTAAATTTTATCCTTATAATATTAAAACTATTTTCTCATATAAAATTTCTAAATGTATGTAATGTTATTTTTAAAATAATCACACCTAATCACATTAAATAGTTGTTAGAACTATGATGTTTTTCATCATTAAATTTATATATAAGACAAAATATTCATTATTAATGGTTTTCATGAAATAAATTGATTAATTGAAAATAAAATTAATGTTATCACTATTTATATTCAATACACAATCAAATATCACCTTGAAAATTACTTATTCCAAGAGAAGACTGAAAACAATTAATCTTAAATTTACATTTTTATTTAGTTTTAAAAATGTTGAAAATGATATTTATAGGATAAAATAATATGTTAAATGATTATTTTTATTTTTAAATAAATATTTTATTAGTAAAAATTGTTTTAATATTATAAAATACACATACATGGTGATTAAATAAAAGAAATTATAATTTTCATAGAAAACCGTATTTTTGACAAAAAATATATTTTTAAGACAAAATTAAAAAATTCATAAGTTTATTTTACTAATATAGTCTCAAAAAAATTATCTATGAAAATTAAATATTAACTTTTCTATATTTAGTTTTTATAATAAGGTACAATATAAATAAAATTTCTATTATTATTACACTTTTTAAAATTATGTCATATAAATTATTTATTTTCTAATGATAATATATATCACTAGTATACCATCTAACTGTTTTCATAGATTTTTTAATAATTTATTACTAGTATTCTATGTATTTTTTAATTTTAGTGGAGTGTGTGCCCCAAGTTACAGAACATACTATGTATTTTAAAGGATATAATATTTTGGGTCGTTACAATGTCAGGTTGGAGAACACGACCAAAATTTATATATATTCATTGGCCATTATTTTGTAGTAAAATAACTACTCAAATTTTCATGGAGGATTATTCATGATTTGGTGGTACTAGTATAAATGAACTCATCAAACTAGTGGGAGGATAAAGAGTAACAATTATGTAGTTTTTTTTGCAATAATAAAGGAATGACATTAACAATATCATAAATAAAACTTGTATAATATAGTGTATAAATAATTTTTGGATTAAAGTATGCACAATAACTTCATTTTATTATAATTAATATTCTATATTTTAGTGACTAATCTAGGTCTTGGAACTTTACTCGAAATGGGCATGGATTTGGCTCTCACGTTATGTCTGAACCTTGCAAATATTAATGTGTCTTTGTACATTCTTATTTTGCATTACATACTGGGGTGAGGGTTGAGAGTGAATCATTGGTTCAAGTTATATTAATCAATATAGAGGAATGTGTTTAATAAAGGATAATATAGATAATATGAAAACTTGAAAAAATTTGGGTACACTGATCACCCTCATAGTGTCATCATAATACTACTGGCCACAACAAGTGGTATCAGAGTAAAGGATTTCCTAGAATTGTATTTATGTTTTTACCTAGTTATTTTTAACAATATATATATAAATTGTATTTTTGATGAATTTTTTTAACTTCATATAAAGGATAACTTATATTTCAAAATGGATAAAACAAAAATAGTGGTTTTAGCTAAAAACATAATGAACAATAAGATGAAAATGAAAAAGTGATTGAGAAAAATTTTAAATAATTAAAATAAGGATCAATATTCTTTTGAATTTGGTCCGGGTGATAATTTATCATAACCTAAATCTATTTAAAATTATCCTTTTGATGTAAATAGTTCTCGGTATGGAGATTATAAAGAGTACGATTCAATATAAATGGTTAAAGACTTAAACTCTAAATCTTAAAGGTATGTTAAGAATGTTACTACGGAATAAGTCACATATACAATTTATTATTTAAAATTAATTATTGATGTCAGGGAACAACTTGAAATGGAATTTAATGAAAAAAAAATATGCACTGTTAATGAAATTCAGAGTGTGTAATAATCTCAAATACATTCTAGAAGCTAAAGAACAGTTACTTTTAATTTTAATGAAACATTTTCCTTTATTGAATTGAAATATTTAAGGAATGTTTTTGAGATGGTTTGGATAAATATGTTTCTTGAATAATTGGTTCATGTAGTGAAACAATTACACAACACCACCAAAAATGTAAAAAAATGTCTGATCCTAAGTTAAAACATGATCAATAAAAGAGACTCATTAATCCGTAAAATAATAGAAAAATGTAGAAAGATTATATTTTAAAGATGAAGAGATAATGGGAATTAAATTTGAGATCAGTCTAGTATGAAAAATATTCCCTTAATATGATGTGTCTTAATCATGGTGTAAAATTGACAGATTTGGAAACCACACATGATGGTACATCCAAATCTATTAAAAAAATCATGCAGTCATGGAAACATCAAGAGAGTATCTTTTTCACAAGTATTCCCATACAATGGAAAATGTGACATGAAATTCGCATAATAATCATCCACTTTAAGATCTTTCAAAAAGGTACCTTCTAATTCAAAATCATTTGATTATTCTTAATTCATTTTTGTAGTCTATGTTTTATGGCTAATTATACAAAAAATTGATGATAAAATGTAATGAAAATTATACCACTCTGTAAAGATTCTGTAAAATAATATATGTATGAGTTGGTTCCCCTTATTATAATCCCAAATGGTTTAAGAAAAGTCCCAAAATAGAAAGTTTATGGATTTGAGAATTCTATATTTTATTCTCTCCAAAAAAGAAACCAATGCTTATAGGACTTTTATCTTACTATATTAGGTTTGTTGATATAGAATCTTATTGTCTATAAATTATATAAATTTCATAATTTCAAATATATAAATAATTGAAATATAGAATGCCTGATAAGAGTCAACACCTGAAACATATGAAAAATCAATCCTATTTAAATATATTTGAAATTCTTAGAGATATCTATGATATTTTAAAAGGATATGGTCAAAATGATTAAAATTTAAATTGATTTATTTATTATGGAAATAAAATTAATATAATGGATACATGTATTCAGGCCATGGTAGTATGTGTTGGAGGCAAGAAAAATCATAAATTGAAATCGATCAAAGAAAATATAAAATGGACTGATTTTTTGAAAGTCACTTAGAATAAGTAGTAATGTGGATGCTCCAAAAAATATTTCAATGTTCCTAAAGAGAAACTAAAAATCTAGTAAGTATGTTTGTAGAAGGAAAAAAGGATTAATTAAGCATAAGGAAAAGATAGCTCTAAAGTAAAAGAGAAGATTTAACATGAAGATCTTGAATTTATAGAGTGGTTATTGACATATGACAACATAATATATTTAAAAGAGATATGTATGAGATTTCATAAGGATTTAAAATTTATATAAATTTAATAACATGGATTATAGTTCAAGAAGAAATTTTAAGGAAGATGAAGATCAAACAAATAGATTCATGTTCTATAATGACTTAGCAATAGAAGAACATCCTATACAAAGAAGTTAAATCAGTTAAAAGTCCCATGTTTCCTAAAGAAAATATATAATTGATGGGAAATATAAAATCATGATTTATGGAGTGAAAGGAGAAATTTGGTTGACAAAATCTACTCAACCATTCTATTTACATTTAGGAACAATGATTGCCACATTATTCCCAAAAATATTTATTATATCTGATTACTAACCATAGAGGGAAATAAATGTAATAAATTTATCAAAAGGGAAACTGTAAAAATAGTTTAATATATTATAACTAGAAATTAAAAATATTAAATTAAAATATTTAATAATAATTTAATACAAGAAAATATGATAATGATTATCCCATTTAGGGGGAGACTTGTGAAGATAGTGTTGAGAAGCTTCTAGAACTTTACTGGAGAATAAAAATGTTCTTTTTGGAAGGTTATTTAGGTAACATGATTGAAAATATATTTTCCCACATTATTTTATACATGGGTACATGAATCAAATACTAAAATTGAAAGGTAGAAATTTATTTTTAATTAATGATTAATCTGAAATGTTGAGAATTAATTAAAGGGTTATTAATAAAATTAAATTCATTCATGTACAGATAAATGTTTTAACCTATGTGATGATTTAAGTGTAAGAAATAAAGTTATAGATTTTATTATAACAATTTTTCTCAATCACTTATTCCAAATTGGGATTTTTTTTAATATTATTTTAAATGTATTTGGGTGCAACCCTTGAAGGGGAATTAATAAGATAAGTGGTCAAGTATCCTAACTTCTATAATTTGGAATATGGAGATAACATACATAATTGGTGTATGAGTTATTCCAATCACATTCTTCCACTTTATAGTGGTTACATAAAGTATGTTAATAATGTGGAAATGATGGTTGATGGGAAAATTAAGTTCAAGGGGGAGTCATATATCATTTACTTAATATTTATAATGTGCGTTTTGAGTGTGTATATAGTATATATATTTCATAAAACATTTCGGTATACATCCCTCAAAATATAATTCTAAAAGTTAAATCACAATATAATAAGGTTTCTAAAAAGCATTAAACATCATGGTTGCTGATTTTTTTAGACCATGTTATAACTCAAATACAAAGAGACAAATAAACTAGTGGATCATAGATAATAAATCAAATTGTTCCAAAAAAATTTCATTTAATCCAAGTTGAATTGAAAAATAGTTATGGAAAGATAAGTTTTTTTTAGAGAAGGATCTTCCAACCACTATAAACACATTTTTTATTAATAAGTTTGAGATGAAAGGGATAACATACACACATATTAACTCAATAAAGTTTTTTGAAATTAACAAAAAAAATTAAAGGGGGAGATTAAAGAGCCTATAGTTGATGGATTTATTTGTTTTGAATAATTATAAGTTCCTAGATAAACAAGAATACATAAATATGCATTTAAAGACGTTGAAGTGTGGAAAGTTGGGAGAAATATACTAGATTTGTTCCATGGTTGACATAAAAAAAGAGGTTTAGTACTTCTATGCATTGGAATTCATGCTAGGGAAATTTTAAAAGGTGATTATCATAGAGGTATTTCTAATATTCTAGTATGTTTTGTTCATAATATATTATTTTGATATGGAATTCAAAAGGAAAAAAAGAACTGGCCATCGATTTAGCCTGCTCAACCAGCCAAGAATCCTGGACACAAGTTTCATCTAACTAGTAATAAATCCAAGAGCTAGTCAAGAGAGACATGGAAAGTTCCTTGCATTTTTGTGTTTCAAAACATGTGTGAAGTGGTAATGGGTGACCAACCTTCACCTCATGAGGTGGCATGATGTTTCATTAGATAAAGTATCTCCATTGGACTTAATTTTCATTAAGACAATGCATCTTCTCATATGAATCACTAAGGAGTACATGAGATGAATGTATATGGGACTCAACATATCATGTTAATGTTTATAAATTTTAAAAAATACATATATTTAGGAGCACATGATGATTTAAATGATGGTTTATGAGTGTTCTTATACCTTGATCTCACATGATAAGGTTTTTATGAATATATTTTAATCATGTTACGTGTACAACTACCAAAATAACAACACACTCACATAATTTTGAAAAATGTTTTCTTATGAGATGATCAAGTACTTGATAAGATTAGTAAGTGGTCAATCTATATGAAATAGTGTATATAGAATCCAGTAAATATTAATAAAATAGCGTGAATTCATATGGGAACCTCATAATACTGGTTGAATGTAGTGACTATTATCCAAAATTAATACATGAGAAACAAAGGTTATACATGCACATGAATTATCTAGATGTTATTGTGAAATAGAGAAAGTAAATGTCCATCTGTAAATTCACAATGGTTGTATAATGGTAAATCTATGGCTATGTCAATATAAATTCATATTTTTTAAACTTGTGTAAAAGTGATTTCAGATGTACAATGTCCTATGTAATGGTATCACTAAAATATGATAGCTATTTAAGGGTCTTTTTAGGATTCATTGAGCCATGTACTAATAAATGAATAGCTTCATTAAGAAATAAATTGAAGTTAAAAATGTATTAACAACGAAAGAAGATAAGAAGTAGAGAAGTTGATTTTCATGTGTATGTATATGCAATAGAGTCTATGTGAATTAATAATGAGTATGAGGTGATTATTGTTTTTTAAATTATTGAGTATTAGATAAAAAATTTATAACTTAATATATAGCTAAAAAATGAAGATCATGCATAAAATAGAGAAGAAACCCAAATGGAGATGAATCGTACGGTTATGATCATATGACTTGTAGTGTGTGTCTTGATTTCCTGACATTAATTTTATGAATTTAGATAGTGGATCTTTAATTATAATATATAATTTTTATGAATTTGATGATAGGA
Organism: Viscum album; assembly: GCA_963277665.1. Lineage (NCBI taxonomy): Eukaryota > Viridiplantae > Streptophyta > Magnoliopsida > Santalales > Viscaceae > Viscum > Viscum album. The sequence goes on from OY728123.1 coordinate 2,043,684,092, forward strand.
AGATTTTAATAATTTCAATGTGTAATGATAATCACCTAAGATGAATCAAGCATGTTAGGATTCATTATAAATATCATTGTATTTTGAAACATCAATGGACTGTTTCATGAAATGTTGATTCACATTGAAAAAAATTGAGATAATCCTTCATGGTCACATGGATTTATTGAGTTTTTTTCAAAGAATAATATTTTTTGTGTTTTTAAAATGTATGAAATGATGGTGTTCCAAAAATATTTCATGAATATGTAAATTCTTTGGGTCCCTGGGGGCATAAAATAAAAATTGGAAACCAAATATGCTAAACTATAAAAATGAGAATGTAGGTAATTAAATACTGAGATTTTATGAAATTTGATATTTAAGAACTTTAGAAATATATTCATACATAATTTTGAAAATATAAGGGTTGGAGAATAATTGAGAAGGTGTTATTATAATATGTTATGTTCCATATACCCTCTATAATTCAAATGCTATGGGGGGAGAAAGAGTCTCATTTTTTTCTATACTAAATATTTTGCTTTGATGAATGTGAAAGGAAAATAAATAGGGCCCTTTAACTTTTAAAATTAGGAGGAAATTTATATTTATCATATATGAAAATAGGAGTGTTTGATACCACTTCTTGTCTTATTGGTATCCGAGAAGAAGATGGAACAAATTAAGAAAAAGTGATTGATGTTTTGGTTAATGTCTACACATTTCATCAGGAACATTGAAGATTGAGAAACATAGTGATAAAATATCAATGTTAGTTTGAATAGAGATCAATGATATCCTACATGTGCATTCATTGATCATTCCATGGAAGTTAAAGACATATCAATTGGTTCATGAAGGATTATTGAGGAAGTGTTGGAAATGGTATAAATAACATCCTCACACTATCTGAAGGATGAAGAGCTATTAGGATGTATATTCCACTATAAGACTCAAGTAAGATGACTTTCCATTTCATTTATAAAACTTGTGTATTATAGTTCAGACATACTTTTAATATTTGAGTATGCACATTTCCCTCATTCTATTGTAATTACTCTCTAATATTTTAGTGGTTACTCTAGGTATCAAAACTCAACCTGAAGCTATAAAGTGTTAGTCTCCCACATTGAGGTTGAACCTTTTAACTTCTGGTGTGTAGTATTTCTTTCTTATTCTACATTTCATACTAGGGATTGGGTGAATAGATCATAATTGTATCCATTTATTTTAACTAGGAAAATGGTTCATGTTTAAGAGGAAATAATTTTAATAAAATTATAACTTAGTAAATTGTTGGTATAATTATTCACCCCCACCTCTTTAGTGTCCCTATAAAAATATTCATAAGTATAGATATTTTTAGAATAAAATTTATTCTCACCCCCATAATGAAAATGATAATATTCAATACATTCATTTTTTTAATAAAACAATTATGAAGCCTCTTCCTCCCCATATTTTTTAGGTGTAAAATTATATACATCATATATACAAACCCTCACACATTTATCTTCTTCTATATATAGTTTTCTAGGTTATTTACTACCAATAATAGTCTCCACACCAAAATGCTCAATATTTACAATTAGTTTGATTATTGTAATTTATTTTTGATGGAATCTACAAAAACTGATAACACATTTCCAAGATTAAAAATTTTCCCTAAATATTGTAATGTTTTGGATTTTTTTTGTAATGTTCTTGACCAGATTCACCTCTAGAATGACTAAACATGAGATCCAAAAAACTCACGTGGGGATCTCTATACACATGAGGCATCCAACTAGTGGTTAGTGTCTTTGTATATCTGGGTGAAAATATACCATCTAGTTTAAAAATATACATAAATCATAGAATATGTATTATACATATAGTTACTATTTTTAAAACTTTGGATAAATATTGATATAAATACTAAATTCTAGTTGTAATTAAATAACAATTCTCATTATATAATAAAATTAAGTACTATAATGTCATATGTGTAAAGTATATTAACCATGACCTAAACTTTGGATGTTCATATAAAACATCGTCAAAACATTTATGAATTGAAATAAAAAGTGAAAAAACTAGTTTTGAGCCCAATCTATGTCCCATATCCAATAATCCAATCATGCACCTCTATTTTATCCATCAAATGAAGGACCCATTACCTTCCTTTTGTTAAAAAAAACATAAAGTGTTATTAGATGTTGGGGTTCCCTAGTAGAATGTGAGTATAATTTAATATTACACCACCAAAAGTGTCCTAAAAATATATAATATACTAGAGCATACATGAAAAGGTAATCTAAAATAATAAACAAAAATAATTACCATAACAATGTACCACACATGTACAATAAACTCACTACCTAGGGTTTTACCATACCAAATTTTTATAATGTATAAGTATCTATAAATTAATCAAAATAAACAAATGGCCAATGCGGTGGTACGTTCCCATTACTTGTAAGGATGTTAACTCATATGGCATATCAACCAAAATGTATATTGATGCAATGAAAATCAGATATGTATCCTTATTCACGTATCTATCATAGTCTCTAGACATCTCAAACATATCTCATAATGATGTCAAGATAATGGGAGAGGTGTCCCAATATATATATATATATATATATATATATATATATTCAGTATAGCTCATAGGAATCTCAATTACATATAATTATATAAGGTCAGGAGTAAAGGTGAGCCTTTCATATATGGTCTCATCCCTTAAGAAACTTGACCTAAGCATAAAAAAACATATAACCAATGAAAAGATGGACCATGATTTTAATGATCTCAGCCAATTTTATCTTGATTTCTGTATATTAATATCAAGATTAAGGGGAACTATTTTCCATGTCTGTACCATCTCACCCCATATTCCCTATGACCCCTAAATAGGAAAAATTAAGAAACATTGTAAAATTATCTCAGGTCTAAAATGATATCAACCACCATGGGTCTGTATCCCTATAAAAATTCAAAAAAAAGATGATGGGGAAAGGAAACCTGATGTCTATAATGATCTCTACTCATAATCATATCGATTCATCTCATATTAGAAACTATACCATGGGAATGGTGGCCTAGTTCTATATCATCCTTAACCCATATGTTTATTAACAACTAACATTAAACCATAATTTTTTATAAGAAAACATGATTTTCTAATGTATTTCTGGTCGGAAATAATATACACACCTCTAAAAACTATTTTCAGCTAGTTCTCAAAAACCATTCCCTTCCTAGGATTTACCCATAGATTGGTCCCCAAGGAACCAATTAATTTAAAAGAGTTGTTCATACATCCATTATACATGTTAAACAAGAAAAAATTTTTATATATCAATATCCCATGATGACTAAGATCGAACTTAGGCTATATCATAGAGTGAGTACAATTTCAAAGGAGGGCAATATTTAAATAAATAGATCCACATGTCTATAAATGGTATCATTATATTCACTAATTAGGTTATGAGTACATGGTTGAACACTATTTAGTGTAACCCCATATCCATTAATGGATATGGTTACATGTATGATACATGCAGGGACCTTAGTAGCCCTAAAAACTCTTACCTTACATATACTAGGATTAGGGGGACAATTCATAAAAACATTAATGTAATTTCTAAAAAAAGGTGTGACCACAAAACACACATTTCATGATTTTTTTATAAACTGAAGTGAAATTTTGCGGCCAACTACCTCATAATTATTAGAGATGTTTGATTATATTTAACATTATCAATAGACCTATCCTAGAAAAATTCATATAATGTGGTTTAAACACTAAAATTTGGTTATAATAAATGGAAAATGATAAAATAAGGATAAAAAATAGACAATGAATGGAAGTGGAGTGATAAACATACCATTAGTGGTCCTATGTGATAGATGGAATGAATATTGAATATCAAATGAGGGTGAAATCGAAGGAGAAGAGGGAAGCTACCATTGATGAGGGATACATGGTGAAACTACTAGAAAAAGAGAGGAAAAGAATATTATTATGATTTTAACATAGAAAATTATTTTTGTTAAAATTTCATAAAAAACTGTATGGTATGAGTTTTACATCACGACCACATAGATAATCATGAAATGCACCTTTTTAGGGTCACATTATATCTTGGGACATTAGGTCATGGTGAAATACACCTCCCTAGAGAAAATATATAAAAATTGATCAACCCTTCCAAGGTAACACAACAACATAATATTTACCATAATGGCATAAATCTAACAATATTCATAGATCCATAGTGCAATCACCTCTACTTTGGCATGTACATTCCCCCTTCTAGAAAGAATTCACAGTATAATAATTTGTTTTCACAGTGAAAAACTGTCTGATGAATATTTTTGACCCAAACGTGAGTCTAACACCCATAACAAAACCCTAGGGCCCCCACTAACACCTCTCTAGACCAAAACCATTAATTTAAACATGGTTTAGAAAAATGTTAATGAACATATACCTTAGCTGAATGAATAGTGTTACATTTTTAGTGGTGGAAGTGAACTCATTTAATTGTAATCTAAACTCTGAAATTTATCACACCTATGTAACCCCCACAATGTGAAATTTTTTCTATGGTGGAAAATGTGTAGAAATATTTTACACTAAAACCAATAGAAACTACTAAATCATAATATAGTGAAATCACGAGGTCGATCTAATGAGGAACATTTAATTCTAATTGTTAGATCACCCCAATATTTAATAGACCATGAATTAAAACTATAAATTAAACTAAACTAAATTATTCTATTTTTTAGTGACCTAATAAATAAAAGAGAGAGTGAATTTAGGATAATCAATATACAAGTATATTCTTTCAAAAAATGGAACAAATAAAATTCACTTGAAAAATCAATCAAAATTAAATATGTGAAAATATATATTTAATTGATATTTGTTGGGTATATTTATATCAATACTACTTTATTATCCCAAATATTCATTATATAAATAATAAAAATATTTTAACAACATTAAGATAAAATTTTAAAAATAAAATAATAATTTAAATACATTTTCGTAGATAAATTATCTTTACTATATTGGGTGTTATCTATTACTGAATACCCATTACTTAACGATTTAATAATGAAAATGATAAATTAATTAAGTCTCAAAATGATACAAACAAATAATATCATCCTAAAAATTATGAATAATTAAAAAATTACATACACACCCTATTATATCGATCCCAATCTCTCCATTTAGTCTGTCCACTCATCATTGATTCATCATAAATAGTGAATAAACAAAGAAACATAAGAAAAATAATATAATGATAAAAAATAATAAAGATTTTTTAATAGTGGAATACTTACTTGAGTTAAGAATAATCAAAGCATGAGTATGAATATTATAGAATTAAAACATATGAAAAATGGAAGAAAAATACCCCAACTATGGAATCCCTTAGATGCCAATTTTTTTCCATATATCTTGATCCTCAATTAATAGATGAAAATTCTCCACTAGGAATCTCTATCTCTTATCACCTTGGAATTAAACATTAAATCCTCAATAATAGGTCTCTAAATATATAGAGATCCAAGTTAATTTCCTCATAGAATATCACATACAAATATCTAAAAAATCCATAAATTAGATGGGAGGGAGAGAATTTGAATTCTATAAATAATATAAAAATTTTAATTATTCATTTTACCATATGATTTTAAAATATAATTTTACTTCAAACCTTCTTTCATCATGTTTGTTTCAATATTTTTCAGGCTATAAATTATTAATTTGGAAAACATCTTCAACTCATGTACCTTCACATAAAAGATAAGGATATTACATTATTTTAAAATTATGGTTATCACCATCCCTATCCCTGCATGGATTATGATAAAATGACCATTTCTCTTTTTGTATCATGTGTGACTGCATAAAAAGATCTTCATTACTATAACATGTATGAAATTTCTTTGACAAGTTTCTCCCATTTAGAAACAATATTAAAGACCCATTAGGGTCTTTTCATAACTTATCATTTCCCCCATATCATATATAAAGATTTACTATTGAATATACCATGCCAAATCTATTATTATTTCCATTTTATAGAATCCTTGAGGGCTATGACCCTTCACTCTATTACCATTTAAGATTTCATTTCATCCATGCAATATAAATCTTTGAATTCATCTCAATTTCCTTTCCATGTTATGATACCCTAAGAATAAACCATATCACTTAGTGTTTACTAATGAATTAATGTTCAATATCCTAGTTTGCCTTCTTCTATTTCAATATAATCACAAAAAAATCTATTATAATATCAAATAGGTAGCCATAATTTATTTAATAACAAATTATCTCTTTCATCTATGAATTATTAAAATATAATAAACTCTCATTAATCTCACATGAGATTCAAAGTAACATGGGTTCTCTTTATATAGTTTTATTTCATTGAATTTTATTTTGAAATTATGCTTTTGATCCTATTGATCACTATACATAGCATTTCCAATGCCTGATGGATTCTTATATGAGCCCATCCTATGCAGTAAATCCACAATTCCATTTAATCTAATTTGATCCATCCTCTAACCCTTTATTCTAACAAGATCTTGTAAATTACCCAGTTAAATAAAACACAGGTTAAGAAACTCTCTTATGAGTTTGACCTTACACAAGTCAATTAATTAGCCCATATAATATTATATTCAACCCATAATTCCACTAAATATCAGATAAAATTATTTTCATCTATTTGATAATAAAAATTCCTAAAATTAAGTCATATTAAATCATGTTTAAAATCAAAATTCATTAGGAATATATATATATATATATTATCAAGATATCAAAATCTCCATGCATAATTGTTTTTTTGTCCTCATGAAAATTATCAATATAATTCCATAAAAAATCTATAATTAAACAATGGAAACATTTAATTTATCATACTTATAAACATAATGTTATAAATGAATATTTAAAAAATAAACATTATAGAAAATAAATAGTTCTAAATGACGCTTCATGTATAATTCCTACTCAAGATCTTTCTTGTCTTATACTCACATTATTAATATTTTCATTAATATCCTTATAACTTATGATTGAACTTGTGGAAATTAATTTCACTCATCACTTAGGATTATTAATTTTAATTATGATCAAGATAAATTATATTCACTCTATCTATAGGCAAGAAAGATTTATAAAATTTTATAAATAAAATAAACTAAAAATAATTAAGGGTACTTTTATTAATGTTATAATAAATATGAGGATAAAGGTATGTGAATAATTACGTAAAATTGTAAATTAGAGGCTTAAAAAAGAGGCTAAAAATTATTAGTACAAAGTATAAAATTCAAGTAAGATTAATGGAAAAATATCCTCCATCAAATTCACATTAAATTAAATCATCTCTACATCATTATCCTTTTTGGCGTAGGTTTGTATATGCATCTTTGAATATTATTAAATATTATTTTCCACATGTTCAAATTTGTTCATGTTTTAAAAATTAACTCCACACATTTTTAAATAAACTGAAGAACCAAAATGTAATCATAATGAATAATAGCTTTTAAACCCATTTCCCAATTGAGAAAGATATGTTTCCCCCCCAATCTAATTCATGAAATTATACCTTTTTAGTAATATTAATCCCCAAAACTCCTATTTAAACATAAAAATATTAGTCATGAAACACTAACTATGAATTAGTATATGAAGGATAACTAGGCTTATAATGTAGGTTCATATCAAGTTAATTTCTAGTTTATAAGGATTTATAAAAAATCAAATGTATTCTATGTATTAAGATCTAATATGTTGAATCATAATAAATTGATAGCCTTAATAATCTTAATGTAATTCAAACTCATCATGATTCATCAATAGTAAACAAGAAAGTTATAGAATTGGTGAATATTCATAGAATATCTCAATAAATAGTGTTTGAGAAACAATATGATAAAATAATTTAGAATTAATTCCAAGAATGGTATATAATAATGCTCAATTAATTCTGGGAATGATTTATAATAATTATTATACTAAATTATTACTTTCAATAATAAAAATTAAGAATATATATCATATAAATAGTCAATTTACAAAAAACATTGAATTTTAAAATTAATGTAACATTAAAAATTTATCACCTATATCTCTAAAATATATTCCCATGGTAAATTAAAATTTTCTAATAGGAAAAAATATTTTTCCTATGTAATTAAGTCTCATATATCAATGATTTTACGAAAAAAATACTAGTATCACATGGGTGGAATTAATTTAACTATTACTTGCACAAAATTTCCCCACATTTTAAAAAACATTAAATAATAGAGGAAAGTTAAAAGTACATAAAAATAAAGTAATACTCCAATTTTCAATAATTTACACTTCTTCTTTCTTATTCATATAGCGATTATTCTTATTTTAAAACTATAAAATCAAAATAAAACATATAAAATATAAGTTTTTAACCAGAAAGAGTTAAAAAAGATAATGGATTTCTTATCTACCACTAATTAATTCCAAAATTTTTCATAAAAATAATTACTAAGAATGAAATAATTTGGTTGACTCATGTAAGAATGTTTTTAATGTAATTAAGATAAACCATTCATCATTTTATATTTTATTTGAATGGAAGGAAGTTATCTTTTTAAGATTTAAAATTTATTTTGAATTATTTCTATATAGTGGAATGGTTAACTAATTATTCTATTACAGCAGTTTGGAACTTCTTGATAGTTAAATTCATGTTTTGGGAAGTCTTCATTATTGTACCCCAAGAAACCCAAAGAGGATGGGGTGAATCAAGCAGTATACCAAATAATATGTTTTCTTTTTTATTTTTCCCCACATTTGTTGGAACATGTTATATCTTTTATATTATAATGAATATTCCTTATAAAAAATACATAATTAAAACATAACATAATTGTATTTTATTGCTTCACAACTAAGAGTTTGTCCAAGGAGAATATGCTAACATTATGTTGTTCATACTAAAATCCACTTTCCTTTAATATATGTGGAGTATGTGAATTTATTTTCCATATTCATTCTATTCTAGGATTAATTTGTTTAAATGTTTTTATTTATATAGAAATTAATCCCTCGTTATTATACCATAGACTCCCCCTTATGCACTTCTCTAGTGTAATTCTTCCTCAGTTTAATGAATTGAAAGTCTTTTTATATTAATTTATATTATGTTGAATGGTTACGTCATCAAGGCTTGAATATGATGACTTAATAAACTAGTTATTCATTAAAATAAAATTAGAAATAACCTCTTTGAGAGTCCAAAAAAATTCCACCTAAAAACAATGTACATCACATAACCCAATACTATAAACTAGTTTCATGACCACAATCACAAGACCCGAAGTGGAAGACTATGGTCTCTTAACCCCTTAAAAATAGCAAGAACACTGAACCAATAATTAGAAACTATTTTTGTGACACTTAGAATGAATCTTTGTCTTGAGGCCTACACAGAATGAACCATGTCATATGACATTGATCACAAATCACTTTAATGATTATGTGATCATATAATGGATCCATGATAACTCCAGCACAAAACCCTGATCGCGTGGATAATTCATAGAAAATATTCCAATCCCCACAAAGTCCATTTAATCCCTTAATATAATATTTATCCCATTAAAAATGTGAATAATGTGTCTTTATAGTGATAACCAATCAATTTATCTTCCGAAAAACATGCTTGGCCATCTATTCCACTACTACAAGGTAAACCAACCTACCTAACTCCACAAACCGTGTATAAGGATTATCTCTTATAGTTAACAAAAATGATATCATAATAACCTATAATAATTATGTACTCAACCTCTATCATATTTCACAAGATAAATTTGTCTCATGAGTTCATTCCTAATCTCCATAAAAAAAATTCTATCATTCAATATATGATACACCTCATGCAATCTCTTAACGCATTTCATATCATTCTATTTCAAAAGAATTCACCATGTGATCTCTTCAAATTCATCTGATCACCTCATCCACTTCCTCTAAACCCCACACATGGTCATCCAAAAAATTCCACCATTTCTAGTAAATTTTGATACTCATGATCATAAAAACTTCACTGCATAAACCCTTAATCCATACATGATTCTCTATATCTAATCATGATTTTCAATTGAACTCACACAATAGAATGATTCATTCTAACTTATCTAATCACATTACCATCATATGGTCATGCAATATACCTTTAAACAATCCAGAATTTAAAACCCAAAATTTTTTGAAGCATGGGTAAACGACACCATCTTATCCAACATTTTTTTGGGTCTCAATTAACATTCATCTTCATTAATATATTCATCCTTAAAAAAATAATCATAAACACAAAAAAATGGATTTGTAAAAAATAAAAATCAATCCTTCCAACTTGGACCACCTTGGTTCTAATATTAATTAATGAAAAAAAACACAAAACATAATAAATTTAGATATCTAACATACTTAACATCTATTTACCACTTATCCTCTTTAAATGCTCTGTTGTATCATTTAATTTTAGAAGTTTTATTTTCCTATTACTCATGTTTTGGAGTTTTGTCCCCATTAATTTTTTAGAAAACCCAATTAACCCATTATCTTACTCATTATTTACTACTTTAATGTCCATTAATTATTTTTCCTTCTCTTTTATATCCACATTCCGAGTATCATGATGTAAAAATATTTTTCTAAAAGGGAGTATAAATTATCACTAGATTATAAAATTATTTTCTCTAGATCTAATCATGCTTTGAGAAATTATTCTCATTCCTTGATATTAACTTCATTGACTATAGTGTAATCCAAGAGTGTCTCTATCGGTCTTTATATTGAATCAAACTTTTTTTCATGGAATCCATGATCACCATGATTGTATTTATTATCCTAAATATAGAAATTCTGAAATTCTGGATATCCTTTATATAGTTAATAGTATATTTCACTTGTTTTTTTGTAATTCATTTCATCCTTATGTGGGGAGACCTAATCATTAAATATATAAATATTTCATTATTTTAGATGATTATTAAATATAAATCATAATAATTATTTCCCAAGGACCATAATGGTTTAGTGTATTTGGATATTATATACATAATCATTTTATTTCATGAAATATCATCAAAATATCCAACCATGTATTCTAACATAGTAAATTACTAACTAATACCCTACATAATTTTTTTTACAATAACCTGGGGAATCAAAACATATGAAAGGGTGAGATCAAATGCTCAATGAATGTAAACATGGGATATATCGGTCAATTATAATAATTGATAATAATATAAGAATAATGATATGAGATGATGAGGTTAACATAAGAAAATCATTCCCAATAATTCATAGATCATAAACATGGATCATGGAATAAATATTTATTAGTTCAAAATACATTAATTATTTTAAAATAAAAGATCTTGAGAAATTAGAATATAGCATAGGTATAACAGCACGTCAAAAAATAGTGTCATGAAGTGTTTCCTAATCATAATCATATAAATAATTTTCCTAGTCTATCTACAAGGACATTTATCACATGTTAAGCTTTGGATGGCCACATATTTTCCCTATATGGTCTTGGGACAGCCTCTTGTATACCCTCTTTTAGGCTTAGGATAAAATCTTGTGTACCATATTTTAAGATTGAGATAATATCTCATATTCCTTGTGAGCACCTAAACATTAATCATTAACCAATTCATTAGAGGTCTATAATGGTATAACCAACCACATAATCATAATACATTCATATGTATTCCATAAGAATATGAAAAAATTTATCATTTCATCATAGTTTAAGCCATTTTAAAGAAAATAGGTTTCATTGATATTTCATCATCATAATAAAAAACATCCAGAGAAAAAATAATTATGGTATCATTAGATAATATCCCAAGTGATCAGTAAGTTATATAAATGGATGTCAATATAATTAAAAATACCTCTAAAATACCATAGAAACATTTTTTTAGTAAAATAATATTTTCATTTTGAAAACACTTATTTTAAATTTCATAAAATTAGATAATATTACTAATATCATTTTATTCAAAAATAACCATGGAATGTTTTAATGTAAACATCATTTAAATGAATAATAATGATAGTGTTAATTGTTTTTGTGGAAAAAAATTAATAAATAGATTCCATTCACAAAAATGGTAAAATATACCTCATTCTAAAAATTTCAAGAAGATTCCTTTCAAATATTTTATAGAAATTAAAACTATAGAAAAAATGAATTAATAAATCTTTTTAGAATCTTAAAATAATTATTAAAAATTGTTTATTGAAAATATTGATATAGAATAAAAATATTCTTGAATGAATAGAGAAGAAAAGTATTTTTTCTTAAAAGAATTAATTTAAACTATTGAGTTCATAGAGAGGGGAAAAAATTAAAACATGTTGTATATAGAAACAACCAGAGGTGGTAAAAAATGAGATTCATGAGGTATTTAACACATAACTATATCATCATCAATTTAAGCATAAAGAAACCCATTAAAAATTTAGATCACAACATAAAACCTTTATCGCATTAGTAACTTTTAAATCAAAACCATCATGATTTAAATTAAATTAAAATAAAATTTATATACGATGAAAATAAATAGATATATTATAATATATATATATATCAGATACTATATAAATAGTATGAAAGAAAAAAGTGGTGAAACAAACATATGTCTAATGGAAACAAAAGTGAGATGAGAAACCTTACCTCAAGTAAGAATTGCTTCATAAGTACTGTAAACTCACATTTAATAAATTTAAATATATTATAATTCTATACCAGATCTACATTCATAATTTTAATACCATAAATTGTTTAATTTTAAAATATTATCACTTATTCATTAACAATATTTTAATATCATCATCATTTCTGGTGTTAATTACTTTATTTTTTATTTATGTTCTAGTTTGAAGTTAAGTTACTTGCATCATGATGAGGATTATATTATCTATAATATATTAATAAGGTCATAATTATCATATTTAATCATTATACAATCTTTTATAATAATTAAAATTAACTGGTTTCATAAAATTAATCACATTTATAGGTGGTGACTATTGTACGTAGGTACGAACGAGCAATACATTAATTTTCCATTTGATATAAAGGAGGTGAAGTATTATTTTCCCATAATCACAATAAATTATAAGTATGTTGATTATATTTTATTCGTTATTTTAGTATGAATATATTTTGAGTAAGTAAAATAAGAAATAAACATTCAAAGAGTCATACATGTAGATTACAATTTTTCTGAGAGAAACTCTTTAGCATGAACCTTATACCATATTAAGATGGTTTAGGGTAAGAAAAAAAGAACATGAATGAGGTTAATGAATCTAAAATGGATTTTTTGTAAGTATTGTTAAATATATAAGGATCAAATTGTTTAAATTGGTGTGGAGAAGTGGTTTCATTTTATGAGTGAGGGGACCAACACACATGGAATTACTTAAAATATTTAAATGATAAAAGGTTTACTTAATGCTAATGTGCCACAAAATGGTCAAGAATTCAAAGGTAATATAAGAAAAGGTATAAATCTATTTTTCCCAAACCATGGTAACTAATTGTTACTATTTGTACTATTCACTATGACAAAAAATAAAAATGGCCTCATCACCAAATTTAGACATAATGATTCCAGAAATGTAATAAATTTTATAAAAATAAAATTCAATAAGTTTTAAAAATATATATTTAAAATAACCTAACAATATTAAAGGAAAAATATTTTTTAAAATAAAATGTTAAGCATAAAATGGATTTTAATTTCATTCCATTCCTATTAAAAAGTATTATATAAATGTTAAAATATTTGATTAAATATATATAATTTAAATTTCATTAATATAATTAATATTTATTTATTTATTTCATTTATTATGTTCAAAATAGATTGCACACATAAAAACATTTTTTCTAAAAACAACTCTTTCTACCTTAAAATGATTTTATCTTCATTACTAACCATTAGATAAATATATTATGATCTATTATTCATACATTACCAATAAATTTTATTAAAATATATTTTTAAAAGTGACCAATATAATTTTATATAAATATTTAGTAGACATAGGAAAAAAAATTTATTCAGAAAAATAGTTCTTTTAATCATGAAATTATTTTAGTAAAATTTATTGATCAATTATTAAGAACTAATTAATAAATTTGAATTAGGAAATCCATTTCCATATATATCATTCCTAATTTTGTTAATAATATGCATACCCTCCAATCCAATAGTTAGGTTATAAATACTATAATATGTCATGGTTCATTTAGGCTCGAGGTTGTGTGTAAAGAAAACCATCGAACACATGAAATTCATTATAAAGTACTACATATAAAATCTAGAGTTGTTACATTAAGAGTATTAAGTATTCCATTAATATCCTTATTTAGAACACCATTCATAATTTTTTGTTCCCCTATGAAATCATCTTCTATTAATAGTATGTGTACTTTAATGGGTAACATAATACCGATTTATCTTGTAATCCATTATACACATACCTTAATAATAACTTCAAGAACATAACGAGGGAATAAAATAAACATGAATCATAAAATAGAAATGAGAATAACAAATTACTATGATATAATAAAATTTTTTCATTCAATAGTTTTTTTCAGATGAATCAGTGGAAAAAATGAGTGAATGTAAAGAATCATTACTTCTAAGAGGTAGAATTTTTTTAGAAATTTATTACGATCAAAACAAAACTAACTACTAAATAAAATCATATTGGAATATTGAGGTTGATCTCATGAAGAACTGTCATGAACCAGCCTGGGTACCCAGGTAACCCAACAAATGAGATGGCCTTGATATAGGTGGAAGGGAATTTCGGATCTGCATGAGTTGACGACTAACACCTGGCATCATAAAATTAAAATTTGTAATAGTTTTCCACTTGCTTTGCTGAAGTAAAAAGAGACAAGTTAGTATACATAACAAAAGAAACTCCACTGGGAGTAAAGTACTAGAAGCCAACAAGGTATCAAATCCAAAATTACTAAAACTTAATGACTAAAATAGAGGAAAAACGCCCCATGTCCTTAAGGACACAACTCACTACACCCAAGGTTAAATAGTCCGATCTACCTCCATGAGATCATTTCCCTTTTCCAAACATGGAAGGAGGTAATATTCAAAAATTAGAAGGCACAAGTAGGGTGTGGGATAAAAATACCAGCAAGGTGTCACCAAGGATTTCATAATAGATACAAATAATATATTAACCAATGAAATGATTTCAATTTATTAAAATAAATAATTTTGGAATATCAAATCATATTTAAACAATTCATGCTATACAATTCAAATGATTGAAAAAAAAATTAATCCAAGGCTTTAAAAGTAATGGAATATTTCTTGAACAGTGGATTAAAAAATAGTTTATGTAAATTCAGATGGCACATAAAGCAGTTTTACAAAACATTCATACATTTATATCTCAAATATAATTATCAAGTAAGCAAAATGGTCATCTGCAAAATATGAACGGTAGTATTCCAGATATAACACTCAAAACTCTCTAAGTTATCTCAGCAATTTGTTTATAAACATGCCCCTTTAACACTGGACAAAGGCAACTCATTATCATCCCATCAAGGATATGATGCACTATATGTATGTTTTAGAACATTGTAATAGCATAAAGTGTGTCTAAATAACTTACTAACTACCTATGGCTTTCATGTTCTCTTACAAAATAAATGATGGGTAATTTATTTTATGAATTATTAAAATACAGTTAAATCCCATTCTTTTATTTAATTGAAAATTTTCAATTTAAAACCAAAATAGGTTTCAATAAAAACAAACAATCATCTTTAACAAGATAAAAGCAATGGTTTTCCAAAAAAACATTTTAATCCATTTTCACAAGTTTTAAATCCATTCAAAACCAATTCCATAAATTTTACATTTCATTTCCAAAATTAAATTCAAATATTTAATTGAAGTCATTTCCACCAAAAATCAAATTTAAATTAAACAATTTGTTGTAACCAATTTTAATAAAAACACCCAAATTCAATGGAATTGGGGGTTTTCCCAATTCTCATCCCGAAACCATTTCAAATCTCCCAATTCACCATAATTATGTTTTTATTATTGAATCGACTGAAAGAAATTTTTAACAATTTAATTTAAATAAATAATTTAATTAAATCAAGAAAATTCAAAGTTAAGTCAATTCGGCTAAATAGGACGAAATCACATACCTTAGTATAGAAATTCAAAACACGCAATGATGCATGTCAATGATAAAAAAGGTGTAGAAGACCTCAAAACCCAACCTTGAAGTGATAAACAATAGTATGGAACATAGATCAATCAATTTTAATATGATCCATTAAAATCCCAAAGGGGTAGAAAGTGAGAAAGATGAATAGTGAGGGAGAAATATTATTTGGGAGTCACACCTCAAGCGCAATGATGACAGAACACCAAATGAGAGGATCTGGAAGGGTTGCAAAGCTCCAATATTTCATAGGTAAGGCATTTGGTTAACGGAAAAGAAACTAGAGTAGAGGAAAAAAGATAAGTCAGTTGTACTACCCATTAAAAAAATGCAGTCAAGGTATTATATGAAATGTAATTAAATTTCACATCGCGTAATAGTTAATATCTGAAACTACCAAAAATCATATCAATTTGGATTGAAAACTATTAATTATATAACTCACGATGTTTAAAGTTTATTCACGATGTGTAACCTTCAAAGTGTGAATCCATTCAGAACTTGCATCCATAAATCATTACATGTCGTGTAGCCCAATTACATGGAGTATGACCCTCCGGAAGCCTGCAAAAAAGGCTAGTTAAAGATAAGAGTCAAAAAAACTTTGAATTCAACATTATAGGTTTCTTAAGAATTAATTCTCAACCCTACCCAATCAATGAAAATTAAAAATCTAGGTCAAGGTTAAAGGAAGACCTGTTAGATTTGTAATTGGGATGTTACATCCTTGTTACTATAAAAACTTTATATCCCCCAAAATCCAATAAAGAAGCTTCCATTCCAAAAAGATGAGTCCAATGCTCTATCATTAGTGAATCATATTCCCAAGTCTCATGATTATTAGAACCAAGATTCCATAGCACATGAACCAAATGTATCATCCTCCCATGAAGTATCTTGGAATCAGAATCAACTATCCTGATTGGATGCTTAGTCAGAGATAAATCAGGTTCAAACTCAAGATCACTCTAGCTCAAAACATGAGATGGATCAGATAAAAAAATTCTCAATTGCGATACATGAAATACTCTATTTATTGACATTATCTATGGTGTAATTTCTTAATGGTATTCAAATTCCCCCACCTGTTTGACAACCTCAAAAGGTCATACAAAAGAAAGGGAAAGCTTCCATTTCCTTCCAAGGCTTCAATAGACCAACCTGGTTGAAACGTTCAAGAAAAACTATTCACTAACTGAGTACTCCAAAGGTTTATGACAATGATCATCATATTCCCTATATCAGCTCTATGATGTCAACATTATATGAGGAATCAACTAAATCATAGCTTTCATCGCTTGGAAAAAAGTTGGTACAAGAAAGGAACTTTCACTAATCTCTAACCAACACAATAGATATTTATAATGACAACCATAAAAGGCCTCAAAACGATCCATTTTGATCATGAACTAGTATCTATTGATATAAGAAAACCTAAATATACCCAAATGATCTTATGAAGCCCCACCAAAGTTGAGAACATAAGTGAGAAGCAGATCCTCAAGGATCTGTATAGCTCTCTGTGTCTGGAATCTAACTACCTATTGTAGGCCATGCTCAAATGGACCAGAGATCCCAGTGCCTCCAAAAGGCCTCGAAAAATTAAGTAGTGATCCAATCATCCCTATAAGATACTATAGCAGAAGGAACTCCATATAGAGAAACAATCGCTTTCACATAGAGACTTCCAAACTCTTCAACATTGGATGTATCTCGAATGGGTATGATGTGAGCTGAATTATCTAGCCTATTGATCACAACCCATATCACATTCTTGTTTTTATAGGTATGAGGAAACCCAACCTTAAAGTATATATAGATTTCATCCCACTTCCAAGTAGGGGCTAGAAGTGCCTAATGTAAACTTGAAGGTTTCTGATGCTCGGACTTCACCTACTGGCACATATAGACATGTGAGGAAAACATAGAAATTCCATGTCTCATACCTGGCCACCAGATCTGCTACTACATGTCATAGAACATTATAGTGGTTCTTGGGTTCACAACCCACTGGGAACTATGAAAACCCCCATAACATCCTTTGTTTCTACTAACAGTACAATGAAGCGATCTTGATAGCAAATTACACCCACTTTGTAGAATTACCACTAGGAAATTTCCCCTTACCATAAAGTGAGTTTCTAATGATATAGAATTCCTCATCAATATTTTTATCTTAATGAATCATTTTGATAAGAGTGGGTATCAACTGAACACTGGATAATGAAACTTGATCCCCTTTCTCATAAAATCCAATATGCAATTGTGAAAACAGAGCCATAAAATTCCACTATTTCAAGGATTCTTTCACTACCTAGGATAGAATTTTCCTACTCAGTGCATCTGTAATGACATTCCCTTTTCTTGGGTTGCAGATGATATCAAATTCAAAATATTGTAGGTAATCTAACCAATTCCTCTGAAAAAGATTCAACTCTTTTTTGAAAGAATATGTAACTCAAGATTTTGTGGTCTGAATACATAGTAAACTTCTCTCGAAAAAGGTAGTGTCTCTAACTCTTAAGCACGTGAATCATAGAAATGAGTTCAAGATCATGGGTAGGACAATTCTTCACATGTGTCCTAAGTTGAAGAGATCTATAAGCTACTATAGGACCACATTTCATAGGAACGTAACCCAATACTGATCCTGATGCATCACAAAAGATCACATAGCCATGCATAGCCTCTAGAAGAGTCCACACCAATGCATTAGTAAAAATATTTTTCATCTCAACAAAAGAACTATGCGACTTATCATTCTAAAAAAATTTCACCCCATTCCATGTTAGATTAGTCATCGAAGAATCTAACTTCGACAAGTCTTTAACGAACTGATGATAATATTCAACTAAGCCTAAGAAGCTTCAAATCTCAAATCCATTAACCAGTTGTTCCCAAGTCATAATAGATTTTACCTTCTTAGAATATAATGATAAAACCTATCCAGACACCACGTGTCCCAAGAATTCCACTTCCCGAATCCATATTTCAAACATTGGAAGCTCAAAATAAAGCTGATGTTTTGTTAGTAAACTCAGAACAATTCTCATATGATGCACATGATCCTCCTTGGACTTGGATTAAAAAGGATTCCATCCAAAAAGACTACCACAAAGGTATCTAGATACTCATGGAAAACCATTTTCATCAAATCCATGAAAACTATAGGATTATTTGTTAGAATAAAGGGCATAACAGGGTAATTATAATCGTTTTACCTACTCTGAAAGGTAGTTTTTTTAATGTCAGATTATTTTATCCTCAACAGATGGTAAGAAGATTGAAGTTCGGTCTTTTAAAACCAATTTCCTCTTTAAAATGGTTAAACAGATCATAAATTCATGGAAATAGATACTTATTTATCACTTTAACTTGATTTAGCTTTCATTAATCCACACATAAGCAAATATATCCATTGTATTTCTTAGAAAAGAGAATTGGTGACTCCCAAGGTGACACAATAGGGCATTTAAATCATTTCTTAAGAAGATTTTACAACTAGGACTTCATCTCTTTAATTTCAGTTGAAGCCATTATGTATGAGGGAATTGAAACCTATTGAGTGTCATGCATTATGTAAATAGAATACTCAACCTCCCTTATAGGTGTACAACCAAAGAAGTTGGAAGGAAACAATTTGGGAAACTCAACAATGACTAGAGTAAGATCACCACTCATTGAATCACACTCTATATCAAAAGAAAATAGTGATATCACATTCCCCTACTCTAGATAATAAGGTTAAGATCTTATTGACCTTGGGTCTTATTATCCTTGAAATAAAAGAGACACACCACTAGGTGTAGTAAGGTAGACCGTTCAAATATAAAAATCAATCTAGGATTTATTGGTAGTGATCTAATCCATCCTAAATATGATGTCAAAATATTTCCTATCGATAAATAAAAAACTCCAAGAAACATTGACATCTAATAGATATAAGAAACAGGTGAGACTAAAAATACCATTCTCTCTCTCCATACATGGGGGTGTAGTAGTATCCATTCCACAAGATAAAAGATCTATAAGAAGATTAAGTATATTAAAAATATGGGTTGAAATAAATGAGTGATATGCACCAGTATTAAATAGATCCACCACTAATGATGAATTTATTGTAATGGTACCTCTTATAGTTTTTGGACTTCTGTATGCTTAATCTTGAGATTATTATACTACATGAAGTAGCTTCATTACAAATCCATGTGGCTGGAACCCTTTTATATGTGAAGTATCTTATTTTCCCTTAGTTTTAGGAGGAGATGATGATCTTGTTCCACTATATGGAGTAGAAAAGTTATGTAAGAATTTTTGTTAGTGTCATCAACATCCATATGAGATACAATTCTTAGTTTCCTCTATGAAAACCCTCTTAGAATATCCTGAATTTCCCCAGTGATATAAAATAAAAAGACTTCTTCCTGGCCCTGTGGGAGGTATAGAATGAACATTCTATTGAGAACTTATATGAGAATCATCACACTTCCTTTTTCTATTAAAGGATCACACACTACCACTAGGAGAAAAAGAAACTCCTAGTAACACTAACTCGTGATCCATGTCAATATTGACCATCATCACCCTATCCATCACATCAACATTAGTGGGAATATTTGTCAAGAAAAATTGAGAATGGATATATGACCAAAGACCCTACTCAAACCATCAAGCCTTCATATTCTCATTATATACAATCTCAAGTGAAAACTGCACCAGCTCAGAAAAGTGATTTGAATACTTAGTCACGGTTCTATCGGCCTACTCATGTTTGAAAAACTCAACAGCCATAGCTAACACCATAGACTCTGGATAGAATTGGTCAATGAAAATAACCTTGAAGACTTTCCACTATAATCACTCATGTTGCTTCTCCATCACCATCATGTACCACCATTTACATCTCAATTCCTCTATCATTAAGGTGGAACATTTTACCATGATCTCATATGGTTTATCCAAGAATTTAAATAGACATTCTATCTTCCCCATCCATTACTTATCATGTTGAGGATCAGGGATCCCATGAAATCTGGTGGATTCTAGTGAAGGAAATATTGAGAATGATTTCCTAGGACATCCCCGGTGGATCCACTACTATAGCTTGAATGGGAACATGAGGTGGTGCCTCTCCCAGATCTTGGATAGTGCCTACAATAACCTCAACTAGATTGGGGTCCACTGGAGGGTTTTCTCAAATATGTTAAATTGAAGCTTCCCCTCGATCCAATTTGTGTGTATTCTTAGAGACGTGATACTACAAAACATTAGTGGAAAAGAAATAAGATATCAAACTAACACTTTAACTTAGAAACCAGGGAAATTATTCCCAACATATGGAGAAATGTAATTTGTATTTCACTCCATCCAAATCAAAATAGGTAAAAGAAAAGAATTAATCTACAAAACATCCTTCCCAAACCACCCATGGTGACTTAAGGTTCATTGTGGTGAGACCTGGATAGGAAATCAATCGAAACTACCTCCTATGTCCTGAGAAGATTATAACTTCATACTGACTTTGAGACAAAATCTCAATAGCCTTTACTGATACCATTTTCTCATGAACCAACCCGGGTACCCTAGTAACCCGATAATCGATCTGACCCTGACATAGCCTGAAGGGCATTCCAGATCTCAATGGGTTAGTGACTAGCACCTGGAATCATACAATTGAAAGTTGGAATGGTTATTCCACAAGCATTGTGGAAGTAAAAAGAGACAAGTCTATGCATAATAAAAGAAACATAATTGGGAGTAAAGTACCAGAAGTCAACAAGGAATCAAATCCAAAATTATTACAACCAATGTACTAAAATAGAGTAAAACTCCCCATGTCACGAAGAACACAACTCACTACATACCGGGTTCAACCACTAGATCCACTGACAATTGATCCTTTCCCCTTACTCGATATTGGATGTAGGTAATCTAAAAACAACTAAAGGCACAAGTCGGGTGTTAGCTAAAAATTCTTGTAGGGTGTCACCAAGGATTCCACAATAGATACCAATAATAGTTTAAGAAAATAAATGATTTAAATTCCTCAAAATTACTATGTTTGGAATTTCTAAGAATATTTTAACAAATAATTCTATATAGTCCAAATGATGGAAAAATAATTTAAGAAAAGGATTTACAAGTGATGTAATATTTCTAAAAAAATGGATTAAATAAAATAGTTACATAATATAGTTTTTGTAAATTTAGAAAGCATGTAAAGTAGTTTTACAACGTTGGAATTAATTTATATCTCATATATAAATAACAAGAAAGAAACTTTCTCATATTCAAAATAAGTACTATAGTATTCCTAATATAGGGCTCCACAATATCTATTTAATCTCATAAATATGTGTATATACACACCCCCATGACACTAGCCAAAGGTGACACATCACCATCCCATTATGGATGTAACCCACTGCATGTATGTTTTAGAGCATTGAAATAGCGTATAGTGTATCCAAATAAGTCACCAACTACTTAAGGATTACATGTGCTCTTACATAGTCAATTATGGAAAATTTATTTTAAGACCACTTAATATAAAATTAAATCCCATTGTTCCATTTAAATTCTAATTTTCCATTTAAAACCGATTTTTTTTTAATAAAAATACATGCATCTTTAACAATAAAATCACTAGAATTCTATAAAAACATTTTAATACATTTTAAAAAGATTGAAATCCATTCAAAACCAATTCCAAAAATTTCACAATTCATTTTCACAATTAAATTCAACAATTTAGTTGAAATCATTTCCATTAAAACTCTAATTTAAATTAATAAATTTAAATTAACTAATTTCTATAAACACACCCCAATTCACTGGAATTGGGGGTTTTCCCAATTCAATAAAATTGGATTTTTATAATTGAATTAATTAAAAGAATGTTTATGAAACATAATTTAAATAAAAAATTTTAATAAATTAGGAAAAATCAATATTAAGTCAATTTGTATAAATAGGAAAAAATCACCTATCTTTTCCAAAATATCAACACTCGCAACATCACCTGTCAATGAGAAAAAAGGTGTAGAAGTCTTCAATAACCAACCTAGAAGCGATATAACACACAACGAAACATATATCCATCAATTTCAAGATGATTCATTGAAATCCCAATGGCAGAAAAAGAGTGAAAGATGATGAACAGGAGAGAAAGATTACCCGAGAATTACACCATAAGCACATTGATGATTGAATGCCAAAAAAGAGGATACATAAGGGTTTGAAGGCTACAAGTTCACCTGGGAAAGACCTTTGGTTTAGGGAGAAGAAACTGGAGTGTAGGAGAAAAGATATCTCAGTCATGTTTCCCATTTAAGAAAATGCAGTCGGGGTATTACATGATGTGAAATACAATTTCACATCATGAAATAATTTATATCTGAAACCACCAAAAATTGAATTTATTTAAATTTAAAAACATTAATTGAACAACACCAAGTGTGTAAAGGGTATTCACTATGTTTAACCTTCATAGCATGAACCCTTTCATGACTTGCCTCCAGAAATCAATACATGTAGTGTAACCTAGTTACATGGCGTGTAACCCTCCAGAAGCCTGTAAAAAAAGGCATGTTAAAGCTAAGAGTTCCAAAAATATATATCTTCACCATTATAGGTATACTCCTAATTAATTATTAACATTACCCAATCAATGAGAAATAAAAATCCAAGAAAATTTTAAAGGCATACATATCAGATCGGTAACTGGATGTTATAGGAACTAGGAATTCCATTGCTGAAAAAAATAATATTTAATAAATCATTACAATCATGTTAGGATCATGAATTGAAACATTTAATTATACTAAATTAATATAGATTATAATTTTAATGCTTTAATAGTGAAAATATATATTGATGAGAGTGGAATAAATATTGAATGATGGTATTTATAAAAAGAGGCAATCTCAACTTCACTCATAAAATTAATTCAACTCCTAGTAAAATGATTATAAATATAATTGATATCCATTTCGTTGATTTTAGTCAATTATAATTTAATATATCTACTCTTTATGATAAAAATAATCAAAATAGTTAAATCATATTTACATCTAATCTTAAAACCAAAAGAATAATCATATTTATTTTTGTTGAACAAATTATCTTCACCTTGTTTGTTATCATCCATTACTAAAAATATTTAGTTAATGATTAGATAATGAAATGGATAAAATAATTATGTCATAAAATAATATTAATAAAATAATATCAACCCATTAGTGAATAAAAGTTAAAATATTTTATATGCACCATCTTCTATTGATCACACTCCAACTATTGATTTTATCCACTCATCGTCTATTAATCATTAATAATGAATAAACGAATAACTGTAGAAAAGATAAAAAACTAAAATGAATTAAATAATAATGAAATAGTTTTTCTTAATAAGAAACATCAAAAAAATGATTCTGAATACTACATAATTAAAATATAAGAAAAATGGAAGGATAGACACCCTAACTATTGAATAACTTGGTTTCTGATCCCCATACATATAGATTTCTCCTCAATTTATAAATAATAATTCTATACTAGGTATCTTGATGTCATCCCACCTTTTAATCAAAATAAATCTCTTCAAAGTTATGTCTCTAAATATTTTTAGATATAAGATAATTTCCACCTAGAAAATCCAATATAAGTATCTAAAAAATAAAAAAACACCAGAGAGAGAGTCATATAATTCTTGAAATAATATACAAAAGGAAATTATCCACTTCATCATGCCATGAAAAATCATATTTCAGTTCATATATTCCTTCACCATGCTAGTTTTTTATCCTCCATGCTAGAAAATAATAATCTTTGGAATAACATTGACTCTTATATCTTCGTAGAAATAAGGAGAATATTTTGGTATTTTAGAACATGGGTTTTCACCTTCGGTACTATGGTATTGAACATTATAAAACAATAATTATTTTTTCAACATGGACACTAACATTGGAAAGTATTTATTACTATGACATGTATGTGATTCCATTGACATATTCAACCCTTTTGAAAATATAACAACCAACCCATTAGATTTTATTCATCAATCACTTATTACAATATTTCATGTATAAAATCCTCTTTTACAAGTTCTATGATGAATCCATCCATTTTTCAGGTTTAGATAATCCTTATGGGCCTCAAAATTTTCTTCAATGGCCATTGAACCCATTGTTTCATCCATACATCTTTCATCATCACATTCAACTCAATTATTATCCCAAAAAAATAATCCCTTGGAAATAATCACATAACATTGAGTTTCCTCATTCATATAAACGTGATCTACAACTATGGATTCTCCCACTACAATTTAATGGTATGCATGTTATTTTCAATATAATAGAGCTATACATGCTTGCGTTAATTGCACATGACTTCCTCAATATGTGAGTTATTCTAATATGATGAAATATAATTAATTTCACATGATCACTGATGTAATTAGACCTCTCCATAAAAAACTTCATTCATACTCCACTGATTCTAACATGGCCCTTGGGATCCCACTACTAAATTTATTTTTCCATACCAACATTTGGTTGAATCTAACATGAGATCGTCTAATAAAACCAAACAATTTTGAAATTTAATATAAGGTTATACAAACATTAACCATTTATTCTTATGTGTTGGGGGTTATGCTACTATGTATGTCCCCATTCGATATCCCACATAAATATATAGATTTAATTTTTGTTATCAAAATTTAATGTAAAAGAAGTTATTTACAATTATGAATAAATAAATGTCATAAAAAATGCTTGTGAACCAAACAAATCTCAATAAAAGACTGGAAATCATATACATAATTATTCCAATAAAGAAAATAAATGAATTAGGGAATAAAAAATTCTATAATCATGTTCATGCAACTATTGATGCATAATAAATTTCAAACACACTTCACATAGAAAAAAATTCAAATTGATTAATTCAGAATCAATTCTAAAAATCAAGATCAATCGAAGAGTACATATAAATCAATAGGTTGAGAAATATGGTAAATAAATATTTAAAAGAGAGAAATAGGAGTTTATCATTCTTTAGACAATTTTCCTATAAGCATAGTGACGGGGAACCGAGGTTCCACTATGAAATTAATAGGAGTACAATAAATATATGAAACATCAAACATACACTAGTGAATGAAATGTCATCTGGGGAAACTATTCATATTCTATGTTCTTGCATCCCCAAGTCTCATAAAAAATCTAAGATGGGGGTGTGACATGTACCAAAGTATGGATGAACTAAAACTAAATTTATAATCATACATTATAAAACTATTGAATCAAGAAATCATAAAAATATTACAGAAATACCTGAGACCTCCTAACTGAGGATTAAGATTAAAGTCTTTGAAAGTATTGATTATTTTTTTATAGATTATGATCATCATCATAGTGCATCCTCATCATAATTTTTTAGTTAAAATGAAAACCAAGAAACACCATTATTATATTGGATCTACTCACTTAGAACCGAAGACACGATCACATTTTGTCCTCTATCAGGTTACTACTTCAATGGTGAGCCATGCACATTCCTATGATGTTCCTCCTCCACACCTCCATCTAAATGAATCCAAAATCTTCAAATCTGGTCTCCCCTAAATGTATTACTATTCAAACCTAAATGTTAAGATCAAGAAGCCACCACAAAGGGTTAATAATGCTAAATTAAATCTGTTTCAACAATCCGAGATCACAGAAACACATGGATTATGGAACATATTCTTCTTATAAATTATTTAGGGGTGCACGGAAGCCTATAATATAGTTACAAGAATATTGGTAGTGATACAATACAAATACCCTATAAAAAACATTCCCTAGAGAAAAAAACATGGGGATCACACATCCATATGATAACAACCTCAACATTTGGGGTTGATAGTGTGGAAAAATACATGATAATGGAAAATATACATAGCTTAAGGAGAGAAATAATTATATAGATGAGTGTCCAAAAATTGATTATATTCCACCATTTATACATATCAATTAAAATTAAAAAATAAACAAAAATTGATTTTCCAAAAAGGGTGAATAAAAATAAAAAATATCCACCATGAAGGTGAATTTCACAAACCTAAAACACCCAATGTCCCTATACCACATATCCTATCACATTGATCATGGTTACAAATATATCCTAATAAATTCTAAGATCATATCATTGTTTCCTATATGTGAATCAATACTACACACACTATACCAAATAATAAAATCTAATGATAACTACTAGACACATGATCTAGATAATACTCTTAAATAAGAAAAAATATTATCTAAACTTATAAATTCATTTAAATAATATTTCTATCACCACATATGTGATATACAGCTAAAATACTTCCATCACAGGTTTGTAAAACTCATTTTCTCTTTGAAGAATACAATATAAAACCATAGTACCATCCCTCAAATATAAAAACCATGAGAAACCAAAACATAGGGTATGAAAAATCTCATAAAATAAACAGTTTCAATGTAACATCAGTAGAAAATAAAATACCACAAAATGAAACAATATAAAAAAATTGGAACAGTGTAGAAAACATGGATTCAAACACCTAAACCACATAGATACTCCCCCTAAATCCATATAGTCATATCCATCATCATGGATACTTTTTGATACTGGTTTAGAAAACACACCCCCATAGGAAGACACTAGAACCACATTTATCTAGGTAAAAGGTTGTTTAAACCACTTATATAGAAAGAGACAACATGATACCTATATAGAGACTACTTCAATGCCTAAAGGAACACCTTGAAATTCCAATTCAGCAACATCTACACCTATGAAATACACCCTAACAAAACTTCAAACGACTTAAATGGATGTAACAATAATAATTGGGTAACCTAAGTAATAACTCCAAGAGATAAATTATAACTCTAAGCTTAAGTTGGAATAGGCATACAACACCTGAGAAAAACCTCACTAGATCTCAACCATACTATTGCATATACAACACCTCCATATCCTACCCAAACTCTAAAATCACAATGAGGAAGAACACGGAGCAATAACAAGAATACATATCTATATATTAATCAAAATA
Source organism: Viscum album (assembly GCA_963277665.1). NCBI lineage: Eukaryota > Viridiplantae > Streptophyta > Magnoliopsida > Santalales > Viscaceae > Viscum > Viscum album. Next base: position 2,043,712,501 of record OY728123.1, read on the forward strand.
TAAATCCTAAAAGGTCCAAAAATAAAACAATCAAATGGACATGGTAATAAAATAAAATAAAAAATAATTTCATAAAAATAGTTCCACAAAAAAAATCATAATAAAAATTTAACTTTGAGATGAAAAATTAATTCCAAATTCACATAGATACCAAATTTTGTGGAAGACACTATAGTTAAAGTCCCCATAAAAAATCACAAGATGATATATTTATTTAGTTTTGGTTATGAAAATTACAAAAAAAAACTTATTTATAATTGTGAATAAAAAAATTATTGAAAACATCACATAAAAAATTAAAAAACACTCAAACAAATATTACAAATTATATAGAAAATTATTCCATCAAAATAAGATGAATGGATTAGATAATACAATATTATAGATTCATGTACGTCAATTTATAGCAAAATAAGGCATGATAAAAATGATTCAAATAAAAAAGAATAAATTTATATTTATTAAATCAATGTAAATTCTAAACATAAAGATCAATGGGTGTGTATATCAGTACCAAAAGGATGGAAAAAGTGGTAAATAGTGAGAGAAAAGGAAACACTAGGAATGTTACATCATTAGGCCAATTTTCATATATTCATGGGGAAGAGGCACTTCACTTCAAATATGTAACAAATATTTGTACAAAAAATACAAGTATCAATAAACATAAACTAGAGAAAGAAAAGGTACATAAGGAAATTATTATAAGGCTAGGTTCTGGAATCCACACAACTCACAATGAAGTTGAGCAGAGGGTGTATCATGCACCACATTGTAGAAAAACTCAAACAACAAAATCGATCTGAATTCATAAAACCATAAACTCAAGAACTTATAAAATGATTAAGAACTGTTTGATACCAACTTACTGAGTCTTGGTCTTATAGTCTTAAAAAAATTTTAATCTATCACCATAGATGAGGTTCGACATTACAGTAAATCCTCGTCATCAATTTAATAGTACAAGGAACACCAAGAAAAACCAATATATCATCATAGGTACTCACAGAAAAATAATAACCTAGTCTCCTATAGACCTCAATTGGGTAATGCTTCAATAGAGGGCTAGAGGCATGGCCATGATGGTCTTTCTCTACACCTCCATCACACCAAATTTAGAACATCTAAATCTAATCTCTATTGAATGTAAGAATGCCTAAATAGAGTAGCACACACACCTAAAAGTGATTGTTGAGGAGCCTCCACATAAGGGTAATAATAATGAACTAGATCTAATGCAAAAACCTAAGATCATAACTACACATGGATAGTGGAGTACATTCCTCACATAAATGATTGAGGGGAACACAACAACATAAAATAAAATTTCATTAAGAGAGGTAAAAATCTAGTATCAAGACTCAATAATAAAAAAATTCCCAAAAAAAGAACATGTGGATTAGAAAACTATAGTATGAATACCGTAATTTGGAGAGGAAGGATGAAATTATGTCATAATAAGGGACAAAAAATCAAGCCTGATGGGGAGAAATTATTATTCTGAGAAGTAATTCAAAATCAATGATATTATAGTATTTTTATATATATAATAAAATTAATTAACAAATAAAATTATATTTTAAAAATAAGTTGAATAAAATATAGATTATCGGAGTAATAAAATATCTTAGATAAATCTTATGGGATCTAGTAATCAGTCCCATGAGGTTATCCTTACACATGTCCCCCTTTTAACCCTTTTTTTATTTTCTATTCATAATTCCACCAACTAAAAATACAATCATGTCCTTCTATATTAATCTAAAAAAATCAATTAATATTAAAACATTTTTATAATAGAAATAAAATGAATATATATATATAATAATAAATAAATTATTATGTTGGGAAATGAAAAGATAAACCCAAAAATTATTGTAATGATTTATGAAATGTAGCAGGTTAAATGAAATTATATGTTAAATAATTCTAAAAACAATTATTAATTTGATATATATAAACCATGAAAGTGATCTATAATATAAGAGGGTTCTCTATTTACATAACTTATATTCTAAAGGTAAATTTTACCAAATGGATTTGTGATGGTTTTTTTTAACTAAAGTTATAAACACTTTTTTATTTTTATAAACAATGTAAAGAATTAAAGTAAAAAAATAAAAATTAATAATACTTATTAATCCCCAAGACTAATATATTAGTAATTATCATTTCCCACAAAATCATGGTTCGACCATTGATAGAACTGATCAATTTAGAATTTATAATTTACACTAAACAATATAACTCTCTAACTAGAGAATGTATGATCTGATCCCAAAGATAAAAGATGTATTACCTGAATCTATTGATTTTATAAATTATTTTTGGGAATCTAAAATTTAGTTTAGGACATCAAAAATATAAAAAAAATATTTTAGTGTTATGATAAGTTAGGTTCTATGTTAGTGCGATAAGTCCTTTATTTCAAGTATTAAACAATCTCAAGAAAAATATATCCATTGGATTGATGATGTATTTACCTATGGTTTCATGACATAATCACCGTAAGTTCTAATTTTAGGGAAACCCATAGCCATGCAACTCCCTAATAATTTATTATGATGGGTTTCCCATAATGTAGAAAGATACAATTTGACATAATTTTTTTGAGTATTAAGGTTGGTTTATTATCCAAAGTATATACAGTCAAAATTGTAAGTGTTATTTTTAATATCATTTATATAAAAAGACCTTAAAATTATTATTTTTGAGTCATTCAACATTAGTTAATCTAATAACCAGTGTCAAAACTACAACTTTATGACATTACATGTTGGTTATTTTTAAAACTTATGACTAAATTCATTTATATAACTGGTTATAAGAACAAAATATGTCATAAATTACTTTTGATGTCAGTTATCAATATAAAAATACTTTTAACTTACTGATTTTTTAAATATTTCGATGAATATTACTCTCTGGGAGGAAAAGAAGAGATATATGAACTAGAAAATTTTATTAATGAATCAATAAAGAGAAAAAAAATTACATATTAATTTTTTTCTTTTTGTGATATCATTTGAATCTAAATAGTTTTTTATGAAATTCTTTTATTTTCAAGAAATTACTCATGTGGCATCCTCAAATATGGTTTGTAAGTGATTTGGAGTTATGATTGGTAAATTTCATTTTGAAACTCCTTTTATGATTGACCAAAATAACATTTCTTTTTCATGAAAACAAAATTATCAAAGAAATTACCAATGAAAAATAACAATAATAATAAAAAAAATAATGAGAGTATAATGGTAAATACCATGTTGAAATAATTTAATAAGGAATAAATGAAACTATGATTAAGATTAAAGAGGATCATATCACAATTGTTTCAATAAGGTAATGAATATTTAAATATTGAAGATGAAAATGCTGGACTATAGTAAAACAAAATAGAGGTTATAATTTAAAATTTGGAAGTTCTCTATGAGAAATTTATCGTCATGTGGCTGTGATGCTAAAAGAAATTTAATTTTAAAATTACATGGGTTTCTAACATTGTTTATTTAAATAATTGACATAAAAACCCATACATAGATGGGGTTTTAACATCATTTATTCATATAACAAATATCGAAAGCCATGATGAAAAGGGTTTTTAGGTCAATTATATAATTAAATATTGTGGAAATATTTTAAATGATGGTTATATCATAACTATCATAAAATCCCTAAAATTAAATCTATTTTTTATACTACTTATCTCTCCCTAAACTGATTATTTAGTTGTTTAATAGATAAAAATAATGAATTAATATGATAAAAAATCCAAATACAATCCATAAATTTAAACACAATGTAATGTAAAAAATCATATCAATACCATATCATCGATAAAATATCCAACGTCACATAATAAATAAAACTTCCATGTAACATAGATATAGGGATTTAGATAGAGGATACATTAACATAGAGAATAAATCCCCTATATCTACTAAAAATTCAACAGTATTCCACTATTTAGGATGATCCTCACTTGAATAACACTACTATTTTCTGTAAATTACATCCTTTAATGTTATCATAGTATTAGGGTTGACTTATTATCCTTTTAGAACAATCCATAGAGTCCTTTTTGATTTCCAGGTTGCATACATGTCAAATTCACCCTTAAAATTCATTAAAGATCATGTAAAATAGTGGTTATGGGTGAGTAGTATCTTGCACTATCAAAATTCTTGGTCTTGAGATTGTGGATGAGATAATGGATTTCCTAATTTATAGTTTTTTATTCAATGTAATTATTATTGTTATCGGGACCATTTATGAGACCATACTTTTCATTATGTAGAGTTTTTGATGCCTCTAAAGGTATTGGAACATCCAGAAAGGTTTGGTAACCAAAAAATAACAAAAAGTGCTATATTTTTTTATAAACATATTTTTATCATTTATTATTTTTAATAATAATTTATATGGTCCTAATATACCTAACTAAATGTTTATATATATTAAAAATCACAGTAAAAATTATTTTCACTATTTATTAGTGAAAATAAAAAACATAATTACAGAATTTGGGTGCATCTATTACCTTTCTCAAACTATAAAAATTCATAATATTTTTTTATTTAAGTCCCAAATATAATATGTATCAATAAAGAGATAAAAACCATATAGTTATGAACTCAATAAATTTCATCTTATATCAACATCTCCAACAATTTCTTGGATAATTCCATCTAAATTTCATATATGGAAAGTCATTTTCCTAATCCATTTTATACCCTTAATCAAACTTCAATAACCACTAAATGAATTTGATTAAAAATATTTCAAAAATATATTACATCATCCCACAATGTTCATCCTCATATAAAAACATCTTGATCATTAACTCAAAGGGCATGTCCACATTCATAAAATAGATCCCTTAAATATATATATATCAAATGTGATGTGTTATACTTGTTTATATATAAAATATACCATGAAAATATTACAAATTGTTTCTGAATATATATATATATAATGTTAAATTATATATTTTAAAAATAATCTAGAAATTTATTAAATGCTGAAAGATATATTCAAATATATATCAATTATGTTTTGAACTTATATCAAATATGATGTGAAAATATATTTATTATAAATTGTATAATATAATTTTATTTGTTGTATAATATAAATGTTTCAATTCAATATATTAAAAATGGAAAATTTGTTAGAAGGAACATATAGTCTAAGAAAACTTTTATAATTTCCTATTTTGTCTTAGTCTTTTCGCATTCGGGATTTTATAAGCCCAATTTTTTTATCAATGCTAGGAAACCCAATTATCAAATAAATTTTTAATAAAATAGAGGATTCTATATTGGGATCAGGTTGTTGATGAGGGTCCTTGATAGTGTTCAAGAAACGTTTTTTGGTACCCAGGTATGTAGATGATGACATGGGAAAAAATTTATATATAATTGGGGTAGGGGAGACGATGATTGACATTACGAAGCTGGGAATAGTCAAAGATTCCAATGAGGTAAATGACCTTTGAGATGTAGTATAATATATTTTTGTTGGAATATATATATATATATATAAACCTTTGGTAAATCCTAAAATTATATACTCTAGTTGGAGGCCAGGTGTTCCATCTCATAAAAATAAAGGCCTTTTTGGTTTGTTTTTATGTGATTTTAAAACGAATAGAATATTCATATTCTAGCTTGAACCATATCCATTATCCAACCCAAAGGCCCAAGTGTATCTAGTCATCCATACATTTTATAAATATTCTATGATGTGTTTTTATAAATTTTATATATGAAATATAAATGGTTTTCATTGTATGATAATTATATTATTATGTTTTATGTATTATAAATTTGATGCATGAAGCATATAAATATTTTTTGTTGTGATTATAAAAATAACATGTTCATATATTTATCTTTTATGTGAATCAAAACATTTTGGAATATTAAATACATATAAAATAGTACATTATATTCCAATATTAATGTATTGTTGTAGTAGATTTATTAGTATATGAATATAATATTAACCTTATAACTTAATATTTTCCAATATATATTTAATATAATGTAAATATAAAATGATTAATCCATTATTTCTTAAAAATAGATTTTCAAAAAATTATTTTATAAAAGAATTTATCAACCAACCACATCCATATTTACTATCAATGTTATTATTATTTAACAAACTTCACCAAAACCCAAAAACTTCACATATATAAAAGGAAATAAAAAATGGTCGGATGCCCAAGCATCCAACATGGCAAAACAAAAATCATCACACCACCTCAGCTGAAGGTCTAACCAAAACTCCACTAAAAATCAACTATGTCAATTCCATTACCATCTAAGTGGAGGGAGACAAATATTCGACTACCATAATCCATCATTGAATTTGTACCCAAGTAGAAATCACCACTATGAGTAAAGTATAATAATGAAAAAATATAGGCATTTAAGAAAAACCGAAGAAGAAAATATAAAAAATGTAAACTAACTTGTATTGGTCCAAACATATGAATTGATATTCATCTGTTACTAACAAGTAAAAAATATATATAGATAAATACAAAAAATATTTTTTAGTCTATAAGTTCTAAATAGATGAATATTGATCAATATATTTTAATTGATAATAGGTTAGAGTGTATGAAAGGTATCAATAATAATTTTCATATATGTCTATTTATTTTTTATTGTTTAAAAATGATAAATATTTAAACAAGCATATATTATATCTTATCACCAAGTAAAACATTTGGATCAATGTGTATTTTTTCAAAATATATAGAATCAATAAACATATGATTTTTTCTATATTTTCTAATCCATAAGAATCTAATTGTTGATCATCAACAAATATAGTTGTATTAAAGGTAATCTAGTGTATATTTTTGTTATTCCCCCCTATATAATATTTTTTTTGGTTTTCTATTTTTCTGGTGTTTTCAAGATGTAAAAAAATCAGTATTGATTACTTCGTTAATTAATTAATATCACAAAAGATTCCATATAATTTATTGTCCCAGTAGCTGAATAGAAACTATTCACCTATAATTATTGGATTTTTCATATATTATTTTATTCTATAGAATAAAATAAATTTATTATCTTCAACACATGTGTTTAGAGAATATATCGACATAGATTCCATGATTTTTTATAAATATTATTTTATCGATATAATTATAAATCATTTGATGAGAAAAAATTTCAAGTATTTAGATCCCAATTTAAACATTTCCATTATCATCATAAATGAAGATACATAGGAATATAATAAAACTAGTATATTTCTTATTGAAAACTGATAAAATATATAATTATTTGTTTATCATACATTATAGTTCAAATATAAAACTGATGAAAATTTTATTTGTCCCATAAAATAATGTAAAATAATTATTGGTATATAGTTTTGACAAGTAGTGTATTTTTTTACCTAAATAAAATTTCATAAAATAGATATTATATTTCAATAGTTCATTAGTAAATGTAAGATATCAAAATTATTTGAGAATCCTATTATGTATGGTAAGTTTTCTTTATGGGGGAATCCAATATATAGATCTCGTTTGATTAAGAAAATTTTCCAGTCTTTTTCTTTTTTCTATATTCTTGGTGAATGTAGAGAAGTAATACATCTTAAAGGCAGTGGATACAGATGGAAACAATATTTTTAAGTTTGGCCCATGTGTTTACACAAAAAATATGGGGTGTTACTTTATTCTAGAAGCATAAAATAAGAAGTATAGGGACCAAATATACAAATCATTAAGTCCATATTCAGGTATATTCCATAAAAATATTATGAAGGTGGGGATACCAACTTTTCAAGATGAAAATAAAATCATAAACAATCAAAATATGGGGAAATTAATGTTCCTAGTGCCAACTCAGCTGATTTTGGGAGTATACATGAAGAACATATTAATCCTTTAGGGTTTGTATCGACCAATCCATTCCACATACCTTGAACCTATGAAGTACAAAATTTATAATCATTGTGAAAAAATAGAGTACGCTCATATCCCCCAGATAAGGATTTACCATATACCCTTTAATATCCCCCTCTTTTATTAGTCTTAAGATAGAAAAATAATGTACCCTTAGTTTTTGAACTAAAAAAATATTGATGTAGAGAAGTAAATTGAGAGGAGAAAATGGAATCGCCATGAATGTAGTAGAAACCAATGGATATAATAGATTCTTAGAAGATTCATTGGATAGTAATAGATATTAAAAAATACATATAGTAATGTAGAATGGATCAATCCTAAAAAATTTTGAAGAAGAGATGGGATTGAGATACACTCGCCTAACCAAATGACTATTCTTAGTTCAAACTATCATGAACATAGAAAACCATGATTATTTCAGATGTTTCAGCACTAATGCACTACAATTTACCATAATTTGGTTTTTTTCTAAATACACATTGTGAATTAAGGACATGGATGATATGAAGAAAAAAATATTTCATTGTTTTTTCTTGGTCTCCCACCATGTCCACTCGGGTGCTCTTTGTCTTCTCTAGAGGGAAGACATGGATGTTAGAGTTACTTATTTCTCTCCAAACCACATTTCCCCATCTATTCACTAATATGGAACTTTGACTAGGACCTTTATATATTTTTATGGATTGAGCTCAGATAGGGATAAATGAAAATAATGGAAGCTTCTTTAAACTATATGGGAGAACATACCTATCCCTATCTTTTTTTGGGTGGGGGGGGGGTTTAATGAGATTATATTCCAGTACAAGACATAAGGGGGTTCCAATAAACCCTTCACCCAGATGAAGGAATACCAAAAATTAACACAGATAGAATATCTTGTTCATTTGGGGAAGATTGGTATTTTTTTAACCTGGTTTCAGCAGAATTATAAAAACACTCATATTGCAGACTGTGTAGAAATATTTTTACATTTAGTCAAATGAACCATTATCTTTAGGTACCTCCAAGTATATCACATGGCTCCCACCACTGCATACCACTCTCTGATCTTTATCGATATATTTTATGGTATTAGGAAACTATTTTATCAGTGACATTTCATATTTTAAATATTTTGGGTCAGATATAGGGACTCTAATGATATGCTCCACTATTTCTGGATGGTGAGATATCCTAAAATGGGATGTAATGTTAACTAGGTGGAATCAATTTTGAAAAAATAGTTCTACCTTAATTATTTCCAACCAGACATATTTTGTGACACCATTGAATGAAATCTGAATTCTACTTACTTAAATCCTTTCTTTGATGACACTATCTCCATAATTGGAATCATATAAGTGGAACTGAATGTTTACCATCGCACCAAATAATTTTTTTTGGTCTTGTGAACACATGAAAATCACCATAATGAAGGTGAATCTAACACCTCTGATATTCACCCAAAATAATCTGTGGGGTGATGTAATAATTTCATCACAATTAATAAAAAATATTAATGTGGTTATGTAACCATGTAGTTAGAGGTACACTAAATTATTACGAATTTTTTCTAGAAGTTGTACATGGTAGGAGACTCTAATATTTTAGCTGATATATCTTATTATATAGAACCAATGATCACATAGGTTTTGAATCACCATCTCCTGTGCAACTTTACTGATGGGAAAATTTTAATCAATATCAATCAAATTAACTGTACCAAATAACTAGGTCCAGATGGATTTCATGCTCCATTATTAAAAAATTTTGGGATCTTATTAGACTTGATTTTTCAACCCTTATGCATGATCATTAGAAAGGGAAATATTATATTTTCTCTCTAAAAGAAACCATCATCACCATCATTACAAAAATAGAAAAGAGCCACTCCTAACATCAAACATTAGACCCATTATATTATGAAATTTGTTTTATAATATTTTATCTATGATACTAGTGAATCACCTATGTAATTTTCTACGACATATCATCTTCAAAAAATAAATTTATTTCATCCCTTAAAATATTATTACTAATAATTCTATTATCATGCATGAGATTTTTCACTCCATGAAAACGTTATTTGTTGCAAATAGAGGTATTATAGAATGGAAACATGACATGAATATTTCTTATGAGTGAGTGCAATGGAATTTTACTTCTTTTCTCATGAATAAATTTTTTTAACTATAAATTGATTAAAATTTTCATGCAGTGCATCACATCAGTGTCATTAAAGATTAAAATTTATGGGGGTCTTTCCTACTATTTCATCCCCTTTAATGTCCTCTTCCAAGGGGATCCCATCTCCCTATTCATCTATATTTTTATGGATGATGTTTTCTCAAAATTATTTCATGGGAAGTAAGAAATAATAATATTCATGAGTTGATGGTATGTATATGAATTCCTACCATTTATCATATCCTTTATTTATGATATAATTCCCTTTTTATACCTATGAATAAGGAAACACAATCTACCACCTTATCCACCGCTACGAGAGGGAATCTTAGAAATCAGCCAATCTAGCCAAATCTAAAATCTCCTTTAGCTCTAGAGTCCATCCTGTTTAAAAGGATGAACTCAACAGACACTAGGGTATTCAAGTAGTTAAGAAAGAAAACAAATACCTTAGTATCACTATGATAATTGTATGATCCAATGAATATTCATTTTCAATTATTCATGATAGAGTGAATGAAATATTCTGTACTAGAAAACTAAGAGGATATCTAAAGAAGGGATAGAAATTCTCATAAATGTTTTGATACAATTGATCCTGTAATTTTTATTCTCCCCATTCAAACTCATGATCTTGGTTATTAGTCCAATAAATTATTGTATTTCCAACTTTTTTTGGGGACACTATAATTGTAGAAAAATATTAATTGGATTTCTTGGGATTATCTCTATATACCCAAATCAAGTGGTGGAATTTTATTTAAAGATCTACACCTTTTTAATGATGATCTCTTGGATAAATATGGATGACAGTTTATGTGCCACCCTGACTTCATATGTGGTAGAATCCTAAGGGAAAAATATTTTACCAATTCATATTTCTTAGGTTTTGCCTTGGGCCCTCATCCTAGTTTCATATGGAGAAGATTTTTGGGTTCACAACACTATAATATTTTGTGATCAATGACATTATTGAAAAATAATCCACAGTCAAGATATGGAAGTATTCTTGGATGATTGATGGTGATAGGTTGACGAAAACCTCCATGGTGGTTCATGTTTTGGAGGACACCAATTTTTTTTATTTCTTCAATGATACATGTGATGGATGGGGCACTGGGAATATTTAAAACTAGTTAAATGATAGAGATGTAAATATTATCCTGAGTATTACCTACATGAATGATATAGGGAAAAGGTATAATTTTATGGTACAGATATATCTCAAGAGATTCTTCCATAAGATTTAGCTAAACTTTAGTGTTCATATTGTATAAATCAGATGTTGAGTTTATCTATAAATTCCTATGGCACCTAAAAGTCCCAACAAAAGTTTGATATTTCTAGATTAATGTTTGTTGTACAATCCCTACTCCATGTAAATACTCTTTCACTTACATTATAATGAATATTCTTTATTCTCTCTATGCATGACTATTCTATAATATCCCATGCATTCGATCATACATTGACCCATGAAAAGGGCTCTGTGGAATTTATAGTATTCAAATGCGGACCAACATATGTACCCAACACTAGAACATCCAACACATCTAGTGATACAGTCATCCAATATTCCCATTAAGATAGTGGCATCATTATACACTATTTCATGGATCCTATGGTTTAGAAGAAATAACCATATTTATAATCAAATTTATAATCTAAAATCATTATGGGTGGAGTAGGACAATTCTTGGTTGGAAACATGGAAATGATATGAAACACATAATGATTTCTCAAGTTCCCTCCCGCTCTTAATCCCATGGATTCCCCCCACCCCAATAGGTCTCTTAAAGATCAATGTAGATGAATCACTATTTGGGGATGACCTTATCAGTTTTTAAGTTATGGTATTTAATTTCTTTGGATAGATTATTGTGTCTAACCATGTTTTAGACAACACCTTCTCAGACCCACCAGTAGTTGAAGCCCAATAAAGATGCATCAAAATGGTTTTTTATATGGATAGAGTTTTGAAGTGTATCCTCATAGAGTAAGACTGTCTGAGTATTTTCAATGCCATCCATGAAACGGAATGGGGAATACAATCAGTTTCACTACTGATTCTGAAGATTTGGTCGCAGCCCCATTACTTCTCAACATGCCCTTTCTCTTTTATTAAAAGATAGTGGAATAGAGAAACTCATTTTTTGGAAACCCAACACCTGTATAGAAAGACTCACATTTTGTTAGATGATATTATTTCCTAGATAATTTCTCTATTACATTTGGATCACAGATCTTTTAATTGAATTAACCTTTGTTTATACAAAAACAATCACACCCCATAAAACATATCCAATTAATTATCTAGAACTAATATGTGTAACCACTTTATGAAATATTTATAGTACTAAAAAATGATAAATTTAATATGAATTAAATTCAATAGGTATTGTTAAATGACTGATAATGTCATTTTAAGCTTAGAATTATATTTATTTAAAAGATTTCATTTATGAACTATACTATGTTTATCATAAGAAATATATAATTAATTTATGGTTATATATATTCTTATGAATAATTGGTTAACAATAATTGGTAAATGATATAAAATAATAAGAATAATATATAGTGCTAGAAATAGTCATTTACCCTATAATGGTTTTCATTATATTTTAAAATTTTATTGAATTGTTTAATTTATATATTATATAATTTTAATATATAAAATTGAAAATTATTATTGGATTAAATATAGTAATAATTTCTTAATATTATTTTTTTGGTTATTTTTTCAAAAACAAATTGAGTTGAATGTGAATAATGTAGTATACCATTTTTACAAAAAAAACACATAATTTATTGACATTATTATTGTGTAATTATGTCATTGAAATATGTGAAACATTATTATAAAAAGTTATTAATTTTTATGTGAAATTATAAATCTAAAAATATTGATTATAGTTTACAAACCAATATCCAATATTTTAGAACGTAAGTAATTTTTTTCAAGAAATGGGTTGCAATATAGTTTACATTTAGTATATAAAAATTATTTTTATCACATTTAGAAATTGAATCATTTTAAATATTTTAAATTTTAAATTAGAAAGTATAAATTATATATTAATGTTTTCTGGAAAAAATCCCTCAAGGTAACATTGCGGAATTTTTGGGTTGATTGTGTTTGATGAAAAAATAGGTTTTCATGGTCATTTGTGGATTTCTAAATAGATTGTTGACACGATATGTTAATTGAGATCCAATACAATGGAATGGAAAAGAAAAAAGTGGTGTAAAAGATTGTGTATATAAGGGGTTCTATTTCACAGTGTTTTCAAAATTTTTGGGGTCAAAAATTTTATGGTTGGACCAATCATTGGGACAAGGCTATTTCCATGATTTCTAGACAAAAATATTCCAAATCCCTGAGCATCAAAAATATTGTATTTTTTAAAAGGTAAGGAGCTTTAAAAATTAATTCAGTGTTGCGAAGGCTGAGTTTTATGAAGGTGTGGAGCATCAAAAATTTGTGATGGGTTGATTATAATCTCTGAAACTATAATAAGTGGATCATTGTTATTACAATAATGGTTAACGAAAATCTCCATGAATATGAGAAGTGGAGTATTGAGAGTACACAAATTGTTGAAGGTGAAAATAAGTGACTACAATAATCTTTGAAAATGGGTAAATTTATCTAGTTCTTCATGAAAATATGGATCTTCAAGAAGTTTATTAGAGATCTTCACAAAATAGTGATAATGTGTATGGATGCTTTTGGAATGGGGGGAAACGCCTATAAATAGGCCTATAACCCCCCTACAATATAATATCAAGACATAAAAAAGATTCTAAGGCTCCAAATTCATGAAGGTGATTCATGAGGGTGATTCTTGAGAAAAAGTTCTTGAATAAAAGAATTTTGTGTTGGATATGAAATCATAGAAAAATTGTTAAGAATCAATAAATTATTTATGTTTATGAATGATATAAAAATATGACCAAAATTTGTGAGCTTCAAAAAGGTTAAATGATCTTTAAAAAATTGTTTCACATTAGCCAAAAGAGGAATCTATAACAAGACGGGTTGAGCTTCGTGAAAGAGGTGAGCTTCATGAATGTTTTGTGGTTTGTGAAGGAAAAATATTCTTATGAATAAGTAGGTTGTTTTATGATGTTTTTTTGAGTTTTGTGAAGGAAGTGATCATCATGAAGGTATTTAAAATGTATTTCCCAATAAACATATGGTAAAGTGGAATTCACCAAGTAGAAAAATGTATATCTTCAATAAATCATCTTCCTACATCTAAATATGTATTCATTATTTCTAATGAAGTCACCAACATGTCAATAACCTATGTTTGAATCCTTTCTAAATAAGTGAGCACATAAAGAGGAAGAAGGTGATCATATCCCCTGGAAGTGGTCCATAAAAGGAAATATTGAGGCGGTGACCCTTGGGAAGAAGTGATATATCCCTAAACATTGTAATGGTAGTGATCCTAGGTATATAATTGATCTAGATTGATACTTATTTTGGAAATGATCTGTATTGGATTTTTTATATCTGCACATTGTTGTTGTATTCTCCTTGTATGTAGCCCAATTACGGTGAACCAAGTAAAATCACTATGTGCCAGGCATGATTTCCTTTCTATTCATACATTACTATGGAAAGGGAGAGAAAAGTATTTTGTTTAATGATGAAATAAGATAATAAGGGGAAGTTTTTTTGTTTTTTATGCCCTGATTTACCTCCCACCTCTCAAGGTATTTGAACAAGTTGGGCTCCCAAAGTAAAATTTAATGTTTAAGCATATTGGATAAATTAATTAGGAAAAAACTAGTTACTAAGGAAATAGTAAATTAGGGTTAAAAGTGTTGAACCTAATTCAAAAGACCAAAACATATTACCAATTTGTGTGATAATGTTTCATTGAGGAATTTATTGACCTTATATCTTCCTCACTCCATTATTTCTTAGTTTTAAAGAACCATTATTTGGGAGTGACTTCTCATTATTTAAAATTTATGGGGATTTATAAAAATGTCATACATTTTCAATTATAAAAGGGGTCATTCACAAACCAATAAAAAACGTGCATAAAATAAGTTTTCCAATAAAAATGGCCATTTTTTACTTTACCACGTATCCTATATTAGATAAATTAGCATCTCATGTTAAGATTTTATCCTTAGACCTTTACTTCCAAGGGTTTCTCCAAGGAATTTTCAAAATACTCATCATAAGTAATCCATTTCGCTTAATTTTTTTCATTTATATCTTACCATTACAATTATTATTTTCTCATTACTATAATACAACATAAGTATTAATTATATATTAAATTTTGTTATATTAAGGGAGTAATCATTAACAACATTTCCCCTTTTCTTTAAGAAAATTAAAATGTGATCTGTGCATGTGTGTGGATTTCTTCCTCCATAAATCATTTTGTTTAATTTTATTTACCACCATACATGTCTAGATATAATTTTTATTTTAATAAAAAAGTATGATTTTTATAATATATTTTATATTATTAAATGATAAAACATATTGTACACTTTTTTTGTTCTATAGAGAACCAAATAATCTACCATGTATACATGTGGTCAACCACCTCCAGGGAATGATTGAGTTCCATTTTTTATTTACATATCAAACTTAAATGGTTGGTTTTTAGAATTTTTTAAATGTATAACTTTTATTTTTATGATATTATTAATTTTTGGGTATGAAAAAATAGAGAACTTATTAGTGATATGATCAAAAAATGATTATCATTAATTCAAAAGTTTAAAAATGCATACCAAAAGAATAATCATATTTCATTTTATGTAATATTTTCATATATATTAAATATTATAATAATTAATTCAAATTCATATATATCACATTAAATAAAACTCAGCAATATCATTATACTTCTGGTATAATAATATCATAACCAAACCACTACATAATCATATGTTAATTGTGGTATGTTCAAGTTTGGGTTAGTTTAACCACCTTTTTGAAAATTGAATTGAATTTATTTAATAGAGGCTAGTGGAACTTACACACCAGTATAGCATGATATAAATGTGTAAATATTGATTTTTTGTTCTAAAATGGAAACATTATAATTCGACTCATTAATTAGGAAAACATATTTCTTTCATTATGAATAACCAAAATATATTCACTTTCGATTGTATCTTCATGGATTGTATCAAAAAATTACATAAAATGAAATTTTACCCATGTAATTATCTTTTAACATATATTAGTATATCTTTAAAAATCATTCAATGAAGAAATATTTATCAATAATGAATACCAAAACTATTTTGATGAAACTAGTTCAAAATGATCAAGATTACATACACACAATATTGAAAAAATGTAATAAAAAATAGAATTAATATAGAAAATGATTCTTGATGAAGAATAAAATTTGTAATATATATGAATAATTTTATGAATTATGTTACTAAAATTATTATTTTTGTGATACAGAATGTTATGTGTACGTATAGAGTGAATCATGTTTAAGGTAATGGTTTCTTATATCAATATTCATTTTTGAAGACATATATTTTATTATGAAACATATTTTATTATAATTGTGTATATAATACCCCTTCATATATTTTTTATCATTATTATTTCATTATTCATCATACTTAATGTTTCATTTAAAATTATAGCCATCAAGAGGGTTTTTATTCAAATTCTTCAAATGTCGTAAGGATTTTATTGGTTTAAATTAGAATTATTTGATACATGTTAAATGTTGTTCACCAAGATTAATTTTTATGGTGATATATTGATTTAATATCCCATGAATTTTATATAAAATATTTCCTTGTAATTATTGGGATATATAAAAATAAATCAAGTTTTTTTCATTAAATTTATTTTGACTCGAGTGTTAACCCAATCATAAGAATTTTTTGTAACTCAATTTTCATTAATTAAGTTATAATCATTCTATTGAAATTATATAACTTAATTTTGATACATTATATCCTTTTATTAAATTATATGTAATTACATCATTGTTTACACTTTTACCACATAAACCCCTTTTCAAATATTTCATGCTTCATGGAGTATGCTCCCAATAAGGGATACTGATTAAACAAATCTCCATTCATTGAGTTATAAATCTTTATCATGAATTCTGATCATATATTATTGGGTTATACCTCAGTAATATTTTATGGAAATATATTCTATAATACTCTTTCTAAAAATATAATTTTATAAAAATAAGGTTTTATTACTCATTGTTAATATCGGTTTTAAACAATTTTAATTTTAATGTTTTTAAAATGTTCTTTTCATAATCAATTTTTTTTTATTTGGGTCCACATTTCCTATAAAAAACTTTATTTCTTTTTCAAGGATCCAATATTTAATATTCTTTTAAAAAGTTTTTTTTAAATATTTCACTTCACATTTTTAGAATTTAAATTTTAAAGTGACATATATGTTTTTATATTATATCATGGTTAAAAACTTTCTTCAAAATATAATTTAGGGTTTCACCTCCATTTTTTCTTCTATAAAAACATAATTATAAGATTCATTTGTTATAAAACTCATTTTTCTAGATATATTATGAAATGTTCATTGACAAAAAAATAATGATCCATGGATACCTTTTTCTATCTCAATTATCTCCTATTAAATGGATGATTTTCCTTAAAATGAAATTCCTATTTGAATAATTTATATTTACTTCCTTTGATTAAAATTTATTCACCTAGATATCATATATTTATTGGTTGGGGAAATTATTGAATTAATTATATACCTCTTTCTTTATATATTATTAATTTGAGGTATTCTTATATAAAAATATATTCTATTTATTGATCTGGTAACTAATGAATATCCATATATTTGTTATTCTAGTATGGATATATATTGATTACTAGAGAATATATTCCATGAATTTTCCAATTATAAATTATTTTTATTTCGAGGGGTTATGATAGTGTTACCCCTTTTAATAATATAGGGAAAGGTATTGGTGTACCATATGTTGTAATTCCAATACAGATGTTTATTAGGAATGATCATTATGTATTGTTCATTAATTTTATTATATGATGAATTCATTGGGCATAAAAAATTTATGGGAGGGTCCAAAAATTATATATCCCCTCGATGCATTGGTAGGTATCGTGAGAAAAATATGTTGAGGTATTTTGGTGTGTGATTTCCTAAAACAAGGTATTGTTGAGACATAGGGCCAGGATGGTATGATCTTGATGACTAAGATCAAAATGTGTTTACCTAGGGAAGGTAATTAGTTGACCATCATTATACATTTAATAAATAAGGAATTTTTTATTGATCATCATGTGATCTATTTATTTACATTGTTATCCATGGATGTATTATGCTTCCTGTTTCATTTTATTTTGGTATTATTTTTTATTGTATTATATTTATATAATATTTATGCTCATATTATTCTCAGTTATTTTATTAAATTTTTATCATTTATGTGTAACCTTATAGAGTATTTGAGATCACCAATTATTAAGATTCCATTTTCCCAGGTTATGAAGAAGTGTATTACACATGATACGCATAACATGACATATTGTGTGGATAATTAATGGTTGATTTTGAAGACTTATTATAGATTAATTATTTTCTTATACTAAGTAAAACATGTACATTCATTGACAAAGGCACATGCTTTATTATTCTATGTGTTTTCCTAATTATTGAAAGTTATAATCCTAAAATGTCTTTGTAATGTATGTATTGAAATTTTTTCATTATTTTATTTAATTATAGTATACATATTTATGAGAATAAATAGTTCATATCCAACCAAGTGTGTAAAGTATATGGTTATGGAACCTGGAATAGGAGTGTGGGAACAAGGAACCACATTTTTAATTAGAGCACAGTTTTGATAACATTAGTTATTAGGATGTTTTTTAGGATAATTTAGGGTTTGGTAATTTAAGGTTGGTCATAATTTTAAAGTAATAGATAACCCTATAGGATAATATATTATTTAATTTGAAGGTAAAAATGCACATTTTATTTTTAGATTAAGATAATATAAATAAATTAAAAAACCTTGGGAAATTTCTAAGAAAGAATTATATGTATAGGATAACATCCAAAAGTTTTGGTAATGTAGAGATTATATGGATCCCCTATAAATTACATCCCTATATGGATACTACAAGTGGATTTAGGCTCTACCAAATATATACCATTGTGTAGTAACACTAAAAGTGAGGATTGGGTATTAACTTGATTATCACTAGATGTAAGAATATATAGACTTAATGTAAACCTAGTTTGACACTCCCATGGGATATGCTATGATTAATTCAATTTATCTTTAATAAAACATTATGAATAATTTTATTATGATTTAAACTAATCAATTTAAGGAACTTAATAATAAAATGACCATTTATAACCAAGATTTGATCAAAGAGAGTCATAGGTTTTACTGAAAGTATCATATATTAAAAATTATGGTTTTATAGGGGAAGAAATATTTAGATTATTGTCTTCATATTCAAATTTTTTATATTATAATAATCATTTTGGTTTTATTATTGGGTTGAAATATGATAAAGATGAATCTATGAATGGTTTGAATCTAGAAACCACTATATCTTATAACTTAATAAAGGTGGATACTAAAATGGTTGATAATTTTATTATGTTCTTGATATGATGGAAAAGGGTGATTTACCTTATATTTCATAAGATTTTGAGGTTTATATCTAAATAGAAATTAAATATTTTTACTCATATCTAAATTTATTAGTGATTGTTATTTAGCAATTATATTCTGTTATATTCATAAATTTATGTGGGTTATGCATCACATTTAAGGATTACTATTTAGCAGTTCTACTTTACATGATTGGAAACATATGTTAGATGACATAAATAACCTTAAAGAGTGATTTTATGAAACAATTATATATTTGTTGGATAATTATTAAAGAAAACCATATTGAGGTTTTTATAACTCTTAGGATTAATATATTATGGATGTTGAGGTAATAAAGGGTTGATGATTTTGCGAAAAGTGAGTAAGATAGTATTGGAATTGATTATTTTTTTAGTGGAAAATAAATACATGATATTTTTTTGTGATGTTGATATAACTTTTGAGAATATAATTTCTAATGAAAATTTTTTGACATTATGAACCATTGATTGATACATTTTATGGTGATGGACCAAATTAATTTTTGAAAGAATATGTAATCACGTTGTGTTTTAATGTCTCAAGGATCCAAATTTTAATGACCCATACTTTTATAATTGAAATTCAATTTTAAATTAATAAATAACTTATCCATTAATTATGTCATATAAAACAAAATCACTACTTTTAGAGAAACCCAATCCTTTTTGTATATATTATTACATTATTTTTAATAGAATTATCAATTAAATACATTAAAAGGATTAAAAAGAAAATTTTGTTTGGAATACTATGTTCATAAAAAATTAAAAGGAAATATAATCATTAAATATCTATTTTATTATACTTAAGAGATTATAAATACCTTCCTGATCCTAAAACGGCATAGTATAACTTAGGGAATACATAAAATAATGGGGTAAGATATAAATCCGAGTAAGTGAATAAACATGATATCAAAGCATAACATATGAGTACAAAACATTATCTAATGAATTGGAGTAAATAAGCATGATATTAAAGAAAGTAAAAAAAACATGGGAATGTGTAATCAACATATTGATTGATAGAAACATAAGTCAAGCCTAACTTCTAAGATAAAATCACATGGTGGATAAAGTCTGATAATGGATTAGGTTTATACCATAATCCTAGAAACCACATTTCATGAAACAAAAATATTATCTAATGCATTGGAGTGTTATTTGGGTTCCCCCATCATAAAATGTACCAATTTATTTCTTCTATAAAAGGGAATCAATCATTAGTAATAAACATAAGAATTACCCAATGAAGGATATGGAAATAATTTTATAAATTAAGAAAAGGAATATATTAAACCATCAAAAGAATGAAGAATAAGATAAGAATATGTGTAAGAGAAGTATATACATAATTTAAAAGAACTAAAAACCATAAATTGGAGTGAAAAAGTGAGTTAGAGAAAAAATTCATAACCCAAGGAAAAGGGGGTTCAGAGAGATCCCTTACATTCTGCATGGATCCATTTTTCACTTACACTGCATGTTGTAGATAATAAAAATTTATTCTTTAATTAATTAAAATAATTTCGAAAATATAATATATTTATTATAATCCTATTTTATTAATTAATAATCATTTTTATGAGATATAATATTTAATGTTCTTTTCTGAGAGCATTCTTTTCATGGTTCCATGGATGGATCACTTATGGATAATTATTGATGTCATTTTCAAATGGGACTACAACACTAGAATTAAGAAGAAATGTTATTAATTTACTTTTAGAAATAATTTTTTCCCAATAATACCTTAATGTGTTCTGATATAGGGAAGATTATTTTATTAAATAAGTCAAACTTAAATGGTTATTTCATTTAGGTTATTTTAAATACTATCATGAACTAGTTTTAATATATTTAATATTTTGTATATATATTCATTATATAATGTGAAATAAGTTATATTATAATTATTATCATCTTATTTAACTACAATAATATTTTTATGACTAGAGTTGACGATTGTGAAAAAAACAATGTATGTTGTTTACAGAAGCAATGAACAAGGATTTTTTATGTAACACATTCATTCTAGAAAAAAAATATTGGAGGGTAGAAGATGAATATTTCACCATAATAATAAAATATCGGTTCTTCAATATGTTTAGGTTTCTTTTTTAGGAGTATGGGTATTATCTGGTGTGGTATAAAAATAATCAAATAAAAGAGTCTAATATATATTTTTACCCCATTATTTAGTTCATCCTCTTAGGATATTCCTTAATGCTCCTTGAAATGGTCATTGGATGATACTAGTTGAATTAGTAAGTGGGGGAGGGTACTGGGATGGGAATTAGGAACAAGTTTTTTGAGCTTGATTTATTAGAAGGTGTGAGTAGAAGTGGTTGTGAGGGTTCATATTTATAAGAAGACGAGAGGAGTGTTTTTTAATATTATAACCACCACAATCCAATTTTTTTTAATAAGCCACTTTTTTAGTGGGAACCATACAGAAAAACTCCAAAAAACCATCCATAGAAACCTCATTTAAAAATAATTATACAAAATTTAAAATAAAAAAACAAACTTAACTGTAAAAAATTCCGTAACCGAATAATTCCACTACCATCTTCCAAAAAAAATATTCAAAATTCAAATTCTAAGTCATCATCACCCATATCGATAAATGAATCCTCAAAAATCACGCCACTTCCTCCAGTCACACACCCATAACAAGATGCACCATCATCACATCAATAGACAATCCTTATCACCATCTTCACGTCAACACCACCCCAAGTTCTTCATCCTCTATGACCTGTCTCCATCGACTGCTTCTCCGATGTCCAATGCATGCACCAATAACTGAATTCGCCTAATCCAAACACATTCGATGCTGAAACAGCACTGACTCTAATCCACCATCACCACCAACGTCATTATTCAAGAATCCCACCAAAATGATGAATGGGTTCTTACACTATCCATGACTAAAAAATTCACATTTTTATCTTATAATGATAAATATTGTCTTTTAGCATATTTCTTTATTCACAAAAATATCAACTATTCTAGAGAAATGTAAAAAATTCACCTGATCCATTTTTTTACTGTTAGATTCTAAAAATGAAATCTATTTTATAAAAAAAATCAAAAATGATATATTAAATTATTAGTGAAAAAACAAATTTATTTGAAAAATATCAATTTTAATATTATGAATGATTTTATGAACCTTTGAAAAATTGCATATCATATCCTAAAAATATATCAGTATTACAATAAAAAATAATATTAATTTATAATTAAATTTTAGAAAAATCAAGTTTCATTTAAATCATTATATTAATTATAAAAATGTAATTAAAATATTTATGTTTAACAAAAAATAAAAACACTTAATTTTTCATTTTGAAAACATTTATTTACTTGTATTATGATACAACTATTCTATATTTACATTTCATAGGATACAAATAAATTATTTTATATTTTCATAGGTGAGGATTCTATTCTAATGGTTATTTTTCTTTTCATAATGGCCAGATTACTATTCAAAGTGTTATATTACTATTCTAAGGGTCAAATTACTATTTCAAAAGTTAGGTTTATAACGGTCATATCGATTCCATATTTTCTATAAAAAACTCATAATTCATTCATTATTAATTCACCTATATTTTGCCTCAATGTTATATATATTTTATTTTCAATAATTAATATTTTATTAATAGTACTCTACTTCATTTCTACAGTGTTATTCATGAGTGTGATTATGGTGTGGGATCAAGAAGATCCTAAATTCACTATTCTTATTCTATTATTATCTTTTTTCCTGTTATAATAATTTCAATTCTTATGAACATATATGATATCTAAATTTAATTTTCAAATTAATATAATAAATTTTTTTTGGTTTCATCATGTGGTACTTATGCATTATAAATTTTTATATTACTAAATTTGAACAATTATAAATTTTGAATTGAAATTAAATTGATAAAATTTTGGATCATTTCATTCTTCCCCTATTAATAAATTTTTAGCTAGATATTTTATTTTATATACTAACTTAAAAATATATGAAGTTAATTCTCCTTCATCACTTCCTCTGGTTCCCATGTCACCTCATCGTGCTTATCATTTCACCAAAGTACATTGAATATGTTAATTGTATTATTGTGTAAAACTTTATTTCAATGGTCTAACATGTTAACAATATGATCCTTAGTAGGGAGAGTATTTTCTTGATATACCATCTATGAATTCATTATATATGGGAAATCTGGTACATATTCCTCAAGAGGGATGTGTGGAATACCTCATGTACTTTAGAGAGGGTTGGAGGGAGTGAAAGTCGATAAGACCCTACTCCAATGTGATCCGAAATCTCAACGGGTATGATGTATCGGAGTCCTATATTTCAATTCTTCCCAAATATCATGACTCGATTCTATAGTGATATAAAGAGTAATACTTTATCTCTAACCTAAAACTCAAGGTCTCATCAACGATTATCAGTGTAGATCTTATTTAAACTTTGAAAATCCCTGTTGTTATATTGAAGGGTCTTAACATTTTCTTCCATTTACTCTACCATTTTAGGTCCTAATATATTGCATTCACCAACTTCAACCCATCATGAAGTTTTTCTATATATTTTACCATAAATCTATTTATATGAAGTCATTTGGATTCTTGAGTGAAATCTATTATTTCATAATAACTCAACCAAAAGAAGATGTTGTTCTAATCCTCCATTGAAGTCCATAGACCATAATCTCAACATGTATATTAGTGTCTGGATAGTCCACTCATATTAGCCATTAGTTTGGGAAAGATAAACCATACTGAAGTTAAATTCAGTTCTTAGATATTGTTAGAGACTCTTTTAGAACTTATAGGTAAATCTAATATCTCAATCATATATAATCAATAATGGTCTTCCATGAAACCTCTCAACATCTCTGATACACATCCTAGAATGTTTATTGAGTGAGAAATAATCCAAAAATAAAATTGTGTGAGAATTATTTGTACGTTGATCCACCACAACCAATATCAAATCGGTTTTCCTTCTAATGACTTTACAAGGCTATTTCTAATGTTCCTAATGATGTCTTTCTATTTCCATGTAGTTTTTAGTAACAGTTTCATCATCCCCTTTTGATTTTTTACTTTAACCTTCACTTGGTGACATACTGGGCATATTGATGTAAATTCCATGATCTCTTTCTTAATATTGTCCCACCAACATTGATCTTGGAAATCTTGATACATCTCCATGCTCCTTAGGTGGATAGAGATGGTTGATCATTGTGCATAATTAAATAAATCCTTATTTATCTTAGGATGTGATAGTACACATAGTCATAAATCAAATATTAAAACTCCTTCATCATCAATTTTGAACATTAAGGATTTTCTTTTTTGTATAAATTATGACTTCTTTGGGATTTCCATATAACTTATTTGAGCATCCTTTTTCTCCTAGAAAAGGGATGGTTGATAAATAATTTGTGAAATGAATGATGATGTTCCAACCTTCATGAATCCCTTGTTTATCCTTTTAATGTCTAATAATATTAGATCATTTCCAATTCTAACAATTAATAAGGTTTTAAAATCCTTTTTTACTTAGAGCATCTACCACTTTATTTTCATTCCTAGGATGGAAATAGATTGAGTAGTCATAGTCCTTAATAAGATATATGCATCTTATCTATTAATATATATTTATAATTCTATGTAAATATATTTTTGATCCCCTTATGATTCGTATATATTTCATATTTATCCCCATAGAGATAATGCAGCCAGATTTCCCACATCAAGTACACTTCATCTAACTCTAGATCATGCATTGTATAGTTCTTCTCATGAACGTTCAACATCATTGGGAATATTCTATCACTTTATCGTTTTCATAAGTAAAAAACCCATTCCATTATTCTATTAATTGCATTATAATGTGAAAATATCCCCACTTGGAACTATTATGTGGACTGGTACAGTGATAAGCATATTTTTTCAACTCCATGAAGCTCTCTTTTCATTCATGAGTATAGACATACTTTTCTCCATTCTGATTAATGTTGTTTCTTGAGTTTTAAAATCATTATAATTTTCTCACAAATCATCAGTAATACCCATCTAATCCATGGTAACTATGAATCTCCATTACAAAAATATTGGTTTGGGCCACTCAGCAATTTCATTTGTCATAGAGGGGTTTGTATATATCCCTTGGATAATGATAATACTCTCTAATAATGATACTTCCTCTATCCAAAACTCAAATTTAATGTAATTGTTATGTAACTTATCCTTTAAAAATGTCTTTATCACATTATTAAAACTCTCCTCATGATCCTCCTTGATTTTAGAGTATATTAGAATATTATCTTTCTAGAACACCACAAATTTTTTGGGGTAATATCTTATGACTCTATTCATTAAGTCCATACATATTATTATATAATTAGTGAGTCCTAAGGGAATCACTATAAACTCATAGTGTCCATACCTTGTTCAAAATGAATTATTGTGGATATCTTTATTCTTCAACTTTAATTGGTTAGGTCATGACCGATGGTCCACATTGGAGTAATAATAGAGCCCATGTAGTTGATCAAACATGTTATATATTCCTGAAAATAGATTATTGTTCATTATAATGATTTTATTGAGTTGAAAATAATCAACACAGAGATGCATTGAACCATCCCTCTTCTTGAGAAAGAGAACTGACATACCCTAATTTGAAGAACTTGGGAACATTAAACCCTTGTACATATTATCTTATGCATTCTTCTTCGTTACATACAAATCAATGGTGTCAATTATATAGGTAGTATTGGATATACATAGAGATCTATGTATAAGTTCAAATGAGTACTCAACCTCTCAGTCAAGGGGAAGAACAGATAGCACTTTAGGGAATAAATCAATATAATCCCTCACAATGGGAATTTATTCAAGCAATGATATCTCATTTTCCTTGATCATTTAAGATATATATGATTTATCATAAGGAAATAATATCCAAACTTAATAAGAATATTCCAAATGAAATTCATCATCCTCATCACACGTATATAGAATCAGAGTTTAACATGGGATGTGAGGAGTGATCTCTATCCCACGAATGTTGATGCCAAATTTATATAATGAAAACTAATCCAAGCCCAAAATTTCATCAATCTCTACTAATAGGATTGATACAATATTTTATAGAAAGTACAATCCTCAAAAATTGACTAAGGATTAGTTATATGCAAGAGAAGAAATAATTTATGAATTCATTATTTTCACAGATGGCTCCACCCCCATTATTTTTGAGGTGGTGCGTGATTCATTATAATAAACATTAATGATATAGAAGAATGTGTAGAACAAAAATCAAAAATTACATTCTCTATTAATGAATGAATATCAAGTGTTCCTGCTACCACATTATTGTCGGGATCCACCTTGTTAGTAGTCATAATATAATACATTCCCTATTATTTAAGCCTCAGAGCCTGTTGATGTTAGTTATCTTTCAAAACAATTAATTTGGGTCATTGGATTACATAATTTCATTGTTACTAGCAGTTGAAGAAATATACTATTGGTTGAGTGTTGATAAGAAACATCTTCTCTTCTTTCATATTTGTAGGTTTATTCATTTCTGTTAGACACTAATTATTATAATTCCGCTATTTTCAACTTTTTAAAAATCTCCCAGTTACCTTTAGATAGATTCTCATATTCTTATTCCCACACTATTAACATATGGTCTTTTCAGGTTTCATTCCTCCATGGAATTTATCCATATATCTTCCATAAATAAAATCTATTTTTTATTTTTATCTCTAGGGACACGAGACCACTAAGAGTCACCAATCTTCATATCAAAATTAAGAGAACAAAAGATAATATCTTCATAGATATCAATGTATCTAATCACTAATTCATTTTATACACTTAACTTTAATCCACTAACAAGTCTATATAACTTGATTTCAATGTTCATAACAATGTCAATGGTGTATCATGCTATCCTTGTGATGTTTTCCTTGTATTCCCCCAACAAACACATATTTATTTTTCTTTTTTATTAGGAACACCATATCAATTTTAATTAGGGGAGTTCAAGGAAAATATTAATTGAAAAATATTTTCATGAATCCTTCCCATTATATGGAATCAATATATTCATTGGATATTGTGTTCTCAATCTGTGTCAACCACTGATCAAATCATCCTTCAATATTATGGATAAAAATCATGAAATTATCTTTTTTGGATCATTAGATGATAGATAATATTTTTTTAAATGGATTAAATACACTATCCAAAGATGACGAGATTATAAGATCCACTAAATTAAAGGGACCATTATCATATAAAGGATTCAATCACACAATTATCTTTTTTAGGAGAAGGTGGGTGTTCCACACATTTGAATTTATTAATCCAAGCATTATTTAGATGACCTGGTACTTATTTGAAGGTACCTTGTCTAACTCCCATAAGTTTATTCATATAAATTGATAAATCATCACATTTACTATTAAGTCAGTTGTGGTCCTGATACCTCATTTTCCCACCATTAACTAAAACAAAGGAAAATTGGGATGATAATAATAAAAATAAAAACCATATAAAAGATAGAACAATGGATATAAAATGAATAATTAATAAATTAAATGTAAGTTCTAACTTATGATTCTTTGAGATTCAATAAAAGTTATCTATGATAATCTTCCTTTTAGGTTTTCTAACATAACAATTTGTTAAAATGATTTATAATGGTTCAGGAAGTGTTTGTGGATTTCCAATTAATATCCATTGGGAGTGTCAAACCAAATGTGTAGTAATGATATTTTTATCACACACCAGGTGATGATAAATTAAAATCTCAACACACCATTTTCAAGGTTCTAACCCTATGTTACAACTATTCTAGTGCCACATCCACTTGTAGTATCTAGACAGGGGTGTAATTTCCCAGAAACCACACACTCCATACCTCACCAAAATTTCATATAATTCCCATGTACATAGTTGTATCCCTTGGGATCCTACTATGTTATTATATTACTAATCCCAAAAAAATTAATAGACTATCTATTGACCCCAATAATAGTGTCCCATGCCTTTTACAAATATTATTAAATGATTTTGACATAAATATAGATCCAAATGATTAAAAATTCTAGTGTATTTGGAAGGATATGTTCATATTATGTAAAAAGAAATCTAAATTAAAAGAAAATTTATTTTATTCTCCATAATGTTATCCTAAATCAATTCAAGTTCATAAAACATCGTTGGATAACCTAGGGAATACATAAATGAAATGGGCGAGTTATATAGCCTAGTAAGGAAATAAAAATGTTATCAAATCATAACATATGAGTAAAAAGTAATAACATGATATCTTAAAAAATAAGAATCATGAATTATTACATGTGAGAATAAAATTAAGAACATTCTATAAAAATATCAATAAAAATTTGGAATGTGAAAAAACAAATAACATGACATAAACATAAGTCAAGGATAACTATGATGATAACTTCACATGGTAGACAAAGTCCCATAAAGGATTTAGTTTACTCTATAATACCATACATAATTAATAATGAATAAAGACATTACTAAATTCAATGGATCACAATACAAAAACACCTGTCATAACATGTATATTCTTCTTTGTTCTAAAAAAGGAAATCAATCCTTATGCATCAACATAAGAATTGCACATCTAATGAAATCAGATACATTTTGAAAAAGAATATATATCATATATTACACATTAAATGAAGGGAGAATTAGATATGTATATTTGTAATATATATATATATATATATATATATATATATAATTTTGAATCATTATATAACATTAGATATATATATTGAAAATGATTTTGAGAGAGAAAGGTCATAAACTAAAAAACGTGGGGTTCAAAGAGATCCCATACCTTAGGTCCAGATCTATTAGGAACCTACAATGAACATCTAGGGTAATAAAATCAGACTAATTAATAAATAAATTTATAACCTTTTCCATCTATAATTTAGTAATCATTATTTTATTTTATTCATTTATAAAAAATTTATTGAGACATAAAGTTTAATTTTTTTGTTCTGTGAACATTCCATTCATGGTTCTGGGGTCGGATCAATTTTTGATAATTAGTGATGTTCTTATAAAATGGGACCTAAATCTCATAAGTGAGATGAAATGGTATTAATTTATCTTCAAAAATTATAAATTTCAAAATACCTATATGTGTTCTGACATTGGGATGATTCTTTTAGTAAAATAATTGACATTAAATGGTAGGTTCATTGAGTCAGTTTTATCAAAATTTTTAAAAAATATTAATTATATTTAATATTATGGAAATATATTTAATATATAATTATAAATATATTATATAATACATATTATCATCATATTTGACCATACTAATATTATTATGACCAACGTTGAAGGTAGTGAAGAAAAATATAGTATATTGGTCATGTCAGCAGTGAACCATGGATTTTGTAAATGACATGTTTGTTTAAGAAACCAAAGAAGGTATGGTGTAATATGAATATTCTAAACAAATAATAACAAATAATTATATTTATTATACATATTTTAATATTTTTAGTTTGATGGGGATTTTATGGGGTGGTAGAAGAAGAATAAAATTAAATATGTTGATCAATATTTTTACAACTTTCATTAGACGTTTCATCATATGATATCCCTTTATTCTTCTTGTAATGGTATTTATATAAAACCAAAAACACTAGGAAGTAGGGGAGAGTATTGTGAATTGAATTTAGAAGATGTATGGTAAGATCTAATTTCTAGAATTTGTAAGGATAAGTGATTGTGAGGGGTGGTATTTGTCGGGGGGAGGAATTTTTATTATTATTATAATCATTAGTTTATTATTTTTCTCTAGACTATAAATATATTTGATTCTTATTAATATAAATATTAAATGGTTTATTTAAATAGAAAATAATTATTTTTTACATGTAATGAACTAGAGTTTCTAAATGATATTTGTTTTCGGAATAAATGTTTGTTACATTTAATATAATATCATATATAAAAAATAAATAGAAAAAAATTTATATCCTTACCAATTATCATTACATTAGTCAACTATGAATCCAATTAAAATTCCAAACATTAAAACTTGACAAAAAAATAAATAATAAAACAACTAAAATGGGAAAGTATGGGTCACCTTAATCTATTAGAATCATCACCCTCAATTAAAATTACATATATATGAAAACAGTTATTAGTGAACCAATGAAACTCTTAGGAAAAGAAAAATATAACCTCAGGGGGGTTTTTTGAAGAATTTTGAGTGAAATAATAAAGTGGTATTTTTGGGTATAATGGGAACAGTGACCCTTAGTATTTGACCATTATATGACCATTTTTCTATATGTATGTTGGAAAATATACCCTTGGTAGATAATATTACCATTATAATTAGTTTTTATAATTATTAATGAAAAAGGATAATTGATACATAAAGGAGAATCGATGACCTCAACAAGTAGAGTCATGTCATTTGAAGCCAATTTGACTGAACATGGGAGGGAGGTATCATCACTATTATTCGTAGTTTACCAATCCCAATCCGACATTCAACATGCGAATCTTGAATGAAATTTTATATGGGATAATTTCATGTTTGCATAGATTACCACTCGGTGGATTTTAGCTGATCCACCCCATGAAACTATAACCATCACAAGCCATACTAGTAGGGTGTATGCGGGTGTAATAAGGGGTTACATGTATAGTAATTAGCTATATAAAGTTTAATTTCCATTGTATAAATAAAACTATCATCCATCAATTAATTTTAAGAATAGTTTTTCTTAATAAAATATATGTTTAATTAAGATGAATTTGATAATTTTTTTTTGTTGAAAATAAAACATAATTGTGATTTTAAAGGAAATTTATTATAAACTCAAGTATTAAAAATATCTTTTTTAAATCAAATAGTATTTTAAAACACTATAACATATATATAAATGATAAAATAATTTTATAGTGGCCTCAGAAAGTTTTTATTAGTGTCATCAATTTTACTATTCCTTAAGAACTACAATTTTTTAATATATAACTATTTTTATATTTAAAAGTAAAAATTATCATATTAATATAATTATTCTAGAAAAATAAAAATTTTATTTGAAATCATCACATTGAAATGATGTTAGGTTGAATTTATGAGAATTTTCCAAAATGCATTTTTTTTCAAGAATAGTAAAAAATATAGTTTTGGGTTTTCGATATATTTTATGACATCATATTTATTTTATAATGATAAAAAAATTAATTAACCATATTCTATAAACTTTAATATGTTATTTAATTGATATTTTTCATTTTAATATATTTTAACCAATTTCAAAAACTATATGGGACTTCCCAAAGTCTAAAAAGGAAAATTTGATTTTAAAAAACATTACTTTGTGGAATATTTACTCTTCCATGATAAAAGAAGTATAATTTTTTTTGGACTACGGTAGATTAAAAAAACTAAAAATGTGACCCAAATGTTTAAAAACATGAGAAAACCCATGGGTAATCCAATGGTTTTTCATTTTTCACAACCTTCTATTCCAAGACCTGTATTTTCAAATTATTAAGAAATTCCAATACTTATCCTAAAAAACCCACCCATTTATCCAATTATTTTCACAAATAATTCATAATAAATTAATTTATTATGGATTTTACTCCCAATTAGTCCCCCCTAAGGTTCCCTTAATCCCCCAAAGTCTCAATCCTTATGATTTATGAGTAACTCTTAAAGGTAAGGGAAATGTTCACTTCTTTTTTCCATTCATGTTACCTTTTCATTTGATATGTATTTTAATATCCAAAATATGGTCTTTATTCTGATTTTTATTATCCAATTACTTTAATAATAGTCTTCTATGAATGTTAAACCCTTTTAGCCTCTCATTTTTTCATTTTTAAACCATGTTTTATACTCATCATTCTGCCAAATTTACTTCTCAGATTTCACTCTTTTACTGGAGAAATTATCATTTCCTTTTTATATTAACAGCCAAACCACTTTTCTTTTAAATTTTTATTCAAATTTATGTAATCATTACTTCTTTATTTATGTTTTACATATATGAAACTCATAT
Organism: Viscum album; assembly: GCA_963277665.1. NCBI lineage: Eukaryota > Viridiplantae > Streptophyta > Magnoliopsida > Santalales > Viscaceae > Viscum > Viscum album. Next base: position 2,043,745,424 of record OY728123.1, read on the forward strand.
TTCATTTTATGGGTTAAAATGACCTAATAATCATGTCTTCGATATTTTTTGTATGCCAATATTTTTTATAAGAAATCCATTATTTTTTCTCCACATGTTATCATTGAAATGATGTATTATGATCTATTTTTATCATACAAAATTAATAAATATTAATTATGTTCCCTGATATCACTCCAATGCATTGGTTAATGAATTTAATCCCTAGATATGCAATGTTTTATGATACCTTATTGAATAATATTGATGATTTTATTTTATGAAACCTTGGAGATAAACCTTGGTGATATGTTTAAGAATGTATCATATAATTGTTGTAGCCACATTTACATGTTATGAATCAATTTTTTATTATAATGATATACCATTATTCCATTCCATATTGTTATGCCTCATGTTCTTTTTGACATGTCCCTTGATCACATGCTATATGTATCACTTTGTTTTTCCCATACTAGGCATCATTATCACCCCTTTACTTTGATGTATGTCTATAGGATATTACATATAGTAAAAGTAACTTATATTGAAACCATTAAGGTGTCTTCAAGTGGAATTTGAATATTTTTTTTAAGTTTTTATGTATTATGTGCCTTATTTACAAATAAATAAACATTAAAAGATCCTCTATTTTTACCATGTAATGAAAATTTATGTCACAAAAAAAGAAGGATTCCATAGTTTGTATCGCAGAAATATTAAGTTATTTGTGAAAAATAGGGCTTTAAAACATTAGGAAGAACCCTAGGGAAAATTCTAGATATAGGAAAACTTTCAGTTATTTCAGTAAGAATTAAGTAAGTGTCTTAAAAACAAATACATCCCCATATGAATACTATAATTTGATGTGTCTTAGACATATACTTACATAGGGGTAACAATTTAAAAAAAACATTTATCTAGACTCTAATGTGTATTGGTGCATGAAAACAGGACTTGTTGTACACTGGTTTTGACAATCGCTAGGGATATATTTTATTATTCATGAGATTTTTATGAATAATTACGAAGGATATATAGAAAATGAAATTTTTAGAGGATATTCATAAAATATTTAAGAATTATTTTTAAGACTTAAAATTAATTTAAAATTATATGATTCATAAAATTAATTCAAATATCACTAAAGGTTTCTTATTTTAGAAAAATAGTGGGAAATGGGAGGAACCATGTTAATAATGAGTGAAATAGACGATGCACTGATGATGTTATGATGGAAGCTGGAATTGAAAACTCCATAAGGATTATGAATCAACTAACTCGTGTTATGAACAATAACTTGAATCAATTCAAGAGATCATATTCACCTTGAAGGGAATAAAATTCCATTGAGTCCTTCATGCATCAACAACCACCATATTTTATTTGATATATAGATCGATTTATTGCTGAAAAATTTATGAGATCTATAGAAAAGATATTTTCTATACTATTTTTTTGGAGAAATAGAAAGTAACCATGGTATTATACATCTTATAAGGAGAAGCTAATTAGTGATGGAAGCTGATTAAAAAACAAATCCGAGAAGGGAGATCTATGCTATGGAGTGGTAAAAGTTTAGGGGAATATTTTTCAATAAATATTTCCCTGTTCAATGTGAATTAAAATGGTGAAAAAATTCCTTGAAGTGAAATATAATGAAAATGAATTGGTGGGAATCTATGAGATAAAATTAACATGAATTTCTTGATATACATCTAGCTTTGTTATGTATCATAAGGGAAAGGATGATAGACTCTTAGGTGGACTGAGACCCCATTTATGGAGTAATTCAAAAAATTGAGACTATGACATTTTTAAGGAGAGAGTGGAAGTGATATGAAGATTGAATTAGAAATTGGAGAGATGCAGTAGTCACATAAGTCAATTTAAAAGAAGGGTTAAATGGAGCTAAAATCAAGGAGGAACTCTGATCATGTAAGAGGATTAATGAAAGTGAACCATCTCACATGCAATAAATATTGGAAGAAGAATTTGAAAAAGTGATTTATTAGGAGTGAAATGTGCTAAAAATGTTTAATAGATGGGAATATAGCTCAGAACTATCATGGTGAGGGGAATTCACAACTTATCAACACTAAAAACAAAGGTAAGACTATGCAGTCACAACCATATATTTAATTCTTCTAGGGTGGATAGCCTGGGCACATTTCCAATAAATGTCAAAATAAAAAGATAATAGAGGGGAACAACCATAAACATCATCATAGTACAAGAGATCAAGGTCAAGTATTTTCTATCATGATATCTGAAGTGGAAGCTCTAAATTATGTGGTGTAAGGTACCCTCATTTTCCTCTAAAAGTGTTCAAATAAATTGTTCTATTTTGGTTCTACACATTACTTTATTTTATCCATGTTTGAAAAGAATATATATTCAATCCCTGAACTCACAGAAGTAGAGTTATCAGTCAAGAATCTTATAGGAATTATCCTAGAATCAACAACATATAAAAACTCTAGTATTATCATTTGTGAGTACCATCTCATCAAAAAAATGTAGTAGTAAGTCCTATGGTGTAATTAAACACTACAAAAGGTATAGACTAGATCACAAAGTATAATACCATTATCAAATGTAGAAAAAATTAAATTATAGAAGTCTTGAATTGAAAATATAATGTTATTTTCAAAGGAGAGATTTCCAGGACAAATCTTTTTTTAGAATAACCTCACATATCCTTATTTATGGAGATGACCAGGGGAGGGGGGAGGAAAGAAAAGAATAAAGATAGATAATGTCCACGTCATTTAGGAATACAGTGATGTATTTCCTAAGGAGTTATCTAGACATCCCATAGAAATAGTAGTATAGTTCTCTTTTGAACTCATACATGGATCCTAGCTAATATCAAATTCCCCATATAGAATGGAGAATATGGATTTGGTGGAATTTTAGAAAGAACTTCAAGAACGTCTGAAGAATGGACATAACCATCCATGTGTGTCTCCTTGTAGAGAACCTATTCTCTCTCTGAATAAGAATGATGGATCAATACGTCTATACATTGATTATAGAGAACATAATAGGATCATAATGAAGAACAAGTACCCTCTCCCAAGGATTGATGATTTTATTACCACCATCATAGAGTTAAATTCTTCTCTATAATTGACCTCTGATATTTGTATCCCCAATTTAGTGTTATGAAATAGGATATTCTAAGTAATTCCTTCTTAATAATATATGGGGATTATGAGTTTTTTCACATTCCATTTATCTTTAATGATGATTCTACAATATTTATGTATTTTATGAATATAGTCCTTATGGACTACCTTGATAAATTTGTGGTAGTTCTTATTGAGGATATTATGATTTATTCCTAAATCCTCAAGGAGCATCAGGATAATATAAGGGTAAAATTGGTAACTCTGAGGAAGGAGAATCTATTTGAAAAAAAATTAAAAAATTTGAATTATGGTTTCAATATGTTTTATTACTAAGGAACATTGTAACCAATGAAGGAATCATAGTTGACCCTATAAGAAAAAAACTTTAGAGGAGTGGCCTTATCCAAAAATCGTGACTCAGACTCATAGTTTAGTTAGTTTAGTAAGATATTATAAGTGTTTTGTGAAAACATTTCACGACTTTCTAATCCACTAACCATGTTAACTCGAAAATGGGATAAGTTCTTCTGGAAAACAGAGTGTAAAGAATGTTTTTAGTAACTAAAGAAGAGATTTATTACTGTAACTATGTTACCTCTACCCTCTATTGGAGAATTATTTTTTATTTATAGTTATTCATATATGAAAGGTCTTGGGTTATTCCTCATGAAAAATGAATAGGTGACTGTGTATGAATATCGACAGTTAAAGCCTCGTGAAAAAATTTTCCTATGCATGACTGAGAGCTAGATGTGGTTATTTTTTCTTTGAAAATATGGAGGCACTATCTTTATGGAGAGAAATTTAATATATACACTGACCACTAATGTTTAATGTATATTCACATAAAAAGGAATTGAACATTGGAAGAAGGATATGGTTGTAAATTCATTACGATTATTATTTTTGAATTCATCATCACCCTAGAAGTGCAAACAAAGTAGATGATAAATTATGTAGGAAAGACCTTATTGTAATGACAATGATGTAGAATCTAGGAGATCCTTTAATCATGGTCTTATTAAAATTTTAAATGCTAATAATAAGGTAAGGAACATCATAAACCCAATCCCAAAATATTTCTAAACCATCATTAATATATAAGATTAATATATCTCAAAGAGAAGATCCTTTATAACAAAATAATATAGAGGCTATGAAGAATGATAAGTTTCCTAAAATCAATATTGATCAAAAAGAAATATTTAAATTTTATACAAGGCTATGTGTGCCATCTATCCTAGAGATAAATAAATATTTGATGGATGAATCTCCAATCTCTACATTCTCTATACTCATGGTAAGCACTAAAATTTATAGATAACTTCATGATCATAATTGGTGGGTTAATATGGGAAGGGATATTTTTTACTACACTACAAGTAGATTGGAAAACTATCAAGTGAAGGTAGATCAAAAAATTCTTATATGGGTATTTAAATGACTACCCATACAAACATGGAAGTGAGAGAATATCACTCTTGAATTTGTCACTGGTCTTCCAATGAAATCGAAAGGAAAAAATGTGATATGGGTTATAGTTTATCGACTCACCAAGACTGCCTATTTCATCTCTATTCATGAAGATTTATCTCTTGAACAACATTCTAAGATATAAGTAAAGGAAGTGTTAAGGTTTCATGGGGTAAAATTTTATATCATATCTAATTGTGATCCATGGTTCACATCTAAATTTTAGAGAAGTTCTCAAGATTCTATAAATACTAAATTGAATTTCAGTATGAACTATCACCCCTAAACTAATGTATAATCTGAAAGTACTATTAAGATACATGATGATCCACTGAAAACATGTTCAATGGAATTTGAATATGTATGGGACCAACACCTTCCATTAGTTGAGTTCCCAAACAAAAATAGATACCTCTGGAGTATTCAAATGGCACCATATGGAGATCTATATGAAATGTGATGTAGAACTACTAATTATTGGGATTAAGTTAGTGAGAGAAAATGCCTTCAGTCTGATCTTGTGTAAGAGATGAAAAAAAGGTTCATGGCATCCACCATATAAAGCCTTATCATTGTCAAAATAAGAGCTATGATGACAATTATCTATGGAATTTGGTATTTTATGTTGGGGAAAAACATTTCCTTTCAATATCACCGTCGAAGAAAGTCATGTAATTTGGAAAGAAGCTGATACTCATCCTTAGATACATTGGCTCTATATAAATATTTGATCACATAGGATCATTGGACTATTAGATTGAACTTTCACAAAATATATCTCAATTTAGTGATGTATTCCACATATATCTCTTGAGGAAGTTCATACCTGATCCCTCAAATTTTCCAAATCTATAAGTTGTATAACTGGAAAATGAACTCTCTTATGAGGAGTAGATGGTGGAGATCTTGGACTATAGAGTCAATATTCTTTTTCATAAGGCTTCCCACCACCTTAAGGTGTTTTAGAGTAACCATAAATACGAAGATGAAACATGGGAACCAGAGGAGATAATGAGACAGAAGTGACCTCACATTTTCTCAACATAGAAAATGATTTGAAATTTTGGGGATTAAATTTCTTAAGGGGATAATAATGTAAAGACCTATACTTTTTAAAAGATATTTATTTCATGAATAAATATTTGTTACATATTATATAATATCACATATATACAATAGAAAGAGAAAAAAAATTATATCTGTTACGATTATAATTACATTAGTCACCTATAAAACCAATTCAAACCTGAAACAATACAACCATAAAAAATATAAAACAAAACAACTAAAATAGGAATGTATGGATATCCCCAATATTCTAAAATCATCACCCCCACTTAAAATTCTATATAAATTAAAAATTATTAATACACTAATAAACATATTAATAAAAGCATATAACCTTAGGGATAATTTTTGGTGAATTTTGAGTTAAAGAATGAATTGGTATTTATAGGGTACGAAGGAAAGAATGACCATTGGGATTCGACTATTATATAACCACAGGTCAATATGAACATTGGAAACTATAGAATTGGTTTATAATTTTACCATTATAATTAGTGTTTATAATTATTAATGAAAAAGGATAATTGATACAGATAAAAGAATCAATGGCCCCAACTAGTAGAGTCATTCTGTTTGAAGCCCATTTATCTGAACTTGGGAGGGAGGTATCACCACTGGGGTTTTCACTTGACCATGATCAAGAATAGATTCAAAAATTGAGTCTTGAAAGAAATTGAATATTGAAGAAGTTTGTGTTACTGTAGATTACAACTCGTTCGATGTTAGTCTAGACACCACATGAAACTACGACCATCTCACACCTCACTCTTATGGCATATGCAGGTGTAATAAGGGGTTATGTTTCCATACTATAGTTACTTAAAATGTAATTTCCATTTTATAAATAAAATTATTCTTCCACAAATTACTTTTAAGAATATGTTTTCTTCACAAAATATATTTTTAATTGAGAGTAATTTGACAACTTTTTTTGGATGAAAATAAAGAATAATTATATTTTTCTAGAAAATATATACAATTTTATTATATAATCAATCAATATGAATAATATTTTTTTAAATAAAATATTATTTTAAAACACTTTCACCTTAATATAAATGATAAATAATTTTATAATGGCATACTTTTTTACAAGTGTCATAAATCTGATTATGCTTTAAAAACTACTATTTTCTAAATAAATAAGGGTTTTAATTTTTAAAACTTAAAATTATCAGTATCTAGGCTTTAGTGGAGGTGGAACTGTAGTAGTGGAAGTATTATAGTAGGTCCTGTTGCAGCCAAGGTACTTTAATAGTACTATTCACTGAATTTCCCTTTGGTCCAAAAAATGGGCTTTCATGCCCCTGGGCCTTTGGGCTATATAATGGGTCTCCCTCTACCAAGTCAAAAGTTCTCTTTGCTTTGAATTAATAATAAAAAGAGGCTTTAGCCCCAACATTAAAAAATATAGATTTATTCTTGAAAAATAAACATTAATTTGAAATAAATAAATCAAAATTAGGTTATCTTGGATTAATGAGAAGTTTCTAAAATACTTTATTTTCTTCATGAATTGTACAAAATACAGTTTTAGTTTTTCAGTTTCTTTATGACATCATAGTTATGACATAATGATGTAATAATTAATTAACCACAATAAATTACCTAAAATATTTTATTTTATTAATATTATGTATTTTAATATATTTTAATCAATTTCTAAAACTATAAGTGACTTTCCAAAGTCTAGAAATTAAAATTTGATTTTTACAAACATTGATTTGTAGAATCTATACTCTTCCATTCAAAAATTATTATTAAAAAATTATGTTTCTTTCTTGTGGAATAAAATAAATTAAAACATGACTCAAATTCTGAAAACTATATGCAAGAACCATGGGTAAGCTAATGGTTTTTCATTTTCCACAACCTATTTTTCCAAGACCTATATATGGAAATTTTGAAACAATTCTTCCACTTCTACTATAAATACCCATCCATTTCATCATTTAATTCTACTACCAATCCCTCTTATATGAATTTAAGCTAGTTTTTACTCCCATGGATTCCCCCCAAGGTGGACTCAATCCCCCAAGGTCCCAGCCACCAAAATTTAATATTAAATCTTCAAGATAAGATAAATCATCATTTATCTTTTCCATTAAAGATATTTTTTCATGTGTTATGTCATATAACTTCCAAAATATGTTATTTTCTACAATTTATATTATCTCATTACTTTAATATTATTATTTTATAAATAGAAGACCCTTATACCTTCTCATTTTACCCTTTTCTAAACCATGTTTTATAATTGTCATGTTGATGAGTTCACATATCAAATATAACTCTTTTACATGATAAATTACATTTTTCATTTTATTTTAACACCCAAAACTAAATTAATTTCAATGGGTATTAAACAATATGTAAAAATTATTTTTTTATTAGGGTATTTACACATATGAAACTCGCATTTCTTTTTTTGGGTTAAAAATCACATAATAATCATGTCTTTGAGATCTTTTGTATACCATGATTTTTAATAAGAAACCTATTCATTATTATCCATGATTTATTATGATCTATGTGGATCACATTAAAATAATACACCTGAAGGGTTCACAGTAATTGTGATCCAATACATTGGGAATACAATTTAATCTCTATATATGATATTTTTATGATACCTTGGTGAATAACCTTGGTAATTTTCTTTTATTAAACCTTAGTGATAAACCATGGTGATAAACCTTGGTGATATTTATAAAAATGTCTTATTTAAATTTTGTAGCCAAAATTCCACATTATGATTCATGTTCTTATTATTATTATATACCTATTTTTCATGCCTTATTTTTATACCTCATGTTATTTTTGATATGTCCCAAGATCATATGCTATATGTCTCACTTTATTTTCCCCTTACTATGATTCATGACCACCCCTTTAATTTTATGTATGTCCCTAGGATATGAGATGTAGTAAAAGTAACTTAGGATGAACCCAAGAAGGTGGCTTCGAGTGGACTTAGAAGAATGTTTTACATTTTCATGTATTATGTACCTTATTTCCAAGAAACTATACTTTAAAAGATAATCTTTTTTGTACAATGTAATGAAAATTAATGTTATAAAAAGGAAAAACTCCATATTACATTTTCAATGACTCAAGAATTCATGTATTTAGATTATAATGTTAAATATTGTATTTTCCTTATTTTATTATTATAAAAAAATTAACTTTTTTATAAAAAAACAAAAAAATTAACCCTAACCATTTATCATTGTCTAGATTCCCAGATCAAAATCCATTTTATAAAAATAATTTTTTATCTCTGATAAATTTAATTTTTAAATAAAATATTTATTTATTTGAATATTTTAAATTTTAAATATTATGATCAATTTTTTAAACCTTTTAAAAATTACTTATAATATCATAATATTATATCATCATTATAAAGAACATAATAATAATTTATAAATCATTTCTATGAAAATAAAATTTCATTTGAATCGTTTTACCTATTATCAAAATTCAATTAAAACATTTGTGATTTACAAAAATACAAACACTTTATTTATCATGTTTAAAATATATCTTTACTTGTATCATGATATAAATATGCTAAATTTTCATTTTATAAGAAACCTAAAAATTATTTGACATTGACATAAGATGGGTTACTATTATAATAGTCAAGTTATATTCCATAATTTTATATTACTATTCCAACAGTCCTATTACTATTCTAATGGTTATATTTATAATAGTCATATTGGTTCACTATTTTATATAAATACATGAAATTTAGTTCATTATTCATCATATTCTATTTTATATAAAGGATAAATATATATTTTCATTTTCATGATGAATATTTTGATTCATTTTGACAATGTTGTATGTAAGTGCGATCATTTTAGGTGATCAACAAGATCAAAACTTTTCTATTGTTAAATACTTATTTCATAGATTTTATCCCATTATAATACTTTAAATTCTTATGTCAATATTGTTTATAAAATTTATTTTTCATATTATCAAAATAAAATGTTATTTGTTTTATCATGTGCTATATGTGCATTATATAATATTATATTACTAAATATGACATAATTATATATTTGGAAGGGAAATTCCATTGAATTTTTTTTGGCTCATTACAAATTTTACTATTCTAGATAGTTAGAGTGTATCATATTTAAAAAAATTTAAATCATAATAATCATTGATAATATATATTTTGTATTGTAACAATTAAGATTATTACGTTAATGGATTTGATGAAGTCCAATTGACATTAGAAAAAAGAAGTGAGAGTATCAACTAGTTGGATTATAACCTATGAATCCCATTTATTGGAGCTTATGAGGGAGAATGAATCACTAGGATTTCCCTTGGCCATTCCAAATTTAATATTCATCAACTAATACAAGAGTGAAACCATTTATAGGATAAGTTAAATCTTATCGAGATCATGGCCCAAACCTTGTTAACCAAATCAACCCCAAAATTTGTCACCATCACAAAACATAACCTCATGGAATAAATTAGTGTAATAAGGGGTTACGTATCCATACCCTAGATTTACAAATTTTTATATTTTTATTTTTAATAAAATAAAATTTATATTTATCCTTTTTATTATTACATTATAAACAATAAAATAATGTTGTTAATAAGAACTATATTTCGGTATAATGAAACTAAAATAGTACTTTTGTAAAATATATAACTTCAATCAAGTCACTATCTTATATTAATTCAAAATTGTTGAAACAAATTTTATTTTCCTAAAACATTCATATTAAATAATATATTTAAATACAAATGATAATATTATTTTATGTACTGAAAGGTAATTTTTATAATGGTTAGAAAGAGTTATCTTTGTAAAAACCGCTTGTTTTTGATAAAAGGGAAATTTTGATTTAATAGTGTATATTTTTCATATTTATATTTTTTTATAAAATAAATATTATTTTTCCAATCAGCAAGTTTAAATTATATAACAGTGAATTTTTTATAATTTTATGAGACAATCAATTTTTTGATTAAAAATTAAATATTGTATAAATACATGGTATGTATTATGACATCCTCAAATACCAAAATAAATTTAATACATATTATAAATAGTATCCATGACCAAAATTAATTTTCCCCTTTAATATTATGTGTTTGGAAAGTTATTTGATTAATTTTATAATCCTTTAATGAATCTTCCAAAACATATTTTTTATTTTATAATTGTAAAATTAATTCATTTTGAATCACTTCCACATCACCAAGGGACTTATTTTAATGATTATCATTCTTATACTTATAAAATATTGAATACCACCCCTATTTGGAATAAACCATGGGTAAAAACAATGGGAAGGTTTTTAGTTATGATTATTTTATCATATAGAGTCCAAAATCTCTGTTTAGAAATTAATTAATAATACCCTTCTTTGTCTATAAATACCCACTCATCCTTCCAGTCATTTTAAATAAAAACAATTTGAGTTAGAATTTTCTATATATTTTTCTCTCTAGATCCCCCCAGTTGTTCCCAAGATCATAATATACTCCAACAAAGCTCTTAGAAGCACCCTCTTAAGGTAACATTTCCTATACACCTATTTATTCAAGAAGAATATTAATATTATAGATTTTTGATTTCAAATTATTCATGCAGGGATATGTTTTTAAATATCCATTGAACTAACCTTATAATTTACAATTGATTATGTATCCCTTTAATAGTCATTAACCCCTTCTATGAATCTATATGTACACCCCTTATGTTGCTGAGATTATCTTGTAATTTTCCACTCCACACATTTGTATAGTGAATACCCATCCCCATTTACACTCAAGGGTATCCACGTAGATATATATATATATATATATCATTCATTTATTGGTGACTTAAATTTATTTGGCCCTCACTCCTTAATTGTGGGATTAAATTGATGAAATACATCTTTATGTTGTATGATCTATGTGTCACACCTATGCATGTATATGAAATGAATGTGATAGGTGGGACTAGAATTATATAGCCCAAAAAACATTGGGTAATGATTTTAACTCATGATATACCATTTATGGTATATGATAGGTCATCCTAAGCACGATATGTTATGATTCCTCAAAGGATACCATTGACTTATGTTTTTTTCCTTTTTAATGTTGTTTCCACATTCCTATGATGCTTTGATGTTATATTATTATATCTTACTTCGATGATCATGTTAATGATTCTCACTTAATTTATGTCTCATTTCTGTTCCTATGTTTCAACTTATTATGTTGTGTACTTAATTTCCCAAAGGAACTAGACCTCATGATCTTTTGAGATTGAATAATGTGTACCTATATGTAGTAAATCAAAAAATAAAGTGTATAACGATATGAGTTTTCATTATTGTTACCAAAATAAAGTCAAGTTATTTTGGAGGATTGGGATTAAATAAATTAGTCAAAGCCTTACGTAGAAGAAAAAACATTGGAAACTATATTCAGATTATGATAAAGTATAGAGTAAGTGGTTTCCATTCATGAACATCAAATTTTCTATGTGACTGTGATTCTATGCATTCTTTCATATCACATATGGTTACTAGAACTATTCAAACACCACCTCAAAACATGGATGTTGAGTTATCAGTGAAGATGAAAAAATAAGTAAATTTTTATATCCAAATCATATAACTCATCCCCTATAAAAAATTTTGGATAAATTTTATAAAAAATTTGATACTACCTTTAGTAGAATTTGATGTTATTCATGGTATGGACCAACTTTCCTTGTATAGAGAAAACAAAAAATTGAGAGAAGGAATTCACCTTTTGAATCACAAATCATTCTTCGATTATATACAATTGAATGGAGTTGGATTAATCTAAATTGGTATAATCATGTCATGAATGGATAATATTTCCTTATGAGAAAGAATATTTATCTCAAATTATTAATACTAAGGAAAAGATCAATCTTGATAACATGACCATTTTAAAGTAATTCACTAATATGTTTACCAAAGAATTTCTTAGTCTTCTATCTGGAATATAGGTTGAGTTATCAAAAACAGTTTTCCTAACTATTTACCATTTTACAAGAATACATATGTATTGGCCAGCATTTAACATGAGGTACTAAAGAAGCAGCTATAGGAGAATCCAGATAAAGGGTTTATCTGCCCAAGTGCTTCACTGTGGGGTGGACCGGTCCTTTTCCTTGAAAGGGATGGGTCAATGCACCCATTTATAAACTATTGTGAGCTCTACAATATAATGATAAATAATAAGTATCATATTACTTTGATTGACTACTTATTCTATCATCTATGTGGATCACAATACTTATCTAAGGTGGATCTTCAGTTGATATATTATCATTTAAAGTTGAAGATGGAAGATATCCCCAATAATTATTTTCATACAAACTACATACACTTCAAGTTAACTGTGATTCGATTTAGAATCACTAATGATCCAGATATCATAATTAAATTGATGAATAGATTATTTAGGGATTACCTTGAAAAATACATTGTATCCTTTATATAAGTATAATTATCTATGTAACATCCCAAGTAAGTAATTAATAATAGATATTTTTATATATGTCTATTAATGAATTAGATAGTGTTTTAGAGGCTTAAAATGCAAATAAATCCAATCTTAAGCATGGAATACACTAATATTCTTAAAAGATTGTTTTACTGCCTTATGATGGAACACCCTTTTTAAATCTATCTTTTGACAATTTTATAAAATATGTTTGTCAAAATTAACTTATGATTTATGATTGGGACATCAAAATTTACTTTGTGTGAATTTTTGGTATTTTTCTGACAATGTTCATTTTTTTAATGAATAGTGAAAAATACTGCATTTTACATCAAAACTGCTTTTTAATCTAATTTATTTATATGATTAGATTATCTTTTGAATTGGTCTTAATGTGTAATATGAATATATTTTTACCATTTAATCCAATGGTGGTCATTGGAATCAATTTCACTTTGAAATTGGACTTAAACTGGTATCAATCTTTTGATACTTATTGTTTCATAAAAACACGCTATTTGCTCTGACAGTGGGAATTAATTATTAAATTAATTAATGTGACTTATATGATTTTAATTTTGTAAAATAGACTTCATTTTTGAATTCTTAATATCAAATATAGCTTAGGGTGAATTTTTGGTAATTTTCTGAAAAACTTCAATTTTTGATGAATAGTGAAACCACTAAGTGGTACTTATAAAGACTGATTTTCCGTTTAAATGAAATTTTTCCATCATTGTGTTTTGAATTTCAAAAACCCTACATACATGGTTGTCATTAAGAAGTAAAATTTGGTTCAATGAGATTATAATAATTTTTGGTGAATAGTAACTTATTAAGTTCTTAATCGCGATTAGTGGTAATTAGTGTAGTTTAAGGTAAAAATAATGCTTTAATAAACTAAGATGAGGTTGAAACATGTACTACCCTCCTTTTTTGTGTCATGGCCGACCAATACATGCCATGGGTCAACTTGGGGACCCCATGGATGCACTTTGGTTGGGAAATGACATAAATAACTTTTTATTTAATGTAAAAGTAAAAATGACACAAACATAATATGTTTTACGAAAACAATTTTTACATGGGGTTATAAAGATCAGATTTTTGATTATAAATTGTCATTGGAAAGATAAAAAGCTTTCCTACATCATAGTTGTTTTTTTATAATTTTTAGACATTAAATAAATTAAATTATTTATGACATAATAATGATGCAGCGATGACATCATTATTTGACGATTTAAATAAAATGGAAAGATAATGTAAAATATATGAACTACACATGTCCAAAACCAATTGGATGAGTGGATTTCGAACCCTTATCAACTTATCCACGAATTATATCAATTTGGGACCTTTTAAAACCAAAACACATTTTCAAATAAAGTAATATTTCTTTACTTTCCAAAGGTGCCCCTCCTCTCCTCTTATAAAAGGCCCCCACCTCTACCTCATTTCACACACTCCTCAAGCCTTTGGCTCGGCCAACCCCTGCCCATTTACTCTCTCCACATCCCTCTCCTCATCCTAGAGGATTCCCTTTGGGCATAATCCTTTCAAAGGAAGCCTTTAGGCTCAAATCAAAAGGAGTTACACTTTTAAAGGTATTTCATTCTCTCATGTTCATTTGTTTTATTTTGCTTCTCCAACCCCCTAAACTCTTTTTATTTAGTTCTTTTGTAACAAAACCAGTATATTCAATATAATAGGATGTTGTTATAAGATTTATTTGAGCTACACTCTCACACAACTACATCAAATGGTTAAAGAACATACAGTTTCCGTGGATGGCGAAATTTTGCCTCCCGAAACGATGATTGTTCAATACTCATTTAACACCTTCAAAGGTGGCCATTATGATGTCACTATTTTTATATATGATATATAATAGGTTTATTCTTACCTTAATCTTCTGTATTATTCATTTATGTCATACCATTATTATTTCCATTATGGGTAAACACGATATCTTCATTTTAGGAAGTGCGGACTACCGCCCCCTGAAAGTGATTTGATTCGTTAATACCATATGTGGGATGTGTAAAGGATAAAGTTAATGATATTTTATATGTTATTATACTGGAATTATAATATACTCTTATATCATTATGATTCCATTCCAGAAAATACGAAATAAAAATGGAAGTAGCGTTCATGCGTACGTACGGCTTACCGTCTCCATGAACGGTGCATTTCATTTCTTACCTCTAAATGTGATGTAATATTATAAATACATGTATATGATGAATATATATGAAAAATATGTTATCCAAATCATTAATATCATTCTGGATATAACGAACCTTTGACCAAATTAACAACATGTAAGTTTAAGAAGTCTATTTTTGACTTAAGATCCAAATACCGACAAAATGAACATTATTAACTTAAATGATTACATAATGTTCATAACATGGTATAAAAGGAATAATGAACTTGAAAAAGGTTCATAATCAAGTAGGGATTAACTCAAGTTTATTATTCAGGAGATTAAAGAACGGTCGGGTCAAGTCGGATACGAGGTATGGGACTTCGTCTCAATCTCCTTTCATTGAGGCATATTTTATTTTATACACAACTTTCTTTTATACGGTGTATAAACCCCTTTGAATTTTAAATTTATTCAAAAGGAATCTTTTTTATACGAAGCATTTACTAAACAACAAAAGGGAATGTTTTTGTCGTACGTATGCGGTGACAACGACTTCTCTGCCGTCGTGACCGTTATTTGAGTTTCGGCTTCCTCTACAAGCCATAACTTCTTTTCAAAAGAAAAATAAATACCATGTTTTACTTTTCTTTTATTTTGGTATTGAAAATGGTTTTCACAATTTTTTTTGTGTTGTATTGATATCTTGTGATTGAAATGTGGAAATGTTATGTTTCCATTATGCATTTTTTATGTGATACGATTATGTTATGGTTCTTGGGCATTATTATGAAGACGGGTGGTTCCGTGATAAACTAAGGGCGGGTGAGCCCGATATAGCTCTCCAATGCATTGGGTAACGCGAAGGAGTGAAACGTTAAGGTTTCTCCGAAGAGATTTAGGGAATATACTGTGATGGGTATTCCAAACGTAACCAAGAGGGTTACTCCCTACGTAAGAATGTTATGAATGCCTCAAGTTACCTTTATATCTTATGATTTCTATGACTTATTCATGATTTTATGAGGTATGTTAAAGTGCCTATGTTTTATGGGTAAAGTATGATTTCATTCTTATGTATATATGAACTCATGTTTCCTTTCCATGTTTTTTTATAACCCATACTGAGTTTTTATGCTCATCCCAAGTTTTTGAAATGTTTTTCACAGGTCACGGGAAAGGTACATGATAAGATGATAGAGTCAAGGATGTGTCAAGAAAGAATCCATGTTTTATTTTAAATATGTTTCCATTGATGGGAATGAAGAATACTATCTTTATTTAACCACTTTGTTTGTATGTGGAATGTAATGAAAGATTTATGATCTAATTCTCTAAAACTCTAAACCCGAAAAGATCCTCAATGTGTAATCTTATAATAACTCAAGATTAAGTAAGGTTTAAGGATGGGGCCTTATAGTTGGTATCAGAGGTCGGTTTAGATAACTTTAGGAGTTAGAATTCTATTAAATGATTATCCAATTTTTTTTTTTGAAATGATATAGCATTTGAAGATTACCATGTTGCTTCATCTAAGACATGTTTGTTCAGAATGGTTTTCCGCCGAGGAAATAGGGAAGCAGTCCTAGGAAGGAATACAGAAGGAAATAACCTTCCGAATCAGCATCAAGAAATGGTCAGAATTGGAACTGAACAGTTTGTTGCAGTAATGGCGCAGTTGACTCAAGTGATAAATGGTGGTGGTATCCATGCACGAGATCAGCCAGATCAACCGCAGAGGAACATGTCAGTGGTGGAACATTTCATGAGGCAACATCCACCATCATTCAAAGGATCATCTGAACCTGTGCTAGCTGAAGGGTGGATTAAAGCACTGGAGAAGATTTTTGATGTCATGGGGTGTTCAGACAATCAAAAGGTTAGTCTTGCTATTTACCGTTTGGAGGGTGAAGCAGATCAGTGGTGGTATATGGTTAAAAATATCAGGGACACCGATGAGATTGATGCTCTTGACTGGGATGAATTCAAAGGTATGTTTCTTGAGAAGTATTTTCCTAAGGCTGTTCGACTTAGGATGGAAAATCAATTATTGGAATTGAGGCAAGAGGAAGACTCAGTGGCTGCCTATGAAGAAAGGTTCACTCGATTGGCAAGGTATGCTCCAAATTTTATTCGAGACCTTGATAGTAAAATCAATCGTTTTTACTCAGGATTAAAGCCAAAATATCGAAGGGCATTAGCTTCTCGTGAGTTTAAAAGTTTTGAAAATATTTTTCGATGTGCTGAGAAGGTGGAAATGGAGTTTGCTGATGACCAAGTGTTCTATAACAACCAGCAAAAGAAGAGAACAAGGTGGCAGGAGAAAGGTAAGAATTCTTCAAAAAAGTCTGATGGTAAGAGAACTAAGTTTCCAGTTTGTGATAAATGTGGCAAAAGGCATGATGGGGAATGTCTTCTGAATTCTGGAAAGTGCTACCGATGTGGTAAGATGGGACATAAGGCTCGTGATTGCACTGAAAAGGATCAAGGTGAAGGTAAGAAAAAATTTGATTTACAGTTAGTGAAATGTTATAAGTGCAATGAGATGGGTCACTATGCAAACGAGTGTCCGACAAAGAGCTTGAGTGATGGGAAGCAGTTAGACTACAAGCAGAAAGGGGTGGTGAAATCCTTTGCAACTACTTCAGCAGATGTCGGGCCATCAAATGAAGTTGTATCAGGTACTTTGTTTGTTTTTTCAGATTATTCCAGTGTGTTGTTTGATTCGGGGTCTACACATTCTTTCATCTCTGAAACCTTTTCTAGTAAAATGGGAATACCATCTCAAGAAATTACTCCTGAACTTTTGGTAAAAACACCTGGGGGAAATGTTGAGGTAAAAAGAATTTATAAGAATCTTCCTATCCTTATCTGTGGAAAGAACCTACTTGCAAACCTTATTGTTCTACCTCTAGTAGAGTTTGATGTTATCCTGGGTATGGATTGGCTCTCTATTTACCATGCTAAGATTGACTGTAGAGTTAAAGAAGTTTCTTTTCAGAAAGACTTTCAGTTTGTTTACAGGAATGAACCCTTACTTTTGATAACATATTAAGAGGCTGAGAAACTTGTAAAAGATGGAAATGAATGTTACCTTGCACACGTCGTTGAAAATAAAGGAACTGTTCAGATTAATGATGTGCCAGTGGTAAATGAGTATCCTGATTTTTTTCCTGATGAGTTGCCTGGAATAATACCAGATCGGGAAGTTGAGTTTACTGTTGACTTAGTTCCTGATGCTAAGCCAATTTCAAAACCCCCTTATCGAATGGCACAAATTGAACTTTTAGAGTTGCAGGATCAATTGCAAGATTTATTAGAGAAAGGTTTCATTAGACCTAGCACATCACCATGGGGTGCTCCTGTTTTATTTGTTAAAAAGAAAGATGGTTCTATGATACTTTGCATTGATTATAGAACCTTGAATAAAATCACTGTTAAGAACAAATATCCTTTGCCTCATATCGATGATTTGTTTGATCAGCTCTAGGGAGCTCAGTTTTTTTTCAAAGATTGACCTGAGATCGGGGTACCATCAGCTGAAGGTAAAGGAGGAAGATATTCCGAAGACCGTGTTCCGTACGAGATATGGCCATTATGAATTTGTAGTAATGCCTTTTGGGCTAACCAATGCACCTGCTGTATTCATGGACTTAATGAATAGAATTTTCCATGAGTTCTTGGATAAGTTTGTGGTGGTTTTCATTGATGATATTTTGGTGTTTTCTAAAAGTAAAGAGGAGCCTGAAAGACATTTAAGGGTTATCTTGGAAACCTTAAAAGAAAATAAACTGTATGAGAAATTCAGCAAGTGTGAGTTTTGGTTGCAACAAATTTCTTTCCTTGGTCACATTGTTTCTAAAGATGGAATAACTATTGATCCTGCAAAAACAAAAGTTGTGGAAGAATGGCCAAGACCCACAAATGTAACCGAGATTCGTAGCTTCCTTGGTTTGGCGAGCTATTACCAAAGGTTTGTTAGAAATTTTTCACGGTTATCTAGTCCAATGACAAAGCTAACTCGGAAGGGTGTTAAGTTTATCTGGACAAAAGAATGTGATGATTGTTTTCAGGAATTGAAAAGAAGATTGGTGAATGCTCCAGTTTTGGCACTACCTTCCAGGAATGGTGAGTTTGTTATTTACAGTGATGCTTCATTGAAAGGAATTGGTTACGTCCTAATGCAGAATGATCAGGTAATTGATTATGCTTCACGACAGTTGAAAACTCATGAGGTAAATTACCCTACACATGATTTGGAATTAGCTGCTATTGTTTTTTCATTGAAAATTTGGAGGCATAATTTGTATGGAGTAAAGTGTGAAATATATACCGATCACAAAAGTTTAAAGTATATATTCACTCAGAAAGAATTGAACATGAGACGAAGGATATGGCTATAATTAATCAAGGATTATGATTGTACAATTCATTACCATCCGGGAAAAGCAAATAAAGTGGCTGATGCTTTGAGTCGAAAAAGTAATGCTTCATTAACAATGTTGCGTTTGGAACGTGATCCCTTGGTTAAGGATTTGATGAACTTTGTCATAGAAGTTGTTGGTGCAGGAAGTCCTTCTGTTTTGTTTCAAGTATCAGTGAGATCATCTCTATTAGATAGAATCAAGCAAGCACAGAAGCACGATAGTGAGTTGCAGAAAAAGGTAGAGCTGGTTCAGAAAGGTAAGTTGCCTGAATTCAACATTGATAATGATTGTGTTTTGAGATTTGGGAAGAGATTGTGTGTGCCTTGTGATTCACAGTTGAAGAGAGATTTGTTATGTGAAGCTCATAGTTCTCCGTTTTCAGTTCATCCGGGCAGTACTAAGATGTATAGAGATCTGCGGGAGTATTACTGGTGGGATGGAATGAAAAGAGACACTGCTGATTTTAATGTGAAGTGTTTGACATGTCAACAAGTTAAAGCAGAGCGGCAGTTACCGAAAGGGATGCTTCAGCCTTTACCAGTTCCAGAGTGGAAATGGGAGAATATATCCATGGACTTTGTTATTGGATTATCGAAGACATCTCGAGGTAATAATGCAATCTGGGTTATTGTTGATCGCTTGACCAAATCTGCTCATTTCCATGCTATAAGAGATACTTTCTCTCTTGATCAACTTTCCCGTTTGTATCTTAAAGAGATAGTCAGGTTACATGGAGTTCCTCTCTCCATTGTATCGGATCGTGATCTCAGGTTTACTTCTAACTTTTGGAAAGGCCTTCAGAAGTCATTGGGTACTGAATTAAATTTTAGTACAGCTTTTCATCCTCAATCAGATGGGCAGTCAGAACGAACAATTCAGACATTGGAATATATGCTAAGAGCTTGTTCTATGGATTATCAGGGAAGTTGGGACCAACATCTTTCTTTGGTTGAATTTTCATATAATAAAATTTTTCATTCCAGTATACAGATGGCACCATTTCAGGAATTATATGGGAAGCGGTGTCGAACTCCAGCTTTCTGGGATGAAGTGGGTGAAAGGAAGTTGATGGGACCAGAATTGGTAGAAGAGATGGCAGAAAAAGTTTAGATGATTCAGAAACACATGAGAATAGCTCAGAGCAGGCAGAAGAGTTATGCGGATAACCGGAGGAAGGATCTATCTTTCGAGGTAGGTGATCATGTTTTTCTCAAGGTTTCTCCTTGGAAAAGTGTGATGAGATTTGGTAAGAAAGGAAAGTGGAGTCCAAGGTTTGTTGGACCATACGAAATTCTGGAGAGAGTTGGATCAGTTGCATACCAAGTGGCTTTACCTCCATGTTTATCTCAGGTACACAATGTTTTTCACGTTTCGATGTTGAGAAAGTATATGCCAGATCCATCTCATGTTTTGAGTCCAGAGGTAGTTCAGCTGGAAGAGAACCTATCTTATGAGGAACAACCGGTCCAGATTCTTGACCACAGGGAGCAAGTGTTACGGAATAAAGTGGTTCACCAGGTAAAGGTTTTGTGAAAAAACCACATGATTGAAGAGGCAACATGGGAATCTGAAAATGCAATGAGGAATAAGTACCCCCATTTATTCGATAAGTAAATAAATTGCTGGGATGAAATTTTCTAAAGGGGGGAAGGATGTAACATCCCAAGTAAGTAATTAATAATAGATATTTTTATATATGTCTATTAATGAATTAGATAGTGTTTTAGAGGCTTAAAATGCAAATAAATCCAATCTTAAGCATGGAATACACTAATATTTTAAAAGATTATTTTACTGCCTTATGATGGAAAACCCTTTTTAAATCTATCTTTTGACAATTTTATAAAATATTTTTGTCAAAATAAACTTATTCTTTATGATTGGGACATCAAAATTTACTTTGTGTGAATTTTTGGTTTTTTTCTGACAATGTTCAATTTTTTTAATGAATAGTGAAAAATACTGCATTTTACATCAAAATTGCTTTTTAATCTAATTTATTTATATGATTAGATTATATTTTGAATTGGTCATAATGTGTAATATGAATATATTTTTACCATTTAATCCAATGGTGGTCATTGGAATCAATTTCACTTTGAAATTGGACTTAAACTGGTATCAATCTTTTGATACTTATTGTTTCATAAAAACACGCTATTTGCTCTGACAGCGGGAATTAATTATTAAATTAATTAATGTGAATTATATGTTTTGAATTTTGTAAAATAGACTTCATTTTTTAATTCTTAATATCAAATATAGCTTAGGGTGAATTTTTGGTAATTTTCTGAAAAACTTCAATTTTTTATGAATAGTGAAACCACTAAGTGGTACTTATAAAGACTGATTTTCTGTTTAAATGAAATTTTATCATCGTTGTGTTTTGAATTTCAAAAATCTGACATACATGGTTGTCATTAAGAAGTAAAATGTGGTTCAATGAGATTATAATAATTTTTTGGTGAATAGTAACTTATTAAGTTCTTAATCGCGATTAGTGGTAATTAGTGTAGTTTAAGGTAAAAATAATGCTTTAATAAAATAAGATGAGCTTCACACATGTCCTACCCTCATTGGTTGTGTCATGGCCGACCAAGACAAGCCATGGGTCAACTTGGGGACCCCATGGATCCACTTTGGTTGGGAAATGACATAAATAACTTTTTATTTAATGTAAAAGTAAAAATGACACAAACATAATATGTTTTACGAAAACAATTTTTACATGGGGTTATAAAGATCAGATTTTTGATTATAAATAGCCATTGGAAAGATAAAAATATTTCCTACATCATAGTAGTTTTTTTATAATTTTTAGACATTAAATAAATTAAAGTATTTATGACATAATAATGATGCAGCGATGACATCATTATTTGACGATTTAAATAAAATAGAAAGATAATATAAAATCTATGAACTACACATGTCCAAAACCAATTGGATGAGTGGATTTCGAACCCTTATCACCTTATCCACGAATTATATCAATGTGGTACCTTTTAAAACCGAAACACATTTTCAAATAATGTAATATTTCTTTACTTTCCAAAAGTGCCGCTCCTCTCCTCTTATAAAAGGCCCCCACCTCTACCTCATTTCACACACTCCTCAAGCCTTTGGCTCGGCCAACCCCTACCCATTTACTCTCTCCACATCCCTCTCCTCATCCTAGAGGATTCCCTTTTGGCGGAATCCTTTCAAAGGAAGCCTTTAGGCTCAAATAAAAAGCAGTTACACTTTTAAAGGTAATTCATTCTCTCATGTTCATTTGTTTTATTTTGCTTCTCCAACCCCCTAAACTCTTTTTATTTACTTCTTTTGTAACAAAACCAGTATCTTAAATATACTAGGATGTTGTTATAAGATTTATTTGAGCTACACTCTCACACAACTACATCAAATGGTTAATGAACATACGGTTTCCATGGATGGCGAAATTTTGCCTCCCGAAACGATGATTGTTCAATACTCATTTAACACCTTCAAAGGTGGCCATTATGATGTCACTATTTTTATATATGATATATAATATGTTTATTCTTCCCTTAAGCTTCTGTATTTTTCATTTATGGCATACCATTATTATTTCCATTATGGGTAAACACGATATCTTCATTTTAGGAAGTGCGGACTACCGCCCCCTGAAAGTGATTTGATTCATTAATACCATATGTGGGATGTGTAAAGGATAAATTTAATGATATTATATATGTTATTATACTGGAATTATAATATACTCTTATATCATTATGATTCCATTCCAGAAAATACGAAATAGAAATGGAAGTAGCGTTCATGCGTACGTACGGCTTACCGTCTCCATGAACGGTGCATTTCATTTCTTACCTCTAAATGTGATGTAATATTATAAATACATGTATATGATGAATATATATGAAATATATGTTATCCAAATCATTAATATCATTCTGGATATAACGAACCTTTGACCAAATTAACAACATGTAAGTGTAAGAAGTCTATTTTTGATTTAAGAACCAAATACCGACAAAATGAACACTATTAACTTAAATGATTACATGATGTTCATAACATGGTATAAAAGGAATAATGAACATGAAAAAGGTTCATAATCAAGAAGAGATTAACTCAAGTTTATTATTCAGGAGATTAAGGAACGGTCGGTTCAAGTCAGATACGAGGTATGGGACTTCGTCTCAATCTCCTTTCATTGAGGCATATTTTATTTTATACACAACTTTCTTTTATACGGTTTATAAACCCCTTTGACTTTTACGTTTATTCAAAAGGAATCTTTTTTATACAAAGCGTTTACTAAATGACAAAAGGGAATGTTTTTGTCGTACATATGCGGCGACAACGACTTCTCCACCGTCGTGATCGTTATTTGAGTTTCGACTTCCTCTACAAGCCATACCTTCTTTTTAAAAGAAAAATAAATACCATGTTTTACTTTTCTTTTATTTTGGTATTGAAAATGGTTTTCACAATGTTTTTTGTGTTGTATTGATATCTTGTGATTGAAATGTGGAAATGTTATGTTTCCTTTATGCATATTTTATGTGATATGATTATGTTATGGTTCTTGGGCATTATTATGAAGACGGGTGGTTCCGTGATAAACTAAGGACGAGTGAGCCCGATATAGCTCTCCAATGCATTGGGTAATGTGAAGGAGTGAAACGTTAAGGTTTCTCCGAAGAGATTTAGGGAATATACTGTGATGGGTATTCCAAACGTTACCAAGAGGGTTACTCCCTACGTAAGAATGTTATGAATGCCTCAAGTTACCTTTATGTCATATGATTTCTATGATTTATTCATGATTTTATGAGGTATGTTAAAGTGCCTATGTTTTATGGGTAAAGTATGATTTCATTCTTATGTATATATGAACTCATGTTTCCTTTCCATGTTTTTTTATAACCCATACTGAGTTTTTATGCTCATCCCAAGTTTTTGAAATGTTTTTCACAGGTCACGGGAAAGGTACATGATAAGATGATAGAGTCAAGGATGTGTCAAGAAAGAATCCATGTTTTATTTTAAATATGTTTCCATTGATGGGAATGAAGAATACTATCTTTATGTAACCACTTTGTTTATATGTGGAATGTAATGCAATTTTTATGATCTAATTCTCTAAAACACTAAACCCAAAAAGATCCTCAATGTGTAATCTTGTAATAACTGAAGATTAAGTAAGGTTTAAGGCTGGGGCCTTATAATCTACTCCAAAATCGATAAGGGAAATGAGGAGAATTTCAAATCTATACTACAAAACATGTAGAAAAAAATGTACTCAAAGTATAATAAATGTGAGTTATGTATGGAGAAAATAATATTTGTTGAGAATTTTATCACCATAAAAGGTATATATATAGATCCTTCAAAAAAAGAGGAAATTGAAGGATGCCCTATAATAATATTTATGATAGAAATATGTATTTTCCTTATATTATAAAGGTATTATCATCAATTTGTGAGAAACTTGTCATGATTATCAAGACCACTAACCTAGCTAACTCTAAATTGAGTCTATATTATCTGGACTACTGAATGTGAAGGGAGATATAAAAACATAATGAAGTGGATAATCACTATAACTATACTCACATTACCTATCAGTGGTGAAGGATTTGTGGTCTACAATGATACATCTAAAAGGGGTTGGGTATGTACTCATGAAAGAAGAAAATGTGATTTCCCATGCCTCCAAACAATTAAAAATACATAACAAGAGATACATAATTGTAACAACCCGAGATTTTATGGGAATTATTCTTTTTAATTTTTTTGATGTTTTCTGTTGTACACAACACCAAAGGGAGATTGCACTATACTCATCACTGATTTGGCTTACATTACACCCAATCGTAACCTTCCTCGATAGCGTGTGTAGTACACAATACTAGGTTTCACTAAACAATGAAATATTATTATAATATTAGGAACTATCCATTATGAATAGTATTAACTGAATTTTGAATTTTATAACATTATAATTCATCTTACACATTTTCTAGAATGAGATATGAAAACAAAATCAATTTTTTCGATAAAAGAAGTATTTTTCAAAAAATGCAGTTTTACTGCCTTTTGATAGCGCACCAATTTTAAATATAATTTTTGACAAGTTTATAAGTTTAATTTTACCAAATAAACTTCTTATTTTGAATCAGGATATAAAAAATTACATTGGATTAATTATTTATACTTTTCTGATCACCTTCATATTTTGATGAATAGTAAAAATATGCTAAATTTTAATTAAAAACAACTTTTTTTCATCAAAATCAATTATATGGTTAAATTATAATAATTAAATGTTTTAAAGTATAAATAGAATATATTTTTACGATTTATTATAATTTAATTCATTAGCATTAATTTTACACTGAATTCATAGGTAAAAACATTTCAATCTTTTGCAACGTTTTAACTTTTAAAACCTGTTTTCTTAACAACGAGATTAATTTTAAATTAATTACTGCAACTTATGTGCTTTGTATTTATTAAAATGGGTTCCATATTTGGAATCAGTAGGTCTAAATTATGATAATAGGCTACTGTTTATTTTTAGACATTAAGAATAGTAACTACAATAAATTTTATTTACTACAGTTAAAGGTAAATCAAGTAATTAAGGGTAAATATAAGATTATTAAATTACCCTAACACCTGCAAAAATTTTATTGGATGAATAAAAGTCGAACCATATCACCTAAGGGTCTAAATAGATTCATTTCATGGACTTTTGACCATGAAATGGATGTAATTATTATTAAAACCAACGAAAGTGACAACATGTCACTCTCTTATATATTATAAGTGTAATAATTTTAATTTAGTGATAAACTTCATAAAACCACGAATATAAATAGTCTCCAGAAATCTAATAAATATATCTACATCATGAGAATTTATTTAGAATTTTTAGGGATTGAATAATTTCCATTAATGATGACACAATAGTGATGCAGAAATTGTTTATTTAGTGAAAAATCAATAATATAGTTTTTATTAAATTAATAGTGATCATAAAAGGAACGAAAACCTGACCAAAACATATTGTGCATGTATATGTAAACCATAAGCATCCAATGGTAGAATATTTTACCATTTGGATCCTAATAAAAGAGATTATGACACTTATATTATTTTAATTTAAATGATGTCAAAGTTGTCACCTTCATAATTTTATAAATGTAACAATTTATATGTTGTGATTTTAAGATTATAAATTCTAATAAAAGTATTATTATGAAAGGTAATATATTTATCTTTATCATAAGATTTTATTTTTAATTTTTATGCAATAAATAAGTATATTAAATAATTATAAAAAAAATTTGTAGTAATTATTTTATAAAGAGATATACCAAATAAATGGTTTTACAAATATTAAAACAAGTAATATATGAACAAATTAATGTGCCCGATGAATTATTTTGATCAATATGACATTTTAAGAATCTATTATATATTTTCTTCAAACATATCTTTTGTGCGGTTTCTATTTAAATTCAAATAATGAATAGTGTCAAAATTGACACTATTGATATTTTATGAAAATAACATATTATTAAATTATTTGAAAATCACAAAAATATTTAAAAACTACAAATTGAAAATTATATGGTCAAAAAGGTTTTAAATTATCCAATTATAGGAAATTCAAAACATTTAACTATGTATTTATAACGATTTAAAATTTAGAATTTTATTACCACAAATAAAATTAAATAGATTAAATAATGTTAAATCAAGTTGATAATGTTTAAAATAAACATAAAACATGTCTAAATATTATTTTTTGATGATATTACAACCCTATCTCATACCATATTCTAATTGAATCATTTTTGGAGGTTTTTAAGTGGGTTTTCACTTTATTATTAATTAATATTTTTAAGGTTTCCAAAAGTGCCCCTCTCATCTCCTATATAAGGGAACCTCCTCCCTCTCATCTTCAAAAAACCTTGATCCTTAAAGCTCAGACAAACCCTGCCCATTTCTCTTATCCACTTCCCTATCAACATTCTGGAGGTTCTGGTCTTCTCAAAATACCAACTCTAGTCCCTTAAGAGGAAGCTTAACGGAGGTGTGTCAAAGAAGAGGTAATCTCTTCTACCGATTCTTTCAAGTTTCTTTCTTCTTCAACTTCCTCTTATTGAGTAGTTTCATTCTAAAGTAATAAAATAAGTATCACTAATATACTGATATGATATTATAAATATGAAAAAATCCCATTTCACTAAATATCCATCCTACGGAAAATGAAATCACCGCGTGTGCGTACGTATGGAATACAATGTCCATACCGTGGTGTAATTAGTTTTTCCACCACCACCTTACTTGGATTGGTATAATGGTGTAAATAATAACTATATATGGTTATTATAAACTCATACTGATTCTGAGATATTATATCATCCACTCTAATTCTATACAATAATTATGGGAATGATATCATCGCTCGTGCGTACGTACGGACTACCATCTCCACGAATGCGATGAGATTTATTTTCCATGATTAACCATTCAAGTATGATTATAAAGTATATATATAATAAATAATCATGAAATTTATTACATAATAATGATACTGGATTTATGTACATATATGTTTCATTTACTTAATTTCATTCAATTCAATAAGGAAATGAAAACAGTGTTCATGCGTACGTACGGCCTATCGTCTCCATGAACGGTGTATTTCATTCCATTTATCGAACTATCACATATATTTATATACTGAATATATTTTATATATAAATCATTTTTTACATTATTGAATTATGTAAATCATGATATAAATAATAATATCAAGAATAAAAAATCAAAACACGTATGATAAATGAAACGATTTTACACAAAACACTGCTTTAACATGGAATTTAAAAAAGAACGGGTAACGTAAAGTAATAATTGAACAATATATGATATCATAACAATGAATATGATTCTATAATAATTCAATGACATTATATAAATCATTATATGGGAGGTTCGGATACATACGAAGCATATTGGACATAAGGTAAGGGATAACTTTTCCAATCTCGTTTTTATCTGAGATTGTTTATTCGTAAGTATTTACTGGGGTTATATTTATCATCCATGTCCCTATTTTCTAAAAATGGTTCCATGTATGTTTAAAGTCCTTTTTACCCATTTTTTAATTTTACTACATGGTATGTAAGGAATCCTTCTTTTCTTTACCATACGAGGTACTTTTTGACTTTTCCGACAAAAGTATGAGAATAATGTTTTTTAACTTATACGGCATGAACAGATTTTTACGGTTTTGTAATGCCTTATTTTCATGAAGCTTACTCTAAAATATTTCATGACTATTTTCAACAAAATCCTTTTTTTTAAATTTCATGCCATTTTGTGAAAATAAAATTATTTTGAAGAAGAAAGGATATTTTCCTCAAGAATTTATTTCAAGTGTTTTATCAAAACCATTTTCCATCTAAGATGACATTATTTCATATGTGTATGTTTCAAGTATAATGTCTCTATGATTTACATGGTTTCAATTTTCTTATGATAAAATTATATCCATTTTTTATATATGGATTATGTTATGATGGGATGATGTTTATGAAACCCATTTTACTCTTTGGGTTATGATGAATGATTTATGTTTATTTTTTGGCACATGTAAGAATGGTTTCATTATGAGATGGGTGGGACCAATATCTCCCTCAAATTCATTGGTTAAAGATTTATATCTCATGAAATAGACATGGATGTAACGTCAATTTAATTTGGTTCAGGTATACAGGACAGGAACGAGGAGAGAACTCGATTCAGTAAGAGACTTTGTCCACTAAGATGGTCTTGGCAGCAATGAATTGGATACTATGGAAATCATATCAAGTGATTAATGGTTTTCCACAATTACATGTTTTATTACCATTCTATTTTATCATTATTGATGTTTCATTATGATCTATTCCTTACGTACTGTCATTTTTTATTTCATTGCTCAATATTTTTATGTTTAAACATAATGTTCATGTTTTTAAGTTCAAATTTATATGGTTTGTTTCATTTTCTCCATGATTAACCTTACTGAGAATTTGAGCTCACCCTTTATATGTTTTCTTTTCCCTATAATATAAATAAAGGTTTTAGATAAGAAAAAAAAGGGGAATATCTTTATGGGAGATGTTGAAGATCTTTCACCATGACTAGAAGATTATGTTCTGAGTTTCCAAAGAAACTAAACTATTACAGTTCTTGAGTGTTGTTTTTGGTTATGTATTACGTATTCCACAAAAGTAATGTAATGTCCATGTACGTCAAGTTTGGGGTCTCTACAGTTGGTATCAAAGGAAAGGTTTAGTTAACCTTTGGAAAATTGGATGCGAAAACTTTAGTGAAATCCCTAGAGATATTTCTAAGGTATGTCTAGGGATGTCTCTAAGGGTATATATATGTATTGGTTATAGTCCTAGAATTATGATAACAATATTATAATTAAACATAAGAAGTTATATATTGAAGGTACTCCCCCTTTATTATGTTGTTTTCCTAGCATGATTTTTGTCTCTCAGACTATTCTTTTTGGGTTTTAGAAAATGGATAGAAACATGAAGATTCACTATAATGGAGGATATGATGGACAATGGAATGATATTCTTCATGAGAAACCAAATGAAATGGGATTTGGAAGTCCAAACATTGTTATTATTCCTAATAAAAAATCTCATAATATGATCAATAAACTCAACTTTGGTAAGTATCCCGACTCATCTAATAAGAGAAAGATAGAGTTTCATGATGATCATAGAGGAAAGAAAGTTCAATTTCCCTCATGTAAATCATGTGGGAAGAGGCATCAAGGAGAATGTTTCAAAGGAATTGGAAGATGCTTTGGGTGTGGAAATGAAGGACACAAAACCAGTAAGTGCAAAGAAAAAGGTTTAGTTTACACCATGGACAAGGATAATTGTATTGCTATGACATCAACAATTATTAAATGTTTTAAATGTGGAATGTATGGGCATTATGAAAACCAATTCCCTAAGGGAAAATCTCATTAAGAGAATCATCATAGTCGTATGGTTAGTATTTATATTGATGATGATAATGAGACTACAAATGATATGTGATATGAAATAATTTATGAAGCTCGGTCAATGGTTTAATAAGGTAGTGGAATGATTTATGTTTATTAAGAGTTATGTTGTATAGGTAATGGTACTATAGAATAAAGACACATCTAAGGATTGGTACACTATTTTTTTCCTAAATTATTTGAAAGAATATGTTGAATGGTACTGGTAACCATGAAAGGTTATTCAGATATTTTTGGAAAGAAGATGATATGTGCATAATGAATGGATAAGGAGAAAATAATATTTTGGATATTATTAGTGAGCTCATGACTGAAATAAGAACAAAGTGATATCATGGTTTGAGTATATATAAATTTTGGGATTTTTGTATGTGGAAAGAGTTTACTTTTGAGAGCATTCCTGTTTTTCAATAGGGTTCAATGGGTATTCATTTTTCAAGAGAATACCTGATTAAGGTGTTCACATGTTTGGAATGCAATCAAAAAGATATATCTTATGATATATGGGGGATAAATGATGGTATTCACGTGCTTGTTATGTGACCTTTCCAGTAATTGTTTTCTTTATACTATGAGATTGTACATATGTATTTTGGATAAGTCTAAAGATTAGAATGGATTATTTTGTACATATGTTAGTATTGTTTAAGGATAGAACTTTTTTTGATATTATTGATGGGATGTTATAATACTGTAGTTTTAGAAAAAGGGTAACCTGCAGGATGGGCGACAACCTATCATGTCAGACAAGGTTGTGGGAATCGAACCCACAACTGAAGTGCGACAGGCCTTTATCGCCTACCATTGGCCTACGGATTTCTTTGGTTAATAGAAAATAGTTTTATTTTATTAAGAAGGATGATATATGAAGTATAAGTCCATTTTGGAACCATATAAAATTAATCTCATGATATATGGACTTATGTATATAACTTTGTCTAACCATATGTTTGAGATAGATGGAATGACCTATCATTCTATCGCATGATCTTCTAAAACATCGCGAAAGACAAATTCAACTTCATTTATTTAAGATATGAAGTGTAAATTGTTCTAGGCATAAGCAATGGTGAGATTTTACCAAAATCAAGTAAGTATTGATTTTAAAAATTCATCAACATTTGGGAAATGAACTTGAAAACCAAAAATGTTGTCCTAGTGTCTTCATATCTGATGAATTAGATGGTTCCTTAGATCATAAAAAATTTATGGCTTTTTTATTTTTGGTTTCATAGCCATGTTCTCTATCACTCTCCATCAGAACTTGATAGTTAGGTTTCTCTTCCAAATCTGTATTTTCACCTATGTTATACTATGTGAAAACCCAATGATGAGTTAATTTGGGTAACCGATATATTTCATACTTCAATTTTTAAAATTAATTTTTAGTATTCCTTTTTACGATGTGGGTTTCAATGAAAGAAACTTTCAAGTGGTAAACCATTTATAACCCCGACGAATTTCGAGGGAGAAATTCATTTTATGGGGGGTAGAATGTAACAACCCGAGATTTTATGAGAATTATTATTTTTAATTTCATTGATTTTTTGGGTTGTATGCAACACCAAAGGGAGCTTTCACTACACACATCCCTGACTTGGCTTGCATTACACGCAATCGCGACCTTCCTCGATAGCGTTTGTAGTACGCAATATCGGGTTTCACTAAACAATGATATATTATTATAATATTATGAACTAGCCGTTATGAATAGTATTAACTGAATTTTGAATTTCATAACATTATAATTAATCTTACACATTTTCTAGAATGAGATATGAAAACAAAATCAATTTTTTTCGATAAAAGAAGTATTTTTCAAAAAATGTAGTTTTACCGCCTTTTGATAGCGCACCCATTTTAAATATCATTTTTGACAAGTTTATAAGTTCAATTTTACAAAATAAACTTTTTATTTTGAATCAGTATATAAAAATTTACATTGGATACATTTTTTATAATTTTCTGATCACCTTCGTATTTTGATGAATAGTAAAAATACGCTAAATTTTAATTAAAAACTACTTTTTTTCATCAAAATAAATTATATGGTTAAATTATAATATTGAATGGTTTTAAAGTATAAATATAATATATTTTTACCATTTAATATAATGTAATTCATTAACATTAATTTTACAATGAATTCATAGGTAAAAACATTTCAATCTTTTGTAACGTTTTAACTTTTAAAACTCATTTTCTTAACAACTGGATTAATTTTAAATTAATTACTGCAACTTCTGTGTTTTGAATTTTGAAAAATGGATTCCATATTTGGAATCAGTAGGTCCAAATTAAGTTAATGGGCTACTTTTTTATTTTTAGACATTAAGAATAGTAACTACGGTAAAGTTTATATACTACAGTTAAAGGTAAATCAGGTAATTAAGGGTAAATATAAGATTATAAAATTACCCTAACACATGAAAAAATTCTATTGGATGAATAAAAGTTGACCCATATCACCTAAGGGTCGAAATAGATTCATTTCGTGGACTTTTGACCATGAAAATGATGTAATTATTACTAAAACCAAAGAAAGTGAGAACATGTCACTCTCTTATATCTTATAAGTGTAATAATTTTAATTTAGTGATAAACTTGATAAAACCTAGAATCTAAATAGTCTCCAGAAATATAATAAAATTATTTAAATCATGATAATTTATTTAGAATTTTTAGGGATTAAATAATTGTAATTAATGGTGACACAATAGTGATGCAGAAATTGTTTATTTAGTAAAAAATCAATAATATAGTTTTTATTAAACTAATAGTGACAATAAGAGGGACAAAACCCTGAAAAAAACTTATTTTTAATGTACATTTAAACCATAACTATCCAATGGTCGAATATATTACCATTTGGAGCCTTATAAAAGCAATTATGACACTTATATTATTTTATTTTAAATGATGTCAAAGTTGTCACCTTCATAATTTAATAAATATAAAAATTTATATGTTGTGATTTTAAGATGATAAATTTGAGTAAAAGTATTATTATAAAATTTAGTAGATTTTTCTTCATCATAGGATTTTATTTTTAATTTTTATGCAACAAATAAGTATATTAAATAATTATACAAAAATGTTGTATTAATTACTTTATTAAGAGATATACAAAATAAATGGTTTTAAAAATATTAAAATAAATAATATATGAACAAATTAATGTTTTCCATGAATTTTTTTGATTAATATGACATTTTAGGAATATATTATATATTTGTTTTCGAACATATATTCTGTGTGGTTTTTATTTAAATTCAAATAATGAATAGTGTCAAAATTGACACTATTGATATGTTATGAAAATAAAATATTATTAAATTATTTTACAATCACAAAAATATTTAAAAACTAAAAATTGAAAATTATATGGTCTAAAAGGTTATAAATTATCAAATTATGGGAAATTTAAAATATTTAAGAATGTATTTATAATAATTTAAAATTTAGAATTTTATTACCACAAATAAAATTAAATATATTAAATAATGATAAATCAAGTTGATAAGGTTTAAAATGATCATAAAACAGGTATAAATTTTATTTTATGATTATATTACAACCCTATCTCATCCCATCTTCGAATGGAGTCATTTTTGGAGGTTTTTAAGTGGGTTTTCATTTTATTATTAATTAATATTTTTTGAGGTTTCCAAAAGTGCCTCTCTCCTCTTCTATATAAGGGCACCTCCTCCCTCTCCTCTTCAAAACACCTTGAGCCCTAAAGCTCGGCCAACCCCTTCCCATTTATACTCTCCACTTCCATAGAAACATTCTTTAGGTTCTGGTCTTCTCAAAAGACCAACTCTAGTCCCTTAATAGGAATCTTAAAGGAGGTGTGTCAAAGATGAGGCAATCTCTTCTACCGATTCTTTCAAGTTTCTTTCTTATTTGACTCCCTATTCTTTATTTGTTTCATTGTAAAGTAGTACAATAAGTATCACTAATATACTGATATGATATTATAAATATGAATCAATCCCATTTCACCTTCTATCCATCCTACAGAAAATGAAATCACCGTGTGTGCGTACGTACGGAATACCGTCTCCACGCCATGGTGTAATTAGTTTTTCCACCACCACCTTACTTGGATGGGTATAATGGTGTAAATAATAACTATATATGGTTATTATAACATCATACTGATTCTGATACATTATATCATCCACTCCAATTCTATTAAATAATTATGGGAACAATATAATTGCTCGTGCGTACGTACACACTACCGTCTCCACGAACGCGATGAGATTCATTTTCCATGATTAAACATTCAAGTATGATTATAAATTTTATATATAACAAATAATCATGAAATATATTACATAATAATGATACTGGATTTATGTACATATATGTTTCATTTACTTAATTCCATTCAATTCAATAAAGAAACGAAAACAGTGTTCATGCGTATGTACGGTCTACTGTCTCCATGAACGGTGTATTTCATTCCATTTATCGATCTATCACATATATTTATATACATAATATATATTATATATAAATAATTTTTACATTCTATAATTAATTAAATCACGATTTTAGTAATAATATCAATAACAACAAATCGAAACACATACGATAAATGAAAGGTTTTACCCAAAACGCTGCTTTAACATGGAATTTAGAAAAGAACGGGTAATATATGGTAATAAGTGAACCATGTATGATATCATAACAATGAATATGATTCTACAATAATTCAATGAAATTATTTTAATCATTACATAGGAATATCGGATACATACGAATCATAACAAACATAAGGTAAGGGATAACTTTTCCAATGTCGTTTTTATCCGAGATTGTTTATTCGTAAGTATTTACTGGGGTTATATTTATCATCCATGTCCCTGTTTTCTAAAAATGGTTTCATGTATGTTTAAAGTCCTTTTTACCCATTTTTTACTTTTACTACATGGTATGTAAGGAATATATCTTTTTTTTACCATATGAGGTACTTTTTGACTTTTCTAGCAAAAGTACGAGGATAATATTTTTTTAACTTATACGGCATGAACAGATTTTTACAGTTTAATAACACCTTATTTTCATGAATCATACTCTACAAGATTTCATGACTATTTTAAACAAAATCCTTTTATTTTAAAATTTCATTCCATTTTGTGAAAAGAAAATGATCTTGAAGAAGAAAGGATATTTTCCTCAAGAATTTATTTCAAGTGTTTTATCAAAACCATTTTCCATCTAAGATGATATTATTTCATATATGTATGTTTCAAATATAATTTCTGTATGATTTACATGGTTTCACTTTTATTATGATGAAATGATATCCTTTTTTTATATATGGAATTTTTTTATGATGGGATGATGTTTATGAACCCCATTTTACTCTTTGGGTTATGATGAATGATTTATGTTTATTTTGTGGCATAAGTAAGAATGATTTCATTATGAGATGGATGGGACCTATATCTCCCTCCAATGCATTGGGTAAAGATTTATATCTCGTGAGATAGGCATGGCTATAATGGAAAGTTAATCCAGTTCAGTGATACAGGACTGGAACGAGGAGTGAACTCGATTCGGTAAGGAACTTTGTCCACTAAAATGGTCTTGGTAGCAATGCCTTGGCTACTATGGAAATCATATCAAGTGCTTAATAGTTTTCCACAATTACATGTTTTATTCCCATGCTATTTTATCATGATTTATGTTCCATTATGATCTATTCCTTACGTAATTCCATGTTTTATTTCATTGCTCAAGATTTTGATGTTTAAATATTATGTTCATGTTTTCAAGTTCAAATGTATATGGTTTGTTTTATTTTCTCCATGCTTACCCTTACTGAGAATTTGAGCTCACCCTTTATATGTTTGATTTTCCCCTGGATATAAAGAAAGGTTTTAGGTAAGAAAACAAATGGGGAAGATCTTTATGGGAGATGTTGAAGATCTTTCACCATTACTAGAAGATTATGTTCCGAGTTTCCAAAGACAATAAACTATTACGTTCCTTGAGTGTT
The DNA here is from genome assembly GCA_963277665.1 of Viscum album. Classification (NCBI taxonomy): domain Eukaryota; kingdom Viridiplantae; phylum Streptophyta; class Magnoliopsida; order Santalales; family Viscaceae; genus Viscum; species Viscum album. The sequence goes on from OY728123.1 coordinate 2,043,782,265, forward strand.
GGTTTTTATTATGTATTAATTATTCCTCAAAAGTAATGTAATGTCCATGTATGTCAAGTTTGGTTTCTCTACATTAATGCATTCTATTTCATTGGGTAGAGTTATATTTTCATTGACTTTTTAGAGGCATTATCTATATTTGTAGAAGTTTGTCATATATATGGATAATAAAATCCAAAATAATTTACTCACTCAAAATGAGCTCAATATATTCTAATCAATGTGTTTAGATCTTATCATGGACTTTGTTTGTTCAATCATTTACCATACAAGGAAGGTGAAGGAAGTGACAGAAGATTTGTGTAAAGAGGGCCCCACAATTCTATCTAAGTTGAGAATTGAAGGTGATCCAATCTTCTTAGAAATGAAAAAGTTGGACATGGGAATAATAAAGTGATTTACATCCTTACATTATAAAATAACTAACCAATGAACCATTATTTATAGGATAATGTAGGACTAGTAAGATTATGAGGTTCTACAAAAGAAGGTAGTGAATATTCGAAAGTTTAACATTGAAAAAGATAGATATATAAGGGCTAGTAATCAGATATGTGTCCCATAAAACCCATATTAGAATAAATAACTTCTATATGATTCTCATATATCAACTTTATATATTCATCTAGAAATAATTATGTTGTACCGATATATAAAAGAAGCTTTTTATTGCAATAACATGATGAGTATTATTGAAAATTTTTGTCTTGATGATTTGTGTATCAAAAATTAATGGATAAATGATAGATGTTTAAGGGTATGGTGAAACCATTTCCCATACCAGTATCACTATGGGAAGAAAAAATCATGAATTTTAACATAAGACTCCACAGAATATATAAATGCAATAACACCATCTGGGTGGTTATCAATCACCTTACATAGTTAGTACACTTCATTGTTATTAAGGATGATTTCTCTATCGACCAACTCTCCATGATATACATAAGATAAGTGGTAAGAGAAAATCAATTACCCCTCTCTATTATATATAATCAATATTTGAGTTTTACCTTTTTGTTCTGGAGACCCTTCAACAAGTGTTTGATATGAAGCTAAGTTCCAGTACCTCTTATAACCATTAAATGGATGGTCAGTCTAAGAGACCAATTGAAACTCTATAGGATATTGTGAGAACATATTCAATGTACTTCTAAGGATTTTTGGATAAACACCTTCCCTTAATTTAGTTATCATACAATAATTTTTTCTATTATAGAAATCAAATTGAAGCTTATGAGGCTCTATTTGGGATGATGTGTTAGAATCAAAATTTGAAGGAGGAAGTTAGAGAGAAGAATCTTACCAGACCCGATTTTATTGGAGAGATGAGATGAATGGTTGAAACTATTAAATAATATATATAATCTATAAAATATTGGTATAATATATATACATAAAATCATCGATGTGAAAAATAGTTTGAGATTAGAGATAAGGTATATGTATATCTCTATGGAATAAATTTATGAGGTCTGGGAAGAAGGGAAATATTAGTCTAAGATACATCATCCCCTTTGTGATCCTTCATCATATCAAAGTAGTGGCACATAAAATAGCACCCCCACTAAGTCTACCTAAAGTAAACGATGTGTTTCATGTATACATATTAAACAAGTACCTGAAAGCCCTATAAATATTATTGATTCTAGAGGTGGTACCATTGGATAATGGCCTTTAAAATGAGGAGAATCTGGTGAAAATCATAAATCATAGAGAAAAAGTTCAACAAAACAAGAAAATTCACATGGTCAAAGTGTTGTAGAGAAGCCACGTGTTTGAGGAAGAAACTTGGTAACTAGAATAGGTGATGAAATAATAGTACCCACATCGATTTTAGTGTATTAAATAAAATTTCAAGGGTTGTATTTCTGAAGGGGTGAATAATGTAATGACACAAACTTTTATAAATTAAATTCAATTTTAAATAACTAAATTCATTATCATGTAATATAGTTATAGAAAACACACTCTCTAATTTAAATATTGTTTATAGTTATAGTATTTTAGATTTAATTTTTTTTAATAATTTTAGATGTTGATAATATAACATTTATAAATTGACAATTAATATTATTATATTAAGGGTTATGATAATGTTCAGTTGAAATAGATGGAAGAAGTTATAAAATCACCCACTTCGATGGTACCCTATAAAACCTATTTATCAAGGATTCTATGTGGGATAGTATCATTGGGATTTTACATTATCTAGGACTAAGACGAGATTAAAAAACTAAAGCACCATTGAAACCATTTAACAGGGAATATCAATATTTTTTAGATCATGACCCAAGCCATGGTCGTCATGCCACCTCAAGAAAGTGTTTCCATCACAAACCATATATTTTGCTCACATGGTGGGGGAACAAGTTGTTAGGTGTCTAAAACCTAAGGGTATATATTTTTATATTATTATTTTTAATAAAAAATTATTATATTAATATTTTTTATTATTACATTATAAATTATTAAATACGGAGTTTTATAAAAAATATATTTTGATACGATGAAACTCAGTTTTTATTGTATAGAAATATATAGTTTCTATAAAGACAATATTTTTTATGAATTCAATAATTTTTGAAATAAATGACATTCTAATAAAATATTCTTATAATTAATATTTATGTACATATAAATGATAATATAATTTTATAACGTCAAATGTAATTTTAGTACTGGTCAAAAAGAGTTAACATTGTAAAAACTTATATTTTTTAATAAATAGGGAATATTAATATAAAAATGTAAATTTATATTTTATAGTGTTATTATGATAAAATAAATTTTATTTTTAAAATAATTATGTCCTAATTATCCAATGGTTACTTTTTTATAATTTTATGATACAATTAAATTTTTTGGTGAAAATAAAATATGGTTTAAATATACTGTATGTATAATAACATCATAAAAAACAAAAAGTGATATAATAAACATTATAAAGTTTAATAATGAATGAAATTATGTTTTCCATTTAAATTAATTTTTTTATTTATATGATTAATTTTATAAATACTTAATAAATATTTTAAAAACTATAACATATTTTAAGGTTATAAAATTAGTTTTTTATCAACATGAATCACTTACATATCACCAAGAGAAATAAATTGATTATTTCAGAACATAGAGTTTTAAAATATTTAAAACAACTCATTTTTTATAGAATACATGTGAATAAACAATGTGACATTTTGTGGTTTTAATTATTTTATCATATATAGTCCTAAAACTATGTTTATTAATTAAAAAATAATTCCCACAATTTTTCTATAAATACCCACCCATACTCACACCCATCTTCACTAAAAACCTTTTGATACTGAATTTATTGTTCCTTTCCTCTCTAGATACCTACCAATGTGTTCCCAAGATTAGAATAATCTCTTGCAAAGATTTTAGAAGCACCCTCTAAAGGTAAGGGATCCTATCTTTATCCTCTTTATTTTAGCACCTTCTTTATATTATTCCTTTTAATTTCAAATTTTTAATGTTGGGATATGTTCTTAAACATACCAATTATATTACCTATTCATTAAAAGTGATTATGGAACCCATTTAACAACCATTAAACTCTTATATGAATCTATATGTACACATGTTATGCTATAGAAATTATGTGATGATTTTCCATCAGAAACATTTATGTTGTGAATATCCATCCTCATTTCCACTCAAGGGTATTAACTTATATGTATATATATTTTATTTATTGGGTACCTACATTTATATAACCCACACTCCTAAATTGTTGGATTAAATGTGATGAAATACATCCTTATATTGTATGATCTACACAGAACACATATTCATGTACATGATTTGAATGTTATGGTTGAGACTTAAATTATATATCCCTCTAATGCATTGGGTAATGCTTTTATCTCATGATATAAAATGTATTATTTAATTAAGGACATACTAATAACATGGTGTTATGATGTTGTAATGCTTATCCATGACTTATATTTATGTTATGTTTTATATTGTTTCCATATTACCATGTTTTCTGTTGTTATCATCTTATATAATGATTTTATGACCACATTTCTTATTTTTACCCATTTTATGTCACCTTTATAGGATTATTTATTATAATTAATATATTTCCTCTTGGTATGCTTTTATTATTCCTGTACATGGCTTTATAGATCACCCATTTTTTGTGTACGTTCATAGGATATCCCGTAAAATTTTATAAGATCAAAGGAATATAAGGAAATGTTTTAGAGTTTTTAAATATTTTTTTGTATAAATTTTTTAGGAAATTAATATTTTTACAAAATTATAAAAAAAGATACTAGGCCCCACGATGATATGTGATTGTATTATGTGTACCTTTATGTAATAAATCAGTAATTAAGGAGCATTATGACACGAGTTTCCATAAAAATATTTTTGGGAAAGGTATGTTATTGAGAATATTTTATTAAGGTTTATACATACTTCTTTATATGATAGCATGAATAATTATTTTTTTATGGAGGATGATTAAATAGATATAACCTAGGAGTGTAATTTTGATGATAAAATTGATGTTATATCCTAAATGATAAATATGTTAAGAATACCCTTGCCTATATCCATAAGTGAGTAATAATTAAAATTGTTAGGATGTAATTTATTTAAGGTGTGTATAATGTAACAAACTAATCTTTTAAAACATTATTTCCTTTATATAATATAATTTATTTGATAGATTTATCCGAAAACAACAGCAAACTTTATTGAAACCACAATATATTTTGATAAAATATAAATATTTAAGTATGATCATAGAAGCAAGGTGTTGAATTATTGGGATTAAATTAAATTAACTTATTTACGAAATATTTATAGATAGAAAATAAAATATACTTTTATAAATAATTAAATTCAATTGGTATAGATAAAATGGATAAAAATACCATTTTAAGCATTGAATTTTACATTCTTAAAAAAGGAATATTATACACTACGGTTTTTTATCACATGAAAAATATGATTAATTGATGGTAATATATATTGATGTAAAAATAGATAAAAATAATGAGAAAAAAATTAAATATAATAAGAAGAATGTATTGTATTCTAAAGATTCATTTTTCTTTTAAAAATAGTTTTTCATTACATTTTATAATTTTATTTAAAAGTTAAATTTCATAATTTTAGAATTTAAATTTGAAAATTTGAATTTTCTTATAGATTCATCCTAGTAATATTTTCATAAGATAAATTTTTGGGATTTTCCAAAAAATATTTATTTTAAGGTAAAGAGCCCAATATTTCAATTTTAAAATATCATGATTCAATGACCTTATTAGTACATAAGTTTTTCATAGAAATATGTGAAGCATTTTTCTAAAAAAATATGTATTATATTAGTTAAATTAAAAAAATAAAAATATTTATTCTAGTTTACAAACCTATATTCTGTATTCTATAACTTAAGTATTATTTTTATCAAGAAATTGATTTAATACATTATACATTTATTATATTAAAATTATTTTTTATCACTTAGAAATTTAATTAATTAAAATGGATTTTAAATTTTTAATTATTAGGTCTATATTATCTAATAATGACATTTTTATTTTCATTCGTAAAGGATAAATTATTTTTGTTAAAACTAGCTACCTTAGGGTAAAAGTAAATTATGGTTAAATGTTTTTAACTTATTGGAAAATGCTAAATCATGTTAAAAAAATGTCTGATAATGTGTGGTTGAGTAATTTATAGACATTATATATATTTATTAATCCATTTTTTTCAAAACATTGGATCTATTTTCTTTAGAGTGACTTCTCATTACTAGAAAGTTGGGGGAATTTACCAAAATTTCATCACTTTTCACTTATGAAAGGGGCCTCTCACAACCCATTCAATACCACTACTAAAATTTGGTTTCTACGTGAAAATATTACCTTTACAATTTCCCTCAAAGCCTATATTTCTTCCATTATCTTTTTCTCAAAAAAAATTATCACGGTCTATCAATTTCTAAGGGAACAAACAATGAAATCTCAATGTTATCAATGTATGTAATCCTTTTTACTTAAATTAAGTCATTAATATCTCGGATTTAAAATTATAATTTTCTCATAATTACATGGTAAAATCCATATTGGTTATATACATAATTTTATTATTCTATGTGAAAAATCATTAACCATCATTCCCATTTTCCATAAAAAATGAAAACTCGATTCATGCATGTCTGTGAATTACCACCCCCACAAAGCATCATTTTTTCATTTTCTTAACCACCTTACATGATTATTCCTAATGCTGAATGTAACAAATAAGTATGATATATATATATATATATATGATATTTTATATTTTAAATTGGTAGAAAATATTATTCATTTTCCTCTCCCATAGGAGATTAAAGTGAAATTAAAGATAGATGGGGGTGAATCATGGTATAGAATGTCTTACCCAACTAGAACCCTTGTTCATTTTAAATTATCACATTCCCTAAACAGTTCTTGGCCTATCAAACTTAAGAAACACTTTTTATGATCTTTTAATCCATATATTATAAGTTTATGGATATTTTAATTTCAATTCATGCATAAATTAAATTGGGACACAAAAATATACTTGGTTCAACCTCACTGGCCTATATAATAGGAGTATGCAACAAAAAATTTCAAGGAAATGGATTGATGTAGGAAGTTAATAAATAAATGAAAATTATTGATATATATGGTGATTGTATTCTTCATGGAATTTTTAAGTCTACAAACATCATTTTTATATTAAAAAAAGGATCACCCGATGATTATGAGGAATAGGGTAAAAATATATGTGAATTACAACGTGTCACAAAAGTAGGCACATGAATTCTTCCAAACTATGATGACACACTAATGATCAAGATAAAAATAATATAATTAATCCCTATTTGAATCCTACAAATTATATTCTCCAATTTTATTCTTTTATTATCACTTTTGTGTTTTGTAACACCCCAAAATTTTAATATTTGACAACCTTTAAGTAAGGAAATGTTTTTGATACGTTTATCTAGATGAAACATAGAACTTATATTAAACCATGATTTATTTAAGAAAAATATAAATATTTTTTATGAACTTTAAAACCTAGTTATTAAATTACCATGATTTAATATGAGTAATTCCATTAGAAAATATTTATTGAATGGAAATAAATGCATCATTTTATATGAACTAAATTTAATTAGAATAGATAAAATGACTAATAATATCATTTTCATAATAATTTTTTTTCTACAAAATTTCATTTTATACATTATTATTTTTTATCCCAATAAATTTATGATTAATGTTTTTCAATATAAATTGATATAGATAATTGGATAACATTAAGTAGTAAATGAGACAAAATAATAAGAATAATTGATTGTGTTCTAAAGATTCATTTACCCTATAAAAATAGTTTTTTATTATATTTTATAATATTATTTTTAATAAAAATTTCTATATTTTTGAATTTTAATTTGAAAAAATGAACATTATTTTTTGGATTCCTCATAGTAATATTTTTTTAAAAAAAAATATCGTTTATTTTTTTGAAAATATTTATTTAAGGTAAATAGTATAATATACCTTTTTATAAATTTTTCTATTTAAATACAATATAATTAAGAATATATTTCATAGAGATATGTGAAAACTTATATTAAATAACTATAAAGTTTAATGTAGAATTATAAATATAAAAATATTTATTATATTTTAAAAAAGGGTATCTAGTATTGTAGAATGTAAAGAATATTTTGTTAAGGAATTATTTTTAAATAATTATACTTTTATTATCTAAAAATTAACATATATTACCAATAAAAATTATATAAAGTAAAATATATTTAAAATTTGGAATCATTAAGTCCAAATAATGTAAAAAATATATTTTTTTATTTATAAAGGATAAATTAATTAGGTAAAAACAAGTGACCACATTAAGTTTAAATTAGAAATAAAAGGGTTTATCGTAGAAAAAAAGGATTAAATGTATTAAAAACATGTGTGATAATTTGTTTTAGATTACTTTATGGACCCTATATATTTCTTACTCTATTATTTCTCAAATTTTGAGCAACATTCACTGATAGTGACTTATAATAATTCAAAATTAATGAGTATTAACAAAAATTACATCCCATTTCCCTTATAAAAGGGTCCTTTCACCCCTTCAAAACCACTCATAAATTATATTTCCACCAAAAAAATATCCATTTTTTATTCCCCATGAATCCTTTATTTATTATATTATATTATATTGATATTATTTTTTCCTACCATTTCTAAGGGATTCTATAAGGAAATATCAAAGTGATCAACTTGAATAATCCTTTTTACTTATTTTTTTTCCTTTTGAACTTACCTTTAAAATTATAATTTTCACATTCTTATATGGTAACATATGTATTGGTAATATAATTAATTTTATTTAATTATGGGAATATTCCTTAACCTAATTTCCCCTTTTCCTTTACAAAATGATAATGTGATTCATGAATGTGTTTAGATTTTTTCCTCTATGAAGCATCATATTTTTTTCTCCTTAACCAATATACATTGAGGGTTATAATATTGAATTTAATAAATAATTATGACATAAATATATATCATATTTTAGATTCTTAAATTATAAATCATATTATAAATTTTTTGTTCTATGGAAAATGAAATCAACAACCATTTGTACGTAAGGACTACCACCTTTATTAAATGATTGATTTCTATTTTTCTATTTATCACCACCTTAAAAAGTTGTTCATGAGAATAGTTTAAATTCATAACTACGTTTTTTATGATATTTTTATGGTTTTTCATGAAAAAATTTGTAACATATTAATGATATGATAAAGAAATGGTAATTGTTAATTCAAACATATAGAACAAGAGTACTAAAATAAAAATATGTACATTCATTTTATATTATATTTTCATATAAATTACATATTCATAAACATAATTAAACTTACAATATATAAAAATATATAAAAAATAAAAATATCTTTATACTTCATTTATAATTGTATTACAACCAAACCACAACATATTCATCTCTTAATCTTGGTATATTCATGATTGGGTCGGTTTAACGATCTACTTGAAAAATGTTATGAATTTATTTCATGGATGAATATTGAAATAAAATTAATCGTATACTTTGATAAGAATATATAAATAATGATATATTTTTGGATCTGTAATTTTAATATCATTATTGAAATAAATAATTAACAAAACACTTTTGTTCATTAAGGATCACCGAAACATGATCATCATCTATTTCATCTTTATGGATTATAGAAAAAAACTATGGAATAGAATTATAAATTTATAACTATAATGGAATATGTATTCCAATAAATTTAATAATCACTAGATGATGAACTTTTTAGAAATAATTAATACCAATTCCATTTTTACAAAGACTGTTCAAAATTATCAGGATTACTTACAAGTGATATTAAAAATAGGCAATAACTATCTAAAATTCATATAGTGAGTTATTATCATTGAAGTGAGTAAATTTAAATAGATATGAGTAATTTTATGAATTATTTGATTAAGGTGATTGTATTTTTGATACATAAAATTAGGTTCAAGTGTATAATTTGTTTTCTCTAAAATACGATTCTTTGAGACATGTTATATGTTATTTATCATGAGTAATTATTTTAGTGTTATACTGATTTACTTCACCGTGAATTGTCTATAATTTTTTTCCTTTCAATTATTAGTATATAATAATACAAATAAAATTCTTTTCTTTAGATATACTTTGACTAAAGTGTTTCCCCATTTGTAAGAGTTTTTGGTCACTCAATTTTCATTCTTTGAGTTATGATCACACTCAAAAACTCATTTCATATAAGTTGGTTACATTCGGAATTTTAATTGTGTTAAGGGTAATTCTCTCATTGCATACATGTTTTCCAAAAAATCCCATTTTCAATTATTTCTTGATTTATGGATTATATGGTAGTTTATAAGTAAAATATTTTTTTAATATAATGAACATTTTATTACTCTTTTTACAATGACAATTTTCAAAAAAGGTAATTTCAAAGTATTAAATGGTTCCTTTAACAATAAAATGCTTTATATTTGGTTCCAAATTTTCTATAGAAAATTTATGTAATTTTATATATTCATTATTATAGATTACCATTAAAAGTATTTTTTTTAAATCATTTGATTTACCTTCTCAAAATTTAATTTTGAATGTAAAATGTATGTTTTTATTTTATCTAAATGTTAAAAATATTCATTAAAAGATATTTTAAAATTTCACCTCCATTTTACTTTTCATATTTTGATGGATTTACACCCACAAGCTTTCTACTACATGATTTATCCCCTAATAAATATATACATTTAATATTTGATGAATTTAACTCATTTTATTAATCAATTCAATTATTTATCCCTTATTATGATATGTCATTCAATTCACGCTTTTGTAAAGATGTTTTAAATATTTAATGACATTCTTATGAGTGTCATTTGTTACAGTGGAGATATGTTCTTTATAAACCATCGACATTATTTCTCTAGACAACATATGATATTTTTATTTATATCCTAAGAATGATCCATCATTACCTTTGTATTTCTATATGACCATTTTTATAGGAATCATTTTTCATCAAATTTATTTCCTATATGAACACTCTATATTTTTGTCCTATTATTAAATGTTATTCAGATAGATTCTATATGTCATTTGATTAGAGAATTTTTTTTAAACATATACCCATTTCTCTATACTATGTTATTTTTTGGGATGACTACATAAAAATCTATTCTATTTATTCATTGAGGAACTATTGAAAATACATATATTTTTTATTCTTATGAGGATATTTATTGATTACTCAGCAAATATTATTATGTATTTCTTAACTATATAGTTTCTTTCTCAATATTGGTTATGATAAATTTTTCTATTTTCTTGAAATGGAAAACTGTATTGGTATTATTATTATTTTATTTAAATAAATATGATTATTATAAATGACAATTATGTATTATTTATTAATTTTCTCATATTATAAATGAATTGGACATAAAAAATTGATGGGTGGTCCCATAAATTATACATCCCCTTGATGAATAGGTCGGTCTCATGAGAAAAATATGTTGGGGGCATTTTGTGTATGCATACCAAGAAAAAGATATTATCGAGTCACATGGATTTTTTGGTAATATCATGATGTCTTTTCTTATTGCATGGAATTAGTTATCCAATGCTATATATTTAATCTATAAGGAACCAATTATTTATATCCTTATGATCTATTTGTTTCAATTTTTTTCATGGATATATTTTTTTGTTTCATTCAATTGTAGAGTTATTTTTTATTACATACTTATTCTATAATATTAATTGTAATATTATACCTACTTATGATATTTGATTTTTATCACTTATATTTACCATTACAGAGTGTTTGAGCTCCCACCTTTTTTATGATTCCATTTTTAGAGGTTAGAAAGAAATTTATTACAGATGACATTTCTATCAAGATATCTTGTGTGAATAATTTGGGGGGAGATATTAAAGACTTATTATGGATTAAATAATTTCTTATATAGTGGAAAAATTTTCTATAAATTTAGAAAGACATTGACTTTATTAGTATATGATTTTTTCTAATTCTCAAAATCTCTAAACCTAAAAGGTATTGGGAATGTATGTAATGAAATATTTTCAATATTTCATATAATAATATGATAGTTTTTTCTGAGAATATTTAGTTGGTATCAAATATATTATGTAAATTTTGTTATTATTATATTAGATTTTGGAGTGATAGTTTTGGGCACCACATTTTGAATCATTCCACGGTTTAGATAACTTTAGTCATTTGGATGCTTGTTGGGGATAATTTAATGGTTAATAATTTAATGTTGATCATAATATCAAAGTAATATATAAACCTTTTGGAAAATATATAATTTAATTTGAAGGTAATAATTCACTTTTTTATTTGGGGATTAGGTTAATAAAATTTTTGTGAATTTATAGGGATTGTTTAAAGAAATAATTCAAAGTATATGATGAGATCATGAAGTTTTGCAATGTAGTTATTGTGTGGATATCCTCAAAATTACATACCTATATAGATACTACAAGTTGATGCATGATCTGACATAGATCTACATAGGGTTAATAACCTTAAAAGGGTGGATTGGGTATTAGCTTGATCGTCACCTGGTGCACGACAAAGAGGCCTAATTGAAAACCAGGTATGACACTCTAATGTGATATTTTATGTTTTATTAATATTATCTCTAAAAAACCATTATAAAGAAATTTATTATGCTTTTATATAATTTTTACAGAGAATCTAAAATTAAAATCATAATGGATAACCAAGGGTTTAACAAATAGGGTCATAGGTTGAACCAAAGGTGACATATGTTAAAAATTAAGGTGTCACATGGGATGAAATATTTTGATTATTGTTTTCATAGTCATATTTTTTATTTTATCATAACCATCTAGGATACATAATTTAGTTATAATTGGACCAAAAATGAATATATTAAAGTTATATACCCAAAAACATTGATGACTTATAACTGAATAAGAGAGTATATTTAAATGGATTATAATTTTAGTATATGTTTTTTCTGAAATAAAAGAAAATGTTTCCTTCTATTACCTAATATAGTGAGGTTGATATATGAATATAAATTCAATCTTGATACTCTTAGATACTTTAATTAGTGATTGATATTTAAAAATTATACTTTGGTATATTCTAAAAGTTATAAGGATAATGTGAGTTATTTAAGTATTTTTCTTTAATACTTCTTATTTAATGGTTTGGAAACATTTATTTTATAACATCAATAACCATAGAGTGACTCTATGATAATGTTATATTATTGGGGATTAAAATTGAAGAACACATGATTGAGTTATGCATAACTCTTAGGATTAATATTTTCTGGATGATGAGTTAATAAAGGGTGTTTTTTATAAAATTTACTTAGATTGTATTGGAGTTGACTTTTTTAAAAGAAAAAGAGATATATTATTATTTTGGTGATGTTTACTTAATTTTTTGGTTATGATATAAATATACTATTTTATGACATTATGAACTAGTGTTTAATACTTTTGAGGGTTTGATATAGAGTTCATTTTTAAAGGAATATATAATCATGTAGTGGATTAATATCATGGGGATTAAAACAGTTTTGGGAAGGGTATGCTATTAAAAATATCTTATTTGGTTATATAAATACTTGGTTATATGATTGTAGGAATGATTAAAATTATTCTATGAAGGATAGGTAACATGATATAACTGATGGAAGTAATGTATATTCATATTAAATGTTATATCATGGATGATATATATATTATTAATTCCCTCACCTACTTTCATCTGTGAGTAATAATTAAAATTTTGAGGATGTAATTTATTTATGGGGTGTAAAATGTAACACCATGAAATTTTAATATATGATAATCTTTAAAAAATCAAATATGTTTTATATCTTAATCCGCATAAAATTGTGTACTTAAATAGAACCACAATATTTTTTTGATAAAATATAAATATTTATGTATGACCATTAAAACCTAGACATTGAATTGTTGAGGCTTAATAGGAGAAACCAATTTATGAAATATTTATTAAAATAAAATAAAAGATACATTAAAATGAATTAAATTCAATTGGTATAACTAAAATGACTAATAATATCAATTCATGCTTAGAAATTATTATTTTTTAATTATTTTATGGGATATTCATTTTTTATCATAAGAAACTTATGATTAATTTATAATAACATTTATTTATATTGATAATTGTTTAACAGAAATTGTTAAATTATATAAAATAAGATGAAGAATACCTTGTGTTCTAAAGAGTATTTTTTTAAAAAAATTATAATTTTATTAAAAAGTTAAATTTAAATATATTAGAATTTAAATTTAAATTAATTTAAATTATTTTTGGATTCATCGTGGTAATATCTTTAATATGATTTTATGTGGTATTTTTCCAAAAATATTGATTTTATGGTGAATAATGCAATATACCATTTTTATAAAAATTACAATTCAATGACATTATTAGTATATAAGTATGTCATAAAAAATTTAGAAACATTTTTCATTAAAAAATATTTATTTATAAGTGAAATTATAAATCAGAAAATATTTATTCTATTTTACAAAATCTTTATTAAATATTTTAGTATAATGATGATATTTTTCTCTGTATATTTATTAAATTACACTATAAAATATTATATTAAAATTAATTTTTATCACTTTTATAAATTGAATAAAATAAAATATATTTTAAATTTAGGATTCAGTGGGTCAAAATTATATAATATGGACACTTTATTTTTATTCATATAGTATTAATTACCTGTGTAAAAACTAGTTACCACGTGGTGAGATTAAAATACGATTAAATATTTTTAACTAAGTGAAAAATTATAAGCCATGTAAAAAATGGTTTTATAATGTTTTTAAGTCCTTTCTCGACATTATCCCTTACTAACTCAATTATTTCCAAATTTTGGTTCAAATTCTCTTGATATTGTCCTCCCAATATTAAAATTTTATGTGTATTTATAAAAATTCCTTCCCTTTTCACTTATAAAAGGGTCCTCTCACCACGTCATCAATACCACTCCTAAAATTTGGTTTCCTTTAAAAATTATACCATATTACATTACATTGAATACTAAATTTATTAACTTATCTTTGTTTCATAATAGTTTATCCTGAAATTTAAATTTTCAAGGGACCCTCCACAGAAATCTCAAAGTGATCAGTGCGAGTAATACCTTTTACTTAACTTCATTCATTTATATATTAACTTTGAAGGTTTAATTCATCAATTCCCATATGATGATATAAATATTAGTCATATAATTAATTTTATTATGTTAATGGAATAATAATTAACCATGTATCCCATTTTCATTATGAATAATGAATACTTGATTCATGAAAGTGTTTGGATTACCATCTCCACAAAGTTTCATGTTTCCTTTTACTTTACCACTTTAAATGGTTAAAACTAATGATTAATTTAATAAATAAGTATTATATATATAACATATTTTATATTATATAATGATACAACATATTATACACTTTTGTTTCCTTAATAGGGGCTCAGAGGGATATTACCCTAAGAGGAGATGAATCAGGGTGCGCAATGTCTTTCCCAATGAAAATAATTATTCCTCTCACCTTACCTAAATGTATATTTACCTCTCAATAATTAGATTCACTTATTATTATATTTTACCTAAAATATATATATAATTATTTATCTTTTGTGATGGTTATTCATAATGTAAATAGGGAAACAATGATTTACCTGGTTCACACTCACTAAGATACATCCAACGAGCCTGAAATAGAAAAGTTTCATACACCAAATCACTATAAAGTTGATTAATATAAATAATATTTACTCATATTTACAATAGTTTAATAACAACCCACTATCTTCCTAGGGTAACCCCCATAAATGGTCCTTTTGATTCTCACTACCGGTGCAAGCGATCACCTTAACAAAGTTTATAGATATGAATGTACCCACACTTGCTTCATTTGAAGGGATTTTTTCTTCAGGAAAAGTTTTATTATTGGTTTTTTTTCTGGACCGCTTCATCATGTTGTATGAATATACCCATTCATCATTTATTATTATTCATATAATATAACTAAAATTATTATTCTCTTTACTGATCAAATATTAATATCCTCTTCTTCTATGGAAGTGTCTTCAAAAGGTGTAAATTACTTATTCCATATATCCCCTCATACATAACTCTTATATTCCTATGATAATTATATATGAAATATGTAATATAGTCTCATGTAAAACAACCTTCAAATCTATATAACCTATTTAAATAAAGGGTCTCTATTCAAATCAAATGGACACTTTTCAGTAAAATTATTGGCCCTGAAAATCATCTGTAACTAATCATCATCTACATTTATGAATTCTTATATAATCACAGTCAATTGAACTAATTCATGGTCAATATTTTCTCAATTTTTCACCATGAATTAATTTACAATTAACTCACCTTATCAATTCTACAAACTCTTTTACATCAGGCTATTATGAGGGTCTAAAACTAAGACAAATGATTTTTGAAAAATTAAATTTCCTTTAAATAAAATCCATAGTGAATTATTCTCAAATAAACACACCATACATATAAATTAAATTTAACACATTCTGGCTATTTTTACAACAAAATAATGGAAACTATGGTTTGGTCTCTTTCTATGGGGATTTTGTCTTGTATGTCTAACTTTTGACCATGACTACCATCAAACAACACCATGAAATAATAGACTTCCCTATATCTCACAAGGATTCTCTTGGGGACACCATTAACATATCTTTTTCATTTATAACATAAATTTATTCTATTCTATAGAAAATGAAATCATTAACCATGTGTACATGGGGACTCTCGCCTCCATGGAATAATTGATTTATTTATTTTATTTTCAAAACCACCTTATATGGATAGAAATGAGAATATGTTAAATATATAACAATTTATTTATGATATAATTATGGTTTTTTAATGGAAAATTGGATACATTATAAATGATATGATCAAAAAATTATCATCATTAATTTAATCATTTAAATCAAGCATACAAAAAAAATTGAATCATTTTATGTAATATTTTTATATCCATTAATTTTCTTCTAATTAATTCCAATTATGATATATCACACTAAATAAACACTAAATAGGTTTATTATTCTTGTGTTATAATGATATTACAATTAAATCACAACACAATCATCCCATAGTATTAGTATGTTCATGATTGGGTTTGTTTAACCACCAACTTGAATAATGTTATGAATTTATTTAATGGGTGACTATTAGAACAAAATTTTTTATATAGTATATTATAAATACTTAAATAATTATTTTATTTGGTTTGAGAATTGTAAAATTATTATTAAACTCATTAATTAAGAAAACACCATTCGTTCCTTAAGAATCGCTGAAATATGATCATCATTGATTTATTCTTCATGGATTGTAACCAATAATACCATGTAATGGAAATATACATTTATAAATATCAGTGAAAATCTATTATAGTTCCTTTAATAATATTCTAATGGTTTAGTTTTTATAAATAATTTATACAAACACTATTTTTATGAAACTAGTTGAAAACAATCCAGATTATTTAAAATATTTAATAACTTAAAAAATAATATAGAGAATGGTTATAAATGAGGATTATAAATGTAAATAGATATGAGTAATTTTATTAATTAGTTTATTAATGTGACTATGATTGTGATATTAGAAGTTAGCTTCAAATGCATAGAAAATAATGGCTACGATAATGGTTTCTTCTCTCAATTTTCATCCCTTCAGACATACATCAAGTTACACACCATAATTTATTTATAACTATGTATATAATTAAAATTTAATATTTTTTTACCGTGATACTATTATTATTTATATAGTTAAAGTTTAATTTAAAAATATTTTCTTTAATGGTGTTTTAATTAAAAAGCTACTAATTTTATAATGGTCTTCTGGTTCTCATTTCTGATACTTTGAGGCATGTTACATGTTATACACCTTGATTAAATTATTTGTTGTTATATTGATTTATTATCGCATTAATATTCAATAATTTATTTTATTTTAATATTTTTTTTATATTAATTAAAATAAATTTCTCTCATTCATATTTATTTTGACTCACTTGTTACTATAGTCGAAATAATTTTTAGTAACTCAATTTTCATTAATTGAGTTATGACCGTTATGTTGAACTTATTTCATATATATTTGGTACATTATACCTTTTAATTATATTATAGGAATTCCATCATTATTTACATTCTTACCACACAAAACCCTTTTCAAATATTTCATTCTTCATGGAGAATGTTACTCGTAAGGGATATTAAAAACTAAAATATCATTTCATTGAGTTATGAGGTTTTGTCATGAAATTTTTTATTTTATCCATTGTTTCCTCCCAAATATATTTTATTATGTGGTATTTTACATGTTCCGTGAATAAGGTCACCACAACTTCGTCTCTCCCCGCGGTGATTCCCTAATCGCAGGCTCCGGAGCAATGCTCCCCCCTCTCGATCGGAGGGGGGAGCATCACGTTCAAAAGCTCATGGTAGGACTAACTTCTTGTTGTTATCCAATCCCAATTACCTCCCCTATTTTATAAAGATTCAGTTATCCCTGAAAGTCAATGAACTCTTCCAAGGATCGCCGCAGCTTTATCTCTCCTCGGTGGAGCTTAATCATGCTACAGATCTCTGCAATCTCACTTTGGTAGCTCAGTTTGGTCTTTAACACCCTTCGGTGGATGAATTAGACCGGTTTGTTTTCAATTATTTAGATCTTCAAGAGCACACGGTAGTCGAATTGATTGATAGGAGGCATCTGATGATCCAGTTTGAGATGGAGAATGATTTAATTTCTTCCTGGTCCAGAGCTCCTTGACGATGCCATGGAGAGTCGTTTCAACGGTTTCGATGGAGCTTTGATTTCCACATGCGGCGTGACCCATCGATGATGGAGACTTGGGTGAGTCTCCCCGGTCTTCCCCATTCCTTTCAAAACCCATCCATATTGTGTGCTATTGGGAACATGATAGACTGATACCTCTGCTCGGATCGAAGAACGGAGGTGGTATGTCACCCCATCTTCCCACGAATCTGCGTTGAGATTGATGTTGCATGGCCACCTATGAACTGGGTGTGGATCACAGTGGATAGGAGTTTTGGTGGAAGTATGAGGTGAGGTTTGAATCATGGATGCATTATTGTGTTGCTTGTGGATGTTTTGGAAATGTGGAAGTTCTTTGTCGCAGCAACGGCTCCACTGGTGTTTCTCAAGGGATGAAGAAAATGGGAAATGGAAACAATGGTGAACCTGCTATGGTTTTTCCATGGTTGAAGGTTCCCCTGAGCGGTATCCAATCAAGGAATGAACCAGTTGATGGCTCTTACTTATAGGGATTGTGTGCAGGTGCAACATCCAGTGGACATGTAGTAGCTGAGGTGTGATATTATGTGAATTTGGTAAGGGAAGTGGACATCAAGGAAGGGAAAGTCTAGAAAAAGGAGCAGTTTAGGTCACATGAACCAACAGTTAAGAAGGTTTTGAGCATTTAAAATATGATCTTGGTATTGCATTTTCACTTACAGTGTATAACTCTATGGATTTATGTCCCTCATGTCCGGATCTTGTGACTGAACAACATTTGGGATTGGATGCCTTGTATTTGAAGGTAGTGGATGTGTGTGTTGATGTGCTACAAAGGCGGAAGGATGATTCTAGAGCAATGGTTATCGCGGTCTCTACTAGTAACCATTTTCTTGAGCTGGAAAATGAGGAGAGTTGTCATGTAGAGGAGGTTGATGCAAGGCAAGAAGGTGGAAAGATGCAGTATGCTTTATCTAATGATGCGGAAAATAGAGAAGGTGAGATTCAGAATGTTATGAAACAACCACAATGTCTTTCTATAATTGATTCCAACAATCAACTACAACAAGAACATGGCTTGGATAAGAGCTAAAAAGATATACAGATCTCTCGAAAGTGGGGCGACATCTCTGATAGTGACAAGGATAACGATACTTGTATGGTTCGACCTTCCTACAACGATTTTGTTCAGGGTGGGAGGATGAAGGTTCCCAGGAGTGAGGATGTCATTTCTGCCCCACCACGGTGAAGGATGAGGAATGATTACTCCTCTCTTCTAAGGTCGATGTCCTCCAGATCTTCTATTGCAAAGGAAAGTTGGGCTATATAGTCCTAGAAGGAGTTTCTTACATTGTAGAAGCAAAATCTGAGAAGGAAATATTCCCTGGTTCTTAAGCATTATGAAAGTTCTGAGTGGGAATCAGCTATGGCACATGAGGAAATTTATAAGGGATGTGGTGACAGGTATGATTTTTATGATCTGTAGTTTTCTCTTCTACCATGTTTTACTTTCTTGATGCTTTTTCTTTTTTAATAAATAGTCATAGGTTTGCCTCTGGCTGAGATTTTGGGTAGTATGTGGTATTTTATAATAAAATTTATAAAAATGATGTTCTAATACGAAGAAGGAATTTAACTATTTTTATAATGCTAATTTTCAATAAAGGTAATTTTAATGTTTTTAAAAGGTTCCTTCAATAATGAATTTTTTATCTTTAGATACATCTTTAATATAGAAAATTTTCTATAATTTTCAGATATCCTTTATAGGAGATTTTTAAATTAATTTTTTTCAAAATCTTTAACTTTACTATTTCAAAAGTTACTTTCAATGTAATTATTTATGTTTTTTTTCTTCAACGTTAAAAATGTTTTAAAAAATCTATTTTAATTTTTTTTCTAAAATCTATTATAAGTTTTTACCACCATATTTTTTTTTATATTCAAAATTATATACACTCATGGAATTTATTCCACATTATTTTTCCTCTAATATAAATATTTATTTATAATTAGGGGGACTAAACTCCAATTATTAGAGAATTTTATTCTTTATACCTTCTCTAGTAATATCGTATTAAGTATTCATTTTCAAGTAATTGTTTTCATCTATAAAACAATCCATCCGAATTATCTTTATCACACAAGGGATATGTTCTTTTGGAACCATAAACCTTTATTATTTGGATGGATTCTAAAAAGGTTGATTTTCTATTAGAAGAATGATCCACCACTTCCTTTATCTTTCAGAATCATCTTACTTTATAGGCATGACTTTCTGTCAAATATATTTTATCTATAAACATTGTATATTTCATTCCTTCAATTAATGGGTGATTTCAAATTTGGAATAAATCTATTAACTAAATAAATTATTTACATAACTGTATACTCCATTCATTATACGGTGTTAGAATGAGGGATACTTAAAAAAATACAATCCATTTTTTTATTAGGAAACTATTACATATATATATATATATTATGAAAGGCATGTTTATTGATTACTTAAGAAAGTCAACTATTTATTCTTTAACTATCAATATTCTTTCTCTAGATTGGTTATGAACATGTTATTCCATTTATTGAAATGTGGAAAATTATTGGCACTCTATATATTTTTATTCCAATATATATATCTATTTAACAAGCTTATTATGTATAATTTATTAATTTTCTCATATGATGAGTTCATTAGATATAAAAAAGTAATGGCTGGAGCCTGACATTGAATACTCCCTCGATGCATTGGCTGGTATAATGAGAAAAACAAGTTTTTATATTTTGATATATGCCAACCCAAAACAAGATATATCCTAGAAATAGGGCCTTGATGATAAATTTATGATGTATAAGATAATGATTTCTTGTCTTATGCTATAAAATTTGATTTCTCGATTTATGAATTTCATCTCTATGGGACAAGTTATTGATATCCTTTCAATCTATTTTTTCCATAGTTATCCACAGATATATAATACTTTCAGTTTCATTATATAATTGTTTAATTTATTTATTATATAATCTTACCAAAATATTTATTCTCGTATTATTCTCACTTAATGATTATAAATTATTATCTCTAATTTTTACCCTAAATGATTATTTGAGATAACCCCCTCTTATGTTTCCATTTAGCCGATTTATAAATAAATTCATTAAGCATGATATGTCTAAAATGATGGAATGTGTGGAGAATTTAAAGAAGATTATAATGATTTTTTATGGATAAATATGTTCTTATATAATAGATAAAATGTCTATTTGTTGAGAAAAATGGTATTTATTAATTTTTACTTGTCATATTTCACTAAATCCTTAAAACTAAAAGCCTTTGGGAATGTATATAATTGAATATTTTATTTATTCTATGTAATTATTAGTTAGTTATGTACTAGTATATATATATTTGGAATCTACTCTAGTAGGTAATTTATCTATTTATGGAAATGGTTCTGGGAGTGTGGGTTCAGGCCACATTAGGTTTAGTATGTTTTTTCCCCTTTGATATTGGATATGGATCTTTTTAGATATCATAAAACTATCACATAAATTTTATTTTTAGGTAAATTATTGTTTGTATTATTGATTTAATGAATATATATGTATTTATGTGTGTGTGTCTTTGTGTGTGTATATCAAAACCCATACACACACATGTATTCAAAATGAACACCCTCAAATAGACACATGCTTGCACACTTAAAAACATCTATGGATTTAATAAATGACACAAACATAAAAATAAACACAAACAATAGATAATCAGACTAAGAAACATATATAAAACAACCACTCACTCACTTACATACACATAATATACACAGGAACACCGATATGTATATTTATAAAGAGATAATTTATATTTATTTATGTGTGTTTTTTTACACAGACACACACACACACACACATATATATATATATCTCTATAACCATGCATGTAGAAAGATTTTCATGCATGTGTGTGTGTATATGATTGTGTGCATGCATATGTAAATTTTTTGTCAAATAACTAATACACATGACACACATATAAATGAATGAGTTTATATATTCAAAGTACTGATGGACTGTACATATAATATTGTGATGAAAAAATATTATATGAAAAATAAAAAATATCTTGTGGTCCAAAACATATAAATAGGAAAGAATATTTAATTATATATGGGGTGGGGATATTAGATGAAAGGTTAATCAGTGGTGTTAGTAGTTTGATGAAGAAAAAATTTATGTGAAAATATATCATAGTTTTCTATAAAAAAATTCATATATAAATTATATGATGGTTTATTATAAAACGACTATATATAGAATATAATTATTTTAAATGAAAACCATCATAAATAATTAATATATTTTGTTTTTTAAAAAAAATCATATAATTTCCCAAGCATGAAATTTTAGTTTTAAATAATACATGATTAATTTATAGAATAATTGGAATCATATATATGATATATAATAGTTTATTTAGAATCATTATATAAACTTATCCTTTTGTTCTTACATATGATGGATTTAATAAGTATTTTCATATTTATGGAATCATATATACCTATTTATTAATTTAGTGTAATATGTAAAACATTTATAACCCATATGATAACATATATAAAATACACAATGTATCTATTCAAAACATAACATTTATAGCATAATAAACACACATATAAACAAATCATAAAATATTTATTTAGAAAATTTTAAATTTCACTTATATATATGATGATCATGGAACATTTAAAATATAAAAATAATTTATAATATATAACATTAAAGTTAGAAATAAAACAAATTGAATTCATATTATAGAAAAATTTAACATCCAAAATCCATGTTCAAACTAAATATAAAATTTATAAGATTTTTTAGCCACTCATTTTCATTTTTTTCTATAAATTATTTAATGGATTTTATTCTATAATTTACGTGTAAGTATATTTTAAATAAAAATGCAGTTCTTAATTTTTCAAATTATTTATCAGGAGTGATAATATATATAAACAATTATTAATAAGTAGAGTCAAATAGACCCTTGTGTCAGGATAAATTAGAGTACAAATATTAAAAAAGAAAACATTAAAGGGTTTAATCTCAAATAAATGGGTTTTTAGAACTATATATAAAGTAAGGTGATACACATATCTCAAGATATTTGGAATAACCTTTACACTATGGATGATAAATAATATATATATATATATATATTTAGTGATGGAGATCTACTGGATTTATTCTGATATGTTAATATATGGATTTTCTGATCGAAGGATAATTCCAATATATCACTCCCTAGGATTGATTTTTCCTTCCATGATAAACCCCTTTCCCTTTATTTCTTTATCCATCCTTGATTTCTTTTTTACCTCTCTTCCCTCTACAAGATCCCAATTTCCACTCTTTATAACCCCACTTTTATAACTAATTATAATGTTTAATAAATTCATGTTGTTATAAAATAAGTGAATAATAGTATTAAATTAGGAATCATTAAAATTTTAAGGTAGATAAATTAATAAATTATTTATAAATTATTTATAATTAAAAATTTATATTAAAAAATAAGTTGAAAACTTTTATATAAATTTAAAATTATATTCTAAAATTTTAACAAATTATAATTTTTTATATTTTCATTTAACTAATTTTGTTTAGTTTAATTCTCAGATTCATCATGGTAAAGAGAGGGAGGGATGGGAGGAGAGCTACCTGTATTTTGTGTGAGTAGTATTCTTCTTTATGGGGTTATATATAGACATCAATTTAATGTAAAAAAATAAATAACATTACCTATTAAAATGATCATAGAATATAAAACAAATTAATGTAAAAATATGAAAATTAGGTACCCAAATGAATAATAGAATAATTGATTTTTAACATGGAAAATTTGAATATTTTTGTAACACCCCGAGATTTTATGAAAAATATTCTTTTTAATTTCATTAATGTCTTGTGTTATACGCTACACCAAAAGGAGCTTTCACAACACACATCTCTGACCTCGCTTGAATTACACGCAATCGCGACCTTCCACGATAGCGTGTGTTGTACGCAACACCAAGTTTCACTAAACAACGATATGCTATTAAAATATTATTAAAACTAGCCGTTATGAATAGTAATAACCACTTTTTGAAATTTTGTAAATTTTATTTTTGGACTTCATTTTTGGATTCGGAATATCGAAATTGGCTTAGGGTGAAATTTTGGTGATTTTCGGATAACTTTCATATTTTGATGAATAGTGAAAATTACTAAATTTTAATTAAAAACAACTTTTTCAATCGAAATAATTAATAGTGATAAATTATTAATTTGAGTGGTTTTAAAGTATATTTAGAATATATTTTTACAATTTAATACAATGTTGGTCATTGGATGTAATTTCACATTTAAACCAGTTATAAACAAGTGTCAATCTTTTGATAGTTATTATCTCTTAAAAACACGCCTTTTGTTTTGACGACGGGAATTAATTTTTAAATTAATTAATGCAACTGATATGTTTTGAATTTGGTAAAATAGAAATCATTTTTGAGTTCATAATATCAAATATATCTTAGGCCTAATTTTTGGTATTTTTCTGAAAACTTTCAATTTTTGATGAATAGTGAAACAACTAAGTGGTAGGTTAAAAACTGAATTTTGTATAAAACTTAATTTTACCGCTTCTGTGAATGGAATTTCAAAAATCCGACAGACACGGTTGATGTAGTAAGTAAAATGTGGTTCAATGAGATAAAAATAATTTTTTGGTGAATAGTGACTTTTTACTTTTTTTACCGCGGTTAATAGTAAATAGGGTAACTAAGGGTAAATATGATATTACTATTACCCTAACACAAGTCCTAATTCTATTGGATAAGTGTAATTCGACCAAAAACAACCTTATGAATATAATATGACCATTTAGGTCCACTTGGATTAGATTATGACATTTAATATTATTTTATTTAATGAATAGTTCAAATAGTTAAAATCAAAGTTTAATAACTAAAACATTTTTAATATGGGTTTATACATAAGATAAATTCGACTATAAATATTCATTAGAAATCTAAAACGATTTATTACATAATGATATTTTATTTATAATTTTTAGACTTTAAATAAATTAATTTATTTATGACACAACGATGATGCAGTAATTACCCTTTTAAGGAAATGTTAACATAATTGATGTTATAAATGCTCAAATAAATGTAATTTGAGACTTTTTATGAATTCCACTAATTTTCTAGGTTACTATGATATATTATTGTTGATTTAATCAACTTGGTTCCAACATATAATTCTGTTATGACTTTCACAAAAATTATATATCAAATAGTGTCAAAATTGACACAAAATAGTTTTTAAATAAAATATTATATTATTAATTGATATTTTATTCCTAAAAATATAAGGTTTGACCAAATGACTTAGATAAGGATATATATATATTAATAATAAACAACTTTGGGTTCGTTTGGCATGTTATAGTAAGTGTATTAACCTTATAGTGTAAAAACACAAGAAGACGCGGTAAAAGTTAAATTATTTAACTTAGAGTTAAATCTAAATGATAAGGTTAAAATAATAACCTAAACTTGTCTAAATATTATTGGTTGATATTATTTCGACCCATACCCACTTTACCTTCGAAATAAGACCCTTTGGAACCATTATAAACCGATTTTGACTTTAATATAAAATAATATTTTGAGGTATTCCTAAGGTGCCCCTCTCCTCCCTTATAAAAGGGCACCTCCTCCCCCTCCTCCTCACACCCATTAGAGCACTCAAGATCGGCCAAACCCTGCCAAAATCCCTTCTCCACTTCCCTAGAATAATCCTAGAGGTCCTGGTCTTCTTCAAAGACCAATCTTAGTTCCCTAAGTGGAGGATTCAAAGAGGCGTTTCAAAGAAGAGGTAATATCCATTACCGATCTTTTCAATTTCTTTCTTCTTAAACTTCTTCTTCTTTAGTTGTTTCATGATAAAGTAATAAAATAAGTATTACTTACATACTAATATGTTATTATAAATATGAAACAATCCTAATTCACCTTCTATCCATCCTACGGAAAAATGAAATCACCGCGCGTGCGTACGTACGGAATACCGTCTCCACGCCGTGGTGTACTCTATTTTCCACCATCACCTTACAAGGATGGGTATAATGGTGTAATGAGTAACTATATATGATTATTATAAAGTGATATTGATACTGAAATAGTATAAATACATAAAAATACAATTCCACGATCATGGGAACAATATCGTCGCCCGTGCGTACGTACGGAATACCGTCTCCACGATGTGATGCGACTCGTTCTACATGATCATCATTACATAGTAATTATATAAATGAATTTAATGAATAAATATGATATATGTTACACTAATACAATTCTGGATATAAGATATCTATAACCTTAAAAGAAGAATAAGAATTTTTCAGCAAAACACGCATAAGAACAAAATGCAATAAAGACCCGAGTAACAAGTAACAATGAAATATTACAAATAAGAAGCTAAGAATATGACCATATATGATATCATATCAATATGTATGATTCTGGAATAAGTAAATAACATTATTTAAACCATTATACAGGAGCTTCGGACACGTACAAAGCAAATCGGACCTAAGGTAAGGGAAATATCACAATCTCACTTTTATCTGAGATTGTTTTTACTTTGGTAATTACTGGGGTGTATTTTATCATCCACATCCATGTTACCTCAATATGTAATATTATTTCCATACTTATACAATATTTTATATCCAATTTTACCCTTCGGTGAGTTTTTAGTAAAAGATATGAAAGGAATATTTTGTCGTTTTTCGTACGAGGTACTTTTTGACTTTTCTGACAAAAGTACGAAGAATGTTTTTTTAACTTATACGGCATGAATGGATTTTTAAAACATTATTTCCAAAAATATTCCTTTACAAGTTTTCAAGTTTATTTTTAATCAACTTCTTTTAGTTTAAAATTTTATGACATGTTAAGAAAGGAAAAGTGTTTTTGAAGTAGAAAGGATATTTTCCTCAAGAATGAAGTTCAAGTGTTTTATCAAAATTATTTTCCATCTAAGATAATAAAGGGTTCTGTTTTTTTCCCTATTATTACACTGATTTGATTATGTTTTGATGTAATTATTTATGAATTCCTTTATCATATATGAATTTTTTTATGATGTCATGATGTTTAAGATTCCCATTTTTATTACATGGGTTATGAAATGATGTATGGTTTATGATTTTGTGGCACACATAAGAATGGTATCATTATGAGAGGGGTGGGACCTATATCTCCCTCCAATGAATTGGGTAAAGATTTTATATCTCATGAGATAGACATGGCTGGAATGGTAGGTTATACCGGTTCAGTGAAACAGGACTGAAACGAGGGTTACTCGATTCAGAAAGGGACTTTGTCCACTAAGATAGTCTTGGCAATGAGTCTTGACTAACAAGAAATGATTCTCTATGATTATGTGTGTATGACACAAAGTTTCATGTTTTAAGTTATGATTATTGTGATTACATTTCACTTCCATGATTTATCCCATGTTATGAAATTATGCTCTCTTTTGCAGGTTAAGATTTCCAAAATGTTATGTTCTTATGAATACGATGTGATTGATATTTCTTTTGTTTACCCTTACTGAGAATTTGAGCTCACCCTTTTATGTTTTCTTTTCCCCAGGATATAAAGAAAGGTTTTAGGTAAAAAAAAGGAAGATCTTTATAGGAGATGTTGAAGATCTTTCACCACGATTAGAAGATTACGTTCCGAGTTTCCAAAGACACTAAACTATTACGATCCTTGTGTGTGTTTTTTTGTTATGTACTAAGTATTCCGCAAATGTAATGTAATGTCCATATACGTCAGGCTTCGGGTCTACACAGTTGGTATCAGAGGAAAGGTTTAGTCAACCTTTTGAAACTAGGATTCGAAAATGTTAGTGAGATCCCTAGAGATATTTCTAAGGTATGTCTAGGGATGTCATTAAGGTTAAGTATACGTATAGGTTATAGTCCTAGAATTGCGGTAACGATCTTAGAATTTAACCTAAGAAGTTAGATATTGAGGATACTCCCCCTTTATAATGATGTTTTCCCTAGCATGATTTTTGCCTCTCACACTATTCTTTTTGAGTTTTAGACGATGGCTGGAACCCGAAGGAACAGTGTTGATCAATGCAATGGACAATGCAATGACTGTCCTCCTGAACAAACAAATGTTATGGGAGATGGAGTGCAAAATCTTATTGCTATACTTACACAAGCTATGAATCATTCTGGACTTCCAAATGAGCAAGGAAGGGAACAATATTCTATTGAGTCCTTCATGAGGCAATGTCCACCTTCTTTCAGTGGGACTTCCGATCCACTTGTTGCTGAACAATGGATCAGTACCACTGAAAACATATTTTCAGTTCTTCAATGTTCTGAACATGATGAAGTCATCTTAGCAGTATATCGTTTGGAAGGTGAAGCTGATCAATGGTGGAATCTTATCAAGAATACGAGGCCAAGAGATGAAATTGAGTCCATGGAATGGGACGAGTTAAAGAACTTGTTTTTCAGTAAGTACTTCCCTCGTATTCTTCGAACAAAGATGGAAAAAGAGTTTCTTGATCTAAAGAAAAAGGATGATGAATCTGTTGGTATATACGAAGCGAATTTTACAAGACTTGTAAGGTATGCATCTGGCATTATCATCCAACCTGAAAGTAAAGTTGATCGATTTTTCAATGGCTTAAAACCAAGTCTTCGAAGGGCATTAGCTATAAGAGACTTTAGTAGCTATGAAGAAATTGTGCGTTGTGCTATCAAGGTAGAAATGGAAGTTGGTGTTACATATCCATCCCATGTTTTTTACAAGAAACGAAAAATGGAGTTCAAGGAGAAATCTCAGAATAATGGCGAAAAGAAGATGAATGTTTCCTTATGCTCAAAGTGTTGAAAGAAGCATGGTGGAGATTGTCTTAAAGGGACTAGAAAATGTTTTAAGTGTGGAAAAGAAGGTCATCGAGCAGCTGAGTGTCGAAGTAATGGAAAAAGGGTATCTAATGATGTGAATAAAGAAAAGACTGCAGAGAACGCACCACTAACACTTCAATGTTTCAAGTGCAAGGAGATGGGACATTATGCCAATAAATGACCTAATCCAAGGGTTAGTGGTGATCAACATGAGCAACCACTTAAGGGAAAGGACAAAGGGAAGTCACATGCAATCACTATTGGCGATGTTGAATAAGACAACGATGTGGTGGAATGATTAAGTGCTTATGTAATGGGATTCCAAAATAATGTTGTATCATGGAGTATTGGAATATTTATGTATAGGTCTAATGTTGTATTCAAAGTGATTGAGATATTTTTGGAAATAAGATGATATGCGCATAATGAAGGTAAAACGAGAAAATGAAATATTTAACAGTATTCATGAGCTCATGATTGATATAAGGACTAAGTGATATCATGGTTTGAGTATATAGAATTTTGAGGATTTTGTTATGTAGAAAGTGTTAACTTTTAACTGCATTCATGTTTTCACTATGGTTCAATGGGTATTCATTCTTCAAGAGAATACATGATTAAGGTATTCACATGTTTGTAATTTGACCAACAAGATATATCTTATGATATATGGGGGATAAATGATGGCATTCACGTGATTATTCTGTGACATTTCAAGTAATCATTTTCTTTATACTATGAGCTTGGTCCGAAGTATTTTAGATAATCCTAAAGATTAGAATGGATTATGTTGGACATAAGTTAGGATAAAACGTTTTTCGATATTATTGATGGGATGTTATAGTAATATAGCTTTAGAAAAAGGATAACCTGCAGAACGGGCGATAACCCATCGCGTCGGACAAGGCTGTGGGAATCGAACCCACAACCGAAGTGCGACTGGCCTTTATCGCCTACCAATGGCCTACAGGAAGTCCCTGTTTAGTAGAAACTAGTTTTATTATATTATGCAGTATGATATATGAATTATAAGTCCATTTTAGGAACCATATATGATTAATGTCACTATAGAATGACTTATATATATTTAATAACTTTTGCTAACCTTTTGTTTGAGACAGATGGAATGACCCGTCATTCTATCACATGATCTGCTAACACTTCACGAATAACAAATTCAACTTCATTTATTTAAGAGATGAAGTGGAAATTGTTCAAGGCACGAACAACAGTGAGATTGTACCAAAATAAAATAAGTATTTATTCTAATTCAAATTCTTCAACTTTAGGGAAATGATCTTGAAAACCAAAAATGTTGTCCTAGTGCTCTTCTATCTGATTAATGAGATGGTACCTTAGATCGTCACAAATTTATGGATTTGTGATTGTTGGATTTTCCATAGCCATGTTCTCTACCACTCTCCATCAGAACATGATAGTTAGATTTTTCTTCCATATCCATATTTTCACCTATGTGGAAACCCAGTGATTAGTTTATTTGGGTAACCGTTACGTTTCATACTTTTGTTTTTAAAGATTGGTTTTGTATTCCTTTTTACGATGTGGGTTTCTATTAAAGAGACTTTCAAGTAGTAAACCATTTATAACCCCGATGAATTTCGAGGGCGAAATTCATTTTAAGGGGGGTAGAATGTAACACCCCGAGATTTTATGAAAAATATTCTTTTTAATTTCATTAATGTCTTGTGTTATACGCTACACCGAAAGGAGCTTTCACAACACACATCTCTGACCTGGCTTGAATTACACGCAATCGCGACCTTCCACGATAGCGTGTGTTGTACGCAACACCAAGTTTCACTAAACAACGATATGCTATTAAAATATTATTAAAACTAGCCTTTATGAATAGTAATAACCACTTTTTGAAATTTTGTAAATTTTATTTTTGGACTTCATTTTTGGATTCGGAATATCGAAATAGGCTTAGGGTGAAATTTTGGTGATTTTCGGATAACTTTCATATTTTGATGAATAGTGAAAATTACTAAATTTTAATTAAAAATAACTTTTTCAATCAAAATAATTAATAGTGATAAATTATTAATTTGAGTGGTTTTAAAGTATATTTATAATATATTTTTACAATTTAATACATTGTTGGTCATTGGATGTAATTTCACATTTAAACCAGTTATAAACAAGTGTCAATCTTTTGACAGTTATTATCTCTTAAAAACACGCCTTTTGTTTTGACGACAGGAATTAATTTTTAAATTAATTAGTGCAACTGATATTTTTTGAATTTGGTAAAATAGAAATCATTTTTGAGTTCATAATATCAAATATAGCTTAGGCCTAATTTTTGCTATTTTTCTGAAAACTTTCAATTTTTGATGAATAGTGAAACCACTATGTGGTAGGTTAAAAACTGAATTTTGCATAAAACTTAATTTTACCGCTTCTGTGAATGGAATTTCGAAAATCCGACAGACACGGTTGATATCAGTAAGTAAAATGTGGTTCAATGAGATAAAAATAATTTTTTGGTGAATAGTAACTTTTTACTTTTTTACCGCGGTTAATAGTAAATAGGGTAACTAAGGGTAAATATGATATTAATATTACCCTAACACATGTCCTAATTCTATTGGATAAGTGTAATTCGACCAAAAACAACCTTATTAATATAATATGACCATTTAGGTCCACTTGGATTAGATTATGACCTTTAATATTATTTTATTTAATGAATAGTTAAAATAGTTAAAATCAAAGTTTAATAACTAAAACATTTTTAATATTGGTTTACACATAAGATAAATTCGACTATAAATATTCATTAGAAAGCTAAAACGATTTCCTACAAAATGATATTTTATTTATAATTTTTAGACTTTAAATAAATTAATTTATTTATGAGACAACGATGATGCAGTAATTACACTTTTAAGGAAATGTTAACATAATTGATGTTATAAATACTCAAATAAAAGTAATTTGAGACTTTTTATGAATTCCACTAATTTTCTAGGTTACTATAATATATTAGTGTGGATTTAATCAACTTGGTACGAACATATAAGTCTGTTATGACTTTCACAAAAATCATATATCAAATAGTGTCAAAATTGACACAAAATAGTTTTTAAATAAAATATTATATTATTAATTGTTATTTTATTCCTAAAAATCTAAGGTTCGGCCAAATGAATTAGATAAGGATATATATATTAATAATAAACAACTTGGGGTTCGTTTGGAATGTTATAGTAAGTGTATTAACTTTATAGTGTAAGAACACAAGAAGACACGGTAAAAGTTAAATTATTTAACTTAGAGTTCAATCTAATTGATAAGGTTAACATAATAACCTAAACTTGTCTAAATCTTATTGGTTGATAGGATTTCGACCCATCCCCACTTTACCTTCGAAATAAGACCCTTTGGAACCATTATAAACCGATTTTGACTTTAATATAAAATAATATTTTGAGGTATTCCTAAGGTGCCCCTCTCCTCCCTTATAAAAGGGCACCTCCTCCACCTCCTCCTCACACCAATTTGAGCACTCAAGATTGGAAAAACCCTGCCAAAATCCCTTCTACACTACCCTAGAATAATCCTAGAGGTCCTGGTCTTCTTCAAAGACCAATATTAGTTCCCTAAGTGGAGGATTCAAAGAGGCGTTTCAAAGAAGAGGTAATATCCATTACCGATCTTTTCAATTTCTTTCTTCATCAACTTCTTCTTCTTTAGTTGTTTCATGATAAAGTAATAAAATCAGTATTACTTACATACTGATATGTTATTATAAATATGAAACAACCCTAATTAACCTTCTATCCATCCTACGGAAAAATGAAATCACGGCGCGTGCGTACGTACGGAATACCGTCTCCACGCCGTGGTGTACTCTATTTTCCACCATCACCTTACAAGGATGGGTATAATGGAGTAATGAGTAACTATATATGATTATTATAAAGTTATATTGATACTGAAATAGTATAAATACACTTAAATACAATTCCACGATCATGGGAACAATATCGTCGCTCGTGCGTACGTATGGAATACCGTCTCCACGATGTGATGCGACTCGTTCTACATGATCATCATTACATAGTAATTATATAAATGAATTGAATGAATAAATATGATATATGTTACACTAATACCATTCTGGATATAAGGTATCGATAACCTTAAAAGAAGAATAAGAATTTTTCGGCAAAACACGCATAAGAACAAAAGGCAATAAAGACCCGAGTAACAAGTAACAATGAAATATTACTAATAAGAAGCTAAGAATATGACCATATATGATATCATATCAATATGTATGATTCTGGAATAAGTCAATAACATTATTTAAACCATTATACAGGAGCTTTGGACACGTACAAAGCAAATTGGACCTAAGGTAAGGGAAATATCACAATCTCACTTTTATCCGAGATTGTTTTTACTTTGGTAATTACTGGGGTGTATTTTATCATCCACATCCATGTTCCCTCAATATGTAATATTATTTCCATAATTCTACAATAGTTTATATCCAATTTTACCCTTCGGTGAGTTTTTAGTAAAAGATATGAAAGGAATCTTTTGTCGTTTTTCGTACGAGGTACTTTTTGACTTTTCCGACAAAAGTACGAAGAATGTTTTTTTAAATTAAACGGCATGAATGGATTTTTAAAACATTATTTCCAAAAAGATTCCTTTAAAAGTTTTCCAGTTTATTTTTAATCAACTTCTTTTAGTTTAAAATTGTATTACATGTTAAGAAAGGAAAAGTGTTTTTGAAGTAGAAAGGATATTTTCCTCAAGAATGAAGTTCAAGTGTTTTATCAAAATTATTTTCCATCTAAGATAATAAAGGGTTCTGTTTTTATCCCTATTATTACATTGATTTGATTGTGTTGTGATGGAATTATTTATGAATTCCTTTATCATATATGAATTTTTTTATGATGTCATGATGTTTAAGATTCCCATTTTTATTACATGGGTTATGCAATGATGTATGGTTTATGATTTTGTGGCACACATAAGAATGGTATCATTATGAGATGGGTGGGACCTATATCTCCCCCCAATGCATTGGGTAAAGATTTTATATCTCATGAGATAGACATGGCTGGAATGGTAGGTTATCCCGGTTTAGTGAAACTGGACTGAAACGAGGGTTACTCGATTCAGAAAGGGACTTTGTCCACTAAGATAGTCTTGGCAATGAGTCTTGACTAACAAGAAATGATTCTCTATGATTATGTGTGTATGCCACAAAGTTTCATGTTTTAAGTTATGATTATTGTGATTACATTTCACTGCCATGATTTATCCCATGTTATGAAATTATTCTCTCTTTTGCAGGTTAAGATTTCCAAATTGTTATGTTCTAATGAATACGATGTGATTGATATTTCTTTTGTTTACCCTTACTGAGCATTTGAGCTCACCATTTTATGTTTTCTTTTCCCCGGGATATAAAGAAAGGTTTTAGGTAAAAAAAGGAAGATCTTTATAGGAGATGTTGAAGATCTTTCACCACTATTAGAAGATTACGTTCCGAGTTTCCAAAGACACTAAACTATTACAATCCTTGTGTGTGTGTTTTTTTTGTTATGTACTAAGTATTCCGCAAATGTAATGTAATGTCCATGTACGTCAGGCTTCGGGTCTATACAGTTGGTATCAGAGGAAAGGTTTAGTCAACCTTTGGAAATTAGGATTCGAAAATGTTAGTGAGATCCCTAGAGATATTTCTAAGGTATGTCTAGGGATGTCTTTAAGGTTAAGTATACGTATAGGTTATAGTCCTAGAATTGCGGTAACGATCTTAGAATTTAACCTAAGAAGTTAGATATTGAGGATACTCCCCCTTTATAATGTTTTTTCCCTAGCATGATTTTTGCCTCTCACACTATTCTTTTTGGGTTTTAGATGATGGCTGGAACCCGAAGGAACCGTGTTGATCAATGCAATGGACAATGCAATGATTGTCCTCCTGAACAAAAAAATGTTATGGGAGATGGAGTGCAAAATCTTATTGCTATACTTATACAAGCTATGAATCATTCTGGACTTCCAAATGAGCAGAGAAGGGAACAATATTCTATTGAGTCCTTCATGAGGCAACGTCCACCTTCTTTTAGTGGGACTTCCGATCCACTTGTTGCTGAACAATGGATCAGTACCACTGAAAAGATATTTTCAGTTCTTCAATGTTCTGAACATGATAAAGTCATCTTAACAGTATATCGTTTGGAAGGTGAAGCTGATCAATGGTGGAATATTATCAAGAATACGAGGCCAAGAGATGAAATTGAGTCCATGGAATGGGACGAGTTCAAGAACTTGTTTTCCAGTAAGTACTTCCCTCGTATTCTTCGAACAAAGATGTAAAAGGAGTTTCTTGAGATAAAGCAAAAGGATGATGAATCTGTTGGTATATACGAAGCGAATTTTACAAGACTTGCAAGGTATGCATCTGGCATTATCATCCAACCTGAAAGTAAAGTTGATCGATTTTTCATTGGCTTAAAACCAAGTCTTCGAAGGGCATTAGCTATAAGAGACTTTAGTAGCTATGAAGAAATTGTGCGTTGTGCTATCAAGGTAGAAATGGAAGTTGGTGATACATATCCATCTCATGTTTTTTACAAGAAACGAAAGATGGAGTTCAAGGAGAAATCTCAGAATAATGGTGAAAAGAAGATGAATGTTTCCTTATGCTCAAAGTGTGGAAATAAGCATGGTGGAGATTGTCTTAAAGGGTCTAGAAAATGTTTTAAGTGTGGAAAAGAAGGTCATCGAGCAGCTGAGTGTCTAAGTTATGGAAAAAGGGTTTCTAATGATGTGAATAAAGAAAAGACTACAGAGAACGCA
Source organism: Viscum album (assembly GCA_963277665.1). Classification (NCBI taxonomy): domain Eukaryota; kingdom Viridiplantae; phylum Streptophyta; class Magnoliopsida; order Santalales; family Viscaceae; genus Viscum; species Viscum album. The sequence continues at coordinate 2,043,818,607 of OY728123.1, forward strand.
CCACTAACACTTCAATGTTTCAAGTGCAAGGAGATGGGACATTATGCTAATAAATGCCCTAATACAAGGGTTAGTGATGATCAACATGAGCAACCACTTAAGGCAAAGGACAAAGGGAAGTCACATGCAATCACTATTGGCGATGTTGAATATGACAACGTTGTGGTGGAATGATTAAGTGTTTATGCAATGGGATTCCAAAATAATGTTGTATCATGGAGTATTGGAATATTTATGTATAGGTCTAATGTGGTATTCAATGTGATTGAGATATTTTTGGAAATAAGATGATATGCGCATAATGAAGGTAAAACGAGAAAATGAAATATTTAACAGTATTCATGAGCTCATGATTGATATAAGGACTAAGTGATATCATGGTTTGAGTATATAGAATTTTGAGGATTTTGGTATGTAGAAAGTGTTAACTTTTAACTGCATTCATGTTTTCACTAAGGTTCAATGGGTATTCATTCTTCAAGAGAATACATGATTAAGTTATTCACATGTTTGTAATTTGACCAACAAGATATATCTTATGATATATGGGGGATAAATGATGGAATTCACGTGATTATTCTGTGACATTTCAAGTAATCATTTTCTTTATACTATGAGCTTGGACCGAAGTATTTTAGATAATCCTAAAGATTAGAATGGATTATGTTGGACATAAGTTAGGATAAAACGTTTTTCGATATTATTGATGGGATGTTATAGTAATATAGATTTAGAAAAAGGATAACATGCAGGACGGGCGACAACCCATCGCGTCGGACAAGGCTGTGGGAATCGAACCCACAACCGAAGTGCGACTGGCCTTTATCGCCTACCACTGGCCTACAGGAAGTCCCTGTTTAGTAGAAACTAGTTTTATTATATTAAGTAGTATGATATATGAATTATATGTCCATTTTAGGAACCATATATGATTAATCTCACTATAGAATGACTTATATATATTTAATAACTTTTGCTAACCTTTTGTTTGAGACAGATGGAATGACCCGTCATTCTATCACATGATCTGCTAACACTCCACGAATAACAAATTCAACTTCATTTATTTAAGAGATGAAGTGGAAATTGTTCAAGGCACGAACAACAGAGAGATTGTACCAAAATAAAATAAGTATTTATTCTAATTCAAATTCTTCAACTTTAAGGAAATGATCTTGAAAACCAAAAATGTTGTCCTAGTGCTCTTATATCTGATTAATCAGATGGTACCTTAGATCATCACAAATTTATGGATTTGTGATTGTTGGATTTTCCATATCCATGTTCTCTACCACTCTCCATCAGAACATTATGGTTAGATTTTTCTTCCATATCCATATTTTCACCTACGTGGAAACCCAGTGATTAGTTTATCTGGGTAACCATTACGTTTCATACTTTTGTTTTTAAAGATTGGTTTTGGTATTCCTTTTTACGATGTGGGTTTCTATTAAAGAAACTTTCAAATAGTAAACCATTTATAACCCCGATGAATTTCGAGGGCGAAATTCATTTTAAGGGGGGTAGAATGTAACACCCCGAGATTTTATGAAAAATATTCTTTTTTATTTCATTAATGTCTTGTGTTATACGCTACACCAAAAGGAGCATTCACAACACACATCTCTGACCTGGCTTGAATTACACGCAATCGCGACCTTCCACAATAGCGTGTGTTGTACGCAACACCAAGTTTCACTAAACAATGATATGCTATTAAAATATTATTAAAACTAGCCATTATGAATAGTAATAAACACTTTTTGAAATTTTGTAAATTTTATTTTTGGACTTCATTTTTGGATTCGGAATATCGAAATTGGCTTAGGGTGAAATTTTGGTGATTTTCGGATAACTTTCATATTTTGATGAATAGTGAAAATTACTAAATTTTAATTAAAAATAACTTTTTCTATCAAAATAATTAATAGTGATAAATTATTAATTTGAGTGGTTTTAAAGTATATTTAGAATATATTTTTACAATTTAATACAATGTTGGTCATTGGATGTAATTTAACATTTAAACCAGTTATAAACAAGTGTCAATCTTTTGATAGTTATTATCTCTTAAAAACACGCCTTTTGTTTTGACGACGGGAATTAATTTTTAAATTAATTAATGCAACTGATATGTTTTCAATTTGGTAAAATAGAAATCATTTTTGAGTTCATAATATCAAATATATCTTAGGCCTAATTTTTGGTATTTTTCTGAAAACTTTCAATTTTTGATGAATAGTGAAACCACTAAGTGGTAGGTTAAAAACTGAATTTTGCATAAAACTTAATTTTACCGCTTCTGTGAATGGAATTTCGAAAATCCGACAGACACGGTTGATATCAGTAAGTAAAATGTGGTTCAATGAGATAAAAATAATTTTTTGGTGTATAGTAACTTTTTACTTTTTTTACCGCGGTTAATATTAAATAGGGTAACTAAGGGTAAATATGATATTACTATTACCTTAACACATGTCCTAATTCTATTGGATAAGTGTAATTCGACCAAAAACAACCTTATGAATATAATATGACCATTTAGGTCCACTTGGATTAGATTATGACATTTAATATTATTTTATTTAATGAATAGTTAAAATAGTTAAAATCAATGTTTAATAACTAAAACATTTTTAATATGGGTTTATACAGAAGATAAATTCGACTATAAATATTCATTAGAAAGCTAAAACGATTTCCTACATAATTATATTTTATTTATAATTTTTAGACTTTAAATATATTAATTTATTTATGACACAACAATGATGCAGTAATTACCCTTTTAAGGAAATGTTAACATAATTGATGTTATAAATGCTCAAATAAATGTAATTTGAGACTTTTTATGAATTCCACTAATTTTCTAGTTTACTATGATATATTACTGTTGATTTAATAAACTTTGTTCGAACATATAATTCTGTTATGACTTTCACAAAAATCATATATTAAATAGTGTCAAAATTGATACAAAATAGTTTTTAAATCAAATATTATATTATTAATTGTTATTTAATTCATAAAAATCTAAGGTTCGGCCAAATGACTTAGATAAGGATATATATATTAATAATAAACAACTTGGTGTTCTTTTGGCATGTTATAGTAAGTTTATTAACTTTATAGTGTAAGAACACAAGAAGATACTTAAAAGTTAAATTATTTAACTTAGAGTTAAATCTAATTGATAAGGTTAAAATAATAACCTAAACTTGTCTAAATCTTATTGTTTGAAAGTATTTAGACCCATCCCCACTTTACCTTCGAAATAAGACCCTTTGGAACCATTATAAACCGATTTTGACTTTAATATAAAATAATATTTTGAGGTATTCCTAAGGTGCCCCTCTCCTCCCTTATAAAAGGGCGCCTCCTCCCCCTCCTCCTCACACCAATTTGAGCCCTCAAGCTCGGCCAAACCCTGCCAAAATCCCTTCTCCACTTCACTATAATAATCCTAGAGGTCCTGGTCTTCTTCAAAGACCAATATTAGTTCCCTAAGTGGAGGATTCAAAGAGGCGTTTCAAAGATGAGGTAATATCCATTACCGATCTTTTCAATTTCTTTCTTCATCAACTTCTTCTTCTTTAGTTGTTTCATGATAAAGTAATAAAATCAGTATTACTTACATACTGATATGTTATTATAAATATGAAACAACCCTAATTCACCTTCTATCCATCCTACGGAAAAATGAAATCACCGCGCGTGCGTACGTACGGAATACCGTCTCCACGCCGTGGTGTACTCTATTTTCCACCATCACCTTACAAGGATGGGTATAATGGAGTAATGAGTAACTATATATGATTATTATAAAGTGATATTGATACTGAAATAGTATAAATAAACTTAAATACAATTCCACGATCATGGGAACAATATCGTCGCTCGTGCGTACGTACGGAATACCGTCTCCACGATGTGATGCGACTCGTTCTACATGATCATCATTACATAGTAATTATATAAATGAATTGAATGAATAAATATGATATATGTTACACTAATACCATTCTGGATATAAGGTATCTATAACCTTAAAAGAAGAATACGAGTTTTTCGGCAAAACACGCATAAGAACAAAAGGCAATAAAGACCCGAGTAACAAGTAACAATGAAATATTACTAATAAGATGCTAAGAATATGACCATATATGATATCATATCAATATGTATGATTCTGGAATAAGTCAATAACATTATTTAAACCATTATACAGGAGCTTTGGACACGTACAAAGCAAATTGGACCTAAGGTAAGGGAAATATCACAATCTCACTTTTATCCGAGATTGTTTTTACTTTGGTAATTACTGGGGTGTATTTTATCATCCACATCCATGTTCCCTCAATATGTAATATTATTTCCATACTTCTACAATAGTTTATATCCAATTTTACCCTTCGGTGAGTTTTTAGTAAAAGATATGAAAGGAATCTTTTGTCGTTTTTCGTACGAGGTACTTTTTGACTTTTCCGACAAAAGTACGAAGAATGTTTTTTTAACTTAAACGGCATGAATGGATTTTTAAAACATTATTTCCAAAAAGATTCCTTTACAAGTTTTCCAGTTTATTTTTAATCAACTTCTTTTAGTTTAAAATTGTATTACATGTTAAGAAAGGAAAAGTGTTTTTGAAGTAGAAAGGATATTTTCCTCAAGAATGAAGTTCAAGTGTTTTATCAAAATTATTTTCCATCTAATATAATAAAGGGTTCTGTTTTTATCCCTATTATTACATTGATTTGACTATGTTGTGATGGAATTATTTATGAATTCCTTTATCATATATGAATTTTTTTATGATGTCATGATGTTTAAGATTCCCATTTTTATTACATGGGTTATGCAATGATGTATGGTTTATGATTTTGTGGCACACATAAGAATGGTATCATTATGAGATGGGTGGGACCTATATCTCCCCCCAATGCATTGGGTAAAGATTTTATATCTCATGAGATAGACCTGGCTGGAATGGTAGGTTATACCGGTTCAGTGAAACACGACTGAAACGAGGGTTACTCGATTCAGAAAGGGACTTTGTCCACTAAGATAGTCTTGGAAATGAGTCTTGACTAACAAGAAATGGTTCTCTATGATTATGTGTGTATGCCACAAAGTTTAATGTTTTAAGTTATGATTATTGTGATTAAATTTCACTCCCATGATTTATCCCATGTTATGAAATTATGCTCTCTTTTGTAGGTTAAGATTTCCAAAATGTTATGTTCTTATGAATACGATGTGATTGATATTTCTTTTGTTTACCCTTACTGAGCATTTGAGCTCACCCTTTTATGTTTTCTTTTCCCCAGGATATAAAGAAAGTTTTTAGGTAAAAAAAAGGAAGATCTTTATAGGATATGTTGAAGATCTTTCACCACGATTAGAAGATTACGTTCCGAGTTTCCAAAGACACTAAACTATTACGATCCTTGTGTGTGTCTTTTTTTTGTTATGTACTAAGTATTCCGCAAATGTAATGTAATGTCCATGTACGTCAGGCTTTGGGTCTCTACAATTTTAATTTAAAAACCATGAGACAAATTCTAGGAAAATAATATACTGAAATTTATGAGTACATAGTAGAGTCTCTCAAACATTAAATGGTTAAGAAGAAACACACTCAATATAAATAAAATGAAAACAATATTTGAAAAAAATATTTTTAAGAAAGAAGTAAAAATAATGAATCTTTATATATGAATTAGCAGGTAATTTTTTAATTATTAAGTTGTTAAAAATACCCTATAAAGAAATTAGTATTGATCAAAATCGATCCATGTATAGAATTTATTTTTCATCAAACATCCAAGTGGAAGTTCGATCCCAATGACACACACATCACTGAAGAGGGTTGAACAACTTCCTCATGTATTTTCCCATAAATTAATTCACACTAAACCAAATATAGTGATTTTAATTAGATTTTAATTTGCATGAGAAAAATGTTAATTTTTTTTTTATTTTTATATCTTCAATTCAGCATCATGTAGTGAGATTAATCACATGGGACTCTCTATATATCATTCACAATATTTTGTTCTTATTCATATTCCTATATTATATATATAATCTTAAAAAAACATAATAGATAACATAGGTGACAATATTCCCCTAATATATCTCAAATATTATCCATGTGTCTTACTATTTAATGGTTTGTTAAAACTTTTAACAAATACGAAGTTATATATCATGGGAATCATTCAATTATTTAAGAAATAAAAGGACTTGGAAATATTCAATTTTCTTTTTAATCAATAACTATAAAACCTTTGTTTTTTTAATATGACCGGGTTTAATTAACAATCATTGACTTAGAAAACCTTTGTTTGAAATCATGATATTCATTGATTCTTTTATAATTTTTTCTTTTCAATTTTGACAAATCAACATTTGCACTTCCATCTTCATCTAACTACAATATAGTATTCTGAATCAATATATTGAAAACCTTTCTCCAACAATGTGTTTATTTGATCATTCTATGGCCAAAAAAGATAATGTAAAAAAATGTTTCCCAAATGCATCAAAACCATATTGTGGTACCATAACCTCCTCATTTAATTTAGGGTCAATTTCAATGATTCTTTTGAAAATACACTTCAACTATGATGTGAATCCTCTTATCAATCCATGTCGTACATGGATTTTAAAAATCATTTCTTCAAAATTATCAATACCATGATGTGATCAAAAGAACCACGATGTGTTACCATAAACCATGTAATGGGTGTATAAATTCATGTTTTATAATCAAGAACTCCCATATTTATTTATATTATTTCTCTAAACAAACCTACTAAAATATGATTTTCCCAGATTTGGTTTATCCATTCAACATAAATTTATTTAATTTTAATTTTAACTCATGTATAAGCATTCTTCATATTCATCCATATAGCTCTTAGCTATGTATAATATTTATTATTGTACATAAATTTTTAATATATATATGATACCAATATTCTCTATATATTGTCAACATTATTCAATTTTGGGTATACACATAGTTATTATAATAATAGATATGATAAAATCATAACAAAACCATAAAAATTATCATAAAGTGAAATTAAGAACCACTGATGAAATATAAGAAACTAAAAATTTCTTATAGAATTGTCTTTTACCTAATTTCCATCCATCTAGGATCTTTTTTAAAATTTTGAAATAATATTATTTATTTTTTTACTTAAAATATTCTACTTAATCTATATATATACATACACCCCTAATTCTCCATATATAAAAATTATCTTCACAACCATTTACTCAATCTATATATCTAAACAAGTATCTAGAAATATAAAAATCAAATATAATAAATTTTAACAAGTAATGAAATTTCAATAGAATCAATACCTATTAATTATATCTAACCATTATAAAATCTCATTTTCCTGTACTATGGAACAAAACCTGATCATTTCAAAATTAATTTGGAAATATATATAAATTTAGTAAAACTTTCATACCTAGACAATAAATAGGTGCAGTTTTCGTGAAATGGTTTTATGTTACTGACCATAGCTGTAATATATATGTTTCTATATAACTGTACTCCATAACCTCATTAAAATATTTCACCTCTAAACCTACCATGACAATGATATACTAATTAGGTGTATACTATGTAGAACCAAAAAATGTTGAGAAGATATCCTGAGTAGAACAATGATATAAAAAATAACCACTAGAATTGGAATATGAGAAATATCACGAGCTTTAAAAACATAAAACCCATCCAATTTACCCTAAATATTATTATTCAAGTCAATATGATCATTAAGATAATTACTTTCACAATGTACCATGAATGAAGACATTATTACCATCAACTCAATATGAATCATCATATATAATATTTATAGAATTCTAATTAATAGAAATAAGAATCTCCCCCAGTAGTGGTAGAATAGTACTGATCACTATCACCATATATCCTCTATTGATTATCATCAATTCGGTTTTGAACATATAATTTAAATAATATAATCCTTCTTACCACTATTATGACATTCAATGTCTTCAATTAATAAACTTTATTTACCCATCTCATTGCATATATATTGCCTAATCTATCCCAAATTATCCATTTGACTTCTACCCTATTCTCTATGACTAAATTTTCTAAGGAACATATCTCCCTAGATAATATAGTATCTTATTCATTATAAAAATTTGATTTCATAAAATTCATAAGCATAATAATGTTAATATAAGATCCATTTAAGGTGAAATAAATATTTTCCCTAAAAATTAAGATAAATGTTAAGTAACCAAAGAGCCCAAAATTTATCCTAAAGATTATCACTAATGATATAAAACATATAAAAAACCCTAAATCACAAAAAAATAATTATAAACAGATGTACCATTGTTTCACTTCGAATTCATGATTTTTTAATATAAAATAACTTTTATATATCAGGTTTTGAAATATTATACAATTTCAAGATTCTATAAGAGAGTAAATATTTAAATATATACAACTTTTAATTTTAATGATTTTTATCCCAAAATTTTAGGTAATTTATTTATAAATATAAAAATATTAGTTTTTGAGTAATTTTAATTTAATTGAATAAATGGATTAATTCTTTAGTTTTTGTTGTTCTACCTATATTTGTAGGATCTGGGCATAGAAACAGCATCATTTATTAGTATTTCCAACTCATATTTTAGTTTTAAATCATATTTAACCATTTCATCACATTATGAAAACATCATGTACAATGAAAAATGTACATTACATGACAAGATTAAAACACCTTAACCAGAATAGGAGGATCTTCACATGTAATTTTTAATTAACTCTTTGCCATATATAGAATTACCTCAATATGTAATTCTTCTTTATTTGATGATCTGATTAGATATATATCATTATATCATCATTACGATACATGATCCATGTGTACAATTCCTTTAGCAGTGATCCACACATGTATTGAAATCTGTGAATATCATTATATAATCCACATGTTCTCGCAAAATAAATCCTGATCACTTAAATTTTTTATAGTTTATCGTATAAGTATTCTTCTTAGGGTAATAAGAAAATTTTAAGTTCTCTATAAATCATGAGAGAGGAGGAAAATTAAATTCAATATAGGTATTGATAAAGTATCCCTCTATCTATCATATACTCTAAAAGATATTTTGGAATATGTCATAATTAGAAAATTATTATGGTTGATTTAGTTTCAAAAAATCATAAACAATACCCTAACCATATTTAACATGATTATTTGACACCATGAAGATTAATAATAATATTATTATTATTAATTTATTTTAATGTGAAAAAAATTGTGAATATAAATAAATATCATTTATAACAATTTAATCAGACCATTATAATCAGCACACTTTCCCTCATCGACATTTACTAATCCTAGAATAATTACTATTTTTCAATTAAATGTCTCCACATTATTGTGTAATAAATTTAATATATATAATGTTCTAAAAAATTTGAAATAAATATCTATTATTATTATTTAACTCAATTATACTTTTGAAAAACCTGTGATTAAATTATAGTGATCAACGAAACTGAATAAATCTCGTTTATTCAAACTTTTTAAATTTATTAGTTGAATTAATTTGTGATTATGGGTAAACTAAGTGTAAGAAACTATAGGCCTCTTTATAAGTGAAATTTTGTGTAACCTTCTAATGTACAAGGATAGAATCTAGAAACCTTCAATGGATCCAATACAGAAATAAGATAATGTTACAAAAATATTGAACCTCTTATGAGCGCATATCTTGTAATATAATCCCTTTATAATGACATCTAGATTTAAGAAGGTTTCATGATGGTGTCATCAACCTATATTCTTGACCTCTATTTATTTTAATTTCCAAAAATGAAATCTCCCATGAAACACCGTGTCCATGGGTTTATGCAGGTAGTTCCATTCCCATTAAAGGTCTTGAGATATCAGCATCCATTGAGGGATGGAAGGAAAAAATCATTTATCGTATCGGGCCCTGCCTACTCCTAGGCCTCCAAGTCCTCCATCGAAACATCTATCGTCTACAGAATACACAACACGTGTGGGAGAAGCCTATGTAATGGTGATTAACACATTACTCAGTAGGTTCCCTAGTCCACTAAGGTGAAACACCACAATGCAACCATGAAGAAAAGCTACAAAGCAAGGACAGCTCGCACCAGGTATATTCTAGAGTAGGAAAGGTACATCAGTTATAGTGAAAACATTTCATACTATGGATGGACTCATCCCTGATGAATCGATGCTTATATATTGGGCCACTAAGGATCTACACCAAATATACTCATCTTCTGGGCCACTAAATATCCACACGACTACTGCTCGTATTCCGGGCCACTAAGGATCCACATGGATCCTACTCATCTGTTAGAACCCTAAGGATCTACATGGCTACTGTACCTCTAGCAGGACACTAAGGATACACATTACTGCTTCTTCAGTGATCAGTCATACTTAAATCACCATGATGTCCCACATAGAATAACCCAAAGGATCTTCTTCTTGAAAGGGTTCCAACGCAACAGACGACGTGTCGGTCAGATTTCTGGTTTGCAAGATATTAGCATTTTAGTAACTAGGGTCCAGTTGCGTCTGGACCCAGTCCCACCCGGTTGGACTGACCTTCACAACCTAGCCTAGGGGTTCCATAAACCCCAGTTTAATTCGACTATCTTGACCTGACCTCGTTCAGGTCTGGGTATGTCTAGTTCGGCATGGCAAGTGGGCTAGGCCCAATGGGCCTTGTAAGGGGTGCAACCCACTAGGTTGCCCGGCGACACAACCTCATCCGGCCCGGCCCGAAGTGTGCACATCTGGTATGCCAGTGCGGGTCCAAGCCATGAGGCATGCATCTGGCCCACTGGGCACGATCCCGAATAGTCGGCTCAAGTCCTGCAGGGCCTGCCAGTGCAAGTCCATCCCAACCCACTGGCTGGGGGTGAGGCCCACTAGCTGGAGCCCGGTCCACTTGGGGCGGACTAGTGGTGTGCACTCGGGATGCATCAGCATCCGCTGCGTCCCCTCCCTGTCCGAGCATGACCCATAAAAGGTATTACGCTCCTCCCACATGGTTCCCGCCTACCGCCATGTCTAGCACCTATAGCGGCTGATGGTCCCTACCCTCCCCTATGTCGCGGTTGACTGACCGCGGCATGACAGGGCACCTTGCCTGCCCAGATGCGGGAATCTGCCTCCACGTGGCACCAGTCGATACTACTCCTTCATGTCATTGTGGCCATCCGACCATGGCCTCCTACTGCCGTGGTGCACCGAAAATTCCTTCTGCAGGCCACCGAAGGTGCTATGGTGGTCCATTTCTTGATCTTTTTACACATACGGTCCTCACGGGTTTCCACATTCCCTTACTTGGCCCCATATTTATCTTTCCACTGATTTGAGGATACAACCACAAATAAAGCATGTGCAGAGGGACCCAGGCCTTGTTTGTTTTGGCCCGCTCCCTCTGTGTTAGAGGTTTAAAATAGGGGAAGGTCCGGGGAATACCATTCTATCAACAATAAAATTAATTTTAAATAGAAAACCCAATATCGAACCCCTCACACAAGAAAAAATGATTTATGGATTAACCTGGTCATGGGTTAATCTGTGTTCATCGATTAGAATATGAATATAAAAATCATAAAACCAAAATTAAAACCCTAACTCATTGATGTTCATTTCCATATTGCTTCATCCTTGAGGGTCTTTGAGGTCGATGGCATTCGTCATTCTTCAAGGTACGTCAAACTTCGATGGCATCCACCGACGTTCATCATTCTTCTTTGGGGAGGAAATATAACATATTTTCATCAGATAATCCTCATAGTTTAGTCCTCATTCCACCAGTGCATCTAACTATTAAAAAGAAAATGCATCACAACATTTCTGTAATGTTTCGATATCACATCATTATGTTGTTTCATTTATGAAACAGCTTCGCTATTATGCATCCTCAAAGCATTTTTACATTGCCTATTAATGGGACATTAATGAGTCTTTTCACTACACCATAGAGTCACTTTGTCGTCGCTCATCTATGAGAAAAGAAATAAAATAACTTTTTAATTTTTTTTATTATTTTTCTCAAAAAGTATGAAAATTAACTTTTCTGTTCAGCCCTTTCCAAATTAATTATTTCCTTTTCTAGGAGAATCATGGAATTTTGAGTTCGATAGTGCCCCCATATTTTCGATTTGAGGACCTATTCAAAAGTTTTTAAAACCTTATCATACGTTGAATGAACGTACCTAAAAATAAGATCAAAAATCATTCTGGGATCACAAGGCCTCAAAATCATGTGTCGTTAGAGCATGTAGTCTCAAAATAATTCCATATAATTTTTTTAAATAAAATTACATTGAAATTCAGAGACATTACATTCTCCCCACCATAGGGAATTACATCCCCAAAATCTAAAACAAGGTATAATCAAACAAATGGGGGGCACTATACACGAATATGAGCCTCCCGCTCCCATGTTCTCTCCAGGAGGTTCCTGTTCTGCCATAGAATGCACACCAGAGGAAATGACTGCCCATGCTGGACCCACTCCTATCGATCCTCTATCCCCACGGGTAACTCCGCAAACATCGCCCCATTGTCAATGCCCATCACGTCCCATTCAATGACATTTGATGGATCCTGCTCGTATCTCTTTATTTGCAACACGTATAAAACCTCATGCACCTGGTTCATCTGTAGGAGGAAGAGCTAGGCAGTACGCCATCTTTCCAATTCTACTCGGGATCTGAAAATATCTGATGAACCTTGGAGACATCTTTATTCCCTGGCCAAATCTCCACAATCTTAGTCGAGGTGAGACACAAAAGAACACATGATCTCCCTCATCAAACTCCAAGGGTATCCACCTCTTGTCAGTATAAGACTTTTTCCTACTCTGCACAGTCCTCATCCACTCCTGGATGATCTGAACCTTATTGGTGGTAGCCTATACCAACTCTAGACCCATGAGTGCTGACTCCCCTAGGTCTATCCAACATAGAGGTGATCTGTAAGGCTGCTCGTAAAAGGCCTAAAATGGTTCCCTTCCCATGGTGGAGTGATAATTTTTGTTATATGCAAACTCCACCAGTGGTAGGTGGTCCTCCCAACTATGGCCAAAATCAAGGATGCAAGAACAATGAATGTTCTCTAGGGTCTGTATGGTTTTCTCTATCTAACCATCTATCTGGGGATGAAAATCTATGCTCAATCACAACTGACTCTCGAATTCCCCATGTAATCCATTCCATAACTGGGATGTAAAGTGTCTATCGTGGTCTGAGACGATCATTGAGGTCACCCCATGAAGCTGCACTATCTCCTATAGGTATAGGCATCCTAATACCTCTAGCGGTCCCTACTCCTAGATGGGTAGGAAGTGAGATAACATGGTGAGTCATTCAATGATTTCCTAGATAGAATCATGGACCTCGAATTTACATGGTAACACCATCACGAAGTCCATCATGAAACCATCCCATTTCCACTTCAGTACCATAAGCGACTAAGCCAAGCCTACTGGAACCTATTACTTGACCTTCACTTACTAACAAGTGAGGCATTGTGTGACAAACTTGGCCACTGATTTCTTCATTCCAAACCACCAGTACTAACATTGGAGGTCCCGGTACATCTTCTCTACTATAGGATGTACCACCAAAGGGTTTGTATGGAACTCCCTCAATACCTCTTCCCACAACGCCGCTGGTACTATAGTGCTCCCTCTGAAAAGGATGATGTGGTACCCACATATCAAAAATCCATCTGGAGCATGTCATGAGGATAACTGAGCATGTTAGGCCTCGTAGTCAACATACACCCGTTGTGCCTCCCTGACTTGTTGTTAGAGTTGGGGAGTAACAGTCATCGACTGAAGGTAAGTTGCTCTATCATCATCCAAGAAGGATATCTGTATCGTGGCTAGATACTCTATCACATCACTCAGTAGTTGTAAACCATTCCTCCTACTAAGTGTGTCTGCCACCATGTTCCCCTCCTAGGAGTACAGACTATCTCAAAGTCATAGACCTAGGAGAACTCTGGCCATCTTCGCTTCCTCAAAGTTTAGGTCCTTCTGGGAGAAGATATACATGAGACTCCTGTGGTCAAAGTAGACTATAAAACGCTCACCCATCAAGTAGTTCCACCACATATTCAAGGAAAATACCACTTCTTCTAACTCTAGGTCATGGGTTTCATAGTTCTTCTCATGTTTTCTCAACTAGCATGAGCCGTAGGCGATCACTACTCACTCCTGCATCAGGACACAACCTAGATCGGTCCCTGATGTGTCTTAGAAGACTACATACCCAACGCTCTCTTCTAGTAGTCTCAAGATGGTCGTACTAGTTAGTCTCTTCCTTATCATTTGGAAACTCTACTGGAATTTCTCCATCCACATGAAGGGTTGTCCCTTCCATGTCAAAGACGATAAGGGTGCCTCTACTCTGTAAAAGTCTATCACGAACCTCTGATGGTAACTAGCCAACCCCAAGAATCTTTGAACCTTAGTCACACTCCTAGGTGGATGTCATGAGATAACTGCCACTATCTTCATCAGATCTACTGCAAATCCATCCTTTGAGATTACGTGTCCCCAAAAGTGGATCTCTTGAATCCATAACTAGAATTTCTAGAGATTACCATTAATTTGGTTCTCTTAGAGTGTATCTAAGACTATATGTAGGTATGTAGTGTTCTCCTCCATCGACGCTGAGTACACCAAGATTTCATCAATGAAGACTACAATGAAATGATTAAGGTAAGGTTGGAAGATCCTTTTCATGAGTCCCATTAACACTGATGGGGCATTGGTCATGTCGAAGGGCATCACCAAGAACTCATAGGGGTCGTACCAGCATCTAAAGGTTGCATTTGGTACGTCCTAATCTCATAATCGATGCTGGTGATAGCATGGTCTGAGGCCAATCTTCATGAACCACCTCACTCTCTTCAGCTGATCGAAGAGGTCATAAATTCTAAGTAGTGGATCCTTGTTCCTCACGGTCACCTGGTTCTGGTGCAGAAAGTTCATGCATAACCTTAAGCTCTCGTCTACCTTCTTGGAAAAAAACAATGGGGTTTCCCATGGGGAAACACTAGGGAATATTAAACCCTTCTCTTGAAAGTCCTCTATTTGTAGCCTCAGCTCACGAAGCTCCATGGGATCCATCTAATATGCAGGTGTGGATATCAGTGTTGTCTTGGGGCACAGGTTGATGAAAAAGTATACCTCTCTCTGAGGAGGTAGTCCCAGAACACCCTTAGGAAAAACAACCTCGTAATCGTCCACCACTCTAAAAAATCTTGGACTCCTCTCTTTCACTGCACTAAGGGTGACTCTATCCAACTAGTGAGTGATCGGCTGCACCCTCCTCTGAGAAATTATGTCATGTGCTGTAATGGTTTCAGTTTAGCTTGTGAAGGAAAACCCGGTCCCATCTCCACAAACACACCACACTGAATGCCTAAAATAGTCGATCTGGGCATGGAATGTGGATATCTAGTCCATACTCAAGATGAAATTGTAAGGCCTCAACGCTACTACTAAGAGATCCCAGCTGTAGATCTCACCTCCTAGAGTAAGCTCTCACCAGTGGCACCAATGTGTAATTATCAAATCCTCTCCTGTAGGAGTGTATAATCATAAGGATTGAGTAAATGGATCTAGAAGAATCTCAAAACTCTAAATGAGATCCCAATAAAGGAAAGAGTGACTGGAACCTATGTCTATAATAACTGAATCTATGGTGGAGAAGACACATATCATACAACGAATGAACCCCAGAGCACCGTGGTCATAAGACACCGCTACCTAAAGCTGAGCTCACCCCCATCCACTTGATCCCTGAGGTCATGTTGGACCACCTAGAGGTGGAAATGATAGTACTTAGAACCATCGCCCACCACCTGCTACTCAGCCAACTCCCTGAGTTCAGGGTGGACCACCTAAAGGTAGCAGTGGTAGTACCTCAAATTGTTGCACACCGCTTGATGTTCGGCCTGCTCCCCTACCACATCCGCCACCCTGAGTCCATACTCACTCGAACCTATACCTATGTCTTAGTGGTCCCTCAACCATCTTCTAATAATCTTCATGGCAGTTTGGGAAATCACGAGCCATGTGTCCCTGCCTACCACATGAGTAACACACCCTTCTTTTTTGTTGTCTCTTGCTATCCTGGCTGTCTCACACCACTGATCCTAAGTCATGGGCTCATCCACTAGATGATCTGGACCATTTGGATCATTGTTCCATCTATCAGGTACCTTCCACAGATGGACCAGATACCTATCGCCTAGTGTTGGCACCCAATGTCGCTCCTACACTACGAGGTAGCTCTCCATACGCTGACATGGGTAGGGATGCTGTGAGACACAATTGATGCCCTAATATCCTTCCTGAGTCCCAGTTCAATATTTTGGGCCCTAAAAAAAGGGTCCCTCACTATGTTTGTGGAGTAGTGATAGAGGTATGTAAACCTTACAGAGTACTCATCCACTGATAGGCTACCCTATTGAAGGTGAACCAACTCCTTAATACGCACCGAGCGCAAAGTCTTGAGGAAGACCTCCTCCTAAAAAAGTTTTCTGATGTCCGTCCATATAAGGGTCACCTCATAATGCATCTGGATCATCATACTCAACCTTCTCCTTATCAAGCCCTGAAGAAGGCTGGAAGCTAAGATCGCCATCTGGTCAAGCGGTGTCCTCACTAAGAGAAAGACTCGTGTCACCGCCTCCAGCCAATCCTCAATGACATGGGGTTCCGTTTATCCCCAGAACCTATGAGGTCTCTATCTCTGAAAGTTGTGTAGGGAACTATGTATGTGAATTTCCTCTACCAGGATTTCCGGTAGTATATAATGACCAACAGGTGGTGGTAGAAATGGTGCACCAACTAGTGGGGCCATCTTGAGAACTGGTCCTGGGATGGATGCCTTGTCACTAGGCAGTCTATCCTCCCGACCACATATCAAAATCTTGGATCGTATTCCTCATGGAGGCATCTAGAAATAAATCATGATGGGCCACAGTTAGTTTATTATACCTGATGATATGACTCATATACAAAAGAACATAAGGAGACATTTTTGCAACCAGTTTTTTTATGCATTAAGATGAAAGGAAGAATTCAAGGTCCTAGGGTGTGGATATATCTGCCGCCACACCAACACTAGACTCCCCAAATCGGAATTTCTGACTCACAAAATTTGAAATTGTTTCCCCAAAACAAAAACAATAGACTCACAATCTCTGAGTTATAACTAACCACCTCTGATATGACTTTTTCACAACACGTCCCCTGGGGCCCGTGCCATGACATACCCCAAGCCCACCTCCCAAAGGGCAAGGGTTTTTGACTAGTGATGAAGGCATCAACCTGCAAGTGGGAGGAATTTTACAGAGTACCGGTACACACACACATGACCAACCACATTCCACAAAATTAAAGGGGAAAACAATTAAACTGAAACAAGTGTTGAGTACAAGTACAATTGAAACAAGTGGTATAGAATACAAACCCAACAAAAATAACTGAAAACAATAATGTAAAAGGGACTCAGTTAGCAATCCACTGAAAACCCCACCTGATGGTAAGAGTAGTGTAGCTACTGGAAGCTGAAGTTGTACATCATGTCCACCTGATCCAACTGGGACCTGCATGACCCTAGGCCTCCAAGTCCTCCATCAAAATGTTTTTCATCTACACATGACACAACACATACAGGTGAAGCCTGTAGAGGGGTGAGTAAAAAAGTACTCCGTAGGGGACCCCATTCCACTATGGAGAAACCCCAAAAAGCAACCAAGAAGTAAGGAAATTTCACACCAATTATATTCTAGAGTAGTAAAGGTTCATAAATTATAGTGAAAATATTTTTTACTATTGAGGGACTCATCCCTGATGAATCACTACTCATCTACCGAGTGACTAAGGATCCACACGGCTGCTACTCATCTACTAGAACACTAAGGATCCACATGGTTGTTGCTACTCTACTAGGACACTAAGGATCTACATGGTTCTTGCTTGTCTACCGGACCACTAAGGATCCACATGGCTACTGCTCGTCTTCCAGGCCACTAAGGATCCACACAGCTAATACTCGTCTGCCCGACCACTAACGATCCACACGACTGCTTCTTGGGCCATTATTCATACCTAAACTGCCATGAAGTCCCACATAAAATAACCCAATGAACTTTCTTGTTGTAAGGGTTCCAATGAAATAGAAGATGCATCGATCAGACGCCTCATTTACAAGTTATTAGTGTTTTAGGAACCAGGGTCCGGATGAGTCTAGGCCTGGTTCAACCCGATCAGACCGACCTGACCAACCCAGCCTGGGGGTCCAAAATACCCATGTTTTATTCAACTAGCCTGTCCTGACCTGGTTCGAGTCAGTGTAGGTCCGGTCCAGCCTGGCTAGTGGTCCAGGGCTAATGGGACTCACTGGGCCCAGCTTAGATTGACTGGGGGCCAGCCTCCGAGTCACCTGGTGACATGGCCTCGTCTTACCCGACCCATTGGCTGGGGGAGCATCCCACCTACTGGAGATTGGTCTGCCTAGGGTGGATCGGTGGTGTTATAACGGGATGCAGCATCTGCCACCACGTCCCCTCTTTATTTGAACATGTCCCACAAGGAGTGGGTTGCTCCTCCCACATGGCACCTGCCTGTTTACGTGTTCAGTTCCTACCATGGCCAATGGCAGTGGCCTCCCCTCCATTATCATCGAGCGACTGCAGATTTCTAGGTCGCCTAGTGGCCCAAACACGGGCTTCCGCCTCCATGTTGTGCCAGTTGGGGCCACTCCTCTGTGCCCCCCATGGAAATCCAATTGCGGCCTCCTACCATTGCGGTGCACCAATGGGCATACCTGCGGTTTATTCTACGGACCACTGAAGTTTCTCTGGTGGTCTGTTTCATGATCCGCCTATGCCTACAGACCTCATGGGTCACCGCCATCCCTGCCTTGTCCCCAGATTCATCTTGGAACTGATTTGAGGATACAGCCATAAAGAAAGTAAGTATAGAGGGACCCAGTCCTTGTTCATGTAGGTCGAGACCTCTTCGTGAGAGGTTTAAAATAGGGGATGGTCTGGGGATTACCATTCTACCAATAATGAAATTAATCACGAATAATAAACCAAAGAATGAACCCTCCCGCAAGAACACACGATCTACGTATTAATTTGTTCATGGGTTAATCTACATTCGTTTCTTAGAAAAAGAATGGGGAAATCATAAAACCAAAATCAAACCCTTACCCCATTGATGTTTGTTGCTACAACACTTCTTCCTCAAGGGTCCAAGATTTTGATGGAGTTCATCGTTATTCGATGTATGTCAAAGTCGATGACATCCAATGATGTTTGTTTTTCTTCATTGTGGAGGAAATCCATTGGAGGTTCATTATAGAATCCTCACAGTTTAATCCTCATTCCACCAACCCGTTAAACTATTAAAAAGAAAATATGTTGCAGCGTTTCTATTTGGCTGCGACGTCGCGTCATTACACTATTTCATTTAAGAAATAATGTCACTCTTATACATCATTAATGCATCGTTACGCTGCATTCTAATGATCCATTAATGAGCTCAATTAAAGTGTCTCATCACTACACCACAGCATCACCATTTCGTCTCTCGTTAGTGAAAAAATAAATAAAATAAATTTTTAAGTTATTTTATTATTTTTCTCGAAAAGTATTAAAATTAAATTTTCCATTCGGCACTAACAGGATATTGTTATGTGCTTTCTAAGAGAATCTCAAAATTCTGAGTTCAACAGTGCCATTTATTTTTTGATCCAAGCACTAGTTCAGAAGATAAAAAAACCTTCTCACACGGTTACTGAACGTACCTTAAAAAAAGTTCAAAAATCATTTCTGGGTACACCGGGCCTCGGAATCACGTGTCGTCAGAGAGTGTAGTCTCAAAATAATTCCATATAATTATTTTTTAAAAACATTACATGGAAATTAAGATACATTAAATACAAGTATAATAATAATTTGATAATAAAAATTCATTAATAAATAAAATATGCAGTATTGTACTAAAAATTTTGATTTCAAGGAACCCACTTGAACAGACTCCCACTTGAACAAGATCCAACTAATAAAAATATTTAATCCACTAGCTCTCAAATGATACTCATGCCTTTGATGAGATAAATATTTGGTTAAAGAATACACCATGTTTTCCTCTATGGATACTATGATCACCACAAGTGCACCTTGTTAAGAAAAATCCCTCAAGAGATGATTCATATGAAGTATGTTATTTTTCCATCAATTTAATGTTGGATCCTTGGAGAGAGACACTGTTAAAGTGTCATCAAAGTAAACTATGATAGTGTGTTTAATACTAAAGAATTCATTACGATCATAAAATATTTTTTGAATCCATACTACTTCCTTGGATACATCATAAGACATGAAATACATGGACTCCACTATAGAATCAATGATAATTGATTGCTTTAAAATCTTCTAACTCATAGCTCCTTCATTGTAAAAAATGATATATCCATACAATGACTTCATAAAATTATGATTTTTATGAAATTTATCATCTATATAACCCCAAATAACCAACTGCTCATATCCTCTACACACTACAAACATATCCTTAGTTCACCTTGGAAACATAAGGATAAATATAACAATAATCCTATGTTGTTTTCATGAATCTTTATGACATCTCTGTACTATGTCCAAATTATAGGAAACATCAAGCATCATACATAAGATTTATTACATGAAAGATCCTCTCACAAAATCATATGTGATGTTAATAATTCTCTCTCTCTATCCACTTGTGTTTGAGGACACGTTTTCTTGGAACTATGTACACCATGAGACACTGAGAAAACTCTCCACTTGGATTCATCCATACTAAACTTATTTATTATTATTTTTCAATGTATATACCTTGACATAGTCTGACAAGCCACTTGGATCTATCACACGTGATCATAATCCCTAAAATTTAGGCTAATTCACCTATGTCCTTCATGTAGATACACTTTCCCAACCAAGGTGTAACCTATTATAGGGTTGGTATATCATTTACAATTATAAATATTTCATCAACACATACTACTATGAAAATAACTATACTCCCAATAAACTAGTTGTAAACACATGGATCATATTTTATCTTATTGAAACCAAATTAAAAAATAGTGTATTGACCCCAACCCAAGTTTCTTGGAGCCAGTGTCTACTACAATTATATTTTCATAAGATATATGGAATCATAAAAAAAAGGAATAAATAGTTTTTTAGTCTTGGTAAACTATATACATACACAATTCACATATTACATTTGAATATAAAAAAACAAAATATTTTTTTTGAGAATAACTTTATTCAATCTAGCATATCCATTCATATGAGTCATAGTAAACATCATGGAATCCTAGGGAAAGGAAACAAAATATGGGTGATCTCAAATACTCAGTAAGGGTGAAGTGTAGTGGAATAAATAATGAATCAATGAGTATAATCAGCTTCTAAGGTTTGAAAACATAGTAGACATGTCATTTAAATAACATGAATATCATAATAAGATAAGGGATAACCAATATAGAAAGATAAATAATTGAAAAAACATGTCATTTAATCAATAAACTATGAATGAAATGCATCCATATATTTTATCACAGTGAAAACATAATAGATAATAATACATGAATTATGAATGAATGCACTTCTTAATTATTCAAAGATGTGTTTCCTAGGTACATGATACCTTTACCATTAAGAACTTTCATAAGATGGTTTAGCATACTACTATCAAGACATATAACAGGATAGTTTAAAACTACTTGGCTAAAAATGCGAAGCGATTTTGGACAATTGATTTTGTATCATGAGACTAAAGATGCATCGAGGGTCCAACATTACCCTATCCCCAACCCATGTTATATAAGTCAAAATAATTCCTCATATATTGAATAATATTTTTAATTTATAAATAATGCACCTTATCAAATATTTTTATTGAGTAAAGGATTTAGATTAATCAATATTTATACAGTTAATCAAATAACAATCAAAGTAAACATCTTATGTAGAAACCATATACAATTTATCCAAAAATATTATCGATGATAAATATTCTGTATATTTCATTGAAACATAACGAAAATTGATCATAAGAATGTGAAACTTTCAAGAGAAATTTATTAACTATAATTATGGTTTCATGGAAGTTAATTTCAATACATTCCTTAGTCAAAATGATCATAAACTCTCTAGAGAAAGATTAAGGATAGTATCAATAAAACATATTTACATTGGAGTAAGAATAACTAGTTGTATTCATTGATGAATAGAAATTCCATAAAATGATCTTTAAAAACATTCATGAAGAAAATATCCTTTTCATTTAAAAAAATTAAGATACTTTTTCCTTTTGAAATCACTCTTGAAAAAGGTTTATTTAATAATAAACTCATAAACATACAAAGGAAGCTTTAATGAAATTATGGGCATGAAAGTGGGTAATTCCGTTAATTCCAAAAAAGTAAAAAATGAACCTTCCTTTTGAAATTTAAAAAGGTTATTAAGTTAACTAGTTTAGAAAACGATAAGAATATTCAATTGATTTTTTCTTAAAAAAAAGAAATAATCTATGAAATTTATTTAATAAATAATTTTAAAGATGATAAGAAATATTTTTTAAAATATTTTTGGAAAATATGGTTTTAGAAGAAAATTGATTTCTGACCAAAAAGAGAAATGGAGTCAGATATCCTTAAACATTTTCTAAAACATTTTAAGAACCAAAGAGTGCTAAAATGGTACTATTACATTAAAAATATCATTAAAAACTAGTTTATAATAAAATTAAAGGGGTTATTAAACAACGATCGGATAATTCCCTTCAATGTAAATTCAAGTGTAAACAATCCCTATTTAAATGAGATTGGGAAGGAAACACATAAAAATACCACGAAGTTGGTATGATAATTAATTAATGAATAGATTATGTGTTTTAATAATAAATTAACATAAAAAAGTAAAAATACAACACAAGTTAACCAAAAGTCGTCGCACATAATCTTAGAATGACATAATCACTGAATTAGAAGATTAACCCAATGAATAGAAGTTGAGTTAAGAAATCCCTTAACATATGCTTCTTTTTAGTTAAGCATTATTTATACTCATGTATAGTGATTTTAAAAATGTTATCAACTTATTTCAGAATGATATTAATATTTCTGATATCATATATTATCCTTTTATAACATTTCATTACCCATTCTTTAATAATATTTCATCATTTTCATTGTTTCATGTATTAATTAACTAGTTTTATCATTCATATTTTTTCATTAAAGTTATGTTTATTTCAAATATTATATAGTTTTAAAATATAAAAAATATTAATAATGACAAAATTAAAATATTTTTATCTTAATGTTATTTTAAAACCAATCACGAATGATGGTTATGAAAAATGAAAAACATTGCAATCATGGAGATGGTAAGTCGTACGTATGAATGAGTAACGTTTCCATTTCACAATGATAATTATGAAAAGGTTATGAGTATTATTTTACCATTAAATAATTAATATAATATCATTAATACCATATTATATACTTATATATTTTATCCATGTGGTTTGGTGATGAAAATACAGTCACATCATTTCTTGAAGGTGGTAGTCCACACGTACACGAATGATGTAATCATCTTTACAAGAGTGAAAATGAAAGAAATGAAATGATATATATCACCTTTCCTGAATAATAAATATGTAATAAATATAAAAATTATATAATTTATATCATCTATAATCATTAACTCTATCTTTTTAATCTACCATGTAAAGTGTTGGTGATACATGAATCACATTTCTTCATGGGGTGGTAGTATGTCGCACACCCGAGTGACGTTATTGTTTCTCCTATAGAATGGATGAAAATGATATATATACAATATAATTCTAAAATAAGTATAATAATGTTTTAAATATCATATATAAACATTATATCCATTATCATACCCTTCCTTGAGAGGTGGAAATGGAAAAATAAATGATATTGATTCGTGAGGTGGTAGTCCCTCATACACACGAATGATGATTTTGTAACCCATTTTATTAAATTTTAGATGGTTTTAGATAATTAAATTTTTATAAAAACATCAAATTATATTTAAAATTATGATTTTATTCTTATAATCATGGTTTAATAAAAAGTTATTGAGGTGGATAAAGAAGAAAAATAAAGACTCTATTGGAGAACATTACCTCTTCTTCAGGTATCTTCCTTTGGATTCCACTAAAACCTTGATAGATTCTCATTATGAACAATTTAATTATTATAGGATGTTTATAGGGTGTTTTGGGGGTGATATTGTAAGTTATTTATAGAAATAAAGTGGTTTTATATTTTGATTTGGAGAGGAGAGGGGGTGTCCTTTTATAAGCGAGGTGAGTGGCACACTTGTAATGTTTTTGAAATACTAAATTAATCCCATGTTTATTCATGTCACCAGGAACCAATAATGAATTAAATTAAAAATATGAAATTTTAAGGTATAATTACGACCATCAAATTGGTTTTACACATTTTTTGTGTCCTTATTATGCCTTATATTCTAGGTTTAGCACTAAGGGGACTCGTTTTTTCTTTAATCACTAATATTAATTTTAAAGATTTTCACTAATAATTTTGGTCAAAAATTTAGTTTAAACCATTATAAATTATAAATTATTCTGATTAAAAATATTAAATCCATTTTTCTAAATTCAATAAATATAATTGGAAATTTTTAATTTAAAATTTATTCTAGATATGGGATGACAAATCAAAATTTTAAAGATAAAATTTACAAAATATTACAATGTTTTTAAATACAAATTCAACATGTAAATGATTAAAAAGAACTAAATTGTATAAATTTATATAAAATTTTATTTATTTAAATTTAAAACAAAACACAAAATACAATTAAAAATAAAAAATTATTTAGATGAAAATGACGTTTTCAATTAAAATCTAGTACATTTCACTATTCATCAAAAAACAAAAACATCTCAGAAAAATCCTAAATATTCACTCTAAAAAAATATTTGTATTAAAATTTAAAAAATGAGGTATATTTTTGAAAATAAATCTTCTAATTTTTTTAAAATTCATTTTTAATTATGTGTGTAAAGAACGATTAAACCATCTTTTAGAAAAACACTATTTTTCAGAAAATATTTCATTTTATTTTAAATGGTTCTTATTTTATTCACAATCTAAAGATAACCAATAAATTTTTTTAACTATATTTCTTAAAAATTTAGTTATACATATTAATACCCTCTATTCCAATTAGTAGGCAATAACTATCATATTAAATAATAATATTAAGAGTATATTATTTTTTTTATAAAACTCATTATTGCTTTTAATGAAAGCTATCAAAGAAAATCATTGTTATGTGTATCTTAATATATCATTGAAATTAAATTTACTCTAAAAGAAATATTTTTTAAATTATTGGGGTGTTATTTTCCCTCCTAATCAATGTTTTTCATTTCAGACACATTATCAAATATATTGTTTATATTTTTAAATTTTAGGGTGTTACATTCTCTGCACCTTAAATAAATTGTCTTCTTAGAGTTTAAACATGATCTTAGTAGTCAAGGTTTTGATATTTAAAAATAATTTTTGTTAAAAAAACCCACATTGAATAAGGTATAATAAAATATCTACTTAATAAGAGGTAAAGTTATATAAAAGGGTAATATGGAATAACACATATCTTGGTTTCTGAGTTTGAGAATATTGATTGGAAGTGAGGATATTGACATGGTAAAAATCATAAATGTTTATAGAGACCGATTGTGTTCATTAATCACAACAAAGAAAGTCATTATTGGAAAGATAAAGGCCTAAATACCATAAATCGTTGATTATTTTAAATACCATTTGATTCATAATATATTAATGTAATAGTATAAATTTTTTTAAAGATATTTTTCTGAAAGTTAAGGAATTATTTTTCTATCTAAGGATATAAGGAAATATACTAAGTTGATAAGATTATATTTCATAAGTTCAACTTCATTAATTGGGTTTTCTTTGATCAATTTCCAATTCAACAGTATAATATAAGAAATAGATAATCAAAAAATGATTTTTTATTCCTAATGCCCTAAAATTCACTTTTAATAGATCAAAAGATCCATAAAAGAATGACATGTATTTTAGTCTATCTCTAACGATTTTCTAAAACAATTATTTTTAGAAAAAGTTACCCAATATAA
Organism: Viscum album; assembly: GCA_963277665.1. Classification (NCBI taxonomy): domain Eukaryota; kingdom Viridiplantae; phylum Streptophyta; class Magnoliopsida; order Santalales; family Viscaceae; genus Viscum; species Viscum album. Next base: position 2,043,844,944 of record OY728123.1, read on the forward strand.
TAAATTACTCTTTAAACCTAAAAAGTGACACTAATGATTCATTATTAATTCTTATTCATCTTATTTTTTAACTAAAAACAAAGAAATATTGTTGAGGACATCACATAGACCAATGGTAGGTGTGAAACCCTTATCACTATTTGGTCATGGCTTCAAGCCCTATGTCCTTGTAGGACATGATGGGTTGTTACCTATTATTCTTAATGTCATTTTTATAAAACTATATTAATATAATTCTTATCTTTTTCCTAAAACAAATATATTGGTCGTCATTTAAAGGAAAATTAATCATTAAATAATCTTTTTTACTACAGTTTTCAATAATATTTTTATAAGGTATAAAAATATTATTTTACTATTATTAAATTTTAATTAATGACCATATCATGACCCAAACCAAGATTGGGCTTGAGCCGAAGCTACCCCAAGCCCGCATCCATAGGACAAAGGTGAATACAAGATATGAATGTAGACTTAAATCGAGGAGGCCTTTTCCTAAATACTTGTACACATGCACAAAACCAAATCAATGAGAAAGTGTCAAGGGAGACAAATAAAAGATAAAACATTGCTATAAATATACCAAATATGCATGGACCACTAAATATAATTATGTATGGTAGTGTATACTAAAAACTAAATGGGGTGAAATACATGCATGTTTTGTAGTTCCTTGAAACCTGTGTTCTATATTTAAGAATCACTGTTTCCAGGCGGTTTCCATTGGATTTATTCATGGAACCGGAAACATCCAACAATTCTTTATCCAAAAGAGGATCTACTTTCCAAAGGCAGGGTTTCTTTAAGTTTTGAACTTTATGAAACTTAATAACACGCATTGGTCGAGAGGATGGGAGGTCGGACTCATCACACCCTTTTTGTGGGGAATTATTGTCTACTTTGCGACACTCTTTGTAAAATTAAAACATTTTCATGAATCTTTATTAATTCAAAAAGTATATCATAAGTATCCCTTGTAATTTTTAATCACTTATTAACTTGTGTAAAATTTTAGAATCATCAGTATGAATTCAAGTTTCATCATCAATGGAAACATTTGTATGTATTTGAGGTTTTCCATCGATGGTATCCTCTAATATACCGATTAGAGATTCTTTTAATCATCATTATGATGATTCTAGTTTTTTAAGCCACTCAGTGGGGCACTCTATAATTTATTATCATCCAAGGAGATGAAAAGTTGTTTTGCTCTTTGGATCATGCTCATAAAATGAGCTACTTACGTATTCTTGTGAAAGGAATAAGAACCCTCGTAGTTCGATGCCACTTAGTAGGACACATCATACCTTTTTAAGGTCATGTGATAAGGACCTCTAAGCGGAAGGTGATTAGTTGAAACTTAGTTTGGGACTTATGTTGAAGCAGCCTAAGGAACTTGGGAGGGATATGAGTTTCCAAGTAAGATCATACCCTCTTGGGAATATGGCCCAAAGATAATATGGTTGATTGGAGGTGTTGGGTTTGAACCTCAAGGAGGCATTCTACGTATCCCATATGGATGGGAATCAATTACCACATAGTTCGATAAGCCTCATAGGGGAGTACGGTCCTCTAAGATAGATGAGTTTGGGCTTACTTCCTGAAAATGATGCCTTGATGATTTGAGGATTGAATTTGGGGATTATTTCTAAAGAAGATTCCCAAATTTGGGGAATTAGGGTTGTATTTCTGAGGAGGATATCCAATGAGCCCAGGCCCTAAAAGAGCTTCCTACCTATGTTGATTTGAATAGGAATCAGAGTTCTCATAGTTCCTTGGGTGGGTGTTTGTGCACATGTTGTAACCATCACATATCTCTAAGCCCACGTGAGTCATGCTTAGTGTGAGAAATAAGAAGATATGAAATATTCAACAATGACACATCACACTTTCAAAATTTTACTCCATGATGATGGACAAGGGTGCATCGACCGTCGAAGAGGGCGAGGCGACAAGCCTTCCCTCAGTTCTATTTACATTGGCTAAGGGTCCAATTTAAGGAAGAAGGGGTGAAGGTGAGGGTCTTATACTAGGATTTCTGCCCTGAAATTAGTCTTGGTAGAGGAGGGAGACTTCTCCTATGCTTCCATGTAAAATAAATAGGTGAACCATACCTTCTCTACCAAAAACCAGAGACCCCTGGTCATCTCTTTGAGAAAGGAGAGGCCAGAAATCCAACCCTCCTCCAAACTAAGAACTTCCCAACACTATTTCTTAGAGAAAATCCCTTGTGACTATGGATATAAAAACCCACAAACATCCCATAAACTCGATCCCCATTGTGAAACAAATTTGAGAAACCTCTGAATGTGGAAATACAAACCCAAATATGAGACATGCTGGTGTGCCTTTCCCAAATGTTTGAGAAGTCGTGAGGTTTTGGTAGAGGCTTCAACTTAGCGGTTTTCAGATAAGGGAACCAAGGAAGGAGATACCCTTCCATGAATGTCTTTTAAAAAAAAGGTACGTGATTATGGAAGGAGATACCCTACTTGGAACGCTCTGCACGTGCCTCCGGATTTTCAAAATATTTCGACTGTTGCTTCTATGGCAGCCCCAGATGGGCAGGCGGCGGCCCTGCCTCTTCCGGTCTCAGGACCTTCTGTTGCGCCTCGGCTACCTGTCTCCTTCATGGATGCTCTCCGACATCCTCCTCAGGTGCCTCGAGTGCCATGCTTCATGGATATCAACATGGATCTGTCGGTGGGGGTTTCGGGTGCTTTGAATATTGTGGATGGTCCCGGGCCGTCCCTGGAGATTCTGCTTGCTGCTTTCTCTGATGCCGCTGATATGCCCAAATGGACTCTGGTAGCTCAATTCGACCTGGATAAACCCTCTATACCTACCTTTCGTAGTTTTGTGGATTCATGGGGTTTGGATGCCCCCGCTCAGTTCTCGTCTCTCAACTGAAGATCTTTCTATGTGGTCCTTGGGTCGGAGGCTGATTTCATCCAGGCTTGGTGCAAAGCTCCCAAGTCAATGGACAGGTGGCGGTTTGTTCTTGCTCATTGGCCTATGGATGTTCATCATGGTAAATATTCGTCACGAACAACGGTTTGGGTTCATCTCCCAGGGCTTCCCCTTCCTTTTCTGAATGGGTCCTTCTTGTGATCCATTGGTAACTCCTTGGGGAGGTTTCTCTATGTAGATGATCGAACAGTTAGCCTGGTGGAATCCTCTCTAGAGAGGATCTGTGTTGATATGGATATCTCCGCGCCTCTCCCTGACAAAATCTAACTGAGAGTTCTGGGTGGCTTCGTTTGGTCCCAACTGCTTCTATTTCCCTCAGCCCCCAGGTTTTTATCCTACTATCACCTTTAAGGCCATTCCCTTCCCGTTTGCAGGAAGAAACGCAAGGCTCAGATGGGTCAGTCCCCCTTGCCTCCGATCCACCCCCCCTCCTCGTTTCAACCAGTTTCGCCTACTTTTTCCCCTCCTCTCCCTTCCTCCTATGAGCCCTTGGAGCCTCCCTTGACCTCTTCTTCCACCGGTGGCATGCCTTCCCCCAAGTCTGGCTTTCTTGGCCCCTCTCCATGTTATGAACCTTGCCCATCCTGCCTGTCCTTGCCCCCCCTGGGCGCCCACTTGTGAAACCCATCTGAGAAATTGAAAAGGAAAGGAGGTCCTTTTGTCTGCTTGTCTGGTTTCCCCTGGCTTCCGGGCCACTCTTCTAAGATGGAGTTCTTTCTGAGAGACGTGTTCCTATGTTTTCCGGGAAAGGAACCCCCTCCTTGGATCTGATAGTTTCTCTAGCCCGGTTTGGATGCTTGGACCTATCCTTGCAAGCTTGTGCCTCTCCTCAGATAACAGAATTTCCCCCTAGCGTGGTGGCCACTCCAGCTCAGGTGGTTTCCCCTAGCGGCCCTGGTCCCCTGGACCCCTCGACCCCTCCTGCGGCCAAATTCTCTCCTCAACACATTGAAAATCGTACCAGGTCTCATTCTAAACAAAAGGTCCCCACCCCCTTTTTCATAACTCTGGAGCCTTGATTCTTGGGGCCAATGCCAGGCTTCCCCAATCCCAATGATATCTATAATCATCTGGAACGCTCATAGCCTGGGATCCAGGGAAAAAACTGATTTTTTGGCCATTGAAGCTCTATCCCACAAAGCCTCTGTTGTGGTTGTTCTGGAACTGAAAAAGTCAGCCTCCAAAATTGGAGAGTTTGCGAGGAGGATAAAACTTAGAGCCTACATGCATGAAGACCCATCCAACCAACATATTTGGATCTTCTGGAACTTGTCTACCTCAGTTAACTTGATTCAGCCCTCAGATCAGAGTATATCTGCTGAAATCATCAATGGCCACTCTCATTTCCTGGCCACTTTTGTATATGGAAGTTGTGATGCTAAGAAGAGAGAATATTAAAGGAGGGATCTTGATGCTTTTGACCTAGGGAACTCTCCTTGGCTTGTTGGGGGGGATTTTAATATCACTGCTGATCCTGATGAAAAGAAAGGTGTGGCGCTTTCCCCCGCAAAGCCAGTGAGGATTTTGTTCATTTCATGGCCCGCAAGGGTCTTATGGACATTGGTTTCATTGGAAAAAAGTTCACATGGTGTAATAATCAAAGAGGAGGACGACACACTTGGTGTCATCTTGATCGTTGTCTTGTGAATGTCTAGTTGGTTTCGATGATCCCCGATTCCAAAGTCTCGCATCTTGTTCATAGCCTATCTGATCACTCCCCTATTCTGGTCTCACTCTCCCCGCATAAGGATTGGACATAGCACTGTGTTTTTTCTCACACTTGGCTCAGCCTTCCGGGATTCTAACATTTTATTAGGGACTCGTGGATCCAGTCTATTCCAGGAGCTGGCTGGCTGGATTTTCACAGAAAACATAGAAGATTGTGAGGTGATCTCCAAGCCTGGAGGAGTAGGCATCCCCCCCAACACAGTGTCTTGCATGCCCTTCCAAATGAGATCAAATCTATGGAAATCTGCCTGGAGTCAGTTTGGTGGGATGACCTGTTTGATAACCTTTCGTGAATGAAGTCCAATTTGGAGGAAATGATCTTAATGGAGGAACGGGTGGCCTGCGAACAATAAATGATAAAGTGTCTACATGAGGGAGACCACAACTCTGCTTATTTCTACGCGTGCATCAAGGAAAAACAAAGGTTGATCAGGCCAAACATACGGCTTGAAGATGGCAGCTTCACCGACGATATGAATCTTGTTGGGATCATGGCTGAGTCGCATTTCAAGAACCTACTGGGGGGCCTAATCCCTACATGATGGGGGGATATCCAAGTGGTCATGCGGATTTTTTGGAGGAAATCCATATCACTATTTTCATCCCGGACAATGACCTTATAGTTTCTACTCCGAATGAAAAGTAGATTCATGAGGCAATGTTGAGAATCAATCTAGAGAGTTCCTCTGGGCTGGATGGTTTTTCGGGGACTTTCTATAGGGTGGCCTGGGATTTGGTGAAGGGGGACTTGGTTGCGATAGTCTAGGATTTCTTCAAGGGTGGGTGTCTGCCTCGCGTCGCCTGTGCTACCACCTTGGTGTAGATTCCTAAGATACCTGATCCCTCATCCATCCTCCACTACAGGCTTTTAAGTATGTGGAATTTCCCTTAAAAGGTCGTGGAAATAATCATCAATAGGAGACTCACAGCCCACCTCCCCACCCTGATCTCGGATGAGCAACATGGCTTCGTCAAGGGACAATTCATTCAGGGGACAATCACTCTGGCATAGGATGTTATTGGCGATCTCAACTTAAAGGCCCATGGATCAAATATTTCTATTAAACTAGACATGGACAAGGCCTATGACTGCATGGAGTGGAGTTTTATCATCAAAGTCCTTTTTAGATTTGGTTTCTCTTCTTGGTTTCTTGATCTTATTTTCATGTGTATCAGTTCTCTATGGCTGGATGTTTGTTTCATGGGCAAGCATCATGGCTTCTTTATGATGGTAAATGGTCTAAGACAGGGGACCCCTCTCACTGATCATCTTCATCATGGCCCAGGACGCCCTTAGCCGGAATATCTATAAGGGCATTGGCAACGGTTCCATCTATCCTTACCGGTGTAGGCAGAGGCAGATCTGCATTTCACACATTATGTTTGCTGATGATACGCTCATCTTTATCAATGCAAATCGGCAGTCCATTCAAGGCCTGAATAGGATCATGGAGGAATACAGCTGCTGGAGTGGCCAATGCATTAACCAGAGCAAGAGTACTTTATACATCACAAATAGATTCTAGGATTCTCGAAGCGCCTCCTTGTGTAACCGGTTGAACATGAATCATGGATCTTTTCTAATAACCTACCTTGGTGCTCCTGTTTCCCCTAGACAGCCACGACTACGCTTATTTGATCATATTTTGGCTCGCATTACTGGTCGGGTCACGAACAGGAAGAGCAAGTTCTTATTGTTTTGTGGTAGGATCACTCTGGTGAATAGAGTCCTAACCTCTACCCCGGTCCATGCACTTTCCTCCATTAAAGTCTCAAAGGTTGTGCTTGCACGTATTGACAGGATCCTGGTCTCTTTTATCTGGGATGATCATTCAGATGGGAAGCACCACTGGGCGTCGAGGGAGAGACTCTCCAAGACACTATAGGAGGTAGGCATCAACATAAGGATCCTCTCGGGCACTCTTAATGCCATGCATGCTAAGCTCGCCTGGGATACCATCGAGGCCTGATCTCCAAGGGGTAGGTTTATGGACTTACGGTATAAACAGAGTGAGAGGATTTGGACTGGTCACACTACATCTATTTGTCCTGTGGTGGCCCCTCTGATTGCGTCCCAACAACCGTACTTAAGATGGATTTTCGGGAGAGGGGGAATCTATTTTTGGCACCACAACTGGTCTTGTGAGATTCTTGGTTTCCCAGGCTACCCTATTAACAACTTTACCTTTTACCAAGCTAGTTTGTATCCCACCTTTGTTTCGGAGGTTCTTAACACCAGCCAGAGTGAAGTTTTTTATCTTATCAACATGAAATATTATCATGATAGGTGTATCTTCACGGATTCAAATTATGGTGGTTTTTCATTGATGGATTTCTGTAGGATCTCTATAACCCCAGACCAAACCGATTCATGGGGGGGAACTCTCTGGATCAAAGAAATCCTGACTAAATATAATTTCCTGGTTTGGTGGATTAGGAACCATGTTATTTCAACATACAATAATGTCAAATGGATGGGAATTCAGATGGAATCATGTTTCTCATGATGCAGAATGCATCGGGAGGAAACCGCGGCGCACCTGTTCTTTATGGGAGATTGGGCCAATTCCGTATGGTCAGCCCTTGGGGGCTTCACTGGATGGGTTTCCATGGACCAAAGAGAGTCTCCCTTCCCTGAGAGATGGTTTCACAGTGAAGGAGGCCAATGGGAGGAGTTGAAGGCTTATGCATTGGTCCTAGCGGTGGGCTTTTGGTGCATTTGGACGGCTCGGAACAAAGCAATCTTTGAAGGGGCCACCTGTTCTTTATGGGAGATTGGGCCAATGCAGTATGGTCAGCCCTTGGGGGCTTCACTAGCTGGGAATCCACGAACCAGAGGGAGTCTCCCTTCCTTGAGAGATGGTTTCACGGTGCAGGAGGCCAAGGGGCGGAGTTGAAGGCTCGTGCATTTGTTCTAGAGGCGGGCTGTTGGTGAATTTGTATGGCTCAGAACAAAGAGATCTTTGAAGGGGCCACCTGTTCCCAGTGAGCGATGGTTACAAGGGTTAAGTGCTTGCTACTAGATCTGGCTCTCCTTAGAAAAGGCTAGTGGGGTGCCCCCACCATGAGGCCTTTTTCAAACCATATTCATTCAGCAACCCCCATGGGTGAGGGCAAGCAGGGGTTGTGGGTTAGATAGCACCCACATCCTTTAGCCCCTAAACTGAACACCGATGGCTCGTACACTATGGGTAACATGAGTGGGGGTGGTGTTATATGTGATAAGAATGGGGCAGTTGTGGATTCTTTTGCTGCCCTATATAGAATGGGTCATTCTCTGCAAGCTGAAGCCCTGGCGATGCTCTCTGGTCTCCAACTTTCTAGGTAGAGGAACTTCACCGTTAGTGCAGTGGAAACCGACTCCCTCATTCTCTACAAATCTTTGTTAGGTAAGTACCCCATCCCATGGTTCATATCCTACATCATTAGTAAATGTCTCAGTCTCTTGGATGCAAACACTGACATTCTCCATACATGGCAAGAGGGGAACAAGGTCACCAAATTTCTTGCCTCGTTGTCAATCCATGGGGTGAACACCCTTTGCTCTGCAGATATTGTGTTACTATTTCCAGAGGGGGAGAACTTGGTCAAAGGGGATGATCTAGGGATCCACCATTTCAGACCTCCATATTCCACATTTTGCTTGTTTTCTTTTTGGTTGTTTTCGTTTTGTGTTGTATGGTGTCTTTAAATAATATATGATGATGATTGACATGCCGATCAAGCTAAGGCTCGCCAAAATGAAATGATGAAGATCGTCGAGCCAGAATATTATGATATTGTTGAGAGTACTATTCCTGGGAAATAGAAGGGTCTAATTCCATACCAGTGTGACTACCCACAAAGTCTTTACTTAACCCTGTACGGGCATGGTCTTTTTCTAGATGCCCATGTTCCATCTATTAAGAATTACTTTCCAATGAATTGGTTTTATTAGTATTCCAATTGTAACTGCATGAATATTAGTGCAAGAGGGGTTCTGATGCCAAAAAGAACGGTCCTTATTAGTTACATCCTTCATCACAGTGGCTGCACTCCCGATATGAAAGATCATGTTATAGAGCAAGGACCACATTGTTATGATTCTACTTTTCATGCTTCACAAACAGATCAATCTAATAGTTGGAAAGGATATTGGGACCTTCTTTCTAGAGAGGGTGTAAAACTTGAGTGGATGTGGGAATTCTAGTTATGTCGTACTTGTGCAAAATTCAGAAAAGAGTTATCAGACGTTCATATTTATGAAGTTGTCTGGATGGAGAAAACTTATGGTAAAAAAAATGAATTCGTTCCTGAATTACTGAGTCGATGGTGTCCAGAAACAAATTCCTTTCATTTGACACATGGTGAAGTTTGTATTAGTCTCTTGTAAATTTACCAAATAGCGGGAATTCAAATTCTTGGAGAAATGTATGATGAATTCATTCCTCCTACTACAACATGGGGTGATGTTACTAGAACACCACCGCTGGACCATGAATTACTTAAGATATCGAAGAATTTACCCAAGGATAAGAAATATATCCATGTTAGAGTGTGGATGGAAGCCTTATTTGAACCAACAATAGAGAAAGGTCCATCCTGTGGACATCCTACTATTTGTCCTTCTGCAGATAATAAAGGCAGTTTCAGCACATATTGGACTACACTAGAAAGAGGTGATTACAAGAACTGGAGATATAAATTCAAACCTAACATAGATGAAAAGGTACGCTTAGATTCCTTGCTTTCTATGTGGATAAGTGTTTATTTGCTTCCAGTCCGTGAATATGGAGGTGGTGTAAGATTAGGGACTTCTTTCATTACAACTAAATTGGTATAGGTGAAGTATATTGGACGTAAAACCGCTATATTAGCACAAATTTACCATCTCCTTCAGGATTTATACAATGGTAAGGCTCTGTTTAGGATTGTAGGGCCATTCCAAGTGTTGTGAGGATGGATTGCAGCAAATGTTTCCTCATACTCTGTGATGAATTCAATAAGATTTTCCAATGGTCGATTCACTCCATTTTTATGGAATGTTTCTGGTATTCAGACCATGGGATTAAGACCTGATGTGGTGCTGAAGGCATTGAATGTCTCAGGGGAATTCAGCTTCTTTCCTTTTGGTGACCCACCATCTAGAAAATTTATTGATGATGGTAAAGAAGAGAATTATGAGTTGAGATCTTATATGATGGAATTTAGGTATGGCATATTATCAACCAAGATTGATGATAAAATTATCTTCAAGGCTTATGTGTTCCCTATAGGTTTGCTCGTTAGTTCAGATTTGTTCAACAATCAAGAACTTTTTAACCCACATATGTCAGACATGAGAATCACCCAATGGTAGGGCGACAATTATGGATTCTAATAGCTTTAGAGGTATCCAAATTGTCAATTACATTACCTCCACTAGATGTATCAATCGGATTGGAGGTTGGGTATGCCAAAGCATGGGTTTCTTTTTATCCCCAAGGGGCTCTGACAAAAGGAATATGTCAAGTGGCAGCTATAATGACTGTTTCACATGGAAATCGTGGAAAGAAATCCAAGGCCAGTGATGATACAGAAGTGTCAGAGGTTTCAGAGCCCTTAAAATGTCTTCGTAGTAAGTACACTAGGAATACCAAGGCTAGAGAAGCAATACCACCAATTCCAAGGCGATCCAGTTGCCACCATCAAACAGCAGTCCCTAATCTATCTGTTGAACTTTCTGAATAAAAGAGGTCTGAAGAAATTTCCCAATCAGAAGGTGAAGCTTCCCTTCCACAATCACTCATACCAAGATTTAATTATGTGCAACCTTTATCCATTCATCATTGGGAAAGTATAACCTATGATCTTAGGGATGCATGGGCATTCCTCCAGCATGGAATTCGAATACCAGATATTGGTGACATCAAGGAACCTTATGATTGTAATTCAGACAATAACATGGATGAAGTAAAGAAGTATATTGTGGAGCTTGAGGTTTTTATATATGCAACTGATGAAAAAATCCCAGCCTCTAAACGAGTATCTCATATGCTGGACTTAGGAGTCCACGAAAGGGTAATTATTGACTCTGAGAAGGAGTGGGATATTTAGGTTAATACTGAGAATGTATTTCCATTTTTCTTTTGTCTCAATTCTGATTTATCATTTATCATCATTAGTCATGATGAAAATATATTTATGCAGCTTGAATGTAGAGAAGGAAGATCCGGACCAATTCTCGAATCACCCAAGTACGGTCCTGCAGGCTCTCCTATCAATGAAAAAAATGATCCTCCCAGGTTTCCAGAACTTTCTCCAGGAGAAAGAATCATGACTGGGGTAATGGTGATAGATAATCCTCAACCATTACCTCAAGTTTCCCCTGCTAAGGGGAGTGTTTCAATCTGTCCCCAAGCTTTTAAACAAAAACACAAGAGAGAAATGAGATTGATTCGAAGCGTTCACTGAAGGAGTAAGTGTTTATATGATCTTTATGACAACCAAATTGATAAATATATTTTGGTAACCATGTTTTATCCTCTTGTACGATCTATGCCTCTCTCCTCTCTCAAGGGATTAAGATTTGATGCTTCAAGACCAGAAAAAGAAGCCCCAGGGGAAACCCAGGTTCATGCTGACAAATCTACAATTTTAGTAGATAAATCATCAAAAGATTCATCTATACCTACTCTTGGATCTGTTGAGAGAGAGGAAAGCCATGGTAAGATTAAATACATTCCCTAGTTAGATCTTGAAAATAATTTATACTGATATTCCTATTGCTTCAGAAGAAAGGATTTCAGATCCAGGGCAATCTTAAACCAATGTTGATGTTAACAAAAACCCCGAAAGTTCTGATGCTGGTATACCAATTTAATATTCAACGGAACAAAATGTCAGTAGAGCCAATTTGGGCATCAACCAACATTTGTTGGATACCTTAAATGGTGAGGATGTTGTAACATTTCAGGTCGTATACACTGAAATGATGGACACCCTTAATCTGAATATTGATATTCTAGGTTCCATCAAGGAGTTTGAGGATTTTCATAAGGAATTTCAAGGACATAAGTCCCTATTATAGCATTTTACATACATAATTTGTTCTTCAACTTGATTATTTACATCAAAATTTACCTTATGCAGCTTTATCTGTCGAAAATGTCTCAAAGGCTCTTCAAGAACAGGGTATTCCACTTTATCCTTCTTCTAGGGATGTAGAAATACCTACAGAATATCCTTCATCAAGAGATGTTCCAGAGCCTTCAAATGTCATAACTGAGCTAATTCAATTAAATTCCCCTTCTCAAGAAACACCTGATCAAAATACTAGAGATGAGAATATTGGGGATGAATCCAATCAAGTAGCTGACTTGTTATTGGGTAAATATAATCAACTGTCTGAATCATATTTTCTTCATCTATTTGAAACAAATAATTATCTTCATTTATCATTTAGGGTTATCAAATCCTAGTTCAGAAGGTGAAGCTTCTATTGTCTCAAGAGATGTAGAACAAGGAAGCTCTTTAAGTGACCTGTTTCCAGAGTAAATTTTACCCCATGGTATTGACTCATATTCAGACTTAGAGATGCAATATGCTCTTGTTATGGCACACAAAAAGATATGGCATCATATCTGGAGTATAATTGGTGTAATTCCTTTAGATGAATTGTCGTCCCATTTTTCAAAACTCCTAGCATTATTCTGCATATTGGGATTTGGAGAATTTAATTATCGGCCAGTCTATGATGCCATAAAAGAGACTATTAGACGATGGGAGTAGGAGCATAAGTTGCAACAGGATCTTGAAGAGGATAAACAACGCATAAATATTGATAACATTAAATCTATAGTAATTGAGGTGGAGGCAAATCATAATAAGAAATCACTTGATATTAGCCAACAAATCAAAGAATCCACAAAATAGTTGTTATCTCTTCAACAACAACTGGATGTTGTTCATAAAAAGCTTTAGCAATTGAATCATACATTAGGAGAAACCCAATTAGACGGGATAACTACCATTTCAATTTCTATGGAAGAACTTCATCAGGAATAGGAGGCTAGAGTTACTCAACTATCTCAACTTCAATAGGCTGCTGATAGAGCTTATGAAGCGGTCCAACAAATGAAAATTCATGTTGAGAGTTTATTATGAAACAAGATAGAGAGGCTGCATTTTGTGGATGGCCATCTATTTTCATATGAATGAAATAAATTTTGTTTTCAATCATAAAAATCTTTATTCCTATCTTTTCATGAATGAAATATGAAAAGTAAATGATGATAATGATTCCTTTACATTAAACAATAATTATTACAATAAGAATGAAGTGGTCAAAAAATTTCCTGTTAAACCAAGGGACCTAATAAGCATAATTTGACTGTTTCTAGGGTTATATGGATAAACCCAAAAATGTTTTATCTTTTGAAATCCTTATATTATTTTTTTTATATTGCTCAATATTACCTAAATCATACAAAAAATGTATATTTAGTGAGCTAGGACTCGACTTTTGTTTAGAGTTCTTTTTGCAGGTTCTCAATCTAATGAGTACCAAGTCTTTTGTTGTTGGAAGTTTAGATTCGTGCATGTTGGACTATAAAGGGATAATATTTAGGGTTGAAAATAGCTTTGACCATAAATTTTGAAATTAGATCCCAAACAAAACACTATGGCTAAGAATTTCTTTAATATTCCTTAAACATAACCAAGGGGAATCTTGAGTCATGGTTTGTTTATGGTCACCAAATCTGAAACTTGTATCAACATTAGGGGTGTCTTTCCTAGGAACAACGTTACAATTATTTAACAAACCTGTTATGGGGGCCGTGTTATGCATGGTCAACATGAGCATATGATGCATAGCCAAATAGTGGTATCTTTTGACTGACGGGCCTGTTATGTAGGAAACTTATGCAAGGCCGCCTAAGGGAACGTGCTATATATTCAAGAAAAAGTGTTCTTCACAAATTTAATACTTTTTGCCAATATATTGAGGGAAATAGGATTTGGGTGACATAAGACCACAGTAGGTGTTTTTTTCAAGGAAATGAATTTTAAGAATGAAAAAGAGTTATTTTAGACCAACATAAGTCATGAATAGAAAAACAATTTTTTTATACAAATTTAGTGTATGAGTAATGGTTAAAAATTTATCAGAAAAGGAGATTTCTAATATCATACTATGTAGTTTTAAGTCATTCAGTGAGGACATTGGTGATGTGTAGTTTTAATTCATCCAGTGAAAACATTGGTACTATATAGTTTTAAGTCATGCATTGAGGACATTGATACTGTGCAGTTTTAAGTCATGTAGTGAGGACATTGGTACTGTATAGTTTTAAGTCATGCAGTGAGGACATTGGTAATGTGATGTTTTAAGTCATGTAGTGAGGACACTATGTGGCTTTAATTTAAGGTCTTTATCTCTCACAAAAAGTATGAAACTATCCCAATTTCTTGATAATTTGTTTAGAAATATACTATCATATTCAGGTATGAAAAGGAAAATTGTAAACAGTGATTTGAGAATTTTTGAAACTGAGGAATTGTATGGGAAAAGTGGTAGAAGCATTAGAGTAAGATTCTTCTAGGAACAAAGTTACCATTACTTGAAAAACCTGCTATGGGTGGTGTATTATGTAAGGCCAACTGGGGAATATGCTGCATAGCCAAGTAGTGGTATCTTTTGACTGACAGGCCTATTATGTAGGAAACTTATGCAAGGCCGCCTGACGGCACGTGCTACATATTCAAGTAAAAGAGCTCTTAGAAGTTTTATGTTCTATTTCTAAAAGTCGAAGAAAGTTTATGGAGATTCAGATTTTCCAAAGCATAGAGTTTGGATTATGGGGAAAGGTACCTGAATATGGAAAGGGTATTTCCAACCAAGAGAGTCCAAATAATTGTAAGAATAAGACTTTTACGAAGATATGACTAAAATGTAAAAAGATATAGTGTTCGTAGTTTTAGGTCATACAACTAGGTCCAGAAATGGAAACAATATATGATTTGTGGCCAAGTGATTTCAAGGTTATTCCCCAGTGCATCAAACACATGGTGAAGGAAATGTGTAAACCATGGTCTTGATGATTTTTATATTGTAAGAAAGATAATGGGACAAGTATACTTGAATGACTATTTTAAGATAAAATTTTTTATATATTGTCATCAAAGCTTGATGGGGTCAAAGATACTATAACCAAGAATGAAATTACAATTATTTGACAAACCTGTTATGGGAGATATATTATGCAGGTCCAACTAGGGCACATGCTGCATATCCAAATAATCTCATCTTTTGGCTGACAGGCCTGTTATGTAGGAAACTAATGCAAGGCCACCTATGGGCACGTGTTGTATAGTCAGGAAAAATGTCTCATTAAATATTAGAAACTTTGTCATCAGAAACCATAATGAAGATGACGAGAATCTTTAAATATTCAAGATTAAGGGTGTGAAATCTGGAAGGAGGTATTTGTTTAACGCACATGAGAGAAGTTTAAATCAATATTGTTTATGAGTTTTATGTCCTTTACATAGATATGACTGATATGTAAAATTGATACTTTTTTTTGTTTCCTTTGAATGAATATGGTGATGTGCAGTTTTAAGTCATGCGGTGAGGACATTATACTATGCAGTTTTAAGTCATGCAGTAAGTACATTATACTACCATGTTTTAAGTCATGCAGTAAGGACGTTATTAACCCCATAAGAAATTAAAAAACCTTATATAAAGAAGCCATTTACTCAATTCCTAAGCCCATGTGAGCTATGCTCGATGGGAGAAACAAGGAGCAGTAAGGGTTTCTTTTATAATGAAAAGGTGATGAAAATGAAGAATAGGGGTATTATATTTTCATTCAGTGTAACGTCATGTGTTAAGGATGAAAATGAGCTGATATGAAAGGAAAGACATTGTAACTGGATTAAGGGATAAAACCCAAGTGTCACTATATCTATTACTAGGGAAAGAATCAAGTCATACATAGTTTTTAAAACATTCCCTATGCAGATTTGATTTTTATAGAAAGAAATAAAGAGGTCTTTTATTGTGTTTGGGCCCAAGATTGGAGATCTAGGTGTCTCTACATATCTCAAAATAGATGAGAATCAATCCATACATAGTTCGTTAAATAATCATTCCTCACGCTAAGTTTGACATGAGAAATATGGGATTTTGATACATTCTGATAGAATGATAAATCTTAAGACATGAAATGGTATAAGGACCAAATCATATATCTTAAGGAAACACTCTGTATAGATTTGATTCATATACAGGAGTAGAAAATAAAATAAGAAAATTTTGTGATTGTGGTTGGGCCCAGAATTGGAGATTAAGGTGTCTCTAAGTATCTTGTTGAAAATGAGAATCAAGCCATATGTAGTTCTTGAAACTTGTTCTCTATGTAGATCAGACTTTGACATAAAAAAGAGAGGGACTCATGTACTACTAAGAAGTAGTGATAAAATCAATGACGTTGGCTTATTAAATATTCTAACATTAAATATAGAAAACATTAGTTGTACATATGATGTCATGAAGTTTAACGTCATGCAACAAGGATGAAGATACTACAAACTTTAACATCATGCAGTATGGACACTTATGGTTGTTATACAGTTTGATGTCTTGCAACTAGGACATTGGATGCTGTAGTTTTAAGTCTTGTAGTAAAGACATTATAATGTGCAGTTTAAAGTCTTACAGTGAGGACTAATGGGTATAACTACACAAAGTATTTCTTCAAAAATATCACATTGGTTGGAGATGTAATGAGCTCTCTATCCATTGAGATTAAAGCATAGGCTCTATTTGAATAGACCATACATATGGAATAAAGTCCTTTCCATTTTGGTTCAAGTCTTGGAGGTTTCTTTCCTAGTATCATTGGAGTCCTAAGGACCAATAACAATTCTCTTTGAATGAATGACCGAAGGCAAACTTTCTTATTAAAATCTCGCGCTATTCTATTCTGATAGACTTCTATATGATGAAAATTATGAAATCTTTTCTCATCTAACTATTCCAACTCATTAAACCGTTTATGAGATCTTTCATCTGTAGAAAACGGATCACAGATTTCAACTCTAAGTGAAGGAAATAGTATTTCAATTGGAAAGACCGCTTTAGTTCCATATAACAATGAATAAGGAGTTTATTGGGTAGTCGTACTGGTAGTTGTCTGATAATCCCATAAATCATTCAAAAGTTTATCAGGCCATGATTTCTTATCTTTATCCACCATTTTCTAGAGTATATTTGATAGGGTTTTGTTGAAATCCTCTATATGTCCATTGGCCGCTGCATGATAGTGAGATGAATAGTTGGATTTGATATTATATTCCTGATATAACTTTTTTTACTTCAACAGAACAAAAACTGGTTCCATTGTCTGTCAAAATAGTATGAGGGATGCCAAATCTGGTGATGTTATTAGTTTTAACAAAACTAATGATGATTTTGGCCCTGAATTCCTTGAGATCTATTGCCTCATCACACTTAGTGAAGAAATCAGTAGAAGTGAGAATATACTTGAACTGCTTAGCCGTGGCAAGATGATAAGGCCCTACTACATCCATTCACCATGTGAAAAATGGCCAGGGGTATTTAGTTGTATGTAGAAACTCTTGGGGTTGATGAATGAAGTCGGCATGCACTTGATAGGGATGAAATATTTTAGTGAAGTTTGTACAATCATGTGTTATTGAAGTCCAAAAGTATCCAAGCCTTCAGATTTGATTGGAGAGTCTATGCCCATATTGGTGGGCACCACAAGCTCCTAAATGAACTTCTTTCTTGATAGATGCATTATCTTCTCTATCAATACATCTAAAGAGAATTCCATCAAATCCTTTCTTGTAAAGGATAATTGGGTGGTCTAGACTATCATAAAGAGTAAATTATCCGCTCATCGGTGGATCTTCACCTTCTCAACCCTATTTGATGGAAGTACCCAATTTTGAAGATATTCCATGATGGATGTTCTCAATCTTTTGGTCTGACCATATGGTTTAGAAATAGGGAGAATTTCATTAATTTCCTCCATTCTAGTTTGAACAAAAGGTAAGACCACACGTCGATCAGTTATATTAATAACGGCATCATTCTGATTGGGATCTTCAAAGGCTGTAGCTGCATTATCAAGGGCATCTGCTTGGGCATTTTGTGATCGCGGTACATAGGACAATGTCGGCTCTAAGTGAAATTCAGCCATTAACTCTCTGATGTAATCACACAAAGGGATTAACTATTCTTTTATGATAGAATAATCTCTATTTATTTGTTTTATTACCAATTCTAAATCACCTTTTACCTTTTAATGATCCATTTTCACCTAAAGGCCCAATTCCAAACCTGTGATGAGAGATTGGTATTCTGTTTCATTATTGGTACCACCTTCTGATAATAGGAAAGAATAATGCGATACTTCCTTTTTTTGGGAAATAAGGACTATTCCTAATCCAACCTTATTGAGTTTAGGATTTTCCAGTCTCTACCCTGCTGGACTTCTAAAAGGACCATCAAAATACATTTCCCATGTTTGGGAATTATCTTGAATATAGAAGACCTCTTCATCAGGAAGTTTAGTATTAAATGATGTGTCTTCCACAAATGGGTTCTCAGTAAGTAAATTAGCTAGATCTTGGCCTTTTATTGCCTTTTGAGGCACACAATAGATATAAAACTATTGAAATATAACCACCCACTATGCTAGATGTCTTGTAAGAATAGGACGAATGAGGATAAATTTGAGCCGGTAATTACGAGATACCAATTGGACCTCATGATGTTGCAGGTAATGTCTCAATTTCTGAACCGCAAAGATTAATGCTAGGTAGCACTTCTCAATACTTGAATACCGAGTTTCCACATCAAGCATAGTGCGACTGAGAAAATAAAGGTTTTTTTCACTTCCATCATCATTATTTTGGCTGAGGAAGGCACCTAGTGATCACTCTAAAGCTGTCACATAGAGAATGAGTGGTCTTCCTTCAACAGGTGGCATCAATACTGGTGGACTAAAGATATATTTATTGAGTATACCAAGTGATTCTTTTCAATCCTCAGTCCATTGATAAATGACTCCTTTTATCATTAATATGGTGAAAGGTAAACATTTTCCTACCAAATTGGTGATAAAGCACTGAATATAGGCCAAGTGTCCTTGATGTCCACTCAATTCATTCAAATTTTAAGGAGGTGACATATGAAGGATTGATGTTGTTTTCTTAGGATCAATTTCGATACCACAATGGCGTACAATGAAGCCAAAAAAATTCTAAGGTTACTCTGAAAGCACATTTTAATGGGTTCATATTCAAATTATGTTGCTGATGTTTGTGAAATATGGTTTCCAAATCTACCAAGTGATTGGAACATTGTTTGTATTTGACTACCAAATCATCCACATAACATTCAAAAAATTTCCCTAATACGGGTTTGAAGATATGGTGCATGGCACGTTGGTATGTCACGCATGCATTCTTTAATCCAAAGGGCATTACCCGATAGAAAAAAAAACCTTGAGGATCTCTAAAGGCTGTAGATTATTCATCCTTTGGGTCCATTCAAATTTGATTATATCCAGAATATCCATCCATGAAGGAAAGATCTTTATAGCCAGCTGTTGCATTAATTAGAAGTTCTATATTTGGGACTGAAAAATCATCTTTAGGACAATGCCGGTTAAGATCTCTGAAATCAATGAAGACTCTAATTTTACCTTTATTATTTTTCACTAGGACAATATTGTCCAGCCAATTGGGATATTGAACTTTCTTGAGAAAGTTAGACTTTATAAGCTTATCAACTTCAGCTTCAATTTTAGAGGCATTAGTTCGGTGTGTTCTCCTTGCTGCTTGCTTGAACCCATGATGTTCTTTTGGAAAACTCAAATGTTGGGTGGCTACATCAAGATTAAGACCCAGCATTCTCATATAATTCCATGAAAATATATCTCAATATTTATTTAGAAAGGAAGTATAAACCTCTTTCTCCTTAGAGGTCATGACCACACGAATTATGGTGGGGCGTGGATCTTCTTCTGTACCCAGATTTATTTATATGAGTTCATCCACAGTGGTAGAAACACCTTCTTCAAATGTTGTAGAATCATCCTCGAGATCTTCTTCTTCTTATTCATTATGTGTAACCTATTATATTTCCATTTTCATGGTAGATGATAAGGAAAACTCCCATAGTAACCGGAGGAGTCAGTATTTGAACATCTCGAAGAAGAAGCCACCATATCTAACCCTACTGATGACGAATGGTCTTCCTATGGTAAAGAGGGATTGATGTATTGAGAACCAACATCTTTTTGTTCCTCTAATATTAATATAATTTCTTCTATTCTGATTCACGAAGTAGAGGCTCATTTTAGTTTAGTAGATGAAATAAATACATCCTCATTCAAGCTTCCATCATTTCTTGGTGTATCAATAATTTCTCCCATGTTATCAAGATCAATTACTGCAATTGACATTATGGGAATTATTGGATGAGTGCATGGATTTGGTTTTACTCTTTCAACTTGATTAATGGATAACACATATTATGTAATCAAATGCATGAATGGATTTGATGTAATCTTTTCCAGTCCATTTGGAGCATTAACTATGGTTATCTTCTTGGTTATGGACTTCATTCCTTTTGTGTGATAAAACTATGCCTCAATGTATTGAGATTCACATGTTTTGAACGGAGCCATGTCACCATCAAATGTTCTGATTTGACCATTGAAACAGTATTTCAAACATTGGTGGTATGATGAAGGTATGAATGCATGTTGATGCAACCAAGGCCTTTCAAGCAGAATATTGAAAGTTTTCTCCTGAAGAACAACCATGAAATATGAATTATACACAAGATCTCTAAACTGAGTTCTAAGTGTAATTTCACCCAGTGGTTCTTGTTCATTCTTTTCATATCCTTGTAGCATTAAAGTCGAAGGAGTTAATCCGGATTCAGTCAGGCCCAATCGACGAAGTTTACGAATGGGAATGAGGTTGACCCCAGAGCCATTATTAATGAAGTCTCCTTAGATATCCATATCATTGACCTTTCTAGACATATACAAAGGTCTAATGTGTCCATGTACCACATGGTCTTTACTTTCATCTGTAAAAGATATGACTGCATGACATTCTGCAGAATGATTCTCTATACGGTAAACCTCAGCAACATCAACTTCGGTTTCAAATTCATGGGGACTTAACAATGCCTCAATGAGTGCTTCTTGAAGATCTTTTAATAGATTCAAAGCATCCAAAATTGATAACTTGGCCTGCACTTGGGCCAATTGTTTCAAGACATCATACTTTTGGTCCAAAGTTCTACGTTTCCCAGCATGGAGATGTGGTTTTGTAGGTGATTTAGAATTTTATGATTCTTTTGTAGATGTATTATGTGTTGAAATGGAAGTAGGAAATACTACTAACTTTGGTAAATTATACGGACTAAGTGTATTCAACTAATAAGAAGAATATGGTGTATCTTATAATCGGTCCTCCGGAATAATTGTGCCAGAACTAGACTTGTTTTTCATGGAAGAAACTTCTTGTTCTTGTTGAGCTTGCAAAAGGGCTCATCTACAAGTTTCTGCCGCATTATGGTTTGAGCAGGGGTAGAGTTAATATGGTAGTTTCTAGAATTCCCATGTCTTCCCCTGTATCCTCGACCTTGGCCTATTCCTCTAGTTCCCCAATTAGGCACAAGTAATTCTGGCTCAATACAATTAGAATCACCATTGGCATAAGGATCTGTTAAATAGATAACATTAATGGAACAAAAGATCAATTCTTCATCTAATGAGGATTCTTCCTGATAGGTTACTTCTGGTTTTACCATTTGGCAGGGCAGTGCCCATAATTTTGAAACAGATGGCATAAAATCTATCAGGGTTAAGGAAAACTTTTTCCTTGACGTGAGATCATCTTTTTTTGACTTATATTTATCCTTATGAGCACTTTTTTTCTTTGAGGAACGAACTTTTGATGAAGATGGTTTTGTTGTGGCAGGAGTGGTAGAAGACACAATTGGTTGTTTCAACTGTGTTCATAAAATATCATAAGTCTGGTTGACAATTTTCTTGATCATCCAATCATCATATTTTTTCACATTTTTACTTTTAACCTCTTTCTATTCTCCATATTCCTCTATATTGGTGGTAGTAACACATGATACTTGAGCTGATGAACATTTCAATTTCACTTGTCCAAAGTCTAACATCTTTTGCAGAAGGTCTTTGAAAACAAAGAACTCCTAAATGGGGTGTCCCAACACCTGATGAAAGGGAAAATAATTCGGACACTCTTCATCTCCATCATTATTTGGCTTCTTCAGCCTTGGCAACTGAACCAAATTGTTTTCTAAGGCTGAGATAAAGTATCTGGGAACTTGATAATTCCTAAAAGAATAGATTTTATTCTGTAATTCCTCAAATGGTTTCCACCTTTGATCTATTTTATCATCTTGATGTGGTGGTCATTTCTACTGATGCTCAGAAAGAGGATCCCTTTGGTATGATGAAGGTCTTGATGTAAAAGTAGGTACATGTGCCTGTTTGAGTGTAACTATAGCATCTTCTTCCTTTCCTATTCTCCTTTCTGGAATTGATGTAATTACACAAGTTTTAGCCTTAGTTTCTATAATAGAGTCTTCTATATGCTGAGCGATTGAAGTAAGGTCTCAAAACCCTCCTCTGTATTTCACAGGTATCAATGGTGTGCGTAATTCATCACTCACATTTGCCACACATATTGGCAGCAACTCTTCTTGAGGGAGTGATAAACTTAAGGAATAGGTTAATTCCATCTAGTGAGCAATGAAATCCAAAAAACTTTCATTTTACCTTTGTTTACATTTGGTAAGATCAAAAACTGTCATCTTTAGTAATGTTGAGCTAAATTGAAGAAGAAATTTATGATGGAGATCTTCCCACTCAGTAATTGATTTAGATTGAAAACTTGTATACCATACAAAAGCAGGTCCTTTTAATGACTGCACAAAACACCTAAGATTAACTACCTATTGTTGTTGAGAAGTTTCCATAATATTATCACAATGAGAAAAACAAATTTGTTAAGTGTTGTTCCAGATTTCCCGAACCATTAAAAATTGGGAATGTGGTATTCACAAAATTTGGCGGGGGAGGAATTGCATCCACCCATTCAGTGTAAGCTCTCTTTTCTAGTTGAATTGGTGCACATAATTCCTCCATAGCTTCTAACCGATTTGTTAATGCCTCAATTGTATTCATATGTATTTGGGTAATATCCAGATGAGATGTATTCTGTGAAAGTATTGAAAATCGAACTTGAGTAGGTGCAATGACCAGTAAGACCACTGATGGTGGTGCTGATATCTGGCTTGGATAACCCACAGAAATAGGTCTATCAAGATTTATATGATCCTGTCTTGATTGTGTACCCAATAGTGGTAATTCATTATCCGCATTTGTAGTTACTACAAATCCCCTCTGCTGAGGAGCTTCTACAGGATTTTCAAGTTGAGGATTTGTCTGGGGAGTATGTCTAAAAGAAATGTTGTTTCGAAGAAACTCTATATTGAGTCTTTTAAACTCCTTAATTTCCACTTTTTTATATTCAAATCTCTCTTAAAGTGAAAGAGATTGACCATTTCCATTGGAAAATTGAGGTGCAATATGACTTTTTTTTCTTTCTTCTTATTATATGCCTTCTAGAGAGGGGGAGTTGGTTATTCAAAGGCATACCTAGATTCTGGGTAAGCCTCTGATTTCGAGTACACACACCTTCTTAATTTTCCGTAGTGTGTACCATATTGTGGACAAGAACTCCATATTCTGATTCCCCTAAACTGGATTTATTTTTCAGAGGATCTTCTGCAATGGTATTGATAACATTCACTCACACATAATGCATTGATTCCATTCTGTCAGTGTTTCAAGTAGATAATATCCCTTTTTATCTTTAATGAAACTCTATTCTACTATATGAATAATTCCCTAGAACTGTTTGGTGGATAGTAACATGAAGGGAATCATCGTATAGTATAGTTGTACGCTTTCCTTGTGGCTTTTTCCCTAATCAGGAGAAAACTGACTTCCATTGGGGAGGGGATTGTAGATGTGAAAAAGCCCCGAGCCTTCCAGGTTGGGGTTGATCCTATTATTCTTCAAATCATTGAACATTGTTTAATGAATTTGAAGGTTTCATTAAATGAGCCCCCATCCTGGCAAGCTGGGGTGATTCTTGAACTGCTACAGCTGAAATTTGTGCAATTTATCTACTGATTTTGCAGATTTTGGTTTGTACATTAGCTGGGTGCGTCATCCAACAATGACTTAAATCACCTGTTTTAGAAGATCGTTGTGTTATTTTGGACATTTTCATCCTATGACACCTGATATCCTCTAAACAGGATGCCTGCTAAATATTCTCATAGGCTTGATGTAGAAGTAGCTCAACAACTTCTTTTCTTTGGGCTTGATTCTGATGGGAACTGGCTGAGGCCTGTTCTTCAGCGTACATTTTATTACAAACAAAACCTATTGACTATGGCCATCCATGGGAAATAACATTGCATGAGACCAATTTTGGCAGAATTTTCTGATTTTGGAGTGCAGTGAAACACAATTCTCCATATGCACCCCATCCTATGATGCGAACATTAGATGGGGAATCATAAATTAATTGGTGTAGCCTCTTCAGAGCATTAAGACATGCACACTAAAGGGTTCTCTATTTTTTTTCAACCCTTGGATGTTGGGAAACTGAAATAGATGCCAAGTCAATTTGGCACTGTAACTCTTCTATTACCTTTATATGATTTTGATATTCATCATATGGTAATAATTTAGTTTTCAAATGATGAAGAGTTTTCTATAAGTTGAGACGAATTTCATGAATGCAATCTTCTATCATCAATTCTAGAATATCAAAATGAGAATTTACTGTAGGACAGAACATGACTGGTATTTCTCCTTTAGCTAATATATTCCTCATGTTTAACATGTCTTCATAATCTTTCACTAGAGGTTTCTTCACTTGGTCTAATCAAAGTGGATGCTCTGCATTAGAAGAAAAATAACTAAAGGGAGGTTTGGAGAATGACCATTCCCTTAAGATGTATTCTGACTGAGAAAGTGTTTCACCCATCAATGATAAGGAATCAGACATGACTGGCCTTGTGTTTTCAAGTGCCTCGAGATAGGAGGGATTTCTTGTTGTTGCATTGTCAATTATGGAATTGTTTTGAAAATATGAAATACTACTACAGAGAGGACTTTCACAGCAAAATCCATAATTGGGAGGATCACCATGATGGATTATAGCAAGGGATAAATCTTATTACTCCTTGGTCTTCTGGACACACTGAGGATTTCCATGGCTCTCATCCAAAGATAGACACTCTGTATTGGCCAAATTTTCATGAAGTAAGCCTTCATGATGAAGTGCCCGGTGAGAAACTTCAGAATTACAACTACCACTCCCATTATTATGTAATGAGAGTGTCGGATATTGATCCGCAACAGATAGATGTCTGAGGGCTTCAAGAACTCCAGCATTAAGAGGAGATAAATCACATATTGAATCTTGATTTTCCAATGGTATTTAGTGAGATTTATTTTTGGATTTTCTTTTATACTTAGTTGGGGCCACCTGCTGAGATAAGTGGTTATAATGGGTAGTTGTATGTTCGTACCTTGAAATAGTTAGCAGAAAAGACCGATTAACTCTAATTGGAAAGGGTGTATGTTCCCTATCCTGTTTTCTATATGATATGGGGGAAAATGCCCCATGAACCTCCTGGGCTGGAATAGAGGTATTTATCTGCTCCGGGATGACATACTGATGTGTCATCCCATGTGTGGGGATATCTTTATATGTATGTTCCCCTGATACTGCCGAAGTAGTTAAAATATCCTGGCATGCTTCCAGAATATGGGCAGGGATATGCGTCTACCCTTTCACCATTGATAAGATGTGTTTGATGGATTCAGCAGTCGGAAAGAGAATTTACGTCCATTACCTATCTGGAGTACGTGTATGTGCCTGCTCCTCTCCTCCTTTTCTTGTCAATGGATATTGACAGTACTCACGCATGGGGACAGAGAGTTGGGTCTATCCCAAATTTGTCGTCGGAGCTTTCCGACTGACTTCTCCATGTGCTACCAAATGATACTGTTGGCAAGCTTGTTGAACATTGGAAGGTGTGTGTGATTGCTGGCTATTTTCCTTCAAGTATGGTTGATGGGATTCCTTTAATACTGGTAGATAAGACTTCTGACAGAATTGGTGATTGTAAACAGGTGTATGTTCTTGTTTACCCGTTTCCACCATATTATATTGGTGGGCCTCTTTAAATGCAGTCAGACGAGCCTGTTGACTGGTTGATAACTTGTGAGTAGGTATATATGCATGTTCACAATAATCCACCAGGTTAATCTAGTGGGATTGGTGGCTTTTTGTCAGAAAATCCTGCTGATCAGAAAAATTAGAACGGATGGGTGTATGTGTCCACTTGTTTTTTGTCATTAACATTGGTCGATGTACTTAATTGGAATAGGCATGGGTGTGAACATGCTTCCTTTTTATTGGATGTTGTCTGTGGCAGTTCGTCTTGCATGTCTGGTTCTGAGAGACCTAGGCCAAACGTCCATAGGAAACACCCCCATCATGTTGGGGATACACCACCGCATTATTCTAGCGGCAATTGCTGGTGGGAGTCCTCAGGATGGACTTCTGCATTCTTGAGTTGAGGCCTTGAGTTACCTCTTGATCCACCTCCATGTAGTATGGGAGAGATTGATTGTTGCATTCTGGGGATAAAGACCCGAAATGGTTAGGGACCGTGGTTGGCACTATTTTCTTCTTGATCATTGGTCGTTGTTGGCCAGATGATCGAGGATTATTGTTGACCTAGAGGTCCTGTCGAGTAGCCTCCAAAGTCGGGATTACACCGTGCTGGCGATATTCCTTCACCAGAACATTATAGACCCAGTGTTGAAGATTTTGGGTTGGTGATAACATCCTTCCCGTGGATGGAGATCCAGCTGGAGCAGTAGTTGGGAAGTTCACAGATGTTGTCTTGGAGAAAGTAATTCTTTGGTTTGAAGGGAGTTTTATGGAAAACTGAGAACAATGAAATTTTTTTTTAAATCAACATCTTTTCATATGGATACATGCATGATTAAATCCTTTTCTGGCCTTCCATTATCAATTTATAGGGGCCTAACATGTGGGTAACATTATTAACTTAGTTAAGGATTCACGTCAGGTTCACCATTTTTGTTTCGTAGTTCCTTGAAACCTGTGTTCTAAATTTAAAAATCACTATTTCCAGTCATTTTCTATTGGATTTATTCATAGAACCGGAAACATCCAATAGTTCTTTATCCAAAAGTGGACCTTATTTCCAAAGGCAGGCATTTGTTAAGTTTTGAACTTTACGAAACTTAAGAACGTGCATTGGTCGAGAGGATGGGAGATCAGACTCATGACACCCTTTTTGGGGTGAATTATTGTCTACTCTAGGACTCCCTTTGTAAAATTAAAATATTTTCATGAATCCTTATTAATTCCCCAAGTATATCATAAGTGTTCCTTGGAATTTGCAATCACTTATTTACATATGTAAAATTTTTGAATCATCAGTATGTATTTAAGGTTCTTCATCAATGGAAACATCTGTATGTATTCATGTTTTTCCATAGATGGTATCCTATAATTTAACGATTAGAGATTCTTTTAATCATCATTATGATGATACTGGTTTTTTAAGCCATTCAATGTGGCATTCTGGAATTTATTATCGTCCAGGGAGACGAAAGTTTGTTTTAAACTTGGGACCATGCTCATCAAATGAGCTACCTACGTATCCTTGAGAAAGGAATCAGAACCCTCGTTGTTCAGTTCTATTTAGTAGGACACATCACACCTTTTAAGGTCATGTGATAAGGACCTCTAAGAGAAGGTTCTTAGTTGAAACATAGTGCGGGACTTATGTTGAAGTAGCCCGAGGAACTTGGAAGGGATATGAGTTTCCAAGTAAGATCAGACCCTGTTGGGAATATGGCCTAAAGAGAATAGGTTTGATTTGAAGTTTTGGGTTTGAACCTCAAGGAGGATTCCTATGTATCCCATATGGATGGGAATCAAATCCCACATAGTTCAATAAGTCTCACAATATAGTATTGTCCTATGAGACAGATGAGTTTGGGCTTACTTCCTGAAAAGTATTCCTTGATGATTTGAGGATTGAATTTGGTGCTCATTTCAAAGAAGGAAGCCCAAATTAGGGGAATTAGGTTTGGATTCATGAGGTGGATATCCAATGAGCTCAGGATTTGAAAGAGAATCCTACGTATCCTAATTTGAATAGGAATCAGAGTTCTCATCGTTCCTTGGGTGAGTGTTTGTGTACATGTTGTAACCATCATGTATCTCTAAGCCCACGTGAGTCATGCTCGATGTGAGAAACAAAAGGATGTGAAAGATTCAACAATGACACTTCAAACTTTAAAAAAATTCCTCCATGCTGATGGAAGAGGGTGTGTCGACCATTGAAGAGGGTGAGGCGATGAGCCTTCCCTCTGTTCTATTTACATTGGACAAGGGTACAATGTAAGGAAGAAGGGGTGAAAGTGATTGGATTATACCTGGATGGATGCCCTAAAATTAGTCCTAGTAGAGAGGGGAGACTTCTCGTATGCTTACATGGAAAAGAAATAGGTGAACCATACCTTCTCTACCAGAGACCTGAGGTCCCTGGTGATCTATTTGAGAAAGGAGAGGCTCAGGATCCAACCCTCCTCCAAACTGAGAACTTTCCAACACTATTTCTGGGAGAAAATTCCATGTGACTGTGGATATACAAACCCACAAACATTCCATGAACCCTAGACCCATTGTGAAACAAATGTGGGAAACCTCTGACTATGGAAATTCAAACCCAAATAAGAGACATGCTGATGTGCCTTTCCCAAAGGTTTGAGAAGTCATGAGGTTTTGGTGGAGGCTTCAACTTAGCCCCTTTAGATAAGGGAACCAAGGAAGGAGATACCCTGCCATGAATGGCTTTAAAAAAAGGTACATGCGTATGCCACATAGGTACCCCACGTAGATGTACCGCATAGTTATACTGCGTAGGTATGGTGCGTAGGTATACCGCATAGTTGGGCATGCAGGTATGATGCACATGTGTGGATGATCACTGAAGAATGTGAAGAACATCAAAAAATTCCTATATCATTTAATTATGTCTTCTATCATGGTTTAGAGAGATACCTGAGACAATTTTAGGGATCTAGGGGAAAGAGCTACGCAATGGGAGCTTCAGAGAGTCTTTCAATTTTTTTCTGTCTAGAAATGGGGAGCCCAAAGGCTCTATATATAAGCATGTATGGGCCTGGTGAGAGAGATGTTTCCCACACAGGTACTTCATGCAGCTCCATTGTGCAGGTGCTCTGTGTAGGGACATAAAACATCTTCTGGCACAGGGGACAACCGCCTGGGGCGGCCACATAGCTCGGCCATGTAGCTCGGCCGCGTAGCTAGGTGGAGCTACATCGTCTCGAATCACTTTGGGATTATTATTGATTTTCCTTTGTACTCTTTGAATATTGCTTGGGGATTTGAAATATTTAAAGGTGGTATATTTTTTTGGTTACTTTCTCAAGTAGTGTCAACAATGCCCAAAATAGAAATATGTCCCAACCTAACAAAACTAGAATGGAGTAAATATTTATGAGAGCCCAACTCCTATATACTAAGCTAGAACAGCCATACGTGGTCCAATAACCTCGTATCCCTAACCTCCTCTGAAGTCATGATAGACCTGTATGCCATCTACAAAAGACACAAGATGTGTTGGGCAAATCCCATACAGGGGTGTGTATCTACTTACCTAGTAGAACACCCCAAAAAGGTGAAGGGGGAGCAGTAAGATATAAAAATGAATAAGGAAGAAGTATATAGAACAAGGTATGATAATAAAGTACATATCAACCCAATAAAACAGGGAAAGATAACTCGTCCAAACACAGGGATCTCAACACTATGAGAAGATGAACTTCTTTTCAAGTCTTCTCTATCTATAGCCTGAGAGTAGACTCATCCAACCATGAGAATCTAAACATGGAAAACATGTGGAATACCATATGAATCTTAAACTCTCCTAGAGGAGAGTAAAAAAACTAAGGAGTGGGTAACGAAGAAGGATATATATATATATATATATTTATTTATTTGATCAGTCAAAGAAACCCAAATAAGAGATTAAGGGGATCTCCATCTGACAGCTCGACCCAAGAAGATAAGTATCAAATAGTTCCAAAAGGAAGTCTATATGTGATTCCAAGAATCTCATTCATATTCCCAAGAGAGACAATTCTAAGGGACTCAATCACCACACCTTTAAACTATTCTATTTTGGAACCACTAACTCGACCATATGGTTTTAATTCACGTTACAAGAACACATCTAAGTGTGGAAAGCATCCCTCTTTATCTTTAGTGCAAAGTTTCATCAAACCATGCCTTGTCACTATGTCGTACAGTTGAAGGTTCACCAATTTTAGGAAAGGATCTCATTCCCTAGTGCGATAAGAGGATCCTACTATAGTAGTCGCCTGAGAATTCCACTTCCCAATCTTACTGGAAGGTACCGATCTGGTAGGTCATCGGGGAACGCCACTGCCTAGTCCCATTGGAGGGTAATCCTAGTGATTATTTTGGTAAGCACCACTTCCCATCCAAGTTGGAGGGTTACAACTGGATGCTTTAATCAGTGGACATCATTTCCCAGCTCTGCTATAAGGTAAGATCAAAACATTGAGTAATTCCACTTCCTAGTCTTACAAGATGGCGAATTGGAATGATTATCAGGGAACACAACTGGCTAGTCCTACTAGATGGTATTCCTAGAACTACCATCGGGGAATGCCACTGACCAGTCCTACTGAAGGGTAAGCTCGATACTGCTCTGGTGATTCTATATGATCGATCTTTTCATTGGGTGGCTCTTTAGTGTGTTCCAAACATGGAATATTTCTCGTCATATCTCAAAAGATACTTTCGAATGAACCATAATGTTCTACATAGAAAAACACCCAGGATAGGAATCTCACAGTTCAAAGTATGAGTTCAAAAGAAGTATATATAGAGGTTTGAAGATCGCTTAGAAGGGATCAAGTAGTAAATGGTGTGTGAGCTGACCCACACAATGTGTGGTCCCTATTCACCGCCTGGACATATCTTTGGTCGGTACATGGGTCTCATACAATATAGTAGAACATGTCATTTAGGTGGACTACACCTCATGACCTAACTATACGATACTAGGGCCATGTCCTATGGTTGTGTGCATATACTTGGACCTCGTGTATGTGTACTTTGTTACATGATGTGTCAGTCCACAAGGGATACCACCAGGGTGTCCAAACAATGTATGTGTTTTATTACATAGAGTCCCCGCCCATGTGACCCATCACAATGGTTATAAAATTAGAGATGTTTTACCTAGAATGTGAGGCCAAATTACACATTGTGTCACCCTTATCTTCTGCCAAACCCTAGCACCATCAGTGAGGGAGGTTAAATGCCATGAATTCTTCCTATTGCATGACGTGTGGTTTGGAGTTTTCCATTATGTTATGGTTTTCATGGATCTTCATCTATTCTACAAATCTGGTCAATCCACTTCAAATTCCTTTGTGATTCCATCCAAAATCTTCAGATCTAGCTGCGAATCACACTCTTAGGTTGTCATTCACTGAGAATCGGCCACTAGATCATACAGGGGTTTTGTCAGATATCCCAAACACCACTATGCCTATGATCCTTGATGATATGGACCAAAAACATTGTCTTTTTAACCATTCATCATGATGATTCTAGATCTATGATCCTCTCTAATAATCATTGATGTTTCATCAATCCTCATAAAATCTAGGTACCCAATCAAGCTCAGAATGCACGGAAATTGTCGATCTGGGTGCCCCGATGATCCAATGGTGAAGAATGTGAAGAACTAGGGAATAAAAATCCCCATGAATGAACTTTTTGAATATCTTTGGCCAAACATTATTGGCCAACAATCAAGAGCATTCTCTTAGGTTTTTAACAATTTATTTAAAAAAGAGATGATCCAATTTTAGTTCTTTGGGAGAAACAAAGGGTTAAGGGAGGGGCGTAGATCAATGAATTTAACAATCTACTCAATATTTTAATCTAAAGTGTTAAAATAATCATCGAAGATGAGTCCTACCTATTTTTGGGATTGATCACTGGTGAAGAACACATTTTCCAACAAATGAGGTGGATCTATTGCATTCTCTTCTTCTTGATCCGATATGATCTGGAATTTTTTCATTCATCATTCTTCAATGGAATTATCCAAAGGGAGGATGAATCTATCATTAGAATAATCTAGGAATTATGAGGCCAACCCTATCTAAATCACATGAAAGACCTATTTATAGGCATCTAATTAGGTTATAAAGGAATTTAATTAATTATTTAATTAATTAAATCACTTAAACGCACTACCAATAAGAAATAGGTTTGAATGTCCTGCGCCAGCTGATTTTAAGTCATTCCTAGGGAAAAAATGAATTTTAGACACAACCATGGTATTGGATATCTGACCCAATCAACCATTTATGATTTATCTTATTTTATTTAATTAACCTTGGCCTAATATAAATATATTTAATATTTTTATAAACTTTATTCTGGGCACATGAGGCAATGAAATTTCAAATCATCTCAACACATAGCTCTATAAATATATTTATAAATATTTCAATGTCTTATATGGAAAGAATCAGGTCTCTATGTCATTCTCACCTTCAATATTTTCATCTCCAAAAATAAATAATAGGAGAAACACTTGGGGTACTGAGCCCGCATCTAGATCTCTCTCTCTCAAGAACTCTCTTGCACATTTCTTTACTGTCATATAATGTGAACCAAAGGGATGGTTTGACCTCACAATGTCTGATCCTATTGGTCCCCGATCACCACCGAGTGCTCCAAAAAGGTATCTTCTTCCTTTATGACCATCTCGACCCAATCAATGATGTACCTATGGTCATGCACATATTTCCTCAATTGTGACACATGGAAGACGTCGTGCACCTTCTATAGCTACAGGGGTAGGGTGAGGCCATAGGAAACCTCAACAACCCTCTACGTGATCTCGAATAGCTTGATGAACCTCTAGGATGTCTTGCCTCCTCGAACAAGACTCTACATTCCTCATTGGGGTGAGACTCTCAATAAGATTTGGTCTCCTTTCTCGAACTCCAAGAGTCTATAAAGGCAATCTGTAAAGGATTTCTCTCTACTATGCACCGTCCTGATCCACTGATGGATGACCTTCACTTTATCTATGGTCACCTGCACCAACTCTGGGCCTATGTGATATGAATCTCTGATCTCCATACAACATAAGGTTGACCTGAATGGTCTCCCATATAGGGCCTCAGAAGTTCCATGTTTCTTGTTGAGTGGTAGTTGTTGTATAAAAGCTCTACTAAGGGTGGGTGATCCTTCCTACTCTAGATTAAATCCAACACACAAGCACTAAACATATCCTATAACATTGGGATAGTGTGATCAGTCTTCCTATTAGTCTAGGGGTGAGAGTTTTTACTCATCTGTAACCCAGTCTCGAATTTCTACTACATGCCCCTCCACAATCATGATGTATACCTCACATCGTGATCAGTGATAATCGTCGAGCTGACCCTATGAAGGCTCACTTACGTACAACTTCCCCAAACTCTCCATCGAACTCTATTACCTGATAGAAAGGATGTGTAAAGGTTTCATGAGTTGGTCTACTATTAAACATATGGCGTCATGGACCACCATTTTTTGTGGAAGACCTGTGATGAAGTCTTTGGATATGTCATCCCATTTCTACTCCAGGATTTAAAGAGACTGTAACAAACCTAATGGATCTTGATGCTTATCTTTCACCTGCTGATAGGTGAGGAACCATGAGATGAAATCAAATATGATTCATCTCATTATGGATCACCAAAATTTCTGGTGAATATCTTTTTACATCTTCCCCACACTAGGATTTAATACTAAGGGAGAAGCATGGAACTCAAGCATCACCTCCTCCTACATCGTGATAAGAACCTTTGTTCACCCCTGGAGCAAGATCTCATGACCCCCTCCTTAATAATATGCATCTAGTGCATGAAATTTTGATATATAATCATGAAAGACCTCATAGTCGATGTCTCCCTGCTGGGACTCCTTTACATGATCAAGGAGTGATGGAGTCAACACCATTGACTGAATAAAATTTGTACCCTCCTGATCTACCAAGGTCAGTAGTAGGGAAGATAACGACTCCAAATATTCCTACACTTTGAAAACTATTTACTTCCTACTAAGGAAATATGCTACAATGTTTTTAGTCTTACAGGAACTCCAACTAGTGTTTCTACCTTCGGTTTAGGTCTATCTGAGTGAATACATACCTATGGATCTAATGATATGAGTAAACCACAAAGCGCTCTCCCAGAAGGTTGTGCCTCCACAACTTCTAAAAAAATACGACCACTACTATATCTAGGTCATGGTTCGTATTGTTCTGATCATGGGGTGTCAACTACCTTAACCCATATGTGATGATTTCTTATAATTGCATCAAAATGAAAATGAG
This sequence comes from Viscum album, assembly GCA_963277665.1. Lineage (NCBI taxonomy): Eukaryota > Viridiplantae > Streptophyta > Magnoliopsida > Santalales > Viscaceae > Viscum > Viscum album. Next base: position 2,043,879,289 of record OY728123.1, read on the forward strand.
CCCAACTCTTGAGGCATCATAATACACCACAAACTCAATGACTTCCTTAGGTATCCTCAACATTGGAGCTCTCATCATCCTTTGACTAAACCTTAAAGGTCTTCTAGAACTGCGCTGACTAGGTAAATGGTTGTACCTTTCACATCAGGGTGGTCAAAGGAACCAAGATTCTAGATAAGTCTTCCACAATTTTTCTGTAGTTCCCTACAAATCCAAGGAAACTAAGAACCTATAATACATTCTTGGGTGGTTCCCAAGAAATAACTATCTTTTTCATTTCTTGATCCATTGATAAACCTTATTTAGAAATGACATGCCCCAAAAAGTGAACATCATGTATCCAGAACTAGCACTTCGAGAGCTTCCCGTAAAGTTGGTTCTCTCGAAGAAAATACAAGAACACCATCAAGTCCTCTATATGATCCTCCTCTATTGTATAGCAGATGATTATGTCATCAATTGTGGTGAAAAAAGAATAATCCATGTATGGTGGGAGGACCTGGTTCATTAGATCCATAAATATGTCAGGGTCATTTTTCACACCGAACGGAATCACTAGGAACTCATAGTGTCTATAGCGAAATCAGAATGAAAAATTTGGAATATCAGCCTCAGGAACCCCAAAATAGTGGTAGATAGACCTGATAGAAATCTTGTAGAACCATCCCTCACCTTAAAAATGATCAAAGAGGTTCTCAATCCTTGTTAAGGGGTAATTATTCTTTATCATGGCCTGGTTCGGGTGACGATAATCAATGAAACGTTGTAAGATAATGTTTGACTTTTTCATGAATAGAACTGGGGATGCCCAGGGGGACACACTAGGTCGGATGAAACCTTTCTCATAAAGGTCCTCCAACTACAACCGCAACTCCCAATTTTCAATAGGTGTCATCAGATATTATATATAAGATATCGGGGGAGTCTCTTGTTGCAGGTAATTGAAAAACTTCATATCCCACCTCAGAGTTAGTCCTGAAATGTCTTTAGGGAAGATGTCCATTTAATATTCTAAAACTGAAGGAACCCAGATGCCTGAATATTATTTTTCACCAAGGGATACGATATTCAACTGATGGGTAATAGACTGCAGCCTCTTACTCCAAGCACCAGCTTGTCCTACTATGAGGTCTCTCTCACCAAAAAAGAAGAACCTAGTCCCATTAGTGTGTTGGCATCTGGCTAGTCTGTGGTCAGTATCAGTTTGGGATCGAACCATATAAATTGAATACATTACCAATATGAATTTTTAGGGTTCTATTGTGATGAAAAAAGGGTCCCACATGAACCTATATCCCCTAAGTGATAACTACCACTATCGGCTAATGAATGATACATTGGAAGAATTCACTACAGGATCCTTGAGAAAAAGATTCTATTCTAGAATCACTACTGGAAGATCCAGCTCTCGCATAAGGATTCATGAGATAAAATATGTTCACAAACCTGTGTCTAATAATACCGAGGTAAGAGTAGAATAAACATAGATTGTAACTCAAATTGTCTCATGCGCCACAAGATCATAGATGTAAAAAATTTTGATGCTATCTATGGTACTAGATTCAATCTCCCTGAGCCTAATGTGGAGCGCATAGTGGTGGTGGTATAAGGGTCTCACTGCGTCGTCCTCCACATGTATCTCCTCCATCTCGTCTCCTAGTTCCACCTCCCTAGGGACCACCCTAATCACGGTGTATTCTATGTCGTCGAGGTCCATCTTCTATCTTCTTGGGATTTTAAGTATGTATGGTTAGGAATCCTCAATCCATGTGACCTCTCCCATCACATGAATAGAACTGGACCTCCCCGGCCTACCCTAGTGATCCGTGCTTCCCCTACACTGTATGATGAGGTCCTTGATTATTCTCATAGAAGGGTCACCTTTTTCGAGGTCTCCATTGCCTGCCTTATATTGTATATATCTCATCACTATTTCACCCACTTCCTAATCTAGCTATCTAGTATCCACATGATAGAAATATCTCTATAAAATGTTCCCTCTTCAACACCCCGACATAGGTGGGGATGTACAAGGGAACTATGTTGCCTCAAATCTCTCTACGGAGTCCCTGATCAAACTTATGTTCTCGGAAGTAGCCATCTTTGATAATGTAGGGGGAGTAACATGAAAGGTCTACGAACATAGTCACATAATCATCCACTGTCATCCCTCCTTTATAAATATCTAGAAGCTCCTAGATCTGAATAGAGCGTAAAAAGGATGGGAATTATTCATCATGAAATGGCTGCTAGAAGTCATCCCATTAGAATGTCGAATCATCATGAATTTGGGTAACCTGGATAAAAAAAATTCCTAACTGCTCCATGGAAAAGACTGGTTTCCAAAGCAACCATATGATTTATTAGTGTTTGAATAATCATGAAGATATAGACCACCGACTCTATCCAATCTGCTGCTTCCTTAAGATATGGTTCGTCACATAACCTCAATAGTATTAGATGTTAGAACTTGTGGAGTGCACTCATCCCACACACAACCTTATCCTACACTACAGGGAAAATCTACTTCTCAACAGGGGGAGGTTCTACTACCTCCCTGCCTGGAAGAAGGAATTTGTGAGATGAATCCTAAACCAAGTCATTATCGCTCTTAGAGTCGTTATCATGAACCATATCTGGTATCATGCTTGGTAGTCATTGAAAAGGAATCCTGAATGGTAATAATGAGTACCATGGTCAAATGAGCATATAAATATATATCAACAAAAAATGGGGAGATGACACAAAAAGGACAGTCAAAGATTCAATCCTATATGAATCATGTACCATTGATCCTTGAAATAAATGTATCAGTATGAAAATTTTATAAGTAGGTTTTCAATGTCCTAGTGAATAGATATGTTGGTCATCACACCATCATTAGACTCCTTGGCCTGAGAGCAGCACTAGATACACTTTGGCACTTTTTCCCTAAACCCAACCAAATCCATTTTAGGGAATGTCTAGAAAAATTTCCAAATATCGAACCACCTTTGATACCAATCTATCATGACCCAACCCAGGACGGGGCTCTAGCCACAAATACCCTAAGCCTGCTTCCATAGGCTAAGGGTGGTGACAAGCACTGAAGTCACATAGTACTCAGTGATACCATTTCCAAAAAAAATTGTACACACACACACAACCCACTCAATGAAAAAGTTTTGAGGGAAAGAAATAAAAGATGCAACACTACTATAAATATACCAAATAGGCATGGATCATGAATCATAATAAAGTATGGTTGTGTATACAAAAAATGAAAAGGGGTGAATTGTACACCCAAACCAGAAATATGTCCCAACATAATAAAAGTGGAAAATAGTAAATAGTTGATAGAGCCCAACTCCTATGTCCCAGCTACAACAACTGCACATTGTCCAACAACCCTATATCCCTAAGCTTCTCTAAAGTCAATATCGAACTATCCACCTTCGGTAAAAGATATGACACATGTTGGGAAAATCCCTTGTTTGGGTGACTATATTCATACCCATTAGAACACCTAGAAAAGGTGAGGGGGTAGTAAGAGATACAACGGAAGAAGGAAGCAACCACCACTACAAATATGGCTTATAATAGCGCTAAAAAGGCCTTTAACAGCGCGAAAAAAGCACTATTAATCTCGTCAAAGATAAAGGGGGTCCCCTTTATCAGTGCTAAGCAAGCGCTGATAAAGGTAGTATTTATCAGCTATATTTTCAGTGCTGATAAATGTATAATACATCAGTGCTATTTTGAGCGCTGATAAAAACTACCTTTATCAGCGCTCCAAATAGCGCTGATATATTATCCATTTATCAGAGCTTAACTAGCACTGATAAAGGCCAAATATCCTATCCAAAACCAGAACCTGCACAGAACCTGCCTAGCACCTACACACATTACAGCACCTGCACAGAGTCCAAACAACACCTGCACACAGCACACACAACACCCACACATGCACAGAAGAACAAAAATGATACATACATTTACTTTTAATCATGAATACAAAACAACACACTTCTATATACATTTCAAATAATGTTTAATTTGATTACAATTACATTTATCCAACAAACAGTTAAAAAACAATGATGTTCCATCCTTTTTTCATCCATCCGCTCTAAAAAATTATCTTCCATGGCGGCGGTTTCCGAACAAAGCATTCGAACTGAGGAAAAATATTTCACCTACATAATAAAACAAATATTATATTAGTAATACAATAATGAAATAAAGAATGGGGTTGCTAAATGGAATTATAGTAGTGAGGCACAAAACATAAAATAACCAATTAACGAAATTGGTGCATGGTTAGGGCTAATCATCTATAATAATCAAATGGCCCAATGTTTAGTAGAACATGGGCTATTTAATGATTTGAGGGGGAATAGATAAACCTACAGTTTTTTCTAAGGTTATGATGGTCTCACATTGATGGTTAATGGCTTGTCAAATAATGGGATGAACTTATATAAGGTATGAGTTTTTGGGGAATTATCTCTATATGGTTGAATAATGGATTGTAAGCCACTCAATGAAACTATACGAATTAGAAGTCTGTGTATATTGATTCCCACATTGTTGGAAAATGATTTATTTTACCCTTAGGCCTAATAATTCACCTAATTAATGAGTGGAATTAACAGATTTTCACTATCAACCATTAAAGTGGGTTACCCTCATATATCCCTCATTCCACTCAACAAAATCCTTTACATGCACTCTCCTCCTTCTCCCTTCCCCCATGGGATATATCTCTTACTTTAGAGATAAATCAAACATTATCAATTGCATTAAAAGAGTGGTGGAATATCTTCAACCCTATTATCCTCTTCTATTGGATACCAATGATGGGCCTTTTGCAACGACATTAAACCTTGGCTATATACCTATAGCCACGGTTTAATATCATGGCTATATGTTCCCCCATTCCATAAAAAAGAATCACCCCTGCCCCTTTCCCCAGCACACCCCCTACACACTACCCACCCCTGAGCACACCCCCTACCCCTGCACACTCTCTGCCCCCTGAACACCCCCTGCCCCGTTCCCCAGCACACCCTTGCCCACTGCACTTCTCCCCTACCCATTGCACACCCCCTGCCCACCCCCTACATATTTCAAAAGAACCCAGCACACCCCTACCCCTTCCCCCTACCACTTTTCCCCCTTCCCCCTCCCCCAAAAAACAACCCATGCCCTCTCACCCTGTCCCCTGCACATCATAAAGAAAATAACTTATATGGAAATTGTGCTCAATTTACATTATACACATCATATATATTAACACATTCTCATGTACTTTCATTCAATGTAAATACACATATATAGACTCTCTACATCTCATAAGAAAACCCTCTTTAAAATTCACAAACACATTAAATCCATTTGAAAACACCCATCACACAACTTTCTCATTTCTTCAAACACATTTTAAGGGCTTAAGCATGAAAATCCACAAGAAATACAACTGAATTTGTTTTAAAAATAACTTTCAAGTCTATACACACCCCAAATTCCTTTGATAACACATTTTTAACCACACAAACATTTCATATAGTACACTTAGCAAGGAAATACAGCATAATAAAATCATCAAATAATGTAAAAGCATGGAATCACCTACATAAAGCTTGGAATCTTCCAAAATCTGCTAGAAAACATAAAACCACACCTCCATAATACATTAATAAGGACTGATTAAACATTAATATTGAATATATTAATGGAAACCCATGTTTAACTTGTGGTATGACATGAGTTTAACATCCCACAAGGATAGAGGGTCATAATTTAATGTCTTACATAGATGTAAGACCTGGGTGGATCAAAACACTTATAAAGGTGGATCAGGTAGGTACATCTTTATGAGGGAGCACCTGGAATGTTTACCTGATAGATGGATCAAAACGCCCAAATAGGTCTGACACAAGTGTGGTGCATCCCATAAAGGTAAGGTTTCTCATTTTGAAGACATATTCGGATGCCACTAAGGGAAATAAAAGAGGGAAAATAAGCGAAGGTGTACCCCAGTGAGGGGGTCACCATGGTTTACCATTGGTTGGGATTTAACCTCATGGAGGCTTCCTACGTACCCTATTTAGAATACAAGGATCAAAACCCATATATTTAAAAGAGGTATGTTGTGGGTATTACCCATGGTTAGCTTCCCTTCACACTATAAATACTCTTGGTTGGATGAGTATGGGTTTTGTGGGGCTTATGCATTGTCAGATTCTCAGGTTCTTCCAAGAGTAGCAATGAGATGAATGGGACATACGTGTTGAGATGGACCATGTGAATGGAATGATCCTTGTAAAGAGGAACGGGGCACAAAAAACATGTGGAGCTGTCTGTAAACATTATTTATGGTGACCATGGGGCTCATCAAACTCCTCATACCTTCCATAAACACCTTAAAACATCATGAGGACCAGATTCTACATGATGGTGCATCACAGGGTTGATTCTTTTGATGATGTACTGGTCGTTTGATCTTGGATTTCATATCAACCAGCCTTTCCCTTACTTGAATTATCTTGAGACACATATTTTGGTTCCAAAAAATTCCTCAACGATATCGATTATCTCATGTATCTACCTAGAAATAATTGTCCAAGTCAAACAACAACACGTGTGCTTAAATAAAAGTTCAAACAAACAAGATACAAAAAATGGATTTTGTTGATCCTCGGTGGTTTTTTCGTTCACCCCATACGCACTGCACACCATCATGCCTTACTTGAATATTGATTTGTTCAAAGATCAATAATATGAATCCGGTGATAGAAAACATTGAGTAATAAATTAAGATTTCAATACATCGGAGCATTCTCAATTCACCAAAAATGGTTTGAGGATAATCAATGATCATATATAGATAACATAAGTGGTAGGAATTCACCTTCATCCAATTTGTGTACAATCTTCCATCAGTTATGTTGCCCATTAATTTTTAAAAACATGTATATCATCTTCTGAATAGGAGTTTTTGCGACAGTCATGGTAGTACTGAAAAAATATAAATACACAAAGGATTAATAAATATTTTAAATGAACTCGTAATTATTTTCAAAAATACCTCATCTGGGATGCTAGTTTGTTGATGAAATACAATCTCTTTCATAAATTTACAAACATAATAACCACAGTCCTTTATGTTTGTTTGTTTTGTACACTACAGAAACATCGACAACAATAAGTAATTTGTTTTGATATGTGTTTGGACCGTGCAATGTTATTATATATACTCGGATACTTTTCCAGTTGTAGATCTTGTATGCGTTCTCATCCTTATGACTTGGATTCATTCCATGCATTAGACGATATTGATGCACCGCCCTATCATAACAGAATCCTCATTAAAAGATAACATAAATTATATAACTAGATGTTTAGTTTTAAAATGTTGGATATAGTGTATTACAAATTAACAAACGCCATCATGTGTGGTCAGTTTTTTGGATATCTATGCGTTGAATCCAGAAAATAAATCTTTAGAGTATCCAAATTGAATGTAATCAACATCTAATGATCCCTAAAAATACAAAAAGGAATAATTAAAGAAAGAAATGAAAATATAGTTGATATGATTAAATTGTAGAGTTTTACCCCTGTATCGTTGGTATTAAAGAGTCTGTCATCCGTAATTTTGTTTTCAAACAATTTGAGTAGGGTTGACATTATTGCAGCCTCTTCATCAGAATCTATTTCGTCTTTTGAAGATGTGGTGTGAGGACTAACGTGTCCAAATTTTTGTTCATGGGTAAATCCCTTCAATTGCTTTTCATATATACGTCTGCGACAAATATAAAATGTATTTAGTCAAAATTATCAGAGTATATCAGCTTTTGTAAAATCAAATCATGAAAACTTACCTCATGTATACATTTACAACTGAGGCGCCTAGCCATTCATACATGAAGAGTCCATTTACATTTTTAGCACTAATGAAATCTGATATTTCCTCTCCATACATATCTTTTTTGAAATCAACTATGTGAGTACTACCGTCTTTCAACTTTGTATCCACATGAGCCTGCAATGATATTAACTATGGATATAGAACGGGCGGGGTGAAGGTGCTCTCAGTAGATCGTTTCAATCGGTTGGTTGATCCTTGAGATATTTTTGAGCTGATATTTCGTTTCACCCCACAGTCTTTGTAATTCTGTAATAACAGTCATCGGTTCAGACCTTTTTTCATTAAATGTTAAAGGTCCAGCTTGAAAAATAAATTGGAAATGAATACCTTTTTGTTGACATGTTTTTTTACAGGAACTGTCGGTCATGCGATGAATGTTCCAACAACTTGTTCAACCGTATGAATGTTGTCATCGTCATTTGGAATAGGTAGCTCGACACTCGGCTCATTAGCTACATTAATTGAAACTCTAAGATGATATTTTGGAAGCTGTCTATTGTGTAGCATGTCGTTTTTCATATTAAACACTGTAGCCCTCGCTACAAGGTGATAGGTGGGAGTTGATAAATATAAATCATAGTCATTTTCACCCAATGGAATATTAGTACAGGAAAGGTATCAGTGTCTATGTAAATCACATTTCACAGAAACAATTATTAAAACATTGATTACCTCATCTAAGTCAGGTTTTTTAGGGGAATGACACGCCTCAAAGCTGGTGGGGGTGGGGCGAGATCGTCACGAACAGGTTGTTGTTGAGTTGTTTCTTCTCTTTGACTCTCCCCCATCATTTTTTCTATCATCTCTCTCTGGTATTGTAATTCTTCTTGAAAAATAGATAATTGTTCTTGAAGCTTTTCCATTTTTTCATTTTGATCCCCCGCTTGTTTTTGTTTTTGAAAATATGTTCGGGGTGTCACCCCAAAACCTGCATAATAATTGTAAGATAATACGTACACATTTGATCCTCCATCCAGCAATCGAAGTCATTCTGAAATTGAGTCTGGATTTTCATCTAACTGCTTAAAAATATGGTCTCGAAACCATCCTATAAACTGTTGATTATGTGTATCTGATATCCATTTTTCATCCCTAGAAGGATTCAAATGCCTAAGAATTTCTTTGTGGGTTTGAACATATGGGTCAACGTCTAAACTGTTATGCAAAACGTAAAGGTGGGTCAGCTCCTGATCTGTAATATTGATTGTGACAACCTCTCTTCCAGAAATTCCTTCAGCCTCAAGCCGCTCAGTGTGACGAGATTTCGGTAGGCCAACAATTTCCACACAAGATAGGTATTCGGTACAAATTTCAACAGTTTCCTCAACAATATATTGCTCTGCAATACAACCCTCTGGCCGACTTCGGTTTTTGGCATACCCTTTCAAAATCTTCATATACCATTCAATGGGGTATATCCATCTATAATGTATAGGACCACATAGTCGAATCTCTCTCACCAAATGAACCATCAAATGAACCATCATATCGAAAAATTTCAGCGGGAAGAACATTTCCAATTCACATAATATGATGGAAATTTCTCTTTCCATAGTTGGCGATTTTGCCGGGTCTATAACTTTGTTGTATATAGCTTTGAAGAAGAAACAGAGCTTCATTAATGTATGGTGGACATTCTTGGGAAAAATGCAATGTAAAGCTATAAAAATTAGATATTGCATCAAAACATGGAAGTCATGTGATTTCATACCCTTTAATTTTAAATCTCCCATTGACACGATGTTCTTGATATTTGATGAATACCCCTCTGGAACCTTTACATCATTCAAGAGGTTGAAAAACTGATATCTCTCCAGCCTGGAAAAAGTGTAAGCAGCAGGAGGAAGAAATGTCTGTTTTTCACCCTTCACTGGTGCCAACTCTTCTCGTATTCCCATCTCAACCATGTCCAATCTAGACTTAATTCCATCCTTTGTTTTGTAGGGTGCATTTAGCAACGTGCCGATGACACTATCACATATATTTTTTTCAACATGCATAACATCAATAAAATGTCGGACATACAGACAATCCCAGTATGGTAATTCAAAAAAAAACTAATCTCTTTTTCCAACCAGTTTTCGTAAGGTTTTTCCAAAACGGTTTACCAAAAGTAGTGTCCAAATATTTTACTTTCCCAAACAATTGATCACCTGTTAGTGGAGACGGTGCTGTACATTCCTCTGAACTTTCGTCGAATGATGTCGTCCAAGATCGGTACTTATGTTGTCGGGGTATAAATCTGCGATGTCCTAGAAACACGATTTTCGATGAATGTTTCAACTTAATTGACTGTGTACCTTGTTCTCAAATGGGACACCCTTCAGTTCCTTTAATGCTATATCCTGAAAAATTTCCATAAGCAGGAAAGTCATTTATCATCCCGTACAACATGGATTTCAAAGTGAACTGTTCATTTTTTTAAGCATCATACATCGTAACACCTGAATCCCACAATATTTTCAAATCCCCAATCAATGGGGCCAAATAAAAATCAATATCATTACCCATTTGTTTTGGTCCTGATATAAGCATAGATAACATGATGTATTTTTGTTTCATGCATAACCATGGTGGTAAATTATAATTTACCAACATAACCGGCCATGTACTATGACTGCTGCTTTGAAAACCAAAAGGATTCACCTCATCTATAGATAACGTTAGACGAAGGTTTCTTGGCTCATTCCAAAATTCAGGACACTCATGATCAATTCTCTTCCACTGAGGAGAGTCTGTCAGGTGACATAGTTTCACATCTTTAATTCTTGTATCTGCATGCCATGTCAATTGTCCTGCAGTCTCCTCACTTCCATATAGGCGTCTAAACCTAGGAATGATTGGAAAGTACCATACAACTTTCGTAGGACTAGAAGCATCTTTCTTGTATCAGGAAGCACCACACTTTGGGAATTCTTTAAGTGATTTGTGGTCCTTGCAAAAAAATATACAGTCATTCGAGCAAGCATGTATTGTTTCAGAGATCATACCCATCGATCGTAGCATTTTTTTGGCATCATATGTTCGGATTGGGAGTTCATTATCTTCTGGGAGCATGTCATTTTGGAGAGCAGGTAGTTCCATAAAACTGGTGTCACTCCACCCATTTCCTGCTTTCAAATTATAAAGCTTCAATATGGCTGACAATACTGTATATTTAGTGCAACCAGCATACAATGGCGTTTTTGCACAAATCTTTAACTTCTGAAACAATTTTGGGCAATCACGAAGTTTATCTTCAACTGTCCTTGTCATTTCCTCAATACGATCTTCATCATCGTTCACATTTGTAATCACACCCTCCATACGATCGTATTCACTGTTCATGCTTCTAATCATATCAGATGATCTATAAAATGTCGTGTTCTCTGAGTCACTACCTACATTGGTTTTTTCCCCGTGTTTATTCCAACATGTATAACTTCGATCTATTCCATAACAGATCAGGTGTTCTTCCAACTCCTCTGGACCAATTTTTCTTGAATAACAATAGTGTAAACACAGTCAAAGGATTTGAGAAGGGTCACATGCATGATCTTCTGCAAACTTGATAAACTCTTTCATGCCATCTTCATACTCTTTTTTCAACCGATTGGCATTCGTCCATTCTTTATTCATATTCATCGTCTTTATGGGTTCGATCTCGATAACTTGCCTAATATTATGTTTTAATTAATCAGGTAGCATTGTTTGGGTTTTATAAAAATAAATCATGGTAAAAATGCCTTTAAACACATGTCAAATCCATATACATGGTGTGTCCAGTAGGGTGAACATCTTGTATGTATAAGATACCTGACTTAATCTGACATATATCAAATTTATTCCAAGTCAGTCTTACAAAGACTGAATGATGCCTTTGAAAATACATGACATTTAGAACAACATGAGCTAAAGGTGTGTACTTTAGATACATATTGAGTCACCTCACCAGCTATGCATCACATTTTTGTGTAATACACGGTGTGTAGTCCTTACATGACCACTAGGGGTGTATAGTCTATACACATCAAGTCTCTATGGTATCTATACGTGGTGTGAGTGAAGTAAAACACATGTCATCCTGGTGTGTTCATTCATAAGTCAATTATACGTAAATTACCAATTTATATATTCCAATGTTCAACAAGAACCAACCAAAATTCAATTCATTTTGTGTGCAAAAGAGGACCACTAACGACCACGATTTTCAGTGGGGCGTTTATCCCATACATTTCACATTATAACCATAAATATCAAACAGTAATAACATACGAACAAGAGGAAACCAATTAGTAACAGGAGAAAAAAATAATAAATATGATGCTATCTCAATGTACTCAAGGTGATGATAAGATGTTGGTCAAGATCAACTATGGGTTGGGAGTACACTAATATTTAATTGAAAAAATACTAAAAACTGATCTAGAAAAGGATGAAATATCCTATTCATAAAGTCCCTTAATACAACCAATTCATTAGTTAAACCAAAAATCATCGCTAAAAATTCATACAGGCCATAATTACTCCTAAAAGCAGTCCATGGTAGGTCCATCGATGTCCAACTCATCTAATGGTATCCTAATGTCAAATCTATCTTGGAGAAGATCATGGAACCTCATAGATGATCAATGTGACTATCAATGCATGGATGAGGATACATATTCATGACTCTCATCAGGTTCAATCTCCAATAGTCCAACAAAAGAATAAATACCAATCAACCGTCTATTTTAGAGAACTATAAAACCCCATGGTAAAGTACTATGCCATATGAAACCATTATATTATATATCATCATATTTTAATTCAAACAACTGATGCTCTTTTGGTGTTGTTTTAGAAATTGTGATAGAAACTGAATTTTCTCCCAAAACTAACTAGATTATAAAGTTTATCTCTTTATTAAGAAGTAAATTTTATACCTCATTAGTGAAAACATCCTAAAAATGTACTACCATTGGGGAAAAAGAATCCTACAACATTCTAGAAACATCTACAATATGCCTGACTATTTGAGCCATGAGAAAATACATAATAGATTTAATTGGTTCTACATGACCAGATAGAAGATTCCTCTCATCCAATTGAAAATAAATCTGTCTATTTTGGAGATAAAAAGGTATCTCTCATATGGGAACAAATTATTTTGGATTGTTATAAAACAAACTAATCCATAACAAAACTAAAATAAAATATTATCATATAAAGCATGGGTGGTTCACAAAATAAATGATAACCACCAATATCTAGAGATCATTCCTTGCAACATGTTATATTCTTGGACTATAATACCAATAGTGTGTCGACGGTGATAACACTATCCAAGCTTTACACCTCAAAGCCTAAAACATTTACAAAAAGAGTGAAAAAAGGAATGTGATTCTCTTTTATGAAAAATAAAATAAAGGGTAGATGATATAGGAATTGTACCATTGACAGTAGATGATCAAGAATCCACAATAGCCATAGTAGACTACATAACATGCATATGACCAGCCCCTAAACCCTAGCCTAGAGCTAGACTCCCTATATGATATATACTCTTCCTTATACTGTCATTCCTACATGGTGGTACAACATCCCCTCCCTTGACCAAAACTTCCAATGGGGCTCTAGCTACCTATTATCAGAGGAGTGTTTGAGTCTTTCCCAATCTCTGGTTCCATTCATGTTCCCCTATAAAGGTTCTATTGCTGTATGCCCCTAGAAAACCACATTAGGTGGATGAATCTTTTATAATCATGACACCTCAATCGCAACACCATACAAACCAAACAATCAAAATTTTAGATTTTACAAAGCATCCCTTATTCAATTTTGTTTGTTAATTCAGGGGTTATCACAGATGTTTTATCATCCTGGGGTGTTCATTCATAAGTCAAGTATACACATATTACTAATTCATATATTCTAATGTTCAACAAGAACCAACCAACATTCAATTTATTTAGTGCACAAACAAGGACCACCAACGGCCACGATTTTCAGCGGGGCATTTATCTCATACATTTCACATTATAACCATCAATATCAAATAGTAATAACATGCGAACAAGAGGAAACCAATGAGTAACAGGAGAAAACTCACTGCGAAGGTGTCGTTAAGCACACGGTAGAGGTGCGTACGTGGCAGAGGAGAGGCGCACAGCATAAGAGATTTCCAACTGAAAAGAAAACATTAAATAGGGGAAATCCATGAGAATAAAATAATATAAAACCGAGTACACCATTTACCACATCCCACAAACCCCAAAAGACAATACATGCAAATAAATTTAAATTTATTGGTATGAATCACTATCTGATCACTATTTTTTATTCAAACCATAGGTGCAAACAAATCCAAATAGGAATTAGGAGGATCACATACCTAGAGAAAAGAAATCCAACCATAATAGTGATCAAGAATAGAACAATGTGAACTAGATGGAACACAGGATGGGGAGTTAGCCATCATGTAATAACTCTAAGAAATTGGTGTGGTGAAAAAATCCCAACATCCTTTTAGTATTTTTGGTGTGATATGTTATACTCAACACCCGATGTAAGGGAGTGTGATTTTCCTATATTATCAACAATTACCTTACCATCTTGTGTTATCCTCTATAAAGGTGTATTTTAATTTTAACTAGAATGGGGAATTACCTCCCATCCATAAATTTAATTAGGACCATTTGTATAAGTGAGGAAATATTCACATTCATATTTATATTACAAAACATGAAGAAAATCATCTCATATGTCCCATTATCCATATACAATTTCATTCAACGAAATGAAATAGACAATTATTATTCTATATAACATGCAGTAGATGGTGTTCCCTTTCAACCCATTATAGATCACTTCAATTCATTTAATTAATTCATTAAATTAAAATAAATCCATCATGTAAAATTCACTCCTCGTTATTATTACACACTCAATTTTACCAAGAATGGAAAATTAACTAATAAGGCTCAAAGGGTCTTCAAAATGGGCCATAATCAACATGGAAATTTCATACATGGTAAATTCCATTAAGAATCTAGGCCAAACACCTATAATGTGTCTTCAATTCCATTTATATACCCTTGTATCAAGGGAAACCTCATTTAAAAGATTTGACATAAGCTAAATAGGTGATCCGGGCAGTTAATAATTTGACATTAAAGGGATAATTTTACTTGGCACACTCAAGGGGTGTCCATAAAAGAGTTCAAGAACATCTAACCCATGAAACAATATTCAATAGGTGTTTATTGAGGTGCAAGGATTAAATTAAGAACTCAATAATATCAATAATCCATTGACTCTTTCAATAACACCTTAAATCAGGATTTCACACGTTCAATTCAAGCAGTAGAAAAACAATTTACCTGAAAATGAATATCAATAATGGTAGCGGTGGCGGTGGAGGTTGCACCGGAGGTGGCGGTGGCGGCAAGGCGGTGGCGGCAGTAGAGGCGGAGGCGGCGACGGTGGCAGAGGCGGAGGCGGTCACGGTAGCGAGGGTGGAGGTGGAAGAGGCAGCGGCGGTCACAGTAGCGGGAGCGGGGATGGAGGCGACGGTGGCGGCGGAGAAGGAGGAGGACGAGGAGGAGGGAGGAGGAGGATGAGGAGGAGGAGGAGGAGGAGGATGAGGGCGCGGCAGAGAGGGGCCTGGTTCAGCTTCCGTGAGAGTTTGACCGCATGCAAGCGAGGATGGCCTGTTAGGGTTATTAAATAAAATCTGACAGAACCTTTATCAGCGCTCGTTAAAAGCGCTGATAAAGGTATGTTTTATCAGCGCTAAAATTAAAGCGCTGATAAAACATTCATTTATCAGTTCTTTTTTAGCGCTGATAAAGAACTACCTTTATCTGCGCTTTTAGATAGCGCTAATAAAGGCATACCCCTATATCAGCGCTTTCTGTTTAGCGCTGATAAAGGGCAACACTTCCCTTGCCCTGTTTTGTGGTAGTGAGTATATAGAACAAGGCAGACTAAGAGAGTACAACTCAACCCAATAAGAGAGTGAAAGTGAACTCGTCCAAACAAACAGATCTCAACATAGTGAGAATATGAAATTCTCATTTAGTCCTCTCTACCTACAATTGGAGAGTAGACTCATCCAACCATGAGAAGATAAACATGGAATGCATGTGGCATACCACACTCGTATTAACCTATCCTGGAAAGGGAGTAACAAAAACCCAAGGAGTGGGTACCGAAGAAGGATATATATATTTATATATATGCCTAGTCAAAAACCCAAACTAGAGATTAAGGGGATATCCATCTCGTAACTCATCACAATAATATGAGTAGCCAAAAGTTCCAAAACGAAATCCATCCATGATGCCCAAAATCTCACACATCTTCCTAGGACACAGAAGTCTAAGGGACTCAATCACCACACCTTGATACTATTTTCTTTGGGTGGTACTAACATTCTTGCATGGTTTTAAGTCGCGTCACAGGAACACATCTCGGTGGGGAAAACATATCTCTTTATTGTGAGCCTAAAGGTTCATAAAAACACGCCTCTTCATTATGTCACAAAGTTGAGGGGTCACCGGTATTAGGAAAGGATCATGTGCCTTGGTATGATAGGAGGTTCCTACATTGGTAGTCAGTGAGGAACACCACTACCCAAACCTACTGGAAGGTACCACTCGAGAAGATCACTAGGGAATGCCAATGCCCAGTCTTGCTAGACAGTAATCCTAGTAAGTCATCACGAAAACACCACCGCCCAGCCCGACTAGAGAGTTATGCCTAGAAGATGTTATTAGGGAACACCACTTCCCAGCCCAACTAGAGGGTAAGCCCAGAACGTCGGGGAACTCCACAACCTAATCCTACTGAAGGGTAACTCAGAAGTACATCAGGGAACACAAAGACTCATTAGTACTTGAGGGTCAGCCTAGAACTGCAATCGGGGAATGCCACTTCTCATTCCTACTGGAGGGTAAGCCCGGTACTACATTGGTGATTTTGAATGATCATTGTCATCATCAGGTGTCACCTCAGCATGTTCAAAACTCAAAAGACTTCACATCATATATAAAAATCTACTTTTTAGGGAACCATCATGTTCTATGTAAAGAAACACTTAGGATAGGCATCTCGCGGGTTATAATCAAAGTTCAAACGATGGAGATACAAAGGTTTGACACTACGGCAAAAAAGGCATTTAGCGGCGGGTTTTTTTCGTTTCGCGGCGGTTTAAACCGCCGCTAAATCGATTGGCGGCGGTTTTGAAAAACCACCGCGAAATCGTGAATCGGGAAACTATTCGCGGCGGTTTTCAAAACTGTCGCAGAACGTTTCATGGCGGTTTTTTAGCGGCGGTTTTTTTATTTTTTTATTTTTTTAATTTTTTTTTTTAATTTTTTTAATTTTTAATTTTATATATTTATTTATATATTTATATATTTATATATTTATATATTTATATATTTATTTTTCGTATTTATTTATATATTTATTTCGTATTTATTTTATTTATTTATTTTTCGTATTTATTTATTTATTTATTTATTTATTTATTTATTTATTTTATTTATTTTATTTATTTTATTTATTTTATTTATTTTATTTATTTTATTGATTTATTTATTTATTTTATTTGTGTATTTTATTTATTTTATTTATTTATTTTATTTATTTATTTTATTTTATTTATTTATTTTACTTATTTATTTATTTTATTTATTTTATTTATTTATTTTTCGTATTTATTTATTTTATTTATTTTATTTCGTATTTATTTTATTTCGTATTTATTTTATTTATTTATTTTATGTTATTATTTATTTTATTTTATTTATTTATTTTATTTTATTTCGTATTTATTATTTATTTTTTTATTTCGTATTTATTTTTTATTTATTTTATTTCATATTTATTTTATTTATTTATCCATGCATGCACATCCCATGCAATATAAATAAATTCTGCATTTGGTGAGATTTGAACCCCTAACCTATTGCATATTTTCCAAATACTTTACCACTCCAGTAAGCTCGCCATGTGGTTAATAAACAGAATTTAATATACTTATATATATTAATTGAAAAAACAAATAATACATAAATAATAGATATAAGCTCAATAATAATAAATAATAAATAATAAATAATAAATAATAAATAATAAATAATAAATAATAAATAATAAATAATAAATAATAAATACATACTACATAATAGATATAAATAATATATAATATATAATAAATAATATATATAAATAATAAATAATAAATAATAAAAAATCAATAATCAATAATCAATAATGAATAATAAATAATAAATAATAAATAATAAATAATAAATAAATAATAAATAATAAATAATAAATAAATATAAATAATAAATAATAAATAAATATAAATAATAAATAATAAATAATAAATAATAAATAAATAAATATAAATAATAAATAATAAATAATAAATAATAAATAATAAATAATAAATACCTAATAGATATAAATAATAAATAATAAATAATAAATACATAATAGATATAAATAATAAATAATAAATAATAAATAATAAATAACAAATATAAATAATCAATAATCAATAATCAATAATCAACAATCAATAATTAATCATAAATATTAAATAATAAATAATAAATATTAAATATTAAATAATAAATAATAAATATTAAATAAATAAATCTAAATAATAAATAATAAGTAATAAATGAATATAAATAAATAAATATAAATAATAAATAATAAATAAATATAAATAATAAATAATAAATAATAAATAATAAATAAATATAAATACTAAATAATAAATAATAAATAATAAATAAATATAAATAATAAATAATAAATAATAAATAATAAATAATAAATAATAAATAATAAATAAATATAAATATAAATAATAAATAATAAATAAATATAAATAATAAATAATAAATAAATATAAATAATAAATAATAAATAATAAATAAATATAAATAATGAATAAATATAAATAATAAATAATAAATAAATATAAATAATAACTAATAAATAAATATAAATAATAAATAATAAATAATAAGTAATAAATAATAAATAATAAATAAATATAAATAATAAATAATAAATAATAAATAATAAATAATAAATAATAAATAGTAACTAATAAATAATAACTAATAAATAAATAAAAATATAAATAAATAATAATAAATAATAAATAATAAATAAATATAAATAATAAATAAATATAAATAATAAGTAATAACTAATAAATAATAACTAATAAATAAATATAAATAATAAATAATAAATAATAAATAAACATAAATAATTAATAAATATAAATAGAAAATAAAAAATAAAAAATAAAAAATAAAAAATAACCAGTTACAAATAATAGATAATAAATAAATTAAAGTATATTATAAATAATAAATAATAAATAATAAAGGTAACACATGAAAAAGTATGAAAAGACGTGATAAGGGATGAAAAATCATGAAAATGCATGAAAAAGGATGGAGAAACATATGAAGAATTAGGCATTAGAAAGAATGAGAACGCATGAAAACTCATGACAACTCTGGAAAACTCCTTAATAATTCAACATAATCATCATAATAACCCATAAAAACCATTGATACAGATAACAAGTCATAGAAACCCAAATAAACAGTAATAAATGGAGCTACCGTTAAAACCCGTCAAAACGGTCATAAAGAGACAAAAACATTGGACTCACATTAACGGAGATAACTTGTGATCCGAGAGTCCGTTTTAGATCCACGACCTGTCAAATCAAAGATCCTGAAACGATCTTCGGCCTGAAAGGTGAAAGTGTCTGAATGGATAGGCGGATCGGAAGTTATGACTATTTAAAAAAAAGCTGATGGGGAACGGGTGCTAGAAACGAGGTATCGAAAAACATAACAAACCTGATACCCACTAAAAAGGCCATAACATATGATCTATGAGTGCATGTGGGCACCGCGACTAGTCAAACTGAAGCTCATGGAATGAGCTATGATCTGTCAGGTGGAGGAGGCCGAATTGACACGCGGATCGAAAGTTAGGTCCATTTGAAGATAAGATCGACGGGACACCGGTGACGGAAACGGGGTTTTGGAGGCCTTCAGAGGGGTTTTTGGGGTCAAAAAACATCACAGAAGCTTACTTATGTTCATTTGGTGCGTATCTCTCTTCGCTGGCTTCGATTTGATATGTGGTAGAGCCCAAACGGACACCCGGAGCGAAAGTTATGGTCGTTTAAAGTTAGAGAACATTTTTCAACTTTATTATAACTCTAATATCTTCCACACCTTAGACCGTCTCACGATTTTGATTATATGTGCCTCTAGATCTCTTCATGAGCTTCGATTTGACTAGTCGTGGCGCTTCAACGGACGCCCGGATCAAAAGTTATGGTCGTTTTAGTGATTTCGGGGTTTCTCGTGTTTTTTTATTTTTTTCATTTCATTTCGCGGCAGTTTTACTGAAACCGCCACTATTTCGCGGCGGTTTTTTAAAAAACCGCCGCTAATCCTCGAATAAAATTTAAAAAAAGAAATTAAAAAAATTAAAAAATAAATAATTTTTTTTTGCCGTTTAGCGGCGGTTTTTTCGCGACGGTTTTAAAAACCGCTGCGAAACGGCGGCCCGAAACGCGTTTCGCGGTGGTTTTCTTGTAGTGTGAAGATCACTCAAAAGAGATAATGTAGTAAATGATGTATGAGGGGACCCACATGGTGTGTGTCCCCCTTCAATAAACGACCATGTCTATAGTCAATAAATGGGTCTCATCCCATGTAGTAGAACAAGCCATGTTATTGGACTACATGTTGTATCCTAACTGTCTTGGACCGAGGTTGTGTCATGTGGTCGTGTTCATGTACTTGGATCACATGTCTTTTTACTTTGGTACAAGACATGTTGGTCCACATAGAATACCGCATGTGTGGCGAACCCTTGTTTATGTTATATTACATGGAGTCCCCAGCTGTGTGACCCATCACAAGGGTTGTGAAGCCGGTGAGGGTGTACATGGTGTGTGAGGCCAAACTACATGTTGTGTCATCCTTATCTCCTCCCAAACCCTAGTGTTTCTGCTAAGGGAGGCTACACACCGTGTCTTATTCCTACTCCATGGTGTGTACTCAAGGGTTTTTCTGAATGTTTAGGTATTCACAAATCTTCATCCATGCTTTTAATCAAGTGAAACAGCTTTAGATCCCACTGCAATTCCATCCAAAATCTTCGGATCTGGCCAAGAATTGCACTCACCGACCATTGTTCACCGGGAATCAACCACCAGAATGTTTGGGGGTCTCATCAGACGTTCCACACACCACTGTTCCTATGATCCTCTATGTTTCAGCCTCAAACCTTTGGGTTTACTATCCATTCATCACCACAATTCTTTATTTATGCTTCTCTCAAAGAATCATTGACATTTCATCAATCCCCCACAAATATAGACACCTGATCGAGCTCAAGGCACCCAGAAACTATTTAACCATGAGCTTCGGGGTTCCAATGGTGAAGAACACAAAGAAGGGGTGGAAGAAAAAGCACCAATAAAAAAGATTTTGATGATTGTTGGAGAATATTTCCTGAATAATGATCAAGAACGTTCTGCAGAGTTGGAAATAATTTATTTAGAAAATGATAGTATCAAATTTCAGTTGTTTTGGGATTAAAAAAGGGTGTAGGGAAGGGTTCACATCGATGAATTTAACAATATAATAAATTTTTTAATCTAAGGTAAAAAAAATCACCAAAGAAGAGTCTTACCTCTTGTTTGGATCAATTTTCGGTGGATAATGTGTTCTCAAACGAGGGGGGAGGATCTATTGCATTCACTGCATCTTGATCTGATCTGATTTAATGTTCGGTCATTCATCATTCATTGAAGGAATTCTCCAAAGGGAGGATGGAACTCTTGCCATCTGAATCTAGGAATTGTGAGGCCAGCCCAAGCAAAGTCCCTATAATGTCCATTTTATTTTCTTTTAATTAGGCCAACAAGTAATTTATTTAATTGTAACACCTCGAGATTTTATGAAAAATATTCTTTTTAATTTTACTAATGTCTTGTGTTGTATGCTACACCAAAAGGAGCTTGCACAACACTCATCCTTGATTTGCCTTTCATTACACGCAATCGCGACCTTCCTTGATAGCGTGTGTAGTACGCAATACCGAGTTTCACTAAACAACGATATACTATTAAAATATTATTAAAACTAGCCGTTATGAACAGTAATAACCACTTATTGAAATTTTGTAAATTTTATTTTTCAAAATGGACTTCATTTTTGGATTCGGAATATCGAAATTAGCTTAGGGTGAAATTTTGGTAATTTTCGGATAACTTTCATATTTTGATGAATAGTGGAAATTACTAAATTTTAATTGAAAACAACTTTTTCAATCGAAATAATTAATAGTGATAAATTATTAATTTTAGTGGTTTTAAAGTATATTTAGAATATATTTTTAATATTTAATACAATGATGGTCATTGGATGTAATTTCACATTTAAACCACTTATAAACAAGTTTCAATCTTTTGATAGTTATTATATCTTAAAAACACGCTATTTGTTTTGACGACGGGAATTAATTTTTAAATTAGTTAATGCAACTGATATGTTTTGAATTTGGTAAAATAGACATCATTTTTGAGTTCATAATATCAAATATAGCTTAGGCCTAATTTTTGGTATTTTTATGAAAACTTTCAATTTTTGATGAATAGTGAAACCACTAAGTGGTAGTTAAAAAAAACTGAATTTTTCATAAAACTTAATTTTACCGCTTCTGTGAGTGGAATTTCGAAAATCCGAGAGACACGGTTAATATCACGGACTAAAATGTGGTTCAATGAGATGAAAATAATTTTTGGTGAATAGTAACTTTTGACTTTTTTTTACCACGGTTAAAAGTAAATATGGTAATTAAGGGTAAAAATGATATTATTATTACCCTAACACATGTCCTAATTCTATTGGATAAGTGTAATTCGACCAAAAACAAACTTAGGAATAAAATATGACCATTTAGGCCCACTTGGATTAGATTAGGACATTTATTATTAATTTATTTAAAGAAGGGTTAAAAGAGTTAAAATCAAAGTTTATTTACTAAAACATTTTTAATATGGGGTTATACATAAGATAAATTCGACTATAAATATTCATTAGAAAGCTGAAAAGATTTCCTACATAATGGTATTTTATTTGTAATTTTTAAACATTAAATAATTTAATTTATTTATGACACAATGATGATGCAGTAATTATCTTATTAATGAAATATTTACATAATTTATGTTATAAATACCCAAATAAATATAATTTGAGACTTTTTATGAATTCCAATAATTTTCTAGGTTAATATTACATGTTATTATGGATTTAATTAACTTTTTTGAAACTTATAATTCTGTCATGATTTTCACAAAAATCAATTACTAAATAGTGTCAAAATTGACATAAAATAGTTTTTAAAACAAATATTATATTATTAATTGTTATTTTATTCCTAAAAATATAAGGTTCGAAAAAATGACTTATATAAGATTATATATATTAATAATAAACAACTTTGGGTTCGTTTGGCTTCTTATAGTAAGTTTATTAACCTTATAGTGTAAGAACACAAGAAGACACGGTAAAAGTAAAATTATTTAACTTAATGTTTAATCTAAATGATAAGATTAAAATAGGAACCTAAACTTGTCTAAATTCTATTGGATGAGAGGATTTCGACCCATCCCCACCTTATCCTCGAAATAAATCAATTTGGAGCTATTTAAAACTGAACTTGACTTTATAATAAAATTATATGTTTAGTTATTCCAAAGGTGCCCCTCTCCTCCCTTATAAAAGGGCACCTCTTCCCTCTCTTCCTCACACAACATTGAGCATTAAAGCTCGGCCAACCCCTTCCAAATTCTATTCTCCACTTCCCTAGAAACATCCTAGAGGTTCTGGTCTTCCTCAAAGACCAATTTTAGTGCCCTAAGAGGAGGTCTCAAAGAGGCGCTTCAAAGAAGAGGTAATTTCCGTTACCGATTCTTTCACCTTTATTTCTTCTTCCACTTATTCTTCTTAGGTTGTTTCATTATGAAGTAATAACATCAGTATCACTCATATACTGATATGTTATTATAAGTATAAAACAATCCTATTTCACCATCTATCCATCCTACGGAAAACAAAATCACCACGCGTGCGTACGTACGGAATACCGTCTCCACGCCGTGGTGAAATCTATTTTCCACCACCACCTTACTTGGATGGGTACAATGGTGTAAATAATAACTATATATGATTATTATAAAGTGATATTGATACTGAAATAGTATACATACACTTCAACACAAGTTCACAAACATGAGAACGATATCATCGCTCGTGCGTACGTACGGACTACCGTCTCCACGACGCGATGAGATTCACTCTCCATGTTAACCATTTAAGATTGATTATAAAGTATATATAAGAAATAATAATGAAATATATGACATTGTAAAGCTACTGGATTTATGTATATATGTATTTCATCTACTTACTTCCATTCAAGATAATAAGGAAAGGAAAACAGCGTTCATGCGTACGTACGGACTACCGTCTCCATGAACGGTGTGTTTCATTTCATTTATATATCTATTATATATATATATATACTGAATATATATGATATATAAATCATGTTTTATATTCTGGAATTAAGTAAATCATGATATAAGTAATAATAATTTCAAGAACAACAAGTCCAAACACCTACGATAAATGAAACGATTTTACCCAAAACGCTTCTTTAACATGGAATTTACAAAAGAACGGGTAATATAAAGTCATAAGTGAACCATATATGATATAATAACAATGAATATGATTCTGTAATAAGTTAATGACATTATTTAAATCATTATACAGGAGGTTTGGATATGTACAAAGCATATCGGACATAAGGTTAGGGAAATATCACAATCTCATTTTTATCCGAGATTGTTTTTACTTTTCCATTTACTGGGGTGTATTTTATCATCCACATCCATGTTTCCTCAATATGAAATATTATTTTTATCCACCTACAATTGTTTAAATCCAATTTTACCCTTCGGTGAGTTTTTAGTAAAAGATATGAAAGAATCTTTTGTCGTTTTTCGTACGAGTTACTTTTTGACTTTTCCGGCAAAAGTACGAGAAGAATGTTTTTTTAACTTATACGGCACGAACGGATTTTTACGGTTTTATAAAGCCTTATTTTCATTAAGCTTCCTCCAAAATATTTCATGACTATTTTCAATAAAATCTCTTTCTTTTAAAATTGCATGACGTTTTGTGAAAAGAAATTGATTTTGAAGAAGAAAGGATATTTTCCTCAAGAATTCATTTCAAGTGTTTTATCAAAAATCATTTTCCATCTAAGATAATAAAAGGGTTCTGATTTTATCCCTATTATTACATTGATTTGATTATGTTGGGATGTAATTATTTTTATGAATTCCTTTATCTTATATGGATTGTTTTATGATGTCATGATGTTTAAGATTCCCATTTTTATTACATGGGTTATGCAATGATGTATGATTTATTATTTTGTGGCACACATAAGAATGGTATCATTATGAGATGGGTGGGACCTATACCTCCCTCCAATGGATTGGGAAAATATTTTATATCTCATGAGATAGACATGGCTGGAACGGTAGGTTATACCGGTTCAGTGAAACAGGGCTGAAACGATGGTGACTCGATTCAGAAAGGGACTTTGTCCACTAAGATAGTCTTGGCAATGAGTCTTGACTAACAAGAAATGATTCTCTATGATTCTGTGTGTATGCCACAAAGTTTCATGTTTTAGGTTATGATTATTGTGATTACATTTCACTGCCATGATTTATCCCATGTTATGAAATTATGCTCTCTTTTGCAGGTTAAGATTTCCAAAAGTTATGTTCTTATGAATATGATGTGATTGATTTTTCTTTTGTTTACCCTTACTGAGCATTTGAGCTCACCCTTTTATGTTTTTTTACCTAGGATATAAAGAAAGGTTTTAGGTAAAAAAGGGAAGAACTTTATGGTAGATATTGAAGATCTTTCACCATGATTAGAAGATTACGTTCCGAGTTTCCAAAGACACTAAACTATTATGATCCTTGTGTGTGTGTTTGTGTTATGTACTAAGTATTCCGCAAATGTAATGTAATGTCCATGTACGTCAAGATACGGGTCTCTACAGTTGGTATCAGAGGAAAGGTTTAGTCAACCTTTGGAAACTAGGATGCAAGAACTTTAGTGAGATCCCTAGAGATATTTATAAGGTATGTCTAGGGATGTCCCTAAGGATAAGTATACATATAGGATACAGTCCTATAACTAAGGTAACGATCATATAATTTCACCTAAGATGTTAGATATTGAGGATACTCCACCTCTATTATGTTTTTTTCCATAGCATGATTTTTGCCTCTCACACTATTCTTTTTTGGGTTTTAGAAAATGGCTGGAAACAAGATGATTCACGATAATGGAGGATATGATGGACAATGGAATGATATTCTTCATAATGAAATGGGATTTGGAAGTCCAAACATCATTATTATGCCGAATCAGCAATCTCATAATATGATCAATAAAGTAAAATTTGGTAAGTTTCCTGACTCGACTAATAAGAGAAAGATGGAGTTTCATGATGATCATAGAGGAAAGAAAGTTCAATTTCCCCTATGTAAATCATGTGGGAAGAAGAATCAAGGAGAATGTTTCAAAGGAACTGGAAGATGCTTTGGGTGTGGAAAAGAAGGACACAAAGCAAGTAAATGAAAAGGAAAAGGTTCAGTTAACAACATGGATGAGGATAATGGTATTGCTACGACATCAACAATGGTTAAATGTTTTAAATGTGGAATGTACGGGCATTATGCAAACCAATGCCCTAAGGGAAAGTCTCATGAAGATAATCAGTATGGTCGTATGGGAAGTATTTATGTGGATGATGATGAAGAGACTACAAATGATATGTGAGATGAAAGAATTGTTGAAGCTCGGTCAATGGTTTAAGAATGTAGTGGAATGATTACATGTTTATCATGTGTAATGTTGTATAAGTAATCTCATGGTACTATGGAATAAAGAGACATGTAAGGATTGTTACACTGTTGTCGGATTAATGTTACCAGTATCCATGAAAGGTTATTCAGATATTTTTGGAATGTAGATGATATGCGCATAATGAAGGGATAAGGAGAAAATTAAATGTTTGATAGTATTCATGAGCTCATGACTGATATAAGGAGAAGGTTATATCATGGTTTGAGTATATAGAATTTTTGGATTTTGGTATGTGGAAAGAGTTAACTTTTGACAGCATTCATGTTTTCACTAAGGTTTAATGGGTATTCATTTTTTTTCAAGAGAATACATCATTAAGGTATTCACATGATTGGAATGTGACCAACAAGATATATGGGGGATAAAGATGGTATTCACATGCTTGGACCGAAGTATTTTAGATAAGCCTAAAGATTGTAATGTATTATGTTAACCATAAGTTAGTATTGTTTAAGTATAGAACTTTTTTTGATATTATTTATGTGATGTTATAGTAATGTAGTTTTAGAAAAAGGATAACCTGCAGGACGGGCGACAGCCCATCGCTTCGGACAAGGCTGTGGGAATCGAACCCACAACCGAAGTGCGACTGGCCTTTATCGCCTACCACTGGCCTACAGGAAGTCCCTGTTTAGTAGAAACTAGTTTTATTATATTAAGCAGTGTGATATATGAAGTATAAGTCCATTTTAGGAACCATATATGATTAATCTCACTATAGAATGACTTATGTATATTTAATAACTTTTTCTAACCTTTTGTTTGAGACAGATGGAATGACCCGTCATTCTATCACATGATCTTTTAACACTTCATTTCTTTAAGAGATGAAGTGGAAACTGTTCAAAGCAGGAACAACAGTGAGATTGTACCAAAATCAAGTAAGTATTTTTTCTAATTCAAAATTTTCAACTTTAGGGAAATGATATTGAAAACCAAAAATGTTGTCCTAGTGATCTTATATCTGATGATTCAGATGGTACCCTAGATCATCACAAATTTATGGCTTTGTGATTGTTGGCTATTTCATAGCCATGTCCTCTACCACTCTCCATCAGAACATGACGGTTAGATTTCTCTTCCATGTCCATATTTTCACATATGTTCTCCTATGTGGATACCCAGTGATTAGTTAACTTGGGTAACCATTACGTTTTATACTTTAATTTTTAAAGATAAGTTTTGGTATTCCTTTTTACGATGTGGGTTTCTATCAAAGAAACTTTCCAATAGTAATCCATTTATAACCCCGACGAATTTCGAGGGCGAAATTCATTTTAAGGGGGGTAGAATGTAACACCCCGAGATTTTATGAAAAATATTCTTTTTAATTTCACTAATGTCTTGTGTTGTACGCTACACCAAAAGGAGCTTGAAAAACACGCATCCTTGATTTGCCATTCATTACACGCAATCGCAACCTTCCTTGATAGCGTGTGTAGTACGCAATATCGAGTTTCACTAAACAACGATATGTTATTAAAATATTATTAAAACTAGCCGTTATGAACAGTAATAACCACTTATTGAAATTTTGTAAATTTTATTTTTCAAAATGGACTTCATTTTTGGATTCGGAATATCGAAATTAGCTTAGGGTGAAATTTTGGTAATTTTCGGATAACTTTCATATTTTGATGAATAGTGGAAATTACTAAATTTTAATTAAAAACAACTTTTTCAATCGAAATAATTAATAGTGATAAATTATTAATTTTAGTGGTTTTAAAGTATATTTAGAATATATTTTTACAATTTAATACAATGATGGTCATTGGATGTAATTTCACATTTAAACCACTTATAAACAAGTTTCAATCTTTTGATAGTTATTATCTCTTAAAAACACGCTATTTGTTTTGACGACGGGAATTAATTTTTAAATTAGTTAATGCAACTGATATGTTTTGAATTTGGTAAAATAGACATCATTTTTGAGTTCATAATATCAAATATAGCTTAGGCCTAATTTTTGGTATTTTTCTGAAAACTTTCAATTTTTGATGAATAGTGAAACCACTAAGTGGTAGTTAAAAAAAACTGAATTTTTCATAAAACTTAATTTTACCGCTTCTTTGAGTGGAATTTCGAAAATCCGAGAGACACGGTTAATATCAAGGACTAAAATGTGGTTCAATGAGATGAAAATAATTTTTGGTGAATAGTAACTTTTGACTTTTTTTACCACGGTTAAAAGTAAATATGGTAATTAAGGGTAAACATGATATTATTATTACCCTAACACATGTCATAATTCTATTGGATAAGTGTAATTCGACCAAAAACAAACTTAGGAATAAAATATGACCATTTAGGCCCACTTGGATTAGATTAGGACATTTATTATTAATTTATTTAAAGAAGGGTTAAAAGAGTTAAAATCAAAGTTTATTTACTAAAACATTTTTAATATGGGGTTATACATAAGATAAATTCGACTATAAATATTCATTAGAAATCTAAAAATATTTCCTACATAATGGTATTTTATTTGTAATTTTTAGACATTAAATAATTTAATTTATTTATGACACAACAATGATGCAGTAATTATCTTATTAATGAAATATTTACATAATTGATGTTATAAATACCCAAATAAATATAATTTGAGAGTTTTTATGAATTACAATAATTTTATAGGTTAATATGACATGTTATTATTGATTTAATTAACTTTGTTCGAACTTATCATTCTGTCATGATTTTCACAAAAATCAATTACTAAATAGTGTCAAAATTGACATAAAATAGTTTTTAAAACAAATATTATATTATTAATTGTTATTTTATTCTTAAAAATCTAAGGGTCGGCCAAATGACTTATATAAGATTATATATATTAATAATATACAACTTGGGGTTCTTTTGGCTTCTTATAGTAAGTTTATTAACCTTATAGTGTAAGAACACAAGACGACACGGTAAAAGTAAAATTATTTAACTTAATGTTTAATCTAAATGATAAGGTTAAAATAGGAACCTAAACTTGTCTAAATTCTATTGGATGAGAGGATTTCGACCCATCCCCACCTTAGCCTCGAAATAAATCAATTTGGAGCTATTTAAAACTGAACTTGACTTTATAATAAAATAATATTTTTAGTTATTCCAAAGGTGCCCCTCTCCTCCCTTATAAAAGGGCACCTCCTCCCTCTCTTCCTCACACAACTTTGAGCCTTCAAGCTCGTCCAACCCCTTCCAAATTCTCTTCTGCACTTCCCTAGAAACATCCTAGAGGTTCTGGTCTTCCTCAAAGACCAATTTTAGTGCCCTAAGAGGAGGTCTCAAAGAGGCGTTTCAAAGAAGAGGTAATTTCCGTTACCGATTCTTTCACCTTTATTTCTTCTTCCAATTCTTCTTATTAGGTTGTTTCATTATGAAGTAATAACATCAGTATCACTCATATACTGATATGTTATTATAAGTATGAAACAATCCTATTTCACCATCTATCCATCCTACGAAAAACAAAATCACCACGCGTGCGTACGTATGGAATACCGTCTCCACGCCGTGGTGAAATCTATTTTCCACCACCACCTTACTTGGATGGGTACAATGGTGTAAATAATAACTATATATGATTATTATAAAGTGATATTGATACTGAAATAGTATACATACACTTCAACACAAATTCACAAACATGAGAACGATATCATCGCTCGTGCGTACGTACGGACTACCGTCTCCACGACGCGATGAGATTCACTCTCCATGTTAAGCATTTAAGAATGATTATAAAGTATATATAAGAAATAATAATGAAATATATGACATTTTAAAGCTACTGGATTTATGTATATATGTATTTCATCTACTTACTTCCATTCAAGATAATAAGGAAAGGAAAACAGCGTTCATGCGTACGTACGGACTACCGTCTCCATGAACGGTGGGTTTCATTTCATTTATATATCTATTATATATATATATATATATACTGAATATATATGATATATAAATCATGTTTTATATTCTGGAAGTAAGTAAATCATGATATAAGT